>OX419733.1:12951893-15451893 GCA_948477245.1 Thumatha senex
ATATTATATTGATGAAACAACCTCTAATATGACTTTGGTAGGAGAAGAATAGTTTGAAAGTTTTCTCCGAAGTTGAATCAAGTCCATTGATAAATGATGCTAAAGAAAACTTCTCCCTATTTGCCCATAATTTTCCAAAATAATCTTACACTGCATTTATGACGGAATTACTTAACAGGTAAAATAAATAATTGTAATGTAAAAATGTGTGTCAAATAAAGTGTGTAAAACGCATGAGGGTGTATGATATCAGAATATTCAAATTTTATGTAATAACTTATTATTTAATTGCATTGTGTGTGACGATGTACAAAAAAGTAATTTAATATTAGTTTCATTATGTTCTCATGGAAGTGATGCATATATCATATTATGGGAATTAATATTTTTAATTATTAATAATTAAAAATTATTAATAATAATAAATAATATGCAATGTCAACATTAAAAATACTGAATAGTATATTATAACATACACAATTTCAATTCTAACTAAAATTAAAAGTGATTTAAAAGTATACAATAGATAGATAAGACAATTGTTAAAACTGTCGCTATCTACGGTCGCTACAAGCATTTTGTGTTCTTGTGGCTGTCGTCACTATTATCAATTGAATATTTTATACTGACAAATCATCATCACAGAAATCATCATTACAAACAAAACTTCAAATCATAATGAACACGTGTATATGATGCATGTTATAACATACTGCTTATTACCTCTACAATATTACCTTTTATGTATCTTAGTACGTATGTAACGAGACGCCAATTTCATTAACAGATTAACTGAACTAATAAAATTGGTGATTTAAGATATCTAAAATACGACGAATTTAGAATTTATTAAAGACGTATTGTCGTGATGATTCCCATCCTTATAAACATCACTATAAAAGGGCCTATTTATCATAACATTCTACTTATGAAAGCGTTAGAGGAAATGGATAAGTCAAACAATTTATATTTATAACATCGCATCCATGGGATCTATGATAAACATTATAAAATATTTTTAAATATAAATATATACATAGAAAAGTCACTAATCGATGCCACTAAAACTACAATTGTTTTTCTCTGATGATCTGTCTAATAGTTATGTTTGTATCTAGTATCTAGTTGAAAACCTAGATACCTACCCTCGAGAACATGCTTAGTTTCTCATTATATATCATTTAATATCACTCTGACTGATAGGATTTTCTTCTTTGTCAATTACATTTTATTTATCACAGTTGATGGTTTGGATTTATTCACACCATATTTCGGCCACATTTAGCGCTTCTTGCTTAGTATTTGAAACAACACTCTCACTTGACTTTTCCGTTGATCATTACGTGAGTACGACGGGTGGGTTGCTCGCCGTTCTTACAGAAGCAGGTCATGGAAGGTGGAGTGGCGTGAGGATTACACGCACGCCATTTCACCTTCTCGAGGAAGTGGTATGACACCCTAACCCCCCAAAGAAGTATTATAGCACTAAAACCCCCAAAGAGGCAGGATAACACCCGAACCCACCTGAACGAGCCTACGGTTGCGGACAAAGTCTGTCGGGACCCTGAGGCTATCCTTCCGAGGGCTAACCCGGGACTCCTGACCATAAACAGATGTAAGGAAAACGTGTGGTTTTATTCGGAAAGAGCCCAGCATAGCATCCATGAGGATAACGACACGAAAAAAAATCTAATTCAAAGCTAGATCAGACAATCTATTAAATAATTTATTAACGTTATTAAAATTTTCTCAACAATAAGTTAGTTTTTCTTGGAAAAGCAATTACTATACTACCTTGATTTAATTTCCTTCAAATAAAAACCAAAATCAGTGAGATATGTTAGAGTATGTTAAAGAATAACTGCTAAAACGAATTATATTTTTCAAAACTTTAGAATTAGTACTTACTTAAACCCAACATCTCAAATCTTTGTTTCTGGACCACATTTCACTCTACGGGGACGATTTGCACACCCAAATTCCTAAACAAATATAATACATCCTACTAATATTATAAACGCGAATTATGTTGTATTTTTCTTTCAAGAAAGAAGAAACTTTGAGAGAAAAAAAAAAAGAAGCTTACACATCAGAATAACATATAAGCTACTTTTTATCCCGGTAACAAGTTTCTGCAGGAAACGGGAACGGGAAAACTCAACCACGCGCACGGAGTCACGGGCTCCCGGAGATCACTATAAATGAAATAATGATAAGATTTATTTTTCATAATTTTTAAGAGGTCTAAGAGATGCAATATTTTCAAGTTGCTACTTTCAAGAAATACCAACACGTCTAACTAGTTTGTCTTGAGAGTAAATATCTCTTGTCACCTCTATATAAATAATGAAAGTCAACAATACATTCTGGGAACGTAAGTTCTGGCTGCAACACGCATGAATGCGAATTGCAAATATTATGCATACACAAATGTGTGTGTTACAATAATATGGTGGATGACAGTGAAAAATACTAGTACTAGTGTGTAATCATTCACGACATACAAAATAAGCATAGCAGCTTTTATAGTATCTCTGTAAATAAAGTTATGAACTTGAATCCAAGGAATAGAGAATGTTTGATGACGTCTGATTCGCAGGTGTTTGTTGTAAAAGATAAATGAACTCAGGACCAGATAAGCCTAGTTAAATATGACTTTTTTGAATTTTCAACTGCCTCAAATTACTCTCCGATTAATTTCAGGATATTCTAACTTCAGCTGGGTCTACGCCGAGTTCGATATCGGTTTAACTTTTCTGCTCTAGCTCATTGCTGTAGTTCCTATTTTACAGAAGTCACAGTAATGGGAGAGCGCGTGAGGTTAATAGCCCACATTTCGAACTAACCGGTTCAAGTAGTACCTACTGGGCAGCTTACATGGCAGGCCGACAATAAAGCCGGAAGGGTCTCTAGAAGTGGTTGAGTATCTGAAGACGAGCACTAATAGTAAGTAAAATATAACATAGTTACTAGGAAAGCCGATCGACCAATTCTGTAAAAAACTCAAGCATTGTTTAAATATATGCTCTGATGATTATCAACACCATCCGCGGTAAACTCAAACGTTTGATCAGCTAATGGCTTCGACAGGTACAGGTGTTGAAGATTAGTTTGCATTATTTTCTGTACCTATATGGTGGGTGTGAATCAGAACATATTTGTTTTATCATTTATTATGCCTGTAATATATTTATGTAATGTTAAAGCGTATACGACCCTGCCCTCCACCCACAGGGGTCAGGGCCGTTTTCGTATACCAAATATTACGTAATACTCAAAATTTGTGTGACCTCTAATTAACATATGCATACAAAATTAATATATGTTTATCTCTTTCATATTACTAAAAACTGTTGACATGGGTAATATGGCATACGACATCAAAATATTAATTTTAAACTATATTTTTGGGTTTTAAAGGGCACTTTTAAGTCAAGAACGAGAGGCCTGGTTTTTATGATTCTTACTTTGTTGGAATAATATTTACCCTGAATAGCAGAATAAGTATAAATAAACAGAAACCTATCAAAAAACAAATATAAAAATTTTCTCAAAAATTAGGGCAGTGCAAAGCTCGTCTAGACTACTAGTAATAGTATATAGAGAATTGCTTTGCTTTACTAATCACAAATATTTAATGTTATGTAAACCTATAAGCCTTTGTTGTGTAAGCCTTCTGCGCACCTGCTGATGCTGTCGTGAAATTGGTAAAATTTTAATTAGAATAATGATACCGTTCAGTTTTATATAGATGTGTCTTGTCCAGATGGTCTTTACTAAATGTTATGAGTTCTATGACCGTCATAGATGGGTAACGAATATTGATTTTATAAAAATAAAAAAAGAAGTCTTTAAATTCGCACGATTTAAAATTGTATGGATAAAAGAGAACAAGTTCGTGAGTAGTTGCGTTACGGTGTTTATAATAAACATTTTTACTGGCTGGTTCCTTGACGGGGTGGTCAGAGATTTCTAAGTTCTTCAATTTGTTGAAAATGTTCATTTACTGGGACTGAGTACCACAGCTAATTAAAACCCAAGTAACTTCGTGATTGATGCATAATCACACTATATTTAATGTACTATTAAATAAGTGTTACTATAATTCCTTTAAAATATAGTTGGATACGAAATGCTTAATGATAACTCATAATATCATCGTAAATGAGCAGCTTATTATTAAATTCTGTCACGCATTGTGATTGTATTATTTAATTAATGTTATAAAAATTGAATTTCGACATCGTCAAGAGCGACCTAATGAACTAAGGAATAATGCAACACTAATCAATGCTAGAAAAAATAATGCTAATATCGGTCTTGGCAAAGTCCCGGGAAAATATATAATGTATTGAACCCCTTTCGAAATTAGTATAGGATAAGAATAAAAAATATTTTGGGGAAAAATACTGGACTATTTTAAAAGAAACTTATACTTAATTTCTTTTGCCATAATGTACAGCATGTATATCATACTTATGTAAAGAAAGTATAGGCTAGCAAAATACAGAGTCAATCAATTCTCAGCTATGATAGCCGAGAATTGATTAATTCTTTAGAAGACTCTTGAGACTATAGCAGAAAGTCTTAATGTTTCATACTTCGTAAGATTCTTCAACGGGGTTCAGTCTGTCTTTAAATACAGGTAAGCTGTTTCTTAAGGTAATCCTTTGTTGGCTGATACATATTTATTCTGCTTGATTATATATCGATACAATACCATAAATCAAATAATTATTAACTTCAACAATGAATCTTATGGCAGTCCAGTGCTAGACGTCGATTGTCTATCCCAATTTTCATCGTAACACAGATCCTGCACCTTCCTTATTAAGAAACTTACATAAATATTATTGTCTGAACATGCAAAAGCATTTTCATTATGACATATTTTGAAAGATAGGCATTTACCCAATTCGTGAAGTGATCGAAAAGAAATCAGTCTGGCACGCTGGAGAGAACAAACGTCACAATAATTGATAAAAAGATGTGGTGTCGTGGGACACCAGGTAGTAACGTACACTACTCGCTTGTGTATACGACTTTCGCACCTGCGCACGTCTCATTTAACGATTTTATTCCACGGAATTTTTCTTACGGTTTTACTATCACATTTTTTCAGTTCAGTCGCGCAGCAAAATCCCTATCTCCTCCAAACCTGCCGTAAGGAACTTCGTTCCAAAAAATATTGAATTACTTTCCTATCATTATTTCTAGAATAAAAAGGCTGCCTAACTGTCACGTATACAAGTTTTAGATGATGTTGGCCTTCACCGCTAAAACATATTTATGATAATTGATTTCTAACACGCATGGTGAACTTATAAAGTCAGAGGTGCGTGACCTAGAATCGAACTTGAACTCAATTTGAGGAAAAGCTGATATTTTTTTATTTTTAGAGACTTTATATAATATTACGAGTATATCAATCAAACCAACATAGTAATTAAGTAACGAATTTTCCATATTATTGAAATTACGATACATCATCTAAAATATTGATTGTTTCAGTTACATCACCAATTTCAGGCATCTCAATTGAGGAGGATAATACACAGATAAATAAAAGTGGCCGTTGAAACTATCAAACGAAATTTTAATATTGATTCAGATTTGGAAAGAGAAAAGAGAGGACCGTATTTATTATTAGTCATGCCTAGTTTTGTTGTTACTTTCTTTACCGACTGTTACTATATGCAGCAAATTGTTGACCTATTAAAAAATCTAAGGAAATACTTGCATATTTATCTTAAATTTTATAATTTATTTAACTGTTTACTTTTTTTTTTTTGCGTAGTGTATTGTTTGATTCACGAGAACTTGTCACATGTAAACAGCTTATTATGATTTTCATAATTACTCTATTATTAATCTGCACGTGCGTAATGTTAAATTGCACTGAACAAGGCATTTGAACAAAATTACATGCTACAAGTCAGCAATTTTTTCCTTCTAATTGTCATTTTTCTTAAACTCGATCCATTTCTATTTACTATAATAACTACCTAACGTTTAAGTACTAACGTTTAATTTTCGATATGATGAAATAGCAAGTAAATTTACGTTTTATTAGTAGGTATACGTCCCTAATAAAGTGACTCACAAAGTATTCTGAACTTTTTTTTGTGTAATAAATAACCTATCATGGTAATTTTTACAACATTAATTTCATTAAGCCAAATCACGATCCTGTTTATATTCGACTGCCCATGGAATATGATCAAGGCTCCACTTACTTTACATACTTCTTTCCTTGTTTCCCATTTGACAAAGTGATCATCATAAAAGGGCGTGCTCCGTTGTTTTGGACACGTCCAACAAATGAGTGAGAAACGATTGACGAAGAATATATATTGTGCGAAAGTAGAGGGCAGAAGAAGTCAGACACTGACATATGAAGACCACGTGAGCAGATTGCTAAAAAAACGGAAAATTCTAAAGTACTCGGATACCCAGACGTGCATGTATGAAGCGATTAATAAATCTACATGAAGCAAAAGAAGTATACATGTTACATATACATAGTTAAGTTGAGTTTTTAACTTTTCATCATATCGTAAACTACCCGTGATTAGTAAATTTCAAGGTTCCTTTATATGTGGAGCAAACATAATATTTGCTGTCTCTCTCCTATTTACTTTCTTGTCATCATATAAGTACGCATAGAAATTTACTCAAAAGGTAAGGCGTCAAAAATAAAAATTATTATTAAAAAATAGTTTGAAATACGTCTAATTAACTTCGATGGTAGTTCCGGCAAAATTTGTCAGTGTCAATCTCTGATTTTTAGTGGTCACTGATTATAACAGTAGTAAAAATTTAAGCAGGACTTGTTACAAAATCTAAATAGTTGCAACAGAAATGTATTAAATAAAATCAAAACTAAGGGAAGGATGATATTTAGTAGTGGCCTAGTGGCAGAACAAGTTTTAATAAGAAAATCATTTATATCAGGATATATTTATTAAAATATAAATAACCTATCTAAACAACAACACACATACACACTGTTAATACTAGAAGGCCAATCTCGACAGCATCACAACTTTAACAAGAAATGACCAAGACCTTCACATTTCGGGATTATATCGTATTAATACAGAGAGACTCTTACAAACTTAAGTTCCTTGTAAAACCAAGGAATAACAATGCTATTTACAATAGTTCCGAACTGCTCAGCAGTTTCGAATATTCAGTCGAGTAACACACCTGTCACAATAATATTGATTAAAATATTGCATAATGACTGTGTTTTAAAATAGGCATTATACGTATATTGTACCAAATCTAACTTGTGGTTTTTTGAAAAGATTGGAAGCAGTCTTGATGATGCTGAGAATAGGCCTAAAGGTAGATTTCTCAGTTTGGAAATAGGTATCAGGTTTTTGATATTGGTATTGATATTGACTGTTATATTGGTTATAGTACTGATTGCTATAGTATTTGTAGCTCTGTGAGTCGCCGGAGCTGTCGGGAATAGCATTAGAGATGTAGTTGTTGCTGTTTTCTACGGTTGTCTGGTATGACGATGAAGCAGTGTAACGGGCCGCTGCAAAAAAATAAGCAAATTAAAATAACTTTTATTTATCAGAGATTTTAAAACGTACAGAGTTAAAAAGAGAAATACGGATGGTAAATACAATAATATTTACCACATAGTCCGGAATATTTGCTTGAATCTGCGAGGCCGAAGTTTGTGCAAGCAGGGTAACCCTTTTCGTAAGGTTTGGATCCAATGACATTGCCGCCAGGGCCGTAGTTGCAGACATACAATTTAGTGTAGCCACGGCTGGGATCGTAGTAGAACGTGTAACCGCAGCCTACATGAGAAGTCTCGCCCCATACCAACTAAAAGAAAAATATTTACGTCAGACGTCTAGGTAAATTGAGAAGAATCAATAATTTGTAAATCATCTAGTAACATTTTCAGATGTGCTAGTATAACAAGCGAGTATTTTGAATATTTGAATTCTGAACTTAAAATTTCAAATTACCTGTGAATAATGTCCTGTTCCGTGCCCTCCGGTAATGGGTTTGTAGCCATAAATATGGACTTCATCAAACCATGCATTGATCTGCTTGTTGAAATCGGGTTCAGAATCAGATTGTTCGCTCGGGGGGCGAGTTGTCCAGGTAGCGGCAAGGTTCTGTCCCACCGGGAAACGACCATCGTAACGCTGAGTAGCGCGGTCATGAGCAGTGATGCATTGATCAGACCAATGCTGAGCTCCAGCGGCTAAATCGTCATCCCAAATCTGTAGAATGAAATAATATAATTATTATATAAAAAAAAGTATAATTTTCTACACTACGATAATTTCGTGATTGTGGCAATACTAAAATTTTGTAAATTTATATAAATGAGAATAGAAAACTAGAATGATATAAGAACTTCATGAAAAATAACAATGTGTACCAACGATTATGTCATTTCGAATCTCAATCTAGTGCAAATTTGATACCTTAATAGTACGAGTATTATAAACCTACATCGTTTTTCCATTTTAATATATGTTAATCTGTAAATATGAAATCCGAATGATATGTAATCGCCAAATTCACTATTTTAAATAGTAAGATTGTTAGTTAACCCGGAATTGCTTACCATTTCCATCATATTAGCTGCGGGTGGTTGACTGGAGACCTGTCCCAGTGCAATGGATTGCCTGAGCCGATTGTGCGCGTCGACTATCATTTGTTTCTCATACGCCGTCAATCCTCCAGATCCTTTGAAAGAAATGAAAAAAATCACTGTAGTAAAATTTATAAAATGTAATGACTAAATGTCTCTCTGCGCAGTTAACCAATTTTGAAAGTCAAGGTAAAATTACTTTTGCTATTCGATACTTGTCGGCTTTATCTGATTTATGAGACCAGTGCGTGGTAACACAGGTGTCATTATTAATAAAATTTTACATCGACGTATACCAGTATGTAAATTAGAAGACTGACTTTTTTGGAAGAAAACTCGTTCGCAAAATCTAGACATGGTGGCGGCGATGAAATTTATGAATGATAGATTTAGATGACATAAGATTATATGATCTACAACTTTTGGAATCACATAAAGGAAACTAAACAAATTGTTATTTTTTTTTTAAATATACCTATATAAAAATCGCTGATAATAATTTGAGGTAATTTTAAGTTTATTAGCTAATTTTTTTCATTATTTTCCAACCATTTTAAATTCAAGCTTATTTTTTTTAAATAAACTTGATTTCATAAAAATATAAGAAAAGTGTTTACTTACTTAACATTTGCTTTCCAGCACCACAGCCTTCTGTTGATGCGAGGAGTCCTCCCAAAACAAACAACACTAAGGACATCATTTTGAGTTCTTATATGGTAATTCACAACACTTTCTAACTGAAAAATTACGCGCGAATATTTGAGATTCGTAACAAAAGATTAACACTTATATTTACGAAACTTCAAACTTAGTTACAATTGCCAGTGATCCGCTGCACTACGTGCTGCGCGCTCAACAGGCTATAACGATATGTGCGGATGCTGCCTACGCGATCGCTTAAATACTTGACACTTCGTTACCATGGAGACGAAGCGACGCCACCCGTACGTATGTTGCGTTCACACATAATAGCTTGTAATCTCTTCATTACCGCATTTAAAATTTAAAGAATATGTATACCTTTAATTGGTACAAATGGATTCAATATTTCTCATTGACATTATTTTTGCACTACCGTATAATAATATAAATAGAAATTAAATAGCTCTCAATATTATTTATTGGCTTACAATACAATGTATAAAGTGGTCATGTTTGTAGCATCTTTAATAAAAAGAAAAGGAAATATTTTGTGTACATCGGCAAGTAACTTTTTATCTGCAGCAATAATTTAAAACTCATTATGCTGCACACGGTGGTTGTCAATGAAATCGAGTTCTTGTGATGTGAACGTGAAACTATGTTGACAGATATTGGCCGGAACGGAAGTGGTCTTTCAGAAATTAAATACAACCAAAAACGAGGAAAAAGCAACTTGCTATTACTCTTTTTCGGTGAGAAAGAAGTTAGTTAGATTTTAGATGTTTATTAAAAATTAAATTAAATTATCAATCATGCCTTATCGCCAAAGGGGTGACAGAGATATATTACGCCAATTTTCATCGTGTTTATTCCTGTCCCACGTAATAGGCCCATTGCCGTGTTGAAATAGACACGGGTTGAGGTTGTTAAAATTTTTCAAACCGCCCATAAGGCCTTCAACTTGAGTTAACGACTGCCATGTTACTGGCAACCTGGACCAAGGGATTAACATGCCTTCCGAAGCACGAAAACGTAAATGCCACAAAATGGTCACCCATCCAAGGACCAGCCATAGTATATATAGCCATAAAGTTGCTTAACACAGTGATCGTTTACAGAACAGATTCCGAATTTATAGTATGGTGAAAGTTCATTATTATTGATTATTTAAATAAAAAGCCAAAACTGAAAAATTCAAGATATAATAAAATATTTTTTTAAAGTTTGTGAAACGTGGCAGCAGTGCACCTGTTCACCAATGAACGAAACAATGACGCAGACATGCGTCGTAACTCGTAGCCCATAAGGACACTGTGCTCGAGTTGGGAGGTCAGAGGACAGTCCGTAAATACCAAACCATAACTGTTGCTAACAGAAAAAAAATGCAAACCATTTGCTCCAAATCCAAGCCAGGTTTGCAAGCAACTGACAACAAAGAAGAATATTTTGTAAAAAAAATAAGTCACTTTACCAATAATTGTGACAAAAAAATTACAGGTTGCATTCTGGGAGTGACGACAGAAGTAAAAACTAAATTAAATTAAAAATATGCGTACCGCGCTTAAAGAAGTTTTTACTTCAAAAATTGACCGGGATCGACGTTAATCATGATGATGAAAAATAAATTAAATACTGAAAGAGTCTTAATTGATTACACAATATTATTTAATGTGTAGATTACCGGGATCAACGTTAGATGATGATGATGATTATATTATTTAGTAGCAAGGTATTGAATCTAACAATTAACTGTCAAAAAAATATCTCGACGCGTTCGCGGTCTGCTATATGTACATGCATATATGCACTCACTATAGCAGCATCTCGTAACGGTGTCCCGAGTCCAGAGATTTTAACTCATCAAAAAATATGCGTACCGTGCTAAAAGAAGTGTTCACTTCAAAAATCAAACATAAAATTTAAATCATGTTCGAATCTGTGAAACGTTAAAACCTGTTTGTGAAAGACAATTTATTTTATGATTGAAAATAAACATATCGATACATGTATAACTCCTATACATTTATTAGAGAAGGTTATAATTTAGCTAATGGAACAGCCGTTAATTAGAGCAGTATATTGAAAAAATAGGAGGTGACAACGAGTCTGTTACCAACCAATCCGGTTTACCACCTGAGGTGAAGATTAGTTCGATGCTACGATATCTATTTAAACATTAATGACATTGCTTTATTAACTTTTTATTTTATGATAAATTTCCCAATCTAAGGGTTGCTACATTTTAAAAATAAATTTATTAATTTTTTATTAGAGTAGACGTTTTTAATAGAAAAATTTACGAAAGTTAATTTTATTTCAATCCCAGGCCGGAGTCACTATTTGTGCGATCGATAATATGTGTATTTAAAAACATTTAAGTACGTTTATCATTTGCATTACTAAATTTGAAATTCTAATCATCCTTAAATATAAAAACCTTGGACGTGGACTTTCATGACCTCGTGCAATGATACCATTATATTGAATTTTATAATTAATAACATAAATTAACTGGCTCATGCTCCTATTTTGTTTGTAAGGTATTCATATTTAAATTACATTTAAAAAACAAACGTGCTCTAAAACAAATTTAAAGTAAAAATAATGTTGTATTATTTAAATTAACATAATTAACTATTAAAGTACTGTGGTGCGATACCTTTGTTCAATGAGTTTGTTATAAGTATTCTTCGCACTGTGTACAAAACCTAAAGGTTTATTTTAGTGCTAGAAACAATTGTTTATGTTGTTTTGTTGATATGGTAATAAAGAAAAACATACTTGTTACGTAGGTGGGCACTATGTATTACAAACTAGCAGATAATCTTACCAATTTTAACAGTGATCTCACTGTAAAAATTGGTGAGTTGATCTGCTAGTTTAGTATCCATCAGGATCCTATAATGGCGAAATTAAAATCAGCCTAATGCTCCATCATGTCCACCAAGAAGATTTACCTGAATGAAATAATTGGAACTACGACAAGATTTAGCGATCACTTTAAAGTAGATTGCTTGTGCTAGCGCGTTATTTATATATCCGTCATATAAATAGGGTGTATGAAGGTTTCCAATATTTCAAAAAAAATATAGTATAAAGAGAAATCATGTTATATTTGGCCTCTCGTACATTAAAAACATCAAGCTATACCTATTTTTCCATCACGCGACCCGAGAATGATATGAATATTATATAGTAGAGATAAGAATACCTAATATAAAAAATATTTTGTTCACGATAACCATAACTTAAGCTATCAACCACGGGCTCACGTACAAATTTTATATTATTTATTTATGCTAATATTATTGTTTTAAAATAATATCAAAATAAATATTAATTAACCATTAACTTTAGTGAATGTTTCTGTTTAGCTTAACTGAAATGTAATTTAGTAAATCAATATTATAATCTTCACAAAATAAGTGAAATAAGTGTAATAAGTGCTAAATAGGTTAGCTCTAATAACACATAATACACAATATTGTTCTCGGCTTAGGTATCTGAAAAGCATAGGAAATTACTAATATGTTTACTAACATTTTATTTAGGTACAAAATATAAAGTCATGGTTTATAAATAAATAAAATACTTTGGAGGTACATTATCAGGTAATTAATTTATCAAGTTTATCAATCACGCCCTTATCCCCGAAGGGCGGCACAGGTATATTAGACGCTAGAATTTCACCGCGTGTGTATTTTTGGTAATTCATTTATATACTTATTAAATGTAAATATAATTTTGAATGCCTTAAAATTTCCCTGCAGTGATACCTTATTACATATTGATAAATATAAATCGATTTACCTATAAAAATCTCGAGAGTAAAAACATTTATGTTAATAAGACTATACATACGTAAATATTGCTAGTGAAATGAATGAGATTTCTTGGCAAGCAAAAATTTGCAATTCTAAACATCTTTATATATAAAAACCTTGGCCGTGGACTTTGGTGACCTCGTGCAATGATATAATTTTATTTATTTATATAAATAACAACATAAATTAACTATTATAAATGCGAAAATTTGTGATTGTACATATTTATTATTTTTAAATGCTTAAACGGCTCCACCAATTTAGATGAAATTTGAAATTAAGGTAGCTGTATATCGCATTGGCTACATTTTATCCCTTAAACAGATTCCTGGTAAATGGAAAATGGTACGGCACGAGAAATCTTCACCCCGCGGGTGGAGGAATGACATTTTTTTACTTTTTTTAAAGTTGAGTTGGTCAATTTGTCAATTGTTCATTTGTAAAGCTGACACTTTCATTCAAACCTGTCATATTGCATATCAGAGCATTCAACATACTTTCATGCACCTTCTGACATACCCAGGTTTTGAAAAAGCAACGCTAGCGTTATAAATCGCGAGTCGTACTTCTTTAACGATGCTTTGTGACTTTACTAATTGAGATAAAACACCATTAACTTTGTGTGTGACTTACTCACCGTTCTACATCCGAATCACATCTTCCGTCTGCGCTAAACGTACTTCCTAATTTCACAATTTTATTCCTTGCTGTAGACGTTCCTGGTTTCCCCTAATCTCTCAGTTCTTACGTCTATTATCTCGCAATTAGTTCTTACGTCATCTCTTTCAAATACTAAAATATAAAACTAAACCTTACTAATTACAAGTAAGTAACTAAAACTTACGAAGTAACAGTAACCTGTTTATAAAATCTTCACTAAAACCTCTTTCAAACACTTTTATTACAAAGCAGCAAATCTTAACGTATGTTCCATTTTGTAAACACAAATGTAATCAATACGCTTAAAACATCATTTACAGTTTTTATCTTAGATAATAATAATCCATAAAATTCCGTCGAACACATCTGAAAGTTGAAGCCAGTTCGTATGACCTTTAATAATGAACCTTATTAATCGGAACAATGAATACGTTATTGTCTCCCATCTACAGGAGAACCTACACGACAAGAAGTTTCATTATGTATTCTTATATATTATTGAATATTATTCTTCTCATCATCTTCATCATCTTAAACATACCTTTATTTTTAATTTCTGCCTTTAATATTATAAGCTTATTTAAAATATTGTCATTTTAAGTTTTAGTAGGTATTTTACATAACATTTTTATCATCATGATGCGTTTTTAGTTATCGGGTTTTGTTTAATTTTAATTTATAAAAAATAATAATATAAAAGCTGAGTAAACGGCAGTGAAGGCATTGCGGGTTACTCAAATTTATATATGAAATATTTATTTCATTTCAATTATTCTCCTGATCGATGGATGACTCTATAATATTAACCTTCTGACGTTGTTGTTTAGTTATTAGACTGGTTACGCACTGGCAGACAAAATATCTCCAATGCCAATACAGGTAGAAAATTTAATGTAGATATTTTAAACTATAAGGATCGCCGCAATTGTAATGTGAATGAAACTCAATATTAAACAATTTATTCAATATGATACAATATTTTAAGTTCTGGATAATATTAAGTATTTAATTTATTATATCTGGGTTGGTGAATGACTATACGAAGGTATAATTCTGACGCCAATGTAAAGGTAGCAAACAGGTCTTGCACTGGCAGACAAAGCGTCACCCGCGCAGACGCAGTAGGAATAACAAGGTGCAACAAGTATTATTTGTATGAATCAAACACATTGTACATGATCGTTGTCAATGAAACTCAATACCAATACAGGTGATTCGGTATAATAACAGTACTTTGAGTTCCGGGTAGTTGTAACGTGCAATAAATATAAAATTTTATTTGGCGTCATAAAATCCCTAGAGTACGGCCGCGGCTTCTCACGAGTGGTGAAATTTTCAAACACCCATTTCAGAACTGTTTAAGATACAAAGTAGCCTGTGTCAATCCAAGGTGTCAGCTACCTCCATACCAAATTTTATCCAAATACACACTTACAAACTTTTGTGTTTGTAAGTGTGTATTTGGAGGCCACCTTTTGTGCCCTAGTTTATAATGTGACTAGCTTATGTTGGTGTTATGTCTTTGGACTCATTTACGTAACTAACTAACTATCTTCACGCTGTATCCCTGACGGGGTAGTCAGAGAGGACAGATCGCCAAACTTCGCCATCCATGCATACTTCTTTCGCTTCTTCAAGATTCATAAATCGCTTAATACACGCACGTCTGGGTTAGAGTACTGGACTCATTTTAAAGTATATTATCTTGTTTTTGTTTTATTGTGCGTAAGAAATCGGTTTTAAAATTACGTATGAACTTACATTTCTGATTTAAGCTAAGTTACTCATTATAAACAAATAAATAAATATTGTGGGACACTTTTCACACAGCGCCATCTAGGCCAAAGTTAGCTTATATAAGCTCCTGGTATGGAATCTAGACATCTGATAGACTTAATAATATATTTCTAAATACATACATATTATATTTAGGAAACCAACCAAAACCCAAACTCCAAAACTTTGCCAATTTTCAGCTAAATCAAATATGAAACTGCTACTTTGGTTCGTATTTTGACGTCCACCTCCTCCTTTTGGCAAATTCTCTGAAGTACATGCGATAGAACACTAACAAGCATGCTACATTAAGTTGGTATTAAAGCTTTACAACCTCACCTGGTCACAGTGTCGCTATCAGTCGTAAGGCGCGCCCATCAATCAACCTACCTAGGAGTTTTTATACAAAATATTTAATTTAATGAAAGACCTTATATTTAGAGTTCAAAAGAGAATAGAGAAATACATAATGTTGAATAGCTTACTCTGAATTCACAGAGCTTTTTGCACTCGTGTGAAGTAGAAAGTTGCCTACACGGCAGGTTATTACTTTAAAACATAATAAATGGCACTTTAAACTTAACATTTCAATTAAGTCACACCTACCATGTTATTTATTTAATTTGGTTTAAGTTAGTCCTTAATTTGGAGTTTCCATATAAAATAAAGCATATGAACGTTAAAAATATATTGAAGGACTTGCAGTGCACTCTAGATAATTATGTAATAAAATAAGTAATGAATTGCCTTTATCCTGCAATGTAACCTCTAAATATAATAAAGTCGTAGGCACTAAACCACTCATAACATATAATAAGATAGTTAATAAAGAAGGCCTAACGCATAAAGCCTCTCAAAAGAGACCATTACAAACGCTAAAACAGATAAACATAAACCAGGTGTTATTAAGGACATTTGTATTTACCTAAGCAATTAATCATGATTACGTAAACAATTAGTAATGTACATAGGAATACTGTGTCTTTATAGTATTTTGTTATTAATTTAACCGAAGTAACTACATACACAAGTATCAGAAGATAACTAACTAACTAAAATACATTGAATCAAGTTTAGGTCAATGAATTTTAATTACGAGAGGGTCAATATGAATACTAGCATGCCTTTAGAGTTCTGTCGTATCCATATTTCCCGGCAATTTTTAATTTGGAACTGTTCTATATTCAAATGTGTTTAAATGTTGAATCTCAAAACAGTTGAAAGTATTAAGATTAATGCCATTGTTTAGTCACAGCGTTGATTGGAATCTGTCAGGTCACGTACGTAGGATCTTTCCAAGGAAAATGTTCGTGCAATAATTTTCTACAACTTTAGAAGAGGCCTGAGACGAAGAGCTAATAAGTGTGAAAAAAGTGATGAAGCCCCATGTCTGCGGACTGTCGAACGCTGATATTTAGAATTCCTGCGTAGACATACTAGTGTTAGTGACAAATCTCGCGGAGGACGCCCAAAATCCGCCTTCATTGAAGATAACATCATCGCTGTGAGACAATTAATTCTCGAAGATCATCATAAGACGTATCGAGAGACAGTGGCTCTATTAGGCATTTCAGGGACAACCATTCAGAAGATCTTGCATGAAGCGCTTGGTGTAAGAAAGCTAGTTTGCCGTTGGATACCTTCCAACGATCACAAGGCGATTCGCGTCAGATGGGTAAGAAAACTCTGCAAACGTTCAACCGAGCAGAGTCAAATCACGTCTACGACATCATCAGTGGTGACGAATCTTGGATCTATGCTCTATATTTATCTGTATGTGAGATAAAAAACCGTAATGTTATTTTTAAACTTTCGCGGTGTATACTCATGTTTTATATACTACTCGGGACTTCACGCGAAACAAGATTCTACTTACATTCACCGACGTTTCGAATGCGTTGCAGCGTCCGTGGTCGCGGCTGGACTGGCGGTGAGGGCCGAGAATATGTATGGAGTTACTTTTGTGTGTAACTACCCTCCATTATTTTTATAATGAAGGATAAGGCCGGCGACATACCACACTCACTACGTTAGTTTTGTTTTGCACTAGTTTTTTACGTTCAAGTTTTTTAATCACTGAATTCCACATCCCAGATAGCTTAAATCCATCTTCCCTATTGAAGTTATGGTGTTTTCTAATTTCAATAGCTTCACGCACCATACGTGGATAGTAGTGGCGATCAGTGGAGAGGACTTTGGGTTCATGAAGTTCGATCCAATGATTAGTACCCGACTCGAGGTGTTCCGCTATTGCTGATTTGTTAAACTGACGGTGTTTTACAGCTGCGATGTGTTCTTTGACCCTTTCCGCGATGGTCCGCTTTGTTTGGCCTATGTAGGAACGACCGCAGCTGCAATCCACTTTGTAGACACCTGGTGTTTGCAGAGGAATAACGGCCTTTGATGTTGGCACATACTTTGCTACTTTGGCTAACGGTTTAAAGATCGTCCGAATGGAGAAGTGGCGTAAACAAGATCCGATCTTATCTGTTATGCCTTTCACATGAGCCAATTGACGGTCTACGCCCGGTTTCGTCTTCCTCGCTGCACGTCGTGTCTTCCTGCTACTCGTAGTATACCCATTCATCTTTAGTATCTCCTGAACATGATCCAACTCCTGCTGTAGATGTTCAGGGTCGCAGAGGTCATTGGCTCGTTTGATGGGCGTCGCGCTCACGGATTTAAGGTGAAATGGGTGATGATATGAGGAGGCGTGCAGGTATCTATTTGTGTGAGTGGGTTTACGGTACACAGTATGGGCCAAGGAACCGTCTGTTCCTACCATTAGTTTGATGTCCAGAAAACGTAATGACCTGTTGTTCTCAATCTCATACGTAAACTGTGTTTTCACATGTAAGGAGTTGAGATACTCAGTAAAACAAATCACCTGCTCCCTGTTGCCTTTAAATATTCAGAATATGTCATCAACATACCTTTTCCACACACAACATACATTTCCTGAAATACCAAATCTTCTATTTGCTCCATCCAAATATTGGCTATAACCAGTGCTAGCGGACTACCCATAGCAACGCCATCTATTTGGAGTTAGAGTTAGAATTTTATCGGAGAATGCAATGTCATAACGCGGCCTAATTCGAACGCTCAAATTCTAAGACACGCGAGTGGTCGGTTACTACGACAATTAATAAATAACAACCATGCGGAGTTAGACAAAGTGCACAGATCGTTATATGTGTTACATTTGGAATGCAGTGAAGTGTTGACCGGGAGTGATTTCGACTTAGTTGATCGCATTACATATGAACAAGCGGAGAGGACATACGAGCTAAGTAGTGCAACACACGATAAGAAGTTTGCCATAATATCACAATCACGGCACTTTTTTAAAAATGTAAGTGAGGTAGATAGCGCGGATAATATGCGGATAATAATGGAGGGTAGTTACACATAAAAGTAACTCCATACATATTCACGGCCCTCACAGCCAGTCCAGCCGCGACCACGGACGCTGCAACGCGTTCGAAACGTCGGTGAATGTAAGTAGAATTTTGTTTCGCGTGAAGTCCCGAGTAGTATATAAAACATGAAAAAACCGTAAGTCATAAGTAAGCCTTATAAAATTAATTTTGTTACTTTTTTTAATTTGTTTGTTTCTTATATAAACTTATACCTGTATTTTAACTGTATTATACCTACAACAACCTAATCAAAAATAAATGGATATTTCTCTAGATGTTATAAATGAATTTAAGGACTGTTTAGACCTAGAAAATTTCTTATATAATGTTCAAAACACATACAGTTATTATGTATCCACATGAACATTCGCTCAAATATTAAAAATTTTGCTTCTACAAAACAATGTATCGAATCGTCTACAAGAGTAATTGATGTCATAATGCTAACTGAAGTGAATATTTCTAGTACTCTTATTGGTATGTTGATGTTGAAGGGATATAAAATGTACTCTGAGTTGCGAAATAATAAAAAAAGAGGCGGTATTGTGATATATGTAAAGGATGAACACAAATTTCATTCGAAGAGCTTTAAAACGCAGCATTGTGAAAATATTATTGGGTCACTAAGTACATCCTCAAAATACTTAGCAACAATATGTTGTATCTATCGGCCACCCAGGTATAGTAAACACTTATTTGTTAATGAACTGAAATTGTTATTGAACAATATCTGTGGGCTGTCCGACCTATATGAAATGAAATGAAATGAAAAATCTTTATTCATGTAGGTCACAAAGTAACACTTATGAACGTCAAGATTATTGCTTCTACATTTACATTTACTGCCAGATTCGCACAGCAATAGGTAGAGCCTGAGGAAGAACCTGGCAATAAAACTCATGGCCACTCTTTTCTAACCGCCAGTAATTACATTAGTTTGAGTTACATGATGTTGGACCAATTATATAGTAATGAATTTATACAAAACAAAATCAATGTTGTGTGTAAAATGAATTTATACAAAACAAAAAAAAAAAAAACAAAATAAATGTTGTTTAAAATCATATCAAAATTAGAGCTATTCTAGTTGCCAGTTCTAAGGGCAGCCTACACTTTAAGAAGAAGAATCTAGCAAGAAAGTCAATGGATGCTATTTTCAAATATGTAGGTATGGCTTACAACATTAAAATCACACAGACATTGTTCCCTTGGATTTATGTGAGAACGGTCGACTAAACTTAGTTTGCCTTAAATTTAAATAATTTTATTTGTAACAATTGCAATAACAGCTATGAGCTGACCAGTCCCAACAGACTGCACCCGTTCACGGGTATGACGTATATATCAGCCATCGCCCTACTCAACCGTATTATAGGGAATAAGGCGACCCGATACATACGCCACCACTGCCGGGACACTTAGGCAAGCATGACATACCCAAAAACTGCACAGCAACTATCATGTCAATTTCAAAATAATGAATAAGTCTACTTGGTGCTCACACAAACTCAAATTACAAATTTTTATATTAGTTATTACTGAGACTAAACGCAGCCAATTTAGAAACCTTTAGTTCTCAGACGTTTCAAATTATTCAATATGCAGAAATGTAAAAATACAACATATATATGCATCTGTTATTATGTATTTGTCTTGAATCTTCAAGACAAATACAAAATAACACAAAGTAGTTCGAGCGAAGAGCAAGCAACTCATTTCCATTAATTTTTATCATTCAAATAATCATTGATTGTGTAATAGGCCCTTTTCAAGAGGTGCGTCTTAATTTCCGCCTTAAATTTATGTAACGGCAGGTTCATAATGTCTAATTTTATTATATAGGCGTACACCAATTCCTGCAAAAGAGTCGTGGACCTTTTGTAAAAGATGATGCGTTCTAATTAATGTATGCTTATTTCTAGTATTTATCGAATGTATGTCACTGTGTCTATTGTATAAATGTATGTTCTGTTTAACTAACATGATATTTGCAAATATATACTGTGATGCAACCGTTAAAATGCCAATTTCTTTAAATTTCTCTCTAAGAGACACTCTAGCACTTAATTTATATATTGCACGTATAGCTCTCTTCTGGAGTACAAAAATTACTTGTATATCAGCTGCTTTGCCCCACAGCAAAATGCCGTAAGACATCACATTATGAAAATAACTGAAGTATACCAGCCTAGCAGTTTCCACATCAGTGAGCTGCCTGACTTTACTAACGGCAAAGGCTGCCAAGCTGAGTTTACCTGCAAGACACGTTATTTGGGCGTTCCACTGTAGTTTGCTATCTAAAGTGATCCCCAAAAATACAGTTGATTCTACAAGATTTAGGGTATCACCGTTCAATGTTATATTTGTACCGCATTTCCTGACATAAGGCATGCTGAATCTGATACACTTTGTCTTCTTAGCGTTTAGTAGCAAATTATTGGTCGTAAACCAATCTACAACTTGGGCAAGTGAACTATTTACGCCGTTAAAATCAGTAAGCGTGCGATCAACTTTAAAAATAAGTGACGTATCATCAGCAAATAGAACAATGTCGCACAAGTTCTGTATATAGAATGGCAGATCGTTAATATAAATTTAAAATAGAAACGGACCTAGAATTGATCCCTGCGGTACGCCCATAGCTACAGAGGCTCCAGAGGAGCTAATTCCATTGACATCAACATGTTGTATTCGATCATTTAGGTAGGAGGCAACAAGGTCCAGTGCAGAGTCTTTGACACCATAATAAAATAGTTTTCGCAATAGTGTTTTATGGTCAACGCAATCAAATGCTTTGAAGAGATCGCAGAATACACCAATAGCATCTTGTCTATTCTCCCAGGCGTTATATATATGATTTAGAAGTGTCACACCTGCATGAATGGTAGAACGACCCATTGTGAACCCATACTGCTCTTCATGTAATAGCATATTTGAATTAAAATGAGCTTGTAATTGTTGCAATATAATTTTTTCAAAAATTTTGCTAATGGCAGGTAGTATTGAAATTGGTCTGAAATTACCAGGGTCTGTTTTGGATCCAGATTTAAATAGAGGTATTACTTTACTGTGTTTCATTAAATCCGGAAACACTCCTTTATCAACACATTTATTAAATATTTCAGCTAGATGTGGTGATATATTAACAATAATAGACTGTATCAATTTTACAGAAATACCCCACAAGTCAGCTGTCTTTTTTGAGTTAAGCGACTTGAATACTTTAATGATAGCGTTGGGATTTACATATTTAAAGCTAAATAAGACACTACACTGATCCACGCTGCCCCCATGCATACGTTGAGCTTTTATTGGACAAGAATTTAACGAGCTAGTTGTTTTCGCGGGTATGTCTGTAAAATAGTTGTTAAAAGTTTGTGCTACATCTAATTTATTATTAATCACTTTGTTATTCATAATTAACTCAATGTTATTATCACGAGGCAGTGATCGGCCGGTTTCAGTATTGATTACATTCCAAGTCATTTTTACCTTATTTTTTGACTCTTTAATTTTATTACTTATATGTAACGACTTGGCAGCAGCACAGGCCTTTTTGAAGGTTTTCGAATACATTTTAACATATTGAATAAAGGCAGGATCAAAATTAAATTGCTTCATACCATTTAGTTCGTACAACTTAGCCCTATTTTGTAAATTCCTGTAGTTGCACACTCACAAAATTGCAAGTTTTTGTTTTTATAAAATGTTTTTGATTTAAAAATGGCATTGTACTCAGCTTTAATGGTATTAAATAAGGAGTCCTATAAGTCGTTTGGATCTTCCTGATAAAAGTCAATATGAGTGACTTTTGCTGAAACATTAACATTAAATTGTTTAAGTCGATATGCACTCATTGGCCTACATACAATTTTATTCCCTTTAGAAGTGAAATTAATAGGAAATGCCGCTTTCTGACCAAGATGATCTGATGGAAAGTTACTTAGTATCTCCCTTGTTGTTGATGCACAGTTGCAGAATATATTATCTATACATTTTCCAGAATGTGAGGTGATTCTAGTTGGCTCACAAAATAAGTTTTGTAAGCCAAAAGACTTAAACAAATTTATAAATCTAATACACTTCGAAGACTGCACAAGTATGTCCACATTAAAATCCCCACATACCACAACATGTTTTCTACTAGTGAACAAACGCTTCAATGCATTTTCCATTACAGTTTCTAATAAATTATAATCCCTACCTCGTAGTCCTAGACAATGAGTTGCTCAAGCTCAACACAGGAAAATTCTGCAGTACGCTCAATAGAAAGTGCCACAATATCTTTACGTTCTTTACATTTTAAATTATTAGAAACGAATATAAGAGAGCCACCACGAATAGCTTTCTTTCTTGAGAACGCACTGCTAAGTGAATAAAATTCATTGTTGAACAATAGTTCATGACTTTTTAACCATTGTTCTGTAACACAAAAAATGTGAACATTGTGTTCCTTTATAAAAAGATCTATTTGTAGTAGTTTTTCAGATATGCCTTCAATATTTTGGTGAACAAAGTTTAAACTACTAGAAGTATTGTTAATATACTCAGAATTATTACACTCAATATTATTTTCAGTGTCTTTAAAAAAGGTGGACTCAATGGGCTCAAAAGACCTATAACCATGGCCAGATTTTTTACCTGTTGTCTTACAAGCTAGTTTTTTGGGATAATATCCCAAGTTAAGTTAAAATTATGCTCAAAAGGAGCTGGTTTATAAGCCAATAGTTTGGCTTGATTCAATAAAAAATTGGATAACAATACAGCTATCTGTAGCTAAAAACTTCGATAGTATATAACTATCTAATGTCAAAAAGTAATTATTCTGTAATAAAGGATTACAGTCAAATAATTCTATATTCCTACAATATGTGGTCAAGGTATGTAACTTTCTATTCATATTGTATCTAATATTGTTTTCAATTTGTGTAAAAGATTTGCTATATGGCAGTGTAGATAGTATAACCTGTTTAACTTGCAAATTTGACAACTGTTCATAAAATTTTATGATAGTTCTAATGTTCACACTATCTCTTCTGCCAATAAGTATCACTATTGTTGTTTGTGGGCAATGTGTACTGGTTAATACCTTATTAATTATTTGAGAGTAGGATGCCCCAGGAAATGAAACGGTCATGACCAAATTACCCAGATGTTGAACTAAATGATAACCTAAACTCTTGCCTATTTCATCACAATAAACAACAGTCTTTTCAACGTTTAAAGGTTGTGTAATTTTTGTTACAGGGCTATTACAGCAAGTTTTATTTGTGTTTATAATATTGTCACATATACTGCCCACAGAGTCAACCATTGGAGAAGTTGACTCGGCCCGAGATGTTATTGACAAGGAAGAACATGGTAGGGATTTTTCACAGTCAGGTGTTTGATTATATAATTTTTCAAGTGAATAGAACCTTTGTTCATTGCTGTGACAAGACTTCACCAAGCTATTCAATGCCTTAATGTACTCTCCAATTTCTTTCTGTGATGTTTTGTATTTTAAAGTTATGGAATCTAAGGAATCATGTAAACTCATAATTTCTGTCTGTAATTGATGTATATCTGTCTCATATTGCTCTGTTTGGGTATTTAATTGTTTTTTAGTTGTTTCTATTAGTTGTTTTAACTGTACATTTGATTTACAAGTCCTAAGATATTTGTTCGCTCCCATTCTAAGCTTTTTCATGTGTTTCTGTGATTTGGAAATAAATTTATTGAGTTTTATGTATTTTTTTTTAATTTATTCCTGCTACTACTAACTAATTTTATTGATGTGTTGGTTTTAGTAGATAACAAGTGGTCACCAGTTTTGTCTACTGTTATAATAGGAATATTCAATGCTGACTTATCTATTATGTGCGAGGTTATGGGCTCATCAAGACAAATTAGATCTGGCTCTGACCTCCCACACATTAGCTCATTATACAGACTGTTGGAAAGGGCAGCCTGATCTACCGATTTTAGATTTTCCCTAAAAGTGATGGAGTTATGAGCATCACTCAGCTCACACTCTAGAACGCTTATACGTTTCAGAGCATGTTCATGGGTGTTACTGCACTCTTCTAGACCCTTTACTGTTGACTGAAGCTGATCCCGCTGAACGGTGAGCTCCATGACATGTGTATGTAGCTCAGCCAACTCTTGTTTGAGTTGGGTGTTTTTCTCAATTACATTAAATATTTCTTTTTCACTATCATCCCGTTCCTCTAGCAACTGTTTGTTGAGATTTCTGCAAATCTCCAGTTCCTTTATAGTGAGGTTGAACTTCTGTTGCAAGTCACGGGATACTGCACTACGGGTCATCATTTTTATTTTATTTCTAATAAATACCAATATGAAATCTATAATAAATCTCAACACACTATTGACAAGATTATAAAAAAGGTAAACAAAAGTGCAAGTATAACTATGTCTTCAACAAACCTAGTATATTTGAACCATATATTGAACTTTGATATTTTATTTACATATTTAGGTACAATTTTTATATTAATATTCCAATATATGATAGGTGATGTTCGGTAGGGTTTGTGGTATGTTTGTTCAGTAAAGATTTGAATTGATGTACCCTACTATAATGTACCCTACTCTCAATTTTTATGTTCGAAAGTTTTACAGATTAGTATTAGGTAAGTATACTTTTCTTATGTTTAAGTTCATCTCATGTCACAATATTTGTTTGTTTTTATGAAGATTGTAGGATCACCATTAACAGTTTATTATAGGTATCGTTCACTTAATTTTTCACTTTTTCACAACGGTAAATATAAATTCAAAAATTTATGGCTAATCACTAATTCACAAATAACTCCGTCGTAGCCTTGTGCATGTATATAATAGTATTTACGGTATATTTCTGTGTGTTCATTTGCACTTTAACACTTTTTTACTGTAGTATACTTTAATATTTATAAATTTTCTTAATAAAAATATACAGAAGCATTGTTTACGTTACGGCGGTAGTGTTGCGATATCTATTGGGTGATATGAATATAAACCTACAGGTGGACCGTCCTATATATGTATAACACCACTATGTACGGGCACGGTTTAACATGCGGGATCACTGATTATACACGAATGGAAATTACTAACAATGTAAATCTTGTATAGATCACATCTATGCACGATCCCGTTCGCTGGACCTGTACACAGCGGCACTTGGCATGCACTAGCCTATCATCGCGTAATAGCTCTGGTCGTCATTGATTCAATTGGTGATTATAAAAACACACGGACGGGGATTGCACACGTAACCAAATTTGATAGGCAACTACTTTTTAATAATTTAAAAGCCTTGAACTGGCAACCATTAAAACAAATAATTGACCCATGTAAAATATACGACATCATAGTTCATAACATACAAGACTGTTATAGGAAATCAGAAATAAAAGTAAAAATTCTAAAAAACAGCATTAAAACTTATAAAAAAAATGGTATAGTTACAAAATTTTAAAAGCATGCAGTTACAGAGATAAAATATTCATGAAATGAAAATCAAACACATCAAACATGGTATTAAGAATACAATATAATAAAGCTAGGAACAATGCAAATGCATTAATAAATAGAAATAAAAATAGGACAATTAAAGCACACATATATAGCAATAAAAGTAATCCTAGAAATCAGTGGAAATTACTAAATGAGATCACGGGAAGAGCAAAAACACTTGCAGACGATGTTATTCTTAGAGTATTTGCTAATAATACCACCATGGCCAATTAAACCCGTAGTTTGTCACATACAAAATTAATATGATGTTTCCACTTTAGTCGATCATCTATTACTAATCCTAAATACTTCTGTTTATTTACTATCTCTATTGTATCGCATTTACAGTTTTGAAGGTTTTTGTGGAGACAGTTATGATTGTGTGCTATAATCGTAGGAACCTAACTGCTGCGATTTTGACTAGAACTATGTACATTAACTTAGTTTTTTCCGTATTTAGTACCAGTCCTGCGTCGTGCAACCATTTGGGCAATGACGTAAAATCTTTTTGATTTTTTCTAGGGCTATATTTATATCCTTGTTTGCAGACACCAGACAAGTGTCATCGGCAAATTTATATATTTCACTATTGGCAATGACTTTAATGGCGTCATTTACGTATGTTATATAGTGCAAAAGTCCAAGTACAGAACCCTGCGCCGTACCGCTTTTAACCAATACCTTTTTACTAATTTCATCTCGTATTTTAACCACATAGGACCTATGATGTACGTAATCTTGACACACTAAGAGGACCTCGTATACCACAATTATTCAATTTTACTATTAGAGTACTGTATCTTAATGTATCGAAGGCTTTACTATAATCAATAAATACGACAAAGACATGTTCCTTGTTATTAAGGTGTCTATATACACTATCAGTAAATTTAGAAAGTATTTCTGTGGCACTTTTACCCGATTGAAATCCAAATTGTTTATCAGTGATTATGTTGTTTTTGGTGTAGAAGTTGCTAATTTGCTTAGATATGACCCTTTCTACTATTTTATCAATTGCAGACAGAATTGTTATTGGACGATAGTTATTGTACTCCTTGTGGCTACCTTTCTTATGGATCGGTTTAACTATTCCTGTTTTTAATCCAATAGGGTAGGTACCCTGGCTTACGGAGCTGTTTATTAAATGAGAAATTGTACCCGCAATTTCTGTAGCTATAGTTTTCAGATCCCGTGGTCTAACACCACTTTTTATTTTACACATTTATGGTAGTTTAAATAACGAATTTCATTTACTACCGTTTTAGCTGTTGTTGGTTGATATCTAAAAGTTACATTAGCTGAATTTGTATAAGTATTTTTATTCAAAATTGGTTTATCACAATTTGGCACAGTATTTTTGATACTAGCGTCAAAATTATCTGCAAATTTATTTGCTATGTTTAAATATATTATTTAGCTTAATATATTATGTAATAATATTTAATTTTTAAATGTAGTGAATCGACGCAACATACGCACGTGTGTTTCATAACCACTCAACCGTGCTTCACAGTAAAAATGTATTAATCCTACCCACTTTCTTTTTTTTTTTTATTTTTATTATTATCATTAATGTACTGGCCATGGATAATTACTTGGATTGTTTTATCCTTCTTTATTTTGTTATAACGTTCCATTTGTACTTTTATGCTATTAATTTCAAAACGCGACGATGAAGTGAAACGTGTACGGAGAATTCAGAAATGAATTGCGTTACACGTAGAGATAATAAGCTACTTTTGTTAACAATGTAAATATATTAAATAAAATAAAAAATATATATATATATTAAATAAAAAATGCCTACGATCCTGATTCCAAACAACAATCTACAATCTGGGTCTTTCAAGGCGAGACAAACCCGACTAAAGTTGTTCGTAATCGAAGCACTTCAAAGAAGATGGTGGCCACGTTTGTTGGAAAAACCGGCCATGTTGCGACTATTGCACTTGAAGATCGTATAACGGTGAACGCAGAGTGGTATACCACAGTTTGTTTACCACAAGTCATCGCCGAACTATGAAAATCTAACTAAAAGCGACGCATCATGCTGCCCCACGACAACGAAAGCTCACACAGCGCTCGTCAAACGATTGAGTATTTGAAGCAGGAAAAAGTAGAAATTCTTGACCATCCTCTATACAGTCCTGACCTAAACCCTAACGATTTCTTTACATTTCCTAAAATTAAGAAAAGACTTCGTGTACAAAGGTTCCAGTACGGTGAAGAAGCAGTCGACGCTTTCAAGTCAGCCATTTTAAACACCCCCACTATAGAGTGGAATAAATGATATAATAACTGGTTCTGGAAAAGCGATTAAGCTACGTGGTGAATACTTTGAATAACAATAAAAAGTACTATAAGGTTCAAGTTGTGTTTTTTTCTTTAAACGACAAAACTTAAAAGGCATGCCTAATAAAAACTTTCCTGCTTGGTTTTTGCTGCTTTTAGAACATCTATTATACCTATTTTTTATGACAATGATACCTAAAAAGCTTTTCATCTTATTGCTCTTGTATTATATTATTCTTCATGTTCTGTTGACAATTTTTTTTTATCACTGAGGTGTCAAACAAGCGTACGGCCTACCTGATCGAAAGTGGTCACCGTAGCCTATGGACGTTTGCAACACCAGAGCTGCAGCACTCGCGCTGCCGACCATAATTCTAAAATCATCAAGAATTTAAAACTACTCTCAAATTATTCTGGAATGCTGGCAGAAGTGACATAATTAACGACATTTCAATCAAGACTTACAAACTTAATTTCCAGATTTTTCGTAATATATCAATCTCAAGATAATTAACTAAAGAGGAAGCAATTATAACATGTACTTGGACATTCAATTTCTTGGTAAAACTGTGTTTATGGCCAACCGCAAAGCCCCGCGGCGGTCTGCATCTATTTGAGTGTGCGGTAGTGTGCCGTAACCTTTAATAAAATCAAGATCTCGTGAGAACGAGATTCAATGAAGCGTAGACATGATGTCTACTTTATTAATTTATTGAAATAATTCTTAATTGGTACTGATGGTAACGTTAGTAGGATATGTTGTTGTTACTATTATGTTTCTATATTCTCGGGTACCTACTTTTTTTTCCTTATGAAGATGCCCAGTCTTTTGGTAGGCTTACATGGGGACATATTGGTCCAACACGCAGAGGCCCTTTAAGAATTTTACTCTAGTAGAAATATGACCCCCACTGCAGACAATCCACGCCCGCCTTATGTAGAAGAACGATAATGGACCACCTCCAATGGGGGTTAAACTATTGTACAATATGCTAATTACTAAATGGGCTATTGAGTTGAGTGTTAAATTGATTTGACGATTTAAGCTATGGATGAAAACGGCGTCTGCTATTTTAATATGTTATTATCAAAATACTGGCAGATTATTGGTTTATTTTTATTATTATTATATTGAAATTTTGATGATTTAACGTAAAGATGTTTAACGTTTATTTTTTTTTCTAAATTTTTTGTTATGCACGGAGCAGTTTAATTTATTTCAACACGGCAATGGACTCACCACCTGTTCGTGGGGCAAAAATGCAAACGGTGAAATATGTGCGCAAAATATGCTTCTACCAACCTTTCGGGAGTAAAGGCGTTTCTGATAAAATACTATTTCATTGATGAATAGTTTTATTTTCAACTAGCTGTTGCCCGTGACTTGTAATACGACGCATAATTTCAATTGCTCTCCACCGAGCGCCTCGCAAAGTAGCGTTATGAACTTATGTTTTATGTGTAGTTGTAAAATCGTACAATTGATTTTTGTTGATGCTTTAACAAACAAAAAAAAACTTATTTTGTTTCGTGGTATATCATACCATACTCAATATACACCTAACTTTTAAAAAATATTCAATGTTTATTTAAAAGCATATTTAAATTTCCTATACTTAGCGCAGAAGCGCTCGTGGCCCCGATGAATCAGTGTTCTGTAAACGATCACCGCGTTAAGCAACATTCGCTATAGGTGGTCCTTGGATGGGTGACCACTTTGTGAAATTTACATTTGAGAGTGTTTCCGTACTTTGGAAGGCACGTTAAGCCGTTGGTCCTGGTTGCCAGTAAAATGGCAGTCGTTAAGCTTGGTTGAAGGCTTTATGAGCGGCTCAAAAATTTTCAACACCAAGTCGCCGCAACCTGTGCCTGTCCATTTCAACACAGAAATGGGTTAACCACCTGTTACGTGGGATAAAAATGCATACCATGCCTAACCAGGGCAATTTTCTAGCCCCTAAACTACCCGTACCGTATCGAAACCAATTTTTTTTCGTTTATTAAAATTGAATCGTTATTTAAGCAAACGTTCTCGGCATAATTTTTTAAATTCTTGTTTTGTTTTCTCACATGTAAATACGATGTTAGCAGGATGTACACTGTTAGCCAAGAACAAACTATACTTGCGCAAATACCTACATGTTCAACGACACTGCCACTAACTTATTTGTATTCAAACAAGCATTTTGCTGAAATCGAATAACATATTCATCGTCGGTAGTTCTTAACTATGAGACCTAAGCCTATTCAACATTATGGGCGAAAGCGCCAAATAATGGGTCTCAAAAGGCTGGAATGTTATGAAAAATAAGTATATAGTAGCAGTATAATATATACTTATTTTTATTAAGAATATATTATTTTTTCCGTTCCCTTCGAAGGTCCTTGAAAAACTTATACATACCCAATTCACTTAATTTCTACGCACAAAAACAATATCCTCAATACCTTTCAATAGGTTTTCGTCCTGGATATAGTACGGGTACGGTTTTTTTAGTCAAAATTACGGGTGATATTAGCTCTGGTATGGAACTCGGAAATCTGACTGTGCTCGCATTGTTGGACTTCAGCAACGCTTTCAACACTGTTGATTTTGATGTATATATGTATACTTAGTGTTTTCTGCACTCGCCTCTCGCCACCTTTGTGGTCGCCGGCAACGAATAAGTATTGAAAACACATTGTCTATTTGGTGCAATACTACCGTTGGGGTGCCTCAGGGCGGCGTTTTATCTCTTCTTCTTTCCTCAATTTATATTAATTCTATTTTGTCATTTTGTCTCTTCCTACCACCTACATGCAGAAGACTTACTAATTTACAGTCAAGCACCGCTCGAACATCTAAACGACGCTGTTGAGGTGATTAACAGAAACCTCACACAAATCAGCAAATGGAGTAGCAATCATGGCCTCAAAGTGAATCCGTTAAAAAAGCCGGTGACAATAATGGGTAGTTCCAAAATCTTATCAAATATTTTTTATTTGATAAGATTTTAGCTATAAGGTTAAGAATTTAGGAATATTTTTCGATTCTGGACTGTCTTGGCTGCTAAAATTGCGCTCGCAAATTGACTTCAGCAAACTTCCGATAGAGTTAAGACGAGTGCAAACCCTTCAAAAATTTAAGGAAATGTTAAAGGAGCATCGTATTAGCTTATCGTAATAGTTTCTGTAGTTAGTACCTACACATATTTTTGTTGTACGCCTTATAGCTTCCACTCATTACCTGCCATCAAATTTCTTCATCCAAAGGTTGCCTGGTAAAAAACCGCTTCATGCGATAAGGCCGCCTAATGTACTATTCCCACAGCTTCCAGTCTCAATGTATAATTGAATGTTCCGGCAAACAATAAAGTGAAAAATAAATAAATAAATATAATTTCATAATATTTTTGGAGTACTCCGTTGGAAATCTATAATATACATAGTCTAACACTTCAATAAACATGACGCGTTCTTAGCCTTGCTTCCTCAATCTTTCGTTTATGATCACTTCGTCTTTCAATATGGATAATCCTCAGTGACCGCTTTGTGTAATTTCCATTTACGAACATTTTCGTGCATTGAAAGACACGATAAGCCATTGGTCCCGGTTGCCAGTAACATGGCAGTCGTTCAGGCAAATTATAGGCCTTATCGGCTGCTTGCTGCTTCCTTTTCACTTTGCAATACGAGTAGGCTCAGCACAAACAAAGTCTAAAAAGCAAATACTAACTAACTAACTATCTTCACGCTGTATCCCTGACGGGGTAGTCAGAGAGGACATATCGCCAGGCTTCGCGATCCATGCATACTTCTTTCGTTTTTTCGAGATTCATCAATCGCTTCATAGACGCACGTCTGGGTATCCAAGTACTTTTGACCTTTCCGTTTTTGAGCAATCTGCTCACGTGGTCTTCATATGTAAGTCTCGGCCTACCCTGACTCCTTCTAGCCTCTACTTTTGAACAATATTATATTCTTCGTCAATCGTTGGACTCTCAACTCATTCGTTGGACGTATTCAAACCAACGGAGCACGCCCTTTTCCAGCTTAACGCTGACACTTTCATTCAAACCTGCCATATTGCGTATCACTTCGTTACGTATTCGGTCGGCCAAAGTTACGCCGCACAATTTTCGAAGTGATCGCATCTCCACAGCATTCAATTTACTTTCATGCATCTGCTGACATACCTAGCTTTCACTACCGTAAAGCAAAGTTGGCACTAGCACTGCGTTATGAATCGCCATTCGTGCTTCTTTTACGATGCTTTGTCGCTTTACTAACCGGGACAAAGCACCGTTACCCTAATCTCGCATTTAGTTCTTACGTCACCTCTTTCAAATACTAGAACCTTAGTTTTACTTGCATTCAAGCGATGACCCTTACTTTTACACTCCTCTTTCATATTAGTGACTAATGCCTGAAGGTCGGCTTCTGATGAGGCCATGAGCACCGCATCATCAGCGTACAGCAGACAGTTTACTGTAAAGTCACCCAAATTCACACCCATATTAAAATCTTTGAACTTGTGCAGGCAACTGTCCAGATACACTATGAACAGCCAGGCGGACATGACACATCCCTGTTTGACGCCTGTACAGACATCAAAAAGAGGTGACACATCCCCCCTTACTCGCATGCAAGCCTTACAATCCCTATAAAGCGACTGTATTGCCCATAGTAGCGAGCCATTCACACCATATCCGGGCAGCAAGTCCCACAGCATTTCTCTCACAACGTTATCAAATGCTTTCTCTAGATCCACAAAAGCGCAGAAACTAACAGCCAGAAACTTTTCCGCGATCATGCGGAGAGAAAACACTTGATCCATGCAACCTCTTCCACGTCGGAATCCGCATTGAGTCTCCCATAAATACCTTTCAGACTTTTCTTGCATTCGTGCCGTTATAACCTTTGCATACACCTAACTTGCTAAGCTGTGGTCAGCTACAGGGCGATCAACTTGGTAGCTGATCGCCCTGTAGCTGGAGCAGTTTAGGCGCGAGCCTTTCCCTTTGTAAATAGGTACTTGCGGTCATATGCGGTCAGTATCACTTTGTTCTCTTATAGCTGACAGAAGTTTATGTTCATCCGCATAAACAATCATTTTGCATTCTTAACATCACTAGGGAATATAAAGTAAGACTAAAAACTAATAAATAAACTAAAAAAACTATTATTTCTTACCAAATAAGTTCAAGAAGCCCCAAACTACATCCTTGAATCACGCCAGTTTGGGTGTAGTAAGGTTCTTATTTATGACTTGTATACTATGTTTTCTACTGCTCAAGTGATCCGTTAAAAGAAATTGAACAGTTTAGGAGTCCATCCGACTAATGTCATTTAGTTAATGGAATGCCTTCATCAACCTAATGTAAAGCTTTGAAATCACAATAAGACGTTGACTTGCATCTCAATTGATTAAGTTCGTAGTTGTACTATGATTTCGTCAAAACTCATGCTGCGAATCAGATAGAGTATTATAAATCTTCTGACTATGTAAAATAGCCACGTTGGTGGCCGTCAGGTTTGCCGGGTCGGGTAAACAAGATGTCTTCATGAAGTCATTGACTGCATCAACGTTCTTTATCAGTCAGTTTTACCCAAAGGCATACCAAACCATATACACCAACATTTTACCATTTGTATTATATCTCATGAACTAGGTGGTGCGTCTATTTCCGTGTTAAATTGAACAGACAGGTTGTGGCTAACTACTATTGAATTTTTTCCAGTTGCCTTTATGGCCTTCAATTTGGCTTAAAGACTGCCGTGTTACTGGCAAACGGGACCGACTGCTTAACGTGCTTACCGAAAACGCAAATGAATGGAATTGCCACAAAGTGATCCCCTATCTGTTGTCACACTCGCACAATTTTGCGGTAATTAGTTCTTGGCACGTTATTAATTAAAATTTATTCAAATTTAAAAATATAATGTATTTCGATTAAATTGTATTAGTTATAAAATAGCAGAAGAAGTATTACAAGATTGAAAACAAAAATACAGGAAACTTTAAACATACTGCCTAATGTTCACAATTAACATCAATTTCGCGTTATTTTTACTTTAATTGCAGTTGAAAATGTCAACTTGTTCAACATCATTTTTAACACCAAGTTCCTTAATTAATCTTCTTGTTTCATTGTTTGGAACAGATTATTCAAATTGGTATCAAATGTCGATCAATTTAAGCGTAATTGTTAATGATGATGATGATGAAACTAAATATGATAATTCTCTACCTGTCTCTAAACAGACAGACAGAAAAAGGAAAATCAACAGTTTCCGAGATTAGTCTCGGTAACGGTTAGACCGATTTTAACGGGACTTTGACTAGCAGATAGCTAATATTGTAAGGAGTAACTTAGGTTATAATTTATCCTCGTATTTCCACAGGAATGGGCACTATGCGGATGAAACCTAGTTTTATGTAAGTGGTTCCTGTGAGTTTTACATCAATTTTCCTCGGTAAACAACAAAAAATCCATTTTTAATATACTCGTATTTATCTATTGGGCTTGATTAAATTTTTGAAGTAATTTTACTTTCGTACTACAAAGTTACTGTAAAACTAATTTACAAATGTATAGTTTCATTGCAATTATTTTTTAATGACGTGTGTTACACTTGCATACTGAAATTCATTTTGATATACGGTATTGTAAGTTTTGACAATCAATACTTAAAATTTGGACCGTTACTTATCGGAATGTATAAACTTCTAATCACCGAATCGTTTAAGAACCAACAACAACACTGCTGCTAATACAAAGTTTCTATTAGTCCATCCAGAAAACTTCACTGCCACACATTAGTATTACCTAACCAAATTAATTCATAAATTATTTAAAGAAACTTTTGCTTTGTAAATAAATATTGTATAATACGAGTAGATTGTCTCGTTTTCTGACTTTTGACTTGTGACTTTTTTATAATAATCATGTTTATTGATCCAAGAAAACGTGTACATACATTTTATTAAATACCTCCACACTAGGATCCCGTGGTATTAGTAGTAGTATCGTGGCGGCCATGTTTCTCTGGTATAATGACACAAGTGAAGTAATTACTAATCACAAGTTAAATTACAGACTCATTACATAGGTAAAACAAAATATTACATAATGAAATTTAACAAAAGGAAAGCAATAAATGAGTGTGAGTGTGTGTGTGTGTGTGTGTGTGTGCGTATGTGTGTTCGTGTGTGTGCACGTGTGAGTGTGTGTGTGTGTGTGTGTGTGTGCGTATGTGTGTTCGTGTGTGTGCACGTGTGAGTGTGTGTGTGTGTGTGTGCGCGCGCGCGTGTGTGTGTGCGTGTGTGTGTGTGTGTGTGTGTTATGAGAGCTGATTTTAATAGTCTTATTCTCTGTGTAATTTGTAATTAATATGCATTACATTTTCGGTCTCACTATTACTTTTCCTGCATAGACATTTGAAGACGGATCGTTTGCAGTATTTCACTGCTGATGTTGTATAATTTTGAGTAAAGGTTTTGTACCCAAAAATTTGTACGATCTTTTTGCGAAGCTTAGTCGATCCTTAGGCCGATCCCATTTTAAGGTTCTCTACGAAGACCGAGTCAGCAGTTGCGCGTTTTTGTGGAACCTCAATATTGTTGCAGCTATGTACAACTGCCTCATTCTCAGCACCGCACAGTCATTATAAATAAAGTGAGTTCGTGTTGTAGCGCCATGGCTTGTTGAACTCTATTTTCAGTACAGCACTTTGTATAATAAGGTCACAATAATTGAAAAAGTAGGTAAGTTTTACAGATTCAAAATAATAGAATAGATGTAGTAGATAAAAACTAAATTGTAACCTTTTAACATAACATTCAATCTATATATAATAAAAGGCAAAATCACTGACTGACTCATTGATCACGAAAACTCTGAAACTACCAAAGCTATGAAGTTCAAACGGTTGTATGGAAATTCATCATTTTCTAAGTTTGAAACATGAATTTATGTACACCCTGACTTTAGTTACAAATAAATAGGTACGTGTATCGCGGTTTTGCAAAGTTTTACCTATAAGGGGGTAAACAAGGGATGAAAGTTTATATGGAAAATTCTTCATTTTCAAACATAGTAACACCGCATTTCTTATACCTGCTTCTATATAAAAATAAATAATTACGTTGTAAGAAATTTTGATAAATTCTACCCTTGAGGGGGTAAAACACAGTTGTAATAACTGACTCATTGATCACGAAACCTATAAAACTAACAAAGCTACGAAGCTAAAACTTCGCACGGGGGTACCTTTTAACAATGGATTTTTCAAAATGCTACCTCTAAGGAAGTAAATAAGCGATAAACGGTTATATGGAAGTTCGTCATTTTCAAAGTTAGAAACATGAATTTACGTACATCTGTTTCTGGTTACAAATAAATGGGCACGCATATCTCGGTTTCGCAAAAGTTTACCTATAAGGAGGTAAAACAGGTGTTGTACTAACTGACTCATTAATCACGAAATCTATGGAGCTAACAGAGCTATGAAGTCAAAACTTCGCATTGGGGTTCCTTTTCACACGTAGGTGCCCCTTATAAAGAAGATTTGGGAATTTTTTAGCCCTAAGGATGTAAATAAGGGATAAACGTAATATGGAAGATTATCATTTTCAAAATTAGTAACATGTACTTACGTGCCTACACCTGTTTTAAAAGAATCTACTAAGGCCTGAATTACTAGCGAGTCCGGTGTTCCCACGGGAACCGAAACTATATCGGTAAACCACGCACAGTCTAAACATTAAACATAGAAACCTTAAATTTGGCGACTGTTTACTTTATGTCTTCGGATAAGCAATAAAAACGGGATTCCCGAAATTTCCATTGAAACCGGAACTACGCGGGTGAAGCCACACTCGGCATATAGGTAAAACATTTCCGAAAATCGGCATATAGGTAAAACATTTCCGAAAGTTGATGCCCGCGACTCCGCTCACGTGAAGTCGTTAGTACACAAAGAGGTTTTCTCGGGGGTTAAAAGATGTTTTCCGGGGATATTAAGTAGGTACCCTATGTATTAAGTCAGGAAATGTCTCGCACGGGATATTCAGTTGAAGCAGTTTCGCACGCGTGTATATTATTCTGTTGTAAGTAACTCATCAACAAGTATTCCGATTTCATTCAGTTTTTTGTTGTTAAAAAGCAAATACTTCAGAAGTTGTTTCATAAGAATAGCCTCTACGCGCCACCCTCTTTAACTAATGTCTCTTTCTTTGTCTGTTTCTCTTATGAGGCGCTAACGAAGTTGCGCGGGTCAGCTAGTAATTTATATAAGTACAGAAATCTTAACCTTACGAACATTCATTTCACGGAAATACCTATATATATACTGTGTTAAGAAAATCCTGTCCGATCCGTGAAGGTATTAATTAGTAGGTTTCGAGATGTGATTTTATTCGTGTAATCCTTTTTATGAATTACCCCAAAAAAAAAATCTAAAAATTTACCTCAAAAATTTACCCCGATTAAAATACATTAAAAATTAATATAATGTGGTAGCTTACATGGCAATACAGGGAAAGGGCTATTCGGCTATTATGCAAGGTAAAAAGGTCAGCTTACACCTGCCGGCGGTTACTTATGATATCACATACACTCGCCGCCGCATGCCAACAAAGGTGTTGTCAGTTTTTGAAAATTTGCTATATTTTAAGGAAATTGGACAAAGTTTGATACTAAAAATACGCATTTAAAAAAAATATAACTATTTTATACTTATAAATAATATACTTTAAATTTTTTTTTTGGTTATGTTTATGAAGTGCCTATGTGCCCCTTTCGCGTCGGACAGAGTTTTCTTAACACATTGTATAAAAATAAATAAATAAATAAATATTGTTGGGACAACTCACACAACGCTGTCTGATTCCACACTAAGCAAAGTTTGTACTATGGTAACCAAATAACTGATAATTTGATGATTTGATTTGATTTTGATTTTTATATATTTCTAAATACATACATATTATAGATATAACACCCAGACACAGAATAAACCATCATTCTCTAACACAAAGTTTTATCCTGGGTGGGAATCGAACCCACGACCTCTTTCGTAGCAGTCGGATGCACTCCCACCGCGCCGCAGAGGCATATATACACACATCAACACGGTCTAGGGATATTTTAAAAAAGCGAATTACTATCAATGTGTTAATTATTTATATGACATGTATATATTTAAAAGATACGTTATTTAAGCGCTCGTGGCCCCGCGGTCTCAGTGTTCGGTAAACGATCACTGAGGTACGCAACTTTCACTATGGCTGGTCGTCGGATGGGTGACCACTTTGTGGCATTTACATTTGCGAGCGTTTCCGTGCTTCGGAAGGCATGTTAAGCCGTTGGTCCCGGTTGCCAGTAAAATGGCAGTCGTTAAGCCTGGTTGAAGGCCTTATAGGCGGCTTAAAAAATTTCAACAGCAGGTAGCCACAACCTGCGTCTGTCTATTTCAACACGGCAATGGGCTCACCACCTATTACGTGGGACAGGAATCCACACGGTGAAAAGTGGGCATATATATGCCTCTGCCACCCCTTCGGGGATAAGGCGTGATGGATATTTATTTATTTATTTATACGTTATTTAATATTCTACCATTTTTTAATAATGGTTAAGGTACTTCGATTAAAATTTCAGGATTTTATGGAAAAAAATGAAGCATAGACGGAAACCGTACATGAATTAACTTTTAATTTATGAGTAAAAACTGAAAAAAATAGATAAATCATTTAATTTGTGTTTATAAACTTGAAGTTAGTAGTCTGAGAAAGCGCCCATGATGTTCATAACACATCGGCAACGATTCGGCATGCTCAGAACAAGGTTGTCAATGTCTTGCTGCGGAATATTGTCCCATGTCCTTCTGAGGTGCGCAAAAAGTTGATCTTCTGTAGCCAGATTTTCAGGAACTTCCTTCAGAGCTCTTCTTTGCAGCATATCCCACGCATGCTCAATGGGATTTAGATCTGGCGATTGAGCAGGCCAGTCTAAGGCCCTAACATTGTGTGTATGTAACCAAGCTGCTACCGTTCTCGCCGGCCCGGGGATTGTCGTGCATGAGCAGGAAATCTTGCCCCATTTGTGTTCTGTGGGGCAAGATTACGGGCCCCAGCACCTGTTGGACGTATCGTTCTGCCATCATATTGCTCCGCACCCAAACGAGATCCGTCCGTCCTCCAAGACGAATTCCTGCCCAAACCATAATTGTTCCTCCTTGGTATGGGTGAACTTCCTGAGGGTTCTGAAGACGGCTCCATCGTCCAGGAACTCGCCAAACACGCGTCCTTCGTGAATCTGGATGGAAGCCGAACCTGGATTCATCCGTGAACAGCACATTGGACCATTGCTCACGGCCCCAGACCACGTGGTTCCGAACCCATTCTAATCGTCGTCCACGATTGCCTCTCCGTAAAGGTGGGACCCGGAGTGGTCTACGAGAGCGTAGATTGCTTTCATGCAGTCGCCTTCTTACAGTTTGGTCACTCACAAGCACTTGGTGTTCCACTCGCAGCCTTTGGACCAATTGAGTCGCCGTTGCATTTGGTTGAGCTCGCGCAGTAATTTGCAAAAATCGGTCTTGTCTGGGGGTAGTGATGCGACTTGGCCCCCTGTGCCTCTCCGCTACTTCACCTGTGGCACGATAGCGTGTCCACAATCTTGAAATTACATTTTGGTGGGTCCCTATGGCCTCAGCAACATTACGCTGAACAGACCCAGCTTCCAGCATTCCCACAGCTCGTAACATCTCCGCCCTCGTCAAATGTTGGCGTTGCATGGCTACAATACCTCAATTTTAACTTTATCTTTCGTTTAAAAATGAAAAAAAAAACTGTAACTAAACGTTATTCGTATTGTTTTCTAAATTTCGCACAAATGAAAATTCCCTCTCCTACACATCAAGACATTTTTATGCCACCGAAACAAAAGAATTTTCAATTTTTTTACCTAACATTGTTTTAATTTTTTGTTAGCTTGCATAATAAATCCGTAATTTCAAAATTTGATTACAATTATTTGACCACATTTTATCGTGCAATATAGCTAAAATTTTGTGTGTTTATATGGTAGTGAAATTGAAGAGATCATGGTTTCAAGGATGCTCACAAACTGAAAATCGGTAGTGCATAAGCTTTGTCGCTAAGCTAAGCTAGTGCATAAACTTTGTCAACTTTCAGTTGACTAAAGTCTCTGGAAATCCACAATTTTACAAGAATTATGAGACTTATACTCAGAGGTTCTACCAATCTTTGATATCCTAGGGGTGGTGTATTATACGCTGTGCCTGTCTAATTTAGGGTAATTTAACCTACTAATTCATTCTGGAAGCACGGCCTACAGTCACTGGCGTGGAGAGCGCACAGAAAGCTATCTTGAAGGTCCCAGCTCAATTCTTATAATGAAAGTTACCCAACTTATTCTTATAGTTAAGTTATAATTAAGGTTCTAGTGTCTTAAGGAGGAAGAATTACCTTAAGGAGGAAGTCTTGGATCACTCCATTCCTATACATACACCAACTATCCATCAGGCGCTCGTCTTAGAGCTACATTTATCAAACATCAGCAATCACGCAATAGGAAATCCTTCTTAAATGCATTGTCTAATATTAGCACGTCCTACAACCTTCCATCAAATCAAATAAACACACACACACATATACACATGCGGGCACACATGCAGAAGTATATAATACTCACGACGTACTCACCTAATCAAAATCTACTAATAATACATGTGTCGTTAGTACATCAACTTGAATGAATAACACGTATAAGATAAATGTTTTGTTTGTTTTTAACTTTTTTTTTTTTATGTTATGTAACAAGGCGAAAACACACACCTCTGGAATACAGTTTGACACTAGTACGAACAATGATATTTAAGAAAAAAAAGCGTTAACTGTTTTCTGATATTCTTTATAAATAAATATTTCAAAGTGTCGATCATATACCTACATGTTTAGTTATGTTTTGAGTTTCTAAGTCACATTTGGTGTTTCGTAAATCATTATTTTCACAAGCATTTTACTTGTTCTTGTGCGTATTATGACCATATGAAGAAAATTTTCCTAGTTTGTCTATACTTATGTGATTAAAAGCAGTGTGATACTTACGTACATTAATGTTTACACAGTCATTGGTGTGAATTAACAGAGCCATGCGAACTTGTGATATTCATCATATCACGTTTTAAATAATGAAAGAATCAATAAGGAACCTTGCTGAGAAAGGTTAGTCAACTATGCATGTTAATGTTTTTTTAAGTTGTTTATAAATAAAAAATCACGCAAGTTTATTATTTACAAACTTCATCAATAACATTCGCAAAAGTCCTTATTATTTCAAGTTCCTCTTTAACTACAATATTAAGAGGCAATACCGCTGCACTTTTTTCCATAGTAACTACATACATACATATCATCACGCGTGTCTCCCATCGGGGTAGGTAGAGACTATGGCTTTCCACTTGCTACGATCCTGGCATACAACTTTCGCTTCTTCAACTTTCATAATTGTTTTCATACACGCTCGCCGATTAAGGGTACTCTTGACCGTATAAATTTTCTTCGTCAGTCTATTTTCATCCATCCCCTCCACATGTCCGAACCATCTAAATATCCCTTTTTCTATCTTAGTCACATGTCTTCTGTCATACCGCGATGTTCCCTTATCACGCTGTTCCTTTATTTATCTATCAATTTCACTCCAGCTATACTTCGCAGACTTCTCATTTCTACTGCATTAATTTTACTTCTATGCTTTTTCTGCCATACCCAACTTTCACTGCCATATGTTAGCGTAGGGACAAGCACTCCTCTATGCACAGCCAGTATTGCCTTTTTAGACACGTTCTGGGTGCTCATAAAGGTATAGATTGCTCCATTCACTTGATTGCCAGCCATAACTCTTCTTTCAATGTCATCATCATACTTTCCATCTCTCGCAAATTTTGAGCCTAAGTATATAAATTCTTTCACTTGTTCCACTCTTTTTCCTTCCACAAAAATCGAGCAATCTGTCCTGTGTTTCTCTCTTTCAAAAATCATTACTTTCGTCTTATTTACATTCACTTTCACTCTTTTGCCTTTTAGCGCATCATGCATAATATTTACCATCAACTGCAACTCGTCTGCTGATGATGCAAGTATTACCTGATCATCAGCGTAAAGAAGACATTTGACAGAAAGATCAGTAATTTTTAAACCATACGCACTTTCTTGCAGTTCTTTCAGGCAACTGTCAATGTATAGGTTAAACAGCCACGGTGACGCTACACAACCCTGTCTCACACCTTTTTCTAAGTGAAAGAAGTCTGTGCAAGCTCCGTAGATCCTGACACAGGCACTGGAACCCTCATATAGAGATTTCAGTGCTCGTATCAAGTTGCTGCTTACTCCATACATGGACAATGTTGACCATAGTTCATTCCTCACCACTCTATCGTAGGCCTTTTCCAACACATTCTCTCAACTTTCGCTATGCCTGATCACGGATGGATAACCAGCCATAGCGATTTGTCAGCATTTCCGTGCTTCGGAAGGCATGTAAGCAGTTGGTCCCGGTTACTAGTAACATGGCAGTTGTTAAGTCAAATTGAAGGCCTTAAGGGCGACGTGAAAAATTTCAACAGCAGGTAGCCACAACACGTCAGGGGCTCACGTGGTATAAGAATACACATTTTGAAAAGTTGCCGTATAATATGCGTCTGCTACCGCTTTCGTGGATAAGGCCGGATTTATAATTTTTTACTATACATACATTGACACGCCTTCATCCCCGAAGAGACTTTACACGCCCACATTTCACCATATGCACTTTTTGTCCCACATAACAGGTGGTGATCCCATTGCCGTGTTGAAATGGACAGGCACAGGTTGTGGCGACTTGCTGTTAAAATTTTTCAAGCCGGCCATAAGGCCTTTCACTGGGCTTTACGACTGCCATGTTACTGGCAGTTAACGTGCCTTCCGAAGCACGGAAACGCTCGAAAATGTAAATGCCACAAAGTGGTCACCCATCCGAGGACCAGCCATAGTGAAATAGAATTATTCTCAATTTAAATCATTGAGATAGGTTGGCCCAGTATTGGACTAAGTTCAGAGGTGAGGCTTGAATCCGCTGATATGATGATGATATGATATTATAACATAGCATTGCTTCCAGGTAGATTGATCCCATATTTAAAACGATTTCGTAACATCAATTTTTGTCACAACTATAAATACCCACTATATATAATTCAACATAAAACTAACATATAAAAATTTACATAAATTTTATTGCTTCAACCTAAAATCAATTTGCTAAAGGTTATTTTAAGAAACATTATAATGTTCCCGTTAGGTATTGAAATTTGTGATACAAGGTAAATGTAAAATTAATTAATGCCTTTAAATTTAAAAAATAATTAAATGGAAGTACAAAGAAAAGTACTTCGTTTAAAAAAAACTAACGAGGTCAACGACCGAGCTTCTCGAAAGTTCAATCTGCAACAGCATGTAAATAATCACAGCGGTGTGCCTCGAATTCAACATGACGATTCTGAGAATATAATTAAATAATATGGGTAACTATGTCCTATAACTGTAGTGTACTGCAAAATAAGAGGAAGAACTAGACACATAACATCATAACGTTTAACATGTTTCAGTAACATACAATCTATACTTCTATACTAATTATATAAAGCTGAAGAGTTTGTTTGTTTGTTCGTTTGATTGAACGCGCTAATCTCAGAAATTACAGGGCCGACTTGAAAAAAAATTTTGGTGTTGGATAGTCTATTGTATCGAGCAAGGTTATGCTATATAACATCACGCTACTACCCTGGAAAGAGGAGCAGTAATCATAAATGTCAACAAATCGGACAAATGTTCATATTATATTTGTAAAAGTAATAAGCGACGAGATTAAATTAATGCGACGGGAATTAAAATATGTCATGGGCAAAGCCACGGGGGTCAGCTAGTATTAATATATACTGATAAATGAAGTAGACCTTAGCAAATTCGCGGCAGGGCGCTACACAATTTATTTGGAGTAACGTTTATGATGCAAAACTCTATATAATTTAATTGACTTCTTTTCTTTCTCTCAAGGGTTTGCCCAGTTGCTTCTAAACACTACTTGGATTTGGGAGCTTGGCGTCCACTATTTTTTGATTATTAAATTTCGGTATTGTTGGGGTGCAGTCTAACATCGAAAAGGCATCTTGTCCGTTAGCTGATGCACCGCTAGTAAGTTAGGTCGTTTGAACCCCGGAGTTTTTAGGATATTACCCCCTTATATCCAATATGGATACACGAATACTAAACAGAATTATGGAACGATGTAAAACATTATCACAATAACGCGATCGGTATTACCGACAAAGAGTGCCTAACACGCCAATATAAGAGAGCCTTTCTCAAAATTTATAGATACTAAGCAACTGTAATTTGGTATGTAAATATGTATTTGTCTGTAATACTTAATAATAGTTAGACATAGACATATTGTCACACCTTTATCCCCGAAGGGATAGGCAGAGGCATACTATACGGCCACATTTCACCGTATGCAATTTTGTCGCACGTAACAGGTGGTGAGCCGAATAGTTGATGAGCAAAAAAATTAATTAAATATAGAAGAAGTTAAATTCACTAAAAAGAAACGAAATAATAATTTTATTTTACTATCCGGTCTAATTATTATGGTAGTGAATAAGATGTTGATGAATTATATTTATTCATGACAGAAACCTTAGCCAATTTTAACTACTTTGCAGACAAACAAGCTGCTGAGGCGTTTTAATATGTGAATTATGTCAATCATCATCATTTACGGGGCAAATTTATATATTTTGTTGAATTAAAACTATTGCTCGCAATCAAAGTTAGCATTTAAAACTAATATTGTAGAGATTATTTTTCGATGTTTCTGTTGCTCTACTGTTACTTTTACTGATTAAAAAACCAATAGAGAATGTGTTAATATTAATTTAACTATTATTTATGTCAATATAAAGCTATAAATTAATAATAAAAATTAATTGGACCACGCAAAAAGGACATAAATGATGAAATATGAATCGTTTTGTTACTAAACTCCCACGCAACAGCATCCGATATTTATTGAAACTATTAATTTACTATTGGTTTTATTTACATACCTGGTGGTAAAAAGTTATTTACTATTTCACTCATAAATAAATTTAAATCGAATAAAAAGTATATTATTGGATATGTATTGACTTCTGTTTCCTTTTCTCGGTTATAACCAGCATATGAGCGGTCTAGTCCCTTAATACCATGTACATAGGTAGTAACTAATGTGACCTCCATAGTCACAGTGCCAACTGCTTCTTGGTGATGACACTGAGGTCAAAGGTTTTACAATAACTCTTTTACGAATGTTCAAAAGATACAATAAGAATAACCGTACGTGGCAATGCATATCATTATTATAGAATTGCGATTTCAAATATGCAAATCTGCCCACACTTAGATTATCGAGAAAATACGCATAACATTTGACAAATATATATAAACAATCACATGACTAGACTGAAATCTAATAACTCATTATTAAATTTAGCTACGTATACGCCGCGTGAGCACTATCCACAGACTTGTTTACGTTTTGTGGTGAGTGGTGATGGAATTCGAGTACAGTCACTACCAAAATCCATAACGTCGGTGTCGTTTAAGGCGGCTAAGGGTAGGTACACTTTATAGTAGATACTTTATGATTAGAAAATTCTAAATCAAAATTTGTTTCTACCACGCTAGCCAGAAGAGTTCTTCTGGCTAGCGTGGTATAGTTAGACCAAAAATACTTCCCAAATTTGGATTGTTTGCTGTTTTCGGGAGGCCTTATTCTTGGCAGACCAGAGAGATGGAAGAGATTAACAAGACTATAATAGTAACGATACGAACCAAAAATAATAAATAAAGTTGTGCTGACACTTACTCAAATAAATCTTCTTTTATAAGACTTCTACTTTTAGCCAATTATTTCTATTATACTATCAATTAAAAATTAAGCATTTCCCTACGACGCATAGCTGAAAAACTTTCGGCGAAAAGTTGAACAGAGCTATTGCATAGTTGCACAATATGCAACTATTATTTGGAAATATTAATTTTCGCAATATTATTTAGAAAAGGCCTGTAACCAAATGGTAAGGAACAAGGTTTGGTCCTTTATCTATAGGGTGAATGCAACTAGATACGAGCACTGAAATCTCTTTATACTCCTGTACGTGGACAGTTGCTTAAAATATCAGTAAGAGAGTGCGTATGGCTTAAAAATGAATAAGCTGCTCGTCAAATGCTTCGTATATGCTGATGATCAGGTAATTATGGCATCATCGGTGCAGGAGTTGCAGTTGATGGCTAACATTACGCATGATGTGCTTAAAAGCAAAAGAAATGCAAGTGAATGAACGAAATGCTCGATTTTTGTAGAAGAAAAAAGAGTGGAACGGGTGAAAGAACTTGTATATTTAGTTTTAAAATTTGCGAGAGATGAAACATATGATTATGATATGGAAGGAAAAGTTTGTTTGGTAATCAAGAGAGGGGAGCCATGAAGTTCTTGAGCCATTCAAGTTTTGTAAAATTTTACCCATTCACTTAAAAGTAAAACAGTGGCTATTAACAGAGCAATTTCCTAACAAAAAATTACAAGTAAAAATTTTTCATAAAATCGTAACGCGCAAAATAACCCATTCAAAATTAGAAACACCTAGATTTACTAATTATTATGGTAAAAGAACGAATGCGTATTTACTGCCAAGTTTCATTAATGAAATACCAGTAAATACGCAATCCAAAATAACAGATATAAATTATAAAAATAGATATAAATTATACTTTCATTCACTATTATAAATCGAAGGGTTGATTGTATTGTAATTGAGATTCTTTGATATTTTTTATTATATTTTTTGAATATAGCATGGATATACGATCTATGTTATTGCAACATCCTGTATATCTCTGACGGCCGCTTGCCTCTAACCGGTTATTGTATCAAGCTATGTCGCTTAGTATGTACCTAGAAGCGAAGTTTTATGCAGTTTTTGAATTGTTGAGAAATGTTACTAATTATGTTTGCGTGCATAGTATAAGTAAGTAGATGTTTTAGTTTTAGTTATTTGTAAGAAATCGTGTAATAAAATTGCTCAAAAGTGTCTCAGCATCCAGACAAACCTATGTTGGTTTTTGTGATGTTTTTGAAATTAAAAAAAAAAAAAAAAAAAAAAAAATGAACTGGCTCCCCTTTTTGGACACATTCTGATTGCTCGGCTTTATGAGCAATCAGAATGTGTCCAAAAAGGCAAGACTGGCTGCATATAGAGGGCTAATATTAAAACCATGTGTATAAAAATGGAGGTTGAGTGTAACAGAAGAAGCATAGAAGTAAAATTAATGCAATGGAAATTAAAAGTCTGCCAAGTAAAGCTGGAGTGAAATTGATGCACAACGAAATGAACAGCGTGATAAGGAAATAATGCGGTGTGATACAAGTGTGTAAGATGACAGATAAGATATAAAATGGATGCTTAGATGGTTCACACACGTGAAGAGGATGGATGAAAGATGAACAACGAAAAAAATATCAGGAATGGGCAAACTGTTATATCAATCAAATCGAAGACTTTTTGGGAACAGGCCAAGTCAAAAGCATCCTTTATCAGCGAATGTGTATGAAACCATTTATGAAAGTAGAAAAATCTGCCTAACCCGATGGGAGACAGGCGTAATGATATGCATGAATCTAGTGTCAATTAATCTAAATAGTTATGTCTGTTAGTAGTACTTTTAGTTTATATGGTGAATGTTTAGGTATAGTTATGTACAAATTTGTACGCAGTGAGCGGTACAGCAGTCGTGGTCAAACTATAGTATGTTTATTTTATGGATTTAGTTGTACAGAAACTTGGTCATAAATTACATTGCAAATGTTCATCGTTTGCTTCTTGAACAATTTTCCTTATTAGTAGTCAACGACCCTGACTACATAACAGACCCTTTTTCATGACCTTATAATTTACTTATCGAATCAATCGATATCATGTTTCCTGTTATAACAACTTTGGTGTCACATAAATCATAATTTTTATTTAAAAATATATTTGTTAGGTGGTCACAACAATAATATTATTCATTAATTACAAAGTGATGATAAAATAATTTCATAAAAAGATACCTATTAAAACAAATGTACATGTGTGAGTAATTATTCATGAGTTTGACTAGGCACTACAAGGTAAAGCTCAAATTTATACAAATACGCAATATCAAAATTAAGCGCGTGTGAAACCATAGACTTTAGAATAACAAAACATTTTCTGGCGTATTCGGTGGCTTAAGTGGTAGTGTTATCAGCTTCACGCTGAAGTCTCGGGTGTGAATCTGGTTTAAAAAAAAACAGTTGTCTAGATCTTATAGCACACAATTATGTTAACATAATTTGGGTTATGCGATATTAAGTGAATAAAATTTATTATGCTCATGTAAAAGCGTACCTGGACTCCAAAGACGGTGGATGCAATTGTGATAATGCTTATCTTAATAAGATGAATCTATACTTTCCAATACAAATAGCATCCTGCCAATACATTAATTCTTAATAGCCAGGAATTTGTGATTCCTTCCATTGTTAATGAAATAAATAAATAATGTATAGGAATTGGATCTTTTAACATAATTGACCTTTTTGTTAGAAATAATTGGTTCTATATATCAATATTTTTTGTAGCTTTTATCTGTTATGCAGCATTCAATACAAAAAACTCGTGTATTAAAAAAAATCGCGTTCAAATTGCTTACGAAAAATATCATCATGCGCTGACGCGCATGACTTGATGAAAGTTAATGGGTCACTATTTCAAAAGGATAATAATTGTAAAATAATTATAAGTTACTGATTCATATGGAATTTTTTTTTACCATTGAATATTGAGGATCGAAAGATTAAATACAAGCTCAGGAAACTTGACTTTTCTCTTTATAATAATATTATAGAATTAACACACATGCGATTCATAACGCGTGAATTTTATTTTGGTTTCTATGATGACCTTCACAACTTACGACCAGTCAAAGTCAACTCACGTTGATATGTTACAAATAAATAAAATATTGTATCGATTAATAAATTCGTTTCTATGCATGTCTAAACTGAAATCACGAAACGACGATTACAATTCACTAATAAACGACGTCAACAAATTAAGTCATCAAAAGGTTAAATACTTCAAATTCACATCTGCAGCAAAAAAAATACGGTTGTGAATTTTCAAACCCACGTTCGATTTTTATTTTAATTACACGCCTATGCGGTTTCCTATAAAACGCGTATCTTTTTAGTTCTTTTATACTAATTAATACATTTATTTAAACGTCAACTTATTACTCTATAAGTAAACTTTTCATAAATTATTACCTAATATAGTTTGTTAGTTTTTTTATACTAACTAACACATTTATTTAAACGTCAACTTATTACTCTATAAGTAAACTTTTCATAAATTATTACCTAATATAGTTTGCTTTAAAGGCATAAAGTACGAGTATAGAGACAAATTTTACAGAAAATATGGGACCGTTTCTAATATTAAAACCGAAATTTTATAAACATATGCAGCTGTAGGAATGGACTATAAATAACTATTCTAGACAAAGAACTGTGCCTACGCATTCTAAATTAGGAAATATTATTTAAATATAACAGTTATAGTTATATATAAACTGGAGGTAATAAACAATATGCTTTATTAATCTTCCTTCTTCTTGAGCTGGATCATCTTCAGTTACACTATTAGTGTAACCCTGATTATATATGAGTTAATTATTAATACCATAAATATAAAAATATTACATGTATTTTTAAACACATAAGTACAAAACCTGTTAACGTCCATTATTCAATTATCATCTATTAATTCGATTATAGCCGTTTATATTTCTAACACGTCTGTTGATAATTTTTAATATTTTAGCAAAAAATGTAATCTTGTATTTCTTTTACCATCATTTGGGGTATGACGTCATACCATCGTCTAAAGACTAGAATAATTAAGAAATCATTGATTAAAATATAATGGCTTTAGCTATTTGTTCAATAAACTTAGAGTAGGGTTATAAATCTGAATAATAACCACTGGATCTATAGAAGTCAATAAAAAATGAAAGTAATGATGACATAAAGATAAAAACAGCTTTTTTAAAATAAAATCTTATGAAGAGTATGTGTAATAAATATAATGTACATTTTATAGCTGATCAAATTATTGATTGGACTATTTCGAAGTGATGGAAGCTGGTTGCGCCGGTATACGATTCAAAAGTTGCCGCGTTATTATTTTTTTGTATGTTGCATCGCCGATCTCCATTTGTTTTTAATTAATTAGTTGTCGACACTCCCACCCCGCTTGCCTTTATTCCATTTCTCTTTCGCACCTACCTTGTCTCGCATAAAAGAAGAGCGAGACAGCTGTATTACGCGCCATCTAAAACGCTACTCACAGGCAGCGAGAAGGGGACTGGAGACGTTCTGAAGTAGTACTGCAATGGCCGCGCGCGCGCTCGCACAAACTTTTCGCAATAGTTGTGTTTTCCATGGATAAATAGTGTATTCGTGCAAGGAAACCTCCTCAAGCACCTCAGCATCTCGCAGCAGCAGCAAGGTAGCGTACCCATTTCTGTTTCCATTTCTTTTTCGTCGACAACCGCGTGTAAATTTCATTTGTCTTCACCCGCAAATACAGTCCACTTTGAATTTATTTATCTCGCCCGCTCAACCATTTTCTGGACCTAACGATCCGGATTTTTGATCCATTCGGGTTAGTAGTTTGCCAATAGAAACGCAATAGTTTTTATTCCATAGGGAATAAACGCATAGGTATAGGTTATAGTTTTTTATTCCACCACGGAATAAACGCGTAGATTAGGTAATAGTTTTTATTCCGTAGGGAATAAACGCATAGGTATAGGTTATAGTTTTTACTCCATTCGGAATAAACGCATAGATTAGGTAATAGTTTTTATTCTATAGGGAATAAACGCATAGATAATAATTTTTTTCCATTAGGGAATAAACGCTTACTTACCTACTGTTTTTCGCATAGGTAGGTACTAAATAGTTGGTGATTTCGACTGCACCGCATAGTAATAGGTAGACCACGCGGGCAGATACTATGCCTGCGCGCGCATGTACCTACGCTCGTTCGCGCCGCGTCTCGCTAATTTGATCGTTCGTTAGTTTTGCACTGTAGGTAGCTATAGTTGTTAGTTTTAACAATGCCTCCGAAAGAGATTCCGGATCTACAGTTAAAACTATTACACGCTAAGAAGGATAGCCTTTTTAAGCGTATGCAATTAATTTGTGATTATTCATCGAGGATCGCAGATGAATCAATAAAAGAATTGTTTTTATCCTCAATCGAAACCGAATACTTTGCGCTCAGATTTCGAAAATGTTCTCGATAAAATTAACTTGCTTGAATTAAAATTAAATCCCGATTTCTTATTAAGTTACGACGCCATGTAATCTTTCGAAGATTTAATTTGTCGCATAAAACGCTAAGTCATTGCAAGCGCCCGTGCCCGTAGTAGTCACCGATTCGAAACCCGGGCCAGCAGGTTTTGATTTGCTGAAACGGGACCGACCTAAATTACCGCCCATACAAATACCCGAATTTGATGGCGATATTAAAAATTGGCCTTTGTTTTTAAAATACGTTCCATAATAATAATTCGTTATCACATCACGAAAAAATAACATTACTTAGTTAGTAAACTAACCGGGAAAGCAAAAATCGTTTACGCCGGTATAACGCTTTGCGCCGAAAATTATAGTTTGATTTTGAATACTTTGAAGGTCAAATACGAAGACAAACGCTTAGTAACAACCGCTTATTTGGATCAAATATTTAATATGAAAAATAGCTCATCGTGTAATGAACACGACTTAGAAAAATTCTTAGAAATTTTTGCATCAGCTGTTCGCGCCCTAAAGAATCTCAAGGTCAATGACCTCTGTGACTTTTTGTTTTTGTATATCGGTTTAAAGAAATTAGATTCCGAAACCGTTCGCTTATTTGAAATGGATAGACGTGGCCATCAAATACCTAAGTTTGACGATTTAGAAACTATCGTTCGTCAACATATTCGAATTTTGCAACGAACTTCGTTAAACCACGGAGTAGCGAAAAATAGTCCGATGGGGGGAAATGGTTGCACCGGTATACGATTCAAAAGTCGCCGCGTTATTATTTCTATGTTGCATCGCAGATCTCCATTTGTTTTTAATTAATTAGTTGTCGACACTCCCACCCCGCTTCCCTTTATTCAATTTCTCTTTCGCACCTACCTTGTCTCGCATAAAAGAAGAGCGAGACAGCTGTATTACGCGCCATCTAAAACGCTACTCACAGGCAGCGAGAAGGGGACTGGAGACGTTCTGAAGTAGTACTGCAATGGCCGCGCGCGCGCTCGCACAAACTTTTCGCAATAGTTGTGTTTTCCATGGATAAATAGTGTATTCGTGCAAGGAAACCAGGAATTCAAGTCCCGGGACGCCCCTGGCAGCCTCCACCTCAGCATCTCGCAGCAGCAGCAAGGTAGCGTACCCTATTCCTGTTTCCATTTCTTTTTCGTCGACAACCGCGTGTAAATTTCATTTGTCTTCACCCGCAAATACAGTCCACTTTGAATTTATTTATCTCGCCCGCTCAACCACAAGCTTTTATTTTAGACTTAAGTCACACAAAGTATCGGACTTTATACTATACCAGAGATTTAAAGATTTAAACAGCTGTGAAATACCTCTATGAGTGCAAGACATTTTTCTGTGAATAGTAATAATTTGGATTATGTTACTCGAGTTTTGCTTGAACAACTAAAATTTTAATAAAAATAAGCAACTTATCCAAATATATACCTGCGAAAGTTTGTGTGTTGTTACTTGTTCACGTAAAAACTACTAAATAGATTTTAATGAGACTTTACAATAATAAAGCCTCTGCAATAATAAGCATCAGAATAACACATAGGCTACTTTTTATCCCGGGAACAAGTTCCTGTGGGAAACGGGAACGGGAAAACTTCTCAACGCGGGCGAAGCCGCGGGCGTCAACTAGTATTATATAATATTCTACATTGATACCATATTTTACAATAACCAATAATTGAGTATTTGTGACTTACTACGCAGTCATTTAAATTTGAGTGAAATTTTTTTTATCTGTATCTTTTTTTTCTTTGTAATGGGTAACAAAATGTAATAGTTTACATGTTTACAATCGTAATTTTAATCTTAAAACTCATAGTACTTAATTTGTTATACTTAACTTTTAGAATTCATATCAAAAATGCTATAAAACTTTTCTTTAATGTCATTATGGAAATAAAGTTTAATTGGACTGTCATCTAAAACATAATTGTGTATTATTTATTGATTATATTCCTAATTAATAGACAATGTTGTCGGAACATGAAGCACTATTATACATCACGTAAGCTCCTTCCTAATTCTTCAACAAATATTAAATAATGTGTCTAATTGGTTCCGAATTTTAATTATAGACTGTGTTGTATAATATAATTAGCAAATGTTACGCCCACCATCAAAACATATATAGAAATGTATATATTTTATTAATCGTTCTGTAATGGATTTTTTTAGAAAAATGAGATTGTCAAACACCGTTAGAAATTTACAAGTACAAGTGATCATCTTGAAATCATGCCATAAAGTGTTTTGAACATTTAATCTTATGTACGTAAAATATACTTAAACAAGCAATTCTTGTTAATGTTTAATTTTTCTTTGAAATTACCGGTTCGAAACAAAAATGTGTTTCTCAGATAGTCTGTATGTCGTCTGTTTTTTTATAATAGCATACAGTATGTAGTTAGGAAACCGAGTATACATTCGAAAGAAAATGTAAGGAATCCCGACCAGACCTAATCGTTAACTGTGGCGACATAAAAAACAATGTAAGTAAAATAAAATTAATAAATTGTGTCCTGTGAAATTCCTTTATATCGACTCACTGAAAGAGTACTTAGGTCCGTTTTCCAAAACGTCTCTCAACACTCAATCAACGCCTGAGGCTAGTTTTTGCCTTATAAAATCTACTCTCAAGCGTCGACCGAGCATTGAGAAACGTTTTGGAATACGGACCTTAGAGCTTGTTGCATTGCTAAATTAAATAGCGGACAGTTCTATGTTCATGTTAGTTATTATTAATCAAAAACATGTCAACCATAAACAGTTTATTATTTATATATTCATTAAAATTTTTGTTTCTTTTATATATCACCATTTAATAGACTGCCATTTATTTTCTTGTTTTATTTTATTTATATTTTGATAGTCATCATAACTAAAGTCAAAGATTGCTCACTGATATGCTAGTAACAAAATTTAAGTCACCGTTTTACCTACATAAAATTAACTATATAGACATTAAAATTATAAATATACTATCATAGAAACTTTAATGTTCTCGTTTATCTCTTATGAACTAGAAAATAGGAATTGAATTTAGATTTGTTGCTAACGTGGGAGTAGCAATTAATTTAATAAAATTTGGTTCTCGATACTGGCTCCGGTTTTGTAGATTTCCCGTGCCGATTTACCCGTGCCTCCACCCTGTATTTAGGTCGCGTACATATATTTTTATTGTTTCAATCTATTTTTTTAGGCATAATGTGATTACCCATTAATATTAAGAAGTTGTTTAATTGAATAAGCTGGTTTTCGAAAATTTTTAGCATATAAATGAAGTTTTTGTCACTTTAAATAATAGTTATTTCCACTACTTTAGTAAAACTGTACAACTATTTCATAAATCAGTGTTTATTCTCCAGGCTCCAGCTCTGAGACGGTTTTCATTTTTTATGGTTTAGGGAAGGTATGGCTTATAAGGTTAATTTTTGTTGGAAGCATCTGACATTTAAAGCAAACACTTTAACCAACACCAGCTTGAGGTTCTATTAGTGTCGTTCAGTCGGTGAGCAGATATAGTTTGTAAGTGATGTTCACTTTAGCTCTTTAGCTGTGAAATTATATTACATGTATGCATGTGCATATGTACAATTATATTACATGTATATATTTATAATAATGAAAATACCTGCTTCTAGACTCTAAACTATAAAGTGAAAGTGTGTGGATGTAATTCTTGTATAATTTCATATATATATTATTTCTACCAAGCGTTAATTTGTTAATTTAATTCATTGGCCACAAAAGAAACATACACATCAGCGTTAACACGTAAACATTGTAATATGATAATTTACCTCTGAATTTGAAATTTTCACAATGGATGTTACCGCTATAACAACAAATACATAATAAAAAAAGAAGAAAAATAGTATTTAAGTGGGGTATCCATGCAAAAAAAAAACATATTTTTAAGTATCTAATCCCAAATATTTTGTTGTATTTTCAAAATAAATGATAACAGTAAAATGAAGTAATTAACTTAGGAATTTCCCGTTTTTATATATTGTGACTCGAACATAAAGGGTTCCGCTTTATGTACGAGTCCGAATCGCACTAGACTGATTTTAAAAATACATAATGTGTATTATTTAGTTTGAGGTTGCATAACTGGAACTGTCTTTCCATTTCACGTTCTCCTATCAAATACGTTTCACTGCGTTTACTGGTATGAGTGGTTTATATACATACGTAACATCAGTATCTAATAATAATTAAGCACATTATTTTGCAAAGACAGTAAGGTTGATTAAAAAAATCTGCGAAATATTTTCTTTTTATTCGATTGACCACCAGCTTAGCACAGCTGTGTACTACATGCTTGATAAATACGGACAGTAACGGTGACAGTAAAAGTTAAGGCCACCTTCTGGTCAAAAGATCAATGTGTCTTATATCCATCTGTATAAAGGTCTACATGTATAATTAATCATTGCGGTTTCTTTATTAAATTGCTTAGTTCCGCGGATCATGACCCCACTTCATGCGCCATACACATCAATTTAATTAAACAAAAAGTATACGATTAACCTTATTTATACGTACAGTACAATATTCATTTAAGATAATATAAAAAACTGCTATTCAAATAAGAATGTTTGTACTCGTTTATGGTATTTGACGTGTTGAATATATGTTACGTACCTATTTGGAAGTAACTTTAAATAGTAATCATTACAAATGTATCTGATTAAGTACCTACCTACGTCTTTTAATTGGTAAAATATTATCTTAATAGAGGAAGAAAAGACAATGGCGAGTTCAAACACAAAATTTACATAGTGTATAATAATATTCGAATCAATACAGTTTAGTATTTAGTAATACTTAATACTTAATTAACGGAAAGCCATTTGTTATTTAAAAAAATTTGCTTCCATTACATTGGTATACATTGATTTTTTTTACCACTGAGGTAGCAGACAAGCATACGGCCCACCTGATGGAAAGTGGTCATTACTCGTAATCATTGAAATTAATTCAGATATTTAAACCTTTTGTATTTTCGTTTCTCGACACAATGGCAAATACCAATAAAATAGTTTCATATGCCAAATATTGCTTAATATTACAAAAAAAAATTGGGTGATTTCTGTCCCTCGGAGACATTCGAGCATTTCAACCAAACGACAGCATTATTATTATTTTCTTTTTTATAGTTGGCACGTCTAAATGGCGTCGCCCGCCTGATGGTAAGCAAAGACGACGACCCGTGATTGGGGCCGCTATCTCAACCCGCGCATGGTTCCGATAGCGACCCTCATCTTGACCACTATTTTATTATTAATGCTGGATATAGGCCAATTACAAAAATTGCTATATTTACTCACGAGTACGATTGTATTTTAAACCTTGATCTTAGAGCAATGAATCATCTTAGTTTCCAACTAGATCGTAACCTCATCAGTATGTTATTGAAAAGTTTCCGAGCTCGCTCTATTTCTTCCGTTTCTTTCCCTTTTCTTATTCATTGTGTTATTTTCCTTCTGTCCATTTTTTTCTTTTTGCATCTTAAGATTGAGGACTGCTTACAAACAGAAAGATTATTAATGGCGCCAAGACCTTGAATTAGTTGACGTCTACTAATCTGCCTTTTCGCGCTTCGCTTGACGAGCCCTGGCTTCTAAAATGGAAAAAGTACGCTTTTAAAGAATTACTAGTTTATATGATACGTTGGAAATAAGGTTTGTCTTGCTTGATTTACTAACGGTTCGAGGTTTATAACGATTTCAGCACAAATTTTTATTTAGGAAACCTGGTACAGTGCGGCGAGAAGAATTCCACACAAGGACCAATCTGAATCTTGATTTTACCAGCATCTATTCTAAAATTTCAATGACAAATTATGAAACAGATTAAAATTTCGCTACGTGCCTTTCTGAATGTTATCATAATCCATTCAATATAATCAGATTCTAATCAAAGATGTGACTCATCGAAGAACACGTTTTAACTTACTAGCATAAATTTATTCTGCACCAAACAAATGGCATAATGAAAATATAAATAGACTATAATAAAAATATTTTATTCTACTGATCATTTAGACATAATTTTCTGTACACAAACATTTGGTGTTGCTATTACATTTAAAAGTCGTGAGCACAGCCAATATACAAAAAAATATAAAATTCATTTAAAATTTAACAAAATGGCAACATTTGACATGGAGAGAATCCATGATATTAATTATGGTTTCGAAAACTAACTAATAAGCAGTGGGTTTCGTAGTTAAAAATTTGGTGATTTTGGGGTTGGCGAATCGTCATGGTAACAATAATCCCAAGACCTTATCCCACATAATTTTCGGACAATAGTGCCAATGAGTCCACTATACAACAAAAAAATAATCTCTTTGCTGTCAACCGCAGGTTCAGGTTTGCTGTGGAGATGCGATCACTTCGAAAATTGTGCGGCGTTACCTTGGCCGACCGAATACGTAACGAAGTGATACGCAATATGACAGGTTTGAATGAAAGTGTCAGCGTTAAGTTGGAAAAGGGCGTGCTCCGTTGGTTTGGACACGTCCAACGAATGAGTGAGAAACGATTGACGAAGAATATATATTGTTCATAAGTAGAGGGTAGAAGGAGTCAGGGTAGGCCGAGACTTACATATGAAGACCACGTGAGCAGATTGCTCAAAAACGGAAAGGTCAAAAGTACTCGGATGGGTATCCGAGTACTTTTGACCTTTCGTCAAAACTGTTACGTCTGGGTAGACGTGCGTGTATGAAGCGATTGATGAATCTCGAAGAAGCGAAAGAAGTATGCATGGATCGCGAAGCCTGGCGATCTGTCCTCTCTGACTACCCCGTCAGGGATACAGCGTGAAGATTGTTAGTTAGTTAGGATTATAAAAACCAGGGATGTAATGCTCGCTTCACTAATGGGTTTGAAATTGACTTGAAAACGGTGGTATGTGCTAGACGGTGTGTCAACGTAAACAGTGAGTATATAATATTCGATTCCAAGGTCGGATTAAATATTTGTGTGATCCACAAATGTTTGTTTCAGAGTTTGGGTGTTTCTTATGTATATTATGTATGTATTTAGAAATATATAAGCGTGTTTATCAGTTGTCTAGATCCCATACCACACGCTTATAGTAGCTTACTTTACTTACATTTGTCTATGGCCAGGAGTCCCGAGTGAGCTCTATTACTATGGCGATTTAAAAGTTTAACAATCTGAGACTTCTTGAAGTACTGTGGTACTAAACTAAATTAATTTGGCAATATATTTATATTGCCAAATTAATTTAGTTCTAATCCAATTGAATACTAATTAATAATTAGTTTCATGAACGAATTAAGTGAGCTTAACGCTTGCTTTTAAAAAACTAGTTTTGTCATCCTACTTGCATCCTGTAAAGCTCAGATGTTGTTGATTTTTACAATTATTGACTTAAATAATCAATGGAGAGTGTTACGTAATGTGGTGAGGTTTAAGTTACCAATTAACAAATTGTTTTGAATTTATAATGTTTTGATGAAATAAAAGTATTTAATCATTCAAATTTATTATTACTTTTGGGGAAGTTAAATATAAATCGAAATAAAATTCGACATCAACCGGCCTTAACAGCGCGCAACGAGCGTAAAACTTCCTTCTAAATGTTTGGGAGATAGCAGGGACCTGTGATTTTCAATATGCTGATTCAATGGAGTGTTAATCGACTAAAAGGTTGCTTTGATATTTAATTGTTTCTTTTGCATTGATTTATTTCTGTAGCCATTCAATGAAACGATATTGGGAGTCTATATGTACACTTAGCGATATGTTCCGGTTTGCAGTAAACAATGATGAAAATGAAACATGACGTTGTTGACCTGAGCAAAATTCAAAATTAAATTTGTGAAATTTCGCTTAAAGAGATCGGTGATTAGCAAAGGGAAAAATTTAGGAAAAAAATATAGATAGTGGTTTTTTGCCTGCAAAACGAAAGTTAAATGTTTATGGGGAAGTGAGTGAAAATGTAATTTACTACATATTTAAATCAACTGTTGTATTTTTTTAAACTTTTAGATCTTGTTGTTTCCAAAGTTTACAGCTCACTTTCTTGCTTATACTATTACACTTTGTACTTTGAGAATGGTTCAAATGATTCCCTTTACATATTCATTGAGTCTTCATCAATCATAAAGTCATATCCCTAATTCTGTGCGACAACATTTTAACAATACGAAGTTGCGATAATTACTAATTTATTTTTTTAGTTATCAAAATGGTTTTGTCGTTGGATTATTAGCGAATTTGAATGATCATGTACATACACTTGTTTGTTTCCGTTACATCTGAATTATGATTCATTATTCAGTCAAATATATCATATATCACATTTAAATATGATAATAATTTCAATATTATAAGTTATCGATATGGAAGAGATATGTGATTATTTGATACCGTAACTTGTTTTAACATGGCGCTTAAAGAAAACCTGCTGTGTTATGGCAATAATCTTCATCGTTTGAACATTATTATTGACAAACATTATGATTTCTAAATTTTCTTCTGAACCGGTTTCAAGATATATCATGTTAATTTTGTTATGCGTGAATAGTTTAAACCACAAGTAGGTAATAAAATAAATTGTCTTCGTTTTTATTATCAGAGCATATTTCCAGTTGATTTCAAACCCTATATAGATTTACAATCTGGCGTCCACTTTTATTTAGCTGCTAAGATCAGCAACTATCGCTTGGCTTTTAATTTTTGTCATTGTTGGGAGTGACTACCGTCTGATCTCCTAGTACCGTTAAACGCACTCGCAACGTTTGCTCATCCATGAGTCAGCAGGTGTGCCCAATTTTCTTCTGAACCGGTTTCAAGATATATCACGTGATGGAAGCCGTCACAAAAAACCGACACCCTGAAGTTAACTGATAAGTGTTTCCATGACAACTGTTTTCAAACACCCTGAAGTTAGCTATAGTCAACATTTAAGTTTTTTACAAACGTAGGATACGGCTTAGATATTTTTTTAAAAGATTTGTATCTTGTTACGCCAAAGAAGTAGAACTTCTATCGCGTGTACATAAGTACACATACATACACTTTTTTTTACTTAAACTTTAAACTGTTCGTTTAAAGTTTAAGTAGTACCGTCATAAAGAAAATTGAAAGTGCCAATAAGTTTGACGTTCTTCTTTCTCAGATATATTTTATGTCAGCATAAGATAGTTGATTAAACCTTCTCTATTAGATTTTAAACTCTAGACATGACATGTCCCGCTCGTTATTTGGCAGATAGGTGCCCCGAAGGTACCTTCGGGGCAGCAGATAAGTATACGGCCCAGCAAAACAAAAGCTACTATTGTAATTTATCCATTAGTATGGATTTTATACATTTATAATACGAGTAAATCTTCTGAAATAATTAGTACTATTTATTATGAAGATAAGTACTTTGAACCGAGAAGACGGATAGTTCAATTAATACCTAACTCCTAGTCAGGCAAAACCACGTCTGGAAACTAGAATATTATTTGAGGAAAGTCAATCTATTTTGTATTTTGAAGTTTTGGGGATGTTTGCTTACATTAGCGGTGTGATATACGTCTGAGATGTTTAAATATTTTGCGGTTAAAAATACGCACCTGACACTTTCCAGACAACTTATATGAACGTCATCTAGAGCTATGTTTTCTATGGAATTTGATTGCCTCAGTGACGCAGCAGTAGCAGTAGTCACATTGTCATTGGTCAGTACAAGTATTTGTGTGATCCGCAAATGTTTATTTTGAAGACATTTACGTTTTCGCAGTTTTTACATAGTTTGCCAATTTGTTAAACAATTGTGCACCCTCAAAAATTAACTTTTTTTTACCATAATTGGTTCGTGGAACTCTGAGTTGTAACTTGTTTCTGATATATTCGATGAAGTTAGTATATCTCTGCATGGTGAAGACCGACGTCGACGAGTGCTACGTAGCAGAGGAGAACGCTTTGCAGAGGCATGTTTTGAAGAAATCACACCTTATGGAGGAGGCTCTGTTATGTTTTGGGCAGGAATAAATTCTATGCATCGTACGGAGTTGGTCTTCATCGAAAACGGTACACTGACTGGACACCGATACATAACGGAAGTTCTAATTCCTTATGCACAACCCGCTTTAACCGCTCTTGGCAAAAACTCCATTTTTATGGACGACAACGCTCGCGCCCACCGGTCTGGCGATGTGGAAGCGTATATGCTAGAAGTCAGAATTCGTCGTTTGGACTGGCCAGCTAGAAGTCCGGACCTCCATCCCATAGAGCATGTCTGGGACGTTCTGAAGCGACGAGTGAGATCAGTGCAGCCGGCTCCGCAGACCATCAGAGAGCTAAAGAATGTGATTACCGCGGAGTGGGAACGTATTCCCCAAGAAATCATAAAAGATATACTCGCTAGCATGCCCAGACGAATGCAAGCCGTGATTTCAGCTAGAGGGGGTCACACACAATACTAAACTTTTATCTGCTTTTAATGTATTCAAGAAAAACAAAGAAATTAACGCGTTTCATTTTTATTTAGCGAGCAGGTGCAATAATTGTGTTTTGAACTTAAACATTATTTCTCAATAATTTAATCAAAATGTTATGATAAAACTGATGAAAACTATTCCTTCCTAATTAATTTATAAAATTCTGAGGATAACAATACTTTAAATTGTCAAACAAACTAATAGTAACTATAAAATAGTTCTTTGCTTAAGTGCCCGTTTTTTTTGCAAAAGAGTTTATATGAATCGAATCAGTTATTTAGAAAATTGTAATAGTATTCTAAAAATTATCAGTCTGAAATTTACAAAGAAAATCAGATAACTATTAAAATTACAACGAGAATACTATCATCATCATCACTGCACTCAGAGATATTATTAAGTTATTTGGAAAAATAGTGTCGAAATTTGCATCGCGTTGCATTCTTTTTCCTTTGGACTTCATAAATGGCGCTGAATCACAGATAAAACGAATTTATTGTGAAATATTCCTTCACAAAAACATTAATAGTATAACTGCAAGGTTATTTATTTTTTCTATAAATATGTACACAGAAATAAAAAAATAAACAATAAAGAAGTCCTGGTGTATGCATTTAGAGAAGAAATTGATTGTTTGGATTTCTACAGCACTAGATTTTGCCAACTGGGTCACTAAGCATCAGTGCTTAGTGATCCAGTTGGCCTAGTGTGCAGCGCTGGATTCCTAGAGCGCTGGAAGTGGAGAATAGTCTTCCACTCGTAATTATGTTGATAGAACTGCGTTAGGATCATATTTTAGGTGGTTAGGAAAAATCGTGTTGAAGGGGCGATGTTGCAAGCAGACTATAGCTTAAAATGTTCTAATTAATTATTAACACTTAACTATCTTCACGCTGAATCCCTGATGGGGTAGTCAGAGAGGACAGATCACCAGGCATCGCGATCCATGCATACTTCTTTTGCTTCTTGTAGATTAATTAATCACTACATACATGCACGTCTGGGTATCCGAGTACTTTAGAATTTTCCGTTTTTGAGCAATCTGACTCATTCTACAATATATATTTATTATATATATACTTTCGAACAACATGTATCCTGCGTCAAACGTTCCTCACTTATTCGTTGGACGTGTCCAAACCAACGGAGCACGTTATAATGTTATGAAACCAAATATTGAAAAAAAATCAGTAAACCTGTCAAAATAAGAGAAATATTTTAGTGAAAGAAAATTATGTTGAACAAAGATGAAAATGATGATTAGATGTGTACTATATAAGAATGACGAAATTATGAAGAATAGTATGATTAAAACAAAACATTAAAGTGGTGTAATATTACGAATAATTCTCATTTCATTCGATTTTACCAATAAACTTTCGATTTTCTTGGTTACGTCCCTAGTCTTTAAAAAGGAAAAGGATTCACTGCCGCAGCATTGTAGAGACGTCCAGTTCTTTAGAACAGAAATTGTTTATTTTCTTTACAATGGTTTATTAGTGAAAGTAAATAGTAAAATTACCTTCTTTGGGCATCTAGACAATAAAATATGTAATTTCAACTGGAAAATGTTTGGCAATTGTGTAGTTCTAACTTCGAAAAAATAAATAATATTATATACCCGCCATTACAAGGATACGCTAGTGATTTTTGCAGAAGTGTCAAATGTGGCCTATTAAATTGACTCGACTATAGTAAGCAGGTGTTGTTTATGTATATACTTGTGTGAGATTCAGTAGTTTCATTTCTTTATATAAAGTATTTGATGGTGTGTGGTAAATGTAATGAATTGTTTTAATAATTTTATTTTGTGATCTTTGTAATGGATTTAAGTTTGAATTCGCCCCTAATCGCCATATTTCGATCAAGTATTCTAAATTAGACTTAAGTAATGAGTTGTATATCATTGTTCCTACTTGTTGTGGTATGCATTTTTTTGTTGTACGTAGTGCTCCCAATGATTAATTCATGACTCATCAATGGCTTTTATTAAGTTCAGGAAATTATTAAAGTCAAAGTTTTTTACATTGAATGCCTCAAAATTTTATGTCCATCAATGTGGCGGTGCTCGCTTCGCTGACCGCGATGTTTCATGTGTCTATTCCGTCTATTCTGAATGTTTGTATTTATTGTGCCGTACACGCAGTGAAAATAAGAAGTTTTTGAAGCATAGCTGGAGTAAATTTGATGGATAAAGAAAAGAACAGCGCGATAAGGGAACATTGCGGTATGACAGAAGATGTAGTGACTAAGATAAAAAAGGGATGCTTAGATAGTTTTGACAGGTGGTGAGGATGGATCAAAATTTACTGAAGAAGCAACTTTATGTGGCGAAAGTGAACGGGCATACTGGTGGGGGTAGACCTCGGCGTACGTATGTCAATCAAATCGAAGTTGTTTTGAAATAATGCCGGGTCAACCAGGCACCCTTACCCGGCTAGCGTTTATGAAAACACTCATGAAAGTAGAAGAAGCGAAAGTTGTATGTCAGGATCGTAGCAAGTGGAAAGCCATAGTCTCAGTCCATACCGATGGGAGACAGGCGTGATAATATGTATGTATGTACCCTTATACCAATAGCAGATGCCCAGTAAGAAAGGATTTTTTTTATATTCCAATCCTAAGGGAGTAAAATAAGGGATAAACAGTTGTATGGAAGTTTGTCATTCTCAAAGTTGGAAACATAAAATTATGTATATAAATAAATGGACACGTTTGTCGCGGTTTTACTAAATTTTACCTATAAAGGGGTAAAATAGGGTTTAAATTTATATGGAAATTCTTTATTTTTAAAGTTAGCAACACCAAATTTCGGGGTTATTCACCATCTCGACACGGAAGACTGGACATACGTGTGATCAGTTTGGGAAACTCCAAAAAATATTATATACTTTAATGTTTTCGTCAACTGGACACACGTTCATATTATACCCAAAATAATGACAAAGTACAGTCACGTAGATTAATTTTGAATCGTAATCTCTGTATGTATCACTTATAGAATAAATTAAATAAAATTAAAAATATATTTTATAATAATATGCTATGATTTAATGTTTATTATTATTAGTGACATACCTTAAACAAATACAACAATTTATTTTGATGAGTTACATTGTATTTCTGAAATGATTTTTCTATGACTGTGTGTGATAATTTTTAGTTATTACGTATATTTAGATTACAATTATGTATTTCTTTATTCGTTATTTCTGTGGAACTCGAAGTGACAGTTTAAATTACACAATTACTAGGTGTAGACCCGGGCTTTGCCCGTGACATTCTTTGAACATCCATGGCATCCGACATCTCTAACTCATGCCCTTTATTATTATCAAATACTTTCATACCAACCTTGATTCCCTATTTTCCCTAAAGAGTAAAGTTTTGGCAATTTCTGAAACATGTGTTTATTTCTTTTCAGAAGCAGGCATACATAGATATTATTATCTTATAAAATGAAAAATTTTCGATTGAAACACAAGAAGTTTGATATGACTGTTATCCACTTATTAATACCTTTTTTTAGTAAGTGCCTATTTTAAGAGCAAATTTTTATAAATAATTAAGTTTCTAGGTGTAAGGGTTTACCTGGGCGTAGAAAAATGAGTGATTAACCTCATAATTTTATCAGTATATTAGTTTTACCTCCCGGCTTTGCCCGTGGCTTACTTAAAACTCCCTTTACGTCCCTCTGACCTATGCCCCTTATTAGTTTTCATTTTTTTATTTATCAACTTACAACCTTTATTTCACGCCCGTAAAACTTCGATACATCTGTACATTTATTTGTAACCTGGCATAAAAACCTGTTGCATCCATGCAACAGATGTTTATTCCAGGTTACAAATAAATGTGTAATTCATGCCCCTAAAAAAGTTTTACATATTTTCATACAAACTTTGCTCGTATGCTCGGACTGCAGAGATAAAAAAGCGTGTAACAACTGTCCTGGCTGCTGGATATTTTATAGCTTTGGAATACAGAAGGTATAGACAAAATTACCCTATCCTAGTCCCTTTCCTATCTCATCCTTTATACTACCCTCTATTCCTTTTTCCTACCTTATCCTCTTCCCATCCTTTCTCCGCCAAGCCAAGGTTGCCGTGCCGATGAGCTGCGTGGCTAGGGGCGAGCCGAGTCGTAACGTGCCTGACTGCCCTGGGACCGGGCGACCCCAGAATAAGGCTAGCCTTACCTAGACAAGCGGGGCTCTGTCTAGGCGGACTTTGAATTTCCCTTGCCACTCGTGGGAACGCAATGGATATTGAAAATTTTAAAATCCGGAATGGCGGCGATGTGGTTTGCAACCCGTCACGTCTCGTCTCCCATCGAGGCGGAAAGTGGGCTGGGGATAGCCACTTTGCTACATTGAATGTTAGAGGAGGAATGAAAGACAAAATTGATGAGGTATGCGAGATGATGCCAGTAAGACGACTTGATGTTTTGTGTATGAATGAAACAAAGAGGAAAGGATGTAACACCACTACACATGGACCCTATACAGCCTACTGGTCAGGTGTAGCCACAACCAGTACAGCGAGCCAGGGTGTCGGTGTTCTACTGTCAGCGAGAATGAATGAATGTGTGACTGACTATGAATGTGTGAGCCCAAGACTCCTTTGATTGAGGTAAAGGTTGGACTTACGCTTATGCTCCGCAAGATGCGCGGTGGCGCCGATCTTCAAGAGACCAAAGTGAGAGACAGGCATTTTGAGAGAGTGTAAGCGATATTCTGAGTAACTGCAAACGGAACGAGAGAATTGTAATGTTAGGTGATTTTAATGGTTGGGTTGGAGTGAAGCGTGATGGATATGAAAGTGTATTGGGCAAGTTTGGTGACGAACGAGTGAATGAAAATGGTGAGAGTTTGATTGAAGTATGTTTGGAGAGGAATCTTGTGGTAACTAACACCATATTTAACCCAAACAGATTCATTTGTATACTAGACAAGAGGGAAACCAGAGAAGTATGATTGATTTTGAGATTGTAGATGCAAGACTAAGAAAGAAAGTCTTAGACACCCGGGCATACCGCGGTGCCGGGATTGATACAGATCACTTCTTGGTTATCAGCCAAGTAAGAGGTCTGTTTCAACGGTGGCGGCATCGTGTGTGTGAACCTGTAAGTGTACTAGAGCGCATAAAAGTCGAAAATTTGCAAGAGATGAGCATAAAAAAAGGATTCGTGAGTAAATTAGCAACTACTTAAAGCAACTAACTGAGTGGTTACTGCTTCAGGACTATTCTGCTACAGAGTCTTTACTACATTTCCTAAAATAGTTACCACAAACATAATACTTACGCAAACATACAGACACAGAAACACATACACACACACACACACACACGCGCGCACACACACATGCACACGTGCGCACACACACACACACACACACACACACACATACACAACAAAGAAAATTGTTATAAATTCAATTATATCTTACCAATCGCAGATTACCACGAGTGGATCAACGCGGCGTCACTAGCTATATAATAATTTTGTTAGAAAAGATTGTAGCCGAAAACTGTTCCTTAAGACACAGGCCTAGCCTAGTTTAAGAGACAGGGTTCATTTCATACATACATTAAAATTGCTTACCTGTAACATATAGCACCATTGTTGTTTGTACTAAGTTGTAATGAATCTGTTACTTGAAGATCTACCACTTTAATTCTTATGACAATAAAGTTTATTCAAATTCAAATTCAAAAATTGAGTAAGAAATTTAAAAATTTAGATGAAGTATGTGAGATTGAAGAATTATGGAAGACGCTTAAGGAAGGTCTAGTGGAAGTTGTGGTGGAAGTGTGTGGGGTAAATAAAAGAAACCAAGGATTACATCCTTGGTGACGAGAATGTGTGCAGAAGTCATGAAAGCATTGTCCGACAAGAAGAAGGCATGGTTGGACTGGCTGATTTCAAAGGTGAATCAAAGAATGCAGAGGGCAACGGATGAGGATGTAAAAATGGCAAAGAATGAATATAAAAGGTATAAACGAGTTGCAAAAGAAGTTATAAAGAGAATGATAGGGATAAATTTAATAGTAGGTTATCTGATAATTTCCAGCGGAATATAAAATTCTTTTAGAAATATATAAAATCTGTGAGGGGTCAACAAACATCATCGAAACTCAGTAATATCAGAAACCAGGGTGGCAGTTTTCTAAAAGGAGAAGAATGTGTGCTAAAAAGATGGAAAGATTATTTTGAAAGCTTATATGAAAAAGAGGATATGGAGTTCTTGGGTAAGGAATGAACTAAGGAACGAAAGCATCATAAGTATGGAAGAAATTGTGGAAGCATTGAGTAGTATGAAATTGGGCAAGGCTGCTGGATTTGATATGATTTCTGTCAAGATGCTGAAAGCGGGACATGGCGTGGTAGCTTGCCAGCTGTACCGCCTTTTTAATCTTTGCTGGAGGAGTGGCAGCGTGCCAGGAGATTGGTGCAAGGCTGTCATCGTGCCGCTTTACAAAGGAAAAGGGTCACAGCAAGAGTACAAAAACTACCGCGGCATAAGCTTGCTCAGCATCGTCGGCAAATTGTATGCAAAAGTTTTGTTAAAAAGAGTGATGAATGAAACTGAAGGGAAAATGTGGGATGTACAAGCAGGATTTATGAAAGGAAGAGGATGCACGGATCAGGTCTTTTCCTTACGATGCATAGCCGAAAAATACTTGGCGAAATGTCAAAAGTTCTATTAAATAACTAATTGAATCAGGCGTTACATGGCGGAAATCCATTTTAAAAATCTATAATTATTTTTGTTTTTAAATGTTATTTTTGCAATATTCCGCTTTTTTAGAATGTCGTACGATGTCGACACGTGTTTCGCCTACACACGAGGCATTATCAAGACTGTTTGGCAGCAAAAGTACTTACACGTTCACCTCAACCTTTTATAGTTCGAACGCAACCAAACGATAGCGCGATGTAGACTTCTAGTTGTTTTGTCTATTTTTAAATAAACTAAGCAAAACCGAAGTGTGGAAGTCTGTTTGTTCGTTCAGCAAAGTACACCCGTCCCGTTTTATAATTTCTAACTGCTCTAATACGGACATTTTTAGACCCTTTTCACATAAATGTAATATTTCAAAATTGTTGTTATCATTAAAAATATGCCCGGTGTCCAGCAAATGCTTCGCGAAATGTGATTTATCTGTGTGACCGTTTCGGAATGCTCTTAGGTGTTCCTTATATCTGGTATCAAAGGAACGACCTGTTTGGCCTATATAAACATTGCTACAACCATCACATTTCAACTTATAAATACCGGATTTTTTGCTATTACTAATACTATCTTTACCATTACATAATGTTTTTAAGGTATTTTGATTATGTTTTGATTATGTAATGGTAAAGATAGTATTAGTAATAGCAAAAAATCCGGTATTTATAAGTTGAAATGTGATGGTTGTAGCAATGTTTATATAGGCCAAACAGGTCGTTCCTTTGATACCAGATATAAGGAACACCTAAGAGCATTCCGAAACGGTCACACAGATAAATCACATTTCGCGAAGCATTTGCTGGACACCGGGCATATTTTTAATGATAACAACAATTTTGAAATATTACATTTATGTGAAAAGGGTCTAAAAATGTCCGTATTAGAGCAGTTAGAAATTATAAAACGGGACGGGTGTACTTTGCTGAACGAACAAACAGACTTCCACACTTCGGTTTTGCTTAGTTTATTTAAAAATAGACAAAACAACTAGAAGTCTACATCGCGCTATCGTTTGGTTGCGTTCGAACTATAAAAGGTTGAGGTGAACGTGTAAGTACTTTTGCTGCCAAACAGTCTTGATAATGCCTCGTGTGTAGGCGAAACACGTGTCGACATCGTACGACATTCTAAAAAAGCGGAATATTGCAAAAATAACATTTAAAAACAAAAATAATTATAGATTTTTAAAAGTTCTATTGCATATTTGTAGACTTGGAAAAGGCCTATGACCGAGTGGTGAGGCATGAACTATGGACAACACTGGCCAAGTATGGAGTAAGCAGTCACTTGATACGAGCACTGAAATCTCTCTATGAGGGCTCCAGTGCTTGTGTCAGAATCAACGGAGCTTGCACAGACTTTTTTTTCATTGAAAAAGGTGTGAGACAGGGTTGTGTAGCTTCACCGGCGCTGTTTAACCTATACATGGACAGTTGTTTGAAAGAACTGCAAGAGAGTGCGTATGGTTTAAAAATGAATGAACTGACTGTCAAATGCCTCCTTTACGCTGATGACCAGGTAATACTGGCATCATCGGCGGAGGAGTTGTAGTTGATGGTTAACATTATGCATGATACGCTAAAAAGCAAAGGAATGAAAGTGAATGTAAATAACACAAAAGTAATGGTTTTTAAAAAAGAGGAAAGTATGACGGATTGCTCGATTTTTGTGGAAGGAAGACGAGTGGAACAGGTGAAAGAATTTGTATATTTAGGTTCAAAATTTGTGAGAGCTGGAAAGTGTGATTGTGACATTGAACGAAGAGTTTTAGCTGGAAATCAAGTGATTGGAGCCATGCACGCCTTTATGAGCAGTCAGAACCTGTCTGAAAAGGCAAGACTGGCTGTGCATAGAGGAGTACATGTTCCTACACTAATGTATGGCAGTGAAAGTTGGGTGTGGCAGAAGAAGCATAGAAGTAAAATTAATGCAGTGGAAATGAGAAGTCTGCGGAGTATAGCTGGAGTGAAATTGATGGACAAAGAAAGGAACAGTGTGATCAGGGAACATTGCGGTATGGTAGAAGAAGTAGTGACTAAGATAGAAAAAGGTATGCTTAGATGGTTCGGACACGTGGAGAGGATGGATGAAAGTAGACTAACGAAACAGATTTATCAGAAGAGAGTGAATGGGCAAACTGATAAGGGGCGACCTCGACGTACATATGTCAATCAAATAGAAGACATTTTGGAAAAAGGTCAGGTCCAGAGTACCCTTAACCGGCGTGTGTGTATGAAAACACTTATGAAAGTGGAAGAAGCGAAAGTTGTATGCCAGGATCGTAGCAAGTGGAAAGCCATAGTCTCTGCCTACCCCGATGGGAGACAGGCGTGACGATATGTATGTTTGTAACTTTACTCACCTATTTTACAACCATTAAAATATAAAAAATTTAAAAATTCAGAAATATATATTTCTATTTGTTTATTAGAAGCAGGTATACAAATTTTGAAGTTAGTTTCTTTAACAATGAAGAATTTCTCATTGAAATACTAACCCCCATTTTACCTTTTTATAGGTAAAACATTCAAAACCACAAAGTACGAATAAATTTACACACACAATTTAGTTTCGTAAACAGAAACACGAGCACATAATCTGATATTTCTAACTTTGATAATCTCGAACTTCTATACAACTGTTTATCCTTTATTTTACCCCCTTTAGTGAGTGCCTACATTATAAATATAGATTACGCTTTATTAATTTTAACAAGGGTCGGCTGGGCGTTGCTTGTAAAATAATGAGTCACCCAGTAATTTTATTAATAAAGACAACCTTTTTTTACCTTCTTATCCATTTATTTGAAATCAGGAAGAGATATGCGTAATTTCATGTTTCCAACTTTGAAAATGAACAATCCAAATTTCGTATACCTGCTTCTGATTAAAAATAAATAAACATGCGTCAGGATTTAAAAAAAATTCTACCCTTAAGGGTGCCAAATAGGGGAGAAAGTATTTAGATACTAATAAAGGACATTGGTTAAGGGTGAGTTGCCACGGGGGTGTGAAGTATATAACGGGCGAAGCCGTACTGTGTCCATAACTACCTTTTTATTTTTATTCTGACTCTAAATATTTTAATAGGAAGACAGGTGGTCAATATGTATGACTCAAAGGCCTAATCAACTAATGTATATGTCTCTTATTTGATTTTTTTAAATGTCATAAACAATTATCTTCATATTTTACCCAATGCACACAAAACCTAAATAACTTAAATACCCAAAAATATCCTCATAAATCTTGAACTTAGTCTATATGTGAATCTTGTATAATATTCAATTTTATAGTTTTTAAGTTTCATGATCGCGATATTGTAAATAGACCGATAGATGCGGCGAACGATTTTATTTAATAATATGTAGGTATTCAATAGAATATACCTACAAAGTTTTATATAGAATTAGAATAATAAGTTTTGAATAGATCTCTGATTTGGCATACATAATTTTACTATTTTTACGTTTTGTGAAGAGACACTTGCTCGGTGGTCTGACCATTTATGGTAGAGTAAGAAGGTGTCAAACATATGTCCTTGTCATCAAAATTTATAACACATTTGTTATATACAAATAATGTGTGGGTGTAAAATGTTTTAATCCGTACATTATTATTCTGTGTTATTGTAATTACTTGATAATTCTATATTTATTGGTCATAAAAGTAATGCTTTATAACCAAACCGGTAAATTAGATACACAGGTTATAATTAAATAACACAATCATAACGTTAGTAAATGCAGGTGCATGTTTGATTGTTTGTAAGCTAACGTTGGTCACCGAATAACGTTATTAATAAGACAGACAGTGTTTTAACATTGATTTTGATGAATAAGCAAATCGTAAAACTACTTATTTAATAATAATAACAAAATTAGATTTTGTTAAAAATAAATTACAAGAACATTATTGATATAGCATAAAATGTTTATACATGTTTTTATTAAGTTTTAATTAATTTATGGTAATTACTGTATATTAGGATATATGTATACAGTTAGGTCAAAAAACCTTTATATCATATTACCTATTCTATTTCACGCATTTGAGTAAATGGATACATATATACCCAATACATACTAAACTTTTTCTGTCGCTCTATAACGGAATTCTTAATTATGGTAACGTACATCAAAAGAAAAAAAAATTGGAAAACCCAAAAGTGCACGCTTCTCACGCTTTTATTATATTATAAATAAAAAATTAATTTAAAAAGTTAAATAAAGGTTTTTATTCCGTTAAAGACTATTTGCAGGACAGGGACGCCTGGAAATAATCTGCTGGCAAAGTGAAATAATATTAAATTGTAAATTGGCCATTAAAAAAAGAATTCCTAAGTTTCTTGCCGGTTCTTCTCAGGTGGGCCGCGTTCCGAACCGGTGGTCGCTTTAAATATTTTAAATAGTGTATGACATTTTGTAAGCGCCGTTAAAATGGTCTATGCAAAAAAAATATTTTTTTTTTAAAAATAAATAGAATTACAAGCTTACAAACTTTGCTATGAATTATCGCGTAGGGGTTATGAAATAAATAAAGTAAAGATAATAACAATTAAACCACATCGAATCAGACCGTGAAAAGTGACGTCCAAGGCGGAACTTTTTTAAACAGTTTTTTAACTAGTTTAAATAACAAAAATGGCATCAAAAATATCATGAGTGTTAAAAATTGTGTTTTTTCTTGATATGTGTGTGTTTATATTATTTTACAAGTGCAATATATGATAAATAGAGACATTTTAAGTTTGAAAAATCAGATGTTTTGCGCGAAGTGACAGTAGTACCCACCTCAACGCTTCGCGTATGAGGCGTGCAAAACGGAACTCTTATAAAATCACTTTCTTGTCCGTCTGTCAGTCTGTGTGTCACCATCGATTTTCTCAGGAACGAGTAGTTTCAGTGACGTTGATGGGTATGGCCACGAAAAACTGTTCAATAACACACATGAAACTGTAACACACAATAACACACTTGAAATAATGTAACACACCGGAAAATAGTAAAGCCTAGTGCACATAATTGATAAAATAATAAAACTCATTGTATATCGCGGCTTTGCCCGTAAGACTCTTCTAAAATAATATAATATGACCATACTAAAAAAAACACAAATAAATACTTAAAATCTTTATTTAAACTTAATAGTCGGTAACAAACTTCAAATCTTAGATAAAAAAATGAATTTTATGAAAGGTACAGTATTTACTCATTTCTGTTAAGAGATATTGACGTTTCTCTTTTTTTTAAAACGGTAATGGGATTTCCCAAATACAGTAATTAGATCTCAATATATGGTAGTGAAATAAATTTAAATGGTAATTAGAAACAAAATCAAAGGTTTGATAAGTAACTTTGACACATGACTTGAGTAACACCTGTCGTGGACCTTAGGATTACATCTTGGTACGTTCCTCCAAATATTTTTCCGGGTCCCTTTGTTTAAGTCTTTCCCTGTAAAACTTCTGCCGTTCAGCTTGCGTTATGGGCATCTAAAAAAAAGGAAATTATACCCTTCGCCGGCAAAGCTTAGCAAATACTATTTTGTTATGTTAGAAACACGACATTCACCATCAAGCAAGCGGTTGCCTCGTTTTGCCATTCAGTTGCATGTTTAAAATATGTACGCATATACGCTAGTTAGGTTTATAATGTTACACGGACTGGTAGCTTGCACGCACTCGCCAGAATACAGAGGTCATCAGTATATATGTATGTTTTAACTATATTTCAATGTGAACTAGGCTTAACGTATTTTCTCGTGTGTTACGTAACACAAAACATTCGGGAACAAATACATGTGAAAATATAAACTTTTTCTGAGTATAAAACTTATAAATACAGTATAAATGCACAGAATACCAGTCAATTTACGGTTTAAATTTCAACACTTACCTTATCAAATCACGTAAAATAACTGGAAAGAACTAGGTGACCAAAATTCCGCTTGCATCAACCTCACGATTTGCTTCCACACTAAAATTGCTGACAGATGTTTGACATTTCTCTATGATTTTAGGAAAGTTTGCCAGCATAAAAAAATACTTTTATTGGTACTGCGATTGTAAAATTAAAAACTAACATGTATTTCGTGTTATGTCACACACGGGAATCAAATTCGGCCCATTTTTTAAACATAATTTTTTTTAATATTAGCCAGTTATACTATTATTATTTCTTTTTTCATAACAAGGCCATAACAGTATAAAATGGGTACAAAGTAGCATATATATGATATTAACATGATTATATTTTAAAAAAGCCAAAGTTCGGTGCCACATGGACGAGGGACATTTTGATTATTTCTTTTCAAATTTTAGTACGGTCCATGTTAAATTTTTGAAATGAACAGTTTTTCGTGGCCTTACCCTGATACATTTCAGTTTTCTTTGTACCATTGAAATGGCAGGCATTGAGGTGTTTAGCGCAGATGGAAGATCTAATTCGGATGTAGAACGGCGAGTAGCTGCCGAAAACAAAGTTAACGGTGCTTTGTCTCAATTAGTAAAGCGACAAAGCATCGTAAAAGAAGCACGACTAGCGATTCATAACGCAGTGCTAGTGCCAACTTTGCTTTTCTGTAGTCTGAAACCTGGGTATGTCTGAACATGTATGAAAGTTAGTTGAATGCTGTGGAGATGCGATCACTTTAAAAATTATGCGGTGTAACCTTGGCCAGCCGAACACGTAACGAAGTGACACGTCCAACAAATGTGTGAGGAACGATTGACGAATATTTCTCGCGACCCGCATCGCTAGGCTCGGCGTTTAGCTTATTTTGAGAAGTAAATTATCCTCTGCATGAGTTTTTTGATATCGTCAGTCAGCCAAGGTGCTGGTGCATACTTCATCCTCATTCCTATCATAGGGGCATGTTTGTCGTATAGTTGAATGATAGCATTAGTAAAATTATCTATTTTACTGTCAAATGAGTCCGAAACTAAAAGTTAAGACCTGTCTATACTCTCAGCATCCTCAAAATACTGTATGTTATATACGAAACACTCTGGATTCATATATGTTCTGGATTGTTTTATACAAAACATTACAAATCCCAGGGTTTGGACAATGAACTCTGTATCATATACCTTGTACCTCAACATAGTGCCTAGGTCAATCTTTAGAGAGAGAAAAATATTTAAAAGCTAAAAACCTCAGTTATAATATGATAATTGATCTTCAGGGTAAAATTTTTCAAGGGCCGTAGCAACAACAAGATACTTCTTTTTAAACTTTGTTGCTATCTTATTTAAATATACGTAACGTTTATAAGATTAAGCAAAGACAGATTGATAAAAATCAAGCGAGAAATAAACTAGGCCCAATAAACGTGACTATTCGCGTCTTTTAAGTAAGTAAAGTGGTAGCCCGTAAAGTTCGCTGCCACCACCGTTAGATGACCCGTCTCAAGCCATAAATTCTGAGATTTGTCTAATTTAAGAGGTCTTTCACCGATCTCTTAAGCACAAACTGGATTATTTGAATTTTGATTTTATAAAACGTTTAAGGTTTCTTGATAATGGATGTTTTAATAAACTTTGATATTACACTGTGCTTTCTAATGTGGCAACCATTAATTCAGCGTTAGTCCCAGTTCTATTTAGGAGTGCTTTTAGCAGATTTAGTGCTTTGTATTTTTTAAAGTCCTGAAGACTATGTCAGTGTTCTGATGAACGGTCACTGAGCATCTTTCAGTTCTCAAAAAGGTGACTGCTTTGTCTCATTTCCCTTTTTGATCGTTTTCGTGCTTCTGAAGGCATGTTAGACATTGGTTCCGGTTGCCAGTAACATGGCAGTCGTTAAGGCCATATGGGCGGTTTAAAAAAATTAACGGCAGATCGCCACAACCTGCACTTGTCCATTTCAATACGTCAATGGGCTAAGCACCAGTTACGAGGGACAAATTACATAAGGTAAAATATGAGGGTATAGTATGCAAGTGCACCCCCTTGAGAAAAATATTTGTCAGTTTTATACAATAACATTTGATTGCAAAAATATTACAACTAGGTACTTATGTTACTTGGGGTTCTTCCCTTTTGCCGATGTAGGCCGCCGCGGGGTTTAGCGAGTAAATTGGGAAAACACACGTCCTCCGTTTTTCCAACGGTGGGTATGGTGCACAAGAAGCATTCCCCGTGTAAAAAGGTAAGTATGTTAAAAAATAAAATAAAATAAATATCCATCACGCCTTATCCCCGAAGGGGTGGCAGAGGCATATTATATGCCCACTTTTCACCGTGTGGATTTACCTGTCCCACGTAATAGGTGGTGAGCCCATTGCCGTGTTGAAATAGACAGACGCAGATTGTGGCTACCTGCTGTTGAAATTTTTCATGCCGCCCATAAGGCATTCAACCAGGCTTAACGACTGCCATTTTACTGGCAACCGGGACCAACGGCTTTTACTTTACTTTTAATTTTGTAACAATTATAAGGATTGTCCCTGCTGAAATTCACTGCTAGTGGCCTGGATATTCAATATCTTATCTGTTCAATCAATGAAAATTACAAAACATTTCGTCAATGAAATTTTATCAAACGTTTTTTTTTGTATCTTGTTACTCATGATGTAAATATAACTTAAAAGCTTTTCAAAAAAAGTCGCTATATTTCAAAATGTTAATTTATAACACTAATTCATCATATGTTAAAAATAAATAAATCAAGACAATTCGGCAATAAATATTTGTCTTTGTAATTAATAACATCAACCGTAACTAACTTTACTCACTGTTTGAGATACTGAACTTTGGGTCTCCGTTCATTTAGACGTATTATATTACAACGTTCTTCTTGGTAGGGAGTTAAACATCTGGCAGATATTTTATAAGATTTTATTTAACTTGCACTATTTGTGTGTACGTAAAGCAAATCTTGTAAAACGGCTGCGAGTTAAATAAATAAATTAATATTCTGGGGAACTTTTTACACGGCGCCATCTAACCCAAACTTAGCTACCAGCTTGTACTATTGAATCTAGACAAGAGGTATACATACTTATATAGTTCTTAATACATACATATCAACGCTTGAAAGGCAAAGTTGACTAAGCGACATGGAGTTAATTGTTCAGGAGGACGATTTAAAGATTAATTTTACAGAAAAAAAATCATAAAACTTCTTGTAATCATCTTAGAGGCGTAATTCTTCAAGTAAAAAAATTTCATGTTGTCAGGTTTATCGTGATATATGCAACTATTAAAAATAATTAATAGTTTAGGTGTTAGTGGCGCGTAGTAAAATATTACCTGAAATTAGAAACAGGAAAAAAATACTAACCGACGTGCGTTCGTCAAAAAAACGTTCGGTAAAAATGTAATATAGAAAGAATTATCACATTGACATCAGAGTAAAAATGACCTAACGTAAGGTAAAATAGTTAGAAAATGGAGGCAAAACTGCTTATGTTTTATTTTTAGATTGAAATGTTTCACAAAATGTAACTGAAGTGTCGTTTGTTTTAGAAAGTTGGATAATTTTGGTCAATAGTATTTGTAATAAAATTCACTTTAAAATGTATTGATCTTTATTCAGCAGTTGCAAAATCACATTAATAATTAAATCTGAACAAAATCAACACTTAGACATACAGTCTGTACTATAAATCTTACCTATATTAATTATCTGTGGTAGTAACTATATAGTATTTGGAGTAATTAGATCATAAGTAAAATTAATAAGTCTTATTAATCACAACCATTTTAAAAATGTGGAGACACAATCACAACAGTAATATTTTCAGCCAAAACTGATACTATAAAATAAGAAGTAACTAAAATTGAACCTCTTAGACTAAGAACCTAATTTAGTTTGTATTTCGTTTTAATTTAGATTTTAACAAAGTCATATGTTTACGAGGAGATGTAAGTCAAAGAGAAGCATGATAGATCTATTCCTAATGGATAGTCGGCTTCGTAAACAGGTGATGGACACAAGGGTTTATCGAGACGCTGAGCTGGGATCAGACCACTACCTAGTCATAACTAGGATTAGGGGTCTGTTCGCGGGTTGGCGTTATCGTACAGAGTGTCCTGAACCTGAGCCGACTTATAGCATCAAAAGCTGGAAGCTGCAGGATGCATCCATTAGGGATAAATATAATGAAAGGGTAGCCGAAAAGCTTGGCGACGTCAATGTAAGCAGTGAGAATGTGGAAAGTGTATGGCATAACCTTAGAGACAGTATGATAAATGCCGCTGTGGAAGTGTGTGGAGAAACGAAAAGAGGCAGTAGTAATAAGCGTGATGCATGGTGGAATGAGGAAGTGAAAGAAGCAGTTCGAATGAAGAAGAAAGCATGGCTAGACTACTTAGCCTCGCGGAATGATTTTAATATGAAAGAGAGATACAAGCTGCAGAAAGTTAACACGAAGGCACTGATAGAAGAAACTCGTGAAAGGTGCAGAATGAAAGCGGATGAAAGGTTGTCGTCCAATTTCCGGGATAATGCCAAGCTCTTCTGGAAAGAGGTAGGCAAGACCCGGAGTTGTTCGGCAATCTGCAGTATGAATAAAGTGCTTAGTGTTAACAATGACGTCCTAACAGACCAAAGTGACGTCATGCAGAGATGGAGTGAATCTTATGGAAAGATGTATGCAAGAAAAGACAGAGATGCCACGTCGTGAAGTGGAGCTCACTTCGATGCTCCGGATCCCGATGTCATTGAAGTCATTAGTATGAAAGAAATAGAACAAGCGATAAGAAGTATGAAATGTGGTAAGGCTGCGGGAAAAGACAGAGTTACTGCTGAGATGATCAAGTACGGTGGGTCGCGTGTCTGGGACACAATATGTCTGTAATGCAACTTGTGCTGGCGGACGGGTGAGGTCCCAGATGACTGGCGAGTAGCAGTTGTAGTACCTATTTACAGAGGGAAAGGCTCGCGCCTAAACTGCTCCAGCTACAGGGCGATCAGCTTGGTCAGCTTAGCTAGTAAGGTGTATGCAAAGGTTATAACGGCACGAATGCAAGAATAGTCTGAAAGGTATTTATGGGAGGCTCAATGCGGATTCCGACGTGGAAGAGGTTGCATGGATCAAGTGTATTCTCTCCGCATGATCGCGGAAAAGTTTCTGGCTCTTAGCCAGAAGGTTTTCTGCGCTTTTGTAGATCTAGAGAAAGCATTTGATAACGTTGTGAGAGAAACGCTGTTGGACTTGCTGCCAGGATATGGTGTGGACGGCTCGCTACTGCGGGCAATACAGTCGCTTTATGGGGACTGTAAGGCTTGCGTGCGAGTAGGGGGGGATGTGTCACCTCTTTTTGATGTCTGTACAGGCGTCAAACAGGGATGTGTCATGTTCGCCTGGCTGTTCATAGTGTATCTGGCCAGCTGCCTGCAGAGGTTGAAAGATTTTAATATGGGTGTGAATTTGGGTGACTTTACAGTAAACTGTCTGCTGTACGCTGATGATGCGGTGCTCATGGCCTCATCAGAAGCCGACCTACAGGCATTAGTCACTAATATGAAAGAGGGGTGTGAAAGTAAGGGTCTCCGCTTGAATGCAAGTAAAACTAAGGTTCTAGTATTTGAAAGAGGTGACGTAAGAACTATATGCAAGATTAGGGTAAACCAGGAACGTCTAGAGCAAGTGAATGAAATTGTGTATTTAGGAAGTATGTTTAGCGCGGATGGAAGATGTGATTCGGATGTAGAACGGCGAGTAGCTGCCGGAAACAAAGTTAACGGTGCTTTGTCCCAGTTAGTAAAGCGACAAAGCATCGTAAAAGAAGCACGAATGGCGATTCATAACGCAGTGCTAGTGCCAACTTTGCTTTACGGTTGTGAAACCTGGGTATGTCAGCAGATGCATGAAAGTAAATTGAATGCTGTGGAGATGCGATCACTTCGAAAATTGTGCGGCGTTACCTTGGCCGACCGAATACGTAACGAAGTGATACGCAATATGGCAGGTTTGAATGAAAGTGTCAGCGTTAAGCTGGAAAAGGGCGTGCTCCGTTGGTTTGGACACGTCCAACGAATGAGTGAGGAACGATTGACGAAGAATATATATTGTTCAAAAGTGGAGGGTAGAAGGAGTCAGGGAAGGCCGAGACTTACATATGAAGACCACGTGAGCAGATTGCTCAAAAACGGAAAGGTCAAAATTACTCGGATGCCCAGACGTGCGTGTATGAAGCGATTGATGAATCTCGAAGAAGCGAAAGAAGTATGCATGGATCGCGAAGCCTGGCGATCTGACCTCTCTGACTACCCCGTCAGGGATACAGCGTGAAGATAGTTAGTTTTTTTAGTTAGTTAATTTAGATTTTATTTATAATTAGGTTTTTTTTTAAATATTGTATTATTATGCGTATATTTAGTTATGATAGTATTATTGTAACATTAAATTCTATCTGCAAATAACATAAACAACTGTAATGTTAAAAATATATGTATAAACAACCTCTTAGAAAATTTAATTTAAAAAACGATGCCGTATTTAGCTAATAGAATTAATTCTTATTTTAGTTAACACATCAAACTTCGTCTTCAATATCTGACTCAGGTAAGTAATCTTTTGTACTAGCAGCCCTCGGGATAACGGAGTACTCGTGATGAAATGGAGTGGGTATAACTTTATCTTTGCAAAGTCTTATTAGATCGTCATATTTAGCCTTTGCTATTGGCAGCTGATATCGGTAGCAAGGCATCAATGGACCCTTGGTTTTAGATTGTATATCAACATCATAAGATTTTGCAGAAACGTTCATTGAATGTTTGATAGAAATTATCAATGGTCTTAAATGTCGCAACACGAACTTTACTGATTTAACCAGTCAGATTTTTTTTAAAGTATTTGTCACCGATATTATCCCATTTATAAAAGTTTTGGAAAGTTATTGCTTCAACTTCATACGGAAATGGTTCTTTTTTTGCCGTGGTAAAAACAGTGTACCATTGCGAAGATGCATAAATTATTGTCTTTTTTAGGTTATTCTCTATAACTGCATGTACACTATCGACAGGCATATATGTGTGTCCCCTGTCAGTAGATAGTTAATTTGTATTGTCTGAAGGTTTTAACACTCCTGTAAAGAACAATGAATCATTGCTAAGATAGTGCGATTTCTATTTTGTCCAGGACAACAGTCACAGTATAGAAGTAGGTGTTTTATATTTCCTCTTTCATCGATAGATTTTATGTAATGGTGTAGGATACGATTTCATTTGCGCCTCTTTTTCCGTTGCTTTCAACCCAATAATAACAAAACACTTTACGAGTTCCATTCTCGTAGAAGCACAAATTATACACTGCTAGTTTTCTTGAGTAATAGAGTAGCATTGACTCGCCATGCGGAGTATTCAGTACCTTCTCCAAGTCAAAGCTTGAACATAATGTAGCAGGGTCATTTTTGTGTATAGATTTATGAGTAGAAAATCTTTTAAAACTTTCTTCTTTTTCAGTTTCATGATCTTCTTTTTCTTTTATTTTTATGGGATCGTTAGGGTCAGCCACTTGTAGCTGTGTACACTTTAAGCACTTGTCTTTCTTAGGAATATGAAACGTAATATTAAATTGTTCAGTAAATATTTTGCGAAAAATCCTTTCGCTAACTACGTCTACGCCAGCATCCATGTAGCGTTTTTTTATAAACGATGTATAAATTAGCAATATATTTGTATTCTTGTGGCAAGTAAACGCGGGTAGAATCTTGACGGCAGTAATGTGCCGTATGTACTGCTGGTAGGCTCTTGATGAAGTTAATGACAATGTCTTTAGTGGCAGGTTTAGTTTTGTTAGACGGTTCACATTTTCCCCGCAAATCTTCTTTAGCACTTCCCAATGACGAATTTCTGACAGTGTAATATATACACTTTTGTGAAATATCTAATATTGCTGCCAAAAACTGTAAGCATACAAATCTTTTTCCTTCTCCTTCAGTAATGCAATACTTAAATGTATTACAGCGAGTTTCTGAAGTAGCACGTCTACGTTTGACGTTTTCTATTTCAGTCATGCCAACCAACCAGAACGCCTTTACGGCGTTCAGATGTAAGCGACCAAAAGTGATTGAATACCTGCTGTCTCTTTTCAACGGTTACATTTTCACAATTATTCCCACATTTTTTCCCCTTGCATGGATTAGGTTGAACTGATTTTTCTTGCACAATCTTACCATCTTTTCTATTGTACGATTTTCCAGATGGTTTCAGGCCAGACCTTTCTTTTCTCGTATTTTTTAGGAAAAATCTTCATCAGACATGTAGTCAACATATCTGATATTTGTTTTGCTTATTCTTTTACATCCACTAACACCTGGAGCGGCAGCATCAATCGAAGGTAAGTCTATGTTGTGAGAGACGAATTCGTCACTCTGCAAGGTATCGAAATTAATCTGCGAGGGACCTGGAGCGGCATCATCAATCGAAGATAAGTCCATGTTGTGAGAGACGGTTTCGTCACTCTGCAAGATATCGAAATTAATCTGCAAGGGACCTGGAGCGGCATCATCAATCGAAGATAAGTCCATGTTGCGAGAGACGGTTTCGTCACTCTGCAAGGTATCGAAATTAATCTGCGAGGGACCTGGAGCGGCATCATCAATCGAAGGTATGTCCATGTTACGAGAAACGGTTTCGTCACTCTGCGAGGTATCGAAATTAGCGTTATACGGTTAACACACGACCGGATTTGATCCGACCAGACCGCGGATTTGATTTGCCGCCCGACCAAATCTTACCGTCTGTAAAGCAGTACGGCGGACATAATTATTATTAATTGAGTCCGCCTCGAATATGATCAATGTTGTCGTTCTAGCTACTTTGTCGTAAATTTCCCCAGATTTAATTTAATTTTTCTCCAAATAGACACTTTTTCATAATTTTTTTCCCAATGCAACATTGGGAAAAAATTTTTTGTTAGTATGTCAAAAATGTCCCCAGTACCGATTTTACCTTTGCCCAAAAAATTACTTTTTCATTTACATTTTTTGCCAGAAAGAAAAAAGAGCTACGTTAATACACAACGTAGTGTTTATTTACTCTATGTAGAGGAATACTATGCATACCAGTTATCTACATAGATAAGTAAAATTGAAATGTGTGTGTGTGTGTGTGTGTAATTTCAAATTTGCAGCTTTTCACTAAATGCATATAAAATAATATGTTTTAATAGAAACTTTTCATTTCCACAAAAGTTCCTTAAAAAAAATAATTTTACCCTAGAATAGGGAAAAAGCCCCTAATCTGAACACCCTGTCTGGTCGTCTGGTCGTCCGGTGCGGTCTGATCCGGTCGTCTGTTGCGACAACAGATTTGGTTGGCAGACTGTCGAGGTCCGGCAGACCAAATCCGGTCGTTTGTTAGCTCTTTAGACCTAACGCCACGCGCCGCGGCAGCGCCCCGGCGGGCGGCGGGTCGCAGCCCCGCAGGTATCGCGTACATACGATGCACAACACAATTTAACCTTGATCGAGTGACGAGCCGAGCGGAGACTAGCATGATAGGTAATTAGGTATCCTTTACTTAGAAAATATGCGTACATCAATTAATTCGTCTTCATTGGTCGCAATTCCCGATTTTAAGAGTGCCTTTTCCAAAATATTGCGACTACGTTTTCTTGGATCCATTGTTCTGAAATATACATCATGCTTTAATACTTTTAATATTGCAAAAAATAAAAACAATTAACAATTAAATTGATTCAACTTACAGTTTTTAATTTCATTTGTATACGGTATGGTCTTAGGGTATGGTATACGGGAGCGGTAGTACTATGCTTGACTAGGCGCGCGCGTGCACTCTAAGCGACGACGGCGACGTCCAGTTGCACACTGGTAGTTCCTATGTTACTGTGAATCTAATTTCACTGTATGCGCATACGACAGTGCTCTGGTAAAATAGTTTATTTTGATTTGCTAAAATTAAACTCTCAGAGTAAGCTCGTTAAAGGTGCAATAGGCTGGCCACATCTGTAGAAGAACCGATGGCCGATGGAGCAAACCAGTTCTAGAGTGAAAACTGCAAATCGGCAAACGCACGGTAGGATGGCCCCCGCGAGATATACCGACGACCAAAGGTCGCCGGGAGAACCGTGTGTTGTGGCGTGAATTGGGAGAGGACTGCGTACAGCAGTGGACTGCCAAATACTGATTTGAAAGTATATGTAAAGTTGGATTTTTCTGATGGATTCAATTTTAACGCATATGGTGCATACACCCAGCTGTTTATTGGTTACTCCCATCTGCCTCGGTGACTAATCCCCAATAACGGGGACGATGCTACCTTTTTTTGTTACCGGTGAATAGCCACCGGGGCAGATGGGAGTAACCCCTGTTTTTCCGATATTTCAGAAAAATTGTGTAGCGAATGACTAATGACTAGATACTAAATGAACATAATAAAAGATTATCACACCTTATTTCCACATTTAGAATAGAAATTTATTTTATCTATTGATTCCAATTTTATTAGTATATGACGTGTAAAGGTGCTTTTCAGCGACATGCTGTCCACAGAGTTGTTGTTGGCATGTCGCTAATACACAATGTTCGTAGAAGCACTACTGAGTTGGCTGTCTACTGTACACCGTAATGCGACTGCAAGTTGTGATAAATGTGTATGGATGTGCTTTTTTATACTTTGCAAAAATGAGTATCTTCGACATTGAAGTGGATCATTAAATTAATTTTATTGTCGTTTAATGCGCTCTCACTTACTCACGTGACAAAAATTTCATGAATAACATATCGACAACAAATGCCTTCTAGTCTAGTAACTGGTATACCTTCTATTCAGCCCCATTCTGCTAGCAGTTGCGGCTAGCAGTTGCAGCATGAGCTATCGCAATTTTTACAAAATCAGATACTCGTTAAGTGATTATCTAGCTGATAAACTTTAATGTCAACATTTTATTAACATTCTAAGAAATATTGAGACCAGTTGTCTAGCAAAATTTAATTATTTCTACGAATCTTGTTAATCTCAGAGGTGTCAAGTGCGAATTTTCCTGTACTTCAATTTGTAATTACCACTATTTGTTTTCTCTAACCAATATAAGTGCTATTTGCCTGATTATCTGTTTATTTACTTTAAAAATACGCCTATGCCTAAATCCTAGCAACAGCCTTGAAATGCATACGATGTAGTACAAACACCATACATCTGAAACTGAGGTAAAGGACCTATACATTCTTTATTAATTCGAGACTTGGATTTTGCCGTATAACCGTTCAGCATTGATTGTTTAAGTTTTTGAGCATTTGAGCTCTCAGCGCGAGGACAAACCGCTCAAACGTTATCTGTCTTATCTCTAGCATTAATTAATTGGCAGATATTCAGATTCGAATCTTCCGTCACATGTCCAGATATGAAGCAATATGTTAGAGGAAGACATTTGGCATAAAACCTCCGTTACAAGTCCCGGTATATTTGTTGAATGTAAGAATGCATCCAAATGGATAGAAATAAATAACATCTTAATACCAATACTAAAAATGTGACCTGTATAACTGTTTATACCGCTACTGTTATGATTCATAAGTCAAAAGTCAATTGGTCGATCTTTCGGCTGCACTACAGTTATGAGCACTTTTAATATAATGGACGTAATAAAATGCTTATCGGTGTTGTAATTTTTACTAGTCGCGTAACTATTTACATATATTATATTTATATTAGCAATAAACGAAGTTTGAGTGTACGAATGTATAGTGAAAAAATTTTGAGTCACAAGTTGGACTTGAACTGGCATCTTCTGACCAGTTCGAGATTGTAAAATTTTCCACTTTAAATGTAGGATATACTAATTGCTTTTCAAAATTGCTGCTGATATTATTATTAATAATAATAATTTATTGATATTCAAAATTAATTTCTAAAGCACAATAGTTATACTGATGTCCAAGCTAGGTGGAGACCTGTATTTCGGACATCAGTTCTCTGCTTTGGAGACATTTTTATGCTCATTACAAAATGTGTTTTGTGCACGATTATTTATCGTGGGAAAAACAAAACCAAAATAGAAGAAAAACAATGATAATAATAACAACTAAGAGTTTTTAAAGAATAGTAGGTGACTGTCGAGATGAATAAAGATGATTTAAATTTCTCTTACGCGCGCGCGTGTGTGTGTGTGTATATATATATATATATATATAGTTTGTTTTTTAAGTCGAATCTATTTAATATCTGTAAATTCAGCAGTCGGTTGATTCTGTTGTGTATTTTATAACTGGAGATAGGGAGCTGTCGTGTTGAGAATGTTGTCTTGTGTGTAGGAATCGGGCACGATATATAAGTTTTCCTTTTATTTGGGTCCGGTCGGGGTACTCTAGAGTGTAGGCGAAGGATTGTTCGGTGAATGTAAAGTTGCTTTACTGTAAGTACCTTAGAGATTGCATATAGTTCAACCGTAGGAAACCGGAAATGTTTAAAGTATATCACTTTGAGCAGTGATCTCTGTGCTCGCTCAAGTTTCATTAACGTGTACTTGTCGGCGTTGCCCCACACTGGAACGCAGTACGCGATGATTGAAGTGCACAGGGCGGAGTAAACCAAGTGTATTGTGTCTTGATCCGCAGTTTGTCGGAGGGTCTTAAAAATATGAATGAGCCGTCTGACTCTGGAAGTAAGTGTGTCAATGTGGAGGTGCCAGTTCAAGTTTCTGTCAATATTAACACCGAGGTATTTAACACTGGCAAGTTGTGTTATGGGACGGCAGCTGCATTTGTTATCACTATCGCTATCTGTACAGCAATGTACGTTTAATAGATAGTTAGAGGGTGGCTGAGTGCACATTCTAATAGTAAAGGGAATACAGTGACTTTTCGAAAGGTTTAAGGACAATAGATTTTGGGACAACCAATTCTTAACAATTATTAGGTTGTTTTCTGCAGTGGTTTTTATTTCTGTCCAATTTGATCCATGTATTACTAAGGCAGTGTCGTCTGCATAGGTGATAATTTTACATTTTGGTAGATGCATGTCGCACAGTTGGTTTATGTAGAACAAAAATAAAGAAGGGCCGAGGATGGAGCCCTGCGGAATACCGTACTCCATACGTTCTTCGTCACTCCTTAGTGCATTTATCGTGACACATTGAGATCGATTAGTAAGGTAATCCTTGAAGATGTGGTGTGCAATATCTCGAACTCCTATGTTGTATAACTTTTTTAGAAGAGCAGGTACATGGACAGTGTCGAAGGCCTTTTGTAAATCGAGGAATATTCCTAGGCACTTTAGCCCCTGGTCTAGCTTCTTAGTGATGTGTTCAGCTAGATCCGCAACTGCATCTTCTGTCGACATGCCGGCTCTGAAACCATACTGGTTTTTGGATAATATATTATAATTATTAAGATATTTAACGAGTCGATTGTTTATAATCTTTTCGAGAATTTTAGACATTGTAGTTACTACAGAAATGGGTCTATAGTTTGTTAGTGAACTTTTGTTCACTAACAAACTATAGACTTATTTATAGACTTATATATAGACAACTCTTATGAATTGGGTGTATGATCGTCTTTTTAAAAGCATTTGGAAATATACCCCTATTAAGAGATTACAAATGTGCGTGACAACGGGAACAAGAAACTTTCGGCCAGATTTTAAAATGGAAGCCGAAATTCCATCCCAACCCGTAGCCGAGTCAGAGCGTAGTCCCAGGATAATGGATTCGACTTACCGCTCGTTTGTATCTAGAATCCCCATTGAATTACCTAAGTCAATTGGCCTACTCTTTAGGTATCTAGTGAGATCGGCAGATGAGGGTGTAATTTTTGTGGCTATTTCTTTACCAATACCAACAAAATAATTATTTACGGAATTCAAGGATGATTTGATGTCCAAAGTCTCCTTAAACAATTCGAGTGGCTGTGAATGAACGTTGTTAGTATTGGTAATAGATTTAATAGTTTTCCAGGTGGCTTTTAAGTTGTTTTTACTCTTCAAAAATTCATTCTTTTAATAGGTTCTTTTAATTTTTCGCAGAAGGAGGTTACAATAATTACGGTAGCGCATGTAAATCAGCCCCGCGATTTGATCATCAGGAGAAAGTTTAGATTTCCTGTGTAGTCTATCTCTATGTCTTATGCATCGCAGTAGGCCTGCAGTGAACCAAGGCTTCAAAATTCTCTGCTGTCTAGACACCGTTATCGTTTTAGTGTGGTTACCAATTATTGTGGATATTGTTGATACCAATGAATCTGTGGCTGTATTAGGATCTGTTTCTTGGAGAATGTGATTAAAGTCTGTATTTGCGATGCAGCGCTGGATGCTTACAGAATCAATTTGATTTTTTGTGCGAGACGGAGAACTGATATTATTTTTGAGAGCAAGACACAAAAGAGTTGGAAGGTGATCGGTAAAGTGAGAGTCTATAACAAATGTTCTTGATGGCAGCTTTGATTTAAGAAGAACATGATCGTAGCATTTGTCCGATCTGGTGAGGTAGACATGCGTGGGTGATAAGGCATGGCTAGCGTTTAAGATTAGGTAACTGTTAGCTGAACTGTCTATATTTTGGGGTTTAATATCTATGTTAATATCTCCTAACAGTGCAATATTGTTTATAGGTCTCAAACTCAACAGAACACTAATAAGGTTTTTTAAGAAAACGTCGACTTGATCCTGACGACTGTACGAGGGTGATCGGTATATCGCTATAATTGCGCATTTGTTACCAACATTACAAGTCAAACAACAAGCAGAATCAAAAATAGGCTCCGCTATAGTATGGGAAAGAGATGTTTTAACATAAAGAACGACTCCTGAGTTCTGATTTATATGTCTCTTAGACGCATACTGACTGTAGCCCTCCAACACAGGAATATTACTGCACGTTGATAACCAGCACTCTGTCAGAATTATGATGTCACAATTTACTTTTATCTCGGTCAATAGAACAGTGAGTTGATCGAAGTTTTTGCTCACACTGCGGATATTCAGATGAAAAATTTTTAAATCGGTGTGCTGGATTGGGCTCAATTGTCGGTAACAGTCTTGGGGTTCACATTTCATAGAGTTAAAGCTGTCATAAGAGTCCAGCTCAGCATTAACATCAATTATAGAGGTCATTTCTGAACATTAAACGACAATGTGGACAGAAGGGAGATCCAGGAAATATGTGTTGTTGAGTGTTCATATGCATACCATTGTAGGAATTCGAGTTACGTAAGATTATGTTTAGTAAGTTAGGTTTGTTATACTTTAAATTTCGAGTATGTTGTGTAAGAGTATATTGTTGTGTGTAAGTGTTGCTGTATTGCTGAGGGAATGTAGATATATGTTGGTTGCCGTCATGGTAATAAACAATAATTAAAAGAAAATAATTATAACTACTCGGAAACAAGTGAAAGTTGTAGGACACAGTAAATGTTACATCTAGAAAAGCTCTTAGTCATTTGTGCTGTTTGATTTCAAGTAGGAATTGATCCGATTTGACTTGCATGTGATTTGTACCTTCCGCCTGGTGGAGAAACACCTTCCCATTAACACACCAACAATATTTGTAATTATTTGTTTTTGCAAACTCCCTTGCAAGATGGAAGAGCCTCTTTGTAGAACTCGGAAGATACTCCGCAATATAAACTGGCTGCAGTTTTCCGAGGATGCCAATTTGAGAGGTATTTAAGCGGTCTCTCTAGATTTAGTTCGATTATAAGTTTTTGTTGCCGCAATTACTCTTTCCTTGTCTTGCACTGAGTTGAGTTCGACAACTATAGGTTTATTTGTTCCTGGTTTGCCAGGAATACGGTAAATATCACGAATTTCGGTATTCGAGACCTGTAGAATATTTCCGATATTTGTCACCACTTTATTTAACTCCGGTGTGGTCTCCTTTTCTGTCGTTGAAGGTAGGTGTTGGGATATTTCTTATTTCAAATAAAGAGCCACGGGCACTCTGCTGAATATCGGTTATTTTCTTTTGAAGGTCTTCAATTTTATATAGGTATTCCCTCCGTTCATTTTGCAAAACTCCAATTTATTCTTCTTAATACCAATTATTTATTACTTGATTTGAACGGTGCTTGACACCGAGACAATTATTTAAGTGTTATAATTGGAATAGGTTGTGCATAGATTATCAAACATGTAAACTAAGTTTGTGATACATAAATTTTCAAAGCAAATTTCTTATTATTATTTTTACAAGTTTAATTTTATCTCATAGCACTGCATCATTTACATAATATCTGGAGCTTTCTGACTGCCTGACTACACAGAATATAGTACTATACTTCAGACCACATATGCTTTATTCATCATTACTGGACAGTAATGGCCAGCCCGTTTCTACTTTTCGCTTTGTGTTGGGTTTTAGAGGCCCCACGAAGAGCAACCTCTTGCTAGGCGGTGCACCTGTTGACGGATGAGGCAACAACGCAAGCCTCCGGACGAGTTTGGGAGGCCAGATTGTAGTAGCTCCCAACAAGCCTAAAATTAAAAGTTAAACGTTAGCTGCTTCTAACAAAAAAATAAATCCAAATAAAAGTGGTACCCAGGCTGGAGCCTGGATTTGGAAATCCAGGTTTTTTTGACGCGGGGAATGCGTTTACGCGCCATCATTGTGTGGTGTGTGGGCCTTTGGGCCGTCCTACCCACTAAGCCCCGCGGTGTTCCGCCTTCTTCCCAATCCCGGGTCGCAGGATAGGCCTGAAGGCTATTCACCGCGATCCGGCTAAGGAAATGCCCCAATATAAGGCTCTCCGTGGGGAAGTAACTAAGACTAACACTTAAAATGAAAAAGACCCTTTCACAGTGTGGAAATATTATTAATGTATAATGAAATGGAATTTAAAAAAGAAACGGTAGTACACTTCCTTTTGTTTTTAACTTGTTTTACTCGTACAGTCGTCAAAACCGTTTTATGACTTGGTTGTATCTACGTGCAAACAAAGCCAATACTGTCATACGTAAGCAGATATCGTCATCGCCCACAGTTAATAAATACATTTGGCTATCATCATGTAATCTTTCGTTTATAAATATCATTTTACGCATTGCTCGCTTTCCATATAACCTTTATGGTATTGAAGAGAGCTATGACGTTAATAAGAAACAATTATAATTAATGAATTAATTTACATTAAAAGAATAAGAAGTAGACTGGTATTACTCGTCTTTATGTCTGTGTCCAGTAACTTACAAGGGAATGTGCCTCCTGGATAACACGCAAGTCATACTGCAAGCAAACATTTCACATAATTATAACACAGTATAAAGAGTAAACCTATCTTTCGGCTGTGATTATAAACAGAAAATATGACGCACTTTATGAAGTTTGGTAATGTTACGTCAGGTAAATATGAATTCGCAGATTAGTTTGAGAATCATCTTCTGTATTGCTATAAGTTTGTGGTATAGTAATCTATATTACCCCCTATTTTACTCTCTTTTAAGTCAAGACTTAAACCTTTACTAAAAACCTGCTTTAGAGATACAGTGCGTATATTCAATTTTTTTCAATTTATTATTTATAAACAATTATTTCATTAAGTTAAGTAGTTTTTTGATATTAAGTAATGCAAATGGTGGGACAGGAGTGCAAATGGTGAAAAGTGGGCATATAATATGCCTCTGCCACCCCTTCGGGGATAAGGCGTGATGGATAAATAATAATAATTTCAGGAAATTCTCAAAGCCACTTATGTATATCTCCAACATGAAATATAGCTTATTATAAGGTGCCGAGGAAATAATTAGAGAAAAAAACTTATTAAAAAAGTAAGAAAAATGTGATAAAATATTTTATCTTTACAGCAATAAAGCTGTTCCCTTAAAATTTCTCAATTCAAGGCAAATGACTTATAAGTAATTTGAGCAAATACTTTATGGGAATTATTTATATCTCCAACGTGAAATATATCTGAGTACTCGAGGAATAATTTGAGACGTTATTTAAGTTAGTTTTAAGTGCAGAAAAAATAAGACAAGGCGAAGAAGAATATTTATTTATACATTGATAAACGCGGTTATTTTAAGGTTTGTTTCTAAATTTTTGATACTAAGTAATTGGAGAAAAGTCTTAAAGGTACTAATTTATATTTACAACGGGAAACATATCGCTTATTTATAAGGCACTTAAGGAATAATTTGTAGCGACTAATGAAAAAAGGAGATTTAATTTTACGGGATTAAATTTGGTTGTTATAAGGTTTCTGAGGCTGACAAACTTTGACTACGACCAGTGCAAGCTGATTGAAATATGCCATGATAAAAAGGCATAAAATCACAAAGTCATTGCGATTGTTTTGTAAATAAAATGTTAATATTCGATAGTGAATAAGTAATAACAGGAAAATAGTAGAAAAAAATACTATACGACTAATAGAAACAAAAGTAGACATGGCCCTAGCAACTAGCGAGGAGATAATTACGACTAAAAATGCTAATGTACCACTATCACGAAATCGATCAATTCAATTTCCAAAAGAAAACCACATAAGTCACAGTCTTTCATATAATTATTATGATAATTATGCTAAGAAGACTGTAAAACTCCGACCGAGGCTAATTAATAATTTTCGATGGATCGTAGAGATGGTACGATATAAATCTCGTTGGTGATATTTATCTCATGATGTCAGATTATAATGGTCAGGTGGTCAGAGTGTCATGTATTATTTTTATTTGGAGTTGACAATTTATGATTCATGTTAATAAGCATTGGACGATCACATTCAGGTTAAGATATTTATGTTAATTTTATACAAATGCTGCAGACAGAGTGGCAACAACTTTGCGATGATTCAACTACAGTTTTAGTAAGATAATTTATTATTGATATAAGTACCTACTAGTGCTGATCGAATAGAAATAAAGGTATCTTGTAGTCCCGTAATTTTTAAATCGATTTTACGTCCTAATGATAACCTTGTAGATGTTTAATTTTTTTATATTGTCTCCGTCATCGTCAGAAGTAGTAGACATTCAATGCTGGGTAAAGGCCTCTTTTAACATATGGCATGTAATTTTACTTTTTTTAATAAAGAAAGTTTAAAACTTTTCTTTAATTATAATTAAAGAAAAGTTTTAAACTTTTGTTTATATATATAACATAATAATTATTTATCTAAACAAACAACAAAGTCGGTTTTAGCGACACCATTTGTAACTCGAGAACGGGTGAGTCGATTTTTATGATTTCATTTGTTGAATTTGTTGTGTCCCGAATAGCAGAATTGTATAGAAAAAAAAACTAACTAACTATCTTCACGCTGTATCCCTGACGGGGTAGTCAGAGAGGACAGATCGCCAGGCTTCGCGATCCATGCATACTTCTTTCGCTTCTTCGAGATTCATCAATCGCTTCATACACGCACGTCTGGGTATCCGAGTACTTTTGACCTTTCCGTTTTTGAGCAATCTGCTCACGTGGTCTTCATATGTAAGTCTCGGCCTTCCCTGACTCCTTCTACCCTCTACTTTTGAACAATATAAATAAACATATAGAAAAATAAAAAAAAAATATTATTTAATAAATTATTTATTATTATTATTTAATAAACGTATAGAAGATTAAATTGTTTAAACAAATAGAAAAAATAATACAAAGAGAAAACATATCTAGAAATGGAATAAATACTATGAAACCTGACAAGAATAATAAATAAGTACCATATTTTTCTATTTGATAACAAATTCTGTTTGAATTATGACATTCACCTATCCTGTAAAGTGTATTCTTTCGAATATACTACTACATAGTATGTTAGACCAAGATATAAAATCACAAAATCATTATTTTGTATATAAAATGTTAATATAATGATATGTATTAGTTCGTAACTGACTAAATTTCTGGTATACGGTACCTTCGGCACGTGATTTGCACCTGGCTCCTTATTTATAGATCAATAGAACTAGAGTATAATTAATTATATGTGTTCACTGTCTCTACAATTTTCTTAGATAAAACGTTCTTTCTGTTAATTATGAAATTAATGTTTGAAATGTTTATTTTAATTCTAATCAATTAATGTAGTGTTAGAATTTTTTGTCCATCAACCCCATTTTAACTGATCTTGTTAATTAATATCATCTCTTTATCTTTAGTAAAAGGTAGAATGTAAATATTAATTAAATTTTTTACTCATCAACCTTTTCATATTTCTCATTGCATTTGACAGGCTTAAAATTTTCGATCGTTAATTTTTTATGAGTGTTCGAAATAGCGTTTACTTTAGCACCTTGTTAACCTTCAATATTTCTTGTTCAGTTATCTGTGGAAGTGATACCTACCGCAGAGGTGCTTACGAATTATGTACATATTATACGAAGATAGTTATAAGAAAAATACACTTATTTCAAGGAAAATCTAAATTGGTGTATATAAATGAAGCGTCGAAATCCTTTATAATCGTATATATTTTCTTACCTGATATTTTTATAGAATATGTGAAACTATTTCAAATCTATTAAAATTACGCAACAAAATATGCAAAGGTATTTTTTATATTTTTTTCAGGGACAAAATAAAGCGTACCAGCCTTTAAAAAGTAAAACGGAAACATTAATTATCCCATGTAATTATCCCATGGTTGCCTGTAAGAAATTGCCACTGTGCGATAAGGCCGCCAATTGTATCCAGGTGATACATTATAAACTAATCTGTTTATTTATATTCTTGGGGTACAATAAAGCTTTACTTACTTACTTACATTAAATTATAACTTTTTAGTCCGTACGTCCGTCTATCAAGAGCCTCTAGCTCACAAAGGCGTGGAGGTATCAAGTTCAAATTAAAACAAGAAATATTCAGTTCTGCAGTCCCTTGATCAAACTTCTAATTAAACTTCCCAAAAACAATACGCTTATTTATGACGCATAAACCGTATATTTGTCATTCTTGAGGGAATCAATATTTGTAGGGGATTTTTCCATTGACATAGAACTATTAAACTTGGCAAGTATGTAGTACCGTCTTTACTATAAGATGGAAAAATCTGTTAACTATACATTTTTGAACCTACGGCGGGAGAGCCCAACTCTCACTTGGTAGGTTTTTTTTTTAATGTGTACAATTTCAAAGATTAAATGTATGATAGAAGAATTGTAACGAAAGCGTATTATTTGACAAACGGCCTTTATTGAATAAAAATATCCCTATGAACGATCCTCAAATAAGTATGTATGCATCGGGAAACCTGGCGATCTGTCCTCTTTGACTACGCCGTAAAGGTTAAATAATTTTGATTTAATCAAACTTGCATTCATTTTCTCATCAATAACTACTGAATTAAAAATTCCATTTTTAATAAACGGCTTGAAAAATTTCAACAACAGGTCGCCACAACCTGCGTCTGTCCATTTCAACACGGCTATGGGCTCACCACCTGTTACACGAGAAAAAAGTACATACGGTGAAATGTGGGCGTATAGTATGCCTCTGCCTACCCCTTCGGCGATTAAGGCGTGACGATATGTATGTATATGAATGTATTTTTATCAAAAAATATAATAACTTTTGTGATAGTAGTTTAATTTTACTCATGTGTAAATTTCGAAATATGTATGACCAGTTTCGTGCTTTAACTTCTTGGAAAAAGACGTCTGTCTTCCATTGTGATGATACCAGCCTTGTTCAATTCCGTATATTATACTGTTTTTCATTATAAATCATCAGTATTATCATCATCTCTGTAGATAGAAGTCAACTGCCAGGGCCTCAAAATATCGCACAAAATTCGGTCTTGTCAGCTTCTCAGCGAGGACGACTGTTAGGGACAATGTTGGTATGAATATACAAATAGTAAATTACCATATACTTATTTTCTAATATATTCAATAAAAACATGATTAATCATTAGACTAATTAGTTGACTTATCACTGAACTTTTTATCTTCTGTACATACAAGTTTATCATTTTGGGTACAATTTGAATACAAGTGTTTATAAATACAATGTTTGTTTGTTAATAGCCATCTTGAGACAAGTGCGTTTTTGTTTTAATTTTTTACATCAACTTCATACTCTTTGAATAATAAAAATGATGTAGTATACAAATGTTTATTCCAAAACCTTAAGCGTGTAATTTGGATACGAAAAGTTATTTGCTAATTTTCTTTTTTTAATTTGTATTTCATGTTATTTAATTTTATTAGACAGTTAAGTAAAAGAACAGAGTGACGACAATTATAATTATCCTTGGTGCATAAATATAACAATTAACAATATTATAAAAATAACTAAAGGAAGGAAGTAAAAAAGGGCTTGTTCTGAGTCACTGACATTGAGGATACTTATAGTTTTTAATATTATATGAAATAGAAGTGAGTCACACAGTTTGTTTTCGTTTTATTTTTATTTAAGCTTCTTAAGAAGTGAGATCTTTCAGGTCACAAGTTCAAGCATAATTCAATATTTCTTCTATTTCAACCTTTCGTGGGTATTAAGTAAGATGATATCATTTTAGTGACTCATGTCTTGTTTATGTAAATAATTGGCATTGACATTCTGTTATCTATAAGACGAATGAATATGATAAAGTCGAATAGATTCACATAGGTGTTACGAGCCCCCACTAAATTAGTATTTGATGACCTAAGCCAGCCACACGTGTGTAGGGTTAACTAATAATTATTAGTGACTCTGAATCAGGTTTTCTTTTCTTGGTTGAACAATGCTGACAATATAAGCATAGGCGATTTCGCATTGTAAGGCACGAACTTAAAAGTATAAGATAGTGAATATCATTCTTAATAATGGGTGTTATCGATAAGAGCAATTCCGACGAACAAGTAATTTTTAAAAAATAATTTGTTTTTTGTCAAGAACAACTTAATACAAATCCTTCTACAACTTTTAGAACTTTGGTTTTTAGAAAAATCTAAGCAAACCTTAAAAATAGTGTTGAATTCTAGTAAAGTAATTTATTTTGTAATCATGATAAGCAATTCATTAACAATCAATTCTGAAACAGTTGAATTTTATTATTGCCTAATGAAACTATGTTATATACAGCATATACAGCATATTTTAGTAAGGGTTTTATATGAAAATAACTTTATATCCATTGTAATACAATACCGCAGTCACGATACGTTTACCGAATCACGGGTTCTTTGTCTCGTATGCGTCGTGTGTAGCCACGTGCAAGCGAGTGCATACTTAGGTATATCCTTTGCTCTGTGTGTTTTATTAAAATTCTTATGGCATTACCGTATACCTACTGTATACGGTAATGCCATAAGAATTTTAATAAAACACCACAAAAGGATTGCTAAAGCCAGAAGATGTTGCGAGTTAATCATACGGGTTATTCTGTACTTGCTGCCTGCCTCTAGGTACCTTTTACTTATAAAAACTGTGTAAAGAACATACGTTGTAGGAAATAAAATAAATACAGTAAGATGTTTGAAAAAATATCGTGTACAGATCTATCGATTGATTGAATTGATGAATAATGTTTTTATAGAGATAAAAACTGTAAGTTTATAATTTTTCGCAAAGATAAATAAATATTGATGTCGGAAGTGTGAAGGCGGCTTTTTCTGTATTTGAACAATCATTAATTAGATGCGTTTTATTGGCTCTTTATCGATGAAGATTTCTGATATGTGCCGAGTGACAGATTTATTACTCGTACAAGGTAATGTTTTGTAAGACTCTTCCTGATTGTTACGATATTTCGCGAACCTTTGTTTTGCGTCTAATTTAGCACGATCATCTTATGTCATTATACATAATGATTTATTATATTAGTATAAATTTATACAGATAAATAAAATACAACGGTCTGTTTTTAATTTCAATTTAACAACTTTTCACTAAATGATAAAAATATATACGGTACTTACAAGTATATAAAAAAATAATTTCATTTACTTTCTGTTTGTTCCGATACTCTACGGAATTTCTTAACCGATTTTAATAGTACTCTCATTAGCAGATAGCTGATGTTATGAAAGATTACATAGGCTACAGTTCATTTCCTTAGCTTGTACTCCTCCATGGGACCTGGAGGCGAGAGCTCTTGCAGCACTCTACCTGTGGTGCAAAGAGGTGATGGAGCGGGATCAGAATTCTACTCCACGAGATATCGAGGAACAGCGATCCCAGCTCCACCAGGTGGTCGTGGAGGAGTGGAACGAGCAACTCGGGCGGCCAAATGCTGGGCACGACATAGTTGAGGCGGTAAGACCTGTATTGAAGGATTAGCTAGAGAGGCGCCACGGTTGCCTCTCCTATCCTATGCAAATGATAATGCCTAATCAGGTGAATTGATGACCTGAACCGCGTTATGAGTATGATCAAGGTCAATGTACTGTACCTCAAATTGGGAAACATGGTGTTGAAAGCAATTGATTGCGATAGGCTAATGTAATAACATTGTATCGTTTTGTAACCGATGTGACTTAGTTTCCTTTTTCGAAACTTATCCAATTTATTTAAAAAGCCCGGTTTACCTCCTGATGAGCAAATGTTTACGACGTCTGGGACATAAAGTAAGGTATTACAGTAAAAGTAAATGTTTTATATTCAATGCGGCTTGGAGCATTGAATGTAAATATTTCGTTTAATATATCAGACACAAACATTCAATTTATCTTGGGAACCAATGAAATCTAGCGAGCAATCAAACATCGATAACGTTCTGGACCTAGGCAGTTTGATACATTATGAGGTTATCTTATTGTGTAGATAGTTTTTAAAATTTAATACTAAACGTCCACGGTTTGTGTGGTGTAGTTTTCCCATACCTATTTCTAATAAGAAACTATTGATGATATAATAAAAAAACTTATGAGTTTTGAGCCGATCAAATATGTAACGAAGTGAGCGTTAAGTTAGCAAAGGGCGCGGAGTCAGGGTTAAGGATTCACGGTAGGCCGAGAGTTACATATGAAGACCACGTGAGCAGTTTGCTCAAAAACGGAATAGTCACAAGTACTTGTATACACAGACCTGTATCTATCTACTCAAACGTTCAAGCTGCTAAAGCAGCTGACTTTTTTTGCCTTTTCTTTTTTAGAACTGACCTCATTTCAAAAATTTTTTTAAAAATGTTGTCTGTGGTTTTAATGAATGAATTTTATACCATTAGAATCGTGGATAAAAAGCCCGTGTATTAGAGGTTTAATATCTATATGTCACAATATCAAAATTCAAAGTAAATGCGGTATAAACATTGCCGGCGGCCATTTTCCCGCCATTTTTTTAGTTTTGCGTTATTATTTAATGGGTTAACAAATTTTTAGTTTTTTTTAGAATAATTATAAGTTATTAGTGTCATATATCCTTTTAATCGTTATAATTCCAAGAATTTAAATATGTAAAAAAAATAATAGTGTTTTATATTAGTTTTTCGTGTGAGTGGCAAATTTTTGAAAAATAACGTTTATTTATTTTTTTACCGACTTTTTCGTGTTTATACCAATATATCAGTTAATTATGATTAAAATTCCAAATTATTATAGCTATAAGTTTTATCTTTATATATTTAACGATTTTTCAGTAGTTAAAATTTTTTGTCTAGATATTATAGTTTCCAAGATATCACGATTTTAGTTAATTAGGTCATAGGTTAATTACAAAAAATGCGCTGCTCTGGCAGCGCGAACGGATAGTGAACGTTTGAGTGGGTATCAAGCGATTAATGAAACTGCAGGAAGCAAAAGAAGTATGCATGGATCGCGAAGCCTGGCGATCAGTCCTCTCTGACTACCCCGCTAGGGACACATCGTGAAAATTAACTTAAATATGAGCTTAACCAGGTGTTATCACCTTCCCATCACAATTTTATTCAAATTTAATGACTAAGCCGTTTGAGCATAAAGAAGCAACTAACATACAATAACAAACTTTACGTTTCGCACTTTTAGTAGTTATTGTGTTCAGACAGACATGAGTGATAAGAGGTAAAAAGAGATCTTTGGGGCTCAAAACAGCCTCCTCAACAAATTGTGCACTTGCAGACCAACGGACAATGTCATGGGAAAGAGAAGGAAAATACGTAAAACCTGTCTAGCCAGAATAATACAGCAAAGGCCAAACACGCTCCCAATACATATAAATTGGGAGTGACCTACGTCCAGCAGTAGACAGCGATGAGCTGATTTGATTGAGAAAGATGCATTTTTTGTTATAATATAAATAGTAAAATATTAAAATAGTAAATGCCAACTTCTGCTTTAGGTCTGACGACTACTTCTGATTTCACATTAACTACAATAGGTAACTGTTAGTAAATAAAAATAAATAAATATCCATCACGCCTTATCCCCGAAGGGGTGGCAGAGGCATATTATATGCCCACTTTTCACCGTGTGGATTCCTGTCCCACGTAATAGGTGGTGAGCCCATTGCCGTGTTGAAATAGACAGACGCAGGTTGTGGCTACCTGCTGTTGAAATTTTTAAGCCGCCTATAAGGCCTTCAACCAGGCTTAACGACTGCCATTTTACTGGCAACCGGGACCAACGGCTTAACGTGCCTTCCGAAGCACGGAAACGCTCGCAAATGTAAATGCCACAAAGTGGTCACCCATCCGAGTACCAGCCATAGTGAAAGTTGCGTAACTCAGTGATCGTTTACAGAACACTGAGACCGCGGGGCCACGAGCGCTTCACTGTTAGTAGATAAATGTTTACAGTATTTTAGTTCAGAAATGTGTGAATATCGATTCTATGCTTTGATTAAAAGTGTTATCATTTGGTCTAAATCTATCGTTGGTACTAAACATTTCAGGAATATTCAATTTCATATTTATACATATCGAGCATAGCAAATGTTTCGAAGCTAATAAATTTAAAAAAAATGATAATATATTGGCCATAAGTTTAGCACTCGAGGCAGAAAATTGAACCGTACAAGTGTAAAAATGTGGGCCTATTGTGTTAAAATGATAAAAGTGTGACTCTATTTTAAGAGAATAGTGCGACAATGATTTTGGTAATAATGTTTCATTCCAATACCGACAGAAATTCAAAGGCGACCGCCACACTGTATCGTTTTGTAACCGATGTGTCGCATTACTTATGAACTGTGCTCAAGTAGTGTTACAATTCTTTTAGATTAGTCGCAACATAAAAAGGCTAGTATGATTTCTTGCGCTTTACTTGAGTAAGTAAGCTGGTAGATGCGTGACGAGAGTGTTACGAAAAGTTGCGAGGGAAATATAAATTAGAGAAGATAGAGAGAGAGAGAGTTACGTTTCGTATATTACTGTAGGTGCAAAAGAAAGAGAGGTGCGAGCACACATTTTCTTTCTGCCCTTTTCTCATACGCCGCCGTTACGTTTTGTATATCTTAGACACAGTGCTGACTTATTGTCTGTTTTACACTGTACGAGCAAAAGTTACCAGACTATGAATAAGTTCAGTCCGGGTGATGTTCATACTCGGAAACAAGGTAACAGGTTTTAAGATTACTACACAGATAATTTGTTTTTTTTTTAACTTCTTTAGTCTGCAAAGTGCTTACTCTCTCTAAAGGAAGCGCACTATTATTAAACGGTACCAAAAAAAATATGCCTTTCTTGTCTCGCTGAAGCTTAGGTTGGTCATCATATCTAACAATATTCAGCTTGGAATGAACTGTGAAGTCTATGACACTAAATTTGGTTGTGCTTAGATCCATGAGATATTTTGTATGATGCCTTTATTTTAAGGATATAGTCGTCTCAGTTTTTGTTGTTATAATAATCACAATTTAGATACAAACCTATAAATAACTTTCAAAGTCAGACGATTTAAAATTCATCCGGTACTGTCTATGATTCACAACATTTTATACATCAGTTTAGAAAGATAACTATCAAATTGATTCATAAATTTGATTACTTCCTCACAGTGCATGACAAGATATGACAAGTCTAAAGCGTGCATACAGCTATAGTAGGAGGTAGCGTCTGCAAGTATATGTGTGAAAGGTCAGGGTAGCTCAAACTACATGGTAATTAAAGGTTATTTTTGGCGATAACCATCAGTAAAACAGTTACCTACGCGCATGAAATAAAATCCTACTGGTTCCACTGCAAGAAACCTTGAAATAAAGAAGCCTTGGAAAATAAAAGTCAATGAATGAGTATAACACTTTAAAACGAGAGTTGAAGGGCTGTGAAATATTCCTGTAATTACAAACAGTTCCGTTTTCGACAATAAAAGCTAACGAATCCAAGAACCAGAGTGTTTAATTTTTACATATTATTGTAAAATCAGAAGTATTGACCGTGATCTTCTGTTTTGACGCTTTACTATCAAACAACTTTTATTTTTTATTATATTTATTGAAAGAAGGATGGCATAATTGGGTCAGTAGATCCAAAGTTTACGAAATTGCAAATAATCATTAACACAATTTTTCTTCCTTAGAACATTGGTACAAACTTCTGTACTCATAGACCAACATACAGCTACTTTCTAATATATAAGTACGATGCTACTATCATATTTTGTATTATCGCTCAGCTTACACCCCTTGTCTCATTCTGTTAGGACATTAGGTCGCCAAAATTGTATAATTACTCTGCCAAACGCCTGCTCTCTGCCAATTGTCTTACGATTAAAGATGTCAAAATAAGTGAAAAGTTATATCTCTTAATTGTGATACTCATAATAATAGTAGTACAATTTTGGTGGATATATATCAATTCTGATGTCTATGATATTGCGTAAATTGCAATAGTTTTTCGATCTTGGTGAATTTGTTTTACATTTATTTTTCATTATATTACAGGTATTTCAACTACAATAAAGAAATATTTTCAGCCTTGAACGGGTTTCGAACACGAAACTTCCCAGTTGCTGGGTAAGCTACTTAACCAACTAAGCTACCAAGTACAGTCGAAACTGAAGACTCGCGACACTTAGTTGCGTTGGAATCCCGTTCGACGCTGAAAATTTTTCCTTTTTAATTTAATACACACTAACCACTTTTCAAAATTAATTGTATGGTATTTCGCAATGGAGATCAAAAGAACACTCTGTATCCCACGCACGTTGTGCATGTCGCGACAACACACAAATATTCCCGCATGGTACTTGTCTTGCTTTTTACGATTTCCATGATCGTAGCTGTTGAAATTCACTCTACTCTCTTTCATACCTCTGGGAATAGAATAAAAAGAATTCTGAGTCTGCACATTCACTGCTACAGCTCTCTATCTCTGCACCAGGCAATACTTTCCCGTGATACGATCAGACACTAGTCCTCTGCGTAAACTGTAATTATTAATAAAATATGGTCATCGATCGCGAAACGACTCTAAACACATAAAAATTCCGAATATAAATACTTGCTTACATAATATTACCTATGTATAACAAATAAATATATAAATTATTCTATAATATACCCAAATTAAGACAAAACTTTTTAGTGTCTTTTAAGTATATTGTGAGCATACAGACAGCGATAGTCAACACCAATCATATATAAAAAAACTATAGCAAGTCATTATTTTTACAACCGTGTTGTTGAGGCATATTATCATTTTATAGCGCCAACCTATTTTAACATTACTTAAGTTAAAATTGCAGGATATATAAATATGTATAGTATAGAATGAATATGAATATGGTAAATCTTGATCTATGTTTCGTTAAATTATTTTACCACTGTCCATCAGAGAAATAGTTTACGTAACTTGGATTGAACTTGAACGTTGCCTGGGTTATATTCATGTTATTTTATTTCACTTGTTTAATTTAACCCCAAAAATCACATACTCGTATACTTAACATGTTATTACATAACATAAACGAAAATCGATCTGTCAATACATCGGTCAAGGCCCTTGACGTCGTCGGTAGCAGAATACGTCACATTCAAACTAACCCTGTATATTTAAGATACAGTTCAATTTACATAACAAGTTACGCAGTCGATAAGCTGTTACAAACACGAATAAAATATTTCTAGAAGAAATAATGATAGTAAAGGTGTTATTTTGTGAATTGAAGAGAAAAAGCTTTGCATGTGTCAAGGCAGTAAATACGAAGACTGTCAAAGTCAGACCGTGAGTCGCTAGTGCAGAAATATATCGGTGGTCGGCGCAAATTAAAGAGACGCATTAAAATTCTGATTTACAATCAAAATTATAATACAATGGACATTGTTAAATTTATATCTCCTTTCAATGATCCGGTAATACATGTAAGCTTAAGTTTTATTATGAGCATCTTATTCACTTAATATTTTGTTGTAAATTGTGTGAATATTATGCTAAAAACTTTACTTCGTTTTATACTTTTTTTAAAAGATAAGCAATATTTGCATAATTATTTTCGTTAATATATTCTGAATTAAATGTCTTTTAAATTGAAATAGTGGTGTCATCATCGCGGACAGACTCTATGGCGACGGCCGATATATCTGTGGTTTTATTATGTACTTACGAGCTTATTTATGGTTTCATTTGGACTTGTAAAAATTACACAATCGAATGGTTTGTTCATTTAAAATTCATGATATTGTTTATTCATTAATAAGAACAGCCTGAGAGTTTGTAAAAGATTATGGATGTAGGTATCAATATATTCACAAAACAACAAATTGTTAGTTATGGCTTTTTGGGTAGGTACTTATACCATTACTAAAATCTTCAATCATTGCTCAGTTAACATTTAGAGACGAGTTTGAGAGCTACAGTTGGAATATAACTAAAATGTTGAGATGTGAGCAAAGTTACAAAATTTTTAATTCAATCCGATAAGTCCCACAACTATAATGAATTTAATTATATATTTTAACTCTCACTACTTGTGAGAGCATTTGAACCTTAACAACAAAATTGTTGTCGTCATGATGGGAGATTATTGTAGTCTCAGCCAATTGTCATCTCGACGTTATTGTTATCTTATGGCCGGTTTCAATATTCTATCTTCAGTTTAAAATAGATCGCTACCTCAGATAAACAGTTTAATTTTTTTACTTTTGTGACAGATACACACACCGGCATAATTAGCGGAACATAAAAAAAAAGAGTGAATCCTTTTTCAATTAATGTTGCTGACTGGTTTATGACTATTTTATTTTAGAATAATATATTTTATCATCAGAACACTGTTGATCGTCACTATTTTCTGTGATTGTTTTAATTTTAATCGACGTTTTAATAATTTCGAGTAAGTGTTCCATATTACGGGTGCACAAGTTTGTATGTAAAGATCTTATTTTTTTATTTAATTCAAGACTTTTTGGACTTTTTATGTTCCTTAAATCTTATTGAAGGATAAGGGAATCATTATGCCTGCTTTAACCCCGACTGAAATTGTCAGGGCACTTGAGATGAGAAACAGTAATCAAACTTACAGAGATATCGCTAGGATGCTTCGTCGATCTGTTTCAACAATTCATCGCAGTGTCCAGCGATACAGGGAGACTAATTCTCTCGTTAGACGTCGCGGGCAAGGCAGAAATAGGCGTACATCGAGGAGAGATGACCATTTTATTCAGCTGCGTGTTCGAAGGAATCCGTGTATGACGGCTGTGCAAGCCAGAAATCTTCTTCAAGAAGTTCGAGGAGTAGCAGTTAGTGAACGCACGGTATGAAGACGGTTCGAAGATGTGCATTTGCGTTCACGCGTGCCCGCCAAGGACCCAAAACTCGAGGTACTAAATCGCAGAAACAGACTCAATTTGTCTCGAGAGCTTTGTCTTTGGACCACGGACCAATGTAGTAAAGTTTGTTCAGTGATGAGTGTAGAATTCTTTTAAATCAAATTGATGGAGGTCAAAGATTATGGAGACGTGAAGGGGAACGATATAATCAGTTAAGTTTTGAAACTACGGTAGCATACGGTGGAGGGTCCACAATGGTTTGGGGGGGATATGTTTGGGAGCTCGCACGGACTTAATGGTGTCCGATAAAGGGAGTCTGACTGCTGATCGATACATAAGGGAGGATCTTGAAGAAAACGTGGTACCTTTTGCCAAATTTATCGGTAACGGCTTTATGTTGATGCAAGATCATGCTCGGTCTCATACCGCACTGCGAACTCGCGAGTATCTTAATCATGTGAATGCAGTAATGGAGTGGCCAGCAAGATTGAACATGTCTGGGACTTACTAAAACGTGGGGTGAAATCTAGAATACCCGCTCCTGTGACTTTGGATGAACTGCGAAATGTCGTATTGGAGGAATGGCAGACACTTTCCCAAGAAACGTTAGACAACACAATTCTTAGCATACCAAGACGGGTAGAAATTTTGATAAGGGCACGTGGAAGAAATACTCTATACTGATTTATCCTTTATTCCAATGAAAAATAAAATGTTTAATTGTAAAATTTTTTAGTCACATCCAATAATGTTTAATATTCCGTAATGTTTATTTTTCTCAATTAAATTGCACCAAACAAAGTACCTTTAATTAAAAAAGATTATTATTTATGACAGCGAATGGCGTTTATTGGTTTTTAAAATAAAATTGTTTCGAAAAAATTTTGCATTTTTTTTATGTTCCGCTAATTGTGCCGGTGTGTGTAGTTCAATGTCGTAAATAAATATATCTATCTATCTTTGGTTATTGCAACCGAAATTTTCGTCTATAGGAACCGATGGTAACTGTTGACATTATTTTAGACAATACTAAAAGATAGTTAGGTTATTGAGACCGGTGGCCGTTAGTCAATTGACATCTAACGCCCCAATGATTGAAAAAATATCATTCTTGTGTTGTCACCATCCAACAGCTCCATAGAATTAATATTGAGAACTTACCTATTGTACGTATTAATACAGATAAAAGTGAAATCAGACGTAAATTGGAATATTTTAATCGAACTTGAGGTTCAGTTGTCACAGTTCCACTCTCTTATGTAAAATTAGAGCTCTGAAACTAGTCATGCAGAAGTAAGCAAAATAAAGACATTTTATATTTTTGTTTTTTACCCTTTTACTGGTAGCTGAACATCAACGAATAAAAAATGCACACGTAGACAAATTTTGTAAAAGAGACTGTAATGACATGTTTTTACCTCGTTTATCCATGTGAGAAAATTGTGAGTAGTACTGATTTTAGTTTTTCTGTAATCTAGATAGGAATCTAGATTTTCCCCAGCATAGATAAAGCAACTACATTAGGTTCATTGTGTGTACAGTCATAAAAAGCACTAATGTGGATTTAGTCACCTCAAGTACGATATAGATAGTCATCTCACCGTTGGCTACGGTGGGGTGAAGACCTTGGGAGGTACCACACTTAAAAGAAAAAAGGTACTTTCGAAGATAACATCAAGAGAACCAATTTGGATGCATTGTAGTTAGTCTTTTGGGCATCTTAAATATAAGGTGTTTTTATATACCTACTAATAATTGTCAACTATTTTGTTCGGAGACAGTAATAAATTGTATTTCAGTAAAAGTGTGTACCGCAAAACATAGACCGAACTCTGAATAATTGGGTTTTTACGAGTAGTATCTTAGTTAGTTTAATAAAAGCGCCATCTCTGATGAACATTTGAAATTATGTTGTCTTTCATTCAGTGATTTCGCATATATATATAAATATGACACCGACATTCTTCGCGTACGTGTTAGTTGCTTCTTTGAAATCGTTTCTTAGCAGATGGAGCTAGTAGGTACTAAATATTATTATAATGACTTGTATTACTTGAGGAATAAAACGTAAAACTTTAATGTAGAGGACGCTGTGTGTTTGTTACACAGGAAACGTTAAGTTTCATAGCAAAACCTTAAACAAAACGCAAGGTTAAAAAGTCAGTTTAATCTTTGTTTTTGCACTAAGTTTCATTTTCCAGTGAAAAAAAACTATAGGTACAATATGAATTTTACCTGACGAGTCAATGAATTACAGGAGGAATTGAAAAAAGAAAAAAGGCCACATTCAAAGGCCACACAACTTTAATAATAATTAAAAAAACGTATTTCGTACGAAATAGTATGATGATAAATCTGTTTGGTTATTTTTGTATCTTATAGATTCTGAAATAAAAGAAATAGACTTTTTGAACTCAATATAATAATACAACAGTTTCTTAATAAACTAGTTACAATAAATTAAATAAATAATATTAGACAAGCTTATTTAAAGACATTCTATGAAAACTGGGTAACAATTCTGTAACTGGTCATCATAAACAGCTTTTGCTAATGGTTCATTGGTATTTCTCATTTTTATTATTGTATTGTTATTTAAAGTGATATTAGTAAACTGATCTACAACTAAGTTATTGTATGGATGTATGACGAAATCTTCTAATTGATGAATTTGTTTGGCATGACCGCCTATGAAACCTAATTCCGCGCAAATGTCTTCCAATTCTAGTTTTGTGTGGTTCTGAGTTGGGTAGCACTTTGAATGCCAGACGCCGTGTGATCGAACAATGACTTGTCCTATGCCGTGTCTGTAAAAATGATATACCTATTATACATACGCATCAACATTTGCCAGTTAGAATAAAGTCACTAAAGTACATAAATTTTTTATCGCACTAAGGTGGGAGACAATACTGATGGAAAGTGGTCATCGTAGCCTGTAGACGTTTGCAACACCAGAGCTAGAGGTTCGGCACTCGCGCTGCTGAAAATATTATTCATACTTTTATCACTTACGGTGTTCCATGTGGTGCTTTCAGGCCAATACAAGACTGTTCATCTTCACCCTTGGGACAATCTCTAATGCCATCACAAACCATATCTTGAGTAACACAGTGATCTACTTTCGATTGCTTGCCACACCTAAAAGTAGAATGGACTAGACATGTAAAAAATCAATAAAAGCCTGTCGGAGTGCAAGTCGAACAAAACATTAATGATAAAAAGCCGGCCAAGTGCGAGTCCAACTCGTCCACCGACAGTTTTGTACAAATATTTCATAATAATAAATAATTTTCATTAAAACTTTTTGAAATTTAATTATAAATGTAAAGTTTTCAGATTTCATATACTTGGTTTCTTTTTTTCCATTCTATTTATATTATTTAAAATATACCCAGGTTTTGGTATATTATATAGATCATATTCTGTTTCAAATACATGATAAACATACTATGTATGTCTAAATACATACGTATTATACATAGAAATACCCAAACTCCGAAACCAACATTTACAGGATCACACAAATAGTTATTCTGATCTAGTTCAGAACCCTAAATCTCAACACAGCAGTCGCATACATTTACCCCTGGGCCACCTAGGCAGTTAAGTATAGTTTGACCACCAAGGCAATAATGTGGAATATATTAGGTACGGTACACTCACTTGAACGTTCCCTTTGCGAAACACTTGCAGAACATAGGATCTTCATCGCTTTTGTCGCTACAGTGGAGTATTCCGTCACATAGCCTTGATGGCACGACTCTTGCTAGATAGTGTGAGCATAAAAATTCACCAGGTTCGTCCGTGTTATCTCCGCAATCATTAGTACCATCTTTGAACAGTTCTTTCGAAACACATTTACCGTTTCGACATTTCATTTGCCCCGATGAACATTCTGTAAATATTTACCTCTACATACATCCAAATAAATAAAATTGAGTTATTTGCTAGTAATTAAAGATAACAAGTTTATTTTTCTATTATATTGAGTAAATTTTTTGAATTGGTGACCTGTGATGAAGTTACTACAAAAAATCTGACTAACTGATTTAACAAAACACTGCTCAAGCCGTTGAATGGATTATATAAAGTCTTTTTTTATATGTGTAAGTACATTTTCAGTAAAATCAGGAACCTTCATAGATTCATATAATATTACAACCTGTCAAGTTTCAAGTGCAGCTTAAGTAATAAAAAGCATTAGAAAATCACAAAATTATAAGACAGTAGATTACCACATCCTTTACTGTAAGGGTCATTGATACACATAGCATTTTTCTTGAGGCAAGCCTCTTCAGACTCATCATTGCCGTCTTCACAGTGTCTGATACCATCGCAGGTCTGTGATAAGGATATACATAGGCCACGTCCACATCGCATTCCTTCACAATCATCTAAATATTCCTTAGCAATCGTGTTTTGTAGAGTTTTGGAATCTAGAACCAAAGACAAACATATTTTAAGAATTTTATGAATTAAGAAATATATTAAGAATACTTGTACTTTCTCATGTGGAAGCTTGTAATAGGCATATAATTATTCAAATCAATAAATGTTCTGTAAAATTAGCCGTAAGCTCCCCAAAAATAATAAAATAAAATACTCAAGAACACGCCTGAGGTGATTTTTATGTTCATAATATTGTTATTTATGTTGATGCGATTAAGTTGTCTCAACCTCTAGACACATTGAAAACAACAGGTCGTAACAAAAAAATAATCAGAGCTTGGCTTATCATAAGAGGTCGGCTCGGGAAAATGGGATAGGTATCAGCAATCAGAAGAAGTGCTCCAATGGTTCATATTGGATTAATAAAATTAATAGGTTTTGGTCGCAATGTTGCTCCATAAAAAGTTATTTAGAGGAACGCACTCAATGTGTTAAAATCGGCAATATACTCAGTGACGACGGTAATAATACCTCCTTTGGTATACCCCAAGGTAGTGTGTTGGGAAGTACACTATTTTTAATAAATATAAATGAACTCTGCAACTTGAAGTTAGACGGGGGCCTGGTGATATCTTACGCGGACGACACTGTCCCCTTTTTTTTCAGCTGAATCCGGGTGGAAGCGAATGGATTGGCACAGTGTGGTTTTGATATTGTAAATGAATGGCTTCACCATAATTAGTTCACTTTAAATGCAGAAAAATCTAAATATATTACATTTTCAATGAGCAAACGACCTGAAAGTCAATGTCACCTGTCACTAAAGGCACATTATTGCAGTGACCGAAAAAATAGTATTTGCACGTGCCCAGGTACAGATAAAATAAAATATCTGGGCATTATAATAGACGATATGCTCTCATTCAAACAGCATAGCGTGGCACTAATTAAAAGACTCCGTAAACTGATATTTATTTTCAAAAAGATTAGATTTATTGCTGATCCAAGCTTAATCAAACAAGTCTACTTTACTCTTTGTCAATCCATACTAAATTACTGTATAACTTCCTGAGGTGGAGTAGGCAAAACAATGTTACTGCCGATAGAAAGAGCACAGAGAGCGATTCTTAAAGTAGCAACTTTCCGTCCTTTCCTTTTTCCTACTAACCTCCTTTACAAATCCTGTGAGATACTAACAGTGCGTCAGCTATTTGTGTTAAGCACAGTGTTAAAACAGCATAGATCACTTCCATACGACATTAATCACCTTAATAAAAGACGGAAATATATTGTATGCACTCAAAGAACACCGATAAGAAGCGAATTTGCAGCCAAATTTTATTTGTTCCTGGGTCCCCTACTGTACAATAGGATAAACGCCTCCGCAAACATCTATTCTCTGAGTTATGGGTTGTGTAAGCGGGCTCTGATAAGAGTACTTTTAAGTATGTCCTATGAAAAAACTGAAGAGTTAATGACTGTATTAAAATAGATATTGTTAATTAGCGATGGTTCTAAGAAATTATTTGTAAAAACTTACATTATATTATATTTAAATTCTAACATGCACTACGATATTTAATAATTTTATTATGCATTAAAAATATAAAATAAATAATTAATAAATAGATAGTACCTCAACAACAAAATGCATGTAAGTCTGAAACACAGGTATTCCTAGTTCAGGCAACAACAATGTAATATATAAATATACAATTCGTTTCTCTTTCTCTTAATAATTAACTAAGTTAAACTGAATATTTATAAATGATAGATTAAGATATCATGTAAAATATGTACTATATATCTATTTTGTTGGAAATAAATTTATTCCTATTCCTAAATTTATTCCTATAACCTCATGACTCTTACAGCTGATGTTTCTGCTTACGAGTGAGAGAGGCTCTTTGTTGCATAGATTTGAAAGGCCAACTGCCTATTGTCAAAACAATAATATGAAGGATATCTCGATAAGTAGCAAAAATAACCTTCTCCTTTTTGGAAATCAGTTAATGAACTCAAAATGGTGACTGTTTTATCGTTTTGCAGCTCGCGATGTGTCACAGTCCTTGTGTCGCTACACAAGGACTGTGACACATCGCATTATAAACACTTTTAAAAATTCAGGGGGTAATTATAACAGCAACACCAAACCCTATTCGCTAATGTGATGATGATTAATGTACGTACTATTTACTTGGTATAATTCATATTTAAGATTGTCTATATCTGATGCATTTATGTGATCACCCAAGCCGCATTCTCCTCTACTGTCCACAAAGGAAGCGGCAGGGAACCAGCCTTCATCTGAGTGACAACTTATGATTCCAGCCCAATGTTGTTTATTTGCAGTATGTTTCTGAAAATAAAACAATGAAATATCATATTATTATTACTGAGAGTAAGCAGTCTACATCAAAAACAAGTTAACCTTTTACCTGACGAATGGGGTTCTGACTCACACACTTGGAGATGAGTTTACAGGGGCATCCATTAATAGTTTAATTACAAAATATTTTACTATAATTATAATCCAAGATATTCATATATTGTATTATCTACTGATTGTCAATTATTAAATACTAGTTGACGCCCGCGGCTTCACCCGCGTAGAGAAGTTTTCCAGTTCCCGTTTCCCATAGGAACTTTCCCGGGATAAAAAGTAGCCTATGTGTTATTCTGATGTATAAGCTATATTATTGTGAAGTTTTGTTAAAATCTATTCAGTAGTTTTCTTACTCTTTCACGAAGAGTAACAAACATACATACAAATTTTCGCATGTATATTTCTTTTTTACGTGTGGAAATCCTCAAGGATGCTATGCCGGACTCTTACCGACTAAAACTGCACGGTGCCCTTCCATTTGTCTATGGCCAGGAGTCCCGGGTAAGCCCTCGGGAGGATAGCCCCAGGGCTCCCAGCAGACTTTAACCGCAAACGCGGTATCGTTTTCGGGGAGGGGGGGTTCGCATGTATAATATTATATTAGGATTACCCAATACTTGTTCTGTTATGCACTATATAGTTTCTGCCCGGAAAACAAACTTCATACCTGCCCAAGAGATTTCAAATTCATGTTCAACTCATTTATAAGTCAGAATCATTAATTCTATACTTATAAGGTTTACGGGTTAGAAATCATAACCGCTTCACACCAAACTTATCCACTAGTTTGAAAGTTTTCAATCCAAATTATGTTGATGAATAAAGTCGTAAAAGTTAAGATACAGTCACGCCTTTATCCCCGAAGGGATGAGCAGTGGCATACTATACGCCCAAATTTCACTGTATGCAGTTTTGCCCCACGTAACAGGTGGTGGGCCCAGCCATGTATTAAAATACCACGCCAAAATGACATTTTGAAGAGATTGAATATTAGGGAGGCTCAATGCAGATTCCGACGTGGAAGAGGTTGCATGGATCAAGTGTTTTCTCTCCGCATGATCGCGGAGAAGTTTCTGGCTATTAGCCAGAGAGTTTTCTGCGCTTTTGTGGATCTGGAGAAAGCATTTGATAACGTTGTGAGGGAAACTCTGTGGGATTTGCTGCCCGGATATAGTGTGGACGGCTCGCTGCTGCGGGCAATACAGTCGCTTTATAAGGACTGTAAGGCTTGCGTGCGAGTAGGGGGGGGGGATGTGTCACCTCTTTTTGATGTCTGTACAGGCGTCAAACAAGGTTGTGCCATGTCCGCCTGGCTGTTCATAGTGTATCTGGACAGTTGCCTGCAGAAGTTGAAAGATTGTGATATGGGTGTGAATTTGGGTGACTTTTCAGTAAACTGTCTGCTGTACGCTGATGATGCGGTGCTCATGGCCTCATCAGAAGCCGACCTTCAGGCATTAGTCACTAATATGAAAGAGGAGTGTGAAAGTAAGGGTCATCGCTTGAATGCAAGTAAGACTAAGGTTCTAGTATTTGAAAGAGATGACGTAAGAACTAAATGCGAGATTAGAGTAAACCAGGAACGTCTAGAGCAAGTGAATGAAATTGTGTATTTAGGGAGTATGTTTAGCGCGGTTGGAAGATGTGATTCGGATGTAGAACGGCGAGTAGCTGCCGGAAACAGAGTTAACGGTGCTTTGTCCCAATTAGTAAAGCGACAAAGCATCGTAAAAGAAGCACAACTGGCGATTCATAACGCAGTGCTAGTGCCAACTTTGCTTTACGGTAGCGATAAATGTATGTATGTCCTGGGTATGTCAGCAGATGCATGAAAGTAAATTGAATGCTGTGGAGATGTGATCACTTCGAAAATTGTGCGGCGTTACCTTGGCCGACCGAATACGTAACGAAGTGATACGCAATATGGCAGGTTTGAATGAAAGTGGCGGAGGAACTGGAAAAGGGCGTGCTCCGTTGGTTTAGACACGTCCAACGAATGAGTGAGGAACGATTGACGATTAACATATATTGTGCGAAAGCAGAGGGTAGAAGAGGTCAGGGTAGGCCGAGACTTACATATGAAGACCACGTGAGCAGATTGCTCAAAAACGGAAAGGTCAAAAGTACTCGGATACCCAGACGTGCGTGTATGAAACGATTGATGAATCTTGAAGAAGCGAAAGAAGTATGCATGGATCGCGAAGCCTGGCGATCTGTCCTCTCTGACTACCCCGTCAGGGATACAGCGTGAAGATAGTTAGTTAGTTAGTTAATATTATAATACTTAGAGTGGCTCTAGTAATGTTAATAGTAAAAATAATAATTATATTTTATGTCATATCTGCAATAATTTGAGTCCAGAAAATAAGGTTTCAAATTTATTAAAATTACATAATTTTCAAAGATTTTAAAAAATAAAAATAAATTCCATTTTTATTTTCAAATTAATACTGTTTCTATTATTGATGCTGAGTAGTAAATCTTTCACTCCAAATGAAAAATAAAAACACAAAGTAATAGCCTGTAATATAACATAATGCCTGAGTCAATTGTGTTTGTACATGTAGGACTAAGTTTTGTTTTTTTATATATACCACTGAGGTACGGCCCACCCGATGGAAAGTGGTCACCGTAGCCTATGGACGTTTGCAACACCAGAGGTGCAGCACTCGCGCTGCCGATCCTTTATAAACCTTCTAAGACCCCCTTTGAAGAACCCCATACAATAGATGTTCGGGAAAATCCAGGCAGGGAGCTCATTCCACAATCTAAGCGTACGCGGAATACAGCCTTAACAAAACTTACACCTATATGGATGTTTGTGCCAAGGCGACCGAGTCTGCTCTCAAATGAAAATCCTTGCGACCTAGAGCAGCCTGGGCCCAAATTTTAATATTTTTGATAGTAAAAGATCATAAGACCTATTCCCGTTAGTAGCATTAAAGAAAATACCATCAATAATTGGTGGTCCAAATAAAATTTTTGAACAAAGGAGAAAGCACATCAATTCTTAAATATCTACGTTATACTATTACTTATGTTTGTTTATCAATCACGCCTTTTCCCCGAAAGGGTGGCAGTGGCATATTGCCCGCTCATATTTCACCGCTACTTGTGTTATCTTTGATTTTAACGTGCTCTATTGGTTAAAACACGAAAAAATCTTTGTATCAAGGGCGTAATCTTAAGTTAATAAGTACATTTGGTTACTAATGCAATATACTTGTACTTACTGAACACAGGCTTTCGTTGGAGTTTCGCACAAAACAACGGTTACTTGACATACAATTTTCACTTGTTTCTTTTACCGTAATACTAAGTGCATTATTTAAATCATCTTGACCAACAGCTACGCATGTTGTACGTGAATCTATATAATTGAAGCTAAAATATGAAGAAATTCTTACTATAGAAAGTGCTACTGATTCTTATTTATCTATAGCTAAATTCATAAATAATTACTTACGAAGAAATTACGGTCATTGGTTTTACAAATAGCGATATAGAAGCTGGTAATTTTAAATGAAGTAATACTATTTTACTCCGTACAATGTCTTTCTTAGCATCAACTTGATAAACTTGTTCATACATTCCATTAATAGCTTCTAATGTCCTGTGTGACCCAAGTACTACTGTTATGTAATGATGTGCTAGCCTGAAAGTTATATTTGTATAATACAATTGTATAATGAAATTCTATTCAAAATAAAATTATTACTAGGTATAATAGTTTTAAAGCGCTCGTGGCCTTGCTATTTCCATGTTATAGAAACGATTTCAACGTTAACCAACTTTCACTTTGGTCAGTCCTGAGACAGATGACCGTCTGAAGCATTTCTACACAGTGAAAGTTGTCATGCTACGGAAGGAAAGTTACATCGTTGGTCTATTGGTGGCTGCCAGTAATATGGTAATAGTTTTATAATTTTAAGAGCAGGATTACCACTCTCAATTACAACACGCCGATTAAGATTGGCTAAACAAAGTATCGGATGATGATGAAAACACACCTGATGATGTAAAAAAATTCAATAAAACATTACAGGTCTTTTTATACTCACATTGAATCCCAAAGACATGATTCACTAATTAGAACCCATGATCGGTCTATTAATACTCCCGTACATTTATATTCACCCTCAATGAATATTTTGGCAATCCATGGCCACATATTCTTGCCAGAGTCTGCGCTTCTTAAGAAAATGTTATTGGGTTGTTGAAAATCAGTAAAAAGTGAATGGTCACAAACAACATATAATGATTTACAAGTTTTTGTAATGTTAGGGACACAATGCTCCTTTAGAACCTGTACGTCGTTTATTAAAGTCTGTTGAGCTATGCCGTTATTTTCGTCAACCTCTCTGTAGATAAAGTGTACGGGAATGCGTTCTCCAACATCTCTTTTCGTTCTTATATTATCTGAAATTTCTTTTTCCATTATATCTTCCTTTATATTTATATGCTTTACTTGAAATTTGTTTGCAGAACTTAAAAAAACGAAATAAGTTATTATAGCAAAAAAAAAAATTGAGCAATAATCATGCATTCTATTTATACCATACTATTAAACTTCTTTTTACCTGAAGCCTAAATATCGGCAAATATTTGTAGCAGCTTGTTCTTGTTGTTCAAATGTTAGTTTATCATCACAAACTACATGCCAACCATTATGATGCTTTTTCGTAAGATAGCCTTCTACATTAATTATAGGTCTTTCATCCAAATTAAAAGCAATTTCTTGTCCATTTGTTAAAGCAACTGAAAATATACTTATAATACTCATTTACATACATTGTTGGTTAAGATTAAGTTAAGATCCAGTCCGAGACTACCAGGACTTTAATTGGTCATGCTAATTAGTGTCTAGCACATAAGACCTTTTAGCCTTTCTGTTACCACCTCACTAAAAAGGCAACGGGTTCAAAATTTCTTCCAAATTTAAAATCTAAAACAGACACATTTTATTGAATTTATTTGGCCGTTAGACCCAATCGAGTTCCGTGCTTCGGAAGGCACGTTAAGCCGTTGGTGACGGTTGCCAATAAAATGGCAGTCGTTAATCCTAGTTGAAGGCCTTTAAGCAGGTCGCCGCAGCCTGTGCCTGTCCGTTTCTACACGGCAATGGGCTCACCACCTGTTACGTGGGACAAAAATGCATACGGTGAAATGTGGGTGTTTAATATGCCTCTGCCTACCCCTTCGGGGATAGACGCGTGACAATATGTATATATGTATGTTTGTTAACATTTTACTTTAAAAATAAGCCATAAAACTCACAACAATCCAATTCATCTTCGCCTTCAGGACATTGAGGCTTTCCATCACATACATTTTTAAACGGTAAACAAATTCGACTACTTTTACACAAAAACTGTTCTTCTGCGCAATTATCTGTAAAAAATATGCATAAAATAAAACTATTATAATAAAAAATTAATATCTGTTTTTTTATACGTAAAGTAGAATATAATATACTTTTAAAAAACTTAGGGTATTAAGAAATTAGTAATAAATCCAAATATGCGATTCCTAATTTTCTGTCTGCCAGTCTCCTGTGTGTTAACTATTAACTCAAAAAGTAATAAAGGGATTTGCGTGACAGTTGGTATAATAGTTTGCGTGCCTGTACAGGTTACAGGATACTTTTTGTTCTGAGATTCTCGCAATATCCTCGAAAGAAAACTGATAAAAATTATATTGCACTTTGATGAAAGAAGAATAAGTTACCATTCTTGGCGTATAATATACCTCTGCCCCCTCTTGCCTTTATCCCTCAACTGTTGATACCGAGATATAAAAAACTTGAGAGGTGTCAAGGGACACCCGGATGGAACGAAGTTCCTTTCGATTAATTAGTAAAGGAATTGTAATAAAATTTTATTTTTTTTAAGTTATAATAATATTTTTAAAAATACCTGTTTACACTCAACAAAAATAATCGTCGCGACACTACACTGTTCAATGCGAAATAGAAATGAAAATATCTGGCTTGCTTTCTATAAGAGAGAGAGAGACAGACAGAGAAACATGCGACGCCGCACAGCTTACAATAGCTTACTATAGCAAAAAGTGTCGTGACAAATTTTCGTAAGAATTTTTTCCGTCTAGCCCCCTTTCCCAACGCGCTATAAGGAACTTTGTTCCAAAAATATAAAACTAAAAGTAGCGAAGAAGCATGCCTCTAAACTGGCTAACAAACTACAAACTAATGATCCACATAGGCAGCCACGCAATTATAAGGCTCACTGCATGACAATCATTAAAGCACACCTAACTGTACATAAGTTTGGATTAGCCTCATTAAAGATTTTTTCTTTGGAACTAAATGTTTGTGCTATAAGAGACTCATAAGTTTTTGTAACGTTTGATTGGTTAGATATTTGTAATACATTCGTGCAAATGTATACAGGTTTATGAATCTACGTAACTGTACTTATTCAATAAATATAAAATCAAAAAAGTATAAATACTAACAACAGTTGGATTCGTCATGACCATCAGCACAGTCATAAGTGCCATCGCAAATAAGTTTCTGGTCGAACGTTGCTAAATAGTCCACACATGTACAATCTAGTTCATCAGTCCCATCTTCACAATCAGCTTTACGATCACAACGGAAACGATAAGGCACAATTTGGTTAATACTGAAAAAAATAGACATGTCACACTAACGAATGATTGAATATCTACATTTTTACTTCGAGACTAACATTAAACTTTCAACGTTGAATTGAGTCTACTCTATAGTGTATTCGCGACCACGACTATTGTAATATAGCCAAATGAAGTAAAGTTTCAAAAATACATTTTAATAAGATGCAAAAAAACACGATATCTGTAATTCATTTAACATTCACTTTAACTTACCGACGACACTGGAACTCTTTCGGTACATGATGCTTTCTTCTTGGTGTAGCCGGCTGTAATTCAGATACAGCAATATCTTCTATTTCAAAATCATCCGGTAAAGGCTTTGGTCGGCCATCACTGTTATCGCTTTTGAATATAGTTGCTACGGTTACGTGTTCTGTTACTGTCTCTGATTGATTTGTAAAATTTGATTGAACGTTTGGAAGAAAGTGTATTCTAAGACCTTCTGAACTTGAGTCACTAATGTTTTCAATTTTATTTACAAACGGAATTTCATTGTCTTCTACTACATTTATTTGTGTTGTTAATTCAAAATCACTAAAAGTACTATGTGTAGTTGTAGTGGTAGTAGTTTCAACTGGTAGTTGCTCAGTTGATTCAAGATTGGAATTGGCACCGCTGGATGTTGTAGTTTCTCGAAGTTTCCCAGATACTGATGCTCTCGATTCTAGACGTTCTCCAATAAATTCAATTGCAATACTCTCTGTATCTCCACGAGCTGTGAAATTTGATTCTTTTGTTGCTAAGCCATCGGGTTGGATGGTTGGATGTTGATTAAGATAATTGGTATCTTCAGCACTTTTTGCAATTGAGATTTCTATTGTTGATGGGTGCTGGAAATCTGGTTCCATGGTATCTGAATTAAAATTAACAACAATTTAATTGATATATTTAAAAATAATGACATGAATATAATTTAATAACTTTTATCTGTTTTATAGAATTCCACAATGAAGTGAAAACAGGAAAGCTGGTGTGCATAAAAATTATGACTAAGAGTTACAGTGTATAAAGCTGCTGGTAGTCGTTGTACAATTTCCCGCCAAATAACCCCTTTGCCCGAAAAGGGCGTAGTATGGTGAATTTGTAAGTCCCGCGATAGTGCGGTAACTTCCGGTTTGGCCAAAAGAGCGTCTTTGTCGGTGCTGGTCGCCGACCATGGCACACATCAATGCTGGTGCTCGTTCCCTCTCCTCCATGCACTTCGGCTTCAAATCAATGAATTCCCCACATTAACAAAAATAATATATTTGCTGTATGCCAGAAATTAAAAATAAAACGTCTGTGCCAAAATATTTTTAATCTCGTTGACAAATTTTATCAAGATGCATTCTTTTTTAATTATGAAGCAGTTTTTAATCAGAGCAACTGCATTTTAATAAAATAATATTATCAATAATCAGAAAATATATGGAACAAACTGACAAACAGCCAAATTAAAATAAAAATCTATTTAAAATGCCGGTCAAATCGCTAACATAACCCTAGACTTTATAAATATCCTAAATACACATAGGTATAATTTTAATTACAATAAATGCGTTAATTAGTAATTTTTTGACAAATACTTACAATCTGTCAAAAAATATCAGAAATGGATGATTTGTTCATGGTTCTTAGTTCAATTTTTTGTATTGTTTATTTAGCACAACTGTTTTCTATATTGGTGCGGAGTTTGCATCGGTTATTTAGATTAATACAGTACGTTTTTAGTTAGATCAAATCTAGTAGCTATTTAGAATTTAATAATGGTCAAGAAACTCAGCGCTTGCTTTAAATTTTAAAGTGTTATTTTCAAAGACTTTATCAAAAACACGTTCTATTTTAATCATCAAAGCGATCACAAGGAGTTGAGATAATATAATAAATGTTCTTCGCTCTGGTAGACTGTTGACGTAATGTCGACCGTTTTATTTGACTTAACTACTGCTATAAATGTTTTCAAACATTCGCGATTTTCACTCATATAAAATTTATGATATTTCGAGTCTTATTCACAACGTATATTATTAGGCAGCCGTGGTCACGGGTTTACAACTCGTGACCACGGCTGGTGTAATCTGGTCGAAACGTCGAGAAGTATAAGGTAGGCTTTGTACCTAATAATATACGTCGCGAATAAGACCCGAAATATCATATAGTAGATTAGTAGCCAAGGGCTGTAAGGCATCAATTGCAGCCCGAGATATTTAGGCGCACGAGTGCAGCGAGGGCGCCTATTGTTCGAGGGTGCAATTGATGCTTACACCCGAGCTAACTACTCTGCTTTACATCTCGATTGTGAGGTAAGTAGAAAAAAACCGGCATTACAAGAATAAAACATTTAGAACTTTCAGGCAAAATATTGTTAACTGCTGCTTCAGCTTCCATTTTCATTGAATCGGGAGTGCAGCTAATATCTTCATCACTTGCAGAACTCATGTTTTCTTTCCTAATTAGCACGTAATTATAAAAAAATCCCAATAACAAACAATATTTAAAGTAAAAGTTTTCTATTTCCGACTTTGTTCATCTTTTTTTTTATTATTTTTTTCAAGAACGAAATTGACCTTGCCTTTCGATATTTATAATTGATGACTATTATGCTGAATAGTGAAGCGACCTCTTTTGTCATTGGGCTGAATGCATGATGTCTATTGCCAGTATGATGGTCAGACGTACGCGAACTTTTTGAAAGAGTGTTTTTTTTTTAATTACTTACCGCCCTAGGGCTTTTCTAGCTACATTATTACCCTAGGGCGCTAATTGGTCACCTACAAGCCCCATTTGGGGGTAATAAGAACCTACTTACCGAATATGAGAGATGTAAAATATATATAACTACTGCTCTCGGTAGGTACATTTGTCGGAAGTTCAAGCATTGAAAATAATTAATAAATACGATTGTTTTAGGAATAAAATAAAATATAAAAAGAAACAGCCTATTGTATCCTAATTGAAAGAAAAGGAAGAGAAATATATTTTACCTTCGGACGATTTTGTTTGAATTTCATACTGACTAGTTTTTGTAGTAGTTTCGTTAGTAGAATTTACGATATTAGCTGTAATGGATTCAGCTTCCAGTTTAATTGCTTCTTCACCTTCGTTAGTGGAATTATCATTACTAACTATAATAGTATCAGCTTCCAGGTTAATTGCTTCTTCACCTTCATTTGTGGAATTATCATTCCTATCTGTAGTTGATTCAGCGTTCAGGTTACTTTCTTCTTCAGCTTCGTTAGTAGAAATAAAATTATTAACTGTAGTCGATTCAGCTTCCAGGTTAAGTGCTTCCTTTTTGGATGCTTTTGAAGCAAATATATCTTCGGTATCATTTGTGGAGAAAATATTGTTGGTAAAATTTGGAACAATTCCTTGAAATTCACAATTTACTTCATCTTCTCCATTAAGGCAGTCAATGATTCTGTCGCATTTTCTTTTATTTGGCAAGCATTTAGAAATTCCTGATTCACATTTGAATCCAGGACACACTTGCGCCGGTTGGATGATAGGTAAGTCGTGTGATGCTGGAAACAAAACAGAATTTTGCATTAATGACAAATAGATTTATAAACAACAATATTTAATCTGAATGACAATATTGTTCAACAGAAGAGATCACATTTCTTGTGCTAATGAATATATATAAAATATTTTAACTCCGTTGGAAGAAATTTTGGTTCGGTGATTAATTTTATTTCGGGATTTATGTTCAAACGAAAACATATCTTGGAACAACTTAATCTAAACATATAATAAAATCGTAACAAAGTAAAAACAGTACATTGAATATTTCCCAAAAATGTAATTTTAAAAATTTTTGTCTGTCTGTTTGTCTGTTTGTCCGCTGTACCTTTGTCCGGGATAAACTCAGAAACTACTCATTGGATTTCATTCAAATTTTGCACGATCATTAACAGTAGGTCGCGTCAACACATAGTCTATATATTATCTCGCTACATAACCTAGGAGCTAGGCATAGAACAATTTACTATAAATGCATGTCCGGGATAAACTCAGAAACTACTGATTGGATTTAATGCAAATTTTGCATGAACATTAACATATGTTGGGCCAACACATAGGCTATATGCTATCACGCTACATAACCTAGGAGCTTGGCAGAGAACAATTAATCCGGAATAAACTCGGATATTACTCAATGGATTTTCTTTAAATTTTGCACGAATATTAACAGTAGGCCGGGTCTACACATAGGCTATATATTATCACGCTACATAAGCTAGGAGCTCGGCTGAGAACAATTAGGTATAAACTCAGTAACAATCAAATGGATTCAATTAAAAAATTGTTTGAGTATTAAAAATAGGTCGGGTCTACATATAGGCTATATATAATTACGCTATATAGGTAACCAAAGAGCTCGACAGAGAACGATTAAATTCTGCATAGTTAATCGGGCAAATCGCAAAAACTACTACATAGATTTAATAGAAATCTTTCACGAAGATTAACAAGTCGTTTGGTCTACATATAGGATACATATTATCACGCTACATATCCTAGGGGCTTGGTTGAGAACTATTTGGTACATATATATCTGAGCGATACTCGCGAAAACTACTCAATGAATTTATTTTAAATCTTACACGAATGACAACAAGAGATTGGATCTACATAAGGGGCTACATTTTTTGACTGCCTCTGTGGCGCAGTGGGAGTGTATCCGACTGCTACGCGAGAGGTCCCGGATTCGATTCCCGGGTCTGAACAAATATTTGAGTGATCCACAAATGTGTGTTTTGGAGTTTGGGTGTTTCCTATGTATAATAATGTATGTATTTAGAAATATATAAGTATGTTTATCAGTCATCTAGATCTCATAACACAAGCTAATATTAGCTTACTTTGGGCTAGATGGCGGTGTCTCACAATGTTTATATTTATATTTATTTATATTATCACGCGATAACAGCTGGGCTATACCGACCCGTAGCCTATGTATAGCCTTAGTTAGCGATAATTATGATCTTTATTAAATCTCTCAGAGGTCAATCGTGGTAAAACCTCAGATCAAGGACATTTTTTTAAATAGTCCAGGATATGTTGATGTGGGCTAGCCTCACGGAAGCTTTGAATCCTGAGGAGATTCTTCGAGCAGCACTAGAAGTGTTCTCCAAGACTCAATTTAGACCCTGCTTCGAAAACGTATTTGCATTACTCTGCAAAATTCTTATTACACTTGCTCCGCTATCCACGACGTGGTATTCGCATTATGATTGTTTTGGGGTAAAGGGCAGCCTGAAGTCACTGGCGTAGATCAATAACATTCTTGGCTGCATTTTCCAGAATCTACCATAGTAAGAAGAAAAAGAACACCAAAACTCTTTTATACTGCAGCAAAAATAAGAAACACGTGCTCTTCACGGGCAAGGATTGCCCTCATATCGCAAATTTGCGATAAAATGTTCGATGTCTTATAAGAAAAACAGTGTAAACATTTAGAGAACTTTACGATAAACTGTGTCTGTCAAAATAACGACACAAAATCAATCCTTAGTTTCGTTTCTCTTTCACAAAAGAAGAAGTGAACTTCTAGCGCACACCACTAACGTAGATCGGTATTTCGTTTATGCTTCTTCGAAATTTGTTTTTTTTTTAAATTGTGTAAATTTTACAAATTTAATACAACTCAACTTCAAAAATTCCGATGAGAAGTGGCGTCTCGGCGAACCAGTAATTTTTTCCTGATTGCCGCCACTTTCCGCTGTGGTGAATGCACCACAATCACCCCTTTCTAATCGAAGCGCCTGCAGTTCCTGCATGCATAAGCTTTACAGAGATTCTTAGCAAGACACAGGGGCAGACACTTCAATGTTAGCTTCGAGTTTCGACCTGAGGTTAAGTTGCATCTATTCTCAGATTGAGAAAACGGTGTTCAGTTATTCACACAATTGTCAGTTTTTCCTTCGTCACCAGCCTGGGTTAACAAGTGATAATTTTTGGGTACTGTGAGCAATGATTTGAACGTAGCTTATAAAGAAGTTTTATAAACATTTACTTTTATTTGTGTATTTACACCTATTTAATAGAGTTAGACAGAAATAGACAGACGCAGGTTGTGGCTACCTGCTGTTGAAATTTTCAAGCCACCCATAAGGCCTTCAACCAGGCTTAACGACTGCCATTTTACTGGCAACCGGGACCAACGGCTTAACGTGTCTTCCGAAGCACGGAAACGCTCACAAATGTAAATGCCACAAAATGATCACCCATCCGAGGACCAGCCATAGTGAAAGTTGCGTAACTCAGTGATCGTTTACAGAACACTAAGACCGCGGGGCCACGAGCGCTTCGGCAATGGGCTCACCACCTATTACATGGGACAGGAATCCACACGGTGAAAAGTGGGCATATAATATGCCTCTGCCACCCCTTCGGGGATAAGGCGTGATGGATATTTATTTAATAGAGTTATACAGGAAGGTGTAGGACGGGGATTGGAACCGTAACCTTGAAATTCTTAACTATATTGAAATTCTTAACTATATTGTAATCGTCATTTAAGAGTATGATCAGAGTCATGTATCAACTGTAATATCAATGAACAGCGTTTCAAACATTTAAGACATTGATGCTATGGACTCCACTCAATCCATGGATAAATTTTAAAGCAATAAGCTAACTTTCAAATCATTTTAATTGCTTTGCAAACAAAAAGTAAAAATACAACTTGGTTCAGCACGGGGATTAGTTTTAGTCACTGGTCCAACAAACTTTTTCACCTGTGCTATGCGAGGTAATTTTAATGCAAAAATTTGGTATTCAAAAACGAATAGTCCGATTTTAACTATTTGTATTAACTAACACTACCTTGCCGAGGGGCTCGGTAGAGAGTAATACAAATTTTGCGTCATATCATAATTACCACGCGAACGAAGTCGCGGGCAACAGCTAGTTGAATATAATCATGATATTACAGTAGGTGTATACGTTGTAGTAAAATCGTGAGTAAGTATGCTATTTAAAAGGCCGTAAAGGTATTTTTGAGTCTTTTCAAAAAGTAGTGACTCACATAAATGTTATATTTGAATATGACAAACTCGTGGGTACCCACCAGTATGATATCGAATCCATTTTACGAAAAGGCTGACTCGAGTGTAAACACCAGGCTCATCTTTACGACCGCAGCCGTCTCCGTGACTTACGATGCCTGCCATGTACCATTGTTCTGAATTCAAAGGATTTCTGCATAATAGTGGGCCGCCACTATCACCCTGTAATTATATAAATTATACATATCTTAAATACTGGCATGTAGGTATAAGACAGTAAATGGAAGATAATAATAATTATAATATTGATTTAAATTCTCAATGAGCCTCTGCGTGTTGGACCAGTAACTTACACTATCTAATACTTTACAGACTTACATATCCCCATGTAAGCCTTCCAAAAAAACCGGATATTATGGTAAGAAAAAAAAAAGAAGATACCCGTGAAATAGAGAGACATAATAATGATGACAACACTTTAGCAACATCACGTTATTTTTTCTTGTATCTTGGATTTTTTATTTTAATTAAAATAATGGTGAAAATTATATGAAAATATTATTCAGATTACAATGGCATTTAAGATAAATATAAAAAACAATAATAAATATTATCAAACTCAACATTTCTACAAATATTTTAAAATCAAGAAATCAATGGTTATGACAGCGAATGTCATTGAGAAAATAAACATTATGAAAATATACAAGAAGATACCTAGGTTTGCTTAGCACTGAACCCTCTTAATACACTACTAGAGAGTTCAGGGCTGGGTTATAGATTACGAAGAGGAGGTCAGGTTATATCTCATTTGCTTTACATGGATGACTTAAAGCTCTTTGCCACAAATAGTTCTCATCTGGTTGATTTACTAAAGGTAACTGAAAACTTTAGTAATTCAATCAAGATGGAATTCGGTGTGGAAAAATGTGCAGTAATGCATGTTAAGCGAGGACGGATAGTGGAATCAGAAGGTATTCAGCTTTCTGATTCCATTCATCTGACATCACTTCTCGTATCTGACACCTATAAGTACCTGGGTATGTCACAGGCGTTAGGCATTAATGAAGCTGACATGAAACAGTCGTTACGAGAGCGTTTCCTTGGTCGCTTGAGAAAAGTCTTAAATAGTCTTTTGTCAGGCGGCAATAAGGTGCGTGCTTATAATGGCTGGGTCATGCCACTTTTGATGTACTCCTTTGGCATACTCAAGTGGACTCAAACTGAGCTCGATACCTTAGATAGGAGAGTCCGTACATTGTTGACATCATATCGAATGCATCATCCACGTTCTTCGGTTATGAAGATGTACATCCCGCGGAAATGTGGTGGTCGAGGCTTCTTGAATGCTAAAACCCTACATAACCGAGAAGTGTGCACCCTTAGAAATTACTTTTTACACATGAATGTGGATATGCATCGGGATGTTGTCAAAGTGGATACTGGGCTCACCCCGCTATCCTTGGCTAAAGAGAACTGGCGCAAACCAGCTATACTTAGTGTTGGTGACCGGCAGGAGATATGGAGGAGCAAGGAGCTTCATGGTAGGTTTTATAAGGTTCTTCATGGACCTGATGTGGACCTTATAGCCTCTGTGGCCTGGCTACGATTCGGTAATATCTTTGGAGAGACCGAGGGTTTTGTCTGTACAATTGCAGATGAAGTTATCATGACGAACAACTACCGGAAATATATACTGAGGGACGGCACGGTTGATGTATGTCGAGCATGTCATCTGCCAGGCGAGTCCCTTAGGCATATAATCTCTGGTTGTTCTCGTCTTGCTAACGGCGAGTACTTGCACAGACACAATCTAGTAGCCAGGATCATACATCAGCAACTTGCTCTGAAATACCGCCTGGTGGATACTGAGGTCCCTTATTACAGGTATGTAGCTGAGTCAGTTCTTGAAAATGGTCATATCACATTTTACTGGGATCGATCTATTATTACAGACAGGACTGTTGTAGCCAACAAACCTGATATTGTGGTCATAGATCGATCTGAGCGGCGAGCAATGATTATTGATATCACAATCCCTCATGACGAGAATCTCGTGAAAGCTGAGAATGATAAATAAATAAAATATCTGGACTTAGCAAGCGAGATTGTCGACATGTGGGAAATTGATTCGGCAATCATTGTTCCTATAGTCATCTCCGTTAATGGTCTTATAGCTAAGAGCCTCGACCAATACCTAAAGAGGCTAGCGTTGGGCAGCTGGATCAAGGGCGTGATGCAAAAAGCAGTACTACTTGACACGGCTCGCATTGTGCGGAGGTTCTTATCTTTGGAGCCCTAACCACCGGTAGCTTGGTCCCTGTACCCGATGCCGGTGGGACACTATTTTTATATTTTTAAATGTATTTTTTTTAATAATATGTATATTTAAAAATGTAAATAATATGTTAGTTGTCTAAATAAAGAGAATAATAATATAGGTAAACTAATAAATATTTATTTTTATAACAGCTTGTTTTAAAAATAAATGACACGCTTACTGACCGTGGTTTTGTTGATAATTATTATAGTTAAGCAAAAATGTAAAGTTCTTAATCTTTTGTTTTGCAAAGGACTAAACTGAAGTAATTTCTTGCTTAAAATATTTTTTCGAAGAATATTCCAAGAGATTTAAATTACATCTGGGACTTGACCGATTGGAGCTTGGTATATTTTTTTCTAGTTTTTGCATTGCTGTCTCTCCTAGGTGACAAGAGTAACACAAATAGAGAAGTGCGGAGTAGAATAATGTCATTAATGGAACATTTCAGTTCTAAAAGAATACTTTCAATAGGATTAGTTTGTTGATGACCAATATGTAAGATTATACTTGGTTCTGGCGAAAGTGGTCTAATTGCTGAAAACGGCTTGCATAAGATCACAATATCAATTATAATTGAAACTATGACTAATACTAAATATTTAATTTATTTTATAATATTAGTGTATGCTTCCATACTTGGTATGCTTACATAAGGCATGTTAAATCCTGGTTGCCAGTAACATGGCAGGCGTTAAATTAAGTTGAAGCTAAGCCTAATGAGCAGCATGAAAAATTTGAAGTCACAACCTGCATCTGCCTATTTCAACACGGCTATGGGCTCACCATCGTGATATTACGTGGGATAGGAATGCACACGGTGAAACGTATAATATGCCTCTGCCACCCCTTCGGGGATAAAGGCGTAATTGATAAACAAAGCCTTCATACTAAAGCTGGAGACAAACTACATATATGTGTACAACTATAGATTGTATATATACCTGACAGGCATCTTTGCCACCTTCCTTGAAACCAGCGCAAATTTCTTTGCCAGCCTGATCTTCTTTGTATTTGCAGTTTGCCCATATGGGTACTTCAACTTCACGCATGTGGTCAGCTAAAAGATATATATTCGTTATCATTGCTTTCAATAATAAATAAAGCATATTATTGTAGTACATATGAAAAAGATTTAAATTATAATCATTAGGATAATAATAATTCAAGAGCGTACGTAACTTAATAAAATAATAAACAATTATTTTAATTTTTCTTTAAGTATATTATGATAATCAAATTCGGTTATACTTGTATTCCCCTATTTTATTTTTTCTTAACGGAACGTGATTGGTTTTACTTTACGATTTTAAAAAAATAATAATATCGCGGTAGTAATATTATCGCGGTCACTAGTGTGACACTAAGGGATCAGGTAGGTAAGTGAATCGAGGTTATAAGTAATATTATTTTGCGTCCTATATTTTATGAAGACTTACGGTCAGGTCCATGTTCTGTTGTAGCACCCCAACCAACAGCTGTGCACTGTGTTCCAGGTGAAGGACCCCAGAGCCAATCAGGGCCAGCCGTATCCGGATTTGGAAGACAAATCGGTCGAACCCATCGACTGAATAAAATCGTTGGTTCTACTTTTAAAAGCGACAGGTCATTTTTCATATCAGCCTGGCTGTAATGCTGATTGACGATAATATGCGTAACTCTGAGATTTTGTTCCTGGGGGGAGAAGGAGAAACGGCGCAGCATACCAACTTGCACTTCGTAGTAATGATCCCAAAATCTGTAAAATTGTTATAATATAAAGTATAAATGGGTTTATTAAGCTGAAAACGTATTTAAACTGCAAATGAAAGTTTTACTGACAATTGTCAGTAAAACAGTAAATTAATTTACCTACTCACATAGAGCTTTCATTCACACGTTAAATCTGCATATTTTATGAGTAGGTTTTACAAGTTGCGTACTCAAGTAAGACTGCTGCTTGTAAAACCTATTAAAAAAAACAAATACAATACATACAATATATATTACATAATAATAATCTTACTTATGTACACAGTGGGCGGCGGAAATAACCCAATTATGAGATATAACGACTCCTCCACAGTGAAACATTCCATTTCTATATAACGCCACTAACCAAGGCCACGCTGCCGGCTGGCTCGGCTTACCCCCAACCACCCTACTCTCAATCCTTTTATTTCTCAATTTATCTAAGGAAACCTCTTCCTGCGACGCATCAAATTTGATATCTGAGAAATCATTCACATCCCTGTTCTTGCGGTAACCGTAAAACATTATAGGATAGGGGTGGTTAATATGGAGAAATCTTTTGTTACGTCCAAAAAGATGATTTTCAATAGCAGAATTCTAAAACAATACAAATTTTGTTTATAAAATTTAATCAATACTAATATTATTAAGACAAAATTTTGTTAGTGTCTATATTTGTACACGCTTAAACAGCAGGAGAAATTTGAATAGAGTTTTGTGTGCAGCTGACATTCTGGATTCACACTCTGACAACTTTTTATTCCAGGACCAGGTACCAATAGGAAATGGGTATGGGAAAACTTCATCACGTAGGCTGAGCCGTAGTCTTCCTCGCGGAACATAAAATATAACATACATAATATAATTAGTTTAGCATATTTTCCAATCCAGTTTGGATTGGAAACTATAAATTATCATAGAATTAACTGCCCGCGAGAGAATATGGCAACATATTCCTTAATTCAATCTGTCATCTCTCACTATCCCATCAGGGTGGCGGCTGTATGTGAAGAGTTAGTTAGTCACAAATTAATTTTACATACACGATACATTATTTTAACTAGTTGATGCCCGTGGCTTTGCCCCCGTTGTGAAGTTTTCCCGTACCCGTTTCCAGGCACTTGTTGCCGACGTTAAAAATGTGTGTTAGCTATCTGTAGGTATACTTTATAAGTTTAACTTTAGTTCCAAATATCTTCACAAACTTTCTCATTTACTATATCAGTAAATTTTTGAATATTCACACAGAATCCTTTATAATTTTAGAGTCTACTTCACTACTACTACTATCAATAATATTTATAAGATAGGAAAGGTTAAACATAATACAAATGTGTGAGTTTTTGAATACTTGACGTCACACGCTGTAACTATACACTGTAACTGATTGTAAACGGTAACAGGTCAATAAATAGTTAATAATCTTTTTTCATACCTCTCTGACTAACTGTGATGTAGACTGGACACGTGTTCCGCACAGCATATCTGGGCAGGTCACGTATACAGCCGAAGAGTTGAAACAACTATCGGTTTTTTGCAATAAACCTCCAGGATCCGTATTTATGTAATCAATTTTCAGCATTGGATCTATTGAAACTAATTGAATTAAAGGTGGTCTGAAATAGATAATAATAAACACATATTATAAGTCTTTAGTCCTTTATTACCACTAGTAAAGTTTCTAGTTATAATAATTTTTAGATTAATAGTATTATTGATATAATGATAACTATAACAATGATATTCAGGTATCAGGATGCTGTAGCTTCCTGGGAAAAACACAATGTATTTACGGATAGATATGCATACTGTATGCCCACATTCAACCATTTGTATTTGCGTGTTGCTGTATTAATATGAACAGGCGCAGGTTTTGGCTACCTGCTATTGAAAATTTCCAAACCGTAAGTAATACATGAAATAATAAACACTCAAAGCAAACTTTTTAAATCTAATTTCATATCAGCATTTGAGATAGGTAAAACTTATGACCCATTTGCCAGTATTTGAACAAAAGTTTGAATTTACAATACCAACCTAATGATAAGACCTGTTTCACGACGACAAGCATCGTGTGCCCACATGTATGGATTTCTACACACTGCATGCCATTCTCCTTTGAAATTCCTATGTAGAAAACCTTCAGTATTCGATACCGCAAATATCTGAAATTCAATAAAATACTTCGAAAAAGTGTAATTCTTTACTGTGGAATATGATTTTTTTTACTTAAGTATCTATGTTTTTATGATTGAGTAAAGATTATCTTTTTTATATATACACACATATTATAGTCACGTCATATTCCCCGAAAAGGAGTATACTAAACTCTCACATTTCACCCTTGTTTTTTGCTTATTTATCAACAGAACATGTCTGCATTTATAAAACACGCTGAAAGTTTATACTGATCAGAAATTTTAACACATTGTTCAATTACCTAAGGTAGATTTAATTGTATAACATGTTTTGATTTAGGTATATAAAAACAGTCTGGTCCAGGTTGTTTTTCTTGGAAATGCATGAAAATTAATTAAGAAGCCGTACTATTTATGCAACATTCCTCGTATTTTATAATGCACATACATAATTAATCTAAAGCCTTCTACTTCTCGTTGACTTAGAAAGATGAAATTAGGCTGCAAACTTTACCATATAGCATATATACAAGGAAGGATAAGATAGTGATCTTACGAGTATAAGGGATTCTTTCGAGATACAGAGCCCTAAAAACTGTCGTTACGCCATAAAACATCTCTAATGCGGTTTTAATTATTAAAATCCTTTTTCTTACTAACAGGAGATTGTATTCAGCCTCGAGTAGAATTGAATCACGAATTTTAAGTAGCAGGTTTGAGTCTTGCTCGAGGCTAAAAATTTTCTACTTAAATTTATTTTATAGTTAATAAACAAATTGCTTTTCAAAATTGTTTTTAAAATAAGTGTAATGTAGAGGAGTGAGACTAATCTCCTCCTTATTACCATTCAAATAATTAAACTAGTCTTTTATACAAATCGCCCGAATGTCTCACATAGACGAAATAATAGTTATGACGTGGACACATTCAGCATTTACTATGAAAGGATTTTTAAATGGAAAATTTTTATTTGAGGTTTTTTTTTTATAGAGAACTCAGTTTGACTCAGAAAATCTCTTATATTATTGATATCTATCACTATTCAACCACTCGTCCACCACTACTCAATAGCATAAACCCATTTATGACTGTAAATATTTACTAGTTGGGATTTACCAACAGAATATAATAGACTCGAGGACATTTGTATTTTTCACCCACAAAAAATATCACAATTTCTCGGAGAAGAAGCGGCCATGTTTAGTAAATATAAAAGCAAAACATACGGGTTTTTTAAGTAGGCTCGAAGACAACATATTACATTCAACTTCATCTTTACGATTTGGGCAATCAGCGATATTATTACACCTTTGTTCTTTGCTAAAACAAGTACCCCGTGAATTTAAATCTAAGTCTTCACAACTAAATGTATCTTCACTGCAACCTGAAATAAAAAGATAAGATGAGCTATTTATTAAGAGTCTACTTTTCATACCACTACTACTAAAATGAATATCGATAATTGAGTGCGTGAGTGTAAAAGATTCTCCGTTTCCATGTTTTACTTGTAATGTTAAAATTTTATATCTTGTTAATTCCCATTTTTTTTTCTTATATGCTTTCATTATTCTTGTGCTAATTTCTATGCTGACCGTTTTACGGTTAATCTCTACGATTTTCTTGTGACTATGTTATTCGAGACCCATTTTGAGACCCGTTTACGGTTTTTATTGAAAAAGTTGAAAAAAAAAATACAGTACATACCATAACACCCCAATTCATCTTCTCCAAATGGACAATCGAAGTAACCATCGCATAGTCGCGACTTATCCACACGGGACTTGCAGCTACAGCTAACTTCATCGCTGACGTCATCACAATCCACGTGCCCATCACACCACTGTTTCTGCTCTATGCAAGCATCTCCACTTAAACAAGCTAATGTATCCAGTGGGCATGACACTTCCCGTAGAGAATTTGACAGTTGTTCTGAGGTGGCAGCTCCAGATCTAAAATAAAAATAAAATGGCTATGATCTCAAATTTGAAAGTTTATCTAATATAAATCTTATCAAAGCTGTAAAACACAAATCTGTACAGGCTCTACAGCCTTGTGAACCTACGGTTATATCTAACTATCTAATTCAGTCCCGTCGTGTTCATCCTACTGTTTTGTATTGCATTTGCTACGAGAACAGTGGCATGTGCAAAAGCAGTAAAACATAAAGTCTTGAACTATGAGGTTTAAAATTTGTTAGATATTCTTACATTTGGTTGACCTAACTATTAATTTTATGATTGATTTTTGTCACCACTTACTTAGGAGTAAGGAAGCTCATGAGTATATCAACATCTTGGGGGTGTATTTTCCGACTCGGCATATTTGGATTATGTGCTTGTTTATACGTAGTATGTTCTGTAGGAGAGTAAAACCTAGAAATTGTAAAAGTGTAAACATTTCGACAAAATTACATAGTAATTAAATACATAAAATAATTTTTATGACAAGAAAAGTTAAAAACCTGGGAACAGGATATAATTGACGATCATAATGTTGTGGTTTAAAATGAGTCACATCTTGAGTAATTGGATCCAAATAATCTGTAAATAAAATTTTAGCATAATAATAACATACCTTTCAAGTATCACAATTAACTAAATTATTATTCATGGAATACAACGCGAAGTAGTAATCGTGACCGAATTACATTTGCAGTGGTAACTTAAATGTAATTCGGTCGAAACGTAATAGAAGATGTCCAAGGATTAAATCCATGTAACTGTACTTACCTTTAATACGTGGATATTTTTTTAGAAGACTAAAGAGACAATCATTGGTAAATTCACGGTGGTCATTGTGCGACACATCATAATTACCATGATCTGTTCCAAAAATATTATCTACGTTTGTATGCGGGACTTGACGCTTAGCTACATCAGTGGTGGTCGTTTCAGCATGTTTAATTTTAGTACTATAATCGACATCGTTCATACTTAATGCTATATTTGACGGTGCTGCTTGTTTTGGCGAATTATTACTTTCTGTAATTTCTTTCAACTTTGTAACAAGGTCTTTACAAATAGTTTGCTTATCTTCGTTGTTACATAGAATATCATGATCCATAATAAGTTCTCTTGCCTTTTCTAATTGATCCTCATTAAAATTTAAAGAGTTAAATTCATCTGACTCGGAATTATTTCTTTCTAAAATTTCTGTATTCCTTTTTTTCCTTGACAATTCTGGATCTGTGGTGGAATTGTATAGTTGTATAAAATGAAACATATTTGTTGGCTCGCTTCGTTCCTTTATGTAAATTATTTGAGTACTTCTTGTGGTATCTGTAAACCATTACACATTATTCTTCAAGTTTATATGGCTATAGTGGGTGGACCTAACGATTCAACTAATTAATTATATTTGCAATCGCAAGGCCAGTTAGTAAAAAAGAATATTTGGTATCAACTGATATTATTTTTTGAATACTACAGAGAATTTAGTAGGTCGTAAATCTTTTGACATCCCACACTGTCGTTTTTACACGGGAATGTAAAAACAATGAACGTAAATACAGTGTGATATTTTTTTTTATTTTCATAGTTAAATACCATCAAGGTTTAGCTAAAAAAATTAATAATATATTCATTTTGCATTTTTGCTATACCGGAGTTAGCATATGGCGGTTTACTTAGTATACTGGTACTGGAATTAACTTACTATAACTCTCCAATAATTTTGACAGGAGGACATAAGCACCAGCCCCGAATATTGTTAATAAGAGCATTATCATCATTTTTTGTAATATAGGAAATAAACATTTATATACTCCTGCGTTATTACGTCCTGAAAAAGTAAACAAAAATATTTCTTTTACACCGTATATGTTATAGTAGGAATGATGTTCTATCTTATAAATTCCACTGAGAAGTCATGTTTGTGCGCCATAAATCCAACTAAACTTAACTCTGCCCTTCAAATGCATACCTGCATGATATTTTACAGTACTGATGAAATGTGTATATTTAGATGCCTTTGCCTATTCCTTCAGAGATTAAGGTGTGACCATTCGTATGTATGTAATATTATTACTTAGGATGAACGAATTAACTAAAAAAGAAATTACCGTAATATTTTAAATAACGTCATTGTTATTAATTAAAAATGCTGATCTTATAAAATATCTAAAATACACGGCTACGGTACAATACCTACTTACTTAAGCATTGTTTTTTGTAGAATTGCAAGTTTGCATGTTACTTTGAATAAGGCGTTTCATTTTGTTGGGTATATATTAGTGTAAAGATACTTATACTCTTTTCTTAATTTGATGGAATTCTGTTCTGACCTCATGCCAGTTATTTTACAGTTATTGGAGCATACAGGTTTATCTACTTTAATAAAATTACCATTGGCTGACTCATCTGTACATCTATCAACACCCAACCGAAACCTTTGCACTTACAAACTTGTAATTTTTAAGGTAAACCATCCTTACAATGGAAGCACCCACTTAAAAAGTATTTTTCATAAAACCACCCTTGAAATAAGGACTAAACAGTTGTATGGAAGTACGTAATCTTCAAAGGTGAAAACATGAAATTACATTATACCGTTTCTAGTTACCTATAAATGGACAGCGGTTCTCCATTATTTTACTCAAAAGAAGATAAAATAGGGATTTGTACGTTTAATGGAAAATTAGTCATTTTCAAAGATATTTCGTTCGCAACACCAAATTTCGTAGATCTGCTGCTGATAAAAATTAAATAAACATGCGCTTTAGGATTTCTAAATTCTACCCTTAAGGGTGTAAAACAGCGGATGAAAGTTTGTATGAAAATATTTAAAAACCAATAAGAGACATGGACTAGTTTGTAACGAGAATTCAAAGTATGTCATGGGAGTACCCGGGGGCTACAGTTACATTATTAATATTCAAGCAGTCGGGATTTTAATTTCTTAATTGATACCTTGACCATTACATGCTAACAACATTATTTTAATAAGATGAAAGGATAGGGTTAAAATCCACGAATATTCTGTTGTAGGATTGGTTACCTATTATTACAACAACCAACCTCTTATTGAATAGTAGAAATTTCTTGATTTTCAGAAGGAGGTATTGCTGCCAATACTTATATAAGCTATTTGTATACCTTCACCAAAATGCGCTCGTGGCTCCGCGGTCTCAGTGTTCTGTAAACGATCACTAAGTTACGCAACTTTCACTATGGCTGGTACTCGGATGGGTGACCACTTTGTGGCATTTACATTTGCGAGCGTTTCCGTGCTTCGGAAGGCACGTTAAGCCGTTGGTCCCGGTTGCCAGTAAAATAGCAGTCGTTAAGCCTGGTTGAAGGCCTTATGGGCGGCTTAAAAATTTCAACAGCAGGTAGCCACAACCTGCGTCTGTCTATTTCAACACGGTAATGGGCTCACCACCTATTACGTGGGACAGGAATCCACACGGTGAAAAGTGGGCATATAATATGCCTCTGCCACCCCTTCGGGGATAAGGCGTGATGGATATTTATTTATTTATTTTATTTATTCACCAAAATGTACGGTCACTTACTATATGCGGATGATTCTGCTAACTCCATTGGAGGAAGACCCAGCTCGTCAAAACGTTCCTTTTTCATATCTGTAGTCATCTGAAAATATTAAGCTTTTTACATTTTAAAAGTATGCAAATGAAGCCTGTTTTTTAATTGTGGATTGAGTGTGGCATATTAATTAAGCCCGTACTTATGCTAAAATAATTAAAGAGCTATAAATATAATAATAATTTTATTATGACTTCCCTACAATCTATTTACAATCTTCCCTACAAAAATATTTTAGGACATTCTCACATAAATCTGATTAACCCAAAATAAGCTAATATAAGTTTATGCCGTGACCACTGTGTAGATTAAATTACTTATATATTTCTGAATACACAGTAACCACTAAAACTCGGAAACCAAGATTTTCAGGATTCGAATCCAAGACCTCTTTGCGGCAGTCACTTGATATACCGCCACTTACGCCAACTAGGCAGACGTAGAACAAAATATTTTTTGTTGAGTGTTATGGCGCGCCACACGTCCTGATTTCCATCACGGTCACCACCATTTAGTGTTAAATAGTTTTACTGACGATATTATTTTGATTACGCTTTCTAAAATGCCACTGTAGGGTAGTGGCATACAATAACTGCTCACTGTAATATTTAGTATATTTTTTATATTTATAATAGTTGTGTAGAAGTAGTGTAGAATTTTAGTATATTTATAATAGTCGGTTATAATTTTTGAAATTAATTTAGAGTTTAATAGAGACTTTGTCAAAATCGAAGTAATTTCTAATTTTTTTTTATTCCGAATTATTGCGTGCCCAACAGAAAAACCCCGTTCTACAACTAACGAAATGTGTTAGATAAGTCCTTTTATTCGATAGGCCACACAGACGTCCTCAGGAGGGCGGCCCCTAGGACGATTTAACCACTGGACGCGTTATGTACTCATTCAACGAACTTTCGTGCTAAGCTACACCAAATAAAGATATTCATTCATTCACACATATTATTGTAGACACATACAAGAACACACATGCCCACCCGATAAAATCTAGACCCTCCGAGTTTCTTTACCGTTTTAGATATTTTTTTATCATATTGTTACCAGGGGTTTCGTCTAATCCAGGGTAGAGTCTATCACCTCAGAGGACTCCGAAAGCTGGTCCTCTCTACTGACGTAAGACGCTGAACAAACTGGCAGTCCGAGAGTCCCACACATGCTCTTCGACTACACAATGGTCTCTGATATGGTGCATAATTGCAATCCCCGCATGCATAATTGCATCAAAAGGTTATTTTTTTAATATACATAGTAATAAATTAGCTTAAGTAACTTCTACAAAGTGGCCAGCAATATCAATAGAAAATTATGCCTTCTTACTTTCATAATAATATATTAAGGCAATAAAACGTCCTCCTCATCATTCTTTGTGTCGCACCTAGTAATAATTCATAGAAATAATAATTATGACGTCATCAATTTGAAGGGTAGCCGGTAAGTATTACCAAAGTAATGCAACTATAATATAACTAAAACTAACTAACTAACTATCTTCACGCTGTATCCCTGACGGGGTAGTCAGAGAGGACAGATCGCCAGGCTTCGCGATCCATACATACTTCTTTCGCTTCTTCGAGATTCATCAATCGCTTCATACACGCACGTTGGGGTATCCGAGTACTTTGACCTTTCCGTTTTTGAGCAATCTGCTCACGTGGTCTTCATATGTAACTACAATATACATACTAAAATATTGTGTTTTAAAACTTTTGTGGAAATTTGGAAATTTTCTATTGTCATGTTAATATAGTTCCATGTTGTAATAAAATAAATTATTTATGAGCACATTTAGTTATGCTCTTTGGGACTCGAAAACAAATACGAGTATCATCGACTCTGACCAATGTACGATACAACAAAAAATCACTAAGTAGGTAGGTACTCTAGAGCTTGTCGTAATCGACATTGTTTTGATAACATAACATAACATAATATACTTTCATGCCTTTATCCCCGAAGGGGTAGGCAGAGGCGTACTATACGCCCACGTTTCACCGTATGCTTTGCTTTTTGTCCCACGTAACAGGTGGTGAGCCCATTGCCGTGTTGAAATGGACAGATGCAGGTTGTGGCGACATGCTGTTGAAATTTTTCAAGCCGCCCATAAGGCATTCAACTGGCTTAACGACTGCCATGTTACTGGCAACCGGGACCACCGGCTTAACGTGCCTTCCGAAGCACGGAAACGCTCGCAAATATAAATGCCACAAAGTGGTCACCCATCCGAGGACCAGCCATAGTGAAAGTTGCTTAACGCAGTGATCGTTTACAGAACACTACGTCCGCGGGGCCACGAGCGCATTGTTTTTATTGAAAATTTATTACAAGTTAACAGATTATTTTTAAACAGAATTATAACCTATCCCATATTCTGTACTTCGAAGGGTCAAGATTGTAGCGTGACAGCCTTTCTAAATATAGAAACAGAAAATTGACTCCCCAACCAACGGAGTCTTCGTGTTACTCTGTTAGCACTAGCTTTGGTTTACCGAAGTCAAAGAGGTATTATGACATGCAAAAAAATTGATGTGACACACGAACAGACAGACGAAAAAGAAAGTGATCTTATGAAGGTTCCGTTTTTTTTTTCCTTTTGAGGTACGGATCTCCAAAAATAAGAAGATTATTTTTAAAAATTCGGTAAGACAGTTTAAAAAAATATATAACTACAAGTACAGTTCTCTTACAACTTTTCGAAGATTAATGAAAAGTTAGATAGCTACTTACATCACTGGCTTTTACACAAAATCACAATAACTTCACGTTAACACATTTCCTCCAGTGATATTGCTTGTACTCACTGCCACGAGCATGAACAACTATCGTCACACTGGGGCTCAATGACACCTTGACTGTTTTGCTGATGCTTAGTTTTGGGTACAATCGCATTTGTTTATTTTGCATTTTAGTAAGATGTAAATTGTCAAGTTTCTGCCTTAAATATAATTATTTGCAGTAAATTTAATCCAAAAAAATTCGGATAATCTGTGTTATTTTTTATTTTTACAAATTCTTTTTATCCTAGCGTTATTGCCCCACTTACCATTATGTTTTTATTCATTTACGGCACTATTACTTGGAAATAATATAATTTGTTTCACTAAACTTGATTTGATAACTGTTTATTTATTTTATTGATATCCCTGTTACTCTGAAATGTTTAAGAAACAATTAGAAAACTGTAGAGATGAAATCACTTTTAAAAATTGTGCGGCGAACATTTGCCGACCGAATATAATAAAGAAGTAATACGCAATACGGCAGGTTTGAATAAAAGTGATTTAAGCTAATTTACAGTGTTTTTATTGCGTGTACACGATTAACGAAAAATATCTATTATACAGAAGTAGAGAGTAGAAGGAGTCTCGTCTATCGATACAAAGATCACGTGAGCAAGCTCAAAAACGGAAAGTTTTAAAACACTGATACCCAAACGTACATGTATGAAATGATAAATGGTTCTACAGGAAGAAAAAGAAGTATGGAGTCTGGGATACAGAGTCAAGATTTGTTAGTTATATTTACCAAATTCAAATTAATTCCACTCAATGATATAATAGTTTCGAGGTATTCAGCTTTGTCGTTACAAAGTTTAATAAGTAAAAATAAAAACCTAACCACTCCGGGAGTGCCGACAGAAGTGAAAACTCAATTTATTAATAATTTATTTATCTAGACGCGTTGGTACATGCATATATGCACACACTATAGCTGCGTATCGTAACGGGGTGTAGCGAGTCCAGAGATTTATCTCATCTAAAAAATTGCGTACCGCGCTAAAAGAAGTTTTTCCTTCAAAAATTGACCGGGATCGACGTTAATGATGATGATGATGAAAAATAAATCTACACTGAAAGACTCCTAATTGATTACACAGCATTATTTAATAAGACCTGTAGATGACCGGAATCAACGTTAGATGATGATGATGATAATGGTCGCGAGTCCAGAGATTTTATCTCATCTAAAAATAAGCGTACCGCGCTAAAAGAATATTCACTTCAAAAATTGACCGGGATGGACGTTAATGATGATGATAAAAAACTAGTCGCGTTGGTACATGCATATATGCACACACTATAGCTGCGTATCGTAACGGGGAGTAGCGAGTCCAAATTTATCTCATCTAAAAAATTGCGTACCGCGCTAAAAGAAGTTTTTCCTTCAAAAATTGACCGGGATCGACGTAAAGATGATGATGATGAAAAATAAATCTACACTGAAAGAGTCCTAATTGATTACACAGCATTATTTAATAAGACCTGTAGATGACCGGAATCAACGTTAGATGATGATGATGATTATGGTAGCGAGTCCAGAGATTTTATCTCATCTAAAAATATGCGTACCGCGCTAAAAGAAGTTTTTCCTTCAAAAATTGACCGGGATCGACGTAAAGATGATGATGATAAAAAATAATTCTACACTGAAAGAGTCCTAATTGATTACACAGCATTATTTAATAAGACCTGTAGATGACCGGAATCAACGTTTGATGATGATGATGATTATGGTCGCGAGTCCAGAGATTTTATCTCATCTAAAAATATGCGTACCGCGCTAAAAGAAGTTTTTCCTTCAAAAATTGACCGGGATCGACGTAAAGATGATGATGATAAAAAATAATTCTACACTGAAAGAGTCCTAATTGATTACACAGCATTATTTAATAAGACCTGTAGATGACCGGAATCAACGTTAGATGATGATGATGATTATGGTCGCGAGTCCAGAGATTTTATCTCATCTAAAAATATGCGTACCGCGCTAAAAGAAGTTTTTCCTTCAAAAATTGACCGGGATCGACGTAAAGATGATGATGATAAAAAATAATTCTACACTGAAAGAGTCCTAATTGATTACACAGCATTATTTAATAAGACCTGTAGATGACCGGAATCAACGTTTGATGATGATGATGATTATGGTCGCGAGTCCAGAGATTTTATCTCATCTAAAAATATGCGTACCGCGCTAAAAGAAGTTTTTCCTTCAAAAATTGACCGGGATCGACGTAAAGATGATGATGATAAAAAATAATTCTACATTGAAAGAGTCCTAATTGATTACACAGCATTATTTAATAAGACCTGTAGATGACCGGAATCAACGTTAGACGATGATGATGATTATGGTCGCGAGTCCAGAGATTTTATCTCATCTAAAAATATGCGTACCGCGCTAAAAGAAGTTTTTCCTTCAAAAATTGACCGGGATCGACGTAAAGATGATGATGAAAATCTTACGCTTTTTCGATCAGGACACGTGTCCTGACGACACGTGTCCTGACGCGAGTTTAAGATTTTATACCCATTACAGAAAAGTGCTCAACGCCGCTAAAGAAGTTTTCACTTCAAAAAACTACTGCACTGCTCAAATATGTTCACGATGACTATAATCAATTTAATTAAAATTACCATTTCTGATGACTAACAAGTTACATTCTATAGCCGCTAAGTCATAACGTAGGTTGCAAAATTAGCAAAAAACCACTGTTTCTGTGACCTGATATACTAATAGGTACCATTTCGAAATCTTGGCGTGTTCTTTTTTACATACTTTGCATTATTGTATTATGTTAATGAATATTCATTATTTAATGAAATAATTGAGAAAATTTCCTTGCCCCATTATCAATCTTTTACACATGTTTATATTGTTTGAACTCCAAATCAATTCCAACCGAGTCAAAAATTGTCAATTGAGTTGTTATTGAATTTATCACTTAATAGAAAGCCAACAGGCCATTTTAACAGTTTTCGTAGTCCATTATTACAATTGCGCTCCAATAAAATACCACCGGCTGGCTTGATTTAGTAGACTACCTAGTTTGGACCAATCGCAGAGGGATCGACATAGAATAGAAGTAGATCGGTCTTTTTATTCCGTCGATATATACATAGAAATAATGGACTCGGCCCATCTTTCGGTGGTCATTAGGTTCACTTGCATGTGTGGCTGGCTTGGACACCAAGGTTCTCGATAGGGCCTCATCGCACCCTTCAAATCAATTGGTATTGTATTGCTAATGCTAAAATTTTAATTGTATAGTATTATCGCATAGTAGAAAATACGTATCGTCATTTGTATTGTTAGATCTTAATAATTGACTGAAATAGCAAAATATTAATAATCGGATGCCAGGTTCCAGAGTACCTACTTTATCCTAATAATACGACTTTGTCCCGCAAAAACTACTGAATAGATTTTGATAAAACTTTACAATAGTATAGCTTATACATCAGAATAACACATATGCTACTTTTGGAGCACTGGGACATCTTTCCGAGGAGATACCCGGCCGGCAATAGACAGATAGGCAGGGACCGTGTGGTTTCAGTCGATTCGAGTCCGGCATGACATGGATTTCCACACGGAAAAAAGAAAAAAATGTGAGTTTTTCGGTATTACTCAAGCCTATTTTTTAAGGCCATAGGTAACCCGATACGCTGCCAAAGCGACCGATTATATATTTATAGCTACAACCTATGAAATTATCTGATAAAAAAATCCTACTATGGAATCCCAAGTTGAAATTGTATGGGAATGTGTAGATGGATATTTGTAACTCTTTTACGCAAAAACTGCTGAATGGATTTTAATAAAACTTTACAATAATATAGCTTTACAGTTATATATCAGAGCCGGACATAGGGTACTTTTTATCCCGGGATCAAGTTCCTGTATGAAACGGAAATAAAAACTTAACCAAAAGCGCAGAGAATAATAATCGAGTTGTTTTGTATAATAAAGGACATTATTCCTGAGACACAGTTAATATCACAATGATAGTAGTTATTGATTTACCAATACAAAAGACGTGGGTTCAAATTTAATCAATTTGAATTAAGGTAAATATCAGATAAATAAGATACATTACTTAATTGATCTTTATCCCTTACAACTATTACCCCTAACATCCCATTGTGTGCTTAATGATTAATTATGAAACTCATCGAGTCTTTGGTTTGATTATGATTTATGATCGACAACATAATTTTTTTTTTATGTTGCAACTATAATACGCAGCGCGACAAAATGAAATTTTACGAGAATCAGTAGCTTGTCAAAGCAAGTCATTGTTCTTTAAGCCAATGAAGAATATTCCGTATCAATAAAGTCGCTGTCTGGCTAATTTTCTACTTTGATAATTGTGGGACACTGTTTTTACTCAGCGCCATCTAGTCCAAACTAAGTCAATATAAGCTTATAAGCTTATGCTATGAGATCTAGACAACTGATCAACATACTTATAAATTTCTAAATACATACATATGATCTTACACAAATATTTATCCCGACTCGGAAATAGAACCTGAGAACTCAGCGTGATAATTACATACAATAACCATTACGCCACTGAGCATGATGTGTGTATAAATTAACAATTGTATGTACAAGTCTCATCTATCATTGCGTGTATTCTATATACCAATAGCGTACCTGTAGTTTATGAGTTCCAGTTACAGTTGCATAAGATCACGATTTTTACCATATTGCACGATTTTAAGTGTTTCTAACTATTTTCAGGTGAGAGTCAATTCAAAATGAAATAATTCATACCTTCTCTTCGAACTCTATTCCTTTAATCGTTATTAATCACAGGGTGTGGTGGTGTATGGTGATCGTAGCCCCGATACGTTAAGTTACGTTTGTACTCGTTCTGCGTAAGGCATCTTACGCTGTGACTGGTCCTGATATGGATAACAACCTAATGGTATTTTAATTTACGAGCGTTTCCGTGCTTCGAAAGGTACAATTAAGCCCTTTGCCGTCGTTAAACCAAGTTAAAGACCCTATGGTCAGCTTGTAAATTTCAATAGCAGGTAGTCACAACCTGCTCCTGTCCATTATAATACGGCAATATGCTCCTCCTCCACCTATGCTATTATGTAGGACCAAATACAAATGGCGACCTGCTAATGAGATTATTCAAGCCGCCTATAAGGCGATTTGGCTTAACGACACCATGTTACTGGCAGATGGAACAACCACTGGGACACCTTTCCAAAGATTTGGCGTCCTGCAATAGACAGATAGAAAAGCACCATGTGGTTTTAGCCGGTTTGAATCCAGCATGACATCCGACGGTATTTCCACACGTTAAAAAGACCAAGGGTTTAACGTGCATTCCGAAGCATGGACACTATAAATATGTTCAGTAAATGAATCAAAAGTTTTAAACTTTCAATTGATATATTAGCGAACGGATTTTTGCGATTATTACATATTGTTTTTTGTAGCTGTTGTATTCGTAACTAATATAACTGAAAATAGAAAATATAAGAAATGGTAGAAGTATTGTAATTGTTTCACACCATTTTATTACTGTACTTGAGCTATATAGTAGCACTTTGAAGAGAAAGATATAGTTTTCCCGCTATTTAACAAACAATGAACATTATGGTTAAAACATAGTCGTATGGAACTTCGTTATGGTTTGCACATATTGATACTAACATACAATCATTCATTAACATGATTTGGTTGGTGACCACGAAGAAAATCGTTCGCTTTCCACGGAGTACTGCATATAATGCAAGGAGGCCAGAAGTCTCTCCATTTATTGGTTGACCTTGAACACGAGCAGGTGGAAAATAATTTAGTTTTATTATTGTTCAGTTATTTGTGTGTGACTTAGGCGATTGTTATATGTGAGTTTTGAAACAAGCTTTGTTTAATAATTTCCACAATACTGACTGCCCTTTTTATTGCTACGTAATAAAATTCATATTTCAACAGCATTTTTCAATTTAAACAATAATCCAACGCCGTCCTTTCTATGCTTGTCCTCGATATAAAAGAAAATATTCAAAACTAATAACATCATTTTACGTAATCTACATACCTAATTGATATTATAAAAATAATTTAAAATCGTGATTTCAATGTACGTTAGGGGCCCCGCTTACTCAGTATTATGTAAACGATCACTGCGTTAAGCAACTTTCGCTATGACTAGTCCTCGGATGTGTGACCACTTTGTGGCATTTACATTTGCAAGCGTTTCCGTGCTTCGGAAGGCATGTTACGTTAGTCACGTTTGCACGTTTGCCAGTAACATGGCAGTCGTTAAGCCAAGTTGAATGCCTAATGTGCCTCTGCCTACACAGGTGTGACAATATGTATGTATGTATGTGATATTATTGACTTAGAAATATTATATTTTGTGGTATTTTGTAGTCGGTTTTTCCCAATTTTATCCTAAAAAAACAGCAAATAATTGAATGAAAGAAATAAAGTTGCAAGAAGAAAGAAATAAATAAGCTGTTATGTTGAAACTTTTTAGACATAACTGGAGAATTTCGTATGTGAAGCTTTTGCATGTTTTGTTTGTATTCAATTTTATTTCTTTTTCTACTTAGCGCTCTTTGCAGATCATTTCTTTTCACAACTTATTTTTATAGCTATCTTTTTTATTTCTTGTTTCAGATCCAATATTAATTGAATAGCAAGAGAATGGCTAATGTTCAATATTAAATTACGTGACGATGAGTACTTCACATGTGACATTTTACATTGTTACGTTAGCTTTATTTTCAATATCGAGTTGTCATGGCGAATTTAATGAGACTGATCCTGATACTTATATGAGTAGGTTCATCGCCGACTTATGGTTAGAAGGTTCTGATATAGTTCGAATAATTTGGCGAGATTGTTCCAAAAAGGCAAGTAAAAAATAATAGTTTTTTTTAAACAAGCGTTTGTTTAAACTCACAAAAAAGAATTATCAAGGTAGTGACCTTGACTATTCTTTTTGTGATTTTAAATCCTAAGAATGCATAAAAAGCTTAGTCAAACCGTATTTTAATAGTCCTTGATTTTATAGTTATTCTTATAGTGATTCTCGAAAAATGTTTAAATATATAATTCGTTAAGTTTTTATGTATATTGGCTAAAATATGACGACAACACGTAACAAAATAATGTCTTGCGGAAATGTGGAATTGTGTATCATATAAAGGTCTACAGAAAAGTCCGCGATGGCATATATCTATCTCTTAAGAATAATATGCTAGCTTAATATAGCACTGAGGTAAATGGGTACGGGAAATCTTCACCACGCGTGCAAAGTTAGTCTAGTATAACCTCTTAGGTCGGGCGATTTTCAGCTTTATAGTTTCTACAGAGCGTTTCTACCAAATAGAGCTAGTTATAAATAAAACTGTGTTCCACGCTTTATTACTCTTCTAAGAGTACTCTGTGCAGGTTTTGCATCAGATATTTAAAAATATTGGTAAAATGGTCCTCCATAAACTTAAATAACAAAAAAAAGGTCTTACATAAAGCAATAAAATATTATATTCGGCCCTTTAGAGCCACCCTAGTTCCGTGCTTCGGAAGGCACCTTAAGCCGTTGGTCGCGGTTGCCAGTAAAATGGCAGTCGTTAAGTCAAGTTGAAGGCCTTATGGGCGGCTTAAAAACTTTCAATAGCAGGTTGCCATAGCCTGCGCCTGTCCATTTCAACACGGCAATGGGCTCACCACCTATTACGTGGGACAGGAATACAAATGGTGAAAAGTGGGCATATAATATGTAGGCCGCTGTTACGGCGCTGTTATCCGCCCTTCGGGGATAAGGCGTGATAGATAAATAATAATAAAATATAGTAGACATAGTAAAATAGAGCCTCAATGTTCTTTTATTTAATATGCTACTGTAATAGAATACCTTATCTATTCAAGATATTTATGGATATTTAACAAAGTGCTCTGCTCATATCTGAGGCGACGCATAACGCTTTGTATAAGCCTTCAATAGCCAGATAAATCCCCTTAAGCGGCTTTAGCGACAGTTGCTTGTTTGCTTTTTTGCGTTGGCCACAAGCGTTTCGAACGATATCTTTTCTAATGTCTTTTGTATTAAATAGTTTTCTTTTATATATATCTGACCGGATGGAATTTTATAATTGTTTTTGAACCAACTTCCCGATGAGTCAAATATCTACTTGAAATTAGTGCCGTAACTTAGAAATTGATGTCAATGCATGAACATGTGTAAATAGAAGAACTACTTTTTGGTCCATTATAGGAACATGGTACATTCATTTTTTTGGATCTAGTTTATTTAGAGGAACGAGCACTCCGAATTAATATTCTCTTACTGTGCCTATGAAGATCGAAAATCATTGCTAATGGAAAAGTTTCAATCTCTGAAAATTTCCCCTTCCTCTTTGGAATTTTAAAGGAAAGGGAATTCCTATACACACTACTTAAATGTTTTTTAAATTCATGATTTTATTTCAAAAATTATCATATAGTATCAGTTAATGTCTATACTATATCAATTCATAGTCACTGACTGGAATCTAAATACGACCTCAATAAGTACCCTTAAAATACAAATATATTATATATTTCTCCTCTTGCTGAACATGTATCCATCCAGAATGGAACATTTCATCATAAATTATATTTTCAGAAACACATACCTTACCTTTGTTTCGGAATACACTTACAGGTTTTTTGTTATCGTTCCCGTCTTTCAATTGATGACTTTGAGTGCTTTCGAGTACACAATTAGAAGTTAGACGTTGTCTTCTTTGTAAGTCAATAAATAATAAATGCGTAGAAAAAAATGTATTTCCATACTTAAGGATAATTTTAGAAGTCATCTATATAAACGACGGATCTTAAACATAGACGAGTCTTATATTATTTTTTACAGAAGAAATAATGTTCATTTGACTAAACTATTTGAAAATAGTTTTAATAATTTTCGCTTCTCGTTTCATCTAATCTTTTTTTTATACCATTAAGGGGACAAAAAGTATGACTACAGCACTCACAGACAAGTATTTGATCCGTTTAATTATAGTGAAATTTTTAAAAAATTCCGAAATAATTTTAAAAAGCAATGAGTATGATGACTATACTATAATTTGATGTAGATAAAAATTTCACGAGGGTGAATTTGATTTGCTCTAAGAAGTATAAAGTGGATTTCATTAGTAATGAACGTGGGTCAGTAACTTGCGGACTAAAGTGGTATTCCCGAATTGGACAAGGATACACGTTGAAATCCCGCTCGACGTCGGTAAATTTATTCGACATTTAATAACTAGACGTATATATGAAGAATTTACATATTTTCAAAAATCTCTTTTATTATTCTGCATATTTTATGTAAAATCTAGCTTTCCATTCCGGAAGGAAAAAAACATTCGATCCAAGCTCTACCAGGAGTTAAATTTATTTTGCTGTTAGCAGCACGTACCTTTTGGTTTATGATTTTCAGCATTTGTGGGAGCAACTGCCGTCTGACTTTCCAACCGCGTAAGGTTTAGCAGGTGCACCGCTTGCAGGTGAAGAGTATAGAATACTTTTAGAAGTTATTATTTTTTAACTTATTGAAGGAGAGAGACGTCTTCCCAAACAGGAGGTGCATACGAAAATAAAGATGCTTCGGATGCGGATGTGTGAAGTCACGTTAATAAGCCGCATGAAGAACTCTCGCATCCGCGGCAGCCTTCACGTTCGTGACATTGTAAATAAGTTGCAAGAGTGTCGTCTTCACTGGCATGGTCATGTCTTGCGGCAAGCGTCGGGCTTCGTAGGAAACAAATGTTTAGCCATGTCGGCCCCGCCGGGTCCTGGTAAGAGTGGAAGACCCAAGAAATGCTGGCTTGATGTCGTAAAGGATGACATGCGTACCAAGGGTCTCACTACTGGGGATGCCAATGAGGGCAAGGTGGACCCCGGGCATCGCTAAGCGCAACTGGGACAACGCTTGAATGATGATAATGAGACACGTTATTCATTATTTTCGAATATTTTTGAAAAAACTATAAAGAATTAGCCTTTAAGTTGTAGATTACATAAAAATTACTATAAAATGTAATATTATGTACAAATTTATATTAATTTGTTGTTTGAATTTATGGGAGAATGTGGTTTATATTCCATCTAAAATGATTATTCTGTACCTAAACCCTTTCCATGTGTGTTCTTTCCATATATTTAACTGAGCATTTTGTTTTACAGTTGGTGGATGTAAAAGATGTTATAGATCACAAGGAATACTTTCCAAAGTTCGTGAGATGCATGAAACGGAAAACTTTGAGAGCACTGGATCGTTCGTTGACTCCTGATGTGGTCCCTGTAGCAGATGGCATCAATTTGGTCCGCTACGAGTTAGTAGATCGATTGGGTAACATTATGCCGGAGAATGATACCAGGTATTTGTAATTTCAATAACTCTTCCAGATCTGAGCAATAATAAAACTATAAAACTTAAATTAGCATATTAAAATTATTTACAATTTTTATATATAGGATGAATATTCATAGTCATCAAAATAAAATTATTTGTTTGAGATTGAGAACATTCCCATTTAAGATAAAACAAAGAAGATTATGTCGCGCCTGAGGCTGAAACCAAGTGAAGTGGTGTGGCAATGGTATCTTTTATTAAACTTCGTATTAGGCAGAAGACACGAGCGTATAGAACATCACTGGGTTTACCTTGCATAGATCAATTTGCTGTGGTACATATATGTAGAGATGGAAACTACTTGAAACTTCTCCTTTTTGTAATTTTGTAGTCTTAGCGTTATGTACAAGACCTAGGGTAACTTCGCCTGTTCGCGTCCACTAAGTGAAGTTGGTATGTTTGAGCAAGAAAATAAAAATGTTAAATTAGTAGTAATTTCGAATGAAAAATGGATTCCACTAATTCTGTATATAGTCTTGTTAAATTTATGATACAGTTTTGTACAAACCGTTTGATATAATAATAAATAAATAGACTAATAGCCAAAACATATGATTTTCCCATTTTGCGTCCATAAAATCCAGGTTGCGACCACCTGTGGACCAGTTTGCGTCCACCAACTTAGAAGAGATAAATATAAGAGAAAACTAACATAATCTTTAAAAAATGGGGATGAAGAGTAGAAGCGTGCACGTCGCTATCCCTGCCAGCTACGGCTGCAATTCTACTCCAAACACGAGTGCCACCAGGGCGAATAATGCTAGGGCGTGCCCCCGAGGCGACGCGCACCAGTTCGTCCCCTCTGGTGCGAAAAGTGTGTGCCAGAGCGGCGTAAGGGACCGCCACCCTACACGCGCGGCCCGACACGGCGGGAAGTGGAGGATGGAGTGCAGGGAAGCTGCGTGGAATGTTAGGGGAGGAATGACAGATAAGATGAATGAGTTGATGGATGTTATGAATGAGAGAAAGTTAGATGCAGTGTGCTTGACAGAGACCAAGCGCAAGGGCAGCGAAGTCTTGGAGCTTCCGGGTGGGATGTGCGAGCATGTCAGTCGGGGGGTTGGAATTATGCTGTCCTCGCGATTGGCCTCCGGTATTTTTGAGTACAAAATGGTAGGCCCTAGAATCCTCTGGATCCGTGTAAAACTTGGTTTGACGAAGATTTTCCTGGTAGCTGCTTACGCGCCAGTATCTTCGTCGAACGCGAGCTAGAGGACTTCTGGGAGAGTATGAGAGAAGCTCTAACTGTGATAGAAGGAAATGAAAGACTTATAGTATGTGGAGACTTAAATGGATGGGTGGGTACCGCTCGCGATGGTTTTGAGTCGGTACTCGGGAAGTATGGGGATAAAAGGGTGAATGACGCTGGCAAGCTAATACTGGCATTTTGTAAGGAAAAGGATTTGTTTGTGGCGAACACAATGTTCAACCACAAACAAATTCATATGTATTCGAGGAGATGTAAGTCAAAGAGAAGCATGATAGATCTATTCCTAATGGATAGTCGGCTCCGTAAACAGGTGATGGACACAAGGGTTTATCGTGGCGCTGAGCTGCGATCAGACCACTACCTAGTCATAACTAGGATTAGGGGTCTGTTCGCGGGTTGGCGGCATCGTACCGAGTGTCCTTAACCTGAGCCGACTTATAGTATCAAAAGCTGGAAGCTGCAGGATGCATCCATTAGGAATAAATATAATGAAAGGGTAGCCGAAAAGCTTGGCGGCGTCAATGTAAGTAGTGAGAATGTGGAAAGTGTATGGCAGAACTTTAGGGATAGTATGATAAATGCCGCTGTGGAAGTGTGTGGAGAAACGAAAAGAGGCAGTAGTAATAGGGTGATGCATGGTGGAATGAGGAAGTGAAAGAAGCAGTTCGAATAAAGAAGAAAGCATGGCTAGACTACTTAGCCTCGCGAAATGATTTTAATATGAAAGAGAGATACAAGCTGCAGAAAGTTAACACGAAGGCACTGATAGAAGAAGCTCGTGAAAGGTGGAGAATGAAAGCGGATGAAAGGTTGTCGTCCAATTTCCGGGATAATGCCAAGCTCTTCTGGAAAGAGGTAGGCAAGACCCGGAGTTGTTCGGCAATCTGCAGTATCAATAAAGTGCTTAGTGTTAACAATGATGTCCTAACAGACCAAACTGACGTCCTGCAGAGATGGAGTGAATATTATGGAAAGATGCAAGAAAAGACAGAGATGCCACATTGGGAATTAGAGCTCTGAATAGAACAAGTGATAAGAATTATGAAATGTGGTAAGGCTGCGGGAAAAGACAGAGTTACTGCTGAGATGATCAAGTACGGTGTCACAAGTCAATCTACAACAACAACAGATCAAGTACAAGTCTGTTATGCAACTTGTGCTGGCGGGCGGGTGAGGTCCCGGATGACTGGCGAGTAGCAGTTGTAGTACCTATTTACAAAGGGAAAGGCTCGCGCCTAAACTGCTTCAGCTACAGGGCGATCAGCTTGGTCAGCTTAGCTAGTAAGGTGTATGCAAAGGTTATAATGGCACGAATACAAGAAAAGTCTGAAAGGTATTTATGGGAGGCTCAATGCGGATTCCGATGTGGAAGAGGTTGCATGGATCAAGTGTTTTCTCCCCGCATGATCGCGGAAAAGTTTCTGGCTGTTAGCCAGAAGGTTTTCTGCGCTTTTGTGGATCTAGAGAGAAAGGCTGTGGGACTTGCTGCCCGGATATGGTGTGGACGGCTCGCTATTTCCGGCAATACAGTCGCTTTATAGGGACTGTAAAGCTTGCGTGCGAGTAGGGGGGGATGTGTGAGCGTTATTTTAACTGTTAATCAAATAAAGTTTGAGCACAAACATCATTACTTTATTATATGGTTCATAGCTAAGGTTTAGAAACAAAAATGTATCCCGAATTTGAAAAAAAGCCATTAAAGCCTTCCCGTGAAACGCGCTGCTACTCACTAATTTTTTTGCGAAATATCATACAAGATTCCCACATACATCATACAAGATGGCCACTTAAAAATAAGTTTATTTTTAGTACAATTAAAAATTGAAACCAAAGTATGGAAGTAGGCGTGGTTTAAAATGACCAATATTAAAGCAGTTGTCAGATGCCATAAAAATATCTAAATTATATACAAACAAACAATTAAACTATCTCTGAGTTTAGTTAAACACACAACGCCGCTTCCTATCATCATCATCATCGTACATTGCAACATAACAAGGTAAAAATAAAGTTTCACATTAATTTTGCTTTGTGATAATAAAAAGATTATAAAATATGTGTAACTGGAACGTCACATTGGTAGTCCATCCAGTATATAAAAGTAGTTGAAATCAACATAGGTAACAGAGAAATGAATATTTAAATTTAATAGTTATTCCTTTTAAACTATCAAAATCAGTCGGCCTTTACCAAGTTGTTATACATAAAACTAATAAAGGATTACTACTTATTTGGATATAAGGTTGAGGAACGTCCAAATCCTTCACATCTCTTCCCATTCCAGAAGTCCAGGTAGTAAATAACCAGAGTAGGGAAAAATATCCTCTCTGAACATTGTCTCAGTTTACTATAAGTCTTGCAGACATTCACAAGGAATAAAAAAACGTAGCATACTTAGAACGTTAAACTATAAATATCCTCAAGATCCAAGAGAATACTAAATAAAACAGAAAACCGTAAATAAAAAGAAAAAAACCCCTGTAACAATAGAAAAGTTACAGATATTAGTTATTTGTAATAACAATCACTTCCACCCTCAACATTACGTTAAGGCATAGCGTTTAAAAGATTATTTAGTTTTAACTTACCACTTGTTTCAGTGGGGTTTTAACTAGATCATTCTACCAACGATCTTTTTCATGTTATCTGCTAAGTCTCTTGATAAGCAGACTGAAATACAAAGTACAACCATTGTAAGAACATATTATTCGCAAACGCCAAGTAATCTTACCGATTACGAAGAAAACAAATCAAAACAAATATTCTCACCTCATAACAACACTTATCGTGTCTACATATTTGCTGTAAAGACTATTCGGATATTAATCCGAATTAAATCACCATGACCAGGCATTTAGTCATGACGATTTCGTAGCAAAATCACGAGCTCCTTTTTTTACTTTAGCTCGATTACGGCAGGCTAAAGTCATACGCCATACAGCCTTGACAAAACATTGGCAGAATAAACAAAACCAACATAAAAACCTTACTATTCCTGTTTGTCACACCGCACGCAATACATTATGTGTGGATGTGAGTCAGGACAGCTAATCTATCTAAGTTCAATGTCCGGCACCAAACTGAAAGACACCATAGACAGCACGCGTTAATTTTAGAACGCACCAAAAGACTAGAAACGAACGTGACAGTTTTGACAACGTCAAACTCATGTCGTTCAAAACAAAAACAAACAGAATGAAATGTTATAACATATTAAATAAGTTTAGAGTTATAACTAAAGTATTGTGAAAATTGAGTTTGTTTCCACAAAAGGGATATATACAGAAATACGGTTAGTAAATCAAATCTTATGAATATGTAACCGACACTCAGAAGTGTTACACCTTAACTAGTCAGAAAAATATATTAGGCAGTAGATAAAAAGTGAAAAGATAACAATAAAAGCTGTTTTAAATTTATGAATGGACTAGCTGACCCGCGCAACTTCGTTTGCGCCGCTTATGAGAAATAGACAAAGAAAGAGACATTCGTATAAGACGGTGGCGCGTAGACTATTCTTATGAAACAACTTCTGAAGTATTCGCTTTTTAACAACAAATATACTGAATGAAATCGGAATACTTGTCGATGAGTTACTTACAACTGAATAATATACACGGGGTGAAACTGCTTGAATTGAATATCCTGTGCGAGACATTTCCTGAATTATACGTGCACGGTTATCTACTTTACATCCCGGGAATAGATCTTTTTCCCGCGAGAAAACCTTTTTGTGTACTAACGACTTCACTTGAGCGGAACCGCGGGGATCAACTTGCGGAAATGATTTATTATGCTGATTTTTGTCAAAATGTGATTAAATAACACATGCCCAAATAATTAAAATTCCGATTTTATTGCTTATCCGAAGACTTAAAGTATACATTCACCAAATTTCAGGTTTCCATGTTTAATATTTAGGCTGTGCGTGGTTTACTGACATATTTTCGGTTCGTGGAAACACAGAACTCGCTGGTAATATAGGCCTTAGGAGATTTTTCTAAAACAGGTGTAGGTACGTAAGATGATACTGACTTTGAAAATGACAATCTTTCATACAACCGTTTATCGCTTATTTACGTTCTTAGAGGTAGAATTTCGCAAAACCTCTCTTAGGGAGTACTACGTGTTAAATGGAACCCCCATGCGAAGTTTGGGCTTCGTGGCTTTGTTAGTTTTATAGGTTTAATGATCAATGAGTCTCTTACAACAACTCGTGTTGTACCCTCTTAAGGGTAGAATTTATCAAATTTCCCGCGTAATTTTTTATTTTTACTCAGAAGCAGGTATGAGAAATTTGGTGTTGCCACGTTTTAAAATTAAAATATTCCCATATAAACTATCAATTCTTGTTTACCCCCTTAAAGGTAAAATTTTGAAAAACCGCGATACATGTGCCCATTTATTTGTAACTAAAAACAGATGTACATAAATTCATGTTTCTATCTTTGAAAATGACGAATTTCCACACAACCGTTTATCGCTTATTTACTTTCCTAGGGGTAGAATTTTGCAAAATCCATTCTTAGCGGAAACCTACGTAATAAAAAGAATCTCCATGCGAAGTTTGAGCTTCATAGCTTTAGTAGTTTCAGAGATTTCGTGATCAATAAGTCAGTCAGTGATTTTGCCTTTTATATATAGGTATATATAGATAATGTATACGATTCGAACATATCTTAACACTAAAATTGTGGAGTTGAGGTTAACGACCGCGGCACAATTTGTCTATGTTGCATCTTACTTGAGTGTCGTGTAGAATTGCGCCACCACTCCAATTTAATATTAGGTAGGTAGTAACAATGATAAAGGCAAGAGTTAAATATTACTAAACACAGTAAATACTAAGAAAAATAAATAAAACAGCATTTTATGTTAGAAGGTAATTTCACATTTAAGGATGAAAATAAGCGTACAGCATCAACCAGTTCTGATGGAAAGTGGTTACTCATGTTTGCAATACCAGAAGTGTAATATCTCCTAAGACTGAAATTGCAGGCGTTAAGATTATTGATGTATGATGATTTAGCTTAGTGAGGTAAAGGTTTCGTAACTACTAAACCGCACAGTGTTTTCTTTATGTCTTTTGGACTTTATAGTTCTCACGCGTAAGGAGGCTCGCTTGGTAACACAAAGCGACGCTGACGCGCTCTAATCATAATATCCCTGGCCTAGCAATAAGATTCTTTTGCGAATAATACTAGAAATGTTTTATATTCACAAACATTATAAAGATTACAGATTCACTATTATGAGCACTTAATATTTAAATAATTTGCACATGTTTGTAAAGAGTATAAAAGAGCTAGGTTAGACCAAGACTTACTTCTAAGCCCATGTAAGAAAATTGCTCAAATTCGTAAAACTCACTCGGATTGAAGTGTATATATGAATCGATAAATGAATCTGCAGCAAGCGTTAGAAGTATGTATGGATCGTGAACTCTGTCGATCTGTCTTCTCTGACGGGTACAGTGACGGGTACAATTTTTAAAGCAATTATTTCGGATATTTCGGATTGTCTTTTTCCACTTTATTAAAATTTATGAGAATAGTTAGTAATTATGCATATTTGTATTGTAATTTTAATAAATTCTACTTCTACTTTTTTTCCTTAGCACATGGACTGAAAAAGAACTAGAAGAAGGTGATTGGCGCACGCTAGCTTTACAAAGAATGGCAAAAGTTTTACAAACTCACGTAATCAAGTTTGATTTCGAAAAAGCAAAAAGCATTGAAAAGGGTTGGTATTTTCTCTAAGTATTAACTTAATTAGAACCACACACACATTCATCAATACAGATGCAGATAAAACTAAATGCTCATTAAACTATAATACGGCACTTACATAAAATAAATGTCTGTCTGTATGTTCCGGCTAATCAATGAAACGGCAAAACCGATTTTAACAGGACTTTCACTAGCAGATAGATGATATTATAACAAGTAACTAAGGCTCTATTTTAGTCCCGTATTCCCACGAAAACGGGCATTACTCGGATGAAACTGTAGGGCGCCCGCTATTTTTTAATAATTTCAGACTGTTATTACTATAATATTTAGCTAGTTTAAAGGTAGCACTACCCGCTACGGTAATAATATTTATTAGTATCGTGCCGCCAAGTTATTGTAATTTTGGTTTCGTTCGTGATACGTGAAGATGCTTTCTTACCTAATTATCTCATAAAGGCATATTATGATAAAAATCATAATCTACATTGGCATACTGAGACATTCACTTTGTAACTTCTTCTTCACCTTAGCGTATTCGCAGTTGCTTCCAAACCATACTTTGATCTGTACCCGCTTTATTAGACTGATAGGAGCAGCTATGGTTCAATTATTTAGCAACTGCCGTCTCACCAAAAATTCCGTACCTTCGTTGTCTCGTTCGTTGGTCAATAGGTGTACCAATAGAAATAGGAAAAACAGTGTACCGCTAGCAGGTGTACCCATAGAATTCGGAAAAACAGTGTACCGTTTGCAGTTAAACCCATAGAATTAGGAAAAACGATGTACCGCTAGCAGCTGTACCCATAGAATTTGGAAAAACAGTGTACCGCTTGGGTCCAAAACTTTATAAACTATTGACAGAAAATAATATCTTAAACGATTAAGAATAACGTATTGAAACAATATTTGAAATAAAATCTTTTTGACTTCCATATTTGTGGTGGCCACGATGCATGTTATTGACAGATTAAGAAATTGAGTAAAAACTTTACCTTGTATAAATTTTCTTTGTAGTACTACTAGTAGGATTTAGGACCCCAAATACCCGAGCGCCCGCCCACTGATTACGTACTTTCTGAAAAGGAGAGATTTTCACCACATATTTACAACAATATAACGAAGCAACGTTCCTTTATGAAATATTTGCTGAACCTTTTTTTTCCTTATTACCTGTACAAAATAACCTATCTTAAGCGAACTAATTTCAAAAATTAAAGAGTTTGTACATCTGGACTCGTATTAGTTACATTGGAGACATTCCAGCCTCAGTCTGCTTATATAATTAGCAGCTCTTACGCTATTTGCCTCATACATTTGAACCCTGATAATTAGATATTTCGAAATCAAAGCGACAAAAATCATGGCCACAAGTAGTTTATTTCGCTCGTGGCCCCGCGGTCTCAGTGTTCTGTAAACGATCACTGAGTTACGCAACTTTCACTATGGCTGGTACTCGGATGGGTGACCACTTTGTGGTATTTACATTTGCGAGCGTTTCCGTGCTTCGGAAGGCACGTTAAGCCGTTGGTCCCGGTTGCCAGAAAATGGCAGTCGTTAAGCCTGGTTGAAGGCCTAATGGGCGGCTTAAAAATTTCAACAGCAGGTAGCCACAACCTGAGTCTGTCTATTTCAACACGGCATTGGGCTCACCACCTATTACGTGGGACAGGAATCCATACGGTGAAAAGTGGGCATCTCTGCCACCCCTTCGGGTATAAGGCGTGATGGATATTTATTTATTTGTTTATTTCATTTCGAGTCATTAATAAACGTAATGCCATAGTTTGGTCACCTAAATTACCTAGAATTGAAATGGGTTAAAATTTGGGTGCAAGTATAAGTTCTCCTGAGCCTATGTGACTTTACCTACTAGAGTTTCACCTGCTGACCAAATACTCACTAACGCAGTATACGTGGTTAAGAGGTCAGACGACAGATGCACCCAAAGATACCGAAAATCAAGTTAAAACCAAGTAGCCGAGTACAAGCAGAGCTCAAGCTTCAAATCCAGGCAGAGTTTTCCAGAAACTAGAATATAATAGGATAAAGAAGGCAACTTGTTTGAATTTTAAATATCACAGATTTTTCTGTTTTGGATATTTCTATCCAATCAATTTATACTTTTTGTTGGCAGCTGAATATCGAGGACGTCGACGGCACCAAATGATGACGATGATGATGTTTGGTGTCGTTTCGATTGGCATGGTAATGATACCTATGGGCTTCCAATTCCTTGCTGTACTTGGCGGAAAAGCTCTACTGTTAGCTAAAATGGCACTTATTCTCGCGTCTATACAAGGATTGAAAAAGGTAACTAGCAAAATTAATGAAAAGAAATATCTTATTGGAGTGGAGCATCCTGGATCAATTTCAAGGACGAAATGTATATAACGCTATAACTCATAGAGTTCTCAATCAATTTTTATAATTTTTGGGTTAATTCAAATCAAAAAGACGAGATCGGGACGAACTCAGAATTTTGAATTTCACGAAAATTATATACTTTTTACCAATAAAATCTAATGTGCTATCGAAGATTTATGCTTTGCGACGACATAGACCTATACTTTATATTTGTAGTTACTGATATCTAACGAAGAATATTTATTTACTGCCGCGCTGTGATCTCGGGTTCGAATCCTCGGTCGGAACTAATATTTGTGTGAACCACAAATATGTGTTTCGGAGTTTTTTCGGTCTTTTCTATATATACTCTGTTTGTATTTAGAAATACATAAGTATGTTTATCAGTTGTCTAGATCCTATAACATATACTTATGTTAGCTTAGTTTGGGCCAACAGGCGCTGTATATCTAATAAATGTTCTGCTGTATTTATTAATTTATTTGATGTGCCAATATAGGTTTTAATTATAGCAATAAGAACATTATAACACCGAGTTAAGAACCTGTAACCTAGGTTTTGTGAAGAGACAATGGGTATCTATCCGCTTATAATAATTAAAGTACGTAAAAAGTCAAATAAAAAAAAAACAGCATTATCTCGTTTTTGTCTTACAAACATTAAGTTAAGCAATTAGATTCTATGATAAAGTTTATCTACACTCAAATTCCGCGGTATTTTTATGATAATATTCTTGATACAACAAAACATGAACAAATAAGGAACTAACAACTTAACACGTAGTACTTATTGATACAGATTAACACGCATCTAATACTAAAATTTTCAGGTAGACCTAAATAATGATGATAGATATCATGACAGGGGGAAGGTATGATTTTTAATAATCGAACTAACTTATTTTCTCTATCTGCATAACAATATCTATGTACGATTTACAAAGAAAACAGAACATGGGCTTAAACATTCAGCCCATCGATTTTGTATTTGTTTTAATATTCGAATGATTTAAAAATTTGGAATTATCGTACTATAGAAATTCTCATCATGGTTTTATTTCGTCATCTACATAAGATTTTTGGTCATTTTTTTTCTTTGGCACAATTTTCTAAATGTATTTATTTTTAATTGTAAAAAGTACATAGATATCGATTCAAGTAATTTACTGACATACCTAACTGTAATTGTAATAAAATATTACACACGCGTAGGCTATATAACGCACAATTACTAAAGCTACCCGTGATAACCGGTTAACAGATGTTCTGTTCCAGATTGCTTCAAGTCCGTTGAACTACGGCTTTTATCACCACCCTTATGATTATGCTTACGAAAAACGGAGCCGAGATGATCGAGATTGGCCACCACCTGGAATCATGCCTGCAACCCCACCACCATCAATGTCAATTCACAATCCTTGGAGTGATACAGAAATTATAAAGACAGATAGAATTCAAATAGCCCACGATTCGAAAGAAAAAACCACTAAAGTTGTTGATATAGTGACATGGAAACCAGATTTACAGAAAATAATGAGAAAAGAAGGAGATGCGAGACTTTATCCAATTTATACTGGACCGTCTGAGGTTCCTGGTCCTATATTCACTGCTATTGACGCACCAACTCCCCTTGTGGACTATACTACAAGACCAGCAGACGTGCAAGCAGACTACTCTCTAGATTTACCGTACAATAGATTTCACTTTCAAAGTCCCACTACTGTCATTTCAGCTTGATGTGTTTGTGCAATTATTCTACGCATTGTATCAAGTAGTAACTGGTATATTTTCATATCTGGCCCAAGTGCTATACCCTAATAGACAAGTATTTTATTATGTATATTAATAATATCGAAGTAGATTGTATTAGACATTAAAATAAATCTGCCAATAACTTAGCGTTTTCTTGTAACATAATTATTATCTCGATCTCTACCCTAAGATTAAAATTATTCCCCATTAGCAGTTGTCACTTCAGAGCCTGAGGCACGCTTTCTTCATATTAAGTACCTTAAAAAATTAAACTTAAAATAGATTATGAATATTAAACTCTATCATCAATTTATATTAGATATTTCATTTATTTATTTAGGTACCACGCCTTATCCCCGAAGGTGTGGCAGAAGCATATTGTATGCCCTCTTTTCGTCATGTGTATTCCTGTCCCATGTAATAGGTGGTGAGCCCATTGCCGTGTTGAAATAGACAGACGCAGGTTGTGGCTATCTGCTGTTGAAATTTTTCAAGCCGCCTTCAACTTGGCTAACGGCTGCCATGTTACTGGCCACCGGGACCAACGGCTTAACATGCCTTCCGAAGCACGGAAACGTCCATAAATGTAAAGCCACAAAGTAGTCATCCATCCGAGGACCAGCCATAGTGAAAGTTGCATAACTCAGTGATCGTTTACAAAGCACTGAGTCCGTGGGACCACAAACGCTTCAGATCTTTATATTAGATATTATAATTGGAATATGTCAGTTTCTCATAAATTTTTATTAAAGTGGAAAAAGACAATTTGATTCGAGACAGGGATTGAACCTGTGACCTTTGCCTAACCAGGGCAATGTTCTAGCCACCTGAACTACCCGAACCGTATCGAATCAAGTTGAAATTCTCCACCTTATTTATATCGTCATTTTAAGAGTATGACCAGAGCCATCTATCGAGCTAATGAACAACTCGATACCAATGAACAGTGTTACAACTATTTTTAAACATTGATGCAATGGACTCCACTCAGTATATTGATAAATTTTTAAAGCAATTATTTGCTAAATTTCTCATAATTTTTTTATTAATTCATTAGCTCGATAGATGGCTCTGGTCATACTCTTAAAATGACGATATAAATAAGGTGGAGAATTTCAACTTGATTCGATACGGTTCGGGTAGTTCAGGTGGCTAGAACATTGCCCTGGTTAGGCAAAGGTCACAGGTTCAATCCCTGTCTCGAATCAAATTGTCTTTTTCCACTTTAATAAAAATTTATGAGAAATTTAGCAAATAATTGCTTTAAAAATTTATCAATATGTCAGTTTATTCAGAAATAAGCTTTTACTTAAATTACTCACTAACGTTGTCCTGGATTATACTAAACTTTCGTAAGTATTAATTGGTTTAAATTCACCTCTATACCCGTCATCAACCCAGTTTTACAAATAGAATATGAAATTAAGATAAAATAATTACTTTAGACTGACACTGAAATCTTTTGTTAAAAGTTTAAAGTAACGATTTATAACGGTAAGATCGACAACGATACTCCAAAGGTTTCATAATTTGCCCAGCAGTTTTGAACGTCCGTTCCGTCCGTCCCCCTTCAATGATAATTTTATAGATTCAGCGAAAGTGCATATATACTTGGTAATATTAAAACTTCTAAGATAGAATAATATTTGTAAGTATATCGATTGACATTGCAAAATATGGATGTATTAAAACGTTATTGAAATATGATCACAATCCCTTGTATATCAACTTTACCTAACTAGAACTTTACGAGTATTATGCTGTGTTGTCAAATTCCTTTAACTACAATAGAATATTGGTAATTCCTTTACAGTATTCACTGTATATTTGATTTAAGTTGGAAGTCTGTAAATAGTCTAAGAGTAGTTTAGAAGTTTATAGCATCTGCCGCTAATGGAGGCCGTACTTAGGTTCTTCCGTAAAATGTATTCTAAACTTTAGGGCAGGCAACTTTTACCAACAATCGCATCTGTGCTCTATTTTATACTTTGTAAAACCATTTACTGGTATGTCTGAAATATGTGAGTATCTTTGGAATAAGGTATCTATTTGAAACTACAATATAATAAACACACCTATACCATACAAATTTTTTTTACAAGTCAGCAACAAATACCTATTGAGACTGATATATTTTGACATAGTAAGAACATCAGAAGATGCCCCAATAAATATTGAAAATCTTTAAAGCGACTGTAACAGTGAAGCGCTCGCCCCTATTTGAAGCCATCATAGCCCTACTGGCTCATGCAATAACCAAATTTCGCCATGTCTGGTCCTTAGATGGGTGACCGCTTTTGGGACATTTCCATATTCACATTTCCAAGCGTTCCCATACTTTGAAAGCACGTTGAGCCGTTGGTCCCAGTCACATGGCAGTCGTTAAGTCAGGTTGACGGTCATATGGGCTTCTTGAAAATTTTAACAGCATATCGTCACAACCTGCTCCTGTTCAATTCAACACGGCAATGTTCTCTCTACTTGTAACATGGAACATAAAATGCTTACGGTAAAATGTGGGCGTATTTTTTGCCTCTGCCACCCCGTCAGAGATGGAGGCGTGACTGATAGAATCTTTATTGACATCACACCCAGTAAGTAGTAGGTCTTAAAATTAAAGAGCTTTAATAAATTATGAATCAAAAGAAATTTGGAAATAATGGCATAGTCCAACATAATATGTAGTCCGTATTTAAAATTATTTAACTCCAAACAAAGCTAAAGTAAGAGTAATACATGTTCCAAATAATTATGTAAGTATATTTGTTTATTTGGGGCATAGCGCGGTTACTTTGCAAATTATTTCTAAGCATAAATATGAAACAAAAAGAGTATGTCAGTGAGAGTATGACATTGAATCTAACGTAGTCAGCATTCACAATTTATTACATCTCAAATTATTGAACCCGAAACTACCAAAGACATGTAAATATCAAGAATATGGAAGCCAGTATGCATTATTAACAAGCAGTGCCTTAATGTACTTAAATGTCAACTTTGACGTTTGACAAAGATAAATGATTGAATCTATCAGGAACATCGTCTAAGATCAGGAATTTATCGGATCTATTTGGTGGGTTTTGATAAGGTCTTATAAAAATACTGCTAGTTCACCCATGTTGTTATTTCCAGTGGGATAGACAATTACGCTATCATGACCTAAGTATTTTTCTAAACGAATAGGCAGAGCCGCACCTTAAAACTAAATTTTAAACACAATAGTTCGATTCCAAGTTAAAGGTACAGATAATTACAGATAATTTATTGAGGATTCGACTGGTGTGCAATTAATGAACTAAATCCATAGATAACACAGTTCAAAAACTTTTTGAAATGACGGGTGCCAACAAATAAAAGAGGCGCTACCGTAGTCGCCTTAACGGTTGAGTGGATAATAACATATAATTTTTTCTATATTGAATCGATTACAAGAGAGTTTTTTACAGGATATTGTAAAAGTTTATTTTTTACACGAACTGCTCCGATTTGGTATCCAGTGATGTATATACACAGTAAGTGCACTCTAAGTCCTCAGAGTCGATGGCGTGAAGCGCCATTGATAATTACTGCAGTTGTCGTTTCATTCAACTGCTTCAACAAGTATCAATTCAATTGAGTTGTAACAATATAGACTAGTGGGCAGGGACGCGTGACGGGAAATAATCACATGAGGTAGGTTAAACTATAAGTATAGGAAAGAACTATAGTAACGAATCAGTTTGTTGTACAAAAGTTACCAAGATGGTACCAATAGACAACGTCTCATCACCTTAAACCCTGCTAAATAATATAGTTGTCATAGTACTATCAAGATCTTTGAGACCCAAGTCAACCACACCTGCAAGTGTGCACCTACTGACTAATCACTACTTGAATTAATCTTTATGCTGAGTTTTGCTACTTTCTACTTGTGTTCCATACTAATGGTTTAACCTTCCTCACGATACATTTGTTACATTGAACTATGCTCACGTTGCAGATGCGAAAGAGCTTTTAGTTTAAATGTAAAAAAGTGTGCTACATCGGGCTGGGTCGACGGATCTCCATCTTTCTCGCAGCCTCGCCCGCGTGTTGAAGTTTTCCTATTCGAGATTTCGTACAGAACTCTAAACTCTTTGAAAATCCAATATAGCCTTTGTTACTCACGAAAAATGTAGCTATCTAATAGTGGAAGAATTTTCAAATTCGGCACAGTAGTTTCAGAGCCTTTTCATTACAAACAAACTTACAAATCTTTCATCTTTATAATATTAGTAAAGACAATTAAAATGATTAAATGTATCCTCACACACTTTCTGAATTCATTGGCAATGGGATTTGGTTTCCCCTGGAGACACCGTGAGACAATATAAGAGCAGTCGACAGGTCGAACGTCACTGTAGTACATGACAATTCTACCGACAATAATATAAGCTCGTGCTATGCCATTGAATTTTTCGAAGTACGAGTAGAGTATTAATATTAGTAACACAATTTTTTAGAAATAATTAAGTTAATAAACTACAATAATATACGTATTTGCTGTGGTTTATGCTAGCATTGAACTTGAAGAAGTATGGTAACTTTATAAGCACAACATAGTCGAGGTATGTTACCTGCAGGAAAACTAGAATAATTAAATATGTTTAAACAACTTGGCTTCGAGCAGAAAGGCAAAATGTGAGCTTATGTTGTAGAAACTTTATAAAATAAGTAACGTATAATATTATTTACATCATTGTAAATAAAGTTCATTTTGTTATAATTTTCAATTAAACATCTTTAAATATATATTTCTTGTGTGCGTGAGTATGTCACTGAACTCCTCCTAAACGGCTGGACCGATTTGAATGATTATTTTTGTGTGCGTTTGGGTGGCGCCCTGGATGGTTTAGTTTCACAAATAATAGAGAAAAAAAGGTTCGAAGTATGTCACGGGCGAAGCCGGGCGGGACAGCTAGTATTATATATATTTGAAGCAGTTTTGAAGCTGTTTCACTCCTTCAAGGTGGTAGTATTAAATACTCTTTTTTATGACATAGCAGTAGTTAAGTCAAGTTAAAGGACTGTCTCACCTATTAGGTGGGACAGAAATAAACATGTTGAAAAGTGGGCATACCATGCATTGCACCAAGAAGAATAAACCACGACATATTAAGCGACGAAACTAAATGTACATACAGTAATATCACTTAACCAAAATTATTACTCATTCACATGCGTATAATAACGAAACTCTCATCAAAACTCGTTGTCTGCAGAAGCGAACACCCCACAGTCCTTATAATAATTCTGTTCATTAGGCACACATAATATTATTATGAATCTTGAGACAAGAAGGCAGTCAGAGATAAACAATGAAGTGAAATATACTGGAATAACAAACCTTATCATGAAAATTGATTCAAAGCAGCCAAATATTTAAAGCTCACTGAATATAATTTAGAACAAATAACAATGTAACTGAATACATTTAATTTTCATAATGTTAAATCCAGAGTGAATTATTTATGCATGAAAGTAACGTTCACTGTTGAGCAGAGACTGCTTTCAGTACATGCATGTAAGTAACGTACACTGTTGAGCAGAGACTGCTTTCAGTACATACATTAAAGTAACGTTCATTGTTGAGCAGAGACAGCTTTCAATTTCAGAATTGACGACTGGCAACCCGGTCGGTGTAAACATCCCCGGTACATTTAAAAATTTGAATTAATATTAATATAAAATTAATTAGAATATAATACAGTGTAACAGTAAGTAAAAATTAGGTTACTCAAGTGATAATGTTGGTGAACATCTGTGAATAGCGCAAGTGGCGTTAGAAACATTACATTAAAAACAACGAAGAAGTTAAATAATTTTTACCAATAAGTAATGTAGTGTTTATAACTAAGTGTAAATTCGTTGACTTAACTCTTACGGAACATGTTCTGATCATAGTGAAGTGTAAACTACTTTTATTCCATTATCAAAGAAAATAATATAGACTTGTAACAATTCATAGGTTAAATTAGAAAAAAAAACCTCTGAATTTGACAGTTTTACTACAGAATTACATCAATAAACTACTACGAGCGCCATCTAATATCGAGTAAAATAATCCAATAGTACAATGTTGCTATAATCAATAATTAATCATAAAGTTAAAAACGCCGAATCACGCCATCTAACGGTGAGAAGTTATTACATGTTGACATTAGCATTGGTGTTGTTAGCACTAAAAAGAATAATCAACAATAAGTGTTACATCATAGAAACTGCCAATTTTGAAAATTGGCAGTTTTTCGGCGTGACTGACTTTGAGGAGCTTAACGAAGCGGCATCTCAAAATAAACCACCTATAGCATTCAGCATCCCAAAAGCTGTGTTTAGAACGGAGTTGTTAATCCTGGTATGGTCAAAGTATTAATATAACAAGGTTCGCAATGCCAATCAATCGCACGCCCCCTGTATCGCCACTACCATCAGCAGTGGCAAAAGCGGATGTTGACATGCCTCTTGGTGATTCCAATGATCCGGCTGTTGAGCAGCTTCCGGTTATGGCGGGTCGAAAGAAAAGAGTTACCAAACAAAACGAGAAAGTGATGGATGTGTTATCGATGAATATCTTTAATTCTTTCTCTAAGGACCAAGAAAAAAGGTTTGAAGACCTAATCGGTAAAATTAATAATATAATCGAGCAGAATTATGAACTCAAGATTAGCGTGGAGATGATGTCCAGCAAACACGATGAGTTTCTCAAACGCATAGCATATTTAGAGACGGCGCGAAAGGAGGATCAAAAGCAGATTCGGAAAGCTACAGCTGGAATCCTCATTATAGAATTTGGAGCGTAAATAAAGGGCCTGTAGTATTGAAATTAGAAACATACCTAAGGTTAGTGGCGAAACAAAAGACAATCTCTCGGACTATGTAAATAAGCTGGGACAGACAGTTAATGTTGGAATAGACAATTCAAATATAAGGGATGTATTTAGAATTAAAGCAAAAGATAACTCTAACCCTATTTTAGTGGAACTCAATACCGTGCTGCTTTAAGACAAAATCATTAAGGCAGTCAAAGATTTCAACAGGAACAAGAGTAAAGCGGAAAAATTAAACACTAGCCATATAAACGTAGCGGAATCACTTACATATTAAACTCAAAAATTATATTCATTAGCTAGAGCTTTTTAATATACACACGGCTATTCGTTTTGTTGGACATCACATGGTATTGTTTATTTACGTAAAACGCCAAATGATCCTCAAATTAGAGTATATTCTGAGGCAGATATGGAAAAGTTAAGGACCAAGTGACTACTTGATCTGTGGACGTATTTTACAATCATATATTTAATGTATAATAATGCTATTATAATTTATTATATTATTAATTGGAATATAGTCGCACCAAATTGTATATTTTTCTATCGTAATTCAAATGTAATCTCAAGTTTTTCTATCTACAAAGTTATTTTACACTATCATTTATCTTGTAATACTAATAAGAATTTTGTTTCTAAATTAAAGCAATTCCTAGATTATACTAACAGTAACTTTAAGGTAACTAAATACTCATTTCATCAACTAAATACATGTAAATTTAAAATATATTTAAATGCATTTTATCACTCTAAATCTATATTTAACTGTGAACTAAGCACTGGCACTTATCATGACTCTTATCTAACACTAAACGCACACCATAAACTCTTAAATACTCTAAAAATATATATGCTTTTTCTATTTGATAAATATACAGGTTCCATGACAGCGCAATATCTTTTAAGTAAAGGTGAACAGCGAAGTATTACTGACTTTCAGCAACAAAATTCGATAATACGGTAGTTAATTTAAATTATGTGGACACTGTGTCGGTGGCGGAGAGTGCGACTTGTGACATAGACAATTGTGTCCCGCAAGATCGGCAGCTCCAGAAATGTCTTAAAATAATAAAAATATTAGAAGTGTAAATAAAAATATGCTAGAATTTGAAACGCTATTACACAGAACCGGAGTTGAGTGGGATATAATTGTTCTTACAGAGACTCTGTGGTGGTAGAAACATTCCTGTCTTAGCCCAATATGACAGTTATCATTCAACTACAAATCACAAAACCCAAAACGAGGGAGTCGTGGTGTACGTAAATAATAAAAATTCGGTCACGGTGGAAGAACCATCTTTCCAAGGTACGAACTGTCTACAATTAAAAGAGAACGACGATACAATTATTTTAGCCATATACTCTCCCCCAGGCACGCAAGATGTCCCTGCCTTCTTACGAGATCTGGACAGCACCTTATTGGTACACACATAATTTTAACAGGGGATATAAATATACATATAAACCAAAATGCAGTGCACTCATTCAAAGATGCTTACTTGACTTTACTGGCTTTCCATGGTCAAAACAACGTTACCTGCTAGAGCATTTGTAGTTTAATCAAGTTTTACCGACCACTACGCTACAATTGTATATTTAATGAGAAACAAACCTAAACCTCGATCGGTTAGTGTCATACATCGGATTGACTATTGTAAGATATCCGACTATCTAAATACTTGTGATATTAACTGCATATTTAATATTAAAGATCCCAACTCTGCAGCCGAATTCCTTGTTAATTCTGTTAGAAATATCATAGCGGCAAATACTACAGAGGTTAAAATTTCAAATAGGAAAAAGATATTAAAACCATGGATCACGCCAGGGCTCATTCGGTGTATGAAACACCGAGACTCTTTACATAAAAAACTGAGAAGATCACCAACAGATGAAATTTTTAAACTTTCATACTCACGATACAGAAACTTCTGCAATAATATCTTGAAGAAAGTTAAAAGAGAGTATGATGCAGGTGAGTTAAAAAGTGCAGGTAACGATAATAAACGATTATGGCAAGCAATAAATAAAGTCACGGGAAGGTCTACAATCAGGGAGGATCCTTCCAAATTATTGTCACTAGCTCCATCACCCGAGTTGGGAGTTGAATTGGTCAATGATCACTTTGCTAATGTTGGGAAAAAGCTAGCTGAAAAAATAATTAATACATGCCCAAAAGAAATCTCGAAAACATGTATCCCAGTACACTCAATGGTTTCGCTTCCTACGGATGAGCGAGAGGTAAGTGAAATAGTGGATTCAATGCGGAGTGATTGCTCGGCAGGCTGGGACAATATTTCGGTCAATATAATCAAACAAAACAAGCATTTTTTTGTTCCGCCACTTACTCATATATGTAATTTGTCATTGACAACTGGTATATTCCCCAGAACTTTTAAGAAAGCCGTAATACATCCTATTTTTAAGGCAGGAGACAGAAATCTAGTGACGAACTACAGGCCAATAGCTATACTTCCGTCGCTATCGAAGGTTCTCGAAAGAATCATGAACTCTAGATTGACCAGCTATCTAACGATAAATAAAATCATTTCACCTTTACAGTATGGATTTAGGGTGGGAAGATCTACAAGCGACGTGGTTCATTACTTAACAGATCAGATAGAGAGAAGATTAGATAAGAAGCAAAGAGTATTGGGTATCTTTTTAGACCTAGCTAAAGCATTCGATACGATTTCTGTCTCCATCCTGATAGAAAAGATGGAACGCATTGGAATAAGGGGAGACCAATTGGAATTGTTCGCTGACTACCTTCGTGATCGTACACAGAGTGTTGGGATAAATGGATACATAAGTAAAGAATTACCTGTTAATCATGGTGTCCCCCAAGGTATTAACGATCTGTGTACGATTAACTTAACTCAGGGTAGTATATATGCATTCGCAGATGACACAGCTCTTATATTTTACTCAGATTCGTGGGAAAATACTTATAAGTACGCTCAACTGGGCATAGACAAGGTGACAAAGTGGTTAAGGAATAATTACTTAACGCTAAATACAGATAAGACCAAGTTGATTGTGTCAGTGATTTTCATACGCAATTCATCAACAGATTCTTCTGTTTTATTGGAGGCTATCTTTATAAAAATTTGAACAGGATACTTCATATTTATGCCCAATCTAAATATTTATGTAAAAAGATAACTAAAGAGTGGCTCATGTCCATGGACTATGAGAAGATAGAAAATCTTCTTATTGTACCTAGTTAAATAGCAGTATAATTACTACAAGATCACGTACATACAAGTACACATGCATATACATACATATACACATAACACGCACATACACATACACACACAACACATACACAAACACATAAATACATACACACATACTAACCTGACGTTATCAAGATTTAATTACGTTCGTGAATAATCAAATTGTATAAATGTGCTGGGGTGTACTGGTGCCTGAAATACAGGATTTTTCCTAGTTTAGGTATCAGTCTCTCACAATAACAATAAAATATGTACATGTAGAACGATAATTTTGTATCTAAATTGTGGTGAGAAATTAAAATGATTTTTATTATTATTATTATTATTTCCTTTATTCTTTAATTACACATATCAATTACATTTTAAATACACTATATATATATAAAAAAAAACTATTTAAAAATAGAAAAATAGTATCCCACCGGCATCGGGTACAGGGACCAAGCTACCGGTGGTCAGGACTGCAGCGACAGAAATTTCCGCACAATACGTGCCGTGCCCAGAAGAACCGCCTTTTGCATCAAGCCCTTGACCCAACTGCCTAACGCGAGCCTCTTGAGATGTTGGTCGAGGCTCTTGGCAATCAGACCATGTGCCGATACGACTATCGGAACAATAATCGCTGAATCCACATCCCACATGTCGACAACCTCGTGAGCAAGGTCCAAATATTTTATTTGTTTGTCCTTTTCTGCTTTCACAAGATTCTCGTCATGTGGTATGGTTATATCAACGATTAATGCGCTCTGATCGATCTATTACCACAATATCAGGCTTATTGGCTACAATAGTCCTGTCAGTGATAATGGATCGGTCCCAGTACAACGTGACGCGACTATTTTCTAGAACTGGGTCGGGCGCATACCTATAATACGGCACCTCTGAATCGACAAGATTATATTTTAGTGCAAGTTGCTGATGGACAATCCTGGCCACTTGGTTGTGCCTATGCAAATACTCACCGCTGGCAAGACGAGAACAACCAGAAATTATATGTCTAAGAGATTCGCCAGGTAGGTGGCATGCCCGACATATATCGACCATACCATCTCTCAGAATATACTTCCGATAGTTATTCGTCATAACAACTTCGTCTGTAATTGCACAGACAAAACCCTCGGTTTCTCCAAATAGATCACCGAATACAATAATAATAATAATAAAACCCCTCGAGGACAGTCGTTATCTTTTATAGGATTAACGCAACCCTATGAGGGCATAGTAGATTCGCTTTTTGAGTTAACTACTTTCTGATACCAACAAAAAATGTATCAGTAAGTTATTGAAAAGCTCACATCCGCAGGGCAGCTTGTGGCGAGTTGAATGTACGTGGCTACACATCGGTCCCGATTCCTCAGAGTTTTGTTGCCCTTCTGCACCGGTTAGGATTTAATGGCCTAACGGGAGAGCAGTGAGAGTGCTACTCCCGGGAGTGCAGCAAATCTCAACTCTGGCTTGCCTTAATTGGCCGGTCAGAGGGAGGGAGCCAGAGCTATATGCTCGGGGGTGGAAGTGTCATTTTCAAGGGCATAACTACGGGGAAGCCCGCTCCGGGCCTGTCCCGCGAAGGTGAAACCGGCGCCGCACCGTTCGACACCCCAAGCCGCTCACACCGGTGTTGCCCTCTGTCACCTTACAGGCTTATCATGCCTATGGCGATTGTATAGGGGGCCCATCTAGTGAGTTGGCAAGTCACCGTCTGCCAACATTTTGATAATGATATATTAAAATGGCAGACGCCGTCTTCAACCATAGTTTTAGTTACATACTCCATTCAACCTTCAACTCAATAGCCCATTTAGTAGTTAGCATATTGTACAATAGTTTAACTCCCATTGAAGTTGGTCCATTACCGTTCTTCTAAATAAGGCGAGCGTGGACTATCTGCAGTGGGGGTCCCATTCCCTAATAGATTAAAATTCTCAAAGGGCCTCTGCGTGTTGGACCTATGTCCCCATGTAAGCCTACCAAAAGTCCGGGTATCTTCATAAGAAAAAAAGAAGATATCCGAGAAGAAGAAACAAATTATAATAATATCTTATATAATATCTTCCTTATTATTATTATTTTTTTATTATTATTATTTCCTTTATTCATTAATTACACTTATCAATTACATTTCTAAATACATTATATAAAAAAAAATCTATTTAAAAATATAAAAAATAGTATCCCACCGGCATCGCGTACAGGGACCAAGCTACCGGTGGTCAGGACTGCAGAGACAGAAATTTCCGGACAATACGTGCCGTGCCCAGAAGAACCGCCTTTTGCATCAAGCCGTTGACCCAACTGCCTAACGCGAGCCTCTTGAGATGTTGGTCAAGGCTCTTGGCGATCAGGCCATGTGCTGATACAACTATCGGAACAATTTTCGCTGAATACACTTCCCACATGTCGACAACCTCATGAGCAAGGTCCAAATATTTTATTTGTTTGTCCTTTTCTGCTTTTACATGATTCTCGTCATGTGGTATGGTTATATCAACGATTAATGCAAGGCGCTCTGACTGATCTATTACTACTATATCAGGCTTATTGGCTACAATAGTCCTGTCAGTGATTATTATTATTATTATTTCCTTTATTCATTAATTACACTTATCAATTACATTTTTAAATACATTATATAAAAAAAATCTATTTAAAAATATAAAAAATAGTATCCCACCGGCAACGGGTACAGGGACCAAGCTACCGGTGGTCAGGACTGCAGAGACAGATATTTCCGCACAATACGTGCCGTGCCCAGAAGAACCGCCTTTTGCATCAAGCCCTTGCCCCAACTGCCTAACGCGAGCCTCTTGAGATGTTGGTCGAGGCTCTTGGCAATCAGACCATGTGCCGATACGACTATCGGAACAATAATCGCTGAATCCACATCCCACATGTCGACAACCTCGTGAGCAAGGTCCAAATATTTTATTTGTTTGTCCTTTTCTGCTTTCACAAGATTCTCGTCATGTGGTATGGTTATATCAACGATTAATGCGCTCTGATCGATCTATTACCACAATATCAGGCTTATTGGCTACAATAGTCCTGTCAGTGATAATGGATCGGTCCCAGTACAACGTGACGCGACTATTTTCTAGAACTGGGTCGGGCGCATACCTATAATACGGCACCTCTGAATCGACAAGATTATATTTTAGTGCAAGTTGCTGATGGACAATCCTGGCCACTTGGTTGTGCCTATGCAAATACTCACCGCTGGCAAGACGAGAACAACCAGAAATTATATGTCTAAGAGATTCGCCAGGTAGGTGGCATGCCCGACATATATCGACCATACCATCTCTCAGAATATACTTCCGATAGTTATTCGTCATAACAACTTCGTCTGTAATTGCACAGACAAAACCCTCGGTTTCTCCAAATAGATCACCGAATACAATAATAATAATAATAATGGCCTAACGGGAGAGCAGTGAGAGTGCTACTCCCGGGAGTGCAGCAAATCTCAACTCTGGCTTGCCTTAAGTGGCCGGTCAGAGGGAGGGAGCCAGAGCTATATGCTCGGGGGTGGAAGTGTCATTTTCAAGGGCATAACTACGGGGAAGCCCGCTCCGGGCCTGTCCCGCGAAGGTGAAACCGGCGCCGCACCGCTCGACACCCCAAGCCGCTCACACCGGTGTTGCCCTCTGTCGCCTTACAGGCTTATCATGCCTATGGCGATTGTATAGGGGGCCCATCTAGTGAGTTGGCAAGTCACCGTCTGCCAACATTTTGATAATGATATATTAAAATGGCAGACGCCGTCTTAATCAATAGTTCATATCACCTAGTACATCTAACACCCAACTCAATAGCCCATTTTGTAGTTAGAATATTTCACAATAGTTTAACTCCTATTGGAGGTAGTCCATTACCGTTCTTCTACATAAGGCGGGCGTGGATTGTCTTTAGTGGGGGTCCCATTTCCTATTAGATTAAAATTCTCAAAGGGCCTCTGCGTGTTGGACCAATATGTCCCCATGTAAGCCTACCAAAAGACCGGGTATCTTCATAAGAAAAAAAAAGAAGATACCCGTGAAGAAGAAGAGACATAATAATAAAACCCCTCGAGGACAGTCGTTATCTTTTATAGGATTAACGCAACCCTATGAGGGCATGGTAGATTCGCTTTTTGAGTTAACTACTTTCTGATACCAACAAAAAATGTATCAGTAAGTTATTGAAAAGCTCACATCCGCAGGGCAGCTTGTGGCGAGTTGAATGTGCGTGGCTACACATCGGTCCCGATTCCTCAGAGTTTTGTTGCCCTTCTGCACCGGTTAGGATTTAATGGCCTAACGGAAGAGCAGTGAGAGTGCTACTCCCGGGAGTGCAGTAAATCTCAACTCTGGCTTGCCTTAATTGGCCGGTCAGAGGAAGGGAGCCAGAGCTATATGCTCGGGGGTGGAAGTGTCATTTTCAAGGGCATAACTACGGGGAAGACCGCTCCGGGCCTGTCCCGCGAAGGTGAAACCGGCGCCGCACCGCTCGACACCCCAAGCCGCTCACACCGGTGTTGCCCTCTGTCGCCTTACAGGCTTATCATGCCTATGGCGATTGTATAGGGGGCCCATCTAGTGAGTTGGCAAGTCACCGTCTGCCAACATTTTGATAATGATATATTAAAATGGCAGACGCCGTCTTCAACCATAGTTTTAGTTACATACTCCATTCAACCTTCAACTCAATAGCCCATTTAGTAGTTAGCATATTGTACAATAGTTTAACTCCCATTGAAGGTGGTCCATTACCGTTCTTCTAAATAAGGCGAGCTTGGACTATCTGCAGTGGGGGTCCCATTCCCTATTAGATTAAAATTCTCAAAGGGCCTCTGCGTGTTGGACCTATGTCCCCATGTAAGCCTACCAAAAGTCCGGGTATCTTCATGAGAAAAAAAGAAGATATCCGAGAAGAAGAAACAAATTATAATAATATCTTATATAATATCTTCCTTATTATTATTATTTTTTTATTATTATTATTTCCTTTATTCATTAATTACACTTATCAATTACATTTCTAAATACATTATATAAAAAAAAATCTATTTAAAAATATAAAAAATAGTATCCCACCGGCATCGCGTACAGGGACCAAGCTACCGGTGGTCAGGACTGCAGAGACAGAAATTTCCGCACAATACGTGCCGTGCCCAGAAGAACCGCCTTTTGCATCAAGCCGTTGACCCAACTGCCTAACGCGAGCCTCTTGAGATGTTGGTCAAGGCTCTTGGCGATCAGGCCATGTGCTGATACAACTATCGGAACAATAATCGCTGAAACCACTTCCCACATGTCGACAACCTCATGAGCAAGGTCCAAATATTTTATTTGTTTGTCCTTTTCTGCTTTTACATGATTCTCGTCATGTGGTATGGTTATATCAACGATTAATGCAAGGCGCTCTGACCGATCTATTACTACTATATCAGGCTTATTGGCTACAATAGTCCTGTCAGTGATTATTATTATTATTATTTCCTTTATTCATTAATTACACTTATCAATTACATTTTTAAATACATTATATAAAAAAAATCTATTTAAAAATATAAAAAATAGTATCCCACCGGCAACGGGTACAGGGACCAAGCTACCGGTGGTCAGGACTGCAGAGACAGAAATTTCCGCACAATACGTGCCGTGCCCAGAAGAACCGCCTTTTGCATCAAGCCCTTGACCCAACTGCCTAACGCGAGCCTCTTGAGATGTTGGTCAAGGCTCTTGGCGATCAGGCCATGTGCTGCTACAACTATCGGAACAATAATCGCTGAATCCACATCCCATATGTCGACAACCTCATGAGCAAGGTCCAAATATTTTATTTGTTTGTCCTTTTCTGCTTTTACAAGATTCTCGTCATGTGGTATGGTTATATCAACGATTAATGCAAGGCGCTCTGACCGATCTATTACCACTATATCAGGCTTATTGGCTACAATAGTCCTGTCAGTGATAATGGATCGGTCCCAGTACAATGTGACGCGACCATTTTCTAGAACTGGGTCGGGCGCATACCTATAATACGGTACCTCTGAATCGACAAGATTATACTTTAGTGCAAGTTGCTGATGGACAATCCTGGCCACTTGGTTGTGCCTATGCAAATACTCGCCGTTGGCAAGACGAGAACAACCAGAAATTATATGTCTAAGAGATTCGCCAGGTAGGTGGCATGCCCGACATATGTCAACCGTACCATCTCTCAGAATATACTTTCGATAGTTATTCGTCATAACAACTTCGTCTGTAATTGCACATACAAAACCCTCGGTTTCTCCAAATAGATCACTGAAACGTAGCCAGGATACAGATGTTAATAAATCTACATCAGGCCTATGTAAGGCCCGATAAAATCGTCCATGCAGCTCTTTACTCTGCCATATCTTCTTGCGATCGTCAGTACTAAGTATTACAGGTTTGCGCCAGTTCTCTTTGGCAAGAGCAAGTGGGGTCAGTCCGTTATCTACCGCTATCACATCCCTATGCACACCCAGGCTAGTATGAATAAAATATTCTCTAAGGTTGCATATCTCACGGTTATGCAAAGTCTTGGCGTTTAAAAAGCCACGACCTCCACACTTCCGTGGGATATACAACCTCATTACAGACGAACGTGGGTGATGCATCCGATATGTGGTCAATAAAGAACGGACTTTCCTATCCAGGGTGTCTAACTCAGTTTGAGTCCATCTAAGTATGCCAAAGGAGTATACTAAGACTGGCATGGCCCACCCGTTGATAGCGCGCACCTTGTTGATAAAAGACTTTTGAGTACTTTTTTCAGGCGACCCAAGAAACGATCCTGTAACGTTCGTTTCATGTCAGTCTCAGTAATACCCAACGCCTGTGACATACCAAGATATTTATAGGTTTCAGTCGCGGTAAGGGACTGTTGACGTTCCAAAGTACTCCTTAATTCATCACTGTACTGGGTACTTACTCTTGTAACGACATCATCCAGTACTTCATCAATTGATTCAACATAATGTACGTCATTAGGTGTTTCATTTATTTCACTAGGTTGAGACGAAGTAGGAATGATGTGGTTACATTGTACTTCAGAGCGAAGCCTCTCAAGTGCGGTGTCATCCAACATGTGACAGCGTTGAATGGCTCGCACCTGATCAGACAGCCGTTGTGCCGAAACGTTGACAGTTGGTTCTAGTACCTGAAACAAAGGCAGCATACGAACACGGTACGCAGTGAAATTAATTCCTCCCTCTGTAGCCGTAAAATATGCCCGCATAACGTTTTCATTCATAGATAAAGTCCATCGTATGCGGTGCACATTACCACCGGCAGCGGGGGCCCTAATCGAGGCCGGCGGGCCTCTGGGCTCCAAGCACGTCGAGCTCAACGCCTCAGCAACATTCAAAGTTAATATTTCCATGTGCTGCGAGGCGGAGCTTTGCGACGAGTCCGGTGGTGTTATCTGTGCATTTCGTGTTCTGGCTCTTGTTAGCATAATATATTTACATAATTTTCGTATTGTAATATTTTCTGTTTGACATGACTTTAGACTTCATGTCATTCTCCAACATCATAAATTTCTTGAATTTTGCATATTTATTCTTTGGTTAATTTTTTCTATTGGATGTTATATTGTAATGGTACGAGTAAATTCTATTTTATACCTGAAAAACGTCTTGATGTATAAATATTAATAAAAATTAATGGTTTAGTAAAATATTATTGCTGTTGACATCGCCAATTTTTTTTTTTATATTATTATTCTCTTTATTTATTTATACAACATATCAATTACATTTTTAAATATATCTATAAAATAAAAAATTCATTAAAAAATATAAAAAATAGTGACCCACCGGTATCGGGTACAGGGACCAAGCTACCGGTGGTTAGGGCTCCAGAGAAAGGAATTTCCTCACAATACGTGCCGTGTCGAGAAGAACTGCTTTCTGTATCAGGCCCTTGATCCAGCTGTTTAACGCGAGCCTTTGTAGGTGTTGGTCAAGGCTCTTGGCTATAAGTCCATGGACAGATATGACTATCGGTACAATGATCGCTGAATCCACACCCCACACGTCGACAACCTCATGAGCCAAGTCTAAATATTTCTTTTGTTTGTCTACCTCGGCTTTTATGAGGTTTTCGTCGTGAGGTATGGTGATGTCAACAATAATTGCACGGCGTTCTAATCGATCTATTACCACTATGTCAGGCTTATTGGCGACAATAGTCCTGTCCGTGATAATAAATCGATCCCAGTATAATGTGACATGACCATTTTCGAGAACTGGGTCGGGCACATATCTATAGTATGGTACCTCTAAATCAACAAGATTGTACTTAAGAACAAGTTGCTGGTGAATGATCTTGGCTACTTGGTTGTGTCGATGCAAATACTCACCGTTTGCAAGACTCGAACAACCAGAAATAATATGCCTAAGGGATTCTCCGGGACGATGACATGCCCGACAGATGTCCACCGTACCATCCTTCAGGATATACTTCCTGTAGTTCTTTGTCATTATAACTTCGTCAGTAATTGCAAAAACAAACCCTTCAGTCTCTCCAAAGAGATCACCAAATCGTAGCCAAGATACTGATGCATTGAAGTCTATATCAGGCCTGTGTAAGGCCTGACAAAAACGACCATGCAGCTCCTTACTCTTCCATACCTCCTTGCGATCAGTAACACCAAGTACTATAGGTTTATGCCAATTCTCTTTAGCCAACGTGAGCGGGGTATGTCCATTATCCACTGCAACCACATCGCGATGCAACCTCGTGTCAGCATTGAGAAAATATTCTCTGAGGTTGCATATCTCACGGTTATGGAGGGTCTTGACATTTAAAAAGCCTCGACCTCCACACTTCCGAGGGATATACAACCTCATTACTGATGAACGAGGATGATGCATTCGAAATGTGGTCAACAAGGACCGCACTTTCCTATCCAGGGCATCTAATTCAGTCTGAGTCCATCTAAGTATACCGAAGGAATACATTAGGACCGGTATGACCCACCCATTGAAGGCACGCACCTTATTACCGCCTGATAAAAGACTTTTCAGTACTTTTTTCAGACGGCCAAAGAATAGCTCCTTCAATGTTTGTTTCACACCAGATTCGTTAATTCCTAATGCCTGCGATATACCCAGATACTTATAGGTCTCAGTGGCGGAGAGAGATCTGAGTATTATGGAATCTGAAAGCTCAACACCTTCAGACTCCACAATCCCACCCTTCTTTACATGCATGACTGCACATTTGTCAACGCCAAATTCCATTCTAATAGAACTACTAAAGGATTTTGTTAACTTCAATAGTTCTATCAGTTCCAATTTGGTGGAGGCAAATAGCTTAAGGTCGTCCATGTAAAGCAAGTGGGATATAACTCGACCTTCTCTTCGCAACTGAAAGCCTAGCCCTGAACTCTCTAGTATAGTACTAAGAGGGTTCAGTGCTAGACAAAACCATAAAGGACTGAGACTGTCACCCTGGAATATGCCCCGCTCAATAGGCAAGCCATTTGTTACAGTCTGACGACATCCTGGATAGCAAAGGTCTGTTCTCCATTGCCTCATACATGACTGCAGGAAAGTACAAAGAGTTGCATCCACTTTGTACAGCTCCAGCACCCTCAGAAGCCACGTATGAGGCACAGAGTCAAAAGCTTTTTTATAATCAATCCAACATGTCGTCAGACTGCGACGATTACGGCGTACCTGTTGGTTAATGATCATGTCAATAATAAGGAGCTCTTTGGTGCCTCGGGTCCCACTTCTACATCCATTTTGAGACAAAGACAAGACTGAATTTTTATCTAAATGTGAAGTAATTTTGATTCTCAAAATGGATGTTAGAAGTTTATAGACTGTTGGTAAACATGTGATAGGTCTATAATTTTTGGGATCCAAGGCATCGTCAGATTTATAGAGAAGGTGGGTTATTCCAGTTGTTATAAAATCGGGCAGAGAGCCCGACTCTACACATGACTGGAATTGAGCTGCTAAACGAGAATGTGAACTACGGAGCCACTTAAGCCAGAAATTATGCAGTCCGTCCGGTCCCGCTGATTTCCAGTTGGGCAAAGAACGGACTGCATTTGCTACATCCTGATCTGATATATTAATTGACTCCATTGCCTGTATAGATTCACATTCCCGTTCAACATCTCTCATCCATTCACCTTCAATATGACTAACGGGCCTCGACCAAATACCACGCCAAAATGCATTTGTAATATCAGCATTTGGTCGCGGTCCGTTATCCACACCTGAATTGGGTTTTTCCCACCGTCGATAAACCCACCTCTCATCCTTTTGGAACATGCGGTTCTGGGTATATCGCTCTACGCGTTTATTATAACGACGAATCCGGTTTGCCCATGCACAAACTTTCTGCTTCAGAAAGTCAATGCGCTCCGTGATACATGACGTTCCCACATATTCTTGAGGCGTGATGTTAGTGCCTGAAAACGCCTGTTTCACAAAGCGCATGACCCTCGGACGAGTGTTTCCCGATCTAAAGCAGATTAGCTTCCCAATGAGTGCCCTAGCCCGAGCGATACGACGCTCAATTCTACACTGCCAAGCTGGTACAGCAAGTTTAGGAGAAGAAACAAGTTTCTTTTCAAAAAACTTTACTTCAGCTACTCTACATGCTGCAACGGCCGCACAGTATAGGATCGAGTGCGCATCACCAAGGTCTTCACTATTATCCAAATAATCAGGTAATAGCGAATCTAGAGCACACACCAAGGCCATATTCCGTTTATGCATAGGCAAACGCGGTAGGCTAGGTCTACAGCCTGGACTCATAGATCGATATTCCAGAATCGCATCCTCCAATGCACTCCTTAAGTTATTATTACACTGGATACTTACGGATATAGCCTCAACTGCAACAACTTCATCATTGTGTGTTGTGTTTGTTACCGATGAATTTGTAACCTGTGATGAAGTTGGACAGTCAAGGCTATTTCGTACCTCAGAACGTAGCCGCTCAAGTAGAGCACTATCCAACATGTTACAACGTTGAATAGCCCGCACCTGATCCGATAATCGTTGTGCCGAGACGTTAACAGCTGGTTCAAGACCCTGAAACACAGTTAACAGCCGATCACGGTATGCAGTAAGGTTAATTCCCCCCTCTGTAGCCACAAAATATGCCCGCATGACGTTCTCATTCATAGAATCAGTCCATCGCATGCGGCGCACATTACCACCGGTAGCGGGAGCCCTATTCGAAGCCGGTGGGCCTCGGGACTCAAAGCGTGTCGGTGGCCTGCCTCTTCCACGCCGCCGCGCTGGTGGTGGTGACGACGGCGGGGAGAAATATTCGCCGCTTGAGCTCGAGCTCAACGCCTCAACGTAGCGGATATGATCACCGTGGACTGCGAGGCGGAGCAATGCGGCGAATCCGGCGATGGATCTTGTGCATTCCTTTTAGCCCTGGATCTTGTAAGCATTTAGCAAAGATATCGTTCATGTTTCATGTTTGTGAAATTAATTCTGATATGTCACATGACATCTAATGTCACGCATATCCATAATTATAGTATCTTGTATATTTCCGTATATAAGGTTTTATTTGTTATTTCTTGATTTTCATATCAAGATTTTCATTGATTTTTATATATTTTTATATTATTATTATTATTATAATTTTTATTCATTTATACAACATATCAATTACATTTTTAAATATACCGATGTGTAGCCACGCACATTCAGCTCGCCACAAGCTGCCCTGCGGATGTGAGCTTTTCATTAACTTTCTGATACATTTTTTGTTGATATCAGAAAGTGGAAGACTCAAAAAGCAAATCTACTATGCCCTCATAGGGTTGCGTTAATCCTATAAAAGATAACGACTGTTCTCGAGGGGTTTATTATTATTATTATGTCTCTTCTTTACACGGGTATCTTCGTTTTTTTTTTCTTATGAAGTTACCCGGACTTGTGATAGGCTTACATGGGGACATAGGTCCAACACGCAGAGGCCCTTTGAGAATTTTAATCTAATAGGGAATGAGACCCCCACTACAGACAATCCACGCCCGCCTTATGTAGAAGAACGGTAATGGATCACCTCCAATGGGAGTTAAACTATTGTGAAATGTGCTAACTACGAAATGGGCTATTGGGTTGGCGGTTAGATGGAACTGGGTGATAAGAACTATGGATGAAGACGGCGCCTGCCATTTTAATATATTATAATCAAAATATTGGCAGACGGTGACTCGTCAACTCACTAGATGGGCCCCCTATACAATCACCATAGGCATGATAAGCCTGTAAGGCGACAGGGGGCAACACCGGTGTGAGCGGCTTGGGGTGTCGAGCGGTGCGGCGCCGGTTTCACCTTCGCGGGACAGGCCCGGAGCGGGCTTCCCCGTAGTTATGCCCTTGAAAATGACACTTCCACCCCCGAGCATATAGCTCTGGCTCCCTCCCTCTGACCGGCCAATTAAGGCAAGCCAGAGTTGAGTTTTGCTGCGCTAATATTATTATTATTATCAGTACATGCATGAAAGTAACGTTCAATGTCGAGCGGTGCGGCGCCGGTTTCACCTTCGCGGGACAGGCCCGGAGCGGGCTTCCCCGTAGTTATGCCCTTGAAAATGACACTTCCACCCCCGAGCATATAGCTCTGGCTCCCTCCCTCTGACCGGCCAATTAAGGCAAGCCAGAGTTGAGTTTTGCTGCGCTAATATTATTATTATTATCAGTACATGCATGAAAGTAACGTTCAATGTTGAGCGGAGACGGCTGCAGTCACAAGTGTGGCGACGCTATATGGAGTCCAGGGGGCCGAGTGTACACGGCTTGTCAATAGCAGTATTGACAAGCCGTAGAATAGTACCAGAATTGATGTTTTTAGCTGTCAAATATTAGTAGACTTTCATAAATACAACTAACTGGCGGCCACTGGCGCGGTATGTGTTAATAGAATACGATTAGAGAGACGATTGTAACGGCTGTGGGCTGGTGCACCTGAATATCAATCTCATCATATATGTTGACAACAACATTAATAAAAGCAAAGACTGCTCTGGACTGAATTGATTGATTGATTGACATTTCAATCAACCAATCAAGTCAGCCCAGTGCAGTTCACTGCTAGACGGCCTCTCCCAGTTTCTTTTAGGAGGGTGATCGACCGTCTGAGACGGGTTGGTATATGGTTCTAGCTCTCCTTATTTTTGTCCTTATTTTTCATTGGTTAGTTTGCACCACTTGAAGGAAAATGTTTACCCTGAAGATTTCGGTAGGGCCCAAACTAACCAATAAATTTAATAGCAATACTTGTCAAATATTCACATAGGGGGCACATCAAAGATAAACTATTATGCACTTCTATATTATTGTCTTTAATTTTTTACCAACCTATCCAACTAATTTACTAACTTTCTAATTTTGAGTTAGATTTTGCCATTTTCGCGCTATAAGTCTACACACAACTATGGAACATATATTTGTAATATACTTTTTTAATTTTAAAATAATATGTGATAATCATAACACAAAAGTTAATTGTATTTAAATTTTTTAAGGTCTCACAAAGGTAAATCTTAGCATCGTGCTATCGTGCTATCTTTCAAATCACTGCGCTACTGGCTGGTACACTGCACAAAGTCAAAAATAAACACCAAGTTCAAAAAAAATAGTCTTATAAATTAGGTAAATACTTCAATTCGGGCCCAAGACGACACGATCTTTATCTTTGCTGGACGCTGATGGTACAGGACTGAATAGTTAGGATAAGACGAAATTATTACAAATACGAGTCAAACTATTCCTATTATTAGAATAAGCAATATAATAATAACGAACTATTCCTAACTTAATAACATACACCAAAACTTTTACGAAGTAAAACGAATTACCATTATGTAGTAGGCGTTGCAATGACGTCATTTTCTCATACTTTACCACTATTCTAACGTGTGGATCCCACACATTATGTCGGCCGGCACGTGTAACTGCGGCCTGCGTACCCTACTTATTCTATTTCCCTCCCGTGTACTCAACACTAGTGATGTATATAAATAACAGCAGCTATCACTAATATTATTGGCTAAGAGTAAGGTTAAGTTATGTATATTCAGTTTTCTGCTGATGAGATTAGATGCCCTGACTGCGGAAGCGAAATACACACATTCGATACCCAGTCTATGTACCCCGTTTTTTTTAGATTGCATTAATGGATATTACTCTATGGAGTCATTTTTCAACGAATGCATTCTATAATCCCTTACTAAACACTGACATTGAAATGGACGGGAATTCATTTTACGGATTTTAAGATTGTTTGTTTTCTCAAGAGATTGCTTCTTATTATTTTTAAAAATCATGGTTAATAATATGTATTTTGTTTGTACTCTAGTCTATATGTAGTCAAAATTTGTAGCTGAATATTGAAATGTCCCCATAAGTCCTCCTCCTCTAGTAAAAAATGGTAGCATCTTTGTCTTTATCCAATTATACTAAAATTGCACTAATTCGAAGACAAAAGAAGAAAATACTTCCTTACTTTATTTTCATTACTTTTAAATTCCTAATCCTTTTATCCGTTTTACTTTTAATTTGTTTTAAAACAAGACTATTTGTTCAAATTTTATCACAGGGATTGTCTTAGCAGTGAAACAAGTCCCAATTGTTTAAGATAAATTCCATTGTTTTCAGTCATTAAGATTAATGGTACAGTCACCATCAATAATATACAGACTACTATCCTCCACAGGAGCGGGAAAGCACCCCCACAACGGGATTAGTAAGTTGTATTTTCGATAGTCTACTAACAGTTTGACAGCTAAAAACAACCACCTGGCCATAGACAGATGGAAGGGTACCATGAGAACAGAGCATTAAAAAAACCTAATCCGATATATACAGTGTTCTGCAACGTTGAATTAAAAATGTTTTACGTATATACAAAATGACAACTCAATTGATTGAATATATCCAGTTTTAAATTACTAACTAACTAACTAACTATCTTCACGCTGTATCCCTGACGGGGTAGTCAGAGAAAACTGATCGCCAGGCTTCGTGATCCATACATACTTCTTTTGCTTCTTCAAGATTCATCAATCGCTTCACACACGCACGTCTGGGTATCCGAGTACTATTGACCTTTCCGTGTTTGAGCAATCTGCTCACGTGGTCTTCATATGTAAGTCTCGGCTTACCCTGACTTCTTCTACCCTCTACTTTCGCACAACATATATTCTTCGTCAATCGTTCCTCATTCATTCGCTGGACGTATCCAAACCAACGGAGCACGCCCTTTTCCAGCTTAACGCTGACACTTTCATTCAAAACTGCCATATTGCGTATAACTTCGTTACGTATTCGGTCGGCCAAAGCACAATTTTCGAAGTGATCGCATCTCCACAGCATTCAATTTACTTTCATGCATCTGCTGACATACCCAGGTTTCGCTACCGTAAAGCAAAGTTGGCACTAGCACTGCGTTATGAATCGCCAGTCGTGCTTCTTTTACGATGCTTTGTCGCTTTACAAATTGGGACAAAGCACTGTTAACTCTGTTTTCGGCAGCTACTCGCCGTTCTAAATCCGAATCACATCTTCCATCCGCGTTAAACATACTCCCTAAATTCACAATTTCATTCTCTTGCTCTAGACATTCCTGGTTTACCCTAATCTCGCATTTAGTTCTTACGTCATCTCTTTCAAATAATAGAACCTTAGTTTTACTTGCATTCAAGCGCAGATCCACCTGCGTAACAGAGTGGTACAATTACATGCCAAGGCACGAGCTGGGATTTATGTTTCTAGTACAAATTTTACTGTAACATCTTTGAGCAACCTCATGACATTTCATTGTGCTGTTGCTGATGTCACTTCCTCGGCCTATAGGGTGTTTGTTGTAAGCTGCTACTTTCAATATTCACATCATATCGATCCTCACTTACACCATCTTCGTCACGTCCTGCAGTCTCTTGCGGGTCAAAGAATAATCATAGGCGCTGATGTCAATGCCTCTTCTACATTATGGTATGGCAAACTACGTGTATTCGATAGGGACCGGCGCTGTGCCGTCGAAGAATTCAATGCATAAATAAATTTATCTATACACAATTGTCCCAATGCACCACCTACTTTTTTCGGCCCTATGGGTGAGTCTTAATATAGAGGCCAACTCGAGGTTCTTGTCAATACCCTTCCGAAAAGCATAAACTCTCCTCAGCTATTAGATCTAGCAGTGGGCTTTCTCGTTTCAGCCATAACCGAAGCCTACGAGACCTGCTCCCGGCAAAAATGGTGAAGGCTAAACGCCAAACTCCTTGGTGGAACAACTATTTCACCAAATTGAGGAATAAAACGCGCAAACTATTCAACAGGGCTAAATAACCGGCAGGATGGAACCGGTATAGCACAGCCCTCACTGAATACAACTGCGAAATTAGAAGAGCTAAAAGAGCATCATGGCGCCGCTTCTGTGAGGAGGTGAATAGTGCCCCTCAAGGAGCGAAAATACATAAGTTGCTCGTCAAAGCAGCAACTAACCAACTTGGTCTTGTAATAAAGCCAGACGGTACTTACACGAACTCAGCGGAAGAATCTCTAGAGCTGCTCACTAAAACACACTTCCCTGACTCGATCGAAATAACTACAAACAGCTCACCCCTCAAAAATTCAGCTCTGATAAGACCCAAGAACGTGGCCAGGAACAGAGCTGCGAGGATTTTCCGCCCCCGTCATATCAAATGGGCTATAAAATCTTTCAAGCCTTACAAGTTGGCGGGGGACGATGGGATTTTCCCTGCCCTCCTTCAAAAGGGGCTAGACATCCTATCACCGTAACTGGTTAAAATTTTAGAGCCGGCTATGCCTGGGGAATAATACCAGAACTCTTGACTAATGTAAAGGTAACCTTTATACCCAAAGTCGGTCGAAAAAACTATTGCAGCCGAAGTCTTATAGACCCATTAGCCTTACCTCATTTCTCATCAAAACGATGGAAAAAGTCATTGATCAGCACATCAGAGTCTCTACCCTTAGTCACTCGCCTCTACACAGGTGCCAACACGCCTATCGTAAAGGACACTCGACTGAAAGTGCCCTGCTTGAACTCACTGACAAAATAGAAAAAACCCTTGAAGACAAGCAGATAGCTCTATGTGCTTTTCTCGACATTCAGGGTGCCTTCAACAACACTTTCACGAAAAGGAGTTGATCAAACTACAAAACATGCTTGCAACCCGCACCATCAAAACATCCCTTCATGGAGAAACACATGAAAGTCGTGCTACCAAGGGCTGTCCAGAGAACCGCTTGTCTAATTATCTCTGGAGCATTGTCTACAACTCCAGGAGCAGCGTAAGATGGACTGCTGAACCTCACTCCCCTACCCCTCCACATACAGGAAAGAGCTAGGGCTGGCATGCTCCGCTTAAACTATCAGAAGGAATAAAATTGACCTCTCAGAAACTTATATCATCATCAAACTCTCTGATGAACGATCATATACTGGGCATACCGGAGGGCGATATTATCCCAGAATATAACTTTGTTAAATTATACAAAACTGAAATTTCTAACAAAGGTGACGGGCAAAACATACCTAAAGTCCCACTCAGAAACCGATCTCATTTGGTTCACAGATGGACCCAAAGTGGCAATTGGTACGGGATGTGGAATTTATGGGCTCAATCGGAGCACCAAACATCAGTTGCGTAAATATGCCTCAATCTTTCAGGCGGAAACACTCGCCATAATGAGATGCCTGGAGACAAACCTAAGCCAAAATTACGCCAACCAAAACATTTACATCTATTCGGATAGTCAGGTTGCTCTTAAAGCACTCATCGTTCATTCGAAATCAAATTTAAGATTGTTAGAAGCTGCGTTGGTCTACTAAATGATCTAGGCTAAATAATTATCTGTTCCTAAGATGGATTCCAGGCCACTCTAATATAGAGGGCAATGAAATTGCTGACCAACTGGCAAAGGAAGGATCATCCTCCATCCAAATGGGACCAGAACCCTTCTGTGGCATCTCCCGTTCCCTCAAAATCCAGTATCTTAAGGAACAGACGACTAGCGATGCCAGAGAACGCTGGCGTCACCAATCAGGTATGCAACACTCTAAAACCCTCATCAAAAGTTATTCGCATCGTTACTCCAGCGAGCTCATGAAATTAAGCAGAAGCAACCTCTGTGTCTTAACGACGGCACTCACTGGTCATTGCAGGCTGAACAAACACATGGCCATCCTTGGCCTCAGCCCAACCAGCCTCTGCAGATTCTGTAACGAGGTCAATGAAACACCTCAGCACATTCTCTGCTACTGCGGCCCTCTCATACACAAACGAAGCATCTCCTTTGGCAATCACCAGCTTTAACCAGAGGAGTTACAGCACATCGCTGCTAAAGACATCCTGAAATTCCTTACTCTCATAGGAATCAGCAGCGGACTCTAAGATTTACGCGAGCACAATAGACCTTATTAGGTCGCAGTGCTACAGGACTTTCTAGCCTGCTACAGCCTCTCTTACATAATAATAATAATAAGTACTTTCTAGTTCATTTTCATTTTGTTACTTTACCACAACTTATACAGGTTACTCTTATTTGAGTTTACTTTTATATGAAATTTTAATGAAGTTTTATCTCAACACGTAAGCTATATATACTTCGTTGGTCCAGTTGCCAGTAAGCCAAGTCCTTATCGGCGGCTTGAAAAACTTCAACAGCAGGTAGCCAAAACCTGAGTACGAGTATGTCTATATCAACACGGCAAAAGGCTCTTCACCTGCTTACGGTAATACGTGGGCGTATAATATTGACTGCCTCGGTAACGGAGTGGTAGTGTATGCGACTGTCGCACTGAGGTCCCGGATTCGATTTCCGGGTCGAAACAAATATTTTTGTGATCCACAGTATTTGTTGCGGAGTTTTCGTGTTTCCTATGTATAATATGTCTGTATTTAGAAATATAAAAGTATGTTTATCAGTTGTCTAGATACCCTACCGCAAGCTTATATTAGCTTACTTTAGGCAAGAAGGCACTGTGTGAAAAAATGTCCACAATATTTATAATATTTAATATGCCTCTGATACCCCTTCGGGTATAAAGGCGTGTCTGATAAACATAAGAACATCAATGAAATAATATTGGTAATTGGTCGGCGGCCTATTGAACTTACGTCAGTTAGTTTGACCGTGTGCAAACAACGTCCAAGTAACTAATCAATAATTTTATCTATTACAATGAAATGTTAGCCCTTCCCTTATTGTACAAAATAGAATATAATACAATCGTCAGACATTTTTATGATACACTTAAAGTACGTTACACCAGAATGCAAGTAGTACTGAAACAAAAACTTGGCATTTCAAAAACTATTGAAAAGAAAGTTTTTGATTTGAGTATAAATAACAGTCTTTTATGTAGATAACATTAGGAACAACAATGTTATCTAATTAAGAGACAACATTAAAAAAAAACCCCTCACCCTCACCCCCACTCTCACCCTCACCCTCACCCTCAGTCCTCACCCTCACCCCTCACTCTCAACCTCACCCCCCCTCACTCTCACAGTCACCCTCATCCTCACCCTCACACTCACTATCATCACGTCTCGATCCGTGCGAGCTTCGTAAAATCGTACCATATAATATATGTACATACACGTTAAGCCAACTTTGTGTGACCTCGTCTCGACCTTCGTCTTAGGTTTTTTGCGTTCCGGAATTTCTTGATTAAGGCGTGCTCAAAGCCCGCGATAAAAACTATGCAATAGCTTAGTAATAATCTTTATTTGCTTGAAATATGGTTTACAATTCACAAGATGACATGTGTCTAGTTATAAGTCCGAGACATACTTCGCCTGGAATACAAGCATGCAAAATTTTGTAGGCACTAACATTTTTAATTTTAATTACAATAGGTATATAATTATTTCTTATGTTAATATTAAATCAACTGGATAACAGTATAAATAAATACATAAAGATTACCTTATTACGTAACTCAATTGAAAATCATAAAAATCATAAGATACATGCTGCAATTCAATTGCTTGATGAAACTAGGTCCCAGGAGATCGTCTCAGCTGTCGGTGACAAGTGCACCGACACTGAAGGCGAACCAGTTCAAGATTACTGGGACAAATTTCAGGCGGCCATCCTTGGAGCGGCGAAGGTGGTGCTCGGTGAGTCTAAGGGTGGACGCAAATGTAACAAGGAAACTTGGTGGTGGAACGACGACGTCCAGGGAGAAGAAAGCTCTCTTTGAAAAAGTGGCAAGCGACCGTATCTCCCGAAGACCGCGACGCGTACAGGGCTGCCAAGCGCACCACAAAGAGAGCTGTAGCCAGAGCCAGACGAGACCACTTACAACCTCTGTATGATAAGCTAGAATCGTCTGAGGGGCAGAAGCTCATCTATAAGCTGGCGCGCTCTAGGGTCAAAGCGGCACAGGATATATCCAAGTGTCGCTGTGTAAAATGGCGACTGAGTATTATTACTCCAGTCTTCAAAGGTAAGGGGTCAGTGCAGGAGTGCGGGAGCTATCGCGGTATAAAGGTGAAGTCCCACACCATGAAGATCTTCGAGAGGATTATAGACTCTCGGATCCGGCAGGAGTGTACTCTCTCGGGGTGTCAATATGGGTTTTGCCCTGGTCATGGGACCACGGACCCTGTTTAAGCAAACAAATACACATTAGGACCCGGAACGCAACTAGCCAGCGCAAAACCGGTTCTTCACCGCCCTCCACCACCGTGTCGACGCGGGCCGCACTTGGCCGTTCTACAGCAGTTGCTTAGGACATATTTTTACTTATCATTGAACTGAAGCTATCAAATATATATTTTTTTAATTGTTAGAATTTGGTTTCGCATTCACAAGCCCCATATCTAACAAGTTGGCGACCGTGACAGGACTTTTGCCCTGAGGGTGTAATGTAATATTATTATTTGTTAATTAATGGGGATGATGACTACTAGGTCCCTGTTTACAAAATAAATGCTCTCGAAGCGCTCGTGGCCCCGCGGTCTCAGTGTTCGGTAAACGATCACAGAGGTACGCAACTTTCACTATGGCTGGTCGTCGGATGGGTGACCACTTTGTGGCATTTACATTTGCGAGCATTTCCGTGCTTCGGAAGGCACGTTAAGCCGTTGGTCCCGGTTGCCAGTAAAATGGCAGTCGTTAAGCCTGGTTGAAGGCCTTATAGGCGGCTTAAAAAATTTCAACAGCAGGTGGCCACAGCCTGCGTCTGTCTATTTCAACACGGCAATGGGCTCACCACCTATTACGTGGGACAGGAATCCACACGGTGAAAAGTGGGCATATAATATGCCTCTGCCACCCCTTCGGGGATAAGGCGTGATGGATATTTATTTATTTATTTATTTATTTAGTAGTTTATTGAATATACATTATATACGTTATCACTATTGGTATAACCTAATCTAGTGATTTAGTAAGCTAAAGATTAACTATTCAAAGGGTTGAGGCGTGACATTTAGAACCGTAACCACATGGTCAGCATTTATGGCAAATTTTATCCAACAATAAAGTTAATATAAAAAAAGTCCTTTTTCAGCTGCAAAGAAAATAATTAGTTCCATTAGAATTGGAAAAACAATTGGAGATTTGTTCGTGATTCGAATACATAAAGATAACTTACCACATTTCTAAAAAAACCAATAAATCTTGAAGAGCAGGCAAATATTCCATTAACGCCGCTCTAAGTATCGTACAGCTAAACAAGCGAATAATCCTTCGTCAAAATACTAAAGATCACCAAGGTTAGAAACGTGGTTTCTAAAATCCAAAATATTAATCCAAAATTCTTACCGAAACACATAGTTATTTTGGTATAACCATTTATAAGAATTCACAGGCGTGAACTTCCGTATACAATTTATAAAAAATTACTTCTTTTTAGCGAAGTTTAAAAAATATATTTACTATCGACATCTTTTTGTCATCGATGTAGCTAGGCGAATCGCTTGTTCCGTCACCACAGATCAAAAGACATTTCTTTGTTTTTTTCTTTCTAAGTCTACCCTATGGCATGGAAACTAAGGCATACAGCCTTACAGAAATCGCAGTCTGTTTAAAATCGATGACAAACGGAGCGAAAGAGTCACCAATCTACTCACCTCTCTCTAAATCTCAAGACTAGAATGACATTCCAATGTGACGTTTTACAACGTTACAAAGGTCGTCGCAGAGAAATACAGGTCGAAGAACACGCCTCTGCACTGTACGGTTCTAGACATGCAGAAGGCCTTTGACTGTGTTCCTCGCGCGATGATCTAGTGGGCACTGCGGTCCAAAGAGGTTCCCGAGGTCTATATTGACACTATCCGGGACATGTACTGTGACTCCGATTCCATGGTTCGGACTGCTGTTGGCGACACGAAATCCTTCCCGATCACCGTCGGTGTACATCAGGGTTCGGTCCTTAGTCCGCTTCTGTTCAGCGTAATATAAGACGAATTGTCGGACAGCATCAGAAACTCGCATGAGCAGCCTCCATGGTTGCTCATGTATTATTATTATTATAAATGATGCACTAGCAGATCTGATGTGTGCATATCACTGCACTTTTTTTTTTTTTTTATCTTTTCAAATATCCATCAAGTCTGTTTTTGAAACTGTTCACTGTTTGCGCATTAATCACAGTCTCTGGTAAACTGTTCCACATATCAACCACGCGGTTTGGCAAAAAGTGTCGTCTAGGGTTACTAGCAGAAGGAGACCTGTCGAGTTTCATTGAGTGTCCCCTTAAATGGAAATTAGAGTTCATGGAATACAGATTGCTGAAGTCTTTAACATTATAGTGTCCAGTCAATACTTTGAATGTTTCAATCAAATCTCCCCTTTGCCTTCGATCTTCCAATGTGATCAAGTTCAGCTCTTTGAGGCGCTCTTCATATGATTTACGTTTCAACGAAACAAACATCTTTGTACCTCTACGTTGTACCCTTTCGAGAATTAGTATGTCCTTCTTGAAGTAGGGGTTCCATACTTGAAAGGCGTACTCCAAAAGTGGGCGAACATATATTTTGTAGACGCGCAAGAATAAATCTTTTGTGAGGATGTTAAAAGCTTTTCGTATGACATACAACATGGAATTAGCTTTCTTCACAATATTTATTATGTGTACATCCCATTTAAGGTTATGTGTTATGGTTACTCCTAAGTCTCTTTGAGTATTAACCGGTTGCATTATCTCTGAACCAATTCTGTATTGCTTCTTTGGATTATTGCTGCCCATGTGCAAAACTGTACACTTCGTTGCATTTAATGGAATGAGCCAGTCCTCTGTCCATTGGACACTGTTGTCTAAGTCCTGCTGAATGACATTGTGACTAATGGCATTTCCCATTATTTTAGTGTCATCAGCAAACATTGATAAGTGTGATGTGATGGCACTTTTAAGGTCACTAATAAATATTCCAAACAAAATAGGTCCAAGAACTGATCCTTGTGGAACTCAACTGTGTACATTGTGAGCCTCAGACAATGTATGCCTCACTCTAACTTTGAACTTCCTATACGACAGGAAGTCGGCAATCCATTGGAGAAGCTGCCCACGTATTCCAAAGTGCTCAAGTTTTGCCAATAGCCTCTTAATGGGGACTCGGTCAAAAGCTTTCTCGTAATCTAAGTATATAGTATCCATTGGTTGATTATTATTCCAGCTGCATGTCCACTTGTCGAGACAAATAAGTAGATTTGTGACTGTGGATCTCTTAGGAACAAACCCATGTTGTTCTTCTATAATAATATTCTCTGTACTTATGAATGTTCTTAATTCCATTGCTATTATCTTTTCCATTGTTTTGCAGACTATACTTGTTAGACTAATAGGTCGATAGTTAGTTGCGAGGCATTTGTCACCTTTTTTGTATATCGGTGTTATATGAGCTTCCACTGCTGAGGAAGCTTTCCTGTTTTAAGAGACAAATTCATAATATGCGCCAGTTGGTGACAGAGTACAGTACTACATCGTTTCAGCAATATAGAGGGCAGAAAGTCTGGCTCTATCGCTGTCGTGTCGCTGAAGGTTTTTAAGGTTTTACACACCTTATCTGGTGAAATTTCAAAAGTTTTGATAGCTCTTTCGGTACGCGGCATGTTAATAGAGAGAATTGGTAAATTTGAGGGTTCCACAGTATATGATTTCTCGAATTGTTTTGCAAATAAATTGGCTACTGCAATCTGGTCATACGTTAGAATCATTGCATCATCCTTGAGAGATGGTGGGACTGATATAGTTGAAGAGAGCTGTTGTCGAACATAGTAATAGAAGGATTTTGGACCACTATTCACAATGCCTCTTTCGAATTCCACTCTTCGCTTCTTAACTAAGGTAACAATAGTGTTATTTTGTCTCCGATACACTTTGTATGCATCATCAGATCTTGTTGTCAAATATACCCTCCACAAATGCTTTTTATTATTTATCATGTCTAACTCATGCAGATTAATCCAAGGTTTATTTATGTTTCGATTAGACTGTCTGATAGTGAGTGGTACATTATGATCAATAGTTTTATGTATTATTCTTGTAAAGTTCCCCCAAGCCTGTTCGACATCAAAGCAGTTCAATTCTCCAATGTTATTTTCCAAAAGGGTATCAGTTATTTTTTCGTAGTTAGCCCTATAAAAGTTTCGCTTCTGTGAGCATCTGCACTGATTTGTCGCTAGTTTACACTGTATTTGCACTGTAGCGACGAGCACGATGTGATCACTCTTTCCTATATTTGGGTGATATTCCACTTTCATGCACAGATTATCCTCATTACAAAGAATCAAATCTATCAATGATTCCTCATTATTCCTCTTTCTTGTTATTTTAGAAACCAACTGTTTTAGATTACTGTTAGTATACATATCTACAAATTCACCATGCAGTTTGTCGTAATGAGTGGTATCTACATCATACAGTGGCCACTCAAGGTCCGGAAGGTTAAAATTCCCCATAATAATCAAGGGGGTTGTCCCCTCGGATGCTTCCCTGATAGTGCTAAACAGCATTCGGTCAGTATTTTCAAATGAATAATGTGTTGGTCTATACACCCCGGCCACAATGACTTTAAAATGTCCATAGCTTAGTTTTAACCAAAGAGCTTCCACGTCTGCAAAAATGTATGCTGACGATATTGCGCTGGCAGACGCGGACAGGAGCAGATTGGTGCGACGTGTGAAGGTGTGGAAGGAGACGCTTGAGAACGGCGGTCTAAAGCTAAATGTGGCGAAGACCGAGTACTTGGTCGAGCGGACGGACCAGGTTAAATACCTGGGATCTGTTTTTCACACGTCCATTGACATCGATGTCAAGTCACGCAATAATAAACAAATGACGGGAGATGACCGGTGTCATTTGTGATCCTAAAATGCCGATCCGGTTGACGGGACAGGTCTACAAAACCATCATTAGACCTGTCCTTTTACATGGCAGTGAGACGTGGCCAATATTGGAGTGACACAAGCAGGAGCTGCGTGTCACGGAAATGAAGATGCTGCGGTGGATGTGTGGAATCACGCGGATGGATCGCGTGAGGAACTCTCGCATCCGTGGCAGCCTTCATGTCCGTGACATTGCAGACAAGTTGCAAGAGTGTCGCCTTCGTTGTTATGGTCACGTCTTGCGGCAACCGCCGGGCTACGTAGGAAACAAATGTCTGGCCATGTCAGCCCCGCCGGGTCCCGGTAAGAGGGGCAGACCCAAGAAGTGCTGGCTTGACGTCGTAAGGGATGACATGCGTGCCAATGGTCTTACTACAGGGGATGCTGACGACCGTGTGAAGTGGAGGAGAAAATGTAAGAAAGCGGACTCCGGGCGTCGCGAGATGCAACTGGGACAGACGCTCGGATGATGATGACATGCTGCAATTCAATAATATACAATCCTTCATTCGTAATATTAGTCATAGTTCATGGTGTCAAGCGGCAATAAATTTACAATCTTTAATAGAAATTGTGAGATGTCAAAATAATTAAGTAACTATGGTCAATCTTAAAAATTAAAAAATCTAATAATATCAACTAAATAAAGTCAGTTACAATTACAGAACGATAAAAAAATATATGTCACTTAAATTTGCCTAATAAGCGCAGAATCGGCATGAGCTTTTACTCAGGAAGTCTGAGGTGGTATAGAAGCCTTCCTGTATAAGCCACTTCTTCAATTCATGGCAAAAGTTTTAAACGGTAGCTCCCAGATATGCCTTGGTAATGAGTAAAATATAAGCGGCGCCATGTAAACGCAACTTTTTTTAAACATTTCTAGTTTGGGCACTGGCATTTTTTTGACCAGGTGTGTTATTTGTCGCTTACCAATATTCTCATTATTTTTTAAAAGGTAACTATGAAGTTTTACAAACTTAGCGACTTCGTAAATGTACATGCTTGGAACTTTAAGAAGTTTCTCTGACTTAAATACTAGTCTACACGATTCAGACCACTTCATATTAAATAATACGCGAATGCATTTTTTCTGTGCCACAAAAACCTTCTGCAGTTCACATGAGTTACCCCAGATTACTATACCATAGCGTATTATAGAGCATATGTATGAGTGGTAAATCATGATAGCACGCTGCCTTCCTGTAACATCCTTAACTTTTCAAAGAGCAAAGATGAAGCTATTTATTTTCGTACAAATACTGTCAATATATTCCTTCCATGTAAAATGTGCGTCTAAAGTTATACCCAAAAAAATTGTGAAAACTACTTGTTGGATTGGCATATTTTTATAGTTAACATTTAAATTAATAAATTTGCCTTGCTATGTTTTAAATTGTATTAATTTTGTTTTTTGATATTTATTTTTAATTTGTTTGCGTCCCGCCAGTGGATAACATCCTTTAATGTATTGTTAATTTCAGTCTCGTATGAATTAATATTTTTTACAGTCTAAAATAATAGTTGTGTTATCAGCGAACAGAACACTGTCATGACTGAGAGCTTGTGGAAGGTCATTCACATAGATCAAGAACAGCAATGATCCCAAAATGCTACCTTGAGGAACGCCCAGAAGAGTAACTCTCGACTGCGAATTGACAACATCGACGTTATTAGTCATATTATTGAACGTGGTCTCTCGTAAACTGCCTCCTATTGCTCAATCATGATTGGAATTAAGATAAAGCAGAACCTCTAGTTCTAAATATTTCTAATTTTGATAATAATATTGAATGATTTACATAGTCAAAAGCTTTGCTTAGGTCCAATAAAAGAGCCGACGTTGGAATTTTTGCGTTGATGTTACTAAGGGTGGATTTCACCAAAGTATAAGTGGCCAGTTGTGTAGATTTATATTTGTTAAACCATAAAATTTTATACTCTTGTATACATGACTCTTTCAAAAACCTTAGACAGTACTGAGGTAAGAGCAATTGGTCTATAATTATTTAAATCAAGCCTAGAACCTTTTTTGTGTAAAGGTTTAATTATGGATAGTTTCAGTCTATCAGGGAAATATCCTTGCTCAAAAGATAAATTTACTATATGTGCCAAAGGTTCAGCTATAAACTGTGCAATCTCCTTTAAAAGGACATTATTGATGTAACCTAAAAAATGTGTGTGTACCAGAGTAAACAGGTAAGATTATCGACGTATTTCTCTAATACGTCGATAAAGAAGTTACACTTTAAAACAACATGGCACGTAAACGAAAAATGTGACATTTTTTTACAGCTATAAAATTTATCTCAACGTCGATAAAGAAGATTCACTTCAAAAAAACATGGCGCGTAACTGAAAAACGTTATGATTTTTTTAGAGCTATATAATTTATCTCTACTTCGATAAAGAAGTTTCACTTCAAAAATGTCATCTTGACATTTGAATAACTTATGTCAGAAATAAAGTATCTGATTGGGATAACATTTTACCATAAAAAGACACAAGTATGTGCATTCAGTCCAAAAAAAAAACAATATGTGGCAAAAGTATTTCATGTCACAACTCTTACCTCTCATTTAGTATCGGAATCCTTGATGTTTAGAACCTAAGTGACGTCACGTGTATCACTGATTTAGAAAATAATTCTAAGTTCTGATCTAAAATGGTGGTGGTAGTACATATCAGAACACGTCAGTATTTCACTTCGGAGCAAACAGCTTATTGGAAGTCGCAAGTGTTGTCAAATTTTAGGCAGCTATACCAGAATACCAATTAGATCCGTTCAACTTTTATAATTTGTCCTTTTACCTACCAGTACATGGTATATATAAGATTCTAATTTCTGCTGTAAGGATTTGTTTGAAATGATAACACCTCTACTTTCTATCACAATACTGTCAGTCGCCCCAGATAGGGTGGTGAAATTAGTTCTCGCTGCAATTTTGCCATAAGTCTACAGTACGAGTAAATATAACAAGTACATAGCTGTATATATCAGAATTAAGTATTATATAAGCCACAATTTTTACAATTATGATGTAAATGGTCTAAAATATAACAACAAAATATTAATTGAGGCGAATATAAATAGACATTTGCGATATATTTGGTATACACTACTAAATCATCGGTCTAGATATTGTCCACGCAGAGCCGCAGGCATCAAGCTGTTTCTGTTCCAACACTAGGGTACAAAAAAGGCGAATGAATCCTTTTAGTTTATATAATCCGGTCGTTACTGAATGAAATTCCTGGCATTATTTCATATTTTGACCAAAAAATATGAAATTATGTCATGAAAGTAACTAAATAATAAGTTAAGAAAGCTACCACGCTGAGATAACTTAGAAATATGGATACTCAGGGATGATATTAAATCTTGGTAGGCACGTAATTTAGGAAACAAATATTCAGAGAATATTTACCACAGTCAATATTTTACTTGAACCTGCAACAACTGGGTATTACTACATATAAATTATGATAAAACTAAGTTCTGTGCCGCGTCCGTCTGTCTGTATGTTCGCGATAAACTCGAAAACACAAAGATTTTTGTGCTATTTCCACCAATGGATAGAGTGGTTGTCGAGGATTGCTTGAGTATATAATTTGTTAAGTTTTCGTTTTAATTGACTAAAATATAACGAAACATCGGAAAATATATTTACTGTCCGAATACATTCAACAAAAACGCTGCCTAAGGTTTTTGAAATACCTATAACAAAAAAATGTATGGTGCAATTGTGTATTTTATTTATAAAGGTCTACAGAATAGTCCGCGGTGGCATTATTTATGTCTATCTCTATAGGATAGTTACTATAATACTAGGGGAAACGGGTACGGGAAAACTTCACCACAAGGGTGAAGCGGTTTTATTTTTGTTTTCGCGGGGAATGCCTTTACGCAACGTCATCCCTGCTGCGGGTGCAACAGGGACGGTGTGTGAGGCTCCCGGCCCGTGAGAGAGGGGCCGTCCTACCCACTAAACCCTGCGGTGTTCTGCCGCACCTTAAACCGACTCACAGTGTAGGCCTGAGGTTAAATCACCGCGAGCCGGCAAGGGGCACCCCAGAGTGGAGGGGTCCATCTCGGGGCGGCCGGGAAAGCAACCACCTTGGAGTTCCCTAAGGAGCTGAAGAATCTAGCTCGCATCTCCACCGCTCTCGAGCGCCCCTCTGAAAGCAAAAGAGGTAGAGAGCGGCCGTAACGGGCGTGCCCTAAGGGGGCACCCCCTGGAACACAAAAAGGGTGCCCGTCGCCATGTGGCAAGGGCGAAGCTGAGGGCATGAGCTAGTTTAATATAAACATGCTCATAGATACCGATGAAATTGTTGTGGGAATAAATTTAACGCTCATAATTTATCCTACTAATATTATAAACGCGAAAGTTTGTAAGAATGGATGTTTGTTACTCTGTTATGCAAAATCATTTTGATGAAACTTTACAATAATATAGCTTACATATCAGAATAACACATAGGCTACTTTTTATCCCGGGTACAAGTTCCTGTGGGTAAAGGAAATGGGAAAACTTAGCCACGCGTGTGAAGTTGCGGGTGTCAACTAGTGTTTCTATAAATTTATTCTGAGAAAATATCCTCAGCAACAACGCTCCCAGAAATATTTAGGGTCTGGTTGAACAATTGAACCACGTGGTGAAGTCATCCTCATCTTAGATTTCTGGGCTATCAGTCCGTAAAATCTTGTGGTGTCCTCAACCGCATTAAAATAGGTCATTTATTTGATATCTTCGGTGACAATAGATTAATATGGTGCCACGGAAAAAGCCTGGACTTACCATATATTATGATTGACTTTATATTTTTTGCAAACCCTATATACTTGATATTCAGGAGATCTGAAGATGGGGACGGAAGTATATATTTCAGAAGATCCCTTGACTAAAGGACCTACTATAACACCTTAATGCAATAGACACATCCTGTGATCGATTTTGATAGGTAAGAGCTTCTAACACTTCGTAATAAAATATGAATAAAATTAGTGACCCATTTCATAGTGGAAATCCATCGTAGACAGCTAACAAAGGAGGAGAGGAGGAATACTCATATTTTATATACTACTCGGGACTTCACGCGAAATAATTTTGTACTTAAATTCACCGATGTACATTCAAAATACTGTCAATCTATCTCCAAGGCAATCTAAATAAATTATAATTAAGAACAATTTTAATTACCTCTTAAACAAAAATTATGCATCTAACTATTTTTTTGTAGTTTAAAAACGAAACGATTACCTAGGTACTGCACATTTTTTATTAAATAATAATTTATTGGGTTCAATAGCAAACCACCTGCAGCCTAGTCAAGACTCAACGGGTTTATTTATAGGCTGTATTGATGTTTTTCAATACCTGCAACTTTCATCATCAAATTCTAATTAGGTCCACAAAGTTCACAAAGCACTCATTGCAACCATACAACTTTTGGGTATCTTTTATGTCCCTTTATGTACACTTTGAACTTCCATTAATTTTAAAACCTGCGTGTTTATAGAGGCAATGATTGGATAAAGTTAGTTACTATTAAATATTTATAGTATTATCGGAGCCCAAGATGTATCTTTTTACTTGTAGAACTCTCATGGACTTCAACCCCACAGGGGCCAACCCCGAATTGGGTATTTTAGATTGAAACCAACTAAAACCACACGTTGATCTATAAAATGACTAGAGTTAACGAAGTTGTCAAATATTATCTTCAAGATCCAGGCAACTACTTATTTGCAGTATACTTGGTCACTGACGGATGAATTGTTAGTTATCAAACCTATGCAGAAAAAGCTTCATAAAAAAATATAGAAATTGAAAAGCAAAGCGCACGTAGCGCTGGTTGCTCAGTAACTACTAATCACTGCTTTAAGCATGATAGGGTTAGCTCTGAGATGGTTGAACGTTTAAGCCATTTTCATTAACAAGCGCTTCTTTGCTTTGTAAGGCACGGCAAGGAGAAAAATCGTGCCAATAAGTGTAAGTTTGTATGCAACCGAAAGGAACTCAATTATAAAAAAAAACATTCTTGCTGTTGTAATAATGAGTACTACAAGAGCCCTATTTAAGAGGAAAAATGTATACCACTACTTACTGGTGCTCTATAATTTATCTTAGCCGTTGAAAATATTTGCACAAAAGAACAAATATTACATTCTGATAAACTCGCTCGTGCTTCAACCAGATAACAATTCACACATAAATTTGTACTAGCGACGAGTTGTTCATAAAAATGTATATTAAATCTTATCAGGCAATTCAATTTCAGCAATTCGCAATTGCCTCAAAATGAATAGCGCTAAATAAAAATTTCATTCAGAAGTGTAACAATATTGAGGACTGAAAAGCTAATACTACGGAAGTTAGAAAAAATTGTGAGCGCAATACTGGATGCGCAGTAACTCCTACTAACCCTATAAAGGAAAGGGAGTACTCGTTCCATTCACAAGTTACCCGACGTCGACGTCACTACAAAGTTGGATAAAGCAACGCGTCTCAACTTTCCGTTGCGTTACTAAAATTTAATTTCTAGTAAAGTGAACTTATATTTCGTGTTACTTTCAAAATGAAAACTTTTTTGTATATAGCTGCGGTTATTTTAGCATGTGACACGGTCAACTCTTTGTTTTTACCGGTGAGTATGTAATGTTTTAATAAAATTATAAATGCACAGTTAAACTCAATGGTTTACTTTTAATATGAAACTTTTAAAATGATGCATGGAATATCTGTAGGAAATTTTGTTAAAAATAAGATTTTCCTTGGAAGGAAATATGTTAATTTAAAATACTAACAGCATTATTCAGAACTACAGATTAGTTCAATATTATTAAATAGTTTTTTTTTACTTCAGGAATTCGTTTGAAGATATGAACTCTATGTTGGGTTACTTAAAAAATATTGAAATCTTCACAAAATTACGTTCAAAAAAGCATAAAATTAGTAATGAAAGTAAAGTTACTAGTAGTAGTAGTTACTTTGCATTTACTTATAACGAGTGATTTTTTTTATATAAGATTTAACTAACTAACTAACTAACTATCTTCACGCTGTATCCCTGACGGGGTAGTCAGAGAGGACAGATCGCCAGGCTTCGCGATCCATGCATACTTCTTTCGCTTCTTCGAGATTCATCAATCGCTTCATACACGCACGTCTGGGTATCTGAATACTTTTGACCTTTCCGTTTTTGAGCAATCTGCTCACGTGGTCTATAAAGTTTAATATAGATTTTTAGTATAATATCTCACAATAAGCAATTTCTCGTAAGCAACAGGTTCCCATCATTCTGTGTAATAATAAATTTATTAACACAAGTTATATGTTTAGTCTAAGTAATGAGCATACACGCTATGACAATAGCACAATTGATTATTTTAAGCACTTGTATGGTAAATACAGGTACTCAAAATGATTTATGATTGTTACTGCTAACAAGTACATACAAATGCGAAATTAATTATCTTAGAATTCTATTACATTAAACTTCATTTAAACGTTACTATAATTGCTAGGATCTTATAATAATAATTATAGCCAAACACTTTTTACACATCATCTAGCCCAAACTAAGCTATAAGCTTGTACTATGGGATCTAGACAACTGATATACATACTTATATATTTTTTTAATCACCAATATTTGTGTATCAACAACACAACAGGCGTAAAATAAATAAATTAAAATACATTCTATCAACACATAAAATTTAATAAAATTTAAACATAATTAAGCAAAATAACTGCAATGTCATTACATCATTAATAAACAAGTATCAAAAACTCACCGGTAAAATCAATTACATGTCAATGAAATGGTAAAACAAGTCAAATAAGAATAATATTAACCTGGAGAGATTCACATATGTCTGTGACCAGATGCACTTAATGACATCATATGTTACTAAATATAATGCATTATTACTGAATTTTGCTATAGTGGAAATAATTTTAGTGGAATACAATACAAATGATTTTGGTTTTTCGTAATGTATGGCATTTGTCGAATTTGTCTTCGCTTTCCAAATATATTGAGTAGGTACTCGAATTATTAAATCAACCTTCGCCTACCTATTTATTATGTCCAATTCAATAATCTTAATTTAAATATCTCTGGAGTTGATCCAGTGTTATAAGAAAAGACAGCATCATTAAATTGGAGTTCACTTTTCAACTTTACTTCAAAAATCTTTTAATTAAAAAGTAATGTCTTCTTAATTCTTTAACTGTTACTCGTAAACTTGTAATGCCTACCTATAACTATAAATAAAACTAAAACCGATTATCGTAAATTTCCAAGTAACTGAAAACATCAGTTTAGCTGATATTTTACACATGGTTCTCATGATTAAGAAACGATGTTTTAAAAGAAATAGGTAGATGATTAATTTTTTTATTTATTATTTTATCTTACTACTTTGTCGCCTTGAATAATACGTACCTATTAACAGACAATTACAACTTTCTAGTGCTAACCCTTGTATTTCAGCAAGAGTGCAGATATATGGATGGACACATTGTCATCTCCACCGATAATTAATTGGTTTCGCAGTTACCTATGCGATCATCGACAGTACAGTGCGTTAGTGTAGTATAGAGGATCTTGTTTCGAGTTAGTGTAATACGAGCGTTAGGTTTCCCTTGGGTGACTTTCCCTCTCCTCTCTTCCCATCGATTTTTATAAATACTACTCAAATGAACTAATTTCTTCTTACCATGCATATGCAAACGAACTCCAGACACTATCATGATAAAATGACTGTTATAGGTTCTACGAGCTAATCTAATTGAATTGCAGCAGCCGAAGCAGTATTTAGAAATACATAAGTATATATAGATACCTATATATTTACCAGTTGTCACCCCTCAGCACAAGTTTATAATTTTGCTTCGTTTGCGGGGAAACGGCATTGTCAGAAATTATTCCAAAATTTTAGATTATAGTAGTAAATATAATATATAATGTGTATTTACAAAATATAAAAATTAGAGTGGTCATTCGGTTACCAGTTTAATTTTTGACTTCAATAGAGCCACGATTACACGATTTAACGTAGATATGCTCTACTAATTGCTTAATCCAGTACTTGGACACCAATTGCTATTGAGATTTGGTACATAGCTACGCAAGCCCCATTAGATAAGTGCTTAAGATTAACCTATCAACCGACTGTATTATAAATGAAAAGGGATCATAATAGGATAATTAGAGTTATACCAAACCTGCAGATCATTCCTAAACTCATGTTCATCGTCTTTTACACTATGTGGCTAAAGTTGCTCTGAAGGGATTACGATTAAATAAATGAGTTCTAAAAATCCAATACTTTTTTACTTTTACACCAAGCTTTAAGAGGATAAAAACACCTTTCTTCAAAACAAATTGTGTGAACAAAATAAATTAAACCGTTCAGAATCTCTTTACAAATGAGGTATTATATGTTTTAACCGAAAAATCCAGGTTCCTAACAAGATTTCCTCACTGTTCCTTAACAAAATACAAATAAGTATTAATACGTTATCTTTTTGTGCCAATAGAATGTATTCCAATTTAAATTTTGGAATTTCACTATCAATAATTTCACTTATTTTTTAGAATTCATACTTTAGTTCAATATATACTTAATTCAGGTACTACATCCTGTAGAATATAGGAAAGTATGTAACAAGTTAGACACCGATCATAGATACAGTTTCACTCTCCACGAGTTGAATGTTGTCTTGAACAAAATTGGTAGTAATTGGGAACAACTACTAAATTCAATAAGATGAGTCTGAAAAGCAACGTGTGTTATTCATTTTAGATATCATGTTTTGCAGTAACATTTACTTCATTTCATTTATTTATTTGTGGGACATAGGTTACAGAAGTTCTTAGAATTTTCTTGAAATCTATGTGTCCCCTATGTCCTACAACTAATGGTGTACAACATACTTATTTTGATAAAATTTATGCAAATAAAGTAGGTATGATAAAATTCATGCATATATTGAGGTCATTGCGCCCAATTTAGCAACTGTGTTTAATGACTGTGTTTCTAGTGGTACATTTCCTGATTTAATGAAACACAGCAAAGTCGTTCCCTTGTTCAAGGCTGGCAGCGCTACAGACCCGTCTAATTTCCAACCAGTGTCGGTGCTGCCAACTTTGAGCAAAGTATTTGAAAAAATAATCTTGAATCAAATGCTATCCCATTTTAATAGTCATAAAATATTTCATGCGAATCAATTTGGGTTTACGAAAGGGCGCTCAACTTCCGATGCTGGTGTTGAGTAATTAAAATGTATTCATGTAGCCTGGGAAGACAAGCACGATGCATTAGGTATATTTTGCGATCTATCAAAGGTTTTTGATTGCGTTCAAAATGAAACGCTGTGCAAAAAATTACACCACTATGGAATAAGAGGCAAAGCTCTCGACCTTCTGTCTTCATATTTGAACAATAGAATACAGAGGGTCGATATTAATGGTACACGTTCTGTAGGATCCATGGTTACTATGGGTGTGCCGCAAGGCTCGATACTTGGGCGATTCTTGTTCCTCGTTTATATTAACGATTTACCATTTTATGTAAGGGACAAGAATAGGATTGTTTTGTTTGCAGATGACACCTCATTAATTTTTAAAATTAAAAGACAATTAGATAACTATGACGATGTAAACAATGCAATTGCAAGAGTAGTTCATTGGTTCAGCTCAAATAATCTTTGCCTTAATGAAAATAAAACTAAATGTATAAAATTTACTCTACCAAATGTAAAACAAGTTGCGGCCAATGTTCAACTGAATGGACAAGTGTTAGAGTTTGTAGAATCAACTGTGTTCCTCGGTATAACTATTGATGCCAATTTGCAGTGGGGCCCACACATAGAAAAGATAGCCTCTAGGTTAAGTTCGGCTGCATACGCTGTAAAAAAGATAACAGATGTTGATACGGCTAGAATGGTTTACTTCAGCTATTTTCATAGTATTACGTCTTACGGTATTCTCCTTTGGGGGAGTGCTGCAAATTTAAATATTATTTTTGTTCTACAAAAGCGGGCTGTACGCGCTATTTATAATTTGGGCCCCAGAGTTTCTCTCCGAGAAAAATTCAAAGAAGTAAATATTCTAACCGTACCATCACAATACATTTTTGCCAATCTTATGTATGTCCAGAAAAATCTATCACAATTTTCTAAACTCTGTGATAAACATAATATAAACACTAGAAATAAAAATAATCTTTCAGTCCACCACAGTCGACTACATAAGATTGGCAATTCTTTCCAGGGTAACTGTATACGCTTTTACAACAAGCTTTCCTGTGACCTGAGAAATTTACCATTAAATAAATTTAAAAAGTTAATTAAATACAAGCTTTGTGAAAAAGGTTATTACTCCGTTAAAAACTATTTGCAGGACAGGGACGCCTGGAAATGATCTGCTGGCAAAGTGAAATAATATTAAATTGTAAATAGGCCATCAAAAAAAAGCCTTCCTAAGTTTCTTGCCGGTTCTTCTTTTTTTTTTTATAAATAAAGTCAGTATATTGCTACATCAAAGCTAGTTTATTGCTAAATATAATAAGTTAGTACAATTAATGTAAATTTTTGGAAAGAAGTAACTAAGCACAATGTTATATACAATTTGGTCAAATGCTTTATCGTGCCAATAAATATTAAATTTATAGTAAAATGTTATTGTTTGCTAAAATACTGAAACACTTCTTTCTCGTCAAGATATTCCTGTCTGAGTAAAAACATTTCTCTACATGTAGTTCACGCGCAAGATTCTTAAATTTAGGTAATTCTGTTATATCTTTAATTTATAAAAGGAGTTTATTGTATGGCTATACAAAAAATACTATTGTGCATCGTAGTTGTTTTACTGGGCACCACACATAATTTTCCTTTTTGACGCATTCTCGCCTTAAGTTTAAACTAATGAATATTTTGCTTCACAAATGCAAAAACTTCATATATAATATAAATACAAACAGGGAAAGGTCATTAAACCGTGCTGCTAAAAGTAAGACTTGCATCATTCTTTGGGTTTAAGGCCTCATGGTTCTAATACAACGCTTCTGAGCCCTAAACACTCGCAGCCAATCAGTTAAATCAGTTAGATTTTCCTTTTTGACGCATTCTCGCCTTAAGTTTAAACTAATGAATATTTTGCTTCACAAATGCAAAAACTTCATATATAATATAAATACAAACAGGGAAAGGTCATTAAACCGTGCTGCTAAAAGTAAGACTTGCATCATTCTTTGGGTTTAAGGCCTCATGGTTCTAATACAACGCTTCTGAGCCCTAAACACTCGCAGCCAATCAGTTAAATTACCCCAGAAGATTATTCCTTAGTGTAGTGTTAAGGAAACCTGCCCATGATAAGCTGTGATAAGTACATTATTGCTAGTTACGGGTTTTAGTTTATATAAACCATATGTCAATTGACTAACCGTTTTGCACACATGATCAAAGTAGGCTTTCCAGTTTATTTGTTAAGTGTAGCCCTAAAAATTTTATGTTTGTGTCTTCTTTTACTATTGCACGCATATAGCTGATATTGGTGGACATGGGATTATTTAAAGATTGTTTCAGCTTAAAGTTAATGATTTTAGTTTTGTCAAAGTATATTTTATGATTATGCGTAGTCATCCAATGGATAATAGATGTCAATGAGCTACACTTCAAGGAAGCGTTAAATTATCCCTGTAAGTAGTATAAAGTCGAGAGCGGTACCCACAGGTTAGAAGGCAGTTATATAATTAACTGAGCCAGTGGGCTGTTCAATGTATGTTTACCTTTTTTTTCCGCTAACTATTGCCGAATTTCAATTTTTTTTGTATCACGTATACTTTCAATTTTTTTCTAAACAAATTTTTTCAATAGATTCTGAAGCTTTGACATACCAACTGCCACTGGCTGAAGTAATCAGTGCAGTTGTTATATTTAAGCTTCGCTTCGCATAAATTGTTTAAATTGTATCCAAGACCTTTGTTTTATTCTTGAAGTATATTTATAAATTTATTGGCCACGAATTTATCCCCGAATGTGTGGCAGAGGCATATTGTGGTGAGCCCAATGCCTGTATTCAAATGGACAGGCTCAGATTGTGGCGACTTGCTGTTGTAATTTTAAGTCGCTGAAAGGGTATCCACTTGACTTAACGAGTGCCGATTGCAACGTTACTAGCAACCGGGACAAACAACTTAACGTGTCCTTCGAAGGACGAAAACGCTGGTAAATGAAAATGCTACAAAGCTGTCATTCATCCAAAGTCCGAGAGAGTTTCTTAAATCAGTGATCTTTTACAGAGAACTGAGTTAGTGGGGCTACCAGTGCTTTTATATTTATATTTTTACTTTATGTTAGTGGCCTTAAAAATGTAAAACATTTCATGTAACTAATAATTAATAATCCCAACATTGTAACCTGAAGATTTTCTGCGCTTTAGTGAATCTGGAGAAAGTTGTGAGAGAAACTCTGTGGTACTCCTCCGTGTGGCCTGACTGGCCGTCCACACCATATCCGGGCAGGATATGGTGCGGACGGCCAGCTACTGCTGGCGATACAGTCACTTTATACGGACTGTAAAGCTTGCGTGCGACCAAGGGGGATGTTCATCTGGCGCCTCTTGTTAAAGTCTGTTCGGGCGTCAAACGGGGTTGTGTTTTTCATAGTGTATCTAATAGTTGGGTTAATGTTTAGCAGGAAGATGTATTCTGAAGTACAACAGTGACTGACTGCCTGAGACAGGGACATAACATTATGATAGTCTGATTTTATTATTATTAAAAAAAAAAAAGATTAGTGTAATGAGTACGGGACATTTTATTTGGTACTTGTACATAAAGCATATATTTGTTATTAAATATATCATCATTAACTCCTACATATATTATAAACGCGAAAGTTAGTAATTATGAATGTTTGATGATAATAACATATAAAAACTACTGAATAGAATTTAAATAAACTTTACAATAATATAGCTTGCTTATCTATCAGAATAACACATAGGCTACTTTTTATGCCAGGAACAAGTTCCTTTAGAAAACGGGAACGAGAAAACTTCATCACGCGGGCGGAGTCGCGGGCGTCAACTAGTATATCATAAACCTATAATAAAATCCAATGCAATAACAGCGATGTTCCATTTCGATTGCTACTGCCAATCATTTTTACTGTGGCGTGCCAGCGGAAAATACGTCGTCAATCTATCTTGGCGGGGGCTGAGGAAGCGTTTTGGTGCCTACGCGACTTGAACTACCTGGCCTTAAGAGTCGACACGATTTGTTTCTTTATTACCAGCTTTGTTGGAAGCTAGTACAGTCTGATCTCCCAACTGCGTAAAGGCGCCTGCGTCGTTGCCTCTTCCGTTAGTCAGCAGGAGTATCACAGGTAGTTGAGTCTCCATACACCCAACGGCGATTAACCTTATGAGAGAGGAGGCAGAGATTTTGCCTCCTTATGTGTGTTATATCGCCTGTATAACCGCTCGCCATAGACCCTATTTATGGCAAGTGGTGCGATAATAGAAGGTTCACCCTCACACTTTGCGTCCGGAGCGCACGCATACTGTTAGATCCAATAGAGGCTTTATTCCACTTACGCTTAGATTGTGGAATGAATTCCCTGCCTGTGTGGTGTTGTGGTGGTGTGGTTTTCTCGAAGGTCTACAGTATGGGGTTCTTCAAAAGGAGTCTTAGAAGGTTTATAAAGGGTCGGCAGCGCGAGTGCTGCACCTCTGGTGTTGCAAACGTCCATAGGCTAAAGTGACCACTTTCCATCAGGTGGGCCGTACGCTTGTCTGCCACCTCAGTGAATAAAAAAATCTAATCTTTATTGTACCAACTTGTCATATGGATTGATACAGGTCTTTGTTTCAAGTTTTCCTTCTCTTCGCCGACCTTCGCCTTTATTCATTAGTCAGTAGATTCAACACTTACAGGTGAGACTGGCTGGGACCCGAAGATCAGTAGGTCTCGAAACTCTTTATTGCATACTTGCTATACTGTATTTAAAACAAAATACAATAATGTGTGTGATAAATCATTTATAATAGAAAATATGTTATTTTATAATAGAATATAAATTTACGCGTCATAGGCATTCGTAAAATATATATTGGCGCCCGAAAATGGGCCTTGATCTCCTCAGTGGATACGACATAAAAACTTAAGTGCTTTGTAAGTGGAGTTTTACCATATTGCTCGCTATGCTTTTAATGTCATTTATGTGATGTAATATCATATTAAAGCATAGTCTAAGGGTACACTATATTTTTATTCCCACTTATGTCACAAATAAGTGTAGCTACGCCTAAAAGAATAAATAGACATTACGGTAACAGCCCGCCCACTAAACGCAATGAACGATTTTTTTTAAACACGGTTTTGGAGGTTAGATGGCAGTTCGTCCCAACAATACCGAAAACCAAAAGTCAAACGAAACTCTTCTCTTAGCTGCCAAAGATCCAAATTCTAATAGAAAGAGACATTAATTCTGGTAGTTTGAAAGCAACTGGAAATACATTAATATAAAGAAAAACTACATTTTTACTGTTAAATATTTCTCGTAAACTTGTAAAACCTACTTATCTATCATAGTATTCGTAATAAACCATACTATTCGTTTCTATTACGCTAAAATCAAGTTGTCATGGCTAATATTAGCAAAATTATCTAAAGTATACCATAAAAAAAGAAGCTTCTTCTAAGTAACTAACAGACGAGTGCATTTGCAGAGTCCGGAAATTACAAAGATTTATACGAAGATAGTCTATCCTCCCGAGAGATATTCCATTTGTGTTGTGAAAACTTTGTAACTTTCATCTATTGGATTTTTTATATTGTTATAAAGGGACCAAGAAGTCGCTTCCAACAGTGTCTAAAACCAAAAGACAAACTATAGCTTACTTTTACTATAGGCTTATAATGCCTATGGTGATTGTATAGGGGGCCCCTCTAGCGATTCTTTCAATAATCATGAATAAATTAATTTAAAAAAAAACATATTTTGAAGAATTTCTACAATCAAATATGTTGAATATCCAGAGAAGTGAAAATTTAACAAGCATTCGAGTTCTCACTTGATGATATGCTTTTAATTTTATTGATAAAATATTGTATTGTCACTTGACCAAAACAAGAAATAAACTTCTAAGCATAGTAACAGTTTCTAAAAAAATAACTATTAGGAAGCTCACAAAAATAGACTATTTAGCAAGAATATTAACTAAAAAATAAATAAAATAACTTTAAGTGGAGTTAGGCAGATGGAAGGGCATCGCGTGGGTTTAGTCGGTAGAGGATTTCCACACGTAAAATATTACCTTAGGCAGACAAGCGATGGCCGGTATGCTCATCTAAGTAAATAGTTGTACTTCACTGGAACATTATTCCGAAGAGAAACCCGGAGCACCCGCCACTATACGGACCGTGTACGTAGACCGTGGACCGTGTGGTTGTAGTGGGTTCGAGTCCGGCATGACATTTACAGGGATTTCTACAGTAAAAACCGAGAAAGAATTTATTACCAATCTCAACATAAGCTGTAAGAAACTTGCATTAGACTTTACCGTAGTGTACGATTGTTCCTAAAGTAAAGGGCGCCAACCAATAAAACCTAAACATGTGTAATTCTCTTCTCGTCAGTATATTATTTTTGGTAGTACATTTAAACGGTAGCAATTGGTTACAAAAAATTGGTTTTTCGTTTTATATTGCAAGTCTCGAAAAAGATTTTCTGGTTACGCTCATATACTTAGCATTTTTGAAATATAATTTTTACGCTGTTGTAATTTGCCTTGAAACAAAACATTTATATTTGCTTTGTTTTACCAGGGCTGTTTTAACAGAATGAAAACGTTTATCTTTTATAATAACTCCATACGTTGGGGCCGAGTCTTCTATTTCCCAATAGAAAGCCGTTCTAGTTCTATTCTATAGCGGTACTATTGCGATTAGTCCAAAACTAGGTAGTCTACTAAAACTAATATTTATTTCACAATCACACTTCTCAAGCTGCAGAATTGAAAGAAAATAGCTGTTTGAAGTAATGAAAATATTAATATAGACTACCATAAAGCAAATTAAGAGCTAATTGCAGGCAATACACGGGTTAATAACATTCTATCGGCTTTTGGCGGGCAGAGTGACAAGTGCGGACGCCTGCTGTATATTATTTTCTAAAACTAGTGCATTTATCTTGATTTATGTGCGGGAGTGGTGGTTTCTTGGACATAAAAGTTGTGTTAACGTGCTATAGTGAAAGAAAATGATATATATGCAGTGAAATGCAATTTTTCTCTTGCCGCGAAAAGTCCACGGAAAACCTCAGTATAAGAATCACCATTATACTGAGGGCAAGGACCAGGACCTAAGACTGAGGACACGACATCGACTAAGACTGGACAGGACTAATTAGAAGAAAAGATTGAAGAAATATGATATAAAAAAATAAGATTTGGCTAAAAGGTCTTTGTAACCAGGCCATAAAAGATTAATAAAAAAATAACATTATATCGGCCAGCCGATAACATTCTATTGAAGAGAAATTTAAATAGTGGACGTCAATAAAATTTTTTTTCTGTCGGTTCTCTAATAAGGTATCTATTCTCTTCTGACGCGATTGAATTAGTAGACTTGGCCCCCTGGTTAATGCCGCAGGAAACATTATCAAAAGTGTAGTTTGCATTGTTGGATGCAAAGGGCCCCATCAAGATATCCGGGGTACAAGCGACTGCGCCTGCTAGCGGTGCAGCTGCTGACTCAGGAACGACGTCGCAAGGATACAGGCGGCCTTAAATGGTTGGAAGATCAGACGGCAGTTGCTCTCAAATCAAAAGCTCAGAACAATAGTTACTCTTAGCAGCATATAAATATGGGCTCCAAGGTCTAACTCCAGGTTGGCTTTGAAAGCAGCCAAACTGAGATGAAAAAAAAAACATGTAATTTGCAATGTAGATAGTCATTTTCCTTCGTCTAAAATTTATAAGAACTTATAAAACTCACTGCATCAATTTGTAAATGAAGAGAAAACGTTACAACGAGTAGTACTGACTCCGTTGTAGTTTTTTTGTTGTTAAATTATGAGTTACTGTTTATACGAGTAAATATTTTGACACTAATATTTTCAAATTAGAATGTGGCTGTTAATACTAATACATTTTATTTATTTATTTCTGGAGTATAGGTTACAGAAGTTGTTCCATTATTTTTAAATTCTATGTGACGTCTATGTTCTACCACTAATGGTGTACTACAAACTTATTTTGACAAAATATACGAGCTTTATGTACGATATAAAAAACTTATATAAGCTATATATTTTCAGGATTTTATAAACGTAGATAGAGGTTGTAGGTCTATGTAACGTGATTAATGTTTTTGTCTACACCTAAAATAGTATCATATTCCCATGGAAAAAACGTCTTTGTGATATCCAAATTTAAAGTGGGTGGAGCCGAGGGCATTCTATAGTATCTAAAAGGTAAATTCTGCTTGACGTTATATCCTTGAACTAACATAAAAACACTGCGTAGGACTGACTGAAATGTCCCAGGTTTACAATAAATATTATTGTTATGATGTTTTTATCTGTCCTCTATGTCCCTATGAATTTTACGCAGCTCGTAAGTAATACTCGGATAAAAATGCGATTATTGCGGGGCAGGTGTTAGACACCGATTTACGAGCAAAAACTGCACAAACGACAGATTTTCTTATGATCAAATTAGCATTTTTATTACTAACTTTGATAACAAAATACGTGTAAAGCCTGTTAAAATGGCTAGAAAGTATTAATAAAAGATTTTGTTCCAACTTTAATATTTTTTAGTACGATGAGTAGATACCGAGTATGTGCAGAATGGTAATCCCAGCTTGAACGGAACACCAACACGTCCTGCCTTTACCTATTAAGACGGTTACGGTACTAGGGTTCGAGAATCATATTTTTTTAAATTCTATTGGGTTTCTGATACAACGATCTGCAGATTTAACACTAAATAAAAAGTAGAGCATGACAACGGGTAATGTCGACAAATATGTGGTAAAAATCGCTATAGTTAAAACTCTCTCTATAAAGATATTATTATAAAATTATAACTTCTTTGAAACACTTACTTGTTTACTAATTATTTTTGAAAGGAAATGCTTCTGCGTGCAAAAAATTAATGTCGACGATAACCATCGTATCCCTCAAGCACGTTCAAGCATCTGTAGGAGGTTCTATACTAATAATAAGCTTCTCAAAGTACATAGTGGGCGTCTACTTTCATGAAAACGTTCGTAAGGGAACTTTTTTTTCTAAATTTACTAAGTCTATGATATTAAAATTTGAAAAGGTTTCTTAAGTATGAAGGCATTAAACGTGTACATGTAATAAATTTGATTCATGCGGGCAACAGTGCATCATCTTACGTCATGATTAATATTTCTACATTTACAGTCATATTCGCATGGTTATTTGAATATCTCACGAAAAAACAAATGGTGCTTAATAAAACTCAAAACCATTATATTTCAATACTAGTAATAATATCTCTCTCCCTCAATAAAAATAAAATATGTACACGTAAAACGATAATTATGTATCTAAATTGTGGTGAAAAATGATTTTTATTATTAAAAAAATATATACACCAACTCCAATAAAAAAAATATCAACAAGTAGAACGTAAACAAAATACTCCGAATAACAATGTAAATTATTTACTGTAAGCCATACATACATTTTGAAAAACCATCCATGGAGTTTCTTGCCAGATTCTTCTCCATGAAGGGTAGGCTGCCCTTGGAACTGGCAACTAGAATCACTCTCATTTGAATTATTGTCATGACTAATTCATAAGTGCCTAAAATGGTCTACATGAATAAAAATCATTTTGATTTTGATTCATTATTTACATAAAATAAAATATAAATGGATCGTTATACTGACGTCTAAAATATTCCAAACGCATTTCCTTTGGAACATTTTTGTAAGTAAGTTTCAATTTACGGAAATCGAAGACGAAACCAATTACATGTCATGATACGAAGGCAAATAAAACCTTAATCAATCACTAAGTACTTTCTGCCGTAACTAAACCCACTTATATATGAGTAAGTCTATCTGTACCTATACAGATATTGTAAACATTGGGCAAAGCATTTTTTTGCTTTTATCGATAAAAGTTCAAGATAGATTTTTTTACACAAAATTTTTTTTCATTACTACAGTTTATCGCCATTTTATGTCAAATTGATTTCAATATGTACACAAGAAGAAGTCTGCGATTATTGTGTAGAAGTATTATTCTGCAACTAAAAAAAATAAACAAATACATTAAAGACAAATTTATTCAAAAAAAATATTTTAGAATCAATTTATAAGATGTTCTATACTTGTTTTAGTTTCATTATAATTATTGTTTAAGTTCATTTTAAAATCAACTAGTTTAATGGTTTTTTGTAGGTTTTGATTTTGTTGGGTAAAGTTTTAACTGTCACGTTTTATTTCTAGACAATTTACATCAGCAATATAGTTTTAAGATTTTAGTTTTAGTAAATTGTTACAAATTTTTATCTTAAAAATGTTCTAAAGACTCCAATTCAAAAGTTCATGGACATTTTAAACTCTCAGATACAATATTGCAAGTTATTACCCGAATTTCTAAAACCTTTTAGCACAATGTGGACGTAGAAGAAAAAGTAAACAACCTGCTAATTAAAAGAAACTGATAATATTTGAGTTTTTATATTTAAAATATAAAAACTTTATAACACTATATAACATGTAAAGCAAGACAATGAGTCTGACAAACGTTTTTTCTTTAAATGCCAAATAAATCTACAAAAAAAATACGAGAAAAACGCTGTGTTTTACTTTCTATATTTAAAAAAAATGGCTGAAGCAAAATTAACATAATACTTTTGACAATACCTAAATATTGGTAATACATTATAAATGGATATATGAAAACTTCAGCAACAGCAAGGGTAAATTTAAAACTATAACAAAAACAAAAAGTATAAAACATACTTTTCTCTCGACATTTCACTGTATATACCAGAATGAGTTTAGGAGTTTCTGTTGCCATTCTAGTTGCTTGAATAAATTGTGTATTTTACGTCGCTATAACATTAACCCTAATCTAAACTTTATTTAACAATTTTGGATGTAAAGTCTATTTAAAATGTTGATTAATGACTACAAAAGCGTCAAATGTATTTTAAATTTATCAAAACTTTAAAAATAATTGTGAGAAGCTTTTTAAAAAGTGTGCAATAAGGGGAATTTTAAAAACCTATCTTGTTGTCCTCTCAGCTTCTAATGGACATGGAGTAAAGAAGGAAACCCTGAAACAAAGCTCTATAGCAACCCATCGTCGTACAGTATTACTCAACAACATCAATAATCGATCTGACAAATGCTAGATTTCATAGCCTCGTTATTCTCCCACAGGTTTCGGTAGCATTAAACAAGTTTTGAAAAGCTCCTACAAAACAGAACATTAATACAACAACTATTCCTTACTTTGCCACGAAAACCAATGGCCTTAACTGTTCAGTAACTAAGTCATTAGAAATATTTAACCCCATGATTGATTTTTCTTTTGAAATTAAATTAAAATGTAAAATTTTGAACTTTATAAGGTAAAATGAAAGTCTCAAGGCAAAGCTATTAACCGTTGATGAATTACCGAGCCAAGATGTACTCCATAGTGCTGGTCAGTATCATATCAAAGAGCCGAAACCCAATGGTATTACACTGCTACGTTCATTAGCCGGGATGACTAAATATGATATTACACATATTATGTTATAACTAAATAAGCTACTAATTTGCGAATAACAAACTACATATTTTTGAACATTCAACCACGTAAGCGCTCTGTGGGTCAATCGTTCCAAAAAAATTAAGGTAGTTCATATAAACCGTAATGAATAATTTGTCTCGTGTCATAAACAAACGCCATGATGACATGTTCAGCGTATTAACACGCAGCTACGTGCACGGTACATTACCTTCGTTAATACAAAATATACATTAGCCGACGTGAGTTTTATGAGAACTAATAGACATTCATTTGTGTTAATGAATTGCAAACAGTGAAGTGAAAAATTTGTTTTTTATTGCATTCCTCTTCACTTTTATATCAACTAATGAGAGGTGATGGTTATAATTTTTTTTAAAGTAATTGCGTAAATTATTTTGGTATATTTCGTCATCAAAAGTCAAAGCGTTCTGAACTCATAATAATTACGAAGTGAAAAATAATTAAAATTCGATACAGTATTATAGATTTTATAAACACGCTGTATCCCTGTCAGAAAGGACAGATCGCCATCATATGGTTACATAAAAAAAAATGTCTTTATTTTGCATAGACCATTTCAACGGCGCTTACAAAATGTCATACACTTTTTTATTTAGTTCTAGTTTAAAGTGACCACCGGTTCGAAACCTGGGCCACCTTTGAAGAACCGGCAAGAAACTTAGGAAAACTTTTTTTTTATGGCCTATTTACAATTTAATATTTTAATTATATATTTTACTAGCTGTCCCGCCCGGCTTCGCCAGTGACATACTTCGAACCCCATGGCACCCATTTAATCCCGTTTTTTATTAATTTCACAATAAAATAATGTATGAACATTTTTCAAATTCATTGATTACTTCTCTGCTCTCCAGTAGGTACGTACCTACACTCGCACGGCCCGGTCGAATTATTGTTACAGGAAATTATTTTTTTGCGATTTATTTTGATTTTGCGATAACTCGTACATTTAATTTGCAAGGTGTAAAGGGATAAAATAATCTCCATGAAATGCTGAAGCCAACTAACGTGGTAAAAATGATAAGGTTTAATAGCATAATTGTGTAAATAGCCTTTAAATAACTGCTTTATAATTGATGGTTTTTTAAAGTATTATATTAATACTTTAAAAAACCATCAAAATAGTATGTTAATCTTATAAGATAGACATATATCGTCGCGGACTTTTTTGTAGACCTACATTAGATTCACAATTGGACCATACATTATTTTGTTATATCTCAAAGGGTTTAGGCAGCGTTTTTGTTGAAAGCTCCCAGACAGCTTATTTTTTCCGACATCCCCAACAAATATCGTTATAATTTGATCAATGTATACAAAAACTCAAAAAATTATACATAAAAACCTTCTATAAGAATCACTCTAACTATTTAAAAAAACCGCATTGTAATTCGTTTCGTAGTTTTAAAGATCTATGCATACATAGGGACAGACAGCGAAAAGCGACTTTGTTTTATAATATGTAGTGATGACTATAATATTTCATTTGCCAGCAGATCAGGCATCTCTGTCCTGTAAATAGTCTTTAATAGAGTAATAACCTTTTTCACAAAGATTTCTTTTAATAAACTTTTTAAATTTATTTAAAGTTAAATTTCTCAGGTCACAGGGAAGCTTGTTGTAAAAGCGTATACATAATAATAAATCTTTATTCATTTAGGTCACAAAGTAACACTTATGAACGTCAAGAATATTGCTTCTACATTTACATTTACTGCCAGATTCGCAAAGCACTAGGTAGAGCCTGAGGAAGAACCTGGCAATAAAACTCATGCCCACTCTTTTCTAAACGCCAGTAATTACATTAGTTTGATTAACATGATATTTGACCAATTATATAGCAATGAATTTATACAAACAAAAAAACAAAATCAATGTTGTGTTTAAATCATATCAAAATTAGAGCGATTATAGTTGCCGGTTCCAAGGGCAGCCTACCCTTGAAGAAGAAGAATCTGACAAGAAAGTCAATGGATGCCATTTTAAAATGTAGGAATGGCTTACAACATTAAAATTACACTTACATTGTTTCTTTGGATTTATGTGAGAACAGTCGACTAAACTTAAGTTTACCTTAAATATAAATAAGATTATTTGTAATAATTGCAATAACAGCTATGAGCTGACCAGTCCCAACAGACGGCACCCGTTCACGGGTATGACGCATTATATCAGCCATCGCCCTACTCAACCGTATTATAGGGAATAAGGCGACCCGATACATACGCCACCACTGCCAGGACACTTAGGCGAGCATGACATACTCAAAAACTGCACAGCAACTATCATGTCAATTTCAAAGAAATAAATAAGTCTACATGGTGCTCACACAATAACAAACTCAAATTACATTGTATACCGGGACTAAACGCAGCCAATTTAGAAACCTTTAGTTGTCAGACGTTATAAATTATTAATACTGTAGAGATGTAAAAATACAACATATATATGCAGATTCAAGGCATATCGTAAGATTCATTCGAGTCCTAAATAGCTCAAGCGAAGAGCAAGCAACTCATTTTTATCGTTCAAATAATCATTAGTTGTGTAATAGGCCCTTTTCATGAGGTGCGTCTTAATTTCCGCCTTAAATTTATGTAACGGCAGGTTCATGATGTTTAAAGGAATTTTATTATATAGTCGTACGCCAATTCCTGCAAAAGAGTCGTGAACCTTTTGTAAACGATGATGCGTTCCAATTAATTTATGCTTATTTCTAGTATTTATCGAATGTATGTCACTGTGTCTATTGTATAAATGTATGTTCTGTTTAACTAACATAATATTTGCAAATATATACTGTGATGCAACCGTTAAAATGCCAATTTCTTTAAATTTTTCTCTAAGAGACACTCTAGCACTCAATTTATATATTGCACGTATAGCTCTCTTCTGGAGTACAAAAATTACTTGTAGGTCAGCTTTGCCCCACAGCAAAATGCCGTAAGATATGACACTATGAAAATAACTAAAGTATACCAGCCTGGCAGTTGCCACATCAGTAAGCTGCCTGACTTTACTAACGGCAAAGGCTGCCGAGCTGAGTTTACCTGCAAGACACGTTATTTGGGCATTCCACTGCAGTTTGCTATCTAAAGTGATCCCCAAAAATACAGTTGATTCTACAAGATTAAGGCTACTGTTCAATGTTATATTTGTACCGCAATTCCTGACATTAGGCATGCTGAATCTGATACATTTTGTCTTCTTAGCATTTAGTAGCAAATTATTGGTCGTAAACCAATCTACAACTTGGGCAAGTGAACTATTTACGCCGTTAAAATTACTAAGCGTGCGATCAACTTTAAAATAAGTTACGTATCATTAGCAAATAGAACAAAGTCGCACCAGTTCTGTATATAGAATGGCAGATCGTTAATATAATTTAAAAATAGAAACGGACCCAGAATTGATCCCTGCGGTACGCCCATAGCAAAAGATGCTCCAGGGGAGCGAATTCCATTGACATCAACATGTTGTATTCGATCATTTAGGTAGGAGGCAACAAGGTTCAGTGCAGAGTCTATGATACCATAATAAAAGAGTTTTCCCAATAGTGTTTTATGGTCAACGCAATCAAATGCTTTGGAGAGATCGCAGAATACACCAATAGCATCTTGTCTATTCTCCCAGGCGTCATATATATGATTCAGAAGTGTCACACCTGCATGAATGGTAGAACGACCCCTTGTGAACCCATACTGCTCCTTATGTAATAGCAAATTTAAATTAAAATGAGCTTATAATTGTTGCAATATAATTTTCTCGAAGGGAGACTCTGGGGCCCAAATTATAAATAGCGCGTACAGCCCGCTTTTGAAGAACAAAAATATTATTTAAATCTGCAGCACTCCCCCAAAGGAGAATACCGTAAGACATAATACTATGAAAATAGCTGAAGTAAACCATTCTAGCCGTATCCACATCTGTAAAAGTCCTGATCTTTTTTACAGCTTATGCAGCCGAACTTAACCTAGAGGCCGTCTTTTGTGTGGGCTCCACTGCAAATTGGCATCAATAGTTATACCAAGGAACACAGTTGATTCCACAAACTCTAACACTTGTCCATTCAGTTAAACATTTGCCGTAACTTGTTTTACATTTGGTGGAGTAAATTTAATACATTTAGTTTTGTTTTCATTTAGGCAAAGATTATTTGAGCTGAACCAATGAACTACTCTCGTAATTGCATTGTTTACATCGTCATAGTTATCTAATAGTCTTTTAATTTTAAAAATCAATGAGGTATCATCTGCAAACAAAACAATCCTATTTCTGTCCCCTATATAAAAAGGTAAAATAAATAAATATTGTTGGGACAACTCACACAACGCCATCTGATTCCAAACTAAGCAGAGCTTGTTCTATGGTAACCAGATAACTGATAAACATACTTATAATATTTCTAAATATATACATATTATAGATAAATAACACCCAGACACAGAATAAACCATCGTGCTCATCACACAAAGTTTTATCCTGGGTGGGAATCAAACCCTCCATGATGCACTCCCACCGCGCCACAAGTATCGAGCCTTGCGGCACACCCATTGTAACCATGGATCCTACCGAACGTGTACCATTAATATCGACCCTTTGTATTCTATTGTTCAAATATGAAGACAGAAGGTCGAGAGCTTTGCCTCTTATTCCATAGTGATGAAATTTTTTGCAGTGTTTTTAATTCGGATTAGCCCACAATTTCCATTTCAATATTGATTGATTTAATCACAAATGTTCAAGTTTTCAATTTTTCTCTATACTACAAGTATAGACAATATATTATTTTTCAAATTTTATAGTTTTAAAATTAAATCAACCCTCTACGTATTGATTTCGTTGAGAATGTCTAAACATACGTTTTCATGGCATAAGTGGCCGTACCTTATTTTCTACAATGATTTTTAACAGCTTTAAGTTACTGAAGACTGTAGTATACAGTACTCAAAGAGGCGTGAGCGGGAGCGTTATCTTTGTAAAAAAAATGCTAATGACACCTCTCTTTGGTCGCTCGTTATTCAACTCCTCGCAAAGGCTTGAGGCAGACAAACTTTGTAATAATATTCATTCGAAAACTGTTCTACGGTCTTCTAGTCAATTACTGCTATTAGTCTGCGTCGAAAAACAAACTAGGGATGAAGAGTAGAAGCGTGCACGTCGCCATCCCTGCCAGCTACGGCTGCAATTCTACTCCAACACGAGTGCCACCAGGGCGAATGATGCTAGGGCGTGCCCCCGAGGCGACGCGCACCAGTTCGTCCCCACTGGTGCGAAAAGTGTGTGACAGAGCGGCGTAGGGGACCGCCACCCTATACGCGTGGCCCGACACGGCGGGAAGTGGAGGATGGAGTGCAGGGTAGCTGCGTGGAATGTTAGGGGAGGAATGACAGATAAGATGAATGAGTTGATGGATGTTATAAATGAGAGAAAGTTAGATGCATTGTGCTTGACAGAGACCAAGCGCAAGGGCAGCGAAGTCTTGGAGCTCCCGGGTGGGATGCTCGCGCTTTGGTCTGGAGTACCAGAGAGCGAGCATGGCAGTCGGAGGGTTGGAATTTAGCTGTCCTCGCGATTGGCCACCGGTATGTATGAGTACAAACTGGTAGGTCCTAGAATCCTCTGGATCCGTGTAAAACTTGGTTTGACGAAGATTTTCTTGGTAGCTGCTTACGCGCCAGTATCTTCGTCGAACGCGAGTGAGCTAGAGGACTTCTGGGAGAGTATGAGAGAAGCTCTAAATGTGATAGAAGGAAATGAAAGACTCATAGTATGTGGAGACTTGAATGGATGGGTGGGTACCGCTCGCGATGGTTTTGAGTCGGTACTCGGGAAGTATGGGGATAAAAGGGTGAACGACGCTGGCAAGCTAATATTGGCATTTTGTAAGGAAAAGGATTTGTTTGTGGCGAACACAATGTTCAACCACAAACAAATTCATATGTAAGTCAAAGAGAAGCATGATAGATCTATTCCTAATGGATAGTCGGCTCCGTAAACAGGTGACGGACATAAGGGTTTATCGAGGCGCTGACCTGGGATCAGACCACTACCTAGTCATAACTAGGATTAGGGGTCTGTTCGCGGGTTGGCGTCATCGTACCGAGTGTCCTGAACCTGGGCCGACTTATAGCATCAAAAGCTGGAAGCTGCAGGATGCATCCATTAGGGATAAATATAATGAAAGGGTAGCCAAAAAGCTTGGCGACGTCAATGTAAGTAGTGAGAATGTGGAAAGTGTATGGCAGAACCTTAGGGATAGTATGATAAATGCCGCTGTGGAAGTGTGTGGAGAAACGAAAAGAGGCAGTAGTAATAAGCGTGATGCATGGTGGAATGAGGAAGTGAAAGAAGCAGTTCGAATGAAGAAGAAAGCATGGCTAGACTACTTAGCCTCGCGGAATGATTTTAATATGAAAGAGAGGTACAAGCTGCAGAAAGTTAACACGAAGGCACTGATAGAAGAAGCTCGTGAAAGGTGCAGAATGAAAGCGGAGGAAAGGTTGTCGTCCAATTTCCGGGATAATGCCAAACTCTTCTGGAAAGAGGTAGGCAAGACCCGGCGTTGTTCGGCAATCTGCAGTATGAATAAAGTGCTTAGTGTTAACAATGACGTCCTAACAGACCAAACTGACGTCCTGCAGAGATGTAGTGAATATTATGGAAAGATGTATGCAAGAAAAGACAGAGATGCTAAATCGGGAAGTGGAGCTCACTTCGATGCTCCGGATCCCGATGTCATTGAAGTCATTAGTATGAAAGAAATAGAACAAGCGATGAGAAGTATGAAATGTGGTAAGGCTGCAGGAAAAGACAGAGTTACTGCTGAGATGATCAAGTACGGTGGGTCGCGTGTCTGGGACACACTATGTCTGTTATGCAACTTGTGCTGGCGGACGGGTGAGGTCCCAGATGACTGGCGAGTAGCAGTTGTAGTACCTTTGTGTTTACAAAGGGAAAGGCTTGCGCCTAAACTGCTCCAGCTACAGGGCGATCAGCTTGGCCAGCTTAGCTAGTAAGGTGTATGCAAAGATTATAACGGCACGAATGCAAGAAAAGTCTGAAAGGTATTTATGGGAGGCTCAATGCGGATTCCGACGTGGAAGAGGTTGCATAGATCAAGTGTTTTCTCTCCGCATGATCGCGGAAAAGTTTCTGGCTCTTAGCCAGAAGGTTTTCTGCGCTTTTGTGGATCTAGAGAAAGCATTTGATAACGTTGTGAGAGAAACGCTGTGGGACTTGCTGCCCGGATATGGTGTGGACGGCTCGCTACTGCGGGCAATACAGTCGCTTTATAGGGACTGTAAGGCTTGCGTGCGAGTAGGGGGGGATGTGTCACCTCTTTTTGATGACTGTACAGGCGTCAAACAGGGATGTGTCGTGTCCGCCTAGCTGTTCATAGTGTATCTGGACAGTTGCCTGCAGAAGTTGAAAGATTTTAATATGGGTGTGAATTTGGGTGACTTTACAGTAAACTGTCTGCTATACGCTGATGATGCGGTGCTCATGGCCTCATCAGAAGCCGACCTTCAGGCATTAGTCACTAATATGAAAGAGGGGTGTGAAAGTAAGGGTCTTCGCCTGAATGCAAGTAAAACTAAGGTTCTAGTATTTGAAAGAGGTGACGTAAGAACTAAATGCGAGATTAGGGTAAACCAGGAACGTCTAGAGCAAGTGAATGAAATTGTGTATTTAGGAAGTATGTTTAGCGCGGATGGAAGATGTGATTCGGATGTAGAACGGCAAGTAGCTGCCGGAAACAAAGTTAACGGTGCTTTGTCCCAGTTAGTAAAGCGACAAAGCATCGTAAAAGAAGCACGAATGGCAATTCATAACGCAGTGCTAGTGCCAACTTTGCTTTACGGTAGTGAAACCTGGGTATGTCAGCAGATGCATGAAAGTAAATTGAATGCTGTGGAGATGCGATCACTTCGAAAATTGTGCGGCGTTACCTTGGCCGACCGAATACGTAACGAAGTGATACGCAATATGGCAGGTTTGAATGAAAGTGTCAGCTTTAAGCTGGAAAAGGGCGTGCTCCGTTGGTTTGGACACGTCCAACGAATGAGTGAGGAACGATTGACGAAGAATATATATTGTTCAAAAGTAGAGGGTAGAAAGAGTCAGGGTAGGCCGAGACTTACATATGAAGACCACGTGAGCAGATTGCTCAAAAACGGAAAGGTCAAAAGTACCCGGATACCCAGACGTGCGTGTATGAAGCGATTGATGAATCTCGAAGAAGCGAAAGAAGTATGCATGGATCGCGAAGCCTGGCGATCTGTCCTCTCTGACTACCCCGTCAGGGATACAGCGTGAAGATAGTTAGTTAGTTAGTTAAAAACAAACTGCTATGGTTTTCTTATCAACGCTTTGTCCATTTAGTCAAATTATCTTCTGCAAAGACTTTTGCCTGCTCCGTTACTTCGTAAGAGGATTGTGACTATAAATGCAAGTTTCTTAAATGTTAGGGCCATATTCCAGAACGTTTCTCAATACTCAATCGACGCTTGAGAGTAGATTTTATAGGGTAAAAACTAGCCTCAAGCGTTGATTGAGTATTGAGAAACGTTCTGGAATACGGACCCTAAAACTAGAGGTTTCGTCCAACTGTTCTACCATAAATTTACATCAATCAATACCACGGAATCTGTGCTCTTCAGTGAGGTATTGACGCATCTATCGTAGCGGAAGCATTCTGTCTTATTAACTGATGTAAAAACTGCTTGTGATGCAATCAATTCATCCTCATAACATCAGTAACGTGTATTTATGATGACTTTTTCACAAGTTTCTTTATATGTAGGTCAGTCATGTCTGTGGTCTTTCTTAATGCTGTCTCAACCAGTTTTAAAATTTCGTAAGACTCCTTGTTGAACTCTCATTTATAATCATGTTAATTTATAATTATATAGCTTGCCAAAATGACGCTGCACTTTTAAAAAAAGAATAGGTGACTTCTAGCAAATTGAGGATCACTACCACACACATTCACAAGACTATTGACAGTGGTTTTCAATTTGACGGTGCACCTTCACATTTCGCTTGAAGAAACCGTGATTGTAGGAAAGGAAACACGGACGCTAGCAGAGCGTTTCTTGTTGTTAAGGTTCGGCAGAAAAACGATATTTTTAATCACTCAGTATTGGCGAAGATTCTCTACGTTGAGAAAGAGTGCCTGGCACTTTTGGCCGGAATGTTTCAGGCTGTAAGGCATTTCAGAAGACTCGCTGTGTTAGATTCGGTAAAATACAGCCAAGGATATATATATTATATTAAAGGATCGTACTCCTTTATTATAATTTTATTCTACGCTATGGCAGCGACTCAAGACTTCTTGTTACCTCAGTACATACAATGCAACTACGACTCTACATTCTCTCATGCACCTAGTACACAAGTATATTGGGCAAAGGATTTAAGTATACATGCTATAAACGGACGTTTTTTCCAAAAATCTTATATATTTTTTAGGTTTTTATAGTTATCCATAGCAAATGTCATGAAAATTCATAAAAAATATATCTTTTAGGGTGTACTTGTATGCTTTTTATAGCTTTTGCAAACTATACCTCGAGCAGTCAACCCAAAGGTGGGAGCAGCAAACACCACGCTGGTTAAACAATCGCCTAACCTTATTTAGGATTCCCAGTTTCCACGAGGCTAGCCAAAACCAGTTAAAAATATTGTTTTATTGCTGAGTGCACTTGCAGCATTACAAAACCCTCCTTGACTAGTTACGGTTCGAGTTCTACATAACAACTGTACGAGTTCCACAAAACTATACATTAAAAAACGGTACAGAAATACCTAAAATTTACGGGAGATTCTATTGTTACAAATAAAACAGTGATAGAAAATAAATACATGTATTGAGTATATAGCCAATGATTATTAGGAAAGATATTTGTATTAAAATTAGCCTTTGGTCCATACAACATACAAAAAATCTCTTCTATTTATTCTCTGGCTAACCATTTTCGGAGCAACCTAGGTATTTCTACAAGTTGTTAACAAACATATATTCTTTACATAGATAATCTAATTATGTTAAGAATTTGCTTTTCTCAGTGGCAAGATTATATGAAGCATATCTACAAATATGTTAGAACAATCTTTTAGAAGGCCAATTGTTTGATATTTCAGAAAATTTAATAATTTTTTCTCTTTAAAGTGAAAAAATAGAAGCTGGTTTAGACGAAACCTTTTATTATCTATACATATAATAAAATCAAAACAAATTAAAATCTGTACATTGAATATTTTTACAAAAAAATACTTGCTGTAGAGTAGTTTTAAAAATTTTCGTCTGTCTGTTTATCTACGGTGGGCTTTGTCTATCTTTGGATAAAAGTAAAAAAAAGTGAGAAACTACTAATTGGATTTAATTTGGGATGTTGTAAGGATATGGTTCATAACACTACTTTGCCTAGGGGCTTGGTGGAGAGTAATTTAAATTTTGCATCATATATCACAATTTTCACGCGGACGAAGTCGCCGGCAACAGCTAGTCATTATAATAATGTACAAATTATTGTTACTTTTATGTATATTTGAAATTCATGTAATGGAAGTACTGCGGTTGTACAAATACGCCAAATTAGATGAGACTAAGTTAAATAATTAATAGATTCAAAGGACTTATTTACGCTAAATTTATCAAGTTACTCTAAAGTCATTACTGTTGACATAAATTTAAGTATGTGTCTCAGCATTTGAAAAAAAAATTCTTATGTTTATTTATGTTTATAATTTGCTTGCCAAAATGACGCCGCCCGCCTGATGGAAAGTCATGACGACATCTAGCGTATTGAGGGGCACTCTTTTAGTATCATGACTACTGACCATCCGTCCCTCAAGTTGGATGCCCAATGATGTGCCTCGCCAAGGTAGCAACGCATGGTTCTGCGTTGCGCCAGCGACTCAAGGCTTTCTATTACCTCAGAATAATCTATAATGCGAATATCACGTCTCTGCATAGCGCCCAGTAAGCACCTCACGGAATCATCCCAAAGGAGAGAACAGTATTCGATGAAGGGACGAGTCTGCGTCTTGTACAACAGACATCTCTGATGCGACCTGAAAAAACGCTCTCCGTCTATAATTAGATCTACCAAATAAGCACAAAAAAAAAAGAAATCAATCATACCGTTTCGGAGGATTTCGATAACACATACTGTGATACAAGATTTTAAATATCCCTTATAGTTACTTAGGTATATTTAACGTAGATTTAACTAAGAGCTTTTGTCTAAGGTACAAGAAAATTTCCTGACGTACAATGGATTATATGGCTATAGTGACAGTTATAGGCCATTAACCTATTTACGTCGCTTCCAATTAAAATTTGTATTACTACTCAACGCACCTAATACACTATGTTTTTTTTTCCAAGAACATCGAATCGCCACAGGGATTGCAAACAAATGCCAGTTTCCATCATCACTGTGTTCTATAAATAACCAGAATTCTTAGGTTCATTGGAAAGACAAACGACATTTGGAATAGCCTGCATTTTCTGTACTTAAGTACCACAGATAGGTTGTATTGTTCGTGCTAAGTACTAATAAGAGTAACAAGCGGATTGCAGTTTGAAAGCTTATTCTGTGTCAGATTATGGATATCGTTTGTGGACGATGTAGAATCATCAACATCCAAATTTCATAAATTACCTACCAAATGAGAAAAAAAAGAACATGTAAGTCGTCCTAAAACACATACAGATATAATATTTGTGAATTAAATCTGTGAATTACGATAATATATAAGATATACCATTTTTTTATTTTACCGTAATACCCCGTATTTTGAAGGCCGTTGATTCGGCTTAAGCGTATACCTGGAATGAATGTGTACAGTTTGGCAGACCCGCTTTGAATGCAACTGACAATAGCGAAAATCTTTTGACTCATAAATAAATGTAGTACGATAATAATGTAGAACGTACTACTATACTCTAGTTTGTCAAACTACAACTGTATTTTTCTATTTTGACAATGCCACAAAACCAAGGATACGAGTCTTTCATAAATCTTTTTTTCAAAATAGTCAAAATAAATTTATTTATTTCTAAATCTTTAAATTAATATTAAAACATGTCAATTCTATTATTAATACTATAAACTATTTAATTAACCCGCTCCCCATCGTATCCGGTGCAAAGGTGCCCATTACACTGGCTGCATTGCCCCGCTGAATAGCGATGCCAATCTTTGCACCAGATACGACCCAGAACGGGAGTCATCTGTCTTGACCCTCAGCCGGCGCCAATTTGCTCACCAAGTTTTTCGCATCAGCACCCCAACTGCCCATCGTCTTGACAGCGAAGAGAGCAAATATATGTATTGCTCCATTAGGTCCGCATATTTGCCGCGTTTTATGTCTGCAGCGTCTTCAGCGGTAGCTGCAGGAGACTTATTATAGCTGGAGGATTTATTTAGATACTTATAAACACAAGACAAAGTAAAATAATACAATTCCAAAACGCCATCTACACTACTATTTTATTTTAATAGTTAAAACCACTTAGTAATAAATGTAATTAACATATATCTTGAACTATGATTATAATTGTTGTTACTTAAAAGTGCAGCCTTTGTTATTTAAATAGTTCTTTAAATTATATTTAAAATCAAATTTAAAAAAAAAGGGTTTTATTATGCATCTATAATCAATATATTTAAGAAAAGGATGGTTTGTGCAAATAATACAATTAGACAATCTTTTTTTAAACAATGGTAAGCCGATCTTGTATAAACAAATGTTATTCCATCCCAGATAGCAGTTTAATTGATCTGATCAATTAGCCGGTGAAGGCTAATCTCTAACAGATATAACAGTTATAAGAGAGTACTTCAATGTTTACAAACACTATAGCGCCGTCTCAAAAATCTAAATATTGCTAGGACAGTGAATGAAACATGGTAAATGTTGACTTTGTGATAGATTTTACAAGTTCGGGCGTTTTAATTCAATGTTAGGCACATACCAGTCTTACTTTCCATACCAGTTTCCGAAATTATCGTTATTTATCCACTGCATCAAGTTGTCTCAAAATTAATATTTATTAAAATAGCATTGTGGAATTAAAGATACGTAGATTCGTATAGTGTACAACTTTGGTTCTTAAAAACCATTGACTCGGACAAGGGTCCGTCCCCTGGAGACTCTTAGCTGTTTCAATTCACAAAACATTGACAATTGATTAAATTGTAATGTACTTTTTTTCATTTATTTTCAGTCGTTTGGAACACTACGAGTATATACATTTTAATCAGTCTTTATTTTAGTTTAGGCCAGTCCTTTTCTATTGTTTTTTTTTTACTTTGTTGTGAATGGTTACTGGTTCCATTTAATTTATCATCTTGCAGGTGCGGCTTGCTTGCTCCAAGGATTTAGTGTGGATTGTTTGGAAATCGAAAAATAATATTTGCATATTTCTACGAACATGTTTTATGATGTTATTATACGAGCTTTACTCCTGAAGACAATTTACATTAGTCTATTTTGTTACCAGGGCAAAGATTATGGACAAAGGTCTCCTTCTTCGGCACTTTCGTGGTTCTCTAGAGTTCGACGCCTCCCTCGGCCGACGCACCGCGTTATTAATATTGAAGAAGGTATGTTATACTTTATATTGAACAAATGAAATTTAGTTTTTTAAACGCTACTAAAAATTGTATATCGATATACAAGTAATGACGAGTAAATTTTAAACTCTGAAGTGGGAATACAAATTTGCCTCCAGTTCCGCTAAATATTTTTTCAATGAACACCCTAACATTAATATTATTTTCTATAGTAAATTAAGCACTTATAACCCCGCTAGCTTGGTGTTCTGTAACGACATTTTTATTTACATTTCGTGCTTTGAAACACCTCAAGCTGTTGATCCTAGTTGCCAGTAACATGGTAGTCGTTAAGCCTGAATTACTTAAACAGCTATCTCATCACAATATAACATTTATCAGTTTTAGGTATTTATATATTCTATTACCATTGTCTTTGTGTAAAAATCTTCCAAAATATTGAGTCAAAATAAAATAATTCTTTGTAAAAAAATAACTCAAGTCTGAATTAACAGCAATTTAGGAAGAAGCGTGACTTACTTAATATATCTCTTATACCTACTAGTACCTTTCATAAATCTACTACATTTTTAATAAAATATTGTTAATATAACCTAGTAATTAATTTCGCAGATTGCTTCTTGGTGACTTCGGAAGAAGAACAATTGTTTTTCAAGGCACCTTCAGATGATCCAGTTGTATGTGGCATATATTTGATTGCTGACCCTGGTAAAAGAATTGAGGTTCTTTTCAATTACCTCGATGTACCCTGCGACAACGGAGGATTAGTTGCGGTACATTAAATATTTTTTAGTTCTACAAAGCTTATAGAGATTTCATGTCTTGGGTGCATTATTTTGAATATTGTTAGTATAGTTAGTATAGTTTTCCTGATAATCTACCCCTTGTCTAAAAATGTTTTTGAAATAACTATGTGGCCCTAAAAAACCCGAATCAGAACTCAGAAGCAATGATTTGTTGTTGCTAAAGAAAAAAAAATTGAGAAAATAACACTAATAAAAGAGGGTATACAGGGATTACATACCTACTGAGTGGTAATTAATATTGGAATTAGAATATAATTATGAATAAAGATAGTGTATAATATACTTACTCATGTAGTATGTAAGCTAAATACTACAAAAAATAACTTCAATTAGCTGAAAAAATAACTGAGAGAATATTTTTGAAGGTTTCCCTACCCTATTTTTTATTTTATAAAGACAATTAATTAAAGTATAGGTATTCATTTTGGACAATGCCCGTTAAAGCCATTTTTAAACCTTGTAATTAATAACTGGTTTAGATAAATAGGTACGATTCCATCGATATTAATAAATGAAAAGCAACTTACTCATATAAACTTTGCACAGAAGAAACCTAACTTATTTTAGCTGAAATTGCTGAAATTAACGTCACAGAGAATACATTTATAGCTGCTGACCCCCGCTTTGCACGTGACGTACTTCAAACTCCCGTCGCACCCATTTAATCCTTGCCCAACATTTGAAACCTTGCCCGAATTGTTGACATTTATGATTACTGCTCCGCTTTTTAGGATAGTAGCGTGATGATATGTGGGCTACCTCGATAAATGGGCTATCCAACACAATTTTTGTTTTTCAATTCTAACCAGTACTTCCTGAGATTAGTGAGTTCAACCAAACAAACAAACTCGTTCTTAACTCATCTTTAAATATTAGTATAGACATATCATTTATCTGTCCAGTTGATATTTTTGTACTCTATCAATATGATCCAATGTCGAGAATGTCGAGAATCCTTAAACATTAGGTAGTGACTTTTCAGTGGGTAGATGGTTGGGAGTTGAACGGGCAAGTGTGGCCAGCTGATTCGTGGGACGACAACCGCTTAGTCGAATCTTGTGGTCAGCGGCCTCAACGCAAATTAGTGTCAAGACAGAATGCAGCGCTAGTTCAGTATCGAGTGCCAGCTAAAGGAAAGGGATTCGCTGTTACTATACGACATTTAAGGAACCCAAAACGTTAGTATTTTGAACATATAAACAATTAATAACATAACCATTACATATTTGATACCCCCAGGAAATTTACACCACGTAAGTTTCAAACATAAGTGGTTAGTAAAACTTAGCACTTAACACCCGAATATATAAAAAATGGAAGAGGCTTGTGTTACTCCCAGCAGTAGAGTTCGACACTGTAATTTGATTAATTGGATACGTGATAACTGAACAATATTTCAAGGTATTTGATTAATGCAATGAAGCAAGGTGCAATATTAAATATAAGATTATTTGCTACCTTTACCAGATGGAGTGCGCGCGTATTCCAAGTATCACAACTTGTTCATATATATTCATTTGTGTACGTCTTTACGAGCAGATAGATGCACTGATATGCACCGAATACAGAGATAACAAGCACTGCATAGCATACACATAACAACTAAATACAACCCGTGAGCTTGTTAGTATTAGATTATTATGTACCGTACACGTCGTCCATAGTTCTATATTAAAATGTTAAGTTGAATTGTTTTTAAAATTAGACTAAAAGTTTATTTAGCCGGAATAAATTTGTTTGTCAAATATATCTATCTTGCATCTGTCCCTTAAAAGTACGGAACACCTTTAAGGGTCAGATTATTATTATAGCTACGAATAAACTCTTTATGTTAGCCCCTAACTTTTAACGTATAACTAGATCCTCATTCACCCAATGAGTGTCAAATTTACTCCAAATTTACGATAACAGGATTGTAAATACTATTAAATAGGTTTTAGAGTAATTAGGTAACCAAGTTTTTAAAAGTATTTTTGTTAGTGAACAGATATTTCGTGAATTATCTCGATAAGGCACAGTCATGTCATGGCAATTTTTTAACGTAGCACGTAATTCTCATTTATATTATGTGAGTACGGGGAAGGTCAACTTTAACCCAAAAAATACTCACAAACATTCTGTAATTGTAGCAGAGCACGGAACGGACGGCTAAATTTAATTCATATCTTCTTTTAGCCTAAAGTACCTAAACATTGTGACAAGCGTTTAGAGTCCTGATGATAACTTTGTTCTTCTTATAGTCCTTCTAATTTATTACAAATTTACTAGGTTTTCTGCCATAGAACGTTTGATTCCATTAGTTCTCTTCCAAATTTCATTTGTACCGCCATGGTACTAAAATAAATACTTCTTACAGCATGCAACGTAATGTTCTTCGGCTTCGAAGGTGTATATACTCTACGAAACCACGGTGCAACAGGCAACTGTTCTGTACTGGTGGCGTCACCAGCCACTGTACACGTACTGGACTTAAATGTTGGTCAGACCATAAAGAAGGGTCGACTCATGGAATTGGAAACAGGAACTATCCATCATGTAAGTTCAGAAACTATAACCACTACATTCTAAGGTCTGTATTCCAGAACGTTTTTTCAATACTCAATCTACGCTTGAGGCTAGTTTTTGCGAATTAAGAAACTTGAGAATTAAGAAACGTTCTGGAATACGGCCCTAAGTCAGTAAAAAATATGAAATTCTCTAAGCTCTAGGAGAAATATTAAGGTTTTTATTATTATGAGTTGATTTCTGTTTAACATCATCGAAGTGATGACGTTGAAAGTAATAAAAAAAAAAGTAAATAAAAAAATATCAAATATACTGATATTTTGTACAATCTAACCTGTACTATTTTTATTAATTTACTATCACGCCCATTGAAATAGCAAAAACAGGAGAAATGACATATGTGTGTCGCTGCGACATCGTCAACAATTAACGATTAACACCTTCACAGTTCTGGAAACGCGTAGATAAATATAATTCATAGGTTGTGAAAGTTTTAAATTCAGTTTTTATATGAAAACACTATATCTTAAGCAAACTTCGCGGTAGGGATCAAAAGAACACTCGTTGTCCGATGCTTGATCTTGCACAAGCATGTTGCCACATGTGGACACTTCAATGTTCCTGCGTGACATTTTTCCTATTATGATTTATATGATCATCTAAGTATTTAACACTATGGTGCATTTTTTGTATATTATTTCTACAATTATTATTTATTTTAACTTTATCGATCAGTCACATCCCTAATTACAGTTGTGTAACACCAATACACTCTGATAAATAAAGCCGGAGACAAACAGATGAATAGACCTTTTTTAATCATCAACTCAATCATCAAATGGAAGGTCATTCCTGTGGTTTGCTCTTAATGAATAGGCACATCTACATTATTCCTTATCCTATACTTCTAACACATTTCACTCTTGGGTTTTCATATCATCATTACCTTGATAATTTTGTCTTGTGTAGGGTGTATACTGTCACTAATTTGCTACGTTGGTTCGCTCAGTACTTATCTACCTCATAATTATACAATAACTATTAGTCCTTTTTAAAAATATTAGTTATTTATTTACCTGAGGAAATTTACACAAATTGATCAATTAACTAACGAAAATGTATAGTACCATAATATCGTTTACGCAGTACTATTGAAGTATTATTTACATAATTGAACAACCGAGACAGTGGCAAAGGAAACAAATTTCGTCAAAGTGCTAAACCATCTAAATTTGAAAGTGAGTTAAAGCTCATTTAATAGCACGAAGTTGAAATCCAATTTATTTCGTAGAATAAATACTTGAACTGTTGTTGATTACTTATCCTGTCAAAATTAAATTTAAATTATTTAGGTACAATGAATACTATTATAGCTAGTATTTTTATTATTATTTAATACATGTACATGATTGAGCATTTGTGCATTCTTGCCACGACGACAAACATCCAGACTACTACTAAGTATAAATTATGATGGAGCCTGAATGCGCTAGATTGAGTTATCAAAAACATCAATAAGAATCAAGGCATTCTTATGAATGATAATCCAAGTTGTGTCTCAGAAATCTAAAAAATATTTATAAAAGCAATAAATAATCCATAATAAATTATTTTTGGATGCGATGATAATATGTGTAATTGAAAAAATACCTTTAAATATAAAATAATTTTAATGTTACTTGTCAAACATAGCTATAAACCCTAAATAAGACAAAAATTAAAGAGGAGTATAAATGAGAACCAATTATCATTGCACTTCCTCTTTTAAAAAACACTATGGCATTATACGTCATATAATTACCTAAGCCATACTTATATAAGAAGTTGACTTGCTATTAGTCTTTTTACTATCCACAAAGTTTTAATATATTAAACTCTGAACCTCTATCTTTACAGTGCACAAAGCGCGGTCTGCGTGATTATGTAGACATTGGCGGCTCTAACGGATTAGATCACACTAAAATGGAAGTGCTTGACAGTGTATGTGGCCTTGACTCTACTGAAGGTAACGTTTAGCAAGCCATTAACAAGTCTAAATTAACATTAACCCAGGGGTGACTTAGTAATTTAAATAAATTAAATTTTCACTTCTACTGATAATAATTGGAGATACTGCACTACCTACAGTAATTTTGAATGTTATTGATACTATTATTAAAAAAAGGTCGGCGGATGCCCGTCAGGAACGAATCCCTTACACTTTTTTTAAACACCTCAATAAAATAAAGTAATAAATTCATTTTATTGAAAAAAAAAAAAAAATTTCAAATCGAGAGAATACTCAAAATAAATTAAATTGTTCCAGTTGTTTTATAAGCAACTAGATTTAAACTTGTGACTTTGCTTGACATATTTTAACTTTGCTTGACATATTTTAACTTAAAATCTTATTGTGTGCCGAAATTGAAAATAGTCTTTGTTACATCTAGATAAAATGAATTTATAATAGAAAAAAAATCTAGTCGGTTTATTACTACCAAAATTTATTGATTACAAATCATTTTGTTTAAAATGGGTATTTGTAAAGACGAAAGTATTACTCTTAATTATCGTATTCTTTATGTCTCAATACTTAATAAGCTTTACCTTTCTTTGGATTCCTAAAAATAAGGAGTTCAAAGGAAAAGACTGTTACAATCAAATGCTATCACATTACTAATGATTGAAAGGGCAACTAATGTCTCTAGTGGCATTAGCATGGTAATGCGATTACGATGTATCGCACATTCAAGAACAGAAAAGATTGCTTAATGTTTCATTCACTTTGATATAAAAACAAGCCTACTCAGTTTTACTTTATTAAAAGTAACTTCGTTATGTATGGCACTTTTGAATAAAATCTTTAACGTTACTTTATGCCGAGGAAAGTTGTACACACAACATAAAAAAAAATGTATTTTATTTTCGAGCTTGATTGTAACACAAATTTATTTTTAGACTTTGACTCTGGCAACTAATTGTGAATACACGGGACACGGAAGGTTACCTTATAAAATGATTCTGGCACAATATAACGAATGCACTCTACGGCTGAAAGGGCGCTTGAACAAACTAGAGGTTGAACTGAATTCATACTTATTTTGCATAGTAACTCCGATACGAACATTGACTGATCATAGAAATATTTGTTCCAATCCGGAATTTGAATTCGAGACATGACAGCCATACACAGAAACCGTCGGCAGAGGTTCACGAATCTCAGAGGTTTCTGTCCGGGAAAATAAAATATAACAACGACAAAACCCCAACAACGTACCAGTTCACGGAAGACATTCCGGATGTTGATAGGGCAAGATCAAGGCGGCTCTCAAGCACAATATATCTTGGTAATGACGAAATTTCTTCTGAGCTCCTTAAAGCCGGACTCGGGACTCATAACCTCAAAAATATGGAGAGACTTTTTAGTCGAATATCCACCAAGGACATACACCTAATGCGTGAAGCGGGAGTGAAGTTGGTCTGTTCTTCAAAATTAGTCACACTATGCTGAAGAATTTGATACATCAACTTTCAGAAATGAATCGAGCAGTCAGGCTTCGAAAGCACTACAGTACCATGAACTTTATCTATCTACAAACAGTAAACTAAAGAGCACAATTCCGTTGTTATTTTTATTTAATGAACTACGAAATAGCCATTCTGCAACGTCGTATTGGCTGGTGATAAATAGAGGTGTTGAGATGTTTGTATGAAACAGGTACCATGGTCCATGATCGACTAAATGCAGGATCAAAATGAGATATAATATCACCAAAGCTCTTCACAAATGCGCTTTAAGATGTGATACGTAGTCTAACGAATGCGATAAAACATAAAGAAACAGCATTCATGGTTAATATCACGAAATAAAAAAAATCCAAAAAATGAATTGTAAAAGTATTGTAATAAAGCATGGTTACTGGCAGCCTCGGTGGCGAAGTGGTAGTGTATGCGACTACCGCGACTGAGGTCCAGGGTTTGATTCCCGGATCGGAAAAAAATGTTTGTGTAATGCACAAATTTTTGTTTCGGAGATTGGGTGTTTCCTATGTACTCGTATAATATGTATGTATTTAGAAATATATAAGTATGTTTATCAGTCGTCTAGATTTCATAGCGAAAGCTAATATTAACTTACTTTGACGCTGTGTAAAAAAATATCCCACTATTTTATTTATTTATTGTTTTTAAAATGTTATATTTGTATAATTATATTTTCAGCTCGGCATCCTGCGCTCATTGCATGTGAAGACACCGTTGTGCGGTTGGTGTCCAGTGGCCGTTACCACAATTCCGTTACTTTAGCCTTCTCTCCCTTTGACGATATTGCAAATGCCGACCTTCTATGCGGATTAAATGACCTGTAAATTACTCGAAACAAACGAATGATATGTAACCTCTCGATTATGACTTCAGGGATGATTTCCAAAGACTATTATTATGTTATAGATGTTAATATTAATTGCTGTAATGTAAGGATATCAATGTCCCATAATTATTTTAACAATATTTGTTATATTATTTTTAATATTCTATATCTACTGGCGGTAGTTTACGGTATAGGTCGTAATGATAGTAATTTTATGAATTATTAAGGTTTTTGTCGTCGTAGATTCATTGTCAGATAAAAACTTGTGTCAAAAATGTTGTCTTTAATATTATTAAATTACTAGGTACTCGTACGTGCGTTTGCATGATATTGTGGGATTAGTTAACTGACACACAGAGATAGTACTTAAAGAACATAATCTTTAAATTTAAACAAAGCTGCATTACAATCTAAGTTAAAAGTTAATGTCACAGTAGCTTAACATCTTAATAGAAACGTAGAGTTAAAACATTATATAGGTCGTAATTTTCCGTAATTTTACTCAGCTATTATTTTAATGAGATTTATAATCAAACATGATATATCTAGTCATACATTAAGATAAATGCGTGCACACGCGTTAGTTATTTCTCAATAAATAGATAAATGTACCTGTTACAATGTTTTATTTTTCCCTCGTAAATCAATCAAATCAGCCTATGACAGATCACTGCGTGCTTGACATATACATATACATATTGGCACGCCTTTATCCCCAAAGGGGTAGGCTGAACAAAGCCTCTCAATCACACTTATGAAGGGTGATTGACCTTACTGTACCACGCTGACCAGACTGGTTGGTACAAGGTTATGTTTCGAGTTTTCTTTCTTTGCTATGACGCAAGTTGTGCATATCTATACTAATATTAAAAATCTGTAAAGTTTGAAAAAATGAGCCACGTTATAATATTACAAAGCCATAACTAACACTAGACTGCAATTTACGATAATATGAGGCAGAACACAATACGGTACCATCTCAATGGAAGTGTGGAGAACAAGAAATTTGGTTATATCCGAAAATTTCTAATAATGATGTAGACGTGGAGGTTTATTACTCTTTTACGCAAAAGCTACCGAATGGAATTTAATTGGAATAATATAGCTTACAAATTAGAACAACACTTTATATCCTGGGATAAAGTTCCTGCGGGAACAGGAAAACTTCTCTTCGCGGGCGGAGCCACCGGGCGTCTATTAGTAAGAAATATTTGCTTATTATAAAATTTATAAGATATTCGTAAGTAACTTATTAATAAGACTAGTTATCATTATTAGAACCAAACAGAATATTTAACTTAATACAAAACCAATATCTGTTTGCCAATTACTTAGTAGGAAATTCCTTGGTAGGTTACCACTGTAAATTACTAAAATTTATGAAATATTTGTTAGTTTTAATTTTTTACACACGGCAATAGGCCTGTAATGTAGGACAAAAGTGCATACGGTGAAAGTGGGCCTATAGTATGTCTCTGTGTACCCCTTCGGGGATGAAGGCGTGACAACATGTATATATCTATGTAATTTTTCGAAATAATATCCATCTTGTTAAAAATAGTATTTTTATACCACTACAATTACACAAAAGTTTAGCATACCTCTATATCGGGGCGATTTGTTTCTGTTTCGTTCCAGGTTTTCGTCCCGAATCCCTAAAATTTATTATTTCGTCGCACCTTAACATTTATTCCTGTTTCGGTCCATTATTAGACCTGTCCTTTTACATGGCAGTGAGACGTGGCCGATATTGGAGCGACACAAGCAGGAGCTGCGTGTGACGGAAATGAAGATGCTGCGGTGGATGTGTGGGGTCACGCAGATGGACCGCGTGAGAAACTCTCGCATCCGCCGCAGCCTTCACGTCCGTGACATTGCAGACAAGTTGCAAGAGTATCGCCTTCGTTGGTATGGTCACGTCTTGCGGCAACCGCCGGGCTACGTAGGTAACAAATGTCTGGCCATGTCAGCCCCGCCGGGTCCCGGTAAGAGGGGAAGACCCAAGAAGTGCTGGATTGACGTCGAAAGGGATGACATGCGTGCCAATGATCTCACTACAGGGGATGCCGAAGACCGTGCGAAGTGGAGGAGAAAATGTCGGAAAGCGGACCCCGGGCGTCGCGAGACGCAACTGGGACAGACGCTCGGATGATGATGATACTTGGTAGGTTACCACTGTAAATTACTAAAATTTATGAAATATTTGTTAGTTTTAATTTTTTACACACGGCAATGGGCCTGTAATGTAGGACAAAAGTGCATACGGTGAAAGTGGGCCTATAGTATGTCTCTGTGTACCCCTTCGGGGATGAAGGCGTGACAACATGTATATATCTATGTAATTTTTCGAAATAATATCCATCTTGTTAAAACTAGTATTTTTATACCACTACAATTACACAAAAGTTTAGCATACCTCTATATCGGGGCGATTTGTTTCTGTTTCGTTCCAGGTTTTCGTCCCGAATCCCTAAAATTTATTATTTCGTCGCACCTTAACATTTATTCCTGTTTCGGTCCACTTTATAAAATGTAACATTAGTGGAGTCGGAAAAATGAATTACTACAATCATGAAATTTTTAAGCTAATCTAGGTAAGATTTTGAGTTGAATTTTAAAAGCAATAATCACAAGTTTGTATGTACTAATAAATTTAATTATTTGCGTGTTATTCCATTTCTAAGTGGTGGTATACGTATTGTATGTAACAAGTGGCTCTAATTATGTAAAATTATGCCAAAAATAGATGATTAAAAATAAGCTTTTTGTGGCTCTGATGACCTTTAATGAAGTTTCTGGCATTAAGACTAAGTAACCTGTTTCTACAATCATGTAATTATTTTTTAGACAGTCTGTACAAAACCCACTGTAAAATATGTGAATCACTACTCGATGCGAATCGACAACAAAACGTGGGATGACAAAACATCTGGACAAACGCACTGCAAAAAAATACTGTCTCTTCATTTCATAGTCTTTTCCCAGTGTTGTTTCTAATTAGTCGAGGGTTCACCTTTATTTGGTTGCTAGGAACAGCTATCGTTGATCTTTTGATCTTATCGTACACGCTCCGAGAAATTGTTACGATTTACCTGTACACTTTAAACTATACCTACAGTTTTATCGTACGGCCCTATAGCCAGTTATTATCATACACACGTTCCTATTATCGGTTAAATTTAAACGGTACAGTTAAATCGTAACGATACCACAGCATTTGTAGCTACCGTTAGAAACTACTGCGTTAGCATATTTTTTTTGATAAACTGAAAAAAGACAATTCGATTCGAGACGGGGATTGAACCCGTGACCTTTGCCTAACCAGGGCAATATTCTAGCCACTGAGCTATTCGAAACGTATCGAATCAAAGTTGAAATTCTTCACGATATTTTAATCGTCATTTAAGAGTATGGACCAGAGCCATCTATCGAGCTTCCCAACAACTCGATACTGCCGTTTGCCAAAGGGTGTCTGCGTCGTTACCTTGTCTGACAGTTAACAGGTGCCGCAAGCAGGTTGGGTGCCGCGAGTCGCTTAGGCTCCGAAGACCTTGGTGGGGGTGATTCCCTATAACCAAGCCTTATTCATTTATTCAGAGTAATATATGTACAAAAAAACTAGGTATGTATCAGTCAATCAATTTAGCCTATCGCAGCTAAAAATACTGCTAAAAATAGACCACTCTAAATTTTCGCCAATATCTGCCATCGTTTAGGGAGGGTGATTAGTATATCACGCGGACCAAATTGGTACAGAAATTTGTTTTGAGGTTTCTTTCTCTTCGCTATAACCTCATCCGCCAATTGCAGATGAGGCCGGCTTGGGCCATAAAAATCTATGTATACCCCAATCGTACCCAATTTTAAATTTATGTTTCCTACCTATAAGAAGTATGAATATTAGTTTCAATTTTGTATATAATAAATCTGCTGACATCTTGGATATCGACTTTTGAATGTTTGTTTCAATTTGGTATATAATGTATTTGTTGATACTCTGTTTACTCCGAGAACACATTTTTGTGGCAAATACGTAGAGGAAACCTGAAACCGAGATAATTCACGCAAAATGAACTAGTTGAATAAATTTCTTTATTTTTCTAGATATCCAAATGATGTACGATAAATGTGAACTTTGTAATTTGCCGTCAGTATTTCGACGTGATTCGAGGAGATTAATTAGGAGAATGAATCCCGAGCATCGCGAGACGCAACTAGGACAGACAGTATATCACGCGGACCAAATTGGTACAGAAATTTGTTTTGAGGTTTCTTTCTCTTCGCTATAACCTCATCCGCCAATTGCAGATGAGGCCGGCTTGGGCCATAAAAATCTATGTATACCCCAATCGTACCCAATTTTAAATTTATGTTTCCTACCTATAAGAAGTATGAATATTAGTTTCAATTTTGTATATAATAAATCTGCTGACATCTTGGATATCGACTTTTGAATGTTTGTTTCAATTTGGTATATAATGTATTTGTTGATACTCTGTTTACTCCGAGAACACATTTTTGTGGCAAATACGTAGAGGAAACCTGAAACCGAGATAATTCACGCAAAATGAACTAGTTGAATAAATTTCTTTATTTTTCTAGATATCCAAATGATGTACGATAAATGTGAACTTTGTAATTTGCCGTCAGTATTTCGACGTGATTCGAGGAGATTAATTAGGAGAATGAATCCCGAGCATCGCGAGACGCAACTAGGACAGACGCTCTGATGATGATTATTCAAGATCAAATAGCAAACAACTCAAATCAAATAGTAGCTAAAAATTTGATAAATTGTTACACTACCGAGTAACTCCAATTAATAGAGTTTGATGTTGTCCAATGTTGGCAATATCTGTTGTTACAATATTTCCAGAATCTATGGACTCAAATCGTTACACCCTAGTAGTAACACCAACTATACCTATCGTCCACTAAGACAATTTACAATTTCTTGGGTCTTGAAACTTGATAAAGGTGGTCTGCTCAGAAGTATGCTAGGCTAACCGACACGATAGTACCAGGCAGCGATTGCGACTCTTTTGAACCACTTATTACTTAGTTTAATTCTATGTTTTTGAATTTTAGAGCATAATCTTCTTTTAGTTCCTCTCATAATCAAAATCATCAGAATGCAACACAGTCTCTGCAGAATTTTAACAGCCTATTTAGAAGATTATGAGAGATAGATGTGAACCTCATCTGTTTTGCGATTTATCGTAAACGTATAGTTTTTAAAAATCCTTTTCATTTCTTATACTTATTTTATTATAAAATATTAGCAATAATTTGCGTCGTTGTAAGTTGTTTCTTTTTAGAGTTTGGAAATAAAAAAAATGTTTTTCAATTAAGATTTATTGAGTAATTTTTCGGACAGAGATAGGAAATAAAATTCTGATAAAAATATTTTAAATCTGCTACATATAAATAATTCATCGTGCAACTGTACAAACGAATTTAAATAATGTTATAAATTCTAATTAAACTAGTTTATATTCGTTACATTAAAGTTCCCTAATAATAAAACTAATGATGATGACTACATTTTTACTACCAAGTGTTTAGCATTTGAAATAATGAACTTATATTCATTGATTGTTCATAAATATATAAGCGTTAAGAATACAATAGGTACATGTTATTTGGAAATTTAAACTATAAAACATATATTGTCGACGTCATTCGCATTTTCAATAATACAAATGAGTAAGTGTACAATCCAATGTATTCACACACATTAAAATTAGCACCTAATTGTAAAGCAGTACCTACCATTATCAATTGCGTAACAGATAGAAGCTTTTACACAAATAACATTGCACATTCATATAATAAATAATAAACTACACATTGAAAAACTATTTCCTATAAGTTATTCAGCGTGCTGGTTATTTATATAGATGTATTACAAATTCAAGAGAAATAAATATGAAGTCACATAAAATTTTAATGGCAATCACATCGATTCTAAGTCTTATATTATCCTTACAACAACTAGAGAATAGCTTAATTAACAAATATCAACAAACAGTACTATAATTATAACCGTCTTTAAAAATAATACATGTAGAACAATAAATGGAAAATATTTGTGTATTAAAACACGTATATACTCGTATAATGTGTGGGTGTAAGGGGCCCCACCAAGATCTTCGGGGCCCAAGTCAACCTCCCGTGCCAGTGCGTGCACCTGCTGATTAACGGACGAGGCTCTGGCGCTGGCTTTCCCCTCTGGGGTTGGGAGGTCTGAGGGCGTCGCTCCCATAAAAGCCACCCGCCGAAACAAATAATGAAAAGAAGTAAAAGGAATGCTGCTAGGGATAGGGCGCCGCCGCAAAACGGCGCGCAGGAGCCCCGCCCGACTCCTGTGGCAAGTGGGCTAGGGCTGCCGTGTGTCGGGCCAGCACGGCTAAAGAAGTTAGCCCCAACCCGAATCCGCTTCGCATCTTGGAACATTGGCACGCTGACTGGGCGTGCGGTAGAGTTGGCCGAAGTACTCTCCAGGCGGAGGGTGGACGTGGCGTTCCTGCAGGAGACTCGGTGGAAGGGCAACAGAGCCCGGCCTTTGCAGAAAGGCTACAAGCTGTACTACACGGGTGCGCCTGGTGGGGAGAACGGGGTGGCCGTGGTGCTCTCCGAAGGGCTGCAGAGCGGCATCTTGGAGGTGAAACGCTGTAGCGACCGGCTTATGATCGTGAGGGTGCTTATCGATGGGATTATTACCCACCTGATAAGTGCCTACGCGCCACAGGCCGGTTGTAGCGACGCCGATAAGATGTCGTTTTGGGGCCAACTCGAGGGAGTGCTTCGGAGCATTCCGTTGTCACAGGGAATCGTTTTGGGCGGCGACCTAAACGGTCATGTGGGTGAGAGGTGTGAGGAGTTTGAACGTGTTCATGGTGGTTTTGGATACGGCACCCGCAACACTGAAGGAGAAACTATCCTCAGAACGTGTGCGGCTGCCGATCTGGCCATTGTGAACACGTATTTCAAAAAGAAATCCGAACATCTCATCACCTACAAGAGCGGGAGGCGTACAACTCAGATCGATTTCCTACTCACTAGGCGACACAGCATCGGCAAGGTGGCCAACTGCAAGGTCATACCCGGTGAGAGTCTTACTGCACAACACCGTCTCCTTGTCATGGACCTCTGCGTGAAGCCTAAAGGCAAACGCATCGAGCGGTGCCAGCGCCGCATCAGATGGTGGCTGCTTGATGAAACTAGGTCCCAGGAGTTCGTCTCAGCTGTCGGTGACAAGTGCACCGACACTGAAGGCGAACCAGTTCAAGATTACTGGGACAAAGTTCAGGCGGCCATCCTTGGAGCGGCGAAGGTGGTGCTCGGTGAGTCTAAGGGTGGACGCAAATGTGACAAGGAAACTTGGTGGTGGAACGACGCAGTCCTGAGGGAGACCAGGGAGAAGAAAGCCCTCTTTAAAAAGTGGCAAGCGACCGGATCTTCCGAAGACCGCGACGCGTACAGGGCTGCCAAGCGCGCCACAAAGAGAGCTGTAGCCAGAGCCAGACGAGACCACTTACAACCTTTGTATGATAAGCTGGAATCGTCTGAGGGGCAGAAGCTCATCTATAAGCTGGCGCGCTCCAGGGTCAAAGCGGCACAGGATATATCCAAGTGTCGCTGTGTAAAAGACCCTGAGGGCAACCTGTTAAGCGAAGACCTCGCGGTAAAGGAGAGATGGCGCTCGTACTTCCACGAGCTGCTTAATAAGCAGCATAAAGAGGTGCAGCCTCCGGACCTCCCTCCGAATCAAGGACTAGTGCCACCGGTAACGCCTGGAGAAGTCCTGACTGCGCTTCGCCGCATGAAGAATCGGAAAGCTGTCGGACCCGATGGAGTCCCCATCGAAGCCTGGAAGGCGATGGGTCCTCGCGGTGTGGGCATCTTAGTAAACCTTTTTAACCGCATACTCCTCAGCGGGCAGATCCCAAACCAATGGAGACTAAGTATTATTACTCCAGTCTTCAAAGGTAAGGGGTCAGTGCAGGAGTGCGGGAGCTACCGCGGTATTAAGGTGATGTCCCACACCATGAAGATCTTCGAGAGGATTATAGACTCTCGGATCCGGCAGGAGTGTACTCTCTCGGAGTGTCAATATGGGTTTCGCCCTGGTCATGGGACCACGGACCCTGTTTTTGCCCTGAGGGTTGTCGCAGAGAAATACAGGTCGAAGAACACGCCTCTGCACTGTTTGTTCCTAGATATGCAGAAGGCCTTCGACTGTGTTCCTCGTGCGATGATCTGGTGGGCACTGCGGTCCAAAGGAGTTCCAGAGGTCTATATTGACACTATCCGGGACATGTACTGTGACTCCGACTCAATGGTTCGGACTGCCGTTGGCGACACGAAACCCTTCCCCATCACCGTCGGGGTACACCAGGGTTCTGTCCTTAGTCCGCTTCTGTTCAGTGTAATATTAGACGAATTGTCGGACAGCATCAGAAACCCGCATGAGCAGCCTCCATGGTTGCTCATGTATGCTGACGATATTGCGCTGGCAGACGCGGACAGGGGCAGATTGGTGCGACGTGTAAAGGCGTGGAAGGAGACGCTTGAGAACGGCGGTCTGAAACTAAATGTGGCGAAGACCGAGTACTTGGCACTAAACTCGACAGATCCCACATCCGTCCGCATAGGCGGTGATTTGGTCGAGCGCACGGACCAGGTTAAATACTTGGGATCTGTTTTTCACACGTCCAGTGACATCGATTGCGATGTCAAGTCACGCATTGCTGCCGCGTGGGCCAAATGGCGGGAGATGACCGGTGTCATTTGTGACCCTAAAATGCCGATCCGGTTGAAGGGACAGGTCTACAAAACCATTATTAGACCTGTCCTTTTACATGGCAGTGAGACGTGGCCGATATTGGAGCGACACAAGCAGGAGCTGCGTGTCACGGAAATGAAGATGCTGCGGTGGATGTGTGGAGTCACGCGGATGGACCGCGTGAGGAACTCTCGCATCCGCGGCAGCCTTCACGTCCGTGACATTGCAGACAAGTTGCAAGAGTGTCGCCTTCGTTGGTATGGTCACGTCTTGCGGCAACCGCCGGGCTACGTAGGTAACAAATGTCTGGCCATGTCAGCCCCGCCGGGTCCCGGTAAGAGGGGAAGACCCAAGAAGTGCTGGCTTGACGTCGTAAGGGATGACATGCGTGCCAATGGTCTCACCACAGGGGATGCCGACGACCGTGCGAAGTGGAGGAGAAAATGTAGGAAAGCGGACCCCGGGCGTCGCGAGACGCAACTGGGACAGACGCTCGGATGATGATGATGATACTCGTATAATGTGTAACGCAAATTTTAGGCCTATTGAAAATAAACTTTAGCTAGGACAAAAATATTTTGTTCAGATAGAATGATACAATATAAGATATAAGTTACGCTTAAATAGAAATGCGGATACCAAGACATTAATAAAAAAAAAGCAATTACAATTTGGAGAACAAATTCAACTGATTTTGGTCCGCTCTGTGTCTCAGGTGGTCAGAGCATTACCTTTGATAGGCAAAGACGACGAATTTAAGTCTCAACGGAGCTAAAATGTCTGTTTTCGCTTTAAATAAAAATGTATATGAGAAATACAGCGAATAATCTTCGCTTGAAAAATCCCAAAGTTGAACAAGGTAACGGGTAGTAAGTAGTAGTGCCAAATTTTTAAATTCTTGGATCCAAGGTCATGCCTACCCGTGTTGTTCTGATGTTAATGAATGGGATATAGTTGAAGAACTCTTCAGAACACTTTCCGTGTGGTAGGTTCGGTAAAATGCAATCATGATTGAATCAATTGGTATTTCGCTGCACTAGCTGCTGTAATTTATGTTTAATATGTGTGTTTTATGAGTATGGAACTCGGTCAAGATTTCGGAATCGTTTGGGTACGCACTTTACGTCGCAATCGAGATCAAATACGAGCTACCGTCTTTTTTATTTACAGTCCGCCTCACCGCTGGATAGGAGAAACAACCCAAATATGCAAAATACTATCATCCATATAACAATTAATATTCCTGAAGGACAACATGTTATTGATAACAAAGTGAAAAAGGAATGGATGACAAAATATACCCCTGTGTTAACCTAAAGGGAGAATTTCAGCAACGCAGGGGACCTGAAGAGGCTATTAAAGCTTTAGAGATGTCCTAACAGAAAACCAAGGACTCAACGCGAAAAATATTATGTTACCTACATTTGAAGATCAGTTTACCGTATCGGCCTATAACCATATGACCCATTATAATTAGCAAGTGTTACTCCAGATAACGCATGAGCTCTTTATTGATGGTAAGCTCAAACACCTTATAAACCAGCAAGGTCAGGACATGGGAGAATGTGAATGCGTGGGGAACATCCTGTACCTATAGTCAGTTTTCAGTGACCTGCCAGCAGGGACTAACTTCGTCAATGTCTGTTTGATTAGGCGGGAGCTGATGCTCAGAACAGAAACCTGGACATTTGGGATGCACACCGGGATTATTAGATTAAATATCAATATAAAAAATATCCACATCGGGATTATTAGATTAAAGGTTATGGAAAATAATTGTTTTAAGATAGCATTACACGCATTTCTTTTTAGAAGTGCTGTGCTGTTATGTGTTTTATCTTAAGACAAATATATTTTATTATGAATTTTAACTATAGGTGATATGTGTCTTACCTGCCTTAAATTTACGTTGTATTATTAGTGATATGTATTGTTTTATTTGTTCTATATCTAAACTATAGTCTGACACGAATATGTATCTGATATATTGATTACACAAATCTCTTTATAATAAAGTAGTATCAGTGCCGTATTTCTTTTATAATATTCAAAGTTAAATATGATTGAAACGGATACTGCTATTATTTACATAACTATAAAATATAATATTTATGTATAGACAAGCATGTTATTACAACAATGTTGTAATTAATTAATAATTTGGTTTAAACAGACCTTAAAATATTAGAAATAGCTACTTATATTACAGTCCTTATTTTGATCACTTTACACCTTACTTTTACTAATTAAAGCTATCCCATACAACTTCTCAAATTGTGCTTATTCAACAAGAAAGCAAATGTTGTGCAGTTAAGTATACGTTTTTTAACATGGTACAAGATTAATCACTGGATATATAGGATTTCGTGAAATATAAATAAAGAGATATTTTAAAATATAGTAGAATTCTATTTTGTACTTGGAATAGGTAAAATGTGGTAGAATTTATATGTGTAAGAAATTAGATAGGTATTTTTGATGTCGTTATAGCATAAATGATCAATATCCTCGATTATGTACGGTCAGAGGTCACTTTCTCTAATTATAGTCTAAATTTTTGAGATTGTTCAAGGATAGTAATTGACGTTCGCATATATAAGTATTAATGTTTATTATCGCTAATATTTCTTTAGTACAAATATTATGTTAAAAGTATAAAAATTGTTACTAAGTTCATAAGATATATTTTCACTTAAAGCATTGTTAAGCTACGAATTACGTACTGTTTCGGAATTCACGGCTATTGTCAAGACGTAGAACATCCGGATGCATTTGTACACGTTAAGTTTTTAAAATATTCTTTTAGAAATAAGACACGAATTTGACTATTAAAATTGCATAAATCGGAGATCTTTCAACGTACTAAGTATAAAATATTTTGTGTAGTTTATGTGTATTACATTCATGGGAATTGTGCATTGCCTATTTTATACACTTATTAGATACACAGATAAGTCTACGCAGCTTTTATTATATCGCCATTTACTCTTAAGAAAGGACTAGTCACAAAATATGCTATTATCTGTATGAAGTCATAAGAATTTAGAGTTCATAAGATTCTCAAGTGTAAGTCGCACCTACGAATTTATTAGCAGTCTAAATACAATAGTTGTAAATATATAGATACAAATTCATCTCACAGTATACACTTTTGACTTCTTTAAACAATATCATTAATATAAAATCGTATTTTATTCTACGATAAAGATTGCTATTTAAGCAGAGGCACACTTTGATATGTATAGTGATCTTATGGAACTGACACGTGTGAAAGCTTCGCTTTAACAATCAAAGCCAACGTTTAAACATTTTTCTCTAATTATAATTATCTATTATCCCTAAACATAATTCTTAACATTCCATTGACATTAATACTATCAATTAACATGAAATACATATTAACTAAGTATACAAAACACCGAACATACAAGACAACTAGTTACAGGAACATCGTAAACTAAATGACTAAATATACAACATGTCATTGCTACTAAGTAGATATAACAATTATGAGGGATTTTTGAAAAAAGCATAATCACTAATTTGAAATTGGAGGATATTTCTGTATTCAGACGATTTTTCACACCTACATTTCCTTCACTTTAAAAGTCTTATTCAAAGTTCGAATGCTAGAGCACGTTGTTTTACCATACGTTTATTTTTTCAGTAATTACTTGTAGCTAAACTATTAGTAAAATTAACTAGTAGTAAAATTTTGTTAGGTGAATGATATCACCTACCAAAATTTTGACATACTAGTACCAATCGATAAACTAGTACCAAAATCTCTAGACTTCTTGTAAAATATCAGTACCATCTAATAAAATCGAGTATTTTCTTAGATTTCGCCGATACTTTACCTATGAAAATATTTATTTGCTTGTTTTATTGTTCTAGTTTGCCTACATAAGTTGTCTACTTTTCCCTAATTACGTAAACATTGTGTGTTTACAAAGCGATGGTTGTTGCGAGTGTGGTCAGCAGCAGTATGGGAAGGGTAGTGCCTGCTACACTACTGTACGGGCCGGTCACTGCACCATCACATGGAACGCGCTCTAATTCTGAAAACGAGATACAAAATTGTTATCAAGTCACTGTTTCTGTTCTGTCACTATTCTATAGCATTTTATTTTTCATTTTAACCATAAGTCGTCATGGTAGTCGTTTTAACTAGCTGTCCCAGCGAATGTTGTTTTGCCGTTATATGATACCGTTATGTTATGTTATTTACCCTTATCATTTAGAGCAAATATAATTTACAACCTATCAAGTAGATTTCACACCTACCAAGTATACAAAATAAAATCGAAGGGATTTCTTCGAATTATTTTTAAACTTGGTACAATATAAAAACGTAAACGCAAGGCAATGCAACCGGTGCTCAAATAAGAAGAGCTTCGTATGTAAATATGAAGAGCTTCGTATGCAACCAGTAATAATTACTTTCGTTTTCAGTGAATTAATTCTGTTGTTGCACAAGAAAATGTTTAGCAAATAAGTTACTGTTCTGTATCTCATTCCTTTTTCTTCAAAAGCCTTACTTTTAACATGGAGAGCAGTTATACGCTCGCCATATTAAAAAGTAACGAAGGGATAAACTTTTTATTAAGGAGTACCTATATTTATTGACTAAAATTTTTAGTTAACTATTTAAATAGTTACAATTTTACTACTACAGTTTTTATATTGTGGCGTCGTCCTTTTTATATACCCTCTTGGCATAACCAGCAAAAGCGTTTGCGCAGCAATTTATATAAAAGGAGAGCTGCTGCCGATATGAATGAAAATTCCAGTAAGCCTAGCTAAAGTATTTATTTATAATCTTCGTATCATCTTGGGTTAAGAGGTGAAATAGTGTTGACCTTTCTAGACATATCACAAGATCTGTTTCTAAAAATAATCCCATCGATGGGTAAGGTTACGAATGAAGAAATTAAGATATTGCCGTCCCCCAGTGGTAATAACTTTGACAACAGCGGCGTCACAGTACGAGTACACGTATAATTACTTTGATCATATATGTACTTTGCCAGTGTCTAGTTGTTTTGGCGTCTTCATACATTCATATGCCAACTATATTGAAAAATTAAAAGTCTAATTTCAAACTAATTGTAATAGTTTTTGTAATAAAACTGACTATTAAATAGTTAATTAACACTTTCCCGCCAGCTAATCACTAATCAGTATAAGCTACCAACAAATACAAATAAAATAAAAAAATACATTTAGTACCATTAAGTCTGTTGAGGAAATCATTCCAAAACGCGCAAGCTGATGCTCGAGGACCACGAGGACCTGCCGGCCCGCTGGTTCCATCTGCAGTGTAAGTATAGTAGTGTGGCGATGCACGAGTATACAGTGGCCACTTTTCTTCTGGCTTGTGTGGTTTCCTAGAATATTTATTGTACAGGTTTAATAAAAAAATTAACAGATAATTCTCGTTATATGGCAAATCTTCTCTTCATACTTTTGGCAAGGTTTTGTTTACTAATGTTAAAAACTAGCCAACTAATGTTTGTACACATCATAATTGTTAAAATCTGTAATCTCTATTGAGCTCTTTTAGTTCAGTAAAAGGAGATCAATCTACTATAATTGTGATTAGTAACAGTTAGAGTGGTTACAAGTGGTTAAAGACCCTGAGGGCAACCTGTTAAGCGAAGACCTCGCGGTAAAGGAGAGATGGCGCTCGTACTTCCACGAGCTGTTTAATAAACAGCATAAAGAGATGCAGCCTCCGGACCTCCCTCCGAATCAGGGACTATTGCCACCGGTAACGCCTGGAGAAGTCCTGACTGCGCTTCGCCGCATGAAGAATCGGAAAGCTGTCGGACCCGATGGAGTCCCCATCGAAGCCTGGAAGGCGATGGGTCCTCGCGGTGTGGGCATCTTAGTAAACCTTTTTAACCGCATACTCCTCAGCGGGCAGATTCCAAACCAATGGAGACTGAGTATTATTACTCCAGTCTTCAAAGGTAAGGGGTCAGTGCAGGAGTGCGGGAGCTACCGCGGTATAAAGGTGATGTCCCACACCATGAAGATCTTCGAGAGGATTATAGACTCTCGGATCCGGCAGGAGTGTACTCTCTCGGAGTGTCAATATGGGTTTCGCCCTGGTCATGGGACCACGGATCCTGTTTTTGCCCTGAGGGTTGTCGCAGGGAAATACAGGTAGAAGAACACGCCTCTGCACTGTTTGTTTCTAGACATGCAGAAGGCCTTCGACTGTGTTCCTCGTGCGATGATCTGGTGGGCACTGTGGTCCAAAGGGGTTCCAGAGGTCTATATTGAAACTATCCGGGACATGTACTGTGACTCCGATTCAATGGTTCGGACTGCTGTTGGCGACACGAAACCCTTCCCCATCACCGTCGGGGTACACCAGGGTTCTGTCCTTAGTCCGCTTCTGTTCAGTGTAATATTAGACGAATTGTCGGACAGCATCAGAAACCCGCATGAGCAGCCTCCATGGTTGCTCATGTATGCTGACGATATTGCGCTGGCAGACGCGGACAGGGGCAGATTGGTGCGACGTGTAAAGGCGTGGAAGGAGACGCTTGAGAACGGCGGTCTGAAACTAAATGTGGCGAAGACCGAGTACTTGGCACTAAACTCGACAGATCCCACATCCGTCCGCATAGGCGGTGTTTTTGTCGAGCGCACGGACCAGGTTAAATACCTGGGATCTGTTTTTCACACGTCCAGTGACATCGATTGCGATGTCAAGTCACGCATTGCTGCCGCGTGGGCCAAATGGCGGGAGATGACCAGTGTCATTTGTGATCCTAAAATGCCGATCCGGTTGAAGGGACAGGTCTACAAAACCATTATTAGACCTGTCCTTTTACATGGCAGTGAGACGTGGCCGATATTGAAGCGACACAAGCAGGAGCTGCGTGTCACGGAAATGAAGATGCTGCGGTGGATGTGTGGAGTCACGCATCCACGGTAGCCTTCACGTCCGTGACATTGCAGACAAGTTGCAAGAGTGTCGCCTTCGTTGGTATGGTCACGTCTTGCGGCAACCGCCGGGCTACGTAGGTAACAAATGTCTGGCCATGTCAGCCCCGCCGGGTCCCGGTAAGAGGGGAAGACGCAAGAAGTGCTGGCTTGACGTCGTAAGGGATGACATGCGTGCCAATGGTCTCACTACAGGGGATGCCGACGACCATGCGAAGTGGAGGAGAAAATGTAGGAAAGCGGACCCCGGGCGTCGCGATACGCAACTGGGACAGACGCTCGGATGATGATGATGATGAGAGTGGTTACAATAGATTGGGATTGGGTGTAAGTAAAAGGAGTTCAATCTACTTAAACCGTGATGAGTAACAGTTAGAGTGGTTACATTGGATTGGGATTGGGTGTGAGTGGTCTAACAAATATCTCCGGGGCCCAAATCGACATCACCTGCTAGGGGTTCCCCTGATGATCAGTTACGAGGCATCGACGCAGGTTCTCTTACGAGTTTGTAAGGTCAGACTGCAGTCGCTCTCAACAATGCCACAAATAAAAAGCCAAGCCAATGCGTCTCCTAGTAGCCAATATAAACGAACCCCAGGCTCCAAATTCAGGTAGGATTTGGAGTAACTGGGAGAATACATAAAAAGTAAGAAGAAAAATAGTCACACCGGATGTGACAGACAATTTAATTAAGCTCAGACTATCGTACAACCAATAATAGTGGAGGTTTTACTTTCTTTTAATGTTTTTTTCATGGCATAGTTGTCGTTAACTCTGTCTTGATCTAAAATTGAATATACCTACTACAGGGGATATCCATCACGCCTTATCCCCGAAGGGGTGGCAGAGGCATATTATATGCCCACTTTTCACCGTATGGATTTACCTGTCCCACGTAATAGGTGGTGTGCCCATTGCCGTGTTGAAATAGACAGACGCAGGTTGTGGCTACCTGCTGTTGAAATTTTTCATGCCGCCCATAAGGCATTCAACCCAAGCAATTCAACCAGGCTTAACGACTGCCATTTTAACTGGTCATTGGACATTGTCACTGGCAACCGGGACCAACAGCTTAACGTGCCTTCCGAAGCACGGAAACGCTCTCAAATGTAAATGCCACAAAGTGGTCACCCATCCGAGGACCAGCCATAGTGAAAGTTGCGTAACTCAGTGATCGTTTACAGAACACTGAGACCGCGGGGCCACGAGCGCTATATAAAATTACTATATAAATTGAATTTTGCACAACACTAACCCAGTCAGCGCAAATCTGGTAAATGACTGCATAATGTGTGCAGCAAGATCACGTTCCCTGGTGTGGTACTGCAAAGACATGTTAAGTGGATGTCCAAATACATATTCCATCTCATCACCGTGCATTACTCCCATCCATTCACCCCAAAGACTTGTACTGGTACGCTGAAAGTAGAAGATTAATGTTCTCTAAATTATGCTTTGCTAAAAATATTTAAGTAGGTACATTTTGCAATTAGCATATAACATATTACTATTGATATATGTTGGAATATATGAATTGTAAAACTATACATATAAAAATGCTTGGACTGAAAGATTCAGCAACGCAACCCTCAAACGACTGAACAAATTTGACCAAGTGCAAAAAGAGATAGCTTATTTTACGTGTGGAAAACTATAAAACAACACAGTACCTATCTACAGCGGCTTTGCCAGGGGGTTCAGATCTAGGATTTTTATTGCAAATTTCTTTTAAAGGGTAAAGCGTACCTAGATTTGAAACTTTGCGCTAGTGATGCCGTGAGGCTAGTGACAATTTTAATTGATTAATGCGCTATTTATGAGTATGGTTTTAAATTTCTTTTTTAACTGACATATTATTTTTCAGCATTTAAAATTGTGTGACATATTATTATTTACTTTGAAGATAGTTTTAAGACCTTGAGGAATTTTACGTGATTGCGTGAGCCAAGATTAAATCTTTAACGTTTTCACAAATCAATTGTAATTTCTATCTTGACGTTAATTGTAGCGAAGCTTTTCATGTCAACTGAACATTAAAACTTAAATTGATTAAGAGACATTATCTATCTTGAAAATTAGAACTGTATTAAAAAACTAACTTAAATTGTAACCTAGCTAAAATTTAATTTTAAAATATTGCTATATTACGAGTATCTAACATGTCTGTACATGTATAAAAAAAAAAAAACAACCTTAAAATATGAAGAAAAAAAAAAAAGCATGCAAATACAGGAGTCTAGGCTCCGAATATGATTTTGTCCCATTCGGTGTCGAGACCCTTGGTCCGTGGGGTCCTAGGGCTACAAGGCTTTTTAAAGAAATAGCAAAAAGGTTAGTCGACATCACAGGAGACCGAAGAGCTGGCAGCTACCTCGGCCAAAGAATTAGTTTAGCTATTCAAAGGGGGAACGCTGCCAGTATCTTCGGAACCTTGCCTAAAGGGACTCCTTATATTAATATATTTTAAATTTTTGTACATGTATTCTGATACTATTGCTTTATTTAATACGGTAAAAGAAATATTCTTTATATTACCTACTTGAAAATGCTAAAGGTTATTAGTTTCAAAGTAATAGCAGATATGTACACATATAATTTGTTGCAACCGATTTATTCTTATGTTGCTGTTATTGTTTTGTTATTACACATGATTTTTCTGATTACTTATGATTTTCATTTTCACTGATATAATGGCAAAAAGTGTAAATTTATTCAGAATAAAAATTAAGATTAATTTATTCACAGTTAAAATTGACTTTTGAACTTTAAAACATAGCTAGAAATCATAAATATTTTTATCGAATAAAAATGCAGAAAGAAACTCGGAGTACCTGTATATATTTATAAAATCTATATTTTAAATACCCTTGTTTGCAGAAAATAAAGAATTTGAATGTTTCATATATTTCTTAAATGGTAGATATAAATAAATAAATAAAATAAATAAAATAAATAAAAAAAATAAAAAATAAAATAAATAAAATAAATAAATAAATAAAATAAATAAAATAAATAAAATAAATAAAATAAATAAATAAATAAAAATTTGAATTTTTAAATTTGAGGACAACGAGGACCTGCCGGCCCTTTCTTTAAACTGGCGATCCTCGTGCAGGTAGTTTTCTCGCGCAAAGGCTTTCCATAGCTATTCAGCGTGGGAATGCTGCCTGCATCATGAGTACCACCTACCGAGGGGAACCAGTCTAAATTTTTAATAAATAGGTTAGGTAGTTTTTTATTTAGGAATGGTTAACTATTTAAAATAATTCGTTACATATTTTCAATTTAAAATTATAACTGGTTTTTAGAAGATGTGAAATAAATAATTTCAAATTTCTTTCACAAATCAAAAACACAACTAATTCCATCAAGTAACCATCTTATTTACCAGATATGGTCAATTATCACTTACTGGTACTTGTTTTAAAAACAGAACTCAATTAGGTATAAAGATGATTATATTTAATATGTTTTAATAATTGGAATATTCTTTGGTGTCAATGTATCGTTTTCGAAGGACGGCGATATAATAAATTTGGGTGAATAATTAGCATTTGAGAATTGTTTATCATTTCGCGATGCCTTCCTGACAGAGTAGTATTTCTATTCGATTTGAGTTTACTCACGTTCAGAACAGTGACGTACCTACGGCGTCAACACCTACTGCTCACTCAGAGAAACGAAACCGAAAGCTTGCTATCCATTTTAATTTCTGGACATTCAGTATACTGACGAAAAAAGTAATCGACTATTACATAATCAATCTTTTCAGACTTAAAAATTTACTGTTTGAACTTACCCTTATCAAATTTCTTACGTACAAGCATACTTATAGCTAGGTTAAGTGGGCATGTCATCTTAGACAGGAAGAAGATAACGCGTTTCCTTTTATACAAAAGATAAATCTACAATCTACAACAATGTCCGTTATTAATAAATAACAAAGCTATGTTGTACCTACGTACCGTCTTTTGTACGTTGCTGAACAAGTAGCCTTGTTAGGCTTTTGTGATGAAAAGTTCGACGAGATATAAGTAGTTTTTAAAGAAACTATATTATTTTGTCAGTCAATCGCGTATTTTATCCCCAAAGGGAATGAACAGGCGTAGGTTGTGACGATCTGTTGTTGAAATTAATGTTGACTGCCATGTTACTGGCAACCGCGGCTAAAGGCTTACGTGTCTTCGGCGGAAACGCTCGATAGAAATGCCATGCCACGAATCGGTCACTAATCTCAGGAGCAAACATGGCGCAAGGTGCACGTTAGATAACACAGTTGCTGTGAAGAGTGTATATTATTTTGAATACTAGAAAATATACAAAGCAATGTCTTAGTAAGCAATTTCAATTTATATATACCAGTCTAGGTACTTATCTTAATTTAAATTAATTGTTCAAAATTCCAAAAATTCTTTGTAAAAAAGAGGTTCAAGAATCCAGGCATGTAAATTGGATTATCAAAGGGTTTCTGAAAAATTCATTCGTGATAAAATAGATTAAATTGTATACAAATCGCAGTCTCCATTTCATTTTCATCATCTTCAATTAATATACAGTGAAGCGCCTCCTCTCAGGCGTTTAGTCCTGCTGATATAATAACGGCTCCAAAGCATATTAGCTTCGTTTGTATCCAGGATTAGCACTCCGATTATGGCGACAAAGATTTGTGTAATCTGATCAAAATATTGGCAAACTGAAAAGGCATCAGACTCTTATACTTTATTAGGTACAAGTCTCAAAACTTTTGATATATTTCGCTTAGCTTTGTGTGATTTCAGGAAAAGGGACGGAAGTCTATCACAGGAACAGGGAGCCCGGAAACGCGCTATTATTTGATTTGAGCAATAAACTACTGCGTTCAGTCGTGAAGCATTGAACCAAGTCAATTTCCCAATCTGAATCTTGTTTAAGTTCGTTCTAGGGTGAACAGAACATTATTAGATAAAATTTTGCTTGTATGGAAAAATGATACAGCTGACGCTTCCTATATTTATCTGACGGTTTAATTTAATTTAATATTCTCCCTGAGATATCGTATATATATACTAGCACCCACTTGCCGCTCCGCCTACGTGGTAAGTCAAACTAAATATTGTCCCTCTCACGCATATTATATTTCTTAACGTAGAAAATTTTAGGAGCCATGCTCATAAATATTATACACTAGTTGATGCCCACTGCTCCACCTGCATGGTGAAATTTTCCCTTCTTTTTCTCAAAGTAACTTGTTCACAGGATAAAAAGTAGCCTATGTCCTATTCTAATGTGTAAGCTATATTAATATGTAACGTACATGTAAATCCACCATTTAGTTTTTATGTGAAAGAATACCAAACTCCACACAGTCAAACAAACTTTCACATTTATAATATTAGTAGGATTCAAATTGAGATATATTTAACATTCCTACCTACTATTGTTTTCTTAATATAATTTGGTATAATTATACTCTCTAAGTTTGTTCGACTGTTCGAATAACACCCACGCAACCATCCAATGTTTTACTGTCATTAGATTTAACAATAGACTAACAAAATAAAAGGACAAGATAAGCGTAAAGTTGTTAATCTAAAATACCTAATTAGTATTTCAAATTCATTCGTACTGAACACTATTTGAATCGAACACCAAGAACCCAGTGATTGAAATGACTCATGAGAAGAATCAGCATTATACTCAGAGAGTTCTAAGTCCTACAAAATAGCAAACTGTATAAGAGGCCGCTAAGAATTCGATCGACGGTAATTGGGTCACTTTCAAATTTAGTAGGAAACAAAAGCATAATTAACGTAGACGGTCTAAAAAAAAGCAGGGTGAAGAAAAGTATGATTACTTATGATTACACACTCCTGTGAATATTCACCTTCGCCGTCTGAGTATTAATCACCTCAGTATTAATTCCTAAAGCGTTTATTAACTAACTTCCAAAAACAAGAGTTTTTGGCAGTGGACAAGCCCAGTCAAGTTTTGTTATGATTTAAGTTCAAATAAACGGTCTAGTTATGTAAAACTCTTATCATATATGACTTTTCGCTGATGAGCTAAAAATTGTTTGTGAATAGGGATTGGATTTGAGAAGTGATTGCTCCGCTCTAGTTGATTCGCAACAGAAAACAAAAAGATTTTTAACCCGTACAAATATTTACATATTATAATTTCACATTAAATATATGTAGGTCTAATTTTCTCGATACCCAATGATTCTCAGATATATACCACCTCGCATATATGCCAGATACAGATCTCATTCATTCATCAAGGTAATGTGTAAATAGGTAATAATGAAAATCGCACACTTGGTTTGCAGGACACGAAAACGTACCGTAATTACGAGTTTCGGTTCGCACTAACATAGACTTATAATTAGAGCCCCATTAGTTTAACATTAATTGGACCCTAGAGCGCATAAACCTTTATAAAATGTTTCTTATTCCAAATGCCCCCGAGAGGTTTAAACACGAACATTAAAGCTGTCAATTTGTTCATCACCTAGAAAATGCAGCTATTCCAAGGCTAATGTAGTGTGCAGTCATGCATGAGTTTAGCATGACATAGGTAGCAGGTTACCCTAACTTTTGTACCCACATATTAAGTAACTATTTTCACTGCCAGAGCCTCTGTTATATCCGCCGTAAGTTTGTTTCATAACCTTCCTATCGCCAAGCGGTGGGTGAAGGATATGAGAAGATCGCCAGTCGAATGACCGTGAAAAGGCTGTACTGACCAGTTTCTTGTTCAAGGTACCTCAAGAACTCATTAATGAATTATTAATGAAAATTCTAAATTAATAAAATTCCTCCTGTATTTCATCATTAAAAGTATTTCATAATTATTAAAATTAAATATAAAAATATAATATCGTGTAGGTGTATGTAATGGAATGAAAAGATAATTATTTTTGACGATTAACGATATGACAAGTGCGTAGGTATTTATCCAATACTAAACCTTTTTCCAACACTACCTATCCTTGTCTTTGTCCTTGTCCCTGTATATGGCAGCTCGAAATGCCATCAAGTCCAGTACGTAGACTTATTGTCGTTATATGGAAACTAGCTGACCCGCCCGGCTTCGCCCGTGACATACTTCAAACCCCGTGGCACCCATTTAATCCCGTCGTTTATTAATTTCACCATAATGTATGAACATTTTCCAAATTACTTGATTACTTCTCCGCTCTCAATTACTACGCCCGCGCCCGCAAGCCCGGTCGAATTTTTGTTACACGAAATTAATTTCTTTGAGCATTTTTTTGATATTGCCATATCGCCTATGGCAATATCAAATATCTTAGCATATAATCTTACCATATAACGACAATAAGTCTACGTACTGGACTTGATGGCATTTCGAGCTGCCATATACAGGGACAAGGATAAAGACAAGGATAGGTAGTGTTGGAAAAAGGTTTAGTATTGGATAAATACCTACGCACTTGTCATATCGTTAATCGTCAAAAATAATTATCTTTTCATTCCATTACATACACCTACACGATAGTATATTTTTATATTTAATTTTAATAGTTATGAAATACTTTTAATGATGAAATACAGGAGGAATTTTATTAATTTAGAATTTTCATTAATAATTCATTAATGAGTTCTGGAGGTACCTTGAACAAGAAACTGGTCAGTACAGCCTTTTCACGGTCATTCGACTGGCGATCTTCTCATTTCCTTCACCCACCGCTTGGCGATAGGAAAGTTATGAAACAAACTTACGGCGGATATAACAGAGGCTCTGGCAGTGACTATTATATTTTCTATATTTCTCAGACTTTGACCTGGTCTGATACCGTGGTCTTCTATCGTAATTGTCCACCTATAAATTGCATGGGGGACAAAAATGCTAACGGTGAAATGTAGGCGTATATTATCTCTTCTCTTATTCTCTCTGCCACCCCTTCGGGGTTGAAGGTGTGATTGATAAGTAAAATAATGCAATTACGCCATCCGCTGCATGTTATTTACAGGTAATCTCAAAATTGTTGTAAACTTTCGTTAAGTTTACTTTTATTACCATTACTTTTTTATCATACATACATACATATTGTCACGCCTCTATACCCGAAGAGGTAGGCAGAGGCATAGTAAACGCCCACGTTTCACTGTATGCATTTTTGTCTACTTTTTTAAATATAAGTATATTCAAAAAAAAACATTCTTCCTAACAGATATGGAACACAAATCGATTACTTTAATGACACTATTAAAGAGAAACAGGAAATAAAGGTATAATAATAAACTAGACGCAGTGTCGGGAGTAGAAATGGAACGGCGCCGGGTCACAACCCGAAATAGCTCATTGTTAATCTGTGACCTTTGGGCCCGCCAGTGAGGGCTGACCCATGCCTAATTTATTAGAGCAGCTTGACTACAGTCGTTTGCTACCGATGTCAATACATTACCACATCTCTACATCACCATGGGATTGAATTCGTCCAAAAACTTTAGATAAACTAATGTAATTCAAATGCTTTTCATAATATATTGTAATTCGAACAATTTTTTTGCGGTTCATTCGCACAAATAATTTGTATGCTTTGATAAACTAGGAATAAAATCATACTAAAATATATGATACTTTTTTAATGGAATATAATTAATATTGGAGATCCGAGATCTTAGAGTTCAACTCCAGCTCTCACCTGCAAGTTCTATACTTGCTGACCAACGGAATAAATCATGGGGAAGAGAAGATAAACTGAAAACAAAATCTATACTAACTAGTCTGACCAAAGTGGTAAAGCAAGGTCAATCACCCTCCCGAAATGTTTGGGGGAGACCTACTTCCTGCAGTGTACTGCGATAGGCTGATTTGAATGAGCAATAGGCATGGTAGATCATAAAGGCCGTGAGTATAAAATGTCACCCATCTGATAGGGAACGATTAACCTTCATTCACTCTATTACACCAAATGTCCACAACTACGACTAATCTGGTCGAAACGTCAGTCAACAAAATTTTATATAATACTAGTTGACGCCCGTCGCTTCGCCCGCGTAGAGAAGTTTTATCGTTCCCGTTTCTCACAGGAACTTCTTCCCGGGATAAAAAGTAGCCTATGTGTTATTCTGATGTATAAGCTACAGTGTTGTAAAGTTTCATTAAAATCCGTTCAGTATATTTTACGTAAAGGAGTAACAAACATCGATACAACCAATAACATTTATAATATTATTAAGATTAAGATAACCGCATTTAATTACGTAAAAATAAATCTACATACATACATATTGTCACGCCTTTATCCCCGAAGTGGTAGGCAGAGGCATAATAAACGCCCACATTTCACCGTATGCATTTTTTTCCCACATAACAGGTGGTGAGCCCATTGCCGTGTTGGAATGGCTGTGGCCACCTGCTGTTGAAATTTTTTAAGCCGCCTACTTGGCTTAACAACTGCCATTTTATTGGCAACCGGGACCAACGGCTTAACGTGCCTTCCAAAGCACGGAACTGGGCTGGGTCTAAAGGGGCCGAATAAATTTAATAAAATAAAATATAATGTGTCTATTTTAAATAATTTGGAACAAAATATTGAACCCGTTGCCTTTTTAGTGAGGTGGTAACAAAAAGGCTTTAAGGTCTTATGTGTCAGTTAAGTCACGGACTTAAAAAAAAAATGTGGCGACCTGCTGTTGAAATTTTTCATACCTCTAAGTAATATGGATGGATGGATCCACAAAAAAATTGTATTTATGTTAAATTTTTGAAATTTTAATTTTGTTTACAGATTTTAGCTCTGACAGAAAACTGAATAATTATCACTTGATTAGTTATCTCCGCCAGGCATCTAACGGTGTCACTTCTCAACCAGTAATCAGCACCAAATTTTACATTTCAATTTCTAATTGTTTAGGCTGTGAGTGGTTTTACCCGCGATGTTCCCTTTCCCGTGGAAATATTAGGATTTTCTTTCTTAGCACGTATATAAGGTACTAAACTTAAACTACCTGGGTAGGATATTCCTTATAGGAATGGGGCTCTTGCTGATAAAACCACAAACGGCCTAGATTACTAAACATAGGATCATGAAATATCGTTACTGTATTCTTTAAGTAGGTACTTTGGATGAGTATTAACAAAGGAATTGCTGATATTATGCGTGCCAAACCACATACAGTCTAAGTTATTAGACATAGATACCTGATATTTTGGTGAAAGTTTTCTTTAGGTTTCTTAAATGAGTACCAAGAAAGGAATGCCCGGTATTCCCACAGGAATGTATTTCTACTAATATTATGAATGTGGTTGTCAAGTGTATAATGAAGATAAAAGTATCGGATCCTTTAGAATTGTATTATAGATTCTTACGTCTCGCTCTCTTTCTCTCTCTCACTCTCTCAATCTGTCTCTTTCTTAATCTTAAGTGGCGGTAACGAAGTTGCACGGTTCAACTGGTGTATTATTAAAAAAAAAATGTCAAGCCCTATTTCAAAAACTCTAATAAATCTAATATTTTGCTGCAGATGCCTTGAACAATGTATGTTACTCTGGGACAAAGAAACAAACAAAATCCTGTTTTAGTTGCAGCCGAACATAGGCCATACGTCATACTACTTTTGTAGGCACTGCGCATTCAGTTTTTGTATACTTGGAGTGGAAAACTCAGTATTGTGACTAAAGAGAAAAAAAATACCCTTTTGTCATTCTTAATGGTGTGATATTTTGCTGTGACTAGACTAGGGGTCGGTAAGGATTGTTTTTACAAATACTAACGACGAGTAATGAGTTTTTTTACATTTCTGTCTGACTATTATATGCAGACCATGGTCGGAAATCTGATCGAAATATGTATATTGATATTGGATAGGCATGTTTTAAAAAATACAGTGTCTTACAACATGCAAACAAACATTGGGACTATTCGTACCCGCACTTCCATTACTGTAACTCTTGAAAACACAAAATATGCATGAAAAGCGCGAAAATTCACCCCAGATGACACGCGAGCCGCATAATAAACTAGTCTCGAATTTACTTGTAAACTGTTTAGCATATATTGTAATGCTGCTTTCATCAAATGCTACACTCAGAGTATGTGGTGAGCATGTTTGATCATATTTGAAGTTATTGAGAGATGAGACGGACAAAACCTCAAAAAAAAAAATTACGTTTTAAAAGTCTACCTCTTAAAATTATTTAGGTATAGGCCCTTCAACTTTTTTATTATGAAGCGTTCGTGGCCTCGCGGACTCAGTGTTCTGTAAACGATCACTGAGTTACGCAACTTTTGCTATGGCTGGTCCTCGGATGGGTGACCACTTTGTGGCATTTACATTTGCAAGCGTTTCCGTGCTTCGGAAGGCACGTCAAGCCGTTGGTCCCGGTCGCCAGTAACATTGCAGTCGTTAAGTCAAGTTGAAGGCCTTATGGGCAGCTTAAAAAAAATTAACAGCAGGTAGCCACAACTTGTCTCTATCTATTTCAAAACGGCAATGGGCTCACCACCTATTACGTGGGACAGGAATGCACATGGTGAAAAGTGGGCGAAATATATGTATGCCTAAAATAAACTTTTTATTTTAAGTATCGATTTATAATTATAGATATTTTATATCCTAAAATGAATAAAATTAGGTAACTATCTCTATGCACATTTCTTTTTATCTAATGAGGTCATGTATATGTATCATCTAAAAAGAAACACTTGAATTGCTTAGTGCTGGACACAATAGAGGTTGATGATAAGTGGTTTTTCTATTGAATTGAATGACAAAGGGAGTGAGTACTCGAGGGTGCGCGAGATATACCGACAATAGACTTGGTGTATTTGTGTAATGCACTCTCGGACATGTCCATGAAAATTATATTTAATCTGATACTTATCTTCCTTGAATAGTAGATTTAAAATTATTTTTATCGATTAAAAATAAATTTATTATTTATTGAACTTGATTGTAATTAAATACAATAGCTTGTTGAGTTGCAGGCCTACTGCGGAATTTGTTCGAATAAAATAGTAGAGGGACCGAAGTATGTACCTATCAACTCAAGGCGAAGTTTCAGGCGACCCTGATGGTTTTAGCTGTCTGGAACCCCTATCGTACATTATTACCTTTCGAATCCCAAGCAGTTCTTTTCACAGACAACAAATATAGCCACGACATTTATTTCGAATCGGCTACGCCTACGCCTCAAGCTCGATATTGATTACGGACCACGTAAGTTCTAAATTTTTGGGACAGTATTAATAAATATTAATTTGACAGTATGGGGTTCTTCAAAGGAATTGCTATGTCGTACGCTTATCTCCCACATCATGGTATCATCATCATGCTTAGTGTTATAAAAAATAGACAAAGTACATATATATGTACTGCGATATAGACTACTTTGTGCGCTTGAGCATTGATTATAAAAGTCTATGGTCATGTTGGCTAATGACAGCTTTTTACAGACCACTGGTGAGTGTGGGAGTATGTTTTCATGTGCCGTGCTGTGTTAAGTGATACCACTACTAGTATTAAGTACACTCTACGCTACCGGCACAACAGCCGGGGTACAGTCAGTCTCAGAAGTAGATTAATACAATTCGAAGTTTCAAAACAGATTTGTGAATGAAAATTTGCATGTTGGTTCTTATTTATGTCAAATTGTATAAAAACAGAGTAAACTTGTTTAAAATAGCCTGATATACTTCTACATTTACATTTAAAATTTTTAGATAATATTCTGCTATGCTAAGCAACCGACCTTTTGTTGTTGACCGTACAATAAAAGTGCTAATTTATGGAAATACCAGAATTAGTAATTTATTAAGAAATTACGTAAATGTTACCAAAGAGCTCTATAAGGATTCTTATAACAGGCCTGCTAGCTAAATTAGCGTGTTATTCCAAGACCGGTTTGCAGTTTGAAGCACGCTCTTCATCACAAGAACGTCTTTGAATGTCGTCTAACTAGACGTCAGGTGCCGACAACGTGGCTTTGAAGTTTTAGTCGTTTGTAAAGTGTGATGACATACTTTACAATCGACCTTTACAATTTAATTACATTACAGTTGTAATGGGTAATTTATTGTAAAAACAATTAATGTAATGAAAAAGCATAATCGTATTTAACGCTGTTCTTTCCCACAAATGGAAGGCACGCAAGTTAAAGTGTTTTCAAAAATAAATTTACTTGTAACAATTTTTCAGACTAATGACTTTCGTGAGCGCTGTTCATTATTACAACTAAACGGTTTTTACTAGTCGGGCATGCCAAAATTTACACGTGAAAAATAAAAGATAAAAAATAATTTAGTTGTAATAATTAATCAAACTATTACTAACCTAACCTTACCTTATAAGGCCCACTTGCATGAATGCTGGGGTTAAATAATTAATTATCGAGATAGTTAACTCGGAATTAAGTAAATAACTTTTTAACCCTAATCATGTCTTGCACCATAGAAAAATATCATCGGGTTAACTAACCCAGTGTTTTATGTCACTCTATGTCATCCAACCAAACATTAATGATTGAACAAAGAATGAAACAGGTATAGCTATCTCTTTTACACTACAGTTTGCCACATAAGACTTTTTCTTACACGAATGAATGTAACATGACAGCCGAGTGCATTTTATTTTTATCGTATTATGTTTGCGCGGCGTGTCACTTTGAGGAGTCCGTGTCATGCATGTGTCACGTGCCACTGCGTTGTCAGTCAGCTGCTGACGTTATGTTAGCCCAACGTTTGACGAATTATCCCTCAGAAATCGGTGAGTTAAAATTTTAGCGATTTAACCGGTATACCCTTAACTCGGGGTGATGCGAGACAAATTAATGATTTAACTCGGGGTTAGTCTATACCTCCGAGTTATACACGTTGAGTGGGCCTAACTGAATGGAAAATATAATTGGACTGGAAAACGTAGGATTCGCAACCCACGACGACAATAATTGAAATAAACGAAAGAGTCACTGCCACTGAATCATTGACATAAAAAAATTGGCCATTTTAAATAAAGGCGTGGCAATATTTAAATTCGGAACTGAAATTTCTTGGCAAAAAAAAATACCCTAGAGGAAATCCAAAAGGTTAAAGTAGATATCAATCTCCAATGTACGGGAATATTTACAAGAAAACATCTAATTTTGTCTTGGGTATTACAACAACCATATTTACAGAAAGTATAGAGAACTTACTAATATAGTATAATATTGTACTATTCAACAAAATACTGAGGTTTAGATTAAGTTAATAAATGAGGTTTAGATTAAGTTTTTGTACTTACATGTGTAAAATAATAGTAGTAAACATCGACTCCGGAATCTGCCAGCACTTCCGCAAAGTAGTTGGTAGGGCACACGAAGAAGTAGTCGCCGACTACGTCAGCAATCATTTTCTGATTCAGATAGCCATCTGTAATTTCCTCCCAGTCCGTATACTGCAAACAGAGTAAATATTGTAGCATTAGCTTGGTACTTTTGCGATTTTCAGTATCTAGATGTCGTACAAGAAATCTGTAGTTTATTTTTGTCTAATGGCTATTAGATTCATTGCATTAAGTCGCTTTAAAGTTTTTTTTTCAGTTACGTAAGATTGGAATAATGGTTACAATGACACATAAATGACGTCGATATCTACTTAATAGGAAAATTACAAAATATGTGTAGTAATGACAATGAGAAAAGCATTATTGGTTGTAATTTGAGTGCTACTAACATCCTATTTAGACTGTCGGGATGTGACGGAATTACATCACTCTTTGCTTATGAACCTAAAGCTTTGTAAGAGGGGACACGTATCTTAATACGATTTCAATTCATTTCACGCTTCAAGTCATACGTTGAAGCGTGAAATTATACTTTTCTCTTAATAAAATGTAGTGCCACAAAAAATTTAACGGGATTTATTCAAGAACAAATCCGTAATGTGTAATTCCAAAATTTAGAAACCAAATACACCATTCAGGATTATAAAAACTACGCTAAATTATAGCATACTTTCCGATGTAACCAAAATAAAAAAAAAACCGGCGGCTTTTTTTTATCGTTAATACTTATCTTAGTTTCTTTATAGTATGCTTTCGTTACCTTTACAGAGCAAGCAACCAGTGTCACTCATGCTCTATTAGAGATATCTCATTATATATTTTTCACAATATGACCCTCTGGCTTCACCCGTGACATACTTTGAACTCCCGTCACACCTATTTAATCCCGTCACTTATAAATTCTACAATATTGCATAAAAATTTGCTCGATTTGCCAACATTTATGGTTACTGCTGCGCTCTCCAGGGTGGTAGCGTGATGATATATAGCCTATAGCCTTCGTCAATAAATGGGCTAAAAAAAATTCAAATCCGATCAGAGGTTCCTGAACCGAACAAACAAACTCTTCAGCTTTATAATATTAGTATAGATACAGGTACAACCAAGGGTGTCAGGGGGCGTCATTTTATACTCATATGATTATAATATTACTACAGACGAATGGCAGGCAACTGACAGAACAAATATGCGACTTTCGCCTACAATACTCGCACTCGATATTATTATTATCCTCGTCTCTATTAGGGCCCAAGCAGCATTCCTTGCTCTGTGGTTATCTTCTAGTAATTAGTGGTTATGAGTTAAACATACAATATAAATTGCGACTTTTGTATTCACTACCACATTTATTTCGTCATTCATAGGAAGTCGTGGTCTTAATATCAACGGGTCAAATTAGCAACAATAAAGCTATCTTTATCGTATGACCGACCGTTTACAATGTCTAAATATAAAAACAGGGGGCCGAGTCTAAATTGACAAGCCGTAGAATAGAACCATAATCGCTGTTTTCAGCTGTCAAAATGTTAGTAGACTATCAAAAATGCAGTCACTGGCGCGGTACGTGTTAGTAGAACTCATCGGCCGACCGATAGAAGTCTATTAGAGTACGATTGTAATAGTAGACTACGAAAAAAAATCAAAATTGTACCGAGGCTTTCTATTAAGCGACGATTACGATTCTTTTCAGATGCGATTGAAATAACAGACTTGGCCTCCTGGTCAAGTGTTAGTCGGATTATTTGCAATGTAGGGTTTTATAGGTATAAATTTGAATTAATTAAGCTTTTCACTTTAAAAAGCACAGTATCTCAGTCAGCCGACTATGATCTGTAAACTTGTTAAGCCTTTAAAACCTGTGATTTAGTTATAAGACCGACTATTAATGCACTTAGTTCGAAAGCAGAGAGCATTGGTAGTTTGATTTTTTACTTAATTACAGTTTTACCGAGTGCGATCACTCGACCAACTCGTTCATTTACTTATGATCGTTCCACTCTTACTAACTTACTATCGACAACTAGCGTTGAATGTGGTGATATATTTTCTTCTATTAATCGTGTTGTTGTCTTAATTTAAATCCGTTGGTTTAGACACGTCCAACGAATGAGTGAGGAACGATTGACGAAGAATATATATTGTTCAAAAGTAGAGGGTAGAAGGAGTCAGGGTAGGCCGAGACTTACATATGAAGACCACGTGAGCAGATTGCTCAAAAACGGAAAGGTCAAAAGTACTCGGATACCCAGACGTGCGTGTATGAAGCGATTGATGAATCTCGAAGAAGCGAAAGAAGTATGCATGGATCGCGAAGCCTGGCGATCTGTCCTCTCTGACTACCCCGTCAGGGATACAGCGTGAAGATAGTTAGTTAGTTAGTTAGTCTTAATTTTAATACAGAAATACGGAAAAGCTATTCACTTGTGGTCAAAGGAAGAGATTGGATCAGACAATTCAGTTACACTGAACAGTTGAAATTTTAATAGCAATGCAATATATTATCCAGTTATTGAGTAATGAGTTTTTTTTATTTTCATGTGATATATTATTTTAGCTATGTGCTGAGACATAAACGATACGACTCATTGCAATTAATCATAATCGGCAAAATTTAAGAAAACGTTGGAAGGTTAATAAAGTCATGGCTCAGAAACATCCAAGAATGGACAGGAATTGGTATTGCAGAGGAGCTCATCCGTTTGGCGGAGAACCGAGAGGAGTTCCAAAAGTTACCGGCCAAACTTCGATAACAGAGAGGCACCAGAAGAAGAAAAAGCTAATGCTTAAAAAAAATACACAAGGAAAAGCTATTGTTTATTACCATACTTACTTGAAATACAATAGCGTCTCTTTTGATTTTTGAAAAGTCCTTGAATATGGTGTCTACTATTTCCAAAAACTTTTCTCTCTGTAGAAAGCTTGGTCCGTCCTTTTCAAAGTAGTCAAGGAAATCGTACAGCAAGAAATATGTACCTGAAATAAATATATAAGTTAGGTAGGTACTAATATCTTAAATTATTAACTAGGATTTGAGACAGTTCGCTGGGAAAGTGAGAAATATCGAAAAATGATCCGACTATAAAGGCACTCAAGAATGATTGCCTCCAGGGAGGTTACGCTTCGCTTCAAAAAATAAATTAGTAGTACAGGTCGCGCGGCGAATGATGAGCTCTGACATAAATTAGTGGGGATAGTTTGCGCATGTATAATCGCGCATAATATTATTACACAAAAAATCAAGTATAATACGACTCTGCTTTGAAGCATTAAAATTTTTTTTTTATTTTAGTACGTTAGGTGGGTACGTTAGTATATATTATTTACAACAAGTGAGTTCAAAGTGTTTTGCGTTAAAATATTAAAACCATATTATTTTATTTATTTTTCAGTGATTGTATTTAAAAAAAGAACATTTTTATTGTAATATTTGAATGTAGAAATAGGTATATAATGTGTGTGACAATGAAAATACTTATTAAAGTAAAAGAAGTGGAAGAAGTCTTTGCTTACCCCGGTGAATGATAGGCGTGATTTTAATATTTTTTTGTAATAAACTAATGAAATTGTTGAAAATTTATAACTAAACTAACTATCTTCACGCTGTATCCCTGACGGGGTAGTCAGAGAGGACAGATTGCCAGGCTTCGCGATCCATGTATACTTATTTCGCATCCTTAAGATTCATCAACTGCCTCATACACGCACGTCTGGGTATCCGAGTTTAGGCTTTTCCGGTTTTGAGCAATCTGCTCACGTGATCTTCATATGCAAGTCTCGGCCTACCCTGATTTCTTCTACCCTCTACTTTCGCACAATATATATATACGCCCTTTTCCAGCTTAAAGCAGACACTTTCATTCAAACCTGCCATATTGCGTATCGCTTCGTTACGTATTCGGTCGGCCAAAGTTACGCCGCACAATTTTCAAAGTGATCGCATCTCTACAGCATTCAATTTACTTTCATGCATCTGCTGACATACCCAGGTTTCGCTGCCGTAAAGCAACGTTGGCACTCTCACTGCGTTATGTTTCGCCAGTAATAATAATTATACTTGGTATAAATATTTGATCAAACAATTTACATCATAAACCATTTTTCTTTCTTGTCCAGATTGGACAGACAATTTTCTTTTGGCATCAAAACCTCAATACGCTATTAAAATATTTGCCAAGAAGAGTAGAATATTTTATGTGCGTGACAGTACAGAGACTAGTGACAACACGTGCCGACTTATCACGGAGTAGTGTGCGGCTGTGCCCTAGTGTGTGTGTAGGATTTCGACCACTCCTGCGCCCACGCTCTTACAATCCCGCCCTTCACCCCTGTCACCACGCCAATTAGACATAATTTATGATTTCTGCGCATTCCCCTTCCACTTTCTTACAGAGCTCATCATTCGCCGCGCGACCTATAATATTGATATCATCAATAATTCAACCATTATTTAATGCATTCATAGATCTTACTTAGTGCTCTCTGTAAACACATGTATTAACATTACCTATTGAGTCGAAGACACTGGCTTTCTAAATCGTAATACATACTCGTATATTATTTTTTATCTACAAACTCTTTATTGAAATCCATAACGCGTAATAGCCCGCTAATAGCTCGCAATGCTACCAGCAAAGGAGGCATATCAAATTCGCATCGAATAAATTGCAAGGTGGCTTCTATCGACTGCCTCGATGGCGTAAGTGGTAGTATATGGGAATGACGCGCTGAAGTCTCAGTCTCTCGTAATGCGCAAATGTTTGTTTGAGGGTTTTGGTGTTTAATATGTATGTATTAAGAAATAAATAAGTAGGTAGGTTAATCACTTGTCTAAATCTCATATAAAACATCCCGCAATATTTATTTATCTGCATGTGCGTCTTAAGATATTTAGATGATTTTTTTAGACTTTTAGACTAGTTATAAAACTTAGACACAAACAACCTAATAGAAAACGAATGCATTAATCACAATACACTGTTAAATATAAATGACTATTTTTGATAGCTCTTACAAGTGATGATTTTCACATCTAAAATTGATGAGTTAAATGATACGCATTATTAGCGTTATCACCACATAGCATAAAGCTTTCAAACTACACCGATACTAAGATTACAGAAATCTAAACCCAGTTTCGGGCTATGACTATCATAGCCTCGCCTTAAATATTGATATATAATAAACAATAACCCAACAATTCACCGTAAGGTCACAGCCGAATCAGATATAATCAGCTTGTCTGGTCGAAACATCGCCACCCCTTGTCTCCACACATTAAACCTACATCTATATCGAATAATAGGTATTAGTATAATATAATGTTGGTAACAAACCTAGACATTGTCACCTAAATCAAATAAATGAGATGAAATAAGCATGTCACTGCCTCGTGGAAACTAACGAACTATCCGATACGAAGTCAACAAAGTGGAACACTACTTGTTATTACGCAGTGACAAATAAGACGGCGGTATTGTCTTGAAAGAGGATAAAGTTACCAAAAGTTGTTCATATGTTTCCTGCAATAATATATTTTTCTCAGAAATGAAAACAAGTTTTGGGTATATTACGTTATAATTTATTCTTTTGTATCACGAAAGATTAAAAGCAGGCAGGAGTTTCGATTTTGCAAGGAGTTTCGGTTGCAAAAAATAAAAGATTCATGCAATACTGTATATTTATTTAAACAATTACTGCGTTAAGCATCTTACGCTATGGCTGGTCCTGAAATGGGTGACAGCTTAGTGACATTTCTATTTACGAGCGTTTTCGTGTTTCGGAGGCACATTCAGTCGTTCATCCCGGTTGCTGTTAGAAACGTACGTTGTAGAAAATATAAACGATAAAATGTGGGCCTATAGCATACTTCTGCCTACCCCTTCGGGGATAAAGTCGTGCGAACAAGTTTGTATTAGTTAAATTTAAGTTAGATGGTACTGTGAATATTTTAACATACCAAAAAGGTAAATTACATGTTACATAATGTATTGAAGGTCGAAAAAGTACCTACCAATTTGATTATGACTGATACTTTCTCTGCATTAATCTATATGGGTAAAAGTAATTTGTACTGTATTTCATACGAAAGTCATCTGAAGATGATGACTGTAGTTATCACTGTTTAGGTTTCAAAATTCCGACACATGTTCAACGCGATTGCCAGTGAAATGAGATTAAATAACTATGAACTACAATATATGCTAACTGCTATTGGGTTACTGAGTTAGAGGTTAAATGTACTGGGTAACTTGAGCTACGAATAAAAACTGCGTCTGCCATTTTAATATTATATCATCAAAATATTGGCAGACGGTGACTTGCCAACTCACTAGATCAGCCCCCTATGCAATGGCCATAGGCATGACAAGCCTGTAAGGCGACATTGGGCAACACCGGTGTGAGAGGCTAGGGGTGTCGAGCGGTGCGGCACCGGTTTCACCGTAGCGGGTCAGACCCGGAGCGGGCTTCCCCGTAGTTATGACCTTGAAAATGACACTTCCACTCTCTGGCTCTCTGGCTTCCTCCCTCTGACCGGCAAATTAAGGCAAACCAGAGTTGTGATATATTGCACTCTCAGGAGTAGCGGATTGCTTTTCCGTTAGCCCATTAAATGCTAAAAGGTGCAGAAGGGCAACAAAACTGAAGGGAAAATGTGGGATTTACAAGCAGGATTTTTGAAAGGAATGCGATGCACGGATCAGGTCTTTGTCTTACAATGCATAACCGAAAAATTTTTGGCGAAATGTCAATAGGTCTATTGCATATTTGTAGACTTGGATAAGGCCTATGACCGAGTAGTGAGGCATGAACTATGGACAACAAAGGCCAAGTATGGAGTAAGCAGTCACTTGATACGAGCACTGAAATCTCTCTATGAGGGCTCCAGTGCTTGTGTCAGGGTCAATGGAGGTTGCTAAGACTTTTTTCACATTAAAAAAGGTGTGAGACAGGGTTGTGAGCGTCACCGGCGCTGTTTAACTTATACATGGACAGTTGTTTGAAAGAACTGCAAGAGAGTGCGTATGGTTTAAAAATGAATGAACTGACTGTCAAATGCCTCCTATGCGCTGATGATCAGGTAATACTGGCGTCATCGGCGGAGGAGTTGCAGTTGATGATAAACATTATGCATGATGCGCTAAAAAGCAAAGGAACGAAAGTGAATGTAAATAAGACAAAGTATTGGTTTTTGAAGGAGAGGAAAGTATGACGGATTGCTCAATTTTTGTGGAAGGAAAACGAGTGGAACATGTAAAAGAATTTGTATATTTAGGTTCAAAATTTGTGAGCGATGGAAAGTTTGATTGTGACATTGAACGAAGAGTTTTGACTAGAAATCAAGTGCATGGAGTTATGTATACCTTTATGAGCAGTCACAATGTGTCTAAGACGGCAAGACTGGTTGTGCATAGAGGAGTACTTGTTTCTACACTTATGTATGGCAGTGAATGTTGGGTGTGGCAAAAGAAGCATTGTGACCAGATTAAGTATTTTAATATTTTTTCGGTATTTTTTAATGAGTTTTCAGAATATCGGTATTTTTGTAGGTATATTGGCGGAAGTCAGTATTTTTGGGTATATTTTGGATAAAGGCAACACGCGATTATAGTAATCGTCTCCGCGAATATACATTTTGGGGGGAATTTTCCTGATTTAGGTCCTTATTCCAGAACGTTTCTCAACTCTTGAGACTAGATTTTGGCTTATAAAATCTACTCTCAATCTAATCTGTTCTTGAGTATTGATAAACGTTTAGGAATACGACACTTAGTCTATATGTCATTCAGGAGCAAAGAACTGTAAGTTAAAGATAAGACATGACAGGAGGCCTCCAGAGAGGGCGAATAGAATTTCCGATGTAGTTACGTTGGTTTGGACAAATAGAAAGAATAACGAAGAAAATGTACAGAGCGATGTAAATGGAGGCTGCACTGTAAGTGGATGTCCTAGCGAACGTGAGTTAATCAAATTAGTTACGATTTCGCAAAGGGCCAAGTAAATAATTCCCGTAAGAAAGCGTACGTCAAGCGATAATATGTTTAGCATTTAGTTTAATCTTTGAAGGTTTGGTTTGAACAATGTGGGAATTTCCCCAAATTTGGACTATGTTTTAGTCGTCATATAAATAGGATGCGCTTGTTTTTATAGGGCTACGTACCTCAAAAGGTAAAATGGGAACCTTTATTAGATCACTTTCTTGTCCGTGTGTCATCGTCGATTTTCTCACAAACGGTCAAACGGTATAGTATGTTTTGTGTCGAAAACCTGTGGTAGTTCTCGTTGAAATAGAAAAGCAAGATCTTACAGCACAAATAAAGAAAATAAAAAAAAACAGTATTTTTATAGGTATTTTTTCCTTAAGCAAGTTGGTATATTTCAGTATGTTTTTCAAGGTTTGACCTTGAGCCGCTGGCGCAGCATAGAACCATAGCTTCCTTAGCTGCATTTTACCGGTTTATACAGGTCTCGCTGGCCGGCGGATCGATTCACATCACTCGTCCTACGCCTGCTGCATAGGAAGCGCTGCCCCGGGACCGGCTGTGCAGCTGCTGAACCCGTAACGCAACCCAACCGGGGCTGGGTTACTTGGGGGGCTTGACACAGCTGCACGGTGGTACCCCTCCGGACGAACACATTGTACCATCTGACACCCACATGTGAGTCATACCACTACGTGGTTACCCTAAAGCGTCGGAGCATCGTCCGTTGGCGCGCGAGGTGCGCCGCTTGAATGTGAGGTCGCTTGGGCCCTGAAGATCTTGCTGGGACCCCTTACACCCAAAAATTACGAAAAAGGCTAATTCCATGTTATAATTTGTTTGTGACACTAAAAGCATTTAAAACCCTTACCGCTCACTTTTGAAGTATGCCTTTCAAATATGGAATATCAAACTGTGTAGTTGTTCTTAAAGAGATCGGCAACCTCTATTGTAACTCTAATTGCCATTTAAGGGAACACTCATGGAAACATACTCTGCTCTTGACGGACCTACTTAAATCAGAGCGGGTAAAAGTGAGTGGCACTATTGGACATTCTCAACCATAACCTCCAAAGGGTAGGTGGTATACGACAACGGCTATCTCCAATATATTTTCTTGAAAGTATTTGGTATTTGAGTATAGTTTGAATTTAAAACTAGCTGAAGCCCGCGGTGTCACTTTTGGCATTTTTCGAACCCATTTATTTGCCGTTTTATTTAATCGTAGAATATTTTATGACAATTTATACAAATTTTCATACACTCCCAGAAGAGCGGAGCAGTAATTATGAATGTTAATTCATGATTACTGCTCCGATCTAAGAATACCTAATAACATCACGGTTATAAGCCGATCGAAAAAGACTTTCTGCCTCAATATCATCACGCTAATAAGCCTGTAAAACACCTTATATTTATGTACTAATATCTACTTACATTCTAAGCAAATAAAGATTTATTGATTGATTTATTGATGTGGTGGATTTAGTGATTCGTAGACAAAATTAAAGTTTTAAAGATTTTCATAAACTTTCCTACTATATAGTACCTACCTATGATTTAGAAGTCTAGTAATTATATGTACCTTTATATGACTTGAAACATTTTGCGACATTTTTTTTAATCTCTAATGTTTTAATGTTCATGAGAGTAGAGTGTTCTGTAAAACCAACAAAAATATTCTTAAGCTTTGTAAGAATATTTATGTTCGTTTTAGAACATTATCACCTACCCCTGTTGACCGACCTTGACCCAATAAATAGACTGCGAAGTTCAAATGTCGTAATAAGAGTTTGTCGTTATTCCTTATTATGTTATTATTGCCTTCTCAATCACTGTGTTATACATATTTAGTGACTCGGCTTTTAATCTCTAATGTTTTGTATATTAACTAAATGGTCTATTACAAAATTTGTATTATTTTGCGACAACGTTGTCTTGCGCTGCGCGGATCTTGACTTCGACTAGTGTTACGCACAAAGGACACAACCGTGAACACGACTCTAAATTTTGGGCAGTTATGACCATTGCAAGGCCAATAATTAGTACGTAACGATTAGTCACTTAACGCGAACAAAGTCATCATTCATTTTTGAGTATATTTTGCGTGCACTGCTGATTAATGAAGTATATGGCAAAGAAATTAATGATTATGCTGTTTCATACCTCCAATTTTTTTTCTAAACACATGTTCTGTCGCAAAATGTTTCAAGTCATATAAAGGTACATATAATTACTAGATTTCTTCTGGTAGGTACTATATAGTAGGAAAGTTTATGAAAATCTTTAAAACTTAAATTTTGTCTACGAATCACTAAATCCACCACATCAATAAATCAATCAATAAATCTTTATTTGCTTAGAATGTAAGTAGATATTAGTACATAAATATAAGGTGTTACAGAGCCTAAATTGTTTGTTCTGTACATTCTGTCTTTAGGCATTCGTTTAGTTGATTGTAATTAACCGTAGCCTTCAATCTAAAACTGCAATTGTACATACTTATTTATAACTATAAGAAATTTAAAATAACGTAGGTAGTTCATACATACATACATACATATCGTCACGCCTGTCTCCCATCGGGGTAGGCAGAAACTATGGCTTTCCACTTGCTACGATCCTGGCATACAACTTTCGCTTTTTCCACTTTCATAAGTGTTTTCATACACACACGCCGCTTAAGGGTAATTCATGACCAGACCATTTTTCAAAATGTCTTCTATTTGATTGACATTTATGTACGTTTAGGTCGCCCCTTACCAGTTTGCCCATTCACTCTCTTCTGATAAATATGTTTCGTTAGTCTAATTTCATCCATCCTCTGCACGTGTCCGACCCTTCTAAGCAATTTTATCTTGTCACACTGAGAAGAAGCATAGAAGTAAAATTAATGTAGTGGAAAAGAGAAATCTGCGGAGTATAGCTTGAGTCAAATTGATGGACAAAAAAAGGAACAGTGTGATAAGGGAACATTGCGGTATGGCAGAAGATGTAGTGACTAAGATAGAAAAAAGTTTGCCGCGACCTAAACGTACATAAATGTCAATCAAATAGAAGACATTTTGAAAAAAGGTCAGGTCAAGATTACCCTTAACCGGCGTGTGTGTATGAAAACACTTATGAAAGTGGAAAAAGCGAAAGTTGTATGCCAGGATCGTAGCAAGTGTAGCTAGTCGTAGTCGTAGCAAAGCCATAGTTTCTGCCTACCCCGATGGGAGACAGGCGTGACGATATGTATGTATGTATGTATGAACTACCTACGTTATTTTAAATTTGTTATAGTTGTTATAACTAAGTATGTACAATCGCAGTTTTAGATTGAAGGCTACGGTTAATTACAATAAACTAAACGAATGCCTTAAGACAGAATTTACAGGACAAACAATTTAGGCTCTGTAACACCTTATATTTATGTACTAATATCTACTTACATTCTAAGCAAATAAGATTTATTGATTGATTTATTGATGTGGTGGATTTAGTGTTTCGTAGACAAAATTAAAGTTTTAAAGATTTTCATAAACTTTCCTACTATATAGTACCTACCTATGATTTAGAAGTCTAGTAATTATATGTACCTTTATATGACTTGAAACATTTTGCGACAGAACATGTGTTTTTAAAAAAAATTGGAGGTATGAAAGAGCATAATCATTAATTTCTTTGCCATATACTTCATTAATCAGCAGTGCACGCAAAATATACTCAAAAATGAATGATGACATTGTTCGCGTTAATAATTTAGTGACTAATCGTTACGTACTAATTATTGGCCTTGCAATGGTCATAACTGCCCAAAATTTAGAGTCGTGTTCACGGTTGTGTCCTTTGTGCGTAACACTAGTCGAAGTCAAGATGCGCGCAGCGCAAGACTGAACGTTGTCGCAAAATAATACAAATATTTTAATAGACCATTTAGTTAATATACAGAACATTAGAGGTTAAAAGCCGAGTCACTAAATATGTATAACACAGTGATTCAGAAGGCAATAATAACATAATAAGGAATAACGACAAACTCTTATTACGACATTTGAACTTCGCAGTCTATTTATTGGGTCAAGGTCGGTCAACAGGGGTAGGTGATAATGTTCTAAAATGAACATAAATATTCTTACAAAGCTTAAGAATATTTTTGTTGGTTTTATAGAACACTCTACTCACATTAACTCCTACAGGCTTATTAGCGTGATGATATTGAGACAGAAAGTCTTCTTCGATCGGCTTATAACCGTGATGTTATTAGGTATTCTTAGATCGGAGCAGTAATCATGAATTAACATTTATAATTACTGCTCCGCTCTTCTGGGAGTGTATGAAAATTTGTATAAATTGTCATAAAATATTCTACAATTAAATAAAACGGCAAATAAATGGGTTCGAAAAATGCCAAAAGTGACACCGCGGGCTTCAGCTAGTTTTAAATTCAAACTATACTCAAATACCAAATACTTTCAAGAAAATATATTGGAGATAGCCGTTGTCGTATAGCACCTACCCTTTGGAGATTATGGTTGAGAATGTCCAATAGTGCCACTCACTTTTATCCGCTCTGGTTTAAGTAGGTCCGTCAAGAGCAGAGTATGTTTCCATGAGTGTTCCCTTAAATTGCAATTAGAGTTACAATAGAGGTTGCCGATCTCTTTAACAACAACTACACAGTTTGATATTCCATATTTGAAAGGCATACTTCAAAAGTGAGCGGTAAGGGTGTTAAATGCTTTTAGTGTCACAAACAAATTATAACATGGAATTAGCCTTTTTCGTAATTTTTGGGTGTAAGGGGTCCCAGCAAGATCTTTAGGGCCCAAGCGACCTCACATTCAAGCGGCGCACCTCGCGCGCCAACGGACGATGCTCCGACGCTTTAGGGTAACCACGTAGTGGTATGACTCACATGTGGGTGTCAGATGGTACAATGTGTTCGTCCCGGGGGTACCACCGTGCAGCTGTGTCAAGCCCCTCAAGTAACCCAGCCCCGGTTGGGTTGCGTTAGGGGTTCAGCAGCTGCACAACCGGTCCCGGGGCAGCAATTGATGCAGCAGGCGTAGAACGAGTGATGTGAATCGATCCGCCGGCCAGGGAGACCTGTATAAACCTGTAAAATGCAGCTAAGGAAGCTATGGTTCTATGCTGCGCCAGCGGCTCAAGGCTTCCTGTTACCTCAGGACAATCTATAATGCGAATAGCTCGTGTCTGCAAAGCGTCAAGCGCGTCTATTACCTCGTGGAATCATCCCAAAGGTAAGAACAGTATTCGAGACAGAGACGAATCTGTGTCTTGTAAAACAGACATATCTGATCGTCTCTGTCGAACAGTCACCTGGAACGCTCTGACACGCACGTGTTTCATTTCTCTTACTATCTCGGGTTCTTCAAGCGGAGCGTGAAGAGGCACATCATTGGGCTGCCAACTTGAGGGACGCTGTCTTGTAGACTATGGGAGTGCCCCACATTTCAGCTTTCCATCAAGCGGACGGCATCATTTTGACGAGCTAAATACAAGAAAATAATATACCTCTATTGTATACCTTGATCCCATTTAAGGTTAGGTAACAAATACCTACAAAGACCATTTATGAATTAAAATTTTCACGTTTGTTCTCATTTCAAATTCAATGTCCTATGTCAAATTATTTAAGAACACTGTATTTGTTTACGATACTACATAATATCATGATATACTGAATCGTATATTTCGATAAATTGATAATGTTCTGTTATGTATGCTAGGCGACATTTCTTGCTGACTGTACCTAATGTACATGGACAGAAAGGAACCAATGCCATTACACGTGAAAATCATATCACATTCTGGTTTTCTTCACCGTGTTCGGGTAAAAATATATCATTATTTTTATGCGAGTATATTAAATACTACGAAATACCAAGATGATCTTTCATTATTCGAACATTAATCATTGTTGCTTTCAGTGCGGAGTAGGTTTCGGAGCTAGACTAATTTGTTTCTGTATTTCATGACAGTTATTTAGGTACAGGCACGACTTACGATTTTTATTTTCTGCCGTTGCGTCCTCCCAGAAAACAGTTATTGGATTTGCTATACCATCTCGTATGGAAATATCTTAGTTCTTGGTCCTTTTAGGAAAACAATTATGTACTTTTATATACCACTAACGCTGCAAATCAATACCTACACAGATTTTCTAATGGATAGTGGTCACATAGAGTAGCTACGTGAATTTGTGTAAAATGACCTACGAGATGGTCGATTTTATAATATTTGCGATTTCATGTTGTCGTATCACAATTAAAGTGGTCATTTTTAAGAGTCTTGATTAAAAACATTTGTACTATTCCACATTATTTACTTTTAAACCGGCTGATTTTCACCTTAATGACATTTTCAAATATGTGCACCTTTGAAAATGCCGAAAGCCGAAACCGGTCAGGTACAAAAATTAATTATGTGGAATAGCACCAGTATTGTAATTCAAGATGTGTAGCAAATTTTAACCATGTGCCATCAATCATCATCATCCGAGCGTCTGTCCCAGTTGCGTCTCGCGACGCCCGGGGTCCGCGTTCCTACATTTTTCCTCCACTTCGCACGGTCTTCGGCATCGCCTCTAGTGAGACCATTGGCACGCATATCATCCCTTACGACGTCAAGCCAGCACTTCTTGGGTCTTCCCCTCTTACCGGGACCCGGCGGGGCTGACATGGCCAGACATTTGTTACCTACGTAGCCCGGCGGTTGCCGCAAGACGTGACCATACCAACGAAGGCGACACTCTTGCAACTTGTCTGCAATGTCACGGACGTGAAGGCTGCCGCGTATGCGAGAGTTTCTCACGCGGTCCATCCGCGTGACCCCACACATCCACCGCAGCATCTTCATTTCCGTGACACGCAGCTCCTGCTTGTGTCGCTCCAATATCGGCCACGTCTCACTGCCATGTAAAAGCACAGGTCTAATAATGGTTTTGTAGACCTGTCCCTTCCACCGGATCGGCATTTTAGGGTCACAAATGACACCGGTCATCTCCCGCCATTTGGCCCACGCGGCAGCAATGCGTAACTTGACATCGCAATCGATGTCACTGGACGTGTGAAAAACAGATCCCAGGTATTTAACCTGGTCCGTGCGCTCGACCAAATCACCGCCTATGCGGACGTATGTGGGGTCTGTCGAGTTTAGTGCCAAGTACTCGGTCTTCGCCACATTAAGTTTCAGACCGCCGTTCTCAAGCGTCTCCTTCCACGCCTTTACACGTCGCACCAATCTGCCCCTGTCCGCGTCTGCCAGCGCAATATCGTCAGCATACATGAGCAACCATGGAGGCTGCTCATGTGGGTTTCTGCCGATGCTGATGCTGTCCGACAATTCGTCTAATATTACACTGAACAGAAGCGGACTAAGGACCGAACCCTGGTGTACCCCAACGGTGATGGGGAAGGGTTTCGTGTCGCCAACAGCAGTCCGAACCATTGAATCGGAGTCACAGTACATGTCCCGGATAGTGTCAATATAGACCTCTGGACCCCTTTGGACCGCAGTGCCCACCAGATCATCGCACGAGGAACACAGTCGAAGGCCTTCTGCATGTCTAGAAACAAACAGTGCAGAGGCGTGTTCTTCGACCTGTATTTCTCTGCGACAACCCTCAGGGCAAAAACAGGGTTCGTGGTCCCATAACCAGGGCGAAACCCATATTGACACCCCGAGAGAGTGCACTCCTGCCGGATCCGAGAGTCTATAATCCTCTCGAAGATCTTCATGGTGTGGGACATCACCTTAATACCGCGGTAGCTCCCGCACTCCTGCACTGACCCCTTACCTTTGAAGACTGGAGTAATAATACTCAGTCTCCATTGGTTTGGGATCTGCCCGCTGAGGAGTATGCGGTTAAAAAGGTTTACTAAGATGCCCACACCGCGAGGAGCCATCGCCTTCCAGGCTTCGATGGGGACTCCATCGGGTCCGACAGCTTTCCGATTCTTCATGCGGCGAAGCGCAGTCAGGACTTCTCCAGGCGTCCAACCATGTGCCATCAATCATCTGTATAAAATAATATTTTTTAAGTGTTTTGGAAAACTATTATTAACCTTTAACTTACAATTTATTTAGTAGTCTATACTTAAGTACATTAAGTATAAAATATCTTTAGCCAAAACCATGGATAGTATTTACTTGCTGTTCCGTTATAGCAATTGACATAAGTTACCGAATTTCACATTGAGTACCTTTTACTTAAAGTACCACCATATTCTTTTCGAAGTTTGTAACTTATATATTTGTCGGTTTACTACAGACAGATAATCAATTCGAAATCTGTTGAAATGCTACCTATTTAGTTTAAGAGTACTCGTGACTTCTAGCGTCAGAAGAAGTACTTGGAAATCCTCTCAAGAAACAAACGTGCTCGTTGCTATCTCTATTCTGAACGTTAAGAGTTGTTTTATACCAACATCGGGACCTTCATAAAGCTAGATATAAATCTAGTTCTCTATAGATGGCTTAATCAATAGTTATTAAATAGAACACTAAATTTATCTAGACATAAATTATTTATCTAGACGCGTTCGCGGTCTGCTATTATGTACATGCATATTGGCACACACTATAGCTGCGTCTCGTAACGGTTTCGCGGATCCAGAGATTTAATCTCATCTTAAAATATGCGTACCGCGCTAAATGAAGTTTTCACTTCAATAACAGTTAAATCGATAATTAATTGATATATTAATTCTTATTAATTGTTAAAGTAATATAAATATTGTGCGACATTTTTTACACAGTGCCATCTAGCCCAAAGTAAGTTAATATAAGGATGTGGTATGGGAATATACATATGTATATATTTCTAGACTAAGTAACTAAGTATCTTCACGCTGGATGCCTGACGGGGTAGTCAAAGAGGACAGATCGCTACTTCTTTCGCTTTCTTCAGATTCAATAATCGCTACATACATGCACGTCTGGGTATCCGAGTATTTATATATTTTCTTAATGTGATTATCACTTTTTAACATCTAATACTATGGTCATTCCTGATATGGATACCGTTTGTAGCAATTATGAGCGTTTCTAACATGATAAACATGATGCTGAAGGCATCATAAGCTTTTAAAAATTCGAACTGCAAGTTGCTACAGTTACTGTCCCCTGGCTCCTTAACATTTCAACACGGCAATAGATTCGGCAGTGCGAGACACCTCTAAGTGCTAGTACCAGTCCTTCTGGCTAAGGTGACCACTTTCGATTACGTTGGCCATCGGAATAATTGTCTGTCACTATAGAGTTTATATAATTAACTTTTACGGAGTCTGTTTTTATGGGTATCAGGACAAAGCCACAATTGAATTTTGTATAGGTACAATCACTTTTTATCAGGTAGACCGATTGCGTGTCAACTACCTCAACAGTATAAAAAACATTATATAATAATACTTGGTACGATAAAGTGGTATTGGATTGGTTCGTTCTGTATTAATACGTTGGTAAAATGTACACTGCATTCGTATCATGCCAAACAAGCTTCTATCTGGTTGTAAGTGGTCCTACCAAGATCTCAGGAGTCCAAGTGATCCCACCTGCTGACTAATGAACGAAGTAACGACGTAGGTACCTTAAGTGGTTGGGAGGTCAGACAGCAGTTACGATCAATAATGCCTATAATAAGACTATTGTTGCCAATAAACCTAATGATGATAGATCGATTAGAGTGTCGCGCAATGATTGTTAATATTATCATCCCTCATGATGAAAATTTAGTAAGAGCAGGAAAAGAGAAACAATTGAAATATTTGGACTTGGCTCACGAGGTTGTCATAAAAATCCAAACGATATAGATAAAGAGAGAGAAGCGTGCTTGTCGTTTAGCTATATATTACGCGGTATCCATTGCAAATACGTTCTCGAGTTGGGAATTTCGCATCTAAAATGCAAAGCGGCTTCGTCTTCCAAGTTCTCAAAACTTTCTTAATCACACTAACTATGTGAAACATGATAGTGTGTAATACTGAATAGGAAGAATCTGTACCTACTAAATAATCAACATTCAAAGATGTAAATTATTCAGTCAGTTATCATACAAATAATCTCAATTTTTATGTCAATCATACGAAAAACCTCTCCATTATTTGGTCAATTTCTAAATAATGTCAATGTCTTGATTATTTACCGATCACGCCTTGACCCCGAAGGTTTTCAAGGAAGGATGTATATTATACGCCCACTTTTCACCGCGTGTATTCCTATCCCACGTAATGGTGTGCCCATTTCCGTGTTGAAATAGGCAGACACAGGTTGTGGCTACCTGCAGTTGAAATTTTTCAGGCGCCCCATTAGGCCTTCAACTTGACCTAACGACTACCATATTAATGAAAACCGGCTACGGAAACGCTCACAAATGTAAATACCACAAAATGTTCACCCATCCGTGACCAGCCATAACAAAAGTTGCTTAACGCACTGATCGCTTATCGAGGACACTGAGTCAGCAGGGCCACGAGCTTGATAAATGTTGAATATAGTTTTATACACTTATCTACAGTGTACTAATAATATGGTCAATTATTCAGTTTTGTAAGCTGATTGTTATCAATACCGCACACTACAAGTACTTTGCTACAAAACCTGTACTACGATACTCGTACTTACGATATAATTACATTGAGGAGGCATAAGAAATGAAATGAAAATAACTAATTTAAACTTTCACATGCCTTTGAGTGATCCTTTTGACATAAAGTTAATGTTTTATAAAATATTTACTTTGACGATAAAATGAAATGTTTTTTATTTTTATTGACAGTCGTGGAGGGTGAGGGAGTTAGCAACAGCTTAGGGGTGAGGTGCGGGTTGGTGCGAGACAAGGGGAGGCACCGCGCTACGTGGGCGAGTCTGTAGTACCTTGTAGTACGACTAGCAATCTACAGCATGTTGTTGTTGTGACTGTATGGATTTGCGCAGGCGTAGTGCTCCACTACGTCTCCGATAGCTCGGCAAATCTTGGATTTTCGACTCAACCTTGACTACTTCTACAAAAGTTGTAAGGCTTACTTAGCCTTAATTTTTTGTTTACGAAATATATTAGTTTGGAACTTTCGTAAGTTTCTTGGCTTCTCTATGCTTTTCCCGGGCATTTTTTCGATCACTGCGTTAAGCAACTTTCGATATGGCTGGTCCTCGGATGGGTGACCACTTTGAAGCGTTTCCGTGCTTCGGAAGGCACGTTAAGCCGTTAGCCATTACGGCGGCTTGAAAAATTTCTACAGCAGGTAGCCACAACCTGCGTCTGTCCATTTCAACACGGCAATGGGCTCTCCATCTGTTGTATGCATAAGGTGAAATGTGGGCGTTTAATATGCCTCTGCCTACCCCTTCGGGGATAAAGTGGTAACAATATGTATATATTTATGTTAAAATATAAGCTTGTGTTAAGGGACAATTAACAAACATACTTATATTATTCTATTAATACAGTATAAATGAACCCCGAAACCAATATTTTTAAACTACTACTACGTCACCGAGCAACTCATTTTTCATTTTTTTATTAATATGTTAAAGAACTCTATGACTACGTTTAACGTAAAATATATTATTGTAGTAATTAATAAATTTTATAATAAGGTTGTAATAATATAATACAGTAGTAAGCAACGAACTTACCTTCATCTTGATTACTTCCAAGCAGTACTTCAGTGTTATGGAAACTGCCCTCTTTCATCATTGTGTCTGGATCTTTCGGCAAGAACACGCCATCTACAGTCGGTGCTGAAGGGAAACCTAATATTCCAGTATAAGAATTCCATTGTTGCACTGATATAGTCTTAGCATCTACTCCACGCATACAGTCCATCACTAAGCTTGGATCAGCTGCTAAGAGGCTACTGTTGCAGTTACAATCGTCCACTAAGACTTTGCCAATATCTTGCGCTCTTTCTCCTGTCATCCAACTCCATGGAGCGTTTAAAGTACCTGATTGTAAAATACCCCTTTTAAATAATCCTTTCATTTCAGGAGAAAGCATGTGTAAACTTACACTGCTGCCTCCAGCTGACTCTCCAAAAAGAGTTATCAATTCTGGGTCACCACCAAACGCACGAGCATTGTCCTTAATCCAACGAATTGCGAGTTGTTGATCCCATAAACCCATGTTTCCTGGAGCTTCCTCGCTTCCCGGTGAGAAATATTTATTTAAGTATAAAAATCCAAATGCACCAACCCTATACTGCATTGATGCAACTATTACATCACTGGATGAAGCCATTATATCAGCTTTATATAAGTCAAGTGTAGCAGTGCCACTCATATAACCTCCTCCATAAATCCACACTAGTATTGGCACTTTCGGCCTCTCGGCTAGAGGCTTATCTTGATGATGACGAACTCGTAAGTGTTGCGGCACCCAAATGTTTAGATATAAACAATCTTCTGAAATATTTGTGTTGGGATTCCACATCTCCTCTCCCTCAAACCCAGGAAAATATTCATATCGTTCCTGATAACAACTGTTTGGCATTGACGTGGCTTCAAGAACTCCATGCCAGGGATCTATTGGGACTGGCTTGCGGAATCTTAAAGGTCCTAAAGGTGCTTTTGCAAAGGGAATGCCGGTGAAGATGTGCACTTCACGCCCCATGACTGTCTTAGCATAACCTTTAATGAGACCACTCTTGGTTTCCACTATTAGAGGATCGTTATGGAAATTTTTCGGTGCAGAACTAGTTGTGGGAGTCGTTTGTGTCGTGGATGTCGTTGTGTCATGATGATTAGCCCATGATCGCCCACAGGCACTCGCCACTATTATGCAGAGTAAGAGTTTTGTAAACACTATCTTTGTGTTGCTGATCATTTTGAATGATAATCCTCACGTTGACATTAACGAGAAATATTGGAAACCAATTTGAAGTAGTCCGCCAATTTTATGAGATATTTATTGAGACACATTTCTTATGTAATGCGATAGACGATTATGACAGTACCTGAAACAACACAAAATATAATGTTTTAGTATGTTCAAGTTAATGTTTAAACATTATAGCCTGGCCTCACTTAGATCTACGTAGACCCAACCACCTACAAGCTCTGTCTGGACATTTTTCTATTCCCGATGATTTATAAAGTCATCCAGATTTTGAATACGTTGTCTTTTTACCATAATTATAGTCTCCATATATAGGGAGGCTGTAAGAGATTCTCTTTTGCTATCAAATATGATCAAATGTGTTTTAGTATACAATAAAGAGTTTTAAATGAATTGATTTTACTTTACAAAATAGACTGTTAATGGTTCACATGATAGTGGGCATGAAAAATACGAGTATCCTTTTAAAAAACATGAGAAGTCTTGATAATAATAATGATACTATAAAAAACTCTAAATATTCGATTTATTAAAATGATCATTACTTAGGTAATTCTTGACTTGAACTATACTTATTGTGGTCTACAAAAGCCGTAAAACTCTCCTTTTCAAGAAAAATAAAATATTTGTGAGTAGTAAATATTTCATGTCGTGAAACGAGTCGGTGCTGAAACAAACGACCAAAACTCTTAGCAGCAATTTCATACGTGTTTTGTTGATGTTAACTATTTCAGTTTCAATTTATAAAATGTTATATTATTTCTTCACTAATGTACGTACGCGTAACATGTGTTCGCGAAACAAGTTATCAAAATAAATGTTTGAATTCTTTCAAAGGCCTTTAAAGTTTCAACTTTTGTTAACGACTGTCATATTACTGGTAACTGGGACCGCAGCTAAAAGAACCTACTGAAGCACAAAAGCTATGATTTGAGGTAAATAAATATATCATAGGCAGATTCATTGTAAAATTGGAAAACAATTTACATACCAATCGCTGTGGAATTACATAATAGTCATTCCATTTTTTTATACTGAGTAGGTGTCCCAAAGGAACCTTTTTTCCAATGATAATCGGAGCGATCCATTTGAAATTCTCTATAGGAAATTAAATTATTGTTGCTACAAAGGCACGGACGTCGCGGTATGTGATGCAACAGGTACCTACACTTTATAATAGACGTAGGTAAGTTGATGTTTTCGCAGCGTTTTAAATTATTACAAACGGATTAGTAAAACGTATTGTACTATATCTTCTTTATATTTTGTTAGTTTTTTTATGATTATTATACTATATCAAACATTCTCTATTGACAGCATTATGTACTATTGAACCCAAACACGATATGTAAGATCAGAGAAGATGTAAGAGCTACGATGCCACAGACAAACACTCACACACCGAAAACTACGTCAAACTTATAACACCCCTCTTTGTACGTCGGCGGTTAAATACAGGTAACTTTTAAAAAATCTGAGTTGCCCCCCCCCCCCCCCCCCCCCCTTGCCCAGATCCTGGGTACGCCCATGATCATAGGTATTATATTGATTGTGTTAAGGTTGGTGTCGAGCATCGGTGCAAAGGAGTTTGTATATCGATGCAGGAACTCTGTGATGCCAACCTGCCTGTCCGTCTGTGACAGAGATTTGAATTCTTTCTCTTCTGTCACTGTCAAAACAAAATAAAATGGGAATACAATTATGTTAGAAAGACTATCTTGTGTAAAAATATAACCAACCTCAATAAGTACACAACTTATTGAGGTTGGTTATATTTTTATAGAAAAAAATGACAAAAGTGAATAAGTGAGTGATTATAAAAACCATAAAAGCTAGTTAGGTTAAAACTATAATAACATCACCTTCGGACGTTTCCAACCACGCTCTGCTACCAAGGTAATTTGTTTATTTTTAATAGGTTATAGACGCCAGCGGAAGGATTCACCATGGATTATACGACCAAAGTAGATATTGGGAAATTAACGGGCAAAGAAAATTGGTCTACATGGAAATACAAAAATTCTATATTGCTGGACGGTGCTGATAACGCCCTCGAAGCAGTAGAAGGTAGACTAATGAAGCCTAAACTCACAGACAGAGCAGGTGACGCAGAAATCTCTGCTAATAATTCGGCCCTAGTCAAATATAAGAAAACAGAGACAAGCGCTCTACTCATGTTGACCACTAACCTGTCAGAAGAGACATTAAAGAAGGTTATGAGATTCAGGACCGCAGTAGAAGTCTGGCAAGAACTACACCGTTTATTTGATGGACAAACGGAAGATAGAGCATACTCTTTATGTTTAGAATTCTTTGGACTAAAACGTGATATGGCGGATGATATTCCAACCAATGAGTTGAAGGCTGAAGTTGCTTAGACAGACGCTGATGCTAAACTTCCCGAAATGTTCCTACTTTGCAAGGTGCTAGATACACTAGATGATAGGTTCTTTAATTTCAAGTCAAGCTGGCTTATGCTAAAGTAGACTGAAAGGACCATAGATAGTTTGACAAGTCTTTTGTGCGTATTTGAGAGAAGTCTGGGCAGTCAAGAGATCTCCAAACAGGAAGCATTAGTGACTAACACACCCCCAGAAAGAAAAGTTAAAAGCAACAAGGACGAGCAGCTGAAATGCAACTACTGTTCTCAGAAGTGACATAGAGTTCGCAAGTTTAAAAAGTGGGTTAGCGATAGCAGACCTCCTAAACTAACTCCAGGCACATCAGGCTCAAGCTCAAAGTTCAATCAAGTGCAACAGATTTCGTTGATGGTAAATGCTTGCTCGACAGGACAAAGCCAAGACAGAGACAGCTGGTTTGTCGACAATGGAGCAACGACACATAAAACAATTAAGAGAGAAGCTTTCACGGAATACCACGAATTTGATTCAGACCACACAGTAACAACTGCAGAAGGCACAACTATTCCGGCATTAGGGAAAGGCACCGTTGTGGTAGAGTCGAGTATTGGTGACAGGAAAGTTGAAATATCCCTACGAGATGTGTGGCTAGTACCAAGTTTAACGAAAAATCTTTTCTCACCGCTAGCAGCGCAAGACAGAATGCAAAAAAAGCATTTTCAAGTCAACAACAAGAGAATGCAAGTTAGATTACAATGAAGGCACTACTGTAATTGTTGGCAGAAGAGTTCCATTCGGCGGACTATATAAGTTGGAAATGTAGACGGTCGTTCCAATGGGGCAGAGGACTTTCGTAGTCAATGCACTAAATGGATCGAACATGTTGCAGTTGCATTAGGGATTCGCTCACCAGGATTAAAAGTCATATCATTCGCGTAGTAAAACGTGAGTTAGGTATTAAGCTAAGTCCTGACAAAAGAAAGTGTGAAGGCTGCATATATGGGAAGTCACATAGAAAACCGTTTGGAACAAGGGAAAAAGCTACAACCTGTGGAGAATTAATACACACCGATGTTTGCGGACCATTGGCGAATAGCATTACCAAATACAGATACTTCGTCCTATTCAAAGACGATTACTCTGGTTACCGTTTAGTCTATTTTCTGAGACAGAAATCGGAAGTAAAAGACATGCTAGTACAAATGCTACAAGAAGCAAAGAACGCAGGACATTTTGTCAATACGATATTAAGTGACAATGGTGGTGAATTTGATAATGAAGCAGTTCGGAAGATACTGAATCAGAACGGTATAAAGCACCGGCTGACAATGCCGTACACTCCGGAGCAAAATGGTTGTTCTGAAAGAGAGAACCGGACGTTAGTTGAAGCCGCTAGGTCAATGATGTACGCTAGAGGGCAGCTTACTCAGGTACTCTGGGCTGAGCTTATCAATACCGCTGCCTACGTACTAAATCGGACTGGACATTCAAGAGTCGACGGAAAATCTCCATATGAGCTATGGTTAGGTAAGAAACCAAAGATTTCCTACCTCCGAGTTATTGGAAGCATCTGCTATGCTCACGTGCCCAAGCAAAAACGCCAAAAGATGTTCAAAAAGGCAATAAAAGGAAGGTTAATTGGTTATGAGAACGACGATGGTTATCGTATTGTTACGCCGGCGGACTAGTGAACAACTTTAAACGTCATTTTCTGGACCTTAGGAACGTTTTCAGCAGGCTGAAAAGCGGTTTCAGGCCGTTTCCGAGGAGGCTCTATCACATACCAAATTATCCGAATTTCACCCCAGTTGCTGTTGTTTTCAGGCGCCTGAAACATGTTTTCAGTTCGTTTCAGGCCACCCCCTATCACATGACATAATAACCTGAAAACCCTTTTTCAGGCATTTTCAGGAGCCCTTATGGGCCTTTGAAGCCCACTTCAGTATATAGCGTAATTTCATGAAAGAGTGACAAGGATAGCAGTATTAGAATGAGAGAGCTACATTAAGAATATTCCAGAGCTATTAGACAGGGATAGCACTATTAAAAAGAGATAGCTACACTAAGAACATTCTAGAACTATGTGATAGAGATAGCACCAGAAGGGACAGCAATAGGTCGAGAACCTTCCGGCACATACCGAAGGAGCAACTAGTATCGTGTGGAACATTCTATAGATGTACCCGATTATAAATAATAATAAATAAAAATGTCTTAATTTTGCATAGACCATTTTTACGGCGCTTACAAAATGTCATACACTAAAACTAAAGAAAAAAATTGTATATTTAAAGTGACCACCGGTTCGGAACGCGGCCCACCTGAGAAGAACCGGCAAGAAACTTAGGAAGGCTTTTTTTTTGATGGCCTATTTATAATTTAATATAAAATAAAATAAATAAATAAATATCCATCACGCCTTATCCCCGAAGGGGTGGCAGAGGCATATTATATGCCCACTTTTCACCGTGTGGATTCCTGTCCCACGTAATAGGTGGTGAGCCCATTGCCGTGTTGAAATAGACAGACGCAAGTTGTAGATTTTGTCCTGTAAATAGTCTTGAATAGAGTAATAACCTTTTTCACAAAGCTTTCTTTTAATAAACTTTTTAAATTTATTTAATGGTAAATTTTAAGGTCACAGGGAAGCTTGTTGTAAAAGCGTATACAGTTACTCTGGAAAGAATCGCCAATCTTATGCAGCCGACTGTGGTGAACTAAAAGATTGTTTTTATGTCTAGTGTTTATATTATGTATATCACAGAGTTTAGTAAACTGTGATAGTTTTTTCTGGACATACATAAGATTGGCAAAAATGTATTGTGATGCTACGGTTAGAATATTTACTTCTTTAAATTTTTCTCGGAGGGAGACTTTGGGGCCCAAATTATATATAGCGCGTACAGCCCGCTTTTGAAGAAATAAAATGTTATTTACATCTGCAGCACTCCCCCAAAGGAGAATAACGTAAGACATAATACTATGAAAATAGCAGAAGTAAACCATTCTAGCCGTATCTACATCTGTTAGAGTCCTGATCTTTTTTACAGCGTATGCAGCCGAACTTAACCTAGAGGCCGTCTTTTCTATGTGCGGGCCCCACTGCAAATTGGCATCAATAGGTATACCAAGGAACACAGTTGATTCCACAAACTCTAACACTTGTCCATTAAGTTGAACATTGGCCGTAACTTGTTTTACATTTGGTAGAGTAAATTTAATTCATTTTTTTTAATACGTTTGATTGTAGGTACCGAACGAATTCTCCCGAATATTCCAGAACATTACTAGGCGTATATAAAGGGCCGAGCTCGCGGCTACAGGACAGTCTCCTTTGAGCAAGGGAACAGTGCGAATCGAAGTGATCGAAGCTAAATAGTGCGATACTGTTACAGTGCAATTATCTAAGCGAAGAATTTGTGTTTAGTGGCGATTATTAGTTTTGGGGTTATTGTTTTTATTTAGAGTAATTAAAGTGTTTCTTTTAAATTTGTGGTATTAGTGCAACTCCTATTAGTACCCACCCAACGAACGTAACAGTATCTATGATGGAACACAGACACAAAAGTCCAGAGATCTAACCTTTGAGTCAGACGTTGAGTTCAAAGTATCAACTAAGGTAGAGGGAGGTCAAAAGCAAGAGCCAGAATTTCCCAAAGTCTCGGTATGGAATGAACAAGGTCTAGAGGGAGAGAGATCCGATGGAAACCATGTTCAAACTCCGGACCAAGAGCAAACAGTTACCGATGAGAGAGGTTCTATAGATTTAGAAGATAACGATTTCGGTGAAGCACTCGAAGAGCCAGAAATAATCGAGGCTATTGGAAGTTCTCAAAAACCATATGATTTGAGAAACAGATCAACTATCACACGTCCAAAGCAGTATGAAGATTTTGTTTGTACTTTAGGTTCTTTAGGAATAGAAAACTTACCAGAAACTTATGAACAAGCCATGAAGAGGGAAGATAGTGCCGAATGGCAAAGAGCTATAGCGAGCGAAATAAAATCCCTTGTTCATAAGGAGGTCTAGACGAAATGCGAGCTACCTCCTGTTAGAAAGGCTTTGCAATGCAAGTGGGTCTTCCGGATTAAAAGAAACCCAGATGGCACTATCAATAAATATAAAGCAAGACTAGTTGTTAAAGGATTCTAAAATAAAATAAAAATAAAATAAAATGTTTTTATTTTGCATAGACCATTTTAACGGCACTTACAAAATGTCATACAATAAAACTAAAGAAAAAAATTGTATATTTAAAGTGACCACCGATTCGGAACGCGACCCACCTGAGAAGAACCGGCAGGAAACATAGGAAGGTTTTTTTTTTGATGGCCTATTTACAATTTAATATTTTATGACTATAATATTTTATTTGCCAGCAGAACATTTCCAGGCATCCCTGTCCTGTAAATAGTCTTGAATAGAGTAATAACCTTTTTCACAAAGCTTTCTTTTAATATACTTTTTAAATTTATTTAATGGTAAATTTCTCAGGTCACAGAAAAGCTTGTTGTGTAAAAGCGTATACAGTTACCCTGGAAAGAATCGCCAATCTTATGCAGCCGACTGTGGTGAACTGAAAGATTGTTTTTGTCTAGTGTTTATATTAAGTATATCACAGAGTTTAGTAAAACGTAAAAGATTTTTCTGGACATACATAAGATTGGCAAAAATGTATTGTAATGCTACGGTTAGAATATTTACAATAGTTATACCAAGGAACACAGTTGATTCCACAAACTCTAACACTTGTCCATTAAGTTGAACATTGGCCGTAACTTGTTTTACATTTGGTAGAGTAAATTTAATACATTTAGTTTTGTTTTTATCTATCTGATGACTGGTACACGCCCCGACATAGACTATGCTGTCGGAGTAGCCTCCCGCAAATTGGAGAAGCCTAATTACGAAGATTGGCTTAAAGGTAAAAGGATATTTCGATACTTTAAAGGGACCATACAATATGGAATTAAGTATGAGTCGTCCTGTAACCAAGAAGCTCACGAGCTCCCTCACTAGCTGCTACTATTTCAGTTTCAGTGGTTGAAATCGTGACAGAAGCTTGCCTCTGACTTAGCCATGATACAGCTCCTCCGGCGAACAGACAGACAACTCCTGTTGTAAAGCGTCCAGTGAGTGCATCTCATCCGTGGTCTGCATCACTGTATCCTTTGAAGGATATATCATCAGTGAGTGATTATAAAAACCATTAAATAGCTAGTTAGGTTAAAACTATAATAACATCACCTTCGGACGTTTCCAACCACGCTCTGCTACCAAGGTAATTTGTTTATTTTTAATAGATTCAAATTTGAATCGTAAGGTAGAACAGGTTGAAGATCATAACGTACTGCAGAGGGATATACTAGATAGGGTTGTACAATGGAGTCACGAAAATAAACTTTATTTTAAAATAGACAAGTGCCCCTTGTAAGCTTTTACTCGCGCGCGTTTTCCACCTCAGCATTTTGCACATGGAGGGAATCCCGTTGCAGCGCGTAAGAGAAGTGAAGGATCTGGGGGTTCAATTTATGGCGGATCTCAACTTTCCGCAGCACATAACAAATGCTTGTAAAAAATCTTATCGCAATTTAAGATTTGTATTACGGCAAGCAAATCAGTTTACAAATATTGCAGCGATAGAAGCACTGTTTGAGGCTTTGATTAGAAGCCATTTGTAGAGCAACTCTATTAACTGGTCGCCACATGAGGTAAAGTATAAATTAATGCTCGAACGTATTCAGAAGAAATTCATTAGGTTCATGTACTTAAAGAGATATGGAGTATATCCCGAATATCCGCTACTATATCCTACTTTATTTGTTCTGGGTATGATGGGTTACAATAGGCTTGAGGTGAGACGTGAAAAAGCTTTAGCTACGTTTGTATTTAGAGTACTGGCAGAGGCAATAAATAACCAGGTTATACTATAGGCGGTCGGACTGTATGTCCCGGACCAGTACATAAACCGGCGAAGGCGGCCGTCACTTTTCGAGGTACCGAGAGCTCGTACAAACCTTTTGCAGCTCGCTCCACTGACGCGTACTTTGCATGCACTGAACGGGCTATCTCGAGAGATTGATATCTTTTCGTGTACGCTGAGTGAGTTCACACGGGCCATTTATCGTTATATGTATTTATAACTGTAAGTTAGTGTAAGCAGTTGCTATTAGTTATTTCTACTTCCATTGTATTATGTTTATCCTGTAAAGATGGACGTAATGTATTTAATAAATTAATAAATAAATAGATGATAAATAAATATATATTACAATCGTACCTATCTATTTCACAGAATAGAATCAAAATTGCTGTTTTTAGCTGTCAAAATATTAGTAAACTAATACAAAAGCTATCCTTAAGATCTTGCCTTTTTCTAAATCGAGTCTGTTTACAAAATGGATAAACATCTGGATTAAATCTAGTTAATTAAATTAAGTTAAGGACTTACATTATGCTTTCCTTCAAGGTGATATCCCAGCGAAGACTTGGTTTTTATATTTCGAGAAGCTAGGAAGACTAGCAAGAATCCATTCCTTCTCACGCATTCAATGAAGATTTTTTTTGGTTTGAACGAACATACTTAACATACTTAAAACCATATCTTCTTTGAATGCGTGAGAAGGAATGGATTCTTATACAAATCTCTTCCTACAGAACATTTGTCCCCTCCTATTAATTTGAACTTCCTCCTGACCTATATTGATTCTCCTCATATATGTATACCTTATTCCTAGTAACTACATTGATTCCAATAACATAAAACTGTAAAACATTGTGTTTTTGCTCTAAATCATTAACATAGCTCGTGTGCTGTTACCTTTTTTCATATTACATGTACTTCTACACAAAATTTCACTGTTAGACATTTCAGCCTTTGTTATCTAATTTTTCCCTCTTACCTTGTACACTCACAAAACTCGGATCGTACCTAAGTGTGGACCGACTTTCTAAACACCTACGAAATCCATTCTGATTTATTGGCGGAGCAAAAATATCGCCCCAAAACCAAAAAACGTCATAAATGCAACTTACGAGCGGGCACTGGCGCGTCACGTGTTAGTTACCATTGTAACAGTAGACTACGAAAAGTGTAAAATTGTAGCATCGGCTTTCTAAGCGACGGTTTCGAATCTGTCGGTACTCGGCATCCAGAACAGATGTTACTCATAGATACAATTTATGTAGTTCGAGCATACAGAGAGAGTAGAAAACGACTCGTGGATAATTTACATCTTATAGATCGGTACAGCTTTAACATATCAGTACTCAATAATGATAGTTGGAAACACGTTGTAGCTCTTTAAACAATTTAAACTTAAAAAGTGCCCTAAGCTTCTGTAGCTTAACTTGGCAGTAGCTCTACCGAGCACTCAAAACATCTAAATCTGTATACATAAATATTGTGGAACATATTTTTTACACAGCGCCGTCTAGCTCAGGGTAATATTAATATTACTTTTGTTATGGGATTTAGACGACTGATAAACATACTTATATTTTAAAATCATATTATACATAAAAAACCCGCAAACTCCGAAACAAACCTTTGAGGATCACACAAATATTTATTCAAACCCGGGACTCAAACCCGAGACCTCAGTAGCGGCAGTCGCATACACTACCACTGCGCCACCGAGGCAGTCAGGCATTATGTTGGTCATATTTCAATTTGTAAAACAATAATGAGACCACTTTTAAAACAAGAAATTTTAAGAGTCTTAAAAGCAGACTTTTAGAAATGTGTGCATTTCCAGAAGTCAGCCTGGATGACTGTGTTAAACTCATATTCATGTATAAATCAAGCGTCTTCGAGTAATAGGTGAACAATTATAAAAAAAATATTTTATTGAATCAGGAACAATCTTTTGTTTTGAAATCTGTTAAAAACAGCTAGTATCTTCTTAAATTAAATCACTTGTACTGTTCCACTTATTTACTTTCAAAGGAAAATATGTGGAAATAGTTTAAAAAGTAAATAAGTGGAACAGTACAAGTGTTTTAATTAAAGATGTGTAGCAAATTCCACCAAGTGCCATCGATCAACAGCATAAATAGCTAGTAAGTTGTGGATAAGTATTTGAATCTAGTGAGTTTTACAGGTCCCAAAACACCTATATTAGGGCAGAAAGGTAGCTAAGGAGTTTTAGTGGGTATTCCCAGTACCACCCAGGTGCTGGGCGACCCCCACACAAGTCCATTGCTAGCCAGTAGTGGGTAATAGTAGTAAGCGGATCTGTCCGCGTATATAAAAAAGTATTGATTTATCCAAGCATTGATTCAGAGCAACCGAACCCGACAAAGCCGGCGGGTTTAGGAACAAAGTGTAGACATTTTTAAATACCAGACTATTTTGAACTTTTATTTCTAAATTAACCCTTTATTTTTAGATTATTGATCGATTTTGGTACCATGCCATTTTAGAAGCGTTCCAAGTCAGTCTTCGTCCAAAACAGGGTTAGCCCGACCAACCGTACAAAAATTTATTACGGTAAGCTTGTGTTACCTAAACATTTACTTTGGGCTATGTAGTTAATGTCTATGAGGAAAAATATATGGTTAAAGGTTATTTTTAAGTTTTATATGAATGTAGTAGGTATAATTCTATATCCATTTTGCATTTATTTGAATGAAGGTGTTGGTTTTTTTATAAAAGTGTATGAAAGTTTGACCAATTTCTTAAAATTGTGGTTATTGCATAAATCCATTGGTCTGAGGTCGGTGTAAGTAAGTTATTTGATGTAGACCTGATTAAAAGTATGGATCAGACAAATAATGTATTATATTTTCATGTTTCCTTTATATTACTGATTCGATGCAAATAGGTCAATATAGTAGATATGCTAACGTCAAATCAAGCACCTAATTTCTCGGTAGTTTGATACATATCGGCTTCCATCAATTTTCAATTCATCATTATTTACTTTAGTGACTGGTATTTTTAGTGGTTCATTTTGCAAGCCAACATTTCCACTACGAAAGCAAATAAACTAAAAACGCTCGGTACGTTTGTTAGCTGTTTCCTATCAAAATACAGCATTTACATCACTGGCAGCTTATGCTGCGTCAGCTTCGCGTAAAAAGTCGTACTTATTTGAAAATTTCTCTGATATCTACAGTATCAATTTTCACTTTAAATAAACTTTTACTCCGAATTTGAAACATTTGAAAGTCCTAAAGTTTTTTTTTTGTAATGGTTTTCGTGAAATAAAATTAAAAATATTAAAAAAAAATTGGCCTATGGTTCCTGGAATGCAGTCACAGAAGTACTAACTACCTTCTGATATCAACACTATCCCACAATATTACGTAAATATATTCACTGTGATACGATGAAGACTGGCTCCCATGCTCACGGATGACCTGATGAATCGATGCTCTCATTACATATCACTGAACATAATCACTAGTTGATTGTAACCTAGTAATTTGCACATAAATTAGTGACACAAGTTGTATCTATCAAGTAAAGCTGGTTAACTATAATGTGCTTTTGTAACAAATACATTTCAAAGTTCAAGGTTTTAAGCTGGAAATTGAACTTGAACTTTATCTTACCTTCCTCAACAAAATGAGTACGTAAAGGTATTAAGTTACTGCAATATTCATTACAAATGAGGCAAGGGCTTTTTGACTATCCGGTAGACAAATTGGTTGTAGATACCTCATTTTAATGAATAGATTAACTTATTGACCACAACTTATCAAAGTAAAGTAAGGAAACCACATTTCCCTTAACCGGAAAGTCGGGTATACCTTCCTGGAACCTCTTACCATATAGAAATCTCAATAACCCTTAAACGGATAGTAAATCATCCTTTTCAATTCAGGTTAGTGACTATTTAAATTTTATTGTTCTTTACTCCTACTTAATTTGACATTTTAAGAATAAATTATTCCATGCCTGTATTGTCTTCAAGTAATTATATGTATATTGATATTTCTAGTGATTTTATATTATTTATTTATTAAATTGATATGAAATTTTAATAAATATAAATAAGTTTAGTAAATGAATTGACTTTACGCCTATACTAAAAAAATTAAGAATGATAATTTTTTTTAAATAAAATATAATTCTTCGCATTAGGTTCAAAGAATGTATATAATTATTTAGTGTATTAAATATTAAATTGCTATGCATGCCGCAAAGTAAATATTATGGTGATTCCTATTTACAAACACAGTACTTTATTTACACCTTTTGCACTCAATTTTATTATAAACGTAATAACAATTTAACCTTTTATTTAGCTGTGTCGTAATAATCTTTGTATCGATCAAATTTTAAGGTTGCAGCATTTTCCTCGCGATCTGTTCTAAAATACACTTTATAAATGGTTTATGGGCCGGAGAATAAAATAACTGAAGAAGGTGGAAACATTTATTGGCGATAGGTTATTGTGTACTCGCACCCTAACTCTTATTTAAACCATATTGTTGTCGTCACATTGTAATATATCAAAATTTTATTTATATCTTTATACTATTAACTGAAGCGCTCGCGGCCCCGCGGTCTCAGTGTTCTGTAAACGATCACTGAGTTACGCAACTTTCACTATGGCTGGTCCTTGGATGGGTGACCACTTTGTGGCATTTATATTTGCAAGCGTTTCCGTGCTTCGGAAGGCACGTTAAACCGTTGGTCCCGGTTGCCAGTAAAATGGCAGTCGTTAAGCCTGGTTGGAGGCCTTATGGGCGGCTTGAAAACCTTCAACAGCAGGTCTCCACAACCTGCGTCTGTCTATTTAAACACGGCAATGGGCTCACCACCTATTACGTGGGACAGGAATCCACACGGTGAAAAGTGGATATAATATGCCTCTGCCACCCCTTCGGGGATAAGGCGTGATGGATATTTTCTTTATACTAGCTTTTGCCCGCGGCTTCGCTCGCGTGGTGTACGTAACTGAACATAAATTTCAAAACTTGTCAGCATCGATTGTTACGGGCATACTAATAGATATCATGAGTATATTTATAGGTACGTATTATCCTGTAGTAGGTAATCTAGAAAGTGTTTAACGTTATTGCTCCACACCGAGCCAGCCAGATAAGTAGGTACCGGGTTTTGATTAAAGTTTTATTTTTCTTAGCCATGACCTCGTCTGTTAGTAGTAAAGTACTTCGAGATAAAGCCGTTCTGAGCCTAAAAGTTCTTGGTAGAGCCCCCCTAAGCTACCTAATGTTAACCTTCTTGTTGCTCTTTAGTCCAAGTTATGCGTTCTCGATCACTCTCATCTCTTTACATCACTCCGTCCGTCTCATACGATTTCTTTTAGAGTAGTTTGTTGAATATTTTGAGAGACGAATGTCGTTGTTCGTGGACTGGTCTCAGCTCCTCTCAAAATTCATTGATGGTCTTTTACAGATTTGAGATGCAAATCGGGTAACTTCCACTTTATGTGTGGAAGTTCTCATGGATGCTATACTGAAATAAAAAACAAAAACTAACTAACTATCTTCATGCTGTATCCCTGACGGGGTAGTCAAAGAGGATAGATCGCCAGGCTTCGCGATCCATGCAAACTTCTTCCGGTTCTTAAGATTCTTCTTAAATCCTACCGAATAAAACTACACGGTGCCCTTCCATCTGCCCCTGACCCGGAGTCTTGCATGAACCCTCGAAAGGATAGCCCCAGGGCACCTGACATACCACTGCGGCCTCGTTTTCGGGGTGTTCGGTTGTTATCCCACTTCTTTACAGGTGTAAAGGGTGTACGTATAGTTATCACGCCACGAAACCGTCAAGGGCCATCGGTAAGAACAGCGAGCAGCCCACCTACTGTCTTCACACCCCCGGTCATGCCTGTAGTCATGAGCGAAATTATCTGCGACGCCTGAGGTGCGGAACTCGAGAGGAAGAATTTACTTCTGCTCCGCCACCGCTGCCACTTTTGTATGCATGATTTGCTCGCAATAACATGCAGCGGCGTCCCACTTGCTGGTGTAAAGCTGAACGCTGCCTTTGTAAATCATCGTACAAATTCCGTTTAGCTAACCCCATTGCATGAGAGCATGGTGGGCCAATCAAGGCCTGCCGAAGTACTACGCTCCCGGCTTGTTTGCGAAATCGTTACTTTGAATGTAACTTAACCGGCAAGTTTGGTCACGGTGCCCTCGTTGTTTTCACACTCGTCGGGGCGTTTCATCCCCGCCGTCTGTTTTGACTGGAGTGGCCGTTGTACTCCTTCCAGCAATATTTATATGGGATCTGTTACGGGCGTGCATTTTATACCGCACGCTCAACCGCTTCCTACTGCCTTGAATCTCAGTGACTTAACTTCTCGCCTATCCTGCGTTTCGGAAGTGGCGATAGAAACGGCTGGGAATTCCCAACAAACTCGCTCTTCTGCTCCCTGCATCAAGTTAGTGAAGGGCCCTAATGCATTCCATCGTGTAGGAAAAATAATCTTCTAAAATCTGAACCTCTACCTAAGCTAGGGTAAGGCTAATTCAATCGAAACAAAAAGCTTGAACTGGATTGAAATAAATATCAGAAAGTAAAGTAATGACAACGAAACGATATTTATACCCATCTCGTGGCCCCACTAACTCGGTATTTTATAAACGATAATTGTGTTAATCAACTTTCGCAATAGCTAGTCTTTGCATGGGTGACCACTTTGTTGCATTTACACTTGCGAGCGTTTCCGTGTTTCGAAAGGCACGTTAAACTGTTGGTCCCCGTTGCCAGTACAATGGCAGTCGTTAAGCCCAGTTAAAGACCTTATCGGTGGCTTGAAATGGTTTAACAGCAGCTCTCCACGGCCTGTCCATTTATACACGGCAATGGCCCCACCACCTATAACGTGGGACAAAACTGCATACTGTGAAATGTGGGCGTATAGTACGCCTGTGCCTACCCCTTATTAAATAAATATTGTTTGAAACTTTTATGAATTGGATATATTAGCGTTTGACTATAATTTATAGTTAGGCACACACAAAACATAAAATCACTAAATTATTCAAGGGATAAACAGAGGTATAAACCATACTCATAGATAACTATAATTTTAGATCCCTACACAGTGGTCGGCAACGCGAGTTAATCTTAGGTTTTGCAAAACACAAATGTATGTAGGCTACGGTGAACATTTTTAGTCGGGTAGCTTATATAAATTGGTTTCTTTAATTGAAAATAGTATATATCTGTTGATTATTATTTAAAAAAACTAAACTGACTTCACGCTGCATCCCTGACGGGGTAGTCAGGGAGGACAGATCGCCAGACTTCGCGAATTATCATTCATTTGATATAAGCCGTTCCCGGTAAAATGGCAGTCGTTAAGCCTTATGAGCGGCTTGAAAAATTTCACAGCAGGTCGCCACAGCCTGCTCCTGTCCATTTTAACACAGCAATGGGCTCACCACCTCTTACGTGGGAAAAAGGCATATATATAGTAGGTATAGTATGCCTCTGCCTACTCTTTCGGAGATAAAGGCGTGACAATATGTTTGTTAAACATTACACATTAGTAGCAACTGCCTTTGGCCCACCGACATCCTGAACTTTCCGAGGCACCTTCACCAGAACCTTTACCATCATTTAGCAAGTGCTGGTTAATCAGGATTGGGCCAAGTGTGTGTTCCTTTAGTGCAAAAATATCACTGAAGTTGTTCTTAGATCGTCACCCATCCAAAAGTTGACCGTGCTGTGTTTCACATTCTTTAAAAGTGGTACCCATCTAAAAGTAGAACGCACATTTGGCGCTTAACTTCACTGATATTTTACCCATTACAGACTGTAACTAAAAGAAACGTATCTGTTGTCGTGTGATGTACCTACTTTTGAAGTGAAGTGGTCACCCATCAAAAAAATTTAACACACCTATATAACTTAGCTTAACTCATCGTTTAGTCATTAGTCAAGGCAACTCTATATGAGTATGTGCATAAATTAAACCAGCAAAAATGTTACAAATTTAGTTTTATGGAAAACCAAACGCAGTAACTAAAATTCTTTGACCTCTCCAATGTATAGCGCGTCTAGTTAAATATAGTTCAAACTGTATTATTACTTCCGCTAAACCGATTTTGATGAAATATAGCGCAGTATTTAAGCTGGAAAAGTACCCACAATATTCTAATAATACATTTGTGATCAACCGCCTGGATTTTACTGCAACCCCGAACAAACAAACAAACAAACAGACACGAAGAAAAAAAAACACAGTTTCGGACTCAGAATCCCTTAATTAGTCGATTGCAATTCTTTTTTTCATTTATCTTCAATGTACATCACAGCTATTTTTACAATTTTATAATAGTATAGATTATTTAAAAGTTGAAAAAAATAATTGTTATTTGAAACTATGCATGCGATGTAAGTACATATTTGGTTACTCTTACTGCCATAGATATCTTAACTGTTACTACATACTACCGCAGTATAAAGAGGAATCTAACAGTAAATTTGCATACAAAAATGCTGCATCCAAAGGTGAGGCAAATCCAAAAGTTCGTGGCGTGGTGAAGGATAAAGGACGCGCTGTTGACATTACTACAAGGAAGGAATACTGATAACTGGGTGAAATTGGTGAGGAGTAAAATAATTTTAACCAGGGCAGAAAAAAGAAAAAAGAGTGATTCAGACCCAATCAAAATTAACGCACGAATGAAATTATTATTATTTAAGCATTTTTTCATGCAGCAATCAGTTGTTTGGCTGTAGGAAGATAAAAAAACTCGGTTTCACCAGACCGCAATGTGACTTGTGATTTCTGTCTTGTAGTTTTGGAACCTTCACTACGCTTGCTTCGGAAGGCTCCCCAGGGACCCTAGTCCCTGAGCAATTAGAAGTGTATTACGTCGTCAGTAGGTGTCCGGCATGGCATCCATAACATCATAAATAAAACGACGCCCAGAATTCTACATTGGAATCATTTTCTTTGCTTATGGTCAATCTTAGAATCCATAGCATGCTTAGGACAAACGGAAAATAATCTTTGTAGCCTTAGCCACGGTCAGCAAGCAGCCAATTAGTCATAAAATATGGTTAGTAGAATGAACCGCAAACCCCAAAGCAATCAGGACTCGAATTAGGTAAAATAAAAACCTAATATTTCTGTGTAAACAAATGTTAGCAAAAGAAACTGCCTCCAAATAAACAAATCAGTGGCACAAAACAAGGAGTGATTAACAGAACGGTACCATTCTGAGGTTTATTGCCGCCAACCTTGCTTCATGGAGCAGAAAAATAAAAGGCACCGCGTTGTAGCTATTAGTATGAGCTTGAGCGTTTGTATATAAAATGAATTGCCCGTTTTTAAAGGAAAGTTTACAAGAGAAACAACCTAATGTCTTATACTCTTTGTCAATTATTCTTAATTTTATACTGACTGTGAAAAGAACTGTGTCTTGGTTATATTCATAGATAAGAATACGTACTACGTTTATGGTTATATTCGTTATGAACATACATCTATTAGAAGAACCTCATACGTCCGAATATGCAATGATTTGATCAAGTTCACGATATAAAGTGTGAAACATAGATCCTGGGATCCCCTGGGATCCCAGGATCCTGGGATCTATGTTTCACAATTCCAGTGACATTAATTGCGACGTCAAGGCAGTTGGATTCCATATTGATTAAATGTACTCAACATTTAATTCAGTCTTGAAAAAAAATTTTGTAAAATAGTTAGTACGCAAACATTACTTATGTCGATCTTTGTAGTCTATAGCTCGTCGTGTCGTAAATAGTATTTAAAATTACAACAAGACCAAAACCCTACCGGAAAACATACGTACATTAAAGTTATCCAACTTAACTTATTTTAAATTCATCTTTAAATTTTAAATTTAATTCATCTTTATTATCCTTTTACGATGTAGCAAATTATTTTACTAATGTCTTAATTTACTTGAAAGCAAAAAGCAGTGTCATTAAGTATATATTTAATAAATAATTGACAATCTCTATAGGTACAAAAATACCTAATAAGAGTATCTATAAACAATAGGCAGTCTCAATAAGTACCAAAACATACCTAACTTCTATGTCTTTGTCAGCAGCTGGATCACACACAAACACATAGACCTAATTCGGAGGTCCTTCTATTAGACAGTTGCGTCTTAGTTTGCGCCTTGATCGTAAATGGATATAACTTTTTAGGATCGAACTCATGGTATTTAGGGCCTTTGTCATGAGTTTGGACAGAACAAACAAAATCTCCTATTTTTGTTCACAGAAATGTGCGTCCTCTAGAGAATATTATTTTAACGCAGCATGTGTCAAGTGGTCCTAGGATAAAAGGTATTTACACAAAAGATTGACAATTTAAAAAAAAAGTTAAATAAAATCGCCATCTGATTCCATATTATAGATAAATAACACCCAGACACAGAATAAACCATCGTGCTCATCACACAAAGTTTTATCCTGGGTGGGAATCGAACCCACGACCTCTTGCGTAGTAGTCGGATACACTCCCACAGCGCCACGCAACCCCAGAGGCAGGCAACAGTTTTAATGGTTTAGTTTCCACTTATGCGACCAATTTTATCTAGAACTAGCTGACCTGCCCGGCTTCGCTCGTGACATACTTCCAACCTCGTGGCACCCATTTAATTCTGTCGCTTATTACTTTTCCAAAAATTATTGAAAGTTTCCCCGATTTGTTGACATTTACGATTACTGCACGCTCTCCTGTGTAGTGGCGTGGTGATATATAGCTTAGAACCTTCCTCAATAAATGTGCTATCCAATACAAAAATAATTTTTCAAATCGGTTCAGCCGTTCACGCGTGTTGGCGTGACCAAGGGAAATTGGGATTCATTTTTATATATATAGATAGATTAATATCATTGTACCCAAACAACTCATGACCTGTTATTTCGATATCAATATTTATGTCAGTATTTTCAAATGTTAACTTTTAGCACTCGTGTGACCCAAAGTCTAAATATCTACAAAAAATTTAAGGATTGATTTGTATGCAAACTCAACGAAGTTTCACGTATCAACAAAAAAAATAAGTCATCTAGGCGGTAGAGGCCGTCACACTATTATAAAATAATAACAAATTTAAGGATATAATCGATTTATTTAATCATAATTTTAAAAAAATTAACATCGTTGTATTAGAAAATAAACAATGAAATTTAATAAACAACACATCAGCATATAAACAAAATAAAGAGTACATCATTCGTAGTACATTTGTAGTACATTTTGCCTCCGTCTTCGGCAACACGAGTTTTCAATTTGAACGAAATTCGGCTTCTATTTATTTACAACGATACCTGAATACAGAACACAAACTATAACATGTGGGCGTAGCAGAAGCCGTCTCATTGGATTTCATGACAAAATTACTAATGAAGTACAACTTTTCGATAACTTCTATGTGTAAGTATTGTACCTAATCCCACCCACATTCCCATTACTGTGACTCCTGTAAACCAGGATCTACAGCAATGACCAAAACACCAGAAAAGTTACACCGAGCTCGATCTCGGTGATGTCCCAGGAGAAGTTAGCATGTCTTGGAACCCGCAACGAAATTAATTAGAAGATAATGTGAGGAAGTAAGAAAAGAACGTAATGCCCCTTCCCTCCTTTGCAAAGCGGGAGACCTGGAAAGCAACTAGGTGTAAATCCTATAGAAACAGGGAAGCACCACGGTAATAGTATATTACGGGTTATAGCTATGTTTGATTCCAGTAATATGTATGGCAGAAACGTTTAAAAGCACGAAAATTTACCCTCGATGCCACGAGATCCGCATAGTAAACTACTCCCGACGTTACTTGTAAACAATTAAGCATATTATATCGCTCATTTTGCCAAATGCTACACTCCCAAAGTATATGATAGGCGGTCTGATCATATTTGACGTCAGCAGTTGAACACTGACAGAACGGTGACTCAACCAGCTTAAACGAATGTAATTTGCTCCTAAAGTTACCATGTCCCGTAAGAAATTGAGCAACAAGTTAGTATTGTACCTGTCTTGAATCAATAATATTGCCATCGATGTGCTTTTCGAGTTATGTCAACACCATTTGTAAACATATTTTGAGTTAAGCGTTGTACCTAAAATACCATAAAGTAGCTTTTCACACTTCTATCACTGATATCTCTTTAATTTACTTTTTAATAAAGAAGTAATAAAGATATATAGTTTAATTTGTACGTCAGTCAAAGCAGTGAATCTCCATATACAGGATACTCCAAGCACGTTTGTGGGGATCACTAGCAAGTCCCTGTGGGAGTCGTCCATGTTCTAAATTAACTTAGAGTTACTCTATATGCAGACTACCGCGCCGTCTAACGAGGTCCGAGACTCCAAGGAATCTCGTCTGCATGTACATTCTATAGAAGTTTACGAAATGACAATGTTTCTTCGCCAAGTTGTACTATCCCACATAGCGCTAGTGAAATTTTCGGGTCTCTTGTGAGTATACCTCCATCATTATTAATTCTATCAAACTTTAAGCTCTTTAATATGAAGGATTCTGTCTCGGGTAAACTAGTAAATAGCTCTTCACAGGACTATGAGCTAAAATACAACGCTTTTATATGCGCTTGTCGTATGAAATATAAGAACCAACAATCAGAATCAGCAGTGGCATTATGAATACGTTTTATTATTCTTTCTTTTTATTAATTCCATTTAAAGTTAGTCGGTATTAACTCTCAGAAACAACCAGTGTCTGCCAAATGTTTTTTCACCGTCGTGAAAAAGACGAACTCATTATTCAGTGTTGACTTTCAGTTTGGTGCCTTATACTTTTTACTTTTAAGTTTTCATAATCCATTTTAAGAAAAATCTAGCTATACTTTTTATTCACGTTCAAGTCAAGATTACTTTATACTAAAATATGTTTTTCTATTTATTTGATTTAATGACACTTTACAGTCATTATTTGTGTTCGATATATAGTTTAATTTTACCACTTAAAAAGCCTGACGTAAATTGCTAGGTAAAATTTTCAGTGACCATAAAAATCCAGTAATTTATTCTGAAAATAAAACCAATTTTATAGTAACATTGTAATATTTTTTATGTTAACGGTTAGTAAATCTTGATATTTTTTTTTGTAGAAACCGCGACCGCTCTCGCTTTATGTCTGTTGCCTTTTAGTGGGGTGAAGAGGAGGCCGGGGAGCGCGAGGCGACGAGAGGCCGGCGCGCGCCGCTCGATAAATCGATGTGTAATACAATGCTATGCGGTGGGACGGCCTTGAGCTCTTGCAGCCTGCAAGACACACCCCCGTCCCACAAGCCAAGTTCATTGCCAACGCAACGTCTTCATTTCTTAACGATGGAATCTTATTGCTGATTGACCCACTTACTCTTATGATGACTAAGTGATGTATCCCAGCGCCTACGCATTCAGCGGATGTCTCGATTTTTTTATCATTACGTACTTCTTTTGATTACGTTATTTTGTATTTATAATTTGTTCTGATTGTACTTACGAGGTACTTTTATTTTTTTTAGAAAGAAAGGACCTGCCAATTTTAAGTTATCTTTTAAATTTTTATGGAAATCCACGGGCTTCAAACCCCATCGGAGCACTGAAGATGGTATCATTCTGGGATAGTCAACTTATGCGAGGAGCCTCAAATAATAAAATCATACAAAGAAGGATGTTATGGGTGTCATACAGCTCTTGTCCTAAAACACAAATCTACCTGCAATACATTATGCAATAAGTACCAATACAGGCATGGCATGTTTAGCAATTGGCTCTTATGTCAGTATAATTTTAGTTCTGAATCATTGAACGGAAGCAGCGAGACTACATTCGTAACCTTTTTTTTCCTGTCGGCAATAAGTCCCACTTGCGTTCAATAGTGTGCATTTCGCAGCCACGTAGGTACGAAATCGTTAAGGAGCTTCTCTTTCTACATAAGAGAACTGTAATATAGGTACGACCCGTTAGATTCCACAATTATTTGAAAATATGTAGAAATGTCTTTCAAGTCCTCAAGTCCTTTTTCTTCTTTGTTGCTTCCAAACCCTACCTACACTTAGTTGGTTTGGCTTTTGATTTTTGACATTGTTGCAACTGCCGTCTGATCTCCCAATCTCATAAGAATGCCTGTGTCGTTGCCTTATCCGTAACATAGCAGATGAGATCAGTTGGACCCAGGAATTTCTTGTGGGACTATTTGGCCCTTGGCTATCCCACAGAAACCTCGTTCCTTACTATAATCACAGATAGACATAGACATATTGTCACGCCTTTATCCCCGAAGGGGTAGACAGAGGCATACTATACGCCCACATTACACCGTATGCACTTTTGTCTCACGCAGCAGGTGGTGAGGCCATTGCCGTATTGAAATGGACAGGCGCAGGTTGTGATAAGGCCTTCAACAGGGCTAACGAATGCCATGTTTTACGGGCAACCGGGACCAACGGCTTAAAGTGCCGCTTGCAAATGTAAATGCCACAAATTGGTCACCTATCCGAGGACCAGCAATAGTGAAACTTGCTTAACGCAGTGATCGTTTACAGAACACTGAGTCCGCGGGGCCACGAGCGCTTCAGATTAATATCTGAAGAATGAATATGGTTGAATTATAGATTATAATATAATTATTAAAATCTATAATTCAACCATTTTATATATCAGACCGTAAACTAATAAGTTCAAACGGTTCAAGTAGGTATTTGTATCACTTTGTCAATATATCTACCGAGGTTGGAATTAAAACAATGAAGCTAGGGTTAGCTTATTATTTTGAGAAATTATAATTTCATAAGCAAAGGTCTAAGAGGAGAGTAGGAACCCAGAGGAAGTCCCTAGTAAAAAAACATAAGAGTTCATCACTAAGGATTTTGGTATAAAAAACTCTTCATGATAATTGTAAGGGCAAGTACTAAACTTATTTATATGTTAGGAGCAGTGGAGCAGCCCTACATACATATTAAATATATTTGAAACAAAAACAGATTTTAGACGCAAAAGTAATAATTTTCACAACGCGCCCTCTGTAGATTTAAAGTCTCACCGTCGCCGCCCGCCGGCCTTCTCCCGCCAGACTAACCATAAGTACTACCAACACTCGATACGAAAACAGAGAAAGTTCAAGGGTAATTTAAGTTTTAGAAGTTCGATATATACTGTTACGTATAACAAAACGCTTTAATACGATCGATAGCTTACAGATATTGAAAGACAAAGTTTCTGGGCGGGTAGACAGAGTAATTATTATTTTTATGTAAGTAGGTAAATACTTTTCAAAACATTTAGTTTAACACACATTAATTTTTTATAATGGTTATGGAGAAAATATGAAATTTGATTTTACTTGGTAAAATATCGGGAAATTATATTAAGCATACTTTGGATGAGCAGCTCCTGCCTCATCATCATCATCCGATCGTCTGTCCCAGTTGCGTCTCTCAATGCGCGGGGTCCATCGTTTTTCTCCCCAACTTCGCACGGTCGTCGGCATCCCCTGTAGTGAGACCATTGTCACGCATATCATCCCTTACAACGTCAAGCCAGCACTTCTTGGGTCTTGCCCTCTTACCGGGATCCGGCGAAGCTGACTTGGCCAGACATTTGTTTACCAACGTATCCCGGCAGTTGCCACAGGATATGACCAAATCAGCGAAGGCGACTCTTTTACAACGTATCTGCAATTTCATGGACGTGAAGACTGCCGCGGTTGCGAGAGTTCCCCACGCGGTCCATCCGCGTGACTCCACACATCCACCTCAGCATCTTCATTGACACGCAGCTGCTCCATGTGTCGCTCCAATAAAAGCCTCGTCTCACTGTCATGTAAAGGGACAGATCTTATGATGGTATCATAGACCTGTCCTTTGTACCGGATTAGCAATTTTGGGTCTCAAATGACACCAGTCATCTCCCGCCACTTGGCCCACACGGCTGCAATGCGTGATTTGACATCGCAATCGATGTGACTGGACGAGTAACATACAGATCCCAGGAATTTTACCAGGTCCGTGCACTCGACCAAATCACTGCCTATGCGGAAGAATGTGGGATCTGTAGAGTTTAGTGCTAAGTACTCGATACAGCAGCTTCCGCCTACCTAACCCTATTCGGACGCCTTATCTTATGTACCAGAAACTCGTTCTTCAATCAGCACATCTGGGCGCAAGTCTAATATTCAATCATATCAGAACAAAATCGAAATCGTCGTTCAATAGAAAGCCGACGGTACTGTGATTTTTGTCCCTATAAAACGTATTGAGGACGCATACTTCGATATGATGTCAAGCATGCTGGCTGGCCTTAGCGATAGCCATTAGGCAAAATAATAATTATTGTTTAAAGAAAGTTAAATTTTGTTACAGAATACTTATTAAAAATATTTATTTTTCCACTTCAAATCTAGTATATATTAAATTTTGCATACTAATTGCTTTTCTCAATTGTTTCTAATCTTATAATGAGGAGAATCTTCGTCGACGTAAGCCTAATGTATATCTACAGTACGACTATTACAGATTTTGCTGTGCCAAGCGACGAACTGATAGTCAATGTGAAACTAAAAGGGTTCCTTGTTAACTACGGCGGTATTCTAGTTATTAAGGTGTCGCCTTGTCGATGTCGGTCGTGACGTTATGTAATGACTTGCGTTCTTGCGGCCTGGATTCGATTCGCGGCTATTATACATTATCGAAAGTTATTACTTAAGTTGTTTGTGAATGAGATTTTGTAGGGAGAGACGACAATTACTAGGAATTTTAATAAACCTAGCGTTGTTGATGAATTTATCGTTTAAAATATTATTATTAGCAAAAATAATGTAAGAGTATTCAAAATATTGCTCACAAGAAAATTTACTTATTTATTTAATGTATATTAATCGTGAACCAGTTAAATCATTTGAGACAATATAATTTGTCTCGGCAATTTAAACAGACTAAAGATACTTACTGGTCATATTTGTTAAGTGAGATTTACGATTCAATGAGATTAAATCAAAGGATTTATTACAAAGTTTTATGAAGATTACTATAAACTGATGTATTAGGTATCGTAAAAATACACGGATTATTATAATTACATAAAACATCCGAAATACATTACAAACTTCAAATGAGAAATATTGCGTGGCGGTTAACACATTTTGCTTTTCTAGCGTCTACCACATGATAAGTTCCCCTATTTTCAACTAAACCAGATTCCTGCATCTTAATTTTTTGAATAAAAAGTTAGTTATAATTAATAACTCGTTCGACAATAGAAAAACCTACTTCTGTTCGCCAGCTTTTCAATTGCTTGGTATTGTGATTAATCCTGAAGAAGAAATTGCCTAATTGTAGATTCAGTGCTTTCATTCTGGAACCAAATAAAAATGATTGGAAAAGAAAATTGCGCGTTTAGATTCTGTTTCCTGTTGCACGTTGCAAAAATAACACTAGTTGCAATAGATTGGATATTTTGAGCTAAAACCGTCCTTCTAAGCCCGACTGTATTAGAAATAGAAACAAGGCCGTAATATAGTCGTCGCCGCAATGTCACGTGCCTCTTCTACCTGATTATAATAATAATACGTCAACGTTACCTTGTTCTGCTTTATAAATACTTAAGCAGCTTAATTATACCTAAATAATTCGTTTCATTTTTATAAATATTAAAAAGTTAGCTTGTACGACCAGCTAGGTTATATCTGATCATAAGTACCTGTAGTAGCTCTTTGTAAGGGAATAAATACAAAATTCATGTCACGGTCTCTGGATGGGCCCTTTCACTGTTTATATATATATATCCATCACGCCTTATCCCCGAAGGGGTGGCAGAGGCATATTATATGCCCACTTTTCACCGTGTGGATTCCTGTCCCACGTAATAGGTGGTGAGCCCATTGCCTTGTAAATACTGTTTATGTAAATCAATAAATTCGAAAAAGAAATATTGAATACGTGAAAGTACAACACTGCTGCTCATCGTGATGTAGGTATCCGAGACAAAAAGAGAAACTTATTTATTTGTAGGTAAGTATGATTAAAAACTGTATGATTAAGAGGAGCTAAAAATTATACGGACATATAAAGCACGTGAGAATGGAACTAAAAACTAGCTGAATTGGGCAGTGGAAAAATTCAAAATAAACCATCTGCTGGTATATTTGCTAGTGATTTAGAAATGATGAAAAGCTTGTAGCAAAAACTTAAAAAATAATTTAAATATACTTAAAATAGGAATATCGTATGATGATTTAGTATTGCACAAAAAAAATCGTCTATTATATAAAAATAGATTTACCGTAAAATATATATAAAGTAGTTATCAATTTCATTACTAAGAATAAATAGGGTTTGTTGCTTGGACCCTGAAAGAATTTATTTAAGGGCAAGTCAATTTTATTTAATTACCACTGACAATGATGAACACCGAGTACTTGGCACTAAACTCGACAGATCCCACATCCGTCCGCATAGGCGGCGATTTGGTCGAGCGCACGGACCAGGTTAAATACTTGGGATCTGTTTTTCACACGTCCAGTCACGCATTGCTGCCGCGTGGGCCAAATGGCGGGAGATGACCGGTGTCATTTGTGACCCTAAAATGCCGATCCGGTTGAAGGGACAGGTCTACAAAACCATTATTAGACCTGTCCTTTTACATGGCAGTGAGACGTGGCCGATATTGGAGCGACACAAGCAGGAGCTGCATGTCACGGAAATGAAGATGCTGCGGTGGATGTGTGGAGTCACGCGGATGGACCGCGTGAGGAACTCTCGCATCCGCGGCAGCCTTCACGTCCGTGACATTGCAGACAAGTTGCAAGAGTGTCGCCTTCGTTGGTATGGTCACGTCTTGCGGCAACCGCCCGGCTACGTAGGTAACAAATGTCTGGCCATGTCAGCCCCGCCGGGTCCCGGTAAGAGGGGAAGACCCAAGAAGTGCTGGCTTGACGTCGTAAGGGATGACATGCGTGCCAATGGTCTCACCACAGGGGATGCCGACGACCGTGCGAAGTGGAGGAGAAAATGTAGGAAAGCGGACCCCGGGCGTCGCGAGACGCAACTGGGACAGACGCTCGGATGATGATGATGATGAACAATGATGAACACCGATGAACAATGCTTTATTGGCACTTGAATTGCACAGGTAAGATACCAGTGGGTTTTATTAGTCCCGCAATGTATCTGCATTGACCAAAATATACTACAAGCTGACGAAGCTTAAAACTTACGTTTGTATATAACTAATATGGTAAAAAAATGGCTCTTAAGTTAAATACATTTTAATGTATATATGATCGTTTTCGCCAACTTATCAGCGTTATGGTATAAGCCTTACAATCAGGTTGAACAGCAGGTCGAGAAATTAGTAATTCAGTATGTAGTTGTTATATGTAAGTATATCTGTCGACCGTCCAAATTCACCAGCAATTTGTTCAACTTTTGTGCTTCTAATTTATAAGAAAACTTATATGTTTATGTGGTTGCTACTTTGGTGCATTTGTGTAATGCTCTACCTTGGTTATTAGCCTTACACACAAGTTAGCATTATGCACTCACTCTCCAATCGCTCCATATAAATTAAATAAGTAACTATGTCAAACTGTGTAGTGTGTAATATAATATAGAGGAAAGATTTGTAAGATTATTTGTAATAAATAGGCACAGAAACTATTGGGCCCATTCTAAAAATTCTTTCACCATTAAAAAGCTACATTCTTCGTTAATAACATAACCTATATCACATTTTCAAAAATTTTAGGGTTCCGTACGAAATCTAGAATAGGAAAACTTCACCACGCGGGTGAAGCTAGTAGAATATAATCAAAATCGTAACAAAACCATAACGCGATATAAAATAGGTCAGCGTCGTCTTCTAAATACTTTGTAAAGTTTTTGTTTTTGATTTTTTCATTTATTGTAAAAGGTAGTAAACTTTTGATTACACAAACTTCCAAGTTTGATTGCTTTTACATTCACAAGGGATTGCTAACTTGAGTACTCGGTATTAAATTCAAATTGATATCTTCCGTGCTTCGGAAGGCACGTTAAGCCGTTGGTCCCGATTGCCAGTAGCATGGCAGTCGTTAAGCCCAGTTGAAAGCTTTATGGCCTGCACCTGTCCATTTCAACACGGCAATGGGCTCACCACCTGTTACTGTTGGGACTACTCACACAACGCCATCTGATTCCACACTAAGCAGAGCTTGTACTATGGTAACCAAATAACTGATAAACATACTTATATATTTCTAAATACATACATATTATAGATAAATAACACCCAGACACAGAATAAACCATCGTGCTCATCACACAGAGTTTTATCCTGGGTGGGAATCGAACCTACGACCTCTTGCGTAGCAGTCGGATGCACTCCCACCGCGCCACAGAGGCAGTCGCAGTCGAAACAGTCGCACAGAAGCAGTCGACCTATAGTATGCCTCTTCCTACCCCTTCGGGGATAAAGGCGTGACAAGATGTGTTGATATCTCAATACGTTACTGAGAACAATGATCTTGGCGCTTATTATTTTCAACTCAATATATCGCATCGTACATGAGAAACAGGACATTGACAGACAGACAGACAAACAAAAAGTTATTATAGGTATTAGCCAATTGAAGGAAAATTTGAATCAAAACCTTATCAATCCGTCAGGTCAGCATGGAACAATCTAAAGTCAATTAACGTCCCATGACAAAAAATGGGACAGGTCTGTGACCAACATTGTATCCAATATTGGCTGATTCGATATAGGAATTTAGCTGAATTTACTTAAAACAGGTATTAAAAACCAGTTGCATTTATAAGGATTGCTAACAAGGTTTTCAAAGTATATTTGTAAGCTAAATTAGAACTGCCTTTATACAAGCAGTGTATTACGAATTATTTAGAATAATTAGTTTATCAAATCAAAAACTTACTTTACACCGAACCTAAAAAGTTTATAATCAATACCAAAAGTAAAACTATGAAACAAATTACAATAAATTAACCAGCGACGCTTATAAAGTTGACCTTGATAAAATATTTCCCTTGGCATTAATCGGATTGTTAAGATTTGAATTGTGTAATGAAAACAGTGTGCCAACATGAATAGTGATGTCAGGTCACGAAAAGCGGAACTAAATACCAAACTAGCTTAACCGGTTACAACTTTATTTTGTTAGGTTATTCGTATATTTATATGAAACAAAAACATTAATAAAAATGTTCATTACTCTCGTTTGTAATCAATATTGACGTATAAAATGAAATATAATAAAAACATAACTTAAATATCTTGAAGCTGTATCTCTGACGGAGTAGTTAGAGATGACAGATTGCTAGGCTTTGCGATTCATGCACACTTCTTTCGCGTCCAATAGATAAATTAATGGTTTCACACACATCAGAAAAGTCAAAAGTACTCGGATACCCAGACGTGCATGTACTAAATGTAATATCGTGTGCAAATATGGCAAACCGCTAGTCGTGAGTATATTCGGCAATGCACTTTGCAATATTGGTATTATTGTATTGCTTTGATTTTAATTGTATCATTGTAATAGAAATTTTGAATAGGTAAACATAATCGCAATTGTGTGTAAAAGTGCGCATAAATAATACCGAATATATTTACACGGATTACTGTATCTTATTGTCTTCCTAGATGTACCCAACTTATACATGAATTTGGAAACCGAGGTTCGATTTATGGCTGTTTTGATTTAACTTTTTCTCTGAAACCCGTAAGTGCACTTAACTCACGTCTGTTGGACAGCTGACCAAGATGACGACCTAGCTAGATGACGTTGAGTTGGACCCCGAAGGTCTTGGTGAGGTTCCTGTTCACTGTTCACAGGTATATAAAATACTAATAGTAAATAAACAAAATATTAAATTATGTTTATTTACTATGAGCTATTAACCGCGGTTTCGATCGTGTAAAGAAAATAACCCGTATTCGTTTCCCACAGGGACATTTTCCCCGGATAGTAATAACCCATAGCACTTTTGAACAATACACATTTCTGTCAGTAAAAGAATTTTCAAAATCGGTGTTTGACTTGATTCGAAGATTACCCCTACAACATCACACACTCACAAAACTTACCTCTCTAATATTAGTATAGATTTTATTCCCTTGGGGTTAATTGTCTTGAAATTTTGTTGTAAACGCACTAACAGAACAGTTTAAATCTTATAGCTAGGCCCTCGAGCCCTTATAATTGAATAATTAACAAGCGAGCTAAACTCATCACAATATGACCTAAATAATTTAAGTGAGAGTGAGGGATAGACAACCTTATTCCGCTTCTCTGCATTATTCATACAAATAGACACACCCATTTCCCTAAAGAGGTAGACAGAGGTAGGTGCACAGTTTTGTTTACTTTAGTTAGTGGCGAGTGAGGAACGATTGACGAAGAAGAAATATTGTGTGAAAGTAAGGGTAGAGACAGAGTAGGCCGAGACTAACATATGAGGACCACGTGAGCAGATTGCTGAAAAACGAAAAAGTCAAAAGTACTTGGATACCCAGACGTGTATTGATGAATTTGCAAGCGAAAGAACTATGCATGCATCGCGAAGCCTGGTGATCTGTCCGGTCTGACTACCCCGTCAGGGATATAGCGTGAATATAGTCAGTTAGTTAGTGGCAATAAGGTCGTAGAGTCAGGACCAGACATAAGGGATAGGGATAAGGGAGGGTCTTTGTACAATATACGTTTACAACTTACCCATAAAAGTAAATCGCTGATCACCATCTTTATTATTGCCTTTCATCGTCAATTTTAGTATCGTTTTTAATGATGATCATGACATCATGAAAAAAAAACACACATCTATACTAATATATAAAGCTGAAGAGTTTGTTTGGTTTGTTGAACGCGCTAATCAATTCGAATTGAAAAATCTTTTAATGTTAAAAAAAAACTATCTTCACGCTGTATCCCTGACGGGATCTTTTAATGGCTGGCATGAAGGCTATAGGCTATATATCATCACGCTACTACCCAGAAGAGCAAAGCAGTAATCATAAATGTCAACAAATCGGACAAACTTTCAAAAACTTATTGTATAATTTATAAACGACGAGAAGCTAAAAAAGTATGCATGGATCGCGAAGCCTGGCGATCTGACGTCTCTGACTACCCCGTCAGGGATATAGCGTGAAGATAGTTAGTTAGTTAATAGCAATGACATCGTAGAGTCAGTCATGTCTTATCCCTATCCCTATAAGGGATAGGGATAAGACAGGGTCTTTGTGCAATCCAAGTTTACAATTTACCCATAAAAAAAAGAAAAAAAAAGTAAATCGCTGAGCACCATCTTATTATTGCCTTTCATCGTCAACTTTATTATCGTTTTCAAATCATCATGAAAAGAAACACACATCTATACTAATATATAAAGCTGAAGAGTTTGTTTGTTTGGTTGTAAGCGCTAATAACGGCTTAAAACTATCTTAACGCTGTATCCCTGACGGGATCGTCAAATCGGACAAATTTTCAAAAACTTATTGTAAATTTTATAAACGACGGTCAATCCCGTAGTTTATTCATTTAAACCAGTTTAATATCACAACTATTTAATAATAGTTGTGATGAGAGTTCGTAGTATGTCGCGGGCGATGCTGTGGGGGTCAGCTAGTTATTAATATTACTTTGAATTTGAATACGCATCCTCTGCCAGTTTATAAGCGTTTGATTTTTACAACGATGTGAAAAATAGTCTAAGTAGTATAAAATCAGTCAAAATGGAAGTCATAAAAGTAAACCGCTCACTCACGCAAATAAGGCGCTCTGGGACTGCATTGGCTCATAAAACTTATAAATCACACTTAATTCTGGCTCGGCATTCCCAGTCGGTTCTATCCCTTACCCGTGAACAGAATGCTTATCGAGTTCTTTTTATACAAAGAAACAACATTTTCTATTTTTTCTGAAAACTAGCAGAAAAAATCTACTAATAATATAAGTAAAATAAACTAAGTAAACTTATCTTACTTTTGTGGTTTATAAGAATTCAGACAATATAATTGTGCTTGTTGTTGTCCACATCAAATAAACCCTTTGTAATCGAGACACTTAAAGTTAGCCCAAGAGGTTTGGTCTTATTTGTAGAAAATATTGTACGCGCTCGAGCATATCGTATTACTCAATACCTATTCAAACACAGAATTAGGTGAAGGTAGGAGAATCTAAATAAAATCAAAGTATTTCACGTCCAACTTACATGTCGTTCAGGCCAAGTGATTAATCTTTTATGTTGTTAAGTAAGTAGCGCTCGTGGCCCCGCGGACGTAGTGTTCTGTAAACGATCACTGCGTTAAGCAACTTTTACTATGGTTCGTCGGATGGGTGACCACTTTGTGGCATTTATATTTACGAGCGTTTCCGTCCTTCAGAAGGCACGTTAAGCCGTTGGTCCCGGTTGCCAGTAACATGGCAGTCGTTAAGCCAGTTGAATGCCTTATGAGCGCTTTGAAAAATATCAACAGCAGGTCGCCACAACCTGCACCTGTCTATTTCAACACGGCAATGGGCACACCACCTTTTACGTGGGTAAAAAGCAAAGCATACGGTAAAACGTGGGCGTATAGTACGCCTCTGCCTACCCCTGCGGGGATATAGGCGTGAAAGTATGTGTGTGTGTGTGTGTGAGTGTTAAGTGAATATTTCGAATATATATATATATATATATTTTTTTACCTTATATACATACGTTGCCATATTTTTTTTCGTATAAGTGTTTATATAAAGTCTAAACCTGGTACACTGTTTGACGGCGTTTACAACGTCCCTTCTAGAAAAGCTGCTAAAAAAACGCATTACAATTTAGCGGATCTAAAAGTAAAGTAGTTAAGGATTACGGATATAAACGAGACTAGATTTTTTCTTTATATCTATTATAGATATCCTGTGTATAGGTCAGAATGGTTATGTGTGACTTTCCAAATATGGTATACCTACTAAAAACGTGGAGATTTCCATCTTCAGGCGACAGGAGTTCAACTTCTGCGACCCATCGAGCGTTGCGCACTACAAACTGGGTTTAGGGGGTATAGTATGATCCAGAAAGACGATATTTTAAGAAATACTAGGTTAAAGTAATTAGTACTGCCTACTAAGATCTCATTGTGCATTAAATTTCAACTGTATACACACAGGATGGATATAAAATGATAACTTTTTTTTTCTGTTGAATGGTTATCATCTGAATTTTTTAACCAAAGGTTCGTCGATTGCAGGTTCATTAAGTGTACGTGGACTTTGATAAAATAGAAACTACATTTGTCTTTAGTAACATCAAAATTCACATCAGTGTTTTAAAAATTACAACAAAATATATAAAGTCAATACAGCGTAGTCATATGTAGGCTATATGAGCATATAGAATCTTGGTGCAAGTAATAATGTTCTTAAGAAGAAATATAATGGAGGGTAATCCGGTTTCTTGTTAATAAATAACTAGATTTTACGGTGTAGCCAGAGATTTTAACAAGTTTGTGATTTGCTAGCATAAATGAATATGCTGTAATGTTTCGTTTGAAATTCAATGATAGTTTAACCGTGTGGGTCACAAATAGTCGCTTATGGTAGTAGAGTTTATATCTACTGTCTAATTCGAATTTTATATAAACTGTTAGGAAATAATATGGCAAAATTCTCATAAAACTCATTTCCAAACGATACTATTCTATATCGATGAATACCCACATATTATAACTATATATATGTACAGTTTCGGAATTTCTGTGATTTGATTGAAGCTTCTGTATTCATCGAGTACTTGCATTTTTAACCTGAACCTATATCAAAAATTCGCGTATGAACTTCATGGAAACCTTATTTAAATTCAATCATATTAGATTTAGAATGACGTCATTTAACAAACCATGTTTTGTCATCCAAATTGAATGTATTGTGTACAAAATTACAGTTCATTTATCTCAGAATTCATAGTTGTCTTAAACTCTGAACAGTGCAGAATAATAATAGAAACCGCACCGCATCAAGTGAGCATGCTGTCCTTACATTTATTAATTAAAAGAGAACACCTTTTCCTCTTTGATATCGTTAATTTGAAAACTAATTAAAAGGAAATATTTACACAATTCTGATACATCTATGGAACATGTTCAGCTCAATATACACTTAATTTCTACGAATTCTCAACCGTTTGTAGCTTCATATTATTGTACAGGAATTCAATGAATTTAAAATTTAACATATTTACTTGAAACTTGATGAATTTGGAAGCTAAATAAATTAATTTGTTGCCGCGAGACGCCCCAATGAAAGTCGACACCCGTAAGTATACTGTATTTTAATAAACATGAAAATAAAGATCATTAGTTGAGGCAAATTATATTTGGTAAAATAGATTTGCATCCTATTAGATCTGAGTTCCTATAAACTAAACACTTTAAAGAGTGACTGAGTACCGATCTATTTTTAGGTACTTTATTGTGTACTAAAAAAGCCACCTTCCGAGCATCTTTCTCTTCTTTCTCTGCTGTGTATGTGAAGACAACCTCTCCATAAACTTTGTACATGTGCAACTTAAATTAATTTACCTATAACATTGCTGTTGTTTGCCTTAATATTAATCTTTAATAATCGTTTTGTTGTGAGGTAGATTTAAATACGGAAATAAATTTCTTGTTCCACTATTTTGCAAGAATTTCTAGAATCTCAAGAATCTCTAGAATTCTCTAGAATCTTATTTTGCGAGTGTGGCGCCCTAGGATTAACTTTTTCTATTCTTTAGAGTCTCTTTTCTCTACTCTGCCCGGAGCGAGATGGTGGTGCCACATTCTAAAAAAAAGACGTTACAAGGGGTTCCTTAAGACCGACCATGCGGGATGTGCTGCGGACGGTGCGGACGGTCTGACTTAGATAGTATGCGGGATCAGGTCAGATCACACGCCCGCTCTGCTGGACCTACTACTGCTGAGGACTCGCCCATGGGCGCTCCATTGGGTACCTCCGACCACTGTGTTGTGAAGGCTCGCATGCTGGCGTCATCTCCTGAGTTAATGCCGGGTTACCACAGGGGTCTGTATTATCGCCAACTCTATTCCTTCTGCATATCAATGACATGCTGACCCTCGGGAGCATTCATTGCTATACAGAAGATAGCAACTTGCATGGGAGTTATTCTGCCCGTACAGCGGCGGGAGAAGCCAACATTGAGGAAAGAAGACGGCAAGTTTTGACTGACCTCGACCGGGATCTGAACTTGAATTTCCAAATGGGGTTTTGAAAACCTGGTCGATGCCCGAAAAGCACAGCTAAAAAGTCCCCTTTTCTATCTCTACCCTCTCTTTAGAACATTACAATACTAATGAAGGACACTTTAGACATCCTCGGCATAGACTCTAGAGCTCAATAACAAAAACTATATATAAAACTATAAAGTCGAAACCTGGTACACTGTTTGACGGCGTTTACAACGTCCCTTCTAGAAAAGCTGCAAAAAAAACGCATTACAATTTAGCGGATCTAAAAGTAAAGTAGTTAAGGATTACGGATATAAACGAGACTAGATTTTTTCTCTATATCTATTATAGATATCCTGTGTATAGGTCAGAATGGTTATGTGTGACTTTCCAAATATGGTATACCTACTAAAAACGTGGAGATTTCCGTCTTCAGCCGACAGGAGTTCAACTTCTGCGACCCATCGAGCGTTGCGCACTACAAACTGGGTTTAGGGTGTATAGTATGATCCAGAAAGACGATATTTTAAGAAATACTAGGTTAAAGCAACACAGTACTAATTACTGCCTACTAAGATCTCATTGTGCATTAAATTTCAACTTTATACTTTCATTAAGTATACACACAGGATGGATATAAAATGATAACTTTTTTTTTCTGTTGAATGGTTATCATCTGAATTTTTAAACCAAAGGTTCGTCGATTGCAGGTTCATTAAGTGTACGTGGACTTTGATAAAATGGAAACTACATTTGTCTTTAGTAACATCAAAATTCACATCAGTGAGTCAATACAGCGTAATCATATGTAGGCTATATGAGCATATAGAATCTTAGTGAAGGTAATAATGTTCTTAAGAAGAAATATAATGGAGGGTAATCCGGTTTCTTGTTAATAAATAACTAGATTTTACGGTGTAGCCAGAGACTTCAACAAGTTTGTGATTTGCTAGCATAAATGAATATGCTGTAATGTTTCGTTTGAAATTCAATGATAGTTTAACCGTGTGGGTCACAAATAGTCGCTTATTGTAGTAGTGTTTATATCTACTGTCTAATTCAAATTTTATATAAACTGTTAGGAAATAATATGGCAAAATCCTCATAAAACTCATTTCCTAACGATACTATTCTAACTAAATTAACTAACTATCTTCACGCTGTATCCCTGACGGGGTAGTCAGAGAGGACAGATCGCCAGGCTTCGCGATCCATGCATACTTCATTCGCTTCTTCGAGATTCATCAATCGCTTCATACACGCACATCTGGGTATCCGAGTACTTTTGACCTTTCCGTTTTTGAGCAATCTGCTCACGTGGTCTTCATATGTAAGTCTCGGCCTTCCCTGACTCCTTCTACCCTCTACTTTTGAACAATATATATTCTTCGTCAATCGTTCCTCACTCATTCGTTGGACGTGTCCAAACCAACGGAGCACGCCCTTGAAATAGACAGACGCAGGTTGTGGCTACCTGCTGTTGAAATATTTAAAGCCGCCCATAAGCCCTTCAACCAGGCTTAACGACTGCCATTTTACTGGCAACAGGGACCAACGGCTTAACGTGCCTTCCGAAGCACGGAAACGCTCCCAAATGTAAATGCCACAAAGTGGTCACCCATCCGAGGACCAGCCATAATGAAAGTTGTGTAACTCAGTTATCGTTTACAGAACACTGTGACCGCAGGGCCACGAGCGCTATATTGGGCTAGCCTCGCGGAAGCTAAGTAGGAGTCCTGAATAAGTGACAAGTTTTTTCACGCCGCATCAGAGATGTCTGCTGTACAAGACGCAGATTCGTCCCTGTGTCGAATACTGTTCTCACCTTAGGGATGATTCCGCGAGGTACTTACTGGACGCGCTTGACGCTATGCAGAGACGTGCTATTCGCATTATAGATTGTCCTGTTGTAACAGGAAGCCTTGAGACGCTGGCGCAGCACAGAACCCCAACTTCCTTGGATGCATTTTACCGAATCTATCACGGCGAGTTTTCTGAAGAGCTCTTTAACCTAATCCTACCCTCTCCTTTTCGTTGCCGAACAACACGTGCAGAAGTGCCACTACCATATAGTAGAGAGAATTTTCGCCAGAACGGAACAATTTAAACGATGGTTTCTCTGTCGAATGATGGTAACCTGAAACGCTCTGCCAGCTCTCGTGTTTGCTGTCTCTTACAATCCCGGATTTCTCCCAGCAAAGCGTGATGAGGCACGTCATTGGGCCGCCAACTTGAGGGATGCTGTCAGTAGTCATGTGGACTAAGAAATTGTCCCTCAATTCACTAGATGGCGTTATAGGTTTCTATCAGGCGGGCGGTATCATTTTGGAGAGCTAAATATAATATATTTAACAAAGACCAAAATATAACTTAGACTTTTCTTGGGGAAACGGGAAGTTGTTATAAAAATATATATATCGAGTTAATTTTGATTATAATAGCTATTCGGTGGTCGTAGTTCAATTCAGCTTTCTCAAATTCGGTCAATCAATACCAGCAGACATCTGGTATGCAGAACTGCGAACAATGATGGCTAAACTGGCACAAGATAGCTCTGACGTCATTCTACGTCCTCTATTATTTCTCATAGAATTACAATTTTACTGCTACAAGATTAAGCCAGCACAAGATAGTTCTGACGTCAATCTATGTTCTTTATTTATTTTATATCATACTATACCATACTTTTTATACCACTGAGGTAACAGACAAACATACGATACACAAATATCATGTAATAATCAAAAATACGTCACTTTTTGAAGACAAACACTTTTAGCGCTACAAGACTAAACTGGTACAAGATAAAGTGAAGACTGGTATGTACCGTACTTGACTCCGACTTTTTTTATATTTGGCTCGCCAAAATGACGCCGCCTGATAGAAAACCATGGCAAATTGAGGGTTATTCTCATAGTCCACGTGACTACTGACAGTATCAAGTTGGCGGCCCAATTATGTGCCTCTTCCCGAAGAAGAAACTGGTACTAAAAAAAAATTAAAATCAGTCCATTCTGGCGAAAATTCTCTCCACTGTATGAGACCGTTGTGCGGAAATGAAAAGGAGAGGGGGAATTAGGTTGAAGAGCTCTTTAGAACACTCGCCGTGGTGAATTCGGTTAATTGCAGTCAAAGACGCTATCGTATTCATTCTAAGCTTTTTGTTAACTTGGGATAATCTATAATGCGAATTCCAAGCCTTTGCATAGAGTCTAGTAAATACCTTGCATAATCATTCCAAAGGTGAGAATAGTATACGAAGCAGGGACCAATCTGTGTCTTGTACATAAGCTATCTCTAATGTGGCGTGAAAAATCGCCTCACCTTATTCGGGACTTTTATCTTATCTTTTATATTGTGCGGAAATGAAAAGGAGAGGGGGAATTAGGTTGAAGAGCTCTTTAGAACACTCGCCGTGGTGAATTCGGTTAATTGCAGTCAAAGACGCTATCGTATTCATTCTAAGCTTTTTGTTAACTTGGGATAATCTATAATGCGAATTCCAAGCCTTTGCATAGAGTCTAGTAAGTACCTTGCATAATCATTCCAAAAGTGAGAATAGTATACGAAGCAGGGACCAATCTGTGTCTTGTACATCAGCTATCTCTAATGTGGCGTGAAAAATCGCCTCACCTTATTCGGGACTTTTAGCTCCTGCGAGGCTAGCCAGTTACGTAACGAAAGCTGCATAGAGAGCTGTTTAGCTCTCTATGAAGCTTTCATTTTTCAGCTCATGAGGAACGTTTGCCGAGGAGTAATTATTTCATTTACACCCGTTCATAGATTTAGTCTTGAAAGATGCGCTGTTATCTTCACATTAATAATTTAAGCTCCCCCATTATATAAAAAATATAGTACCTAAGGAGTCCCTCCTCAACAAATTTCAATAAATACTTAGGTACGATAATATAATAGGATAAACTATTACTAGATTGCCTTGCCAAAAAACTAGCTTGTTTATATTGACGTAAAGTAAACCTTAACCTGTTAACGTAAAAAATATTTTTAAACTAGTCTTGTAACAATAAACACCAAGTTAATATAACCAATGACTTCGTTCCAACTAGTCACGTGACTTTTATAAATGATCCTAATCAAATTGGCCACAGATAGGCTAAACGTAGCCCTATTCAGATTGTTATCTTAGTTATCGTTATATGGTCTCAGAGTCATCAACGTATTTGTTGCTACACAACTCTGTTCGACGTCTGAAGAGGCGTCAAACCGGTTAACAGGAGGGAAACTTTTAAAACCTTTTCCACATCGGAATAAATTATCCTAATGAACAATTTTTAAGCCACTATTCTCATCACAATCAGACCTATGTACTTATGTTGACTTTATTTTTTGCATTGTGAGTCCCAAATTTATTTAAAGCAAGGCTTCGGGTGATGATAAAATATGTGGATAACAGGATGATAAAGAAGGCTCGCAATATATCTGTTGACAGAATATTAAATGTGGTTTTGAAGGGAGTGTTTCCTCGTAATTGGAGTTGTGACTACATTAGGATTATGCCTAAAAGGGTGGCAAGCCGCTAAACGGTTTTACGTCGTACTGACCTAAGCTGCTAGCCTTGTTATATTCTATAGATAAGCTATTTGAGTGTATTTTTATTACATAACGTTATACCTAACACCTTAAGGTTCTACTGAACCCTATCATACCTAACACCCTAAGGTCCTACTGAACCTTAACGTGCCTAATACCCTAAGGCCCTATCCTAACATATAGTATGTGATATTTACACAAATAGATAATGCCAGGATGCCTGCACCATGCGACTTAAGGTAACAGACGGCTGACGAGATTGTCAGGATGCGGAGAGATAACTCACTTCCAGTCGCACAGACTTACACGACTGATTAAAGATAGCTAAGGGTGTCTTGGCCACAGTGAGGTGGTGGTAAGGTATTAAGGCATTCAATTAAGATTTAAATTAAGAATATCTACTATTGATGCAGTTTTATTTACACGTATTTAGGTACTTTAAGATTGTGTTTCTTTTATATTTTTTTTTTCTTTTTAAAGGGAATTTGGGTATTTGTGTCAGGGTATTTTTTTAATTTTTAATATAATTTATTATTTGTGAATTGATTACGTTGAATGGGCAATGTTATTAATAAAATTAAAATATCACGGTCTTTATAAAAATATGAACTCACTTATTTGTTCTTATTTTTCACAATGTACAACGGTTATATGCAATAGGTCAACATATAATTTGAACTACGCCCCAACTATTTATATATTATGTCTCTCGTTAATAAGTATTAGATAGTAGGGGCCTCCACCCAGTACGCTACCAGGTAGCATTTGGAAGGGCATTAACGAAAATTAGCAAAATCTTTGAAACGGAATTTTTTCGTTGCTTTCGAACGATGTTATATTAATTCTCCTCCGATACTACGTAACCTCACAAAGTTTAAAGAGATCAATTTGGGCAACCTTAAATTGTCATACCAACATGAATCAATAGAACACATGGAGTCCAATAAATGCAGTTTCCGGAGCGCAGAGATCTCGCTCCACACTCGTACCAATGTAAATCAGTTCATAGTTCCGTGTGGGGGCAATCTACTCAACCTATTTTACATATGTTACATTATAAAAATTAAAACATATATATTGTCACGCCTTTATCCCCGAAGTGGTAGGCAGATGCATATTAAACGCCCACATTTCACCGTATGCATTTTAGTCCCACGTAATACGGTGGTGAGCCCATTGCCGTGTAAAAATTAATTTTGATACTATTATTTTTTTTATTTTAGGCTAAGAATCCAGGCAAAGAATCCAATATCAGGGTTACTATAGGGGATAAATGCGGTCGTCTGATAGCATTTTCTCCAATGAAACTCAAGAAATTTGTTACTAGAAGCTATTCTTAGTTATAACCGCATAATATAAGAAACCGATATTATACGAATGTTGTGTGAACTTATTTGATACTAGCTGTTGCCCACAGCTTTGTCCGCGTGGGGAAGTTTCCTATTCCTATTCAAGATTTCGTACGTAGCTCTAAACTCTTTGAAAATCCAATATAGCCTATGTTAATTTTAAAGTGGAAGATTTTTCAGTCTCGAGCTGGAAACTGGAACTGGAACCAGCGTCTTCTGGTTCAACGCAACAGACGCGTTTACTAACTACACCACCGAGACCTACTCGAAACTGATGAATTAATCCACCTCTTTACATCTTAAGGCGATGTTAAGAATTAGCTCAAGACTGAAATTCTTTCCACTTCAAAATATTTATTTTTTCAAATTCAAGTAAAGCAGGTCAAAGCACGAAAACACTCGCAAATGTACATAAATACCACTAAGTGGTCACCCATCCGTGACCAGCCATAGCGAAAGTTGCTTAACGCTGTGATCGTTTACAGAACACTAAGTCAACAGGGCCACGAGCGCTTTTTTATTAATTTACAATAAAATTAATATTTATTTTTTAAAACCTAAGGAATTTCGTTCCTGACGGTTGTCCCGCGAGCGCATATTAAAATTATACATGTTCTTTTGGCGCGTTAGGGAAAAGTGATGAGAGTAAATATTTAAGATGCGCGCGCAGACCGTCTCGAAAAACTGACACCCTGAATTAGCTAATAAGTGTTTCCATGAGAACAAATAACACATTCCGTAGACAGATTCAAAATAGTTTTCAAACACCCTGAAGTTAGCTATAGTCAACATTAATAGTTCAAAACCCTGAAGTTAGCTCAACATTTTAGTTTTTTCTACGAGATAAGGCAAAAGATATTTTTTTTTAAAGATTTTATTTGTTACGCAAAAAAAGTTAACGCGTGTACATAAGTACACACACTTTTTTTATACTACTTTTGTTTACTACTATTATAAATAAGTACTTAATAACTTATTACCCATTTTATTTTAAGTAGGTTTTTTTATACATATTATACAGTTTTTCCTTTAGACTAAATAAACCTATTTCCTAAATGAATTTAAGTATACCTAAGATCTCATAAACGACTAGTAAACTCTTAAAATGAAAGTATGATATTCCAACATAAATCTTTTATTTTCTCTATCACAGGGAATGTCTTTTGTTACTGATTACGTCACTCACAGAGACGCTAATGGAATAAGACTGTTTGAAGTGGAAATATAAGAAGCAATATAGCTTGGTAATAAATTGCGGGTTAACGTTTAGTACATAAAGCCCAGTTATGTCATCCATTATAAGATCGATTATCCCTTATAATACAGTGTGTTGAGGATCTTGAAAATATTGGGATCATATGAAAAATATTTTTCAAAATGGCGTTATGGTTTTATTGTCTCTAAGAAGAGTGACGGCAATCAGTTTTAATTTCCACGTAGTTAAAGTAGCAGCGTATTTTTTACGTTATGCATAACATAACTATTTCAGCATTGTTATAGTAGCCTAACACAGCCGGTCCTTGAAATATTTGCTTAGTAGCAAAACCAACTAAGGTAAGGCGAGTAAATGTAATTCTTGGGTTTTATGGAAGTTCGCTATTTCATTTACATGACAACGTATGTACCTACGTTTGCTCAAAACGGCTATTCAATAAGTTTTACTTTTTGAATCAAAGTAAAATTGTATCCCTAATATTACATTAGATTTAGAGCGGTCTAGTAAACAAAGCATTTAATTTGATATAAAGGATATCAAATTAAATGTTTTTTTACTAGACCGCGATAATAGAGTAGAATTCTGTATAATTACCTGTAAATATTTAACCATGACACCCTAAATATTGCGGGGCATAGTCATAATTTTGTCTTAGAGGTATCAATATTGCAAAACTTTCACCGAAGTTCTTAATTAAATTAATAGATAGATACCAGATCTGCGGGAAGAACTGAGTATGAAATTTCCGTATTTATGGTAAGATCATGTCACTTATTATTCACGCTTTTATCCTTGAAGGGCCGCTCTGAATGATTTGCAGCAATGTTGTTATGATTGGCGATATATCAAGATGTTGAGATTGTACGACACTGTTACCATGATAGTCCAGCTTCAAGATCATTGAGCTGTGTAAAGGGGTGATTTAAGGCGATGTTATGTCCCCCAAGCTCTTCATCAAAGCGCTTAAAGATATTTTTAAGACACTGGACTGTGCCTTCTGATTTGTATTCATACCCTATCGCTATGGGGCGTGAATATAAACGGCGAATGCATCTCGCACCTCCGGTTTGCCGAAAACAGCGGAAACGCTGGAACAGTTGAGCGGAGTGCTGCAGTTTAAGCGGTCTCAGTATGAACTTGCATAAAACAAGTGTCATTTTTATTGAAGACGTCACGCTAAGTCCAATATAAGTCGAAGGACCGAGATGCTAAGTTGTCTAACCTGGGCAGGCTCTCTAACTTGACAAAAAGAACTTGGTCAAGGAAGGCTGGGTTGCATTTATCCGTCAGAAAAGCAGAGTGGTCGACATAGCTCGCAGAGGATGAATATAGAAGAACCGATGGCTGATGGAGGAAAGGAAGACGTATTATCGGCTGGCCGATAGTATTCTTTTGAATTATACTTAATCCTATATAATAATCACTTAAGTAATATGTTACAAGTTTACGTAACAGTACGATATAACAAATGGGTAATATGATAGGCATCTACTGCGTTGCCTCTATTGCATAAGCATTAATATTATAATGCCCTATATTGTTACATAGTATTCAAGTGGAGTATATCAAGATTCAGATATAGCATGATATGATTTCGTTAGATTGATTTTATCTTAAATTCAATAAAACAAATTAAGATTATAAGGAATTTAATTTGTTTTATACACATTGTTTAGAAATATATTAGGTACTAGATGACCTCCACAGCTTCGCCCGTGGAAAATTTCGACCTCCCGTCGCACCTATTTAATCCCGTCGCTTATAAATTCAACGATGATGCATAAAAATTTGCCCGATTTGTCGACACTTATGACTACTGCTCTGCTCCCCAGTGTAGTAGCGTAATTATATATAGCCTTTAGCTTTCCTCGATAAATGGGCTATATAACACAAAAATAATTTTTCAAATCCGATCAGTAGTTCCTGACAGCGCGTTCAACCAAACAAACAAGCTCTTCAGCTTTATAATGTTAGTATAGATATTCCATATTAGTCTCACTACTAGGGAAGACAAATGACCGTGTGAACTATTTTATATTTATTAATTTCCGCCCCTACGGCCTTTAATTTGGCTTGGAGTAATTGCTATAAATATCTTCTTATTTTGTGTAAATTTAGGCTTGACCAAAGACAATGATATTGAATCGACTGGTACTATTAGTAAGACCACGTAATTAATGCTGCGACACCACTAGTTAAATCATTAAATTTTCTATGCTATAAACAAAAGTTTTGTATTTTAGTGGTATCAATGTTCATCTCCCGCATTAAAAATCCACCACCAACCCTTTCGTAATTTATTCCGACAAACCAAAAAACAAAAACATTTTAACTTCTGGCAGAGGGTTATCAGAATATACTTTTACTTTAAAACCCTAATTAGATAGACTATTTTTTCAAAATCTTTCCACGTAAACGTTATTTTCCTATACCTGTACGAGTCAAAGATAATTGAAAGTCTCAAATTGCAAGAAAACCCCAAACTTCGTAATTTAAATATTCTAAATGGGTTAATACTATCTAACAGCCACCTCTCCGCCCGATTTTATGTAACACATTTCCGTTTCTTTTTCAAAATCGCTTTACAATAATATATCCAGGAACCTATACATTTTACACATCAACACAATCAAAAATATGACAAACCATTAACAGGTTTTTCATTCCACATTGAAACACCATTTTGGGTGCACGCACAATAAATTTTCCTTATATAATTAGGATACCTACGTCTGAAATAATCTTTGAATTTTGAAACACAACATCAATAAAATTCTAAAAAAATTAAAGTTGTTGTTAGATGTTTTGTAATCTCACTAGTTGCCACAGCAACTGCTATCTTAAGATAAGACGGCTTACGTAACATAGGTAGTCCATTATACATATATATGTTTGTGACCTACTTTACAAGACCCATGTTATCCATATTTTATGCATAATGTTTACAGTTTTCTACGGTTGTATGAATAATAGCTTTGGATATTTTTCACTTCAAGTCTAATATGTCAATTTAAATGTGATTTATTTATTTATTATACACTTTATTGTACGCCGAGACAGTATTATGATGTAGAAATTTGATACAAAAATAGCAGTACAATGGGCGGCATTATCGCTTAAAGCAATTTCTGCCAGGCAACCTTTTATTTATTTGAAACGTAAAAAAATATACGGTTTTATTATATTTTAAATAATAAGTCGCAAATAAGAATAAAAGTGCACTTGTCCTGAAGTACTAGCTAATTATTTGACAGGCGATTACCATGGCGTAGTGCTGTGGTCTTGGGTTCGAAATCCGGGTTGGAGCCAATATTAAAATTTGTGTGATCGCAAATGTTTGCGTCGAGTTTAGATGATTGTTTTGTATTTATACTTAATATGTATGTTTTAACAATATAAACATACTAGCCCCGGCCAGCATTGCGCCACCGCCGGCGCCGTCCTAAAATTCAGTTCTAAAGAAAATGTATGACAAGACATTGCAGGAGCAGCGGAGACGACCGATTGACTAATGCTGGTTAAAGATGTGCCAGCTTCTCCGTCATTGTGTTCAGTTCTTCATAGTACACTTCTGCAGTAATGCTCACCCCGTTAGGTAAGAAGCTGTGATGAATCACACCGGCGCTAGACCATCAAACAATGACCATCACTTTTCTAGGGGAAAGTTTTCGTTTAGTTGCTGAACCAGGATCCAACCAACTTGCTGAGGGCTTGCGGTTATCAAACAGAATTAATTTTTAATCGCAGGTAACAATGCGATTCAAAATTCCTTCGTTTGTGTGTCTGTTGAGCAAGGCAAGGCACGTCTCGACGCGTACTTCGCGCTGGCGATCATGGAGTTCGTAGGGGTGCCCTACGAACTCCATGTTCCCATTCCGTGTTCCTGTTCCGCCTTGCCTCTGTCGAATCGCAGAAAAAACCAATGGACGACTCGACAAAGGGACGATTCTAGTAATTTTGTCTCTCCTCCGTAACCAAAATGGATGACCACCCAAGCTCCAGTAGGAGCAGTTTATGATCGATTCTCATGTATCTCGACGGCGCCATCGAACGCATAGGGGGTAGATAGAGAACGATATCTAGCTACTACTGCCAAATAATTGCTACTGGAAGTAAGCCTCATTTCCATTTCCAATCGAAAAAAAGAATTTCAACGATTTCAATGACAAGTTTTAGCTGCAGCGTAGGTAATTGAAATTATTAAATTTTCGAATTTCAACGGCGGATTTCAACTGACAGTGACCTAAATTTTTATCACATAATCAGAAACATTCTCGACATTATGTTATACGTACATTAAACCTAATAATAAATGTATAGTAAGTAATACAAAATGTAATTACTGAAAATAAAGTTATATAACTAAACACAAATCTGTACGGCTATAATCCTTGTTATATATGACAAGGAAACATAATTCCTTTAGCTGACACAGAACGGACAGGCCATTACGAGTACAAATCTACGAGGCGGTGATACATTTCTGTCAACGTCAGTGTATGGTCATACTTTAACGCACGTAGGCCAGATTAGGGAGAACATGGAGTCAACAGATATATAAAACAATATTACTTACGACCACACAAACGTTACAATATTAAGAAAAAAATCATTTGAAGTGCAGCTCCGAATGCAAAATTTGATCACTCTGTATATGGTAAGCAGTGCCATGAATACGCATATACAATGTTCGAGGCAATAATTGCCATCGATCACGTTTTTGCTGACCCCGCGATACGATACGGCCGCACTAAGTGCGCCGCGAGCTCAGTGCATAACGGAAAGCGACCGGGTGCACTCATTTCCATCTTTTACTAGTTTTAGCAATAGCTTAGCATATCCTTTACTGTAAACTTAGCAATAAATCTTTAAAGTTACTAAAGTGGTTTTAAATTAGTAGCGTAACGAACCCCATTAGGTACCACGCAGGTTGCACCCCCTACATTTTGGTCCTTCGAGCGTTTAACAAGGACTTTGCGGTCGGGTAATAGTTTTTCGGGACGGACGACTAGTGAAGTGAACTTGAATTGTATCAGTGACACTTGGAATTATAGTGTTTCTTAGCTTAGCAGTGACTGTAGTGGTAACCTCAGCAGCAAGGCTTAACCAGTGATTGTAGCGGTAATATAGTTATTGAGTTAAATTTGCTCAATATACACTCAGCGTTAGCAGCAATAGCGGTGCTCGGATCATAACCTTTCACCACCAGTGAGTTCACAGCTCACATTAGCGGCAGGAAGAAATCAGCGACGTGTGAAGCAACCCTTGTCAGGCTAGCAGCGGCAAAGGATTTTTACAAGTAAGATCGTTCAATTTTTCTTACACCAATAGCGAGATGGAGAGCCTTTACTTTGTTCAATCCGAGATAGCGGAGAGTATTAGAAAACTCCTCGTTAATTTCAAAAAGGATAGCGGAGAGCGTAAGACGTTAGATTACTGTAAACGTAGACTTGAGTTACTTGAGAAGTACTGGGAGGACTTCCAAGTGAATCATGAAAAGATCCTTCCCTTCGAAAAAACGAATCATAAATATTTTATCAACTCTGAATTTGAGAGTACTAAACAGCTATATATGAAATCTAAAGGGCTTATTAGTCAATGCAAAGAAGAGTTGATGCAGCAAACGGTGCAGTCACCGTATCGTCCTCAATTAACGCAGAAAGAGGCGGCCGAAGCTTCAGCTATTCAGCCGAAACCGCCAGCAATTACAACTCCGGCCTTCGACTCAAGAGGGTCCAACAGCAAACTCGACGATATGCTTCATAAACAGTCGGTCAATTTCAAAGCGTTTCTTAGAGCAGTAGACAATATTGATATTGAAGCTATGGTTGACAAGTGGGAATTCGAAGATTCACTTCGAACCCTACAAAACCGATGGACAACTATTGATAATCTACATTGGGAGATTGTTGGTGAGTCGGGGGAAGATCTAGCGGAAGACTATGAGCGTCACTTCAGCAGGCACGAACATACTTTTAATGGCCTGAAAAAAGCTATTAACTCCAAAATGTGGTCAACATCTTATCGGGAGAAATCCACTCCCCGAATGGATATTCCCGCATTTACCGGTCATTACCAGCAATGGGTGCCTTTCAAAGATTTATTTAGCGAAGCAATCCACAAGAACAGCTCCTTATCAAACGCTCAAAAAATGCAGTACTTGAAAGGCAAGCTAAAAGGTGAAGCCGAGCGTTTGATTCAGCACCTTCCAATTAGTTCAGATAACTATAACGTTTGTTGGGAGATTCTAAATCACCGATTTGATAATAAGAAGCTTATCTTTACAGCACACGCTAATTTATTTCTGAATTTACCCAATATACAGCATCAATCATTTACAGTTTTTAAAAAATTGCATGACGTCACGTTAGAAAGTCTTCACGCCATTAAAAACCTAGGCGTAGACACTAGCACGTGGGACCCTTTACTTGTGCATATTTTGTCCCAAAAGTTAGATAGCGAATCTCATTCCGAGTACATAGAGTCGTTAAAGAATGCTAGAGAGCTACCAACCCTGCAAGATTTTTTAGATTTTCTGGAAAATAAGTTCACTAGCCTAGAAACATCTCGTCGGCGACAAGATATCATGCAAAAATCCCAGCAATTTCAACCGCAAGCAGATTTTTCAAAATCATTTCCTAGCAGTAGCAATCGAAAATATGATAACCACAAATCAAAATATTATAAATTGAATAACTCCAAAACAATGCATGTGCAGGAAATAAAATGCCCTCATTGTTTTGCTGAACATAAGTTATACAATTGCGAAAGGTTTCATCAAATGTCAAAGGAAATGAAACTCAAAACCATCAAACAACTGAAATGTTGCATTAATTGTGTTTTTAATCATAATGGTAATAAATGCCATTCCAAGAAACGCTGTTTCAAGTGTTCCGGCAGGCATCATACCGTATTGCATGATTGTTTTGCTGATGGCAAACAAAATAATTATGAAAATATTAAGCAAGAAGAGAACTTAATGCAAAATAGCAGCAATGTTATTCACACATCTCAGCAAAATCTTAACCAGATTCTATTAGCTACAGCGTTAGTGAAGGTGACAGCAGCAGATAGTACGCAGCTTGTCCTGAGAGCTCTCATCGATCAAGGCTCACAAGTTTCCTTGATTACTGAGAAGGCAGCTCAACAGTTGGGTTTGAAGAGACAGCAATTTGATGGGGCAGTTTCCGGAATTGCAGAAAAGGAATCTAATTGTACGGGCAAGCTAAGCATTATGTGCCAGTCTATGTATACTGGATTCACATTTCATACGGAAGTTTTAATTATGAAAAATTTAATCAAAAATCTACCTAATCGATCTTTCGAAAACCCTTCGTGGTCGCATTTGAAACATATCAATTTAGCGGATCCAGAGTTCAATACAAGTCGTCCGGTAGACTTATTGCTCGGAGCAGATGCGTATGCTCTTATCATGCTGGATGGTTTAATAAGAGGACCAGATTCGTCTTCGCCCTTAGCTCAGCAGACCCAACTAGGATGGTTACTCTGCGGAAACGCAAAGTCACTATTTCATTGTAACGTAATCTTAAATAATATAGCGGATATCCATCAATTTTGGCAAATTGAGGATATTCACGAGCAAAATGAAATATCAGCGGAAGAACAGCAGTGCGTCGAGTACTATTTATCAACGACAAAACGTCTTGATGGAGGTCGTTATGAAGTTAGATTGCCGATGAAGCAGCAAGCAAAGGAAAAGTTGGGATCGTCGAAGGAAATAGCTTTAGCGCAATTAAGGAAACTAGAAAATAAACTTAGTAAGCAAGAATATTTTGCTCTACAATATAGGCAGTTTTTAAGCGATTATGAAGAGTTGGGGCATATGAAATTAGCAACTCTTAACGGCGAAGGAATAGAGTGTTTTTTGCCTCACCATGGGATTCAGCGAGCAGAATCATCCACTACGAAGTTGCGTGTTGTGTTTAATGCGTCCGCAAAGACCTCTTCGGGACTTAGTCTCAATGATGTCATGCATCGAGGACCTAACTTGCAACAAGATTTACAGACACTATTACTTAAGTGGAGACGATATCGATATGTATTCACTGCCGATATTGAAAAAATGTATCGGCAGATACTATTAAGCGAAAAAGATCAAAAAATGCAGCAAATATTTTGGAGAGCTAAACCTGGACAGCCTATTAAAGCATACCAATTAACGACTGTCACATATGGCACGAATTCAGCTCCTTTTTTAGCAATGATGACGCTACGAAAATTAGCAGCGGACGAGAAGCATAATTATCCTACAGCAGCAAGAATAATACTAGATGATTTTTATATGGATGATCTACTATCCGGGGCTCATACTATAAACGAAGGGAAAATCAATATAACAAAATTAAATTCGTGCTTAAGCAGCGGTGGATTTATTTTGAGAAAGTGGTCAGCGAATGAGATGAAGCTCTTGGAAGATATAAGTTCATCACAACAAAACGACAAGGAATTTATTTTCAAAACTGAAAAAAGCACAGAAAAAACTTTGGGACTGAGATGGAACCCAAAAACAGATGAATTCACTTTCCAATATACTACTTCAGTGGACACTACAAAACTTACAAAAAGATTGCTTCTATCCGAAATATCTAGGTTATTTGATCCCTTAGGTTGGCTAGCACCACTGACTACCAAATTCAAATTGTTATTTCAAAAGGTCTGGCAAGATCAAATTCAATGGAACGATGAAGTTTCTACAGAGATAAAGAACGAGTGGCTCAAATTAACTAAAAATATGGAAAGTATCTCCAAATTTAAAATTCCACGATGGTTGCATAGCAAGCGAAATGACGTTGTTCAATTTCACGGATTTTGTGACGCATCTCTTAAAGCTTACGCATGTGTTGTATATGCCAGAATTGTAACAAAAAATGAAGTATCGGTAGTACTAGTCACAGCTAAAACGAGATTAGTGCCGAATAGCAAAACAGTATCGCTTCCAAGGTTAGAACTATGTGCAGCGGAGCTATTATCGAGATTATTAACTAAAGTAGTCACTAGCTTAAGCGGCATAGATTACGAAATCTATGCTTGGAGCGACTCTCAGGTCACACTTAGCTGGATACAAGGCTATCCAGAACGTTGGAAGCCTTTTGTAGCGAATAGAGTAAAGAAAATTATTAGCGTAGCGTCACCTGACGTCTGGTATTACGTATCAACTAAGGAAAATCCTGCCGATTCAGCGAGTAGAGGACTATCGATTGTACAATTGGCGGAGAATACGTTATGGTGGCGAGGACCAGCCTGGTTATCGACAACCGAGTTTAAGCCAAAGCGAGAGCAAGGGGAGTATATGACGGAGGCAGAAATCAAAAGGCAAGTTATAACCATCCAAAACAGCAATCCTGAAAATAGCATAGTTGAAGATTTATTAAATCGTCATAGCTCATTCATAAAAGTAAATCGTATTATTGCATGGTTATTACGCGTACTTATACGAACAAGTAAACAAAGGCCGTCGTATCTCACATTACAAGAGCTAAGGAAAGCAAAATTAGTTATAATTAAATGCATCCAACGTAGTGAATTTGTATCCGATATCGAAAGATTGATGCATAATAAAATTAATTTAAGGAGCAAATTGTTAAATCTACAGCCATTTCTAGATGAAAACGGCATATTAAGAGTCGGGGGACGTCTTAAAAATGCCAACGTTAGCCCTGATATGAAACATCCAATAATAATTCCGTATAGCGGGAGATTAACAGAGCTTCTTATTCAGCAAGCACATGAGCACACCTTCCATGGAGGCGCTCGGCTTACCTTGTCGCTATTAAGAAACCAATACTGGATAATTCAGGGAAACAGAGCTACCAAAAAGCAACTTCGAAATTGCGTGACCTGCAGAAAACAAGAACCCAGAAAACTACAACAAATAATGGGAGACCTGCCTGATTGCAGATCTAACCCAGCTCCTCCATTTTATCATACTGGAATAGACTATACGGGGTTTATTCGTATAAAATCGAACAAAGGGAGAGGTATTAAAACAACTAAAGGGTACATTGCCTTGTTCATTTGCATGGTTACTAAAGCGGTCCATATAGAACTGGTCTCCGATCTTAGCAGTTCGTCATTCATTGCAGCATTGCGTCGCATGTCGGCTCGACGTGGAACTCCAAAACATATCTATTCAGATAACGGTACTAATTTTGTAGGTGCTAATAATATTCTTCAGGAGGAACAGCAACACTTGGAGCGTATTTTTAGTGACATATTTTACAAATACATAGCGGAGATGAGCATAGAATGGCATTGGAACTGCCCTCCCTGGCCCAGTGCGGCAGGAATTTGGGAAAGAAATATTAGAAGTTTAAAGCAACATATGAAAAGAGTAATAGGGGAACAAATTTTAACGTTCGAAGAATACAGCACAATCTTGTCCCAAATTGAAGCGTGCCTTAACTCAAGACCACTGTGTGCCATATCTGAGGACATCGACGACATCGATTTTCTAACTCCAGCGCATTTTCTAACTACGCGTTCTGGTCTGACTGTCATAGAGACGGCACAAGATGCAAGGACAAGATGGTATTTAGTTAATAAAACTTTCCAAGATATATGGAAACGATGGAAGTCAGAGTATCTTAGCCAATTATCTATACGTAGCAAGTGGTTAAAAGCGCAGAAGAATATAGAGATAGGAGAAATGGTAACCATTCATGACGACAACTTACCCCCTGGAAAATGGCCCGTTGGTCGGGTTGCAGACATCCATCCAGGAAAAGATGGAGCTGTCCGAGTGGTGACTCAAAAAACGAAGAATGGTTACATAAAGCGTCCGATTATCAAGCTTTCTATACTACCTATAGCAGAAAAGGAAGCCAGTAAGCAAAATACAGAAAAATGCAAAGCTAGAAAGCTGTCTAAAGGCTGTCCCACAATCTATAGCATAGCTTTATCATTACTATTTTTTATGAGCCTTATATGCACTACTAAAGCATCTTATAAACTTACCGCGTTCGATAGCAATCAAACGTTGTATTTTGATCCTTTGGGACAGATGCATCTAATTCGTGATAATTGGAAAATCGTTACTTATTATAATATGTCTCCTTATTGGCAAGCAGACAAAGCTGTCAGACAATATTCCGAATATCTCAAACAAACAGGTGAAAAAATTCAAGAGCAGAGTCATTGCAAAATTATCAACCTACAAATACGACACGAGTACAATGAACTACAGTACTATAATCAGCTGTTGCTCAATCAGCACTTCGTAGTGCGCTCGCGAACTCGACGCGGGCTTATCAACGCTGTCGGCTCCTTAGCTAATTCATTGTTCGGAGTATTGGATCAGGAATTCGCGGAAAAATATAAGCGTGACATTGACCTCGTACGTAGGAATATAAATCATCTTAGTCAGCTATACAGGAATCAGACATCGGTCATAGAAGCGGAGTATAATATCTTAAAAAGAACAGAGGAGACGATTGAAAGGCAGCATAAGATAATTAATAAACATTTAAATTATTTAGACACCGTCTCCAACACATTGCAGAAGGAGATTGACATCATATCTATTCAGCTTGATTCCTCCTTAGCAGCGTTAGCGACTGCTAATATGATTCAAAATCTAAAGCGAATTCAGGATACCTTCCTTGACACGATGACTGAAATCTATCATGGTCAAATAAATCTGCATCTTTTAACGCCACAACAGCTCCGTGGGGAGCTACAGATTGTATCCAGTCAAATATCTAAGGAGTTAGCATTACCCGTTGATGACATTCAGTTTAATCTGTATAAGATCTACAAATTGTTAAAGGTTAAGGCAAGGATGACGGAGAAATATTTCATATTTGAAATCACGTTACCGTTAATTAGCAGAGATACGTTCCAGCTATACTATTTGATACCAGTGCCGATTCAAATTAATAATAGTATGCTCAGCGTTAAACCAGCTTCCGAGTATATCGCGATCAACTTGAGAAGAGATTCATACTTAACAGCCAGCGTCAGTGATCTTCAAGGTTGTGAATATGAAGCAGAAACCTACCTTTGTCGTCTTCGAGAACCTGTTCAGAGTTTACGTCCTGGTGAACAATTCTGTGAAAAAGAGGAGCTATCTACTTGCAGGTTTATAAAATCTAGCTGTGAAAACAAATGGGTTCCATTACACGACTTATCTACCTATTTGTATTTCTGCTGTAACTCATACTCTGTGAGAATCATATGCGACGACGACCTACAAACGAGCGAAGTCAGCAAGGCTGGACTTATTCAACTAACTAAGCAATGCATTGTAAAGGGTAATGACGTGACTCTTTATTCTCATCAGCAACTAGAGAACACACTCAATCTTAAGCCAAATATAATCGAAACTAAATTAAGCCCAATAAATCGTTTGATCAGTAATCTTACGCTACCTATCCAAAATTTCCAAGACTATAAGGTCAACGAGGATATTACACCGATTAACGATTCGCTAAACCATCTCGGTGAACAAATAATATCTCTGAAAGCAGCAACCCAACAAACAGGGAACTTAACGACACATGACGTACATCAGTATGCGTTGTCGTATAGTCTATTAACAGCAGCTATCGCAGCGGTCCTGTGGTTTCTGAGAAGAAGGTGTCAGCGAAGCCGTGGTTCGTCCATCCAAGGGCGAAACGAGAACGTTCCAGCAAGTGTGAGTGTGTGCATAAATCGATCTGAGCAAGAGCAAGGCTCTAGTTCTAGTGCAAGTGCGCGAATTCAACCCCTGTCCGAGCAGGGGCCAAGTGTAAGTGACAGTGCGCGCGTATCTTATTTTTCTACAAAGTGGTCTAGTTTACGTTTAAAGAGGCGAGACATGTCAACGTCTCCCTTAGCCAAAAAGAAATCGGTGTTCTCCGTTGATGATTCACCCGTTTAAACAAATATCATAGATGTATTTTTAGATATACTTAATTGTTTTATCATCTTGTCAATCATCTATCATCAAACTTTGTCCTAACTCTTTAGCGTTTAAGTCCACACTCACGTAACTCTTTATTTTATATAGCTTATCTCATCATCTCTTCTCTTCCGGTCGGGAGCATGTTCGAGGCAATAATTGCCATCGATCACGTTTTTGCTGACCCCGCGATACGATACGGCCGCACTAAGTGCGCCGCGAGCTCAGTGCATAACGGAAAGCGACCGGGTGCACTCATTTCCATCTTTTACTAGTTTTAGCAATAGCTTAGCATATCCTTTACTGTAAACTTAGCAATAAATCTTTAAAGTTACTAAAGTGGTTTTAAATTAGTAGCGTAACGAACCCCATTAGGTACCACGCAGGTTGCACCCCCTACATACAATAATAACGTATAAAGTAGAAGATAGAAATGCACTAATTTTAAATAAAGTTAACATCAAATTTAGAGGACGCAATTGGATTACACGGCCTTTTATTATAAAAAACAATTTAATATTCAAAGGGGAGAACTTAACACACAAGGCATCAAAGCATTGCTTGACTTTCATTAATGGTTACCATTTATCAGCCTAGAAAACATTATGGGTAATCTGTAAACCTGCAAAAAACTACCAATATCGAATATCCTTTGGAATTAAAGTAACTAAGTTCTCCATTAGTAAATTGCCCAGCAATCTAAGGTAGGGACACAGTTAGTTTGTATAAACTACGAGTTTTAACCAATGTTAAAGATTTTTGCTTTAGTTTTACGTTTCACATCCTACTAATCCTACTAATATTATAAACGCAGAAGTGTGTAAATATGGATGTTTGTTTCTTTTTCACGCAAAATCTAATGACTGGATTTTAATGAAACTTTACAATAATATAGCTTACATATCAGAATAACACATATGCTACTTTTATCCCGGGAACAAGTTCCTGTGGGAAATGGGAACGGAAAAACTTCACCACGCGTGCGGAGCCGCGGGCGTATTGTGGTGATCTTTGAGGGAGACCGACCGACACAGTGGGTGTCAAACGGCTAAAATGATGATGATAATATAAAATGTGGTATTTGAAATCCAGCTGCACTTTTGAAGACTGGAGTAATAATACTCAGTCTCCATTGGTTTGGAATCTGCCCGCTGAGGAGCATGCAGTTAAAAAAGTTTACTAAGATGCCCACACCGCGAAGTCTTCGCTTAAAAGGTTGCCCTCAGGGTCTTTTACACAGCGACACTTGGATAAATCCTGTGTCACTTTGACCCTAGAGCGCGCCATCTTATAGATGAGCTTCTGCCCCTTAGACGATTCCAGCTTATCATACAGAGGTTGTAAGTGGTCTCGTCTGGCTCTGGTTACATTTCTCTTTGTGGCGCGCTTGGCAGCCCTGTACGCGTCGCGGTCTTCGGTAGATCCGGTCGCTTGCCACTTTTTAAAGAGGGCTTTCTTCTCCCTATTCTCCCTCTGGTCTGCTTCGTTCCACCACCAAGTTTCCTTGTCACATTTGCGTCCACCCTTAGACTCACCGAGCACCACCTTCGCCGCTCCGAGGATGGCCGCCTGAATTTTGTCACAGTAATCTTGAACTGGTTCGCCTTCAGTGTCGATGCATTTGTCACCGACAGCTGAGACGAACTCCTGGGACCTAGTTTTATCAAGCAACCACCATCTGATGCGGCGCTGGCACCGCTCGATGCGTTTGCCTTTGGGCTTCACGCAGAGGTCCATGACAAGGAGACGGTGTTGTGAAGTAAGACTCTCTCCGGGTATGACCTTGCAGTTGGCCACCTTGCCGATGCTGTGTCGCCTAGTGAATAGCAAATCGATCTGAGTTATGCGCCTCCCGCTCTTGTAGGTGATGAGATGTTTGGATCGAATCTAAATGTAAACTAATATAATGTAAACTAACGCAACTATTACCTACCTATTGGTTAAAAATAAGGCAAAGCGATGTGCAGCAGTGAGACATTTCGATTCGTCTATTACCGACCTACAATGTTTGTATTGGCGTAAAAGAATGCATTTCGATACCTAATTGAATCAGAAATCCAAACGGTGAAAAGTGGGCATATAATGTGCCTCTGCCACCCTTTCGGGGATAAGGCGTGATGGATATTTATTTATTGTTTATTTTATTTTATTGCACTGTTGCCGGGGTAAGACTGCAATCTTAAGATGTGATGAAGATGATTTCAAATAAGAATGAAATCTCAAGATATTGCAGAGGTTAAGTCACTAACATCTAACGCTGAATGGATAGATATTTCTTTTTTCCGCTGAAAAGAAACATTCGTGGGTTCAAGCCACAAACTATAAATATTAAGTTGAACATTGTTTCAAATAAATAACGCATCCACATTTAGCTTTGCAGCCGTGAAGTGAGACTGCCCTCTGAGCACGGGATTTAATTGAATTATTTAAGTGAACCCGACGCTTCCGCCGACCGAGCCCGGCTCGTCCAACTGTGCAGGATATGCCAATTGCGACTATAAAATATATATTTCTGTTTATTTACGTCATACGTTTGCAAGATATTGTATGATTTTTGGGGTTACGGTTTACAATACTTAATAAATGAATAACTAGATATTGATGATAAAAAAAAACTTTATACTTATCAAGTATTTTTTGTTAAACAATTATTGATTAGAGTTCCTCGCAATCGGTTCCAGTAATTTAGATGGAATTTCGAATTTAAACATGGTATTGCTGTTTAAGCTTTGGTAGTTATACATATATATTACGCCTGACGTCCTTAATATTCAACTCTTTAAAGAAATACCAGCGAATCCCTTTTTAATGTGAATTAATATTTCAGTATCAAACAACATAATAAATTTAATACCTGTCTGTCTTAATACACAGTAAATAATACAATAATATAAACAAAATTATTAAAAACAAAGAAAAATTAAACATAAAAATACACTGACATACTGACATATCATTATGATATGTGAGTATTAAGAATAACAAGTATTAGTCACCTAACCATAAAATTAATGAGGTGCGCTAAAACTGTCAAATGTAAGACAAACTTTATAGAGCCAAAGGTAAATTCAAAACAATTAGTCAAGTAATCACGCTAATTAGTTAATTGAGATATAGGTAAGTAGCTGTCTCACATGTGAATTAAGCTCGTAATAATCATCAAGCTATTGAAAGCCACAGTCGAAGCATAATTACTACCGTACTGTAATATAATCTGACTATACTGTTATACAATACTACTGTTTATTTAATTAATGTATAGATTTTGTACTTACATATAGTATACAAACACAACAGGTGTCAAACGGCTCAAAGACGACCTTGACTGGTCAGTTCATAAGGGGAGGTGGGGTAAGTGTAACCGACACTTGAGTTGTAATAAGGTTCACACACACTCACTCGCGTTTTGTATGGTAATAAAGTAATAATTTAGTGGAAGTGGACGTCGGCCGCGATGTGTCTCCACCGAAGTGACAGAGCAGACTGAGCGTCGAAGTAAAATGGGGCCGGTGGCTCCGAGGGTGGCAAGCCTGACGCTACGATTTCCACGCTTTGATAAATGCTCACCCTTAACTTTTATGGAGCTTTATCACTAAAACGACATGGTGCGACTGTTGCCGCAATTTTCAGTAAAATAATGTAGATTTGTTATATTTCTGACCTTTGAATATGAAAACAAATTCACAAATGATTTTAGTGTTATATAAACGAGTATACTAAATTATAAGTGTGTACAGCACATTTTAAATTCTGTTGGAAAAGCTCTCAATTCTATAAAAATACTACTATTGCTACATTGGTATAATTCAAAGAGTTATCTCAAATCTGAGGAAATTTTCTCGTGCTGGCCTCACTCACTGTAGATGATCACTCTTCCCCTAGCATATCGCGCCCGGGGCACCCCATACGATGACCTTTTACTGTCTGTTTCATATCGAACGTATAACGCGCCCTGTTTCAATTCTATTACTCGCTCGACTAACTATACAATTCAGTATCCAATTATCAAAATAGCAATGTATAAAGAAATAAGTAAAAACGTACAGAGGGTTCGTCAATAATGTTATGAATCCACAGTTTCCGGAGAGCAACACCTCGAAAACGATTAAATAATTGCAGACTTGTGGTTGTAGCTCAGTTCTTTCCTGAATTTCCGATGAAATTGGGGCATTCAGTGGGAACTTTCTTGATTACATTGAACCTAATGAATAAATCATGTTGGTTTCAATGAAGGGTAAAGTATTCCACTTTGCGGGTATTATAAGTTCATTATATTTCCCTATAATTTACTGTTTCGCACCACAGTAAATAAATAAACCTACCATCTGAGTGGGGTAGCCTTCCTCCATTATTTTCTTGCCTTGCTATGCCCGAGCTTTAGACAACAAACCTCGAACACTGGATCATCTACCATTCAAGATTTTGGAGAAAATATATATTTTGAAGAATAAAAATTATTGTTGAAAACACTGACTGTATTTTTACACAATGCCAGTAGACATCATCGACACGAGACTGGACCGAGTCAAAATTATTAGGAGAATAAGCCTTTTGTTGACGCAATGTCTGTTTTTACAGCAGAGGACAGAGCTTCCAAACCCAGCTCCCGTAGTACCTATAAGACCATCTGCTGTGCAATGGGTATGGGATCGCGTGTTGAGCGAAGGTGACTGGTTGATTGAAGGAACTAGGTAGACCAGTTGGGTATGGTATGGTTCACCAATTGTCCATAATAGAAAAGTATAAATAAAAGACTAATTGTGTAAATAAAATCTGCCATGTAAAATAGATATAAAAAATAAAGTAAATGCAATAGAAATAAAAATAAATTCAATATCGATTCAGAATCGTGAGTAGTCCTGAAATGTGTTGTATAACTATAGTTGCTAATTCCTGCGGCTTAAACCGCGTGGTGTAGTTTTCTCGAACACGTTCCTAACAGAGTATACTCGTAATAAGAGAACAATTTTCTATTGACCTAATAAAGAAAGTATCTAATGGTTTCGTACATTGTTTTGTTGTATCTTTCTTTTTATCGTTGTATTCTACCAATTTTCCAATGCAAAATCTGTCTACTTTTTTATCTTTGCATATACCAAGTTACTTCCGAACAAAACCTGGAAGTCGACCCTGAGGTCCGCCTGTATTGGCTGTTAGGAGCAGCTTTGTTTGGACTTTCTATTTTCTGATAATGCTTTCTAACTGACTTTTAATTTTCAGCTTTGTATGGAGTGACCTCTCAACCTCTTATGGGCGGCTGCATCGTCATTGCCTCGTCCACTGATCAACAAGTGCACCGCTAGCAGATGAAGGTGGGGTCGCTTGAGCCCCAATGATATTGTCATGGGGCCAAGATATTGGGGAAATCATTTTTCAATCAGTTGTAGGTCTCCTATTAAGACAACTAATTGAAATATGCGTTACATGTTGGAAATCCATTGCAAAACTATTTTGTATTTTCAATTTTCAATTCTTTTCTTTTAGTTTTAAAATGCCTCGTGTATTGGTGAAACACGTGTCGGCATCATGCGACATTTAAAAAGGGAATTCTTAAAAAAAAATAAAATAATTAAATAATATTTTTCAATTAAGATGTTTGTCTGATGCGTACACGAAATACAGATAAGAACTTCTCAGCGGTGTTTATTATTGAACTGTTTTATTACTATGATATTTGTCCATATGGCATAATATGGCACTAAAATCTGGTTACCAAAGCTGGAGAGAACTCTTGTAAAGATAATGGCATGGCCACGACTAAAAATTTGAATTGAATTTAAATATTGATAGATTTTGTGGATTAAAATCCTCTAAAATCGAACATGTCAACAAAACTGAACACACAATCAAAGTCCATCATCATGATCCGAGCGTCTGTCCCAGTTGCGTCTCGCGACGCCCGGGGTCCGCTTTCCTACATTTTCTCCTCCACTTCGCACGGTCTTCGGCATCTCCTGTAGTGAGACCATTGGCACGCATGTCATCCCTTACGACGTCAAGCCAGCACTTCTTGGGTCTTCCCCTCTTACCGGGACCCGGCGGGGCTGACATGGCCAGACATTTGTTACCTACGTTGCCGCAAGACGTGACCATACCAACGAAGGCGACACTCTTGCAACTTGTCTGCAATGTCACGGACGTGAAGGCCGCCGCGGATGCGAGAGTTTCTCACGCGGTCCACCCGCGTGACCCCACACATCCACCGCAGCATCTTCATTTCCGTGACACGCAGCTCCTGCTTGTGTCGCTCCAATATCGGCCACGTCTCACTGCCATGTAAAAGGACAGGTCTAATAAGGGTAGTGTAGACCTGTCCCTTCAACCGGATCGGCATTTTAGGGTCACAAATTACACCGGTCATCTCCCGCCATTTGGCCCACGCGGCAGCAATGCGTGACTTGACGTCGCAATCGATGTCACTGGACTTGTGAAAAACAGATCCCAGGTATTTAACCTGGTCCGTGCGCTCGACCAAATCACCGCCTATGCGGACGGATGTGGGATCTGTCGAGTTTAGTGCCAAGTACTCGGTCTTCGCCACATTTAGTTTCAGACCGCCGTTCTCAAGCGTCTCCTTCCACGCCTTTACACGTCGCACCAATCTGCCCCTGTCCGCGTCTGCCAGCGCAATATCGTCAGCATACATGAGCAACCATGGAGGCTGCTCATGTGGGTTTCTGATGCTGTCCGACAATTCGTCTAATATTACACTAAACAGAAGCGGACTAAGGACCGAACCCTGGTGTACCCCGACGGTGATGGGGAAGGGTTTCGTGTCGCCAACAGCAGTCCGAACCATTGAATCGTAGTCACAGTACATGTCCCGGATAGGGAACCCCTTTGGACCGCAGTGCCCGAGGAACACAGTCGAAGGCCTTCTGCATATCTAGAAACAAACGGTGCAGAGGCGTGTTCTTCGACCTGTATTTCTCTGCGACAACCCTCAGGGCAAAAACAGGGTCCGTGGTCCCATGATGGGTGAAACCCATATTGACACGCCAAGAGAGTACACTCCTGCCGGATCCAAGAGTCTATAATCCTCTCGAAGATCTTCATGGTGTGGGACATCACCTTAATACCGCGGTAGCTCCCGCACTCCTGCACTGACCCCTTACCTTTGAAGACTGGAGTAATAATACTCAGTCTCCATTGGTTTGGGATCTGCCCGCTGAGGAGTATACGGTTAAAAAGGTTTACTAAGATGCCCACACCGCGAGGACCCATCGCCTTCCAGGCTTCGATGGGGACTCCATCGGGTCCGACAGCTTTCCGATTCTTCATGCGGCGAAGCGCAGTCAGGACTTCTCCAGGCGTTACCGGTGGCACTAGTCCCTGATTCGGAGGGAGGTCCGGAGGCTGCTACTCTTTGTGCTGTTTATTAAGCAGCTCGTGGAAGTACGAGCGCCATCTCTCCTTTACCGCGAGGTCTTCGCTTAACAGGTTGCCCTCAGGGTCTTTTACACAGCGACACTTGGATATATCCTGTGCCGCTTTGACCCTGGAGCGCGCCAGCTTATAGATGAGCTTCTGCCCCTCAAACGATTCCAGCTTATCATACAGAGGTTGTAAGTGGTCACGTCTGGCTCTGGCTACAGCTCTCTTTGCGGCGCGCTTGGCAGCCCTGTACGCGTCGCGGTCTTCAGGAGATCCGGTCGCTTGCCACTTTTTAAAGAGGGCTTTCTTCTCCCTAGTCTCCCTCTGGACTGCGTCGTTCCACCACCAAGTTTCCTTGTCGCATTTGCGTCCACCCTTAGACTCACCGAGCACCACCTTCGCCGCTTCAAAGATGGCCGCCTGAACTTTGTCCCAGTAATCTTGAACTGGTTCGCCTTCAGTGTCGGTGCACTTGTCACCGACAGCTGAGACGAACTCCTAGGACCTAGTTTCAACAAGCAGCCACCATCTGATGCGGCTCTGGCACCGCTCGATGCGTTTGCCTTTGGGCTTCACGCAGAGGTCCATGACAAGGAGACGGTGTTGTGCAGTAAGACTCTCACCGGGTATGACCTTGCAGTTGGCCACCTTGCCGATGCTGTGTCGCCTAGTGAGTAGGAAATCGATCTGAGTTGTACGCCTCCCGCTCTTGTAGATGATGAGATGTTCGGATTTCTTTTTGAAATACGTGTTCACAATGGCCAGATCGGCAGCCGCACACGTTCTGAGGATAGTTTCTCCTTCAGCGTTGCGGGTGCCGTATCCAAAACCACCATGAACACGCTCAAACTCCTCACACCTCTCACCCACATGACCGTTTAGGTCGTCGCCCAAAACGATTCCCTGTGACAACGGAATGCTCCGAAGCACTCCCTCGAGTTGACCCCAAAACGACATCTTATCGGCGTCGCTACAACCGGCCTGTGGCGCGTAGGCACTTATCAGGTGGGTAATAATCCCATCGATAAGCACCCTCACGGTCATAAGCCGGTCGCTACAGCGTTTCACCTCCAAGATGCCACTCTGCAGCCCCTCGGAGAGCACAACGGCCACCCCGTTCTCCCCACCAGGCGCACCCGTGTAAAACAGCTTGTGGCCGTTCTGCAAGGGCCGGGCTCTGTTGCCCTTCCACCGAGTCTCCTGCAGGAACGCCACGTCCACCCTCCGCCTGGAGAGTACTTCGGCCAACTCTACCGCACGCCCAGTCAGCGTGCCAATGTTCCAAGAAGCGAAGCGGATTCGGGTTGGGGCTAACTTCTTTAGCCGTGCTGCACTTGCCACAGGAGTCGGGCGGGGCTCCTGCGCGCCGTTTTGCGGCGGCGCCCTATCCCTAGCAGTATTCCTTTTCTGACTGTTCACTTTTTTTTTTTTTGTTTCGGCGGGTGGCTTTTATGGGAGCGACGCCCTCAGATCTCCCAACCCCAGAGGGGAAAGCCAGCGCCAGTGCCTCGTCCGTTAGTCAGCAGGTGCACGCACTAGCACGGGAGGTTGACTTGGGCCCCGAAGATCTTGGTAGGGCCCCTTACACCCCTAACACACAATCAAAGTATATTGAGAAAAAGGTAGAATGGATAGTTATTTATCAATTATCTAAATTTGGACAATTTTTATATATGCATACATACATATTGTCACGCCTTTATCCCCGAAGGGGTAGGCAGAGGCATATTAAGCGCCCACATTTCACCGTATGCATTTTTGTCCCACGTAACAGGTGGTGAGCCCAATGCCGTGTTGAAATGGACAGGCGCAGGCTGCGGTGACCTGCTGTTGAAATTTTTAAGCCGCCCATAAGGCCTTCAACTTGCTTAACGACTGCCATATTATTGGCAAACGGGACCAACGACTTAACGTGCCTTCCAAAGCACGGAACTGGGGTGGGTCTAAAAGACCGAATAAATAAAATAAAAAATAAAATGTGTCTATTTTAGATGTTAAATTTTTAAGAAATTTTGAACTGGCACGACCAATTAAAGTCCTGCTAGCCTCGGACTGTACAATTTTTAGGTATATGTAATTTGTCTTTTTATTCTGAAATTTTGTTTTTTTTTTTTTGTTTTTTCAGATTTTTTATTTCATTTTTTCAACGAAAAAATTACACTCACGAACATGGTGAAAAATGTTACATACTTAAATAAATTAAGCGAAAAAGATAATAATTAGTTTGAGGAAAATGTGTATTTACATATGTTAAGCAATGGAACGTGATAAACAAAAAAAGAACATTGCTCAATAATTAATAGGTTTGCTCATTACTAATATTATTAGTAGGTACTAATACGTTCACGTACTAATACGTTAGTGGGAAATAAACTTTGCTCATAAATTAAAATTACATATGCGTGAATGAAATAGTGCGTTCATTTATCACTCTTTATTTATCGTCAAGTCCTGGTTGCACTTAAGCACAATACAAAATACAAATAAAATAAAAATGTCTTTTTTGCAATGACTTTTTTAACGGCGCTTACAAAATGTCATACAACTAATGATACATTTACGCCCGCAGCGCAGCTCGCGTGGTGAAGTTTTCCCCTTTTCCGTTTCCGACGGGAACTTGTCCCCGGGATAAAAGTAGCCTATGTTTTATTCTGATGTATAAGCTATATTATTGCAAAGTTTCATTAAATTCAAAGTGAAAGAGTAACAAAAATCCATACTTACAAACTTTCGCGTTTATATTACTAGTAGGATTAGTAGAATTACTAACGTAACCACACTGGTTCGGAATACCCGCCTGAGAAAAACCGGCATGAAACTTGGAGGGCTTTTAACATTCTCATATCTTCTTCTTTAATCCAGATCCCTTTAGAACTCGTAATACAATTCTGCTCTTAGGGATAGCGAAGTAGCGGTTGCTGTTTGTCCCAGCAAGCTGATAAGAAAGACTTAGATCTCGAAGCTCCTAATGAGGAAATGCCGCTGTATCCGCTAATGTAACGATATTGACACATTGTCAACGATCCTCTTCAAGCAGACGGTGTCGAGCCCATTCGCGACAGGAGAGACTTTGCCTCCTTAGGCGTGTTATATCCAGTACAACGGTTTGTGCTCTGACGAATTGTTTGATATGAGTCCCACGTCTGCTTTCTATCATCGCACCGCTCGCCATAGACAGTGTTCACCCTCACACTTTGGGTCCGGAGTGCTTGCATACGGATAGGTCCGATAGGGCCTTTATTCCGCGTACGCATTCCGCGTACGTCTAGAGTATGTGGTTTTTCAAAAGAGGTCTTAGAAGGTTTATAAAGGATCGGCAGCGTGAATGCTGTACCTCTGGTGTTGCAAACTTCCAAAGGCTTCGGTGACCATTTTCCATCAGTTGGGCCGTATGCTTGTCTGCCACTTCAGTGGTATATCAAAAAAAATAACAATCAATTGAGTTCTTACCAGCAAAACAAGCATAACATAACTTTAAATTACGTTTATTAAGGGCTACATTCCTTCGCATTGAAAAAAATTCTCCAGGAAATTCCATGAGTACTTAGTCTTAAGTTATTGTAGCTACTCGTTTAGTGATTGCCGTTATGCATAAAGTATTGTCGTTTATTTAAAAAATACATGTAATTTTTTGTACAAAAAGCGCGACGCAGTGCTAGTGCGCGTGCACGTGCTCGCTACGTGCATTAGAGTTACAGTACGTGCACTAAGGCTACGCTAAGTGCGCAACGGGAGGCAATATAAGCTACGAACTCATCGCGTCACGCTACGTTGCCTTTAGCCGTCAATAAACAATCTCTATTGTGAAGTTACTTTTTCCTACCGATCCCGAAACGCACTTAAGCAACAATATACTTGTACAGCATTATAATTATGTATATTGTAAACACTGAAAAATTATAAAAATAAGATTTGTGTAGGCTAATAAAAATCTTGTAAATCAATTTTAAAGTTCGAAGATTTTATAACATATTGCCACGGCTTTATCTTCGGAGGGGTAGGCAGAGGCGTACTATACCTCCACATTTCACCGTATACATTTTTTTGTCCCACGTAAGTGAACTCACCACCTAGGTGAGCCCATTGCTGCGTTGAAAGGGACAGGCGCAGGTTGTGGCGACCTGCTGTTGAAATTGTCATAAGACCTTTAACTGGGCTTAACAACTGCTATTTTACTGGCAACCGAGACCAATGGCTTAACATGCCTTTCGAAGTACGGAAACGCTCGCAAAATGTAAATACCACAAAGTGGTCACCCATTGAAGGACCTGCCATAGCGAAAATTGCTTAAAGCAGTGATCGTAAACTTAGTTTACAGTTTCGTTTACAGATCGTTTTCAGATCGTTGGCAGTTTCTAGACTAAGAGTTTCTAGAGAAAAGAATAGTCATAACAACAAAATTTTAATAAAACAAAAGATCTTGAAACTCATAAAATCATTTCATCAATTAGTTACTATATTATTGTGATAGGTATTTCTGACACGTTTTCAGGAAAATATATGCACTTTATATTTAAATTCACTAGTTGCAAGCTACGTCCTGAGTGCCATTCTATGAGCTCGTGTACGTGCGCAAGGGGGTGTCAGCTCTACCTTGATGCACAACGAGAAGGTACGCGACAAGGATTTTTATTTATATATATTCTGTATTCAGTTTCGTAGGGTTAGAAACTTACTTTGTACGAAGTTAAAACTACAAGACCACAATGAGTACCTAAAGGTATTGTCGGATCTGTGTATACCTATAGTATTTTTTTATTAAAGTGAAAAAAGCACGACGCAGTGCTAGTGCGCGTGCACGTGCTCGCTACGTGCATTAGAGTTACAGTACGTGCACTAAGGCTACGCTAAGTGCGCAACGGGAGGCAATATAAGCTACGAACTCATCGTGTCACGCTACGTTGCCTTTAGCGGTCAATAAACATCTCTATTGTGAAGATGAAGATTGTGATGAAGAAGCCTTATAAGTTTTTTCTGCAAACTTATAAGGCGAAAGATAAAATTAAAAAGAAATATATCTTGTTTTGCAAAAGAAGTATAACTTCTAACGCGTATAAATGAAAAAAATAGGCAAGTAATAGGAACACTTCTAATTAACGGGTATGTCATTAATAATGGATGCCCATGTTAACGACATACCCTGTAAAATGACTTTGTAATGACATGTTGACACGAGATCTCTCTGCATTCCCTCTACATTTTTCTTGTTATTATATTATATACTAGCTGACCCAGCGGCACTTTATAACACCTTCAAATAATTAATTTTGTGTATAGGTATTTGCCAAGTTATATAGATCAAACTAAATCACGATAGAAAGAGACAAATACCCGGTAAAGTAGCTTCACGTTAACAATGATATTTTTTTAAATTTTAATTAAATTATACTGCTTTTGGCACTTTGGGGAAAATGATGAGAGTAAATTTTTACGATGCGCGCGCACACCGACACAAAAACCACCACCATGAAGTTAGCTGATAAGTGTTTCCATGACAAGTTATTACTACATTAAATGTAAATTTTCAAACACCCTGAAGTTAGCTAAAGTCAACGTTTTAGTTTTTTCTGCAAACTTATAAGGCGAAAGATAAAATTAAAAAGAAATATATCTTGTTTTGCAAAAGAAGTATAACTTCTAACGCGTATAAATAAGTACACACTCACACACTTTTTTTTTAAATTGTACTACTTTTGGCGCGTTAGGGAAAAATGATGATAGTAGATTTTACGATGCGCGCGCACACCGTACAAAAACTAACACCATGTGTTTAAATGACAACTTATAACTACTAGACCAGTGCAGAAGCCTTTAAAAAAAGTCAAAAGTGAAAAATAAAAATAATAAATGAAACCCATCAGAAAAGGAAAAGAATATTATAAAATGAAAGGGTAAATAATTAACGGGCGATCTGAGGTCGGGAAGGGTCAGTTAAAGGGTAAGGTAAAGCTACCTACGAAGGAGCACAGATATATAATGGACTTCCATCAGAAATAAAGAGTGTAAGCTCGTTTAGCGTTTTTAAATCTCAATTATCAAAACATATTATTTCATGCCACTCGAATTAATAAATAAGTAAGACATTGCTACTAGAGTATTGAAACGCCAAATGTGTATGTATAGGTATTCTTAGAATTTTGGTTACCGAATTGTATACTTATTACTGTTTCATTTATGTTCTCATGTAAGTGACTTCTTTTCTTTTTTGAGAATAAATTCTTTAAACCTAAACCTAAGTTCGTGAGTTATTAAGGGTAAAAACTGGTTTATTTCGATTTCCGACAAAACTACAAGTCCTACTAAAAAGTCAAATTGCAAAGTTGTAGGTAATAAAAAGATCTACAATTTTGGATTTTCACTTTTTTCACATAACCTAGAAATTTATGTGAAAAATTCAAATAACCATTTTTTGGTTTTTTATTAGTATCCTTTACAATTTTTTTTTCTATTTTTCACAAAATTTAGTAAACACTTACATTTTTATGTTAATACTGTAATTTATTTTAATTGAAATATTAATTTATTCACCTTAAATTTGAATTAATATTGAAAAAGCACCCTAATTGTCTATCGAAAATTCTCTCGTCAAAATATCAGCATTTTCAAAAAAATGCTATGCTTTCTGTTCGTTGAAATCTCTACTTTTCGATGGTGTAAAATAAATATTTCTATAGTAAATCTTCTGAGAAAATGCAAAAATTCGATAAAAACTTTTTAAATTAATAAAGATCATTTTTAGCTATTTATTAAAATTTACAATTTATTACTCTTTAAATTATATACGTAGCTGCACATTTATTACTATTTTAAGATAACTTATATACCTGAATGACCTACGAAAAATTTTATCCCAACAAAAGGTATTTCATAGAGAAGTGGGGAAGGAGCTAGGCGGGTATGTTTGTAACATAGGGTAGTGCTATATGTGGTATGTGATGAAATCTTATTAAACTAAATCAGTATAACTTCTAACGCGTATACATAAGTACACACACACTTTTCTCTATATAATTTAGTGATCGATAATCCTTTTTTCCTCTATTCCCGCAATTCCAAGGCACACCTCTCTTTGTCTCCAATAGTATTAAGATCTTCGGTGTTGAGATCTCCGAGACGTCTGATACCGTTGTTATTTAGAGGATAAGTCAAAACTAGTGTCCATATACTTATTGTACTTAACAGAGCGCGGCAGTTCTTTACTGCGGTGCAGCCACTGCCTCTCTTTAGTCGCAATTGCGACCACACATAGAGTACTGCTTTCTCTTTTGAGCTGGTGCACCTGAACGAGAGTTTTGACCTTTTCACTCGGCACTAATGGGAAAGATGAGGGCTATTGACGATCCTTTACCTGTGGGTGGTGTCAAGCTCCTTCGCTACAAGAGAGACTGTATCCCTGTATCCCCGGGTTATTCAATGCTTTGTTCTCTGAGGAAATTTTTGACATGATGCGCACGACAACTTTCTGTCTAACTCTGGTCATAGTCTGAAATGACAATTATAAATAAATTAATAAATTGCCTTATATTTAGATCTTCTTATTAACTAAATTTGTAACTTTTTATTAGCAAAGTTTGGTCCAATCAAAATTAAATAGGGGTAAAGATACAAACAAAAGTAAATAAGCTACTTTCAAATCATTGCTCAAAGTACCCAAAAATTATCACCCGATAAGCCAGACTGATGACGCCGGAGAAACTGAACATTGCTTCCTCAATGCGAGAATAGATGCAACTTAACTTCAGGTCAAAACTCGAAGCTGACATTGAAGTGTCTGTGTCTTGCTAAGAATCTTTGTATTATATCTTTATGCACACAGGAACTGCACGCGCTTAGATTAGAAAGGGGTGATTGTCATGAATGCCGGGAATAAGGAGAAAAATCACTGGCTCGCCGAGACGCCAAAACTCATCGGAATTTTTGAATTTGAGTTTAATAAGTATTAAAGGTACACAATTTCGAAGAAGACAAATTTAATAGAAGCATAATCGGTAGACCGGTCTTCGTTGGTGGTGTGCGCTAAAAGTTCACATGTTCTTCTGTGAAAAAGAAGAGAAACATTGATTTAGTATCGTTATTTTCAGACTACAGTATCTGTAAACCACTTTAATTCTATCAATTTCCGAGAGAAAAAGCAATACCTATCCACTTATAAAGGTACTCTACCAGAGGACAGCCCCTGGTAAAGTGCCTTTGCAAAGACTTAGAAGAACTTCTGAGAATTCATGAGCTTGCGAATTGCAAATTGTTGGAACAAAACTGTGACACCACCAATCAATTGTCCGTTCCTACAGATTTGTCGTAAAACTCTCTTAATGTTTACACTGCCTGTCTTATAACACATCGAACATATTTTATCCCATATTAGCGATATGAGGGCAATCCTTATGTACTTTTTACTTATTTTTGCTGCATTATAAAGGAGTTTCGGTGCTCTTTTTCTTCTCACTATGGGAGATTCTGTAAAATGCAGCCAAGAGAGTTATTATTTGTGTGTGGTGCGGACTGAGCTTTGTCCGCTGCCACCTTACGAGGGTCATTACTCGCTTTGGCGATGAGCCACCGTCGGCTCATGCTGAACTTGAGGGCCATCAAGGTCTTTGAGCAGTCTTCGTCCTCGCGTGGGCGAAGCTTACGGCTCACTTCGCAAGTTTAGCCTCAACGATTACAAAGCTGAGTACCAACATATTCTAACTTCTTCTACTTCTCTTTCGTCTTGTGTCTGTGAAGACTATTTCTTCATAAAATTTGAACCTGTGTAACTTACATTAATTTATTAATGAATTTGCTGTTAATTGCCTAAATTATAACCATTCATATATTAGAATACCAGTTACAATTGGATACCAGCGCAGCTTCCGACGTGGCTTGACGCTTCTCTTGATAAAGAACCTACGTTAGGTCCGAAACTAGTCGGGCGATCCCGAAATATCTATACACGTGAGTACAACCGTTTACTTAGTAATAATATCATTTCTATTTTTTTACTATTTTATTGTGAGGTAGACTTTACTTGTGCACTAAACTTTTTGTAAAACTATTATGCAAGAACATCATATCTCAACTACACACACTCTTATTAGGTGCTCTGGTATTTATTTTTTATCAGTTTCTTATCTTTGCTCTGCTCGTGACGCTAGTAGCGTCATCTACAAAAAAAGGCGTTACAAAATTGGCCCCACGTTGGGTGCCAATTTTGTTACACCTGTACTATTAACTATCAACACGGCAATGGGCTCACCACCTTTTACGTGGGACGCGCCTCTGCCTACCCCTTCGGGGATAAAGGCGTGAAAGTATGTTATGTACTATTAATAGATTTATCTAGTATGTCGATTTGATCGATCAAATTGTTGAATTGATTGCAGAAATCAATCGATGTAATTGTTTAATCGATTGAATCCAACAATTTGATTGATCGAAATGTACAGGCGCAGGCTGTGGTGAACTGCTATTGAATTTTTTTAAGCCGCCCTTAAGGCCTTCCACTTGGCTTAGCGACTGCCATTTTATTGGCCGGGATGGACCGGGACCAACGGCTTAACGTGCCTTCCGAAGCTCGGAACTGGGGTGGGTATAAAGGGCCGAATAAATTTAATAAAATAAAACGTGTCTATTTTAGATGTTAAATTTGGAAGAAATTTTGATCCCGTTGCCTTTTTAGTGAGGTGGTAACAAAAGGGCTAAAAGGTTTTATGTGCTAGACACTAATTAGCACGACCAATTAAAGTCCTGGTAGTCTCCGACTTCACCTACACTACATGTTAATTATTTAGCTGCAATGAGATCCAGTGTCATGTGGACGGATAACAAGGCATGATATCTCATTGTTCTATCGATATAAAGTCGTGATAACACAGGGATGAACCATGGATAACATCATCATCCGAGCGTCTGTCCCAGTTGCGTCTCACGATGTTAAAGTTCCACTTTCTTACTTCTCCTCCACTTCGTACGGTAATCGACAGCCCTAGTAATGAGACTAGGCGCATAGGTCATCCGTTACGACATTACGCACTTTTTGGGTTTTCCCCTCTAACTGGGACCCGGCAGGGCCGACATGGCCAGGCATTTACCCACGTAATCCGGCGGATGTATAATTATGGTTGGACCACAGAGGTGTAATTATGGAAAGGTATCAAGAAGTCTGATTAAGGTGTACGGGGCCCCACCAACATCTCCGGGCCCAAGTGACTCACATGCTAGCGGTGCTCCTGCTAATTACCGAAAGAGGATTAAGGAATCTGATTAGGCATGTAAGTAAAAGATATCAAATTAATGAAACAAATATATTTCATTATGAAATTAATTACCAACAAATCCATGTTCAACACGTTTTCAAACCATTTTTAATATGATAGGGAAATGTGCCTTTTTTTAAGAGTGCCAAATATTTAAAGTGCTGCTCAAGCGTAGCTACTGTGAGCAGTCTGAGATCATTGTAACTTTAAACAACACATAGTGAGCAACGTGACGGCACGTTGCCCGTGAACACACACAATAAACACACTTGAGTAGCTAAAATTTTACGCCTAATGGTAACACTACAACACACATATTTATTGCACATTTAGAAATTTCATAAAGTGTTTTTGTCTTTTTTTTTCTTAAGTTTAGAGATCCAAGACATTTACTATAATTTTGCACATCGATATTAAAAAGAAATAATATACACAATAGCATTTAAATTTAGACTGTGGTATAATACACATCCAAAATATGGAACTATGCCTAAGTTAGTTTGGACAATGGACAAGACATTAAAAATTAAATGGACTATTTTATAGACTTAAAGTCATGTAATAAAATAAAAATCTTGAATCAAGTAATAGTTAATTATGATAAAAATATAAAACGATCTTTATAACAATAATAATTATCTGAAATATACAAGTAAAAAAAATATATTATGTAACAGTATGTAGGTAAGTTGGTATTTATTATCAACTACTTATTTTCGGATAACTGACCCATAAAACTTAAAAACAAAAAAAAACCATTCGCCTAAGGAGTAGCAGTTGGATACATTAGGTTATTACACAGTAATTAGACCTATATTAGTGATTCGTAGTGATTACACGACCACTACAATTATTTAAATATGCTAATAATAAATAATAAAAGTTAAAAAAATGAACAGTTCTACGTCCCACTTTTATTATTTTAATATGGTACGAAAAAATTAAGTATAATTACTATACGTACATACAATTTATTCCGAGATAATTTAACATTAATAAGGCCATAAAACAATGTTTACAAATCCAGTACTGTGTGAGAGTTTATTTTGATAATTTCGCCCGGAAAATAGTATTATATATTTACTAACTAGCTTGTCTCTATTAAATTTAAACACATTAACGTCTCGTCTTAATAAGTATGGTAATGAGACTTGGACGTTACAAATTATTTACTAAACGCCTACGGTTTATAAATATGCACCACCAAGCCAATGGCATTTGGTCGATTTAATTCTCATAGAAATAAATTAGAGATGAAAGATACAATACATTAGCTATGTGGAATGGTTACACGATCAAAGTCTTGAACACAATTCCTTACGTAAATAGAACCTTTGGTTTCTAAGAGACGCATTCGACCAATCACACCTTTAAACATACTGGACAAAACAAATCCTTATTGTAATTACCTAAACCAATTATTGCTGAGGGGGTTTATCATAGTGAAATGTGACTATATTTAATAATCTATGGAAGTTTCAATAAATAAAATGTATCTGAAGAACAGTTTCTATCACATATCATTACACATTGTAGCACCACGCAGTTAATAGACCCATCTATGTCTACACTTACCTCTATTCATTGTTGTATATGGAGATGTATAAAAATCAATACATCTGAAAAATAATTTAAGATTGGTATATAAAAAATTCTGTATACTTAATTATGTTTAAAAATTAAATAAACTCTCTTATTGTTTTATGTAGTTAACTATTGAAACTGTGTTTTGGCGTTTTTAAACTCTTTAAATCAACACCTATTTTTATTTATATAATTATAAATATTACTTATTGACTGCGAAACTTCTGGCCTACTTTACTTCTACCCGAAAATCAGTCTATCTACGTTCCATCGTCGTTGGCTAGATTTGGAGAGACTTAGCGCCATCTTCATTCGACGCCTCCACATAAAATAATATCACATTCACAGCAAACTTCGTAGAACATTAAGATCTACATACAATATCATTATATAACTTGTTATTAAATGTCGTAAGAAGTTATGACTCAAGCCTCTGTGCCGACATGGGCCACCAGCTTCCATTATAACACTCACAAAAATCTCAAATACAAAGAGATATAATACTATATATCCTTTGTTCAGGGAACATATTTTAGTACAAAACTTTCCCCTGCCAAATATTGCTGAGCTTCTTATTTAAGTATTACAGCACGAATAACGTAAAACCCGTGTTAAAAGTCACTACAGAAATATTTATAACCTATTGTACCTATTGCTGGATATATATAACTAATAAACATAAATGATTTAAAAACAATTCGCAATCTGTATTTGACACCATATATCCTGAATCGTTTAAAATAATAAAACACCATATTTAGTGGACGGAGATAATATATATATAAAACGCTTTAAAATGTTAAAATTGTGCGTCATACAATATTGGATGTACCGATATTGATAAAATCCAGCACACCGCAAATGTCATTTATTTTTAAAGTATGTAACACTTTGTTATCGTGCTTTTTCTTATGGTTGTAAATGTATAAAATAAGTATTACGTTTAATAATGCCCGTTAAGCTCACAGTCGACAATAAAAATATAAGAATGATCAGAAAAGTATACAAAAATTTTGGTATGCCTACTCCTAACCACTCCGAACCCAATAGTAGTCCATAACATCATCATTTAATTCTTAAAAATGTGAACATAATGAATGAATTGCTTAAATTCTAGTTTATCACATTTGTCCTGATTAGCACACACATATTTACAGAACATTTGCTGTGCTTATTATATTTTATAATCTGATTAAAACTTAAATTATCTATAGTATTAGAGTTAAAATGTATATTACAAGAACATATATAACGAATACCACACCAATTTTAACACTACGAGAATTCAAAATAATTAACTACCCGAAGTATGCACAAAATTGTTACATTAAAACTGGCCTTCGATTGAACATAAGGTCCAAAAATGGTTGATACTATTTCGCTCATACTTTGAGTTGTTTATGATTCTTAAAACTATAAGACACTAAATTACGCCACAACATCAAGTAACTACCGCTGATATACTTATAAAACAGTCAACATCAATTTTGAATTATATTTCATATTATAAATTTGAAGTTATAGCGAAATATCTACATTATACACAATGAATGCATTACATTGCTGTATAAACTCGTTCAGAGAGAATACAACGACCAGGTGAAAGATTTATATTTGAATGGTAATGTCTAACACCCCTTAGGTACGTATTATAAAATTCATAATAAGATTAAGTAGTCTCCGTATTCGCTCTGATTGCAATTAGAGTATTTCGGTAGTAAAAATAAAAATTCAGAGTATTGCTTCTCGTTTATACTTATGTTTTTGACTACCTACCTAACTTATTATATCCCTCTGGCAAATTATTTATATTATAAGTATTTTACTTTACTTTTAAAAGTATCTGAACAATGTAACAATGTACCAATGTCAATGTCTAAAGTAACAATGAACAAATAAAAATATTAAAAGTTAATATCCTCAGCTAAAATCGGCTAATAATAACAGTATTATGTAACTAAATCAATAATAAGTATTCTATATTAAAATGTTTCGTTCAATATTTCCTGTACATGATTATTTCGTTGCATTGGCTACTAACGTTATAAAAATGTAATATTCTATGGATACAAATGTGTGTCAAAATTTTAGAATTCACCTGCAAGTTTCATATGCATGATAAGTATCAAGATTGTTTAAATAAGTATACTTTGCCTCTTACTATATACCAAGTTTCCTTTACCTTTATTTAATTGACAATGTACAAAATGTGTTTATTTTTTAATCTTACTTAATTATCTTCGGTTTTACTGTAATTTACAAAAATATTAATTATGTTTCCGCGTACGCTTAGCTTGTGGAATTAACTCCCAGCCTGGGTTTTCCCGAACGTCTACAGTATGGGGTTCTTCAAAAGGGGTCTAAGAAGGTTTATAAAGGGTCTGCAGCGCAAGTGCTACACCTCTGGTGTTGCAAACGTCCATAGGCTACTGCCATAGTTCCATAGGCCACTTCCCACCAGGTGGGCCGTATGCTTGTCTGCCACCTCAGTGGTATAAAAAAAATAATAATATAATAATAATGTAAATCTCAATAATGTATGGTGGTGACGTCGTTATTTTGTTCACAGAGCACAGTTATAAGCTGGTATCATAATTTAGAAAACTCGATTGCTATAAGAAGGATCTATATTTTCATGCTGTATACCTGACAGGGTAGTCAGAGAGGACCGATTGCCAGGCTTCGCGATCCAAGCATACTTCTTTCGCTTTCTGAAGATTTAGTAATCGCTTAAACATGCACTTCTGGGTATTCCAGTACTTTGACCGTTTCGACCAATTGTTCACTTTGTCTTCGCATGTAAGTCTGTGTCAGATGCATGAAAGTAGAGGGTAGTAGGACTACCCTCTACTTTTATGCATCTTCTGACATACCCAGTTTTCACTATTAAGTAATTTTTACTTTTTGATGGGATATTGGTCGAGCTTTCACTGAAAACTTGCAGGTTAACACTAAAAATCCAGTGTAAAAATTATTTAACCTTCGGTCTCGGTAAATTTCTGTAAGTTTTTACTTAACATATTGATATAGTCATTTACTGTAGTCTATTGTTTCTCTGTTATCATGTCTAAAACAAAATGTGTACAAACAATTAATTTATCTAAACTTCAGTGTTAGTACTTTTATGAGGTACATGTTTTGGCACAGAGAGATTTCTTAAAACTATAGTTCATTAAATTTAATCTATTCACTTGTTAGACAACGTTACATTAAATTACATTTTTTCGATGTTCTAAAACTTGTTTGACTGGTCTTAATCGTACGAATCACAGTTTTTGCATTCACTTAATTAACTATCTTCACGCCTATCAATTTTTAAAATCCTCTTTAACAGAATGAGATGCCTACTTTTCGAGAAATCTAAATGTAAGAAGGCATGTAAAAATATAGCACAACTGTTTTAGGACCTAATAAAAAACAACGATAAAATTATCAGTTTAATTTTGGATGAAATAATTTTATGAAAAATAAAATGATAGAAGTAAGGAATTAGATCCAGTTATCATATTTAGTTCTCATTAAAATAAGTTAAGGCTAACGTAAACTTTAATGTACATTTTTATTCAGTCCACAATCGTAGTATTATTGTATGGTAATGCTTTAAGACTGCCGATGAAGCTATTTTTACCGACAGTGTAACAATAGGTATCTCATTTCTGTGGGTTAGCTAATACCATTTCTCATTTCAAGACTAGATGTAAGAGGTTGTGCGACGGGTGAACGGAACTAATTCTAACACCACTTGTTTGTATTTAGACTCGATACAAATGGAATTCCTCATAATATAAAAAAAGTCACAAGTATAAAGGCGATAACGAAATCAAAACAAAAATATATTTGTCGCAAGTTCTTCACCCTAAACTGTATACTAGCGTTACGAAGTAAGAAACCTACTATTGTTATTGCTTGGCAACATACACAATTAGTTTATATGCACAATTTGCTGTAACGATGTAGAAAATTATCCCATAAAAATGGATAAATCACTCCAAAACAAAAATAGACCTGTAGAAATCTAATTAAAACTGCTTATATCAATAACTATGATGTAAAGTTCAAAACGTTTTAAAAAATATTCCGATTTACTGTATCTTGAGTCGTCATTAACTATAGAGGTACGCGAAGATCGTAAAGAGGACGGTGCAATCGAGGACTCCGCAGAGAGATCGTTGATCAGCGCGCGTTGTGAACGTGCGTAGTCAAGTGCTTGGACAAGTAGTCGGCGCGCGCGAAGCACTTGCCGCATGCCTCACAGTGGTAAGGCCGCTCGCCTGTGTGGATGCGCAAGTGTCGTGTCAAATCGCTCTTGCCACCAAAAGCGCGTCCGCAGAAAAGACACACAAACGGGCGTTCTCCCGTGTGCTTACGCACATGGAGTTTTAGATTTTCTTTTGATCTCACACACTTACCGCAAAAAGGACACGCGAATCTCCTCTCTTTATCTCTCTGTCTGTCATCAGTTTGCACGAAACCGAGAAGGCCAGAGTGAGAGCTAGAGCTCTCGTGTTTCCCGCTATCTGTGCGCGATTCGTTCTCAGAGCTGTCCGCCATCGAACTTATGCTAGCGAACGATACCGGAACACGCCTCCGCTCCTCAGATACTGTATCGTCGTCTCTTTTACTTTCGCTTTCAGTGCCGGAAGTACGGCACTCTACAGAATCATCAACGGTGACTACTGAATCTGTGGCACCGTTTGAGTCTACTGTGCTATCTTGTTCGGCGTCACGAATTACTCCAGCCGATGGGGACTTCTCATTATCTCCCTTATTCTTTTTCTTCATAGAGAGATCCATCTCCCCGCATTGGCCTATCAGAGCTTCATTGGTGCTGGTAACCTGCTCCATACCCTCGGGGGCTTCGGTATTTTTTGTGTGAAGTCGCTCCAATGTATGATTGAGACGATGCTTCTTGAAGGACTTAAGATAACGAAACTGCATACCGCATACGTCGCAAGTGAATAGTTTATCGGCTGGGAGGCGAGCGCGGTGATTTTGTTCGCGATGCTTTACGTAGGCGGATCTATATCTGTAGCTCTGTCCGCACTGTTCACAGACAAAGGGTTTGTCATCGCAAGGGGTCTGAGAGGCATGTTGCAATGCAGCATGGCGTTCGAGAAGCCAGGTCGATGGAAACGAGGCGAGACACACGCCACAACGGCGACGTTCCGAATGAAGCATGTGTCGATTGTGGTAGAGCATGCAGTCATCGCTGAGATAGCGGCGCAGCCGGCACGCCTGCAGCGCTAGCAATGGCGACCACAGGGGCAGCGCACTCGGGCTTCGCGACGGGATTGGGCTGACGAGATTCGGTGAGCTGCATGGCAAGTCCAGGCACATCTGCAAATTTAAAATATTCATTTGTGTCTCACGAACGCATTAACAATACACAGCAATAAAAAACATTGATTTATACCTGTGGTAACACACCGAGTAACGCCACAGCTTCAATAAAAAGACAATTCTGTAATGATTGTAGAGCTTTTATTTGTCAAAATTGTATTTTTACAGCTATGATATGCTTATATTTGTTTCAAGAGTTACAATGATCAACAGCTGGGTTTCTGTTTAATATTGTTGCACAATTGACAAAACATTTGATCCTCGATCCGTTCTGATATACTGTAACACTTTTTTTAACAAAACTGTACTGCTCTGTTACAACATTATGAACTATTAATAAGGTTAAGGCAAAACAGATTCTCTCTAATCTAAAATGTCAACAATGTATGTTAAATAAAACAGCTTAAAGAAAAATATGATCGTTTCATTAGACATAGAAACGTTAACTATATATTATATCAAGCTCTATAAATAAAGTGGACCTACGTTATTTGAACTTGTGCTGAAAATATTGTATACCGCCATAATATATGACGTCATTGTATAATCCTGCGATTGTAGCGAAGGCGATTATAGTCTAGTCGTATATTACGTCAGTACAAATATTAATCACGAAAGTTAAACCTAAATAATTTATGATAAACACATTAGAATTACTAAAACAAACTGTACCAATATACAATAATTAATACACCTACAGGAACTTAGAAGAATTGCAATATAAGTTCTATATTTAGGTATGCCACTTAAAAAAAGGTAAGTTAAAACTAACCGGTTTATCTTCAGCGACCTCTGTCTAGATTGTGGTAGACAAAATGCAATGATACTAAGACTATAAAGTAATTGTATTGTAAGTCATGATAATTTAGCTGCACCACATCACATCACATCTTTATCGCATTCCTAAAGACTGCAATGCATGACAAATGGTCATTACCTACGGTCGCCTTTTGCTAGGATGCTGTCTAACGCTACAAATCATGCTACCGGACAGAAGAGTGCGCAAGTTACATATCATAACGCAACTTACAATTTTCACCATAAAATTACAGTTTTTCCTCTATCTGCTACATATACTATGTATAATCCGTGATTTGCAGCCTTTATATAAGTCTTGTATAGGCAAGAGGCACTCTAAATATAAAACTGTGGTCACAATTTTGGTTAATATAAAAATGAATCTACATCGTACCTATTTCAACACATGAATTATTTCGTGCTAAGTGTTTCTTAAAAGTTATCATGCTCTGTAGGTAGTTCGAAAATACCTACGTAAATTAGATATAAATTTAAATGATACAGTTTATCAACATATATGTTATGTATATGAAACTTTTATTTATTTGTGCTAACAGCGTGACTCTGCAGGGACGTGGCAACAACTGTCTAATGTTAAAATTTGAATAACTGCACTTGAGGGTAGTATATAATCTATTGTTAATGTAGCTACTTTATATATTGTACCAACAACATTCACCATTGTCTAAACACTTAAATACATAGTTATATAAATCTATATCAATATAATTACATCAATAATAAATATTACCTCTGAAAATTAGGAAACATAATAGTATTTTGCACTACATTCTGTATCATAAAACTCGTACAAATTTGCATAATTATTTAACCCTTTATTTATTGCTATTTAGTATTTGTGTAAATTGTAAATATTTAATCTCTCTTAAAATAAGAAGAGGAACATTAATCAAGGTGTCAATATTGCTATTTAAGTTTGGTAACGTTCGACACTGATAAAACAAAGTAGAGTGCAGTTTTTCAAATAAAAACATTCATGTGTCTTATTATTTTATTCCTGAATTCTAACTTCAGAGAGTAGCGCATCTACCAATCTATTATCTAAATGCGTTTATTATATACTGTGATTTTTTATTTAATAATAGATCAACATTAATTTAGCTTTTCCAAATCATACTTATAGTAAATTTGCTGTAGTTTAAAAAAAAGTGTGAACAAAATCTTGTAGTTTGTAATAAATGTAAAAATTTCCTTGAAAATTAACCCAATGATATTGTAGACAGAGATGGCCGCGGTCACATGGCTTACTTAGATAAAGAGTACGAATGAGGTAGGGTAGTGCGGTACATGTAATATAGGCAAATATCTATTACCTGCCTCTGTGGCGCGGTGGGAGTGTATCCGACTGCTACGCAAGAGGTTCTGGGTTCGATTCCCGGGTCGAACCAAATATTTGTGTGATCCACAAATGTGTGTTTCGTAGTTTGGGTGTTTCCTATGTATAATATGTATGTATTTAGAAATATATAAGTATGTTTCTCAGTTATCTAGATCCCATAACACAAGCTAATATTTGCTTACTTTGGGCTAGATGGCGCTGTGTGAAAAAGTGTCCCACAACAATATTTATTTATTACCAAATTGTTCCAAATTGGTTATAACGTGGTTTGTCCTTAATGGTGTATATGATATTTTCTGTCGTTTTAATCGTCATAAAATATTTTAGAGAAACGTATGTTAAAATCATGATCAAGATAAAATTTGCTGTACTTACAAGATATTTTTTTATATTTCACACTCACAGTGTGTCACTACGTCATTTGTGTTGACTTGGAATACTTTTGGAACACAAAACTCGGCATTTTGTCACAATGGCATATTGTAATTTTGTTTAACGCGTTAACTCGCTGCTATTTGTAAAGTATATCAAATTACTACAATTGACCGCAACCGTTTCAGCATGTAAGTGCAGTATCTACCTCTATTAGTACACAATATCATTGAATTTACCCTTTTCAAGTAAATTTAAACAATTTAGAGTGGTTTATGGAATGTAAATTATATTTTTTAGCAAATTAAAGAAACATTCTAATTAAGTAAATACTCAGCAAAAAAATTGAATGTAATGTAATATTTATTACCACGTGCGTTTGGAAGAGCTTTCTAAAACACTACAACTTCATTATTATCTATTATCATAATATTCCATTCAAATCAAACAACTAAGAAATGCTCCGGTACTCACGGCGAACACACCTCACAATTTAGTTATCTTTACATTAAAATAGATTATAGTATTACCTACAGTATCGGTGGCATTTGCATTAAAACAAACCATTTTGATATTGGAATAATTTTGGAATGTTAGGCGTCCATAATCAACTCTTTGCATACAAAAGTAAGTCTAAATCATAAAGAAAACAACATTTTTGATTATTTTAGTAATCTTAATTGTAACCTGACGCCTAAAACTTATAGTTCGTAATGAGATCTGTTACGTTTTTGTACAAAAAAGTTAATGATTTTCAATTAAGAAACTTTAATAAAATTTTGACAGATCAGTACTTTTGTATACATATATACCTACGTTTTAAAGACTGAATTAAAAAAAAGATATATGAAATGGCTATTAAAATAAATAGTCATGATGAAGTAAAAGATTAGAAGTATAAAACATGTAAATAATAATATTAAGTAGGTACTTATTAAAATATTAATAATGTTTTACACTCGCTCGAGTTGACTGAAAATATGTTATTAAAAATAAAATATCCTATTTTAAAATGTTATACTATTATTTTTATTGTAGCACTGATATACGTGCAATATTTTTCACTTCTATACTTCTAGAAATTTACAGATCATATCTATTGTGTTTTAAAGCATCATAACAAACTCTAACCCCTTGTTGACACCAAGATTTTTTGTTCTCACTCTAGAACTTGCTGTATACAAAACTTCTATTAAAATTGTCAGGTGAAAGAAAAAATTGCAATACATGTATAGAACAAATAATTGTATAAGTTTGGTTTTTGACAAGTATTTTACAAGTTGTATAAAACTAGCAGAATACTTGTTTCTAGGTGTAAACGGGGTGTTAGAAATTAAGAGACAGTAATGTAAATCTATTTTTTGTAAAAATACTAATAACTTTGTGAAAATCATTTGAATCCTGATCTGTCATTTAATGGTAATTTATGTACATATCTAGAATCGTTAGTTATCATTAATATTTGACACATGACTTTATTCAAATATCATAAAAGTTTGATAAATAATTTAACCGGATTGCCTAAATTCTAAAAATATTGAAATCACAATCTGAGATCACACTTTTACTCTCAGATGTATAGACATCTTATATGTTTTAGACATATATCACAGATCTTTTTTTCTATATTACCATAATACTTTCATTTGTGAAAACGCAAATATACGAAACCACGAAATACCTAATTTAGAATAAAAAGAAGTACAACACATAAATGAAGTGTTTGAAAAAGTGTTTTTATACTTATTCTATTTTTAAATAATATTTAAAAGAAAGTATATTGTAACTTACTTTTTATGGTTTTAATAATTTTAGTATCTTTTTATAAAACATGATATGTTCGACGACCAATGCATTATGAAATGATTATTTAGCTCCATTTATCCACTACAGCAATTGCGTAAATCATTTAAATACTTAAGATAATGATAATTAAGATATAAGTTAATATAAGAATACGAGTATGCTGTAGCCTGAGAGTACCGTGTGCACTTCGGTGTGTAAAATTATTTTTTTCCATTGAACTTACAGACTATATATGCCAACATCCAATCAGTTCCAAATCAAAGCTTTAATTTTTTACAGTTATATTGAGAATCTATTAGTTTCCCATATTATAATATATGGGAAGCATAAACATATAAATATATTTACTGTTAACAAAGAGTGAGTTACAAAAGTAAAGGCTATGTGTATAAATGTATTTGAAATTGAGATATGGTGTGAAAAAACAAAATTTACCTTATGAATTTATGATTCATAAAATATCCCTGTATTTGACTCTGTTGGATTTATTGAACACAGTGATTATTGTTAGTTTCAAACACAGAACACTTCTAACGTAAAATAATAAGACCCTTGTATAGCAAAAGATTAATTCTCTTATGGGACAGTATCAGAGTAATAAAACACGTATTGCACATCTAGATCAAAACTAAAACACGAAATTTGATAATATCCATACATATAGTCACACCTTTGTCTCGGAAGGGGTACGCAGAGGCATACCGACGTAAAACGCGTATGCATTTTGCCTCAGGTAATGGATGGTGATCACATTGTTGTGTTGAAATGAATCGGCGCTTGGGTTGTGACGACCTGTTATTGGAAATTTAAATCCGCACATAGGTCTTCAACTTGACTTAACGACTGCTTTTTAGTCTCAATACAGGTACGTATACGCGTCTTTGGGACCTAAACAGTATTGATCTGGAAGTAGCATACCTAGATACCATTAAAAACTTATACTTTCTGAGTAATGCAACCAAAGTTGATATAATTAAAAACATCGTTAATATACTGTGTCTGAAACTATTTCATTTTAAGCCGAGACACACCAGGTACGTATACTTAGACGTGAACTTGCACGTGTAACATTACAAGTCAGTAGACGTAATGCGCACTGCTACGATTGCTGTTCCCGTGTTATAGAACTAGAAACGTGCATATCTACTAGTGGGTGCACACGCAACTGGTGTGCTCGAACCTTTAATAATCATGAAAGAATATGGTTCGGCAGTATGAAAATAGTTAGAAAATTTCATAATATATACTATAGACATACTATGCCTCTCGTATATTATCATCATTTACATGTACCGCCACCTCCATAACGATGGCACAGCGAGAGGTATAGTATTCAGACAGAACATAAACAATGCTTAAAGCTTTGATTCCCATAATCACACATTCACACTCCTCCCCATGTATACCGAATACAGGACTACCAAAGCATTTAAATTCTAATAAATTTCCTAAAAATCCGATATTACCAAACTATATTTTATTTACATTTATATGTCATAATATTGCTTTTGAATTACCTCAGGGGAGCGTGCGTCGTTAACTTTGAAAGACGTTAAATAAGTAAAAATCTCAAATCCCTAATTCCTTAATTGATACCAACTATGTTGAGTGCAATTTTCGTATGGTCTCTAATAATAGTAATAATAATAATTAAAGCACTCATAATCAATCTTTGAAATCTTTTTTGTTTAACAAATCAACTCTGACACAATAATTGATTTAATAAATATGCTCTTAGGTTTTAAGCCAGTCCTAATTTTTTATACCTATGACAGTATCTTCATTACATTTGCACAATTAGCTCAATCAATGCAACAAATCATAAATGACAGTACATATAAAACAGCTTTATTAATCAAAACCAATATTGAAATAAGCACTTTTTACGTACTCACAATATTTTCTAGCTAACTTTGGCTATGCCTTCTAATAACCCATTATTACATGCATTCATTTATTCTAAAACATAGAGAAAGCACCTGAATTTTAAAAACCCTACTAAAACTCAATAGTAACTAATTAGAAAACTTGTTTTCAAATAAACTGAATAAGTATCATTTTAGTGCGTCAATTACCTAATTATGAAATATCAAATATTATTCATATCATTCAGATCACAGTTGCGGCGTTAAAATCACATTCTTAACTAATTACAACATATTGTCCTCCGTTTGTTCATTCAACTATCACTTTTCGCTCTTACCATTGTCTATTTTTAATAATAGTTTAAGTATATTATGGGTAATTACGTTCAAAGGTTAGCTTGCGTGCGTCACCACGATCCCATACTCATTGATGTGGACTTTCTTCTTCCGTGTCGACTGGACTCGGTGAAAGAAATTTTCGAGCATATTTTGGATAATGTGTTTTTTCGTGTGCTTTTAAAATAGTTGACCGTGAAAATGTTTTGCCGCAAAGCCCACAACGAAATGGACGTTCACCTGTAACGAAAACATTAAATAATTATATAAGTAAACAATTTCAACTTCACGTTATCCATATAACAATTAAAAAAATATATAATAAATAAAAAAATATTAATTAATTAATTTGTATCTATAAGATGAAATATTATTTTTTTTGTTATTAGAAAACTGAGGTATGTACTAGATATATTATTAGAATAGTAACAAAACAGAACTCACCCGTATGAACTCTACAATGGTCCTTCATGTGGTGTCGCAATTTGAACGCCTTTCCACAAAATTCACATTTAAATGGTCTATCACCCGTGTGCACTGGTAAATGTGTTATTAATGAAGAAACGTCTGGAAAGCTTTTGCCACAAAACTTGCACAGCACTACATTTCCAGGCTCTACAGATCCCAAATCCAACTCAATTGGAGGTTCTTCTGTGTGCATAGCCATATATGTTGGGTCTGTAAACTGCCCTATCATCGGTATGCCCATGGGCCTGCCGAGTATGGCATCACGGTACTTCAGTGTGTCTAAGGTGTGGGTCTTCAGTATATGCCTCGTCAGTTTGCTCTGATGTGGAAACGCCGCACCGCAGTGTATGCAAGGATACCCTCTCTCCCCTTCGTCAATTCGCCCCCTACCGGACCCATCGTACTCCTGCAACCACAAAAAAGAACATCAACTTCTTTTTTCTTGTTCCATTTTTACACGGATCAAAACTGTGTGTAATATCTCTACTACTACTTTCTAAATTGAGATGCAGTCTCTTATTTTTTTTATTTCACTATTTAATTAAGAAGTTGACGCTCATTTTTTGAAAATTTGCAGGAGTGACCTGGGAGCCGGCTACGCGTTATGCCTTGTTGTTTAGCAACGCACACGCGTACTGAATCACAGATTGTAACTATAACGTATGCATGTATATGGCCAAAGATTAAAATAATAATCTGCCCAAAATATATACCAAAACAAAATGAATGGATATAAAAATGATGGCCAACAAAATGAAGGTCAACTTCTTGACAGCAAGGCATATTACTTGATGTTCAATATAGCTTAGCATATATAAACAAGCATGCTTGAAAACTAGCTTCCATGTTAAATTTCTGTACATAACAGCTTACACTGATAATTTATTCCCTATCACTTTGTCTTTGCCACCATTTAAATTAGTAGGCATGTATTAAAAGACAATATTGATGTGCACTTGTAAATGAAAAAGTTTTTGGCTGAGTGACAATCACAAGGCCATTTGATGTAATAAATCAGCACTATATGTACACTAGTATACTTTTTCCGACTTTTGTTGGTTCATCACTTATGACTGCGGAAATAATAATAATAATAATAATGAAACATGCAAAACAGCATAAATCTACAACCCTACGCAATTCAAACATTATAAGCTATAGGTATTTACAACATGCAAACCATTCAATTAGTCACATAAAAGAATGTTATATCCCTAAATATAACTTTCTTTTATGTGTAGATCTAAACACAATGTGAAGAAGTGTATGTACATAGTTAATGGTACAAACTTTTACACACACTTTAAAAATAATTTAAAAATTAAGTAAGGACAAAGCTTATGATAATTGAATGTAAGAAATAAATAGTACCTACTAACTATGACAACTTCAAATTGTGTTTTATTACTATAATCACAAAATCTATTGTGTACTTACAGGTTCATGTTGCATTCTGTACTCTGACGATGTTTCACCACCCTTCTCTTCATTACTTCTATCCCAGTCTATCTCCTTTTTCAGTGACTGTAAAATATAAGTAAGATTGTTAATTGTACAGATATTGATTGTTTGTCTACCTAGTCTTTCATTTATTTTAGTATAGGTTTCAAAATTTATTAAAATATTATAATTTGTCACACCTTAATCCCTGAAGGGGTGGTAGACGCATTTTATACACCCACATTTTACCTTGTGCATCTTGACACACATAACAGGGGGTTAGTAAATTGCCATAACAAAAATGGACAGGAGCAGGTTGTGCTTCTGATGTTTTTTTTTATATTATTTATATATTAAGACCTGCTGATGGAATATTATAATTAAGGGCCTTTAACTTGGCTTAATGACTGCCATGTAACTAGCAACCGAGACCAAAGGCTTAACATGCCTTTCGAAGCTCAAAAACACTTATAAAAGTAAATACTATAAAGTGGTAACCATAGCAAAAGTTGCTTAACTTAATGATCATTTACAGAACACAGAGTTAAGTTTTATTTTAGACCTAAGTCGCCAAACCACACAGACAGCCTATAATTGCTAACAATGTTGCTGTTGTAGCATGCAGTTTCTGTTAGTCTGCCACAATGTGTAGATACGAAAACTAGAGGCTGCCCCAGTAGTGGTAGCACTCTCCACGAATCACACATCAATCAATCACACATTGTACAAATATATTGGTTTGATTTCTAAATTCTCTATATAATAATGTTACCTACAAAGTAGATGTCTTGTTTAAGAGACCCAAGTATTGATCATATTTTAATAGAACATAAATGCATGTGTTTTACATATAAGTAATAAGAAACCACTTCAAAACTCACCAAAGGTACTTGTTGTACTGGAGGAAGACCAGAGGGTCCTGCTATAGGCTCCACTCCACTCCTCGGACTAGGTAGTGATGGATGAGAAGAAGGATGCGTCAATCCTGGGTGTTGTATTGTGTTTAATACACTTATCCTCTGTTCTACTGGCGAATAATGAGGCCCTAGCACACTACTGGAGTGGCTGTTTATCGTCATATTCAAACCTGAAAATATTCAACAACACCATTCACTATTTGTAACAGTTATAGGTTTGCGAAATAGTTTGATTTTTATCTACACTAATAATATACCCACTTGCTTCTTCTTTCTTTTAAGTCACTGCTCCCAAATGCGAGGTCACAATTATTATTTTATACCTTACTGCAAAGATTTCTACGGTAAGAATTTTTGGCGACAGCCAAAACAACATAATTGATATGATGAGAATAGAGATTAAAATGATTATAGTTTGAAACATTTTGTTTTATTTCAGCCTCAACTAGATGCTAGATGTAGTAATCCAATATGTACTAGCACTATACACTTTCAGAAAAATAAATACAGCACAGCAGGCAAAGCAAGTAAAACAATAAAATTCAGACATGAAAAATGACATTGACACATAAACAAATCAGTGTCAGATGTCTTTTTTTGTAATTATTTTATGGCCTGGTTACTAACTGACTAAATGGTGACCTTTTAGCAAATCTTATTTATTTCATATACCTTTATTCTTTTGTTTTAATTTAGTCCTGTCCAGTCCCTTGTCGATGTCAAGTCCACTCCCAGATCCTGTGATCCTTAGACCAAGCGTTATTAAGGCCTTTTGTGGAATTTGCGCGTAAAGCCATAACGAAAGTTGCTTGACCCAGTAATCGTTTAGAAAAGTTAAGTTAGTGAACTACGAGCGCTGTGTGTTTTTTTACTAATTTTTCTATTTGCAGTATAATGGTAAAAAAAAAAGTATTAACAGTAGAGTCGTATCTGCAAGTATCTATTGCATAGTTGAAAATCAACAGCGATAGATAGAACATTCAGATGTTTCTTTTTATTTACCTAGTCATATCATTATCTCTGACTACCCCGTCAGGGATACAGCGTGAAGATAGTTTAGTTTAACATATCATTACGAGAATGCCATTCCTGGTTGCACTAAATGTACTTGTATTAAACGATGCTAAACAAAACAACGCCAATTGTACTTGGAACAGCACACCGTTCTAATCCTGAGTTATTTATTGAGGGCGTAAAATTACATATTTCAGAGCCTTCAACTTGCTAGCTACAATGAAAATTATTTCCTACAAATACTATCATGTTTTATTTACCTTTAATGTTACTAATAATTAACTTACCGATGTTTTCATGTGGTGCCCCATTTGATCTAATGGATACAGAGTCTTCTTCTGGTGATGAAGAACGCATAGGTTCATCAGGTGGTTCGTCTTTTGGTATAGGAGGATGCGTAGGCATTGGTGTTTCAGCAGTTGTTTCGGATCTAAATCGCCGAACTGTTAATAAGGGTGATATTCTAGGAGGTGACGCTTCAGGTATATCTCTTTGTTCTCGAGTTTCTCTAATTTCACGTAACTCCCTTGGGTCTCGGATTTCTCTTAAATCTCGTGGAATATCTTTCAATTCTCTATATTCCCGAATTTCTCGTAGATCTCTCAAGTCACGAAGTTCCCTATGGTCTCGGGCCTCCCTAATATCTCGTGATTCTCTTGTATCTCTATCCCTGTGTTCTCTTGAGTCTCTTGATTCTCTAGAGTCCCTTGTATGACTTTCTCGACAATCACCACTCTCTTTATTTTCACGAATTTCTCTGGTGTCTCTCAGTTCACGCCGTTCTTCTTTTTCTCTGTGTTCTCTATTTTCGACATTTTTATGCGATTCTGCACCATATTTTACATCTGGAGTTTGACATTCTTCCATTGAATCTGGAACTTTTCTCGTGTCAATGCCAGCTGCGCTTAAAGTAGTCATTTCAGCTAAGCCTTTTACCTGAAAATGAAAATAACATCAGATTTTTAAATTAGATATCGATAAACTTATTTATTTACGTTATTTAACAAGTAAAGGTCAAGTAAGTATTACCGATTTCCTATACATTTCTAATGCACCATTACAGCCTTTAATCTTTTTAAAAGGACCTTAATAAATTCCTTGGGCATAAATACAAAGAACAAAAGCAGTAATTTTTTTTTTTTCTATTGGTGTCCTATATTTTTCTTGTTATTAATTATTATTATACTAATTTAGCCTATGTTACTCACGAAGAATGTATGTTTCTAATAGTGAAAGAATTTTTAAATTCGCTCCAGTAGTGTGTGAGCCCATTCATTACAAATATACTTACAAATGTTTCCTCTCTATATTTTCAAAATCTAATATAAAAACTAAAGATAATAAATAGTCAATCCCCATTCTTAATAGGTAGGCAAGTACCTAATTTTATTTCACAATCTGAAGTCATTATAGTTGAAATTTATAAATGGACCCTTTCTCAATTCTTCTTTGATGAATTATAATACAAAATATAGAAGTAATAGTGATATTTACTACGAAGTTATGTTGGCTTAACGGGCGAGAAATAATATTAACGCCGAGTGACTCTACAGATTAAGGGCCGTATTCCAGAACGTTTATCAACACTCGTGAAACACTTGAGAGTAGATTTTATAAGGCAAAATCTAGTCTCAAGCGTTGATCGAGTATTGAGAAACGTTCTGGAATACGGAACTAAAGGTAATTTGTTAGATACTTTTGACTTTAGCTATATAGCGCAGAGATATTTACATATATTACCTGAAGGCTCTCAGCAGTTTTCAGGAGAGCAGGCAGTTGGCAGTATTGGACGTTGACCTCGCCCTTGTACATGAAGTCGACAAGTGTGCGCAGCTCTTCTAATCCTACGTCTTTGAGAATCACTATGGGATGACGTGAAGGGTGGTCCACAAATAGCGATCGGAAGTACGATGAGCACGCGGACAGCACTACCTGAAATGTGTTTTTTTTTTTAAATTAACTTAATTTCTTTTTGACATAGAGCATTGAAGTTGAACGATAACGCTTAGTACCTTTATCATAGGAGAACTAAACATTTTAATAACACCTGATTCTTCTACAATCCATTTTAACGTACAACCCTTAAATAAACACCCTGCATTTGTAATATACCATGCAATATATTATCTACAAATATTCATGTAGACCGTTTTAAGGGACTTATGAATAGTCATGACAATAATTAAATGAGAGCGATTCTAGTTGCCAGTTCCAAGGGCAGCCTACCCTTCGTGGAGAAAAATCTGGCAAGAAACTGCATGGATGCTTTTAGAACATAGATATGGCTTACAATAATTAACTTATATTACCCATCCGACGACCAGCCATAGTGAACTATGGCTGGACGTCGGATGGGTGACCACTTTGCGGCATTTACATTTGCGATTGTTTCCGTGCTTCCGAAGGCACATTAAGCCGTTGGTCTCGGTTGCCAGTAACAGGGCAGTCGTTAAGCCTAGTTTAAGGCCTTATGGGCGGCTTGAAAATTTTCAACAGCAGGTGGTCGCCACAACCTGCGCCTGTCCATTTCAACATGGCAATGGGCTCACCACCTGTTACGTGGGACAAAAGTGCCTACGGTGAGCGTATAGTATGCTTCTGCCTACCCCTTCAGGATTAAAGGCGTGACAATATGTCTATATATGATTTACGATATCTATTTGTTTACCTTGTGAGCTCTAATGGATGCACCTTCGGAGCATGCAAGTGTGACGTCGACCAGACTCTCGTCGTGCAACAACTGGCTGAATACTCCCAGCAGGTTGCTCTGATGATTGTTCCACCTTAGGCAATAATGCTCACTTCCCATGTCTGAGCTAGGGCCCGCCGCTGTCAATAGCATAAGTTAATATTATTATTGATTGTTTATTTAAGTCGTATCCACCAATATTAACATATTATAAATAATTAGTTTGTTTGTAACCCACAAAAATGACAAGACAAAAAATAGTCATTCAACATTATTTGTAATATTTTAAAGGCGTAACTTTGTGAGTTGGTTTGTTACTTCTACAAGCTTAAATAGCTGTAACAATTTAAATAGGTTTACAGAAATAATTCAACAAAAAATTGTATTTTATTTAATATAAGAATTGGTGTGGCAGTAACTGAAACGGATACGGAAAACCTTACCACTTGGGCGAAATTTTGTGAGAGTGTATGTTTCTTACTTCTACACGCTTGAACGGGTAAACCAATTTGGATAAATAGATTTTATCCGAGAATAAATATCTGTGGAGTACAGGTTTGAAAAAAGATCAATAAGAGGTCCTCATTTCAGTCATAAATTAATTGTAGGAATGTTATTTCTTTGAAGTCAAAGAATTTAATTTTTATTACATAATGCGTAGTAACCAAACACAGTGTCAGAAGAATTAGTTAAATGAAAAAGTTTTTTTACATATTCTGTAAATGTTGGTATGTCGATGCATTTTAAAGCTAATTCTTAGGGCCGTATTTTAGAACGTTACTCAATACTCAAGAAACGCTTGAGGCTAGTTTTTGCCTTAAAATACTACTCTCAAGTGTTTCTTGAGTATTGAGTAACGTTCTAAAATACGGCCCTTAGTCTTTAAATATCTATTTGCTAAAATACAATCAATATGCAGAAAGAAGAAATAAAAGTACATTTTTCCCACGGCTATATCACACAAAAAATAATGAATGAACTCTTAATTAATAGATTTAGAATGATCGCTGTAATGCCTAATCCGAAAATCGAACCCATAAAAAAGTAAAAATTCCGAGTAAAAGGTTCCAATGTATGGATTGTAATTTTAGGATACTAAAACTAACTAACTAACGATCTTCACACTGTATCCCTGACGGGATAGTCAGAGACGACAGATCGCCAGGCTTCGCGATCCATACATACTTCTTTCGCTTCTTCAAGATTCATCAATCGTTTCATACACGCACGTCTGGGTATCCGAGTACTTTTGACCTTTTCGTTTTTGAGCAATCTGCTCACGTGGTCTTCATATGTAAGTCTCGGCCTACCCTGACTTATTCTACATTCTTCTTTCGCACAATATATAGTCTTAGTCAATCGTTCCTCACTCATTTGTTGGACATGTCCAAACCAACGGAGTACGCCCTTTTCCAGCTTAACGCTTAGACTTTCATTATTACTTTCAAAGCAACGCCGCACAATTTTCGAAGTGGTCGCATCTCCACAGCATTCAATTTACTTTCATGCATCTGCTGACATACCTAGGTTTCGCTACCATAAAACAAAGTTGTCACTAACACTGCGTTATGAATCGCCTGTCGTGTTTCTTTTACGATGCTTTGTCACTTTACTAATTAGGAAAAAGCACCGTTAACTCTGTTTCTGGCAGCTACTCGCCGTTCTACATCCGAATCACATCTTCCATCAGCGCTAAACATACTCCCTAAATGTACAATTTCATCAGCGTACAGCAGACAGTTTACTGTAAAGTCACGAAAATTCACACCCATATTACAATCTTTCTGATTCTACAGGCAACTGTCCAGATACATTATGAACAGCCAGGTGGACATGATACAACCCTGTTTGACGCCTGTACAGATATCAAATAGAGGTGACACATCCCCCCCTACTCGCACGCAAGCCTTACAGTCCCTATAAAGCGACTGCATTGCCCGCAGTAGCGAGCCGTCCACACCATATCCGGGCAGAAAATCCCACAGAGTTTCTCTCACAACTTTATCAAAAGCTTTCTCCAAAAGCGCAGAAACCCTTCTGGTTAATTGCCAGAAACATCTCATGCAACCTCTTCCACGTCGGAATCCGCCTTGAGCCTCCCATAAATACCTTTCAGACTTTTCTGGTCGTTATAAACTTTGCATACATCTTACTAGCTAAGCTGACCAAGCTGATCGCCCTGTAGCTGGAGCAGTTTAGGCGCGAGCCTTTACCTTTGTAAATAGGTACTACAACTGCTATTCGCCAGTCGTCTTTGACCTCACCCGTCCGCCAGCATAAGTTGCATAACAGACATAGTATGTGCCAGACGCGCGACCCACCGTACTTGATCATCTTAGCAGTCTTTTCCCGCAGCCTTACCACATTTCATACTTCTTATCGCTTGTTCAATTTCTTTCATACTTATGACTACAATGACATCGGGATCCGGAGCATCGAAGTGAGCTCCACTTCCCGATGTGACATTTCTGTCTTTTCTTGCATACATCTTTCCATAATATTCACTCCATCTCTGCAGGACGTTAGTTTGGTCTGTTAGGACGTCATTGTTAACACTAAGCACTTTATTTATACTGCAGATTGCCGAACAACTCCGGGTCTTGCCTACCTCTTTCCAGAAGAGCTTCGCATTATCCCGGTATTCGCATTATTACGACAACCGTTCATCCGCTTTCATTCTGCACTTTTCACGAGCTTCTTCTATCAGTGCCTTCGTGTTAACTTTTTGCAGCTTGTATCTCTCATTCATATTAAAATCATTCCGCGAGGCTAAATAGTCTAACCATGCTTTCTTCTTCATTCGAACTGCTTCTTTCACTTCCTCATTCCACCATGCATCACGCTTATTACTACTGCCTCTTTTCGTTTCTCCACACACTTCCACAGCGGCATTTACCATACTATCCCTAAGGTTCTGCCATACACTTCCTACATTCTCACTACTAACATTGACGTCGCCAAGATTTTCGGCTACCCTTTCTTTATATTTATCCCTAATAGATGCATCCTGCAGTTTCCAGCCTTTGATGCTATAAGTCGGCTCAGATTCAGGACACTCGGTACGATGACGCCAACCCGCAAACAGACCCCTAATCGTAGTTATGACTAGGTAGTGGTCTGATTCCAGCTCAGCGCCTCAATAAACCCTTGTGTCCATCATCTGTTTACGGAGCCGACTATCTATTAGGAATATATCTAACATGCTTCTCTTTGACTTACATCTCCTCGTATACATATGAATTTGTTTGTGGTTGAACATTGTGTTCGCCACAAACAAATCCTTTTCCTTACAAAATATGATAACAAATTCTCAGTCTTTTAATAATTGCATTATCCGGTGATTTATTTATAATTTCATGATGAAGTTCATAAGAAAATTGTAGTCATACAGTGGTCAGTGGTCATATGAATTTCTGAACAAAAACACATTGCCCTATCCTTTTTGGGCTTCGTTGATTGGTCTTGGTGCTAATTTTGTGATTTTGTATAAATTTTAAATTTATACTGGAACTGTATTATGAGGAATATAATACTGAATATGCTGATACCAAATAAATGTCTGTCATTCTCTATGTTTTAGATAAATTCAAAAGGTACTGAAAGGATTTTTTTACAATCATGCCTTATTCCCGAAGGGGTGGCAGAGGCATTTCACACGCCCACTTTATCATGTATATTCCTGTCCCATGTTATAGGTGGTGAGTCCATTGCCGTGTTTATACTGAAAGGTTATTCGGTTGAATATGGGTTTAAACCCTTACAGACACTTGTATTAAACACATTATTTTTAATTCTTAACGTCATTTCAAGGGTGGCCACATCGCCAAACTTACTAGTTGTAAGTTATATAAAAAAAGTTTTGAGTTTTACACGCGTTACTTTTTAATAATGCCTCCTTTCTTTTCAGTAGAATTATTAGAAAAATAATTCTAATATTTTAAAAATATCTTTACTATTGCAAAACTGAAATCGCAAAACAGTGCGTAGATTTAAAATATTTTCATAAAAAACTGCAAGGAAGTACTAATTATAAAAAATACAACATATATTTTTTATAATTCTTAAGAGTAATGTTTGCCCGTCTGTTCTTTGTTACCTCATCACATTAGAATGGCTTATAATTTATTAAGTAAAGAATAGTACAACTTTAAAACTGAATTAGAATATTTTTATATTGTCTGAGAGTGAGTGCCCTGGGGCACGAGGGTTTCGGAGACAACTATGACTACCGATCGGCTGTGAAATACAGGCCGTGCTTAAGTTCACAGGAAAGAAATGCCTGTTATAAAGATAAAAATATGCTACATTGGATGTTCGGAGTTACTATAACTGGTGAGATTCCTCTCCCACCACCAGCAACCATGGTAGCCTTAAATACTGATACTATCTTGCAGAGACCCGATACGTCCACCGTGTTAATTTTCTCAATCTATATACTTCAGAATTAGTTTATGCGTATAAGGATGCCGCTAAATGCAGCGATCGAGCGCTCTACACCGCACACTTCAAAATGCCAGTCGCGACAATTGAGTCGCTAGAATGCGCAATTTCGTTACCACATCCAAAGGCAAATCGTGAAATCGTGATGCAGCATCCAAAACAGTCGCTCAGACTCGTGATTCCAATACTGCGTCCAGAGTTCCAAACAAAGAGTCACCAAAACGCTACGCAGCATCGTCGATACAGCCGTAAAGACGCAGGTTATCGATAGTATAAGTAGCTAGTCTGCGGTGTCCCTAACTTGTGTACGGCTTGCCATCTTTAATCTTCTCTCATGCCTTTATTCACCTGATAACCTATAAATAGTCCATGTCAACACCAGCACAGAGGTAAATCCAAAAATAAAAACAGATAACTTTTACCTTGTTATATTTCATTTTCACAACGATCATCACTGAAAACTAATTAAACTAAATAATATTAGCATTACGAACTAAACCTTTCAAAAGCTTTTAATGCTTTTTTCATAACCTAAAACTATTAAAGAGAAATGAGTTGGATTTTTAATATTTACCGATTGTTGGGCAGTTCTTATTTGCAGTTGTGGGGTTCTTAAAACCGAAGACACAAATTTATATACATTCATCTTCCTACAGAACATATAAATAGATGAACAAAGGTTTTCGCAGCACTTAATTTATTTATGGTAGAGTCATGTTGATGTTACTCGTGTAAAACTACGATTCCAATATCCGTTATCAGTTTTAAGGCCTATTACTACACGAGTCACTCACTATTATATTTATCAGTTATTCAATGTACCAACTAACTGTTAAGTATAAACATATTATTCGATAAATTGCGCGAAACTACATTGGTAACTAATAAAATTATATTGTTGAATATTTTTGTTTAGAGATTATATTTCATAATAACGGAGTGTTACCTACTCAGTACTTACTCATACCGTTTTCCAGAATTATCTCTAGCCTCCATGACAGTGGGGCTGGATGGAGTTGATATGTTGAACTATTTGTCACCCTAATCATAACAGGCCTTGGGTGATGTTTTCGTGCGGTAAAATAACTCCCATAATATTAGGGTCGTCAAGCTTAGGATGCAACCAAACCGATGATGGTCCAGCCCTGGCATCGATAGACGTTGATCGAGGTTTATCGATTGGTGTGGTAGCTTATTCGATCTACAGGTACCGTTTTATAAAACTTCAACTAACCTATTGATCGACTTTGATCTATATTCCATCAGAAGCTTTCGAAATGTTTTCAGAAGACAACGCCTTATTTTTGACCAAAATCTTGCTCGTAGAAATTACTGGAAACGCAAACGTAAAACTCTGGATGCGGTTTTTTTATTAAGTTATAGGATAATCAATCAGCTCAATCGACGTCAAGAATAGATGAGTCGACATCTAACCACTGATAGATGCTATCGGGCTATGAAGGATTCATCAAAATGGTAACTCTATCGAGCAACGTCAACCAATCCATTCTACCATCGTTCGATGACGGTGATCGATTGGTCTCGTAACACCCTAGCGGTTAAAAAGTTTCAGATAATTATTTTCTAAAAAGATTTTTCTTTTTTTCTATGCATTAAATTTTTTACCTCATGCAATCCTCGGCTCAGGCAATTATGAATGATCATCGTATTAGTTTAGTAGGTTCGATTCAAGTCACTCAAGTTACTTTAACCCTCTCTGCTGAGCCCCAGGATTGAAGTTCGTGAAGATTTTCACACAAATAAAACGTCAAGAGAACTGCAAGTTCTCTTGACGTTTTATAATAAAATATTTATTAAACTATGTGAAACCAATCTAGAGTCGTTTAATTATAACAGGTATACTGATACCAGTAACGTTCAAAAGTATACTAAAGGTCGCCTGCGGCTTCGCCCGCATAGTAAGGCTGACCTGTTCCCAAGATATAAAGTGTTATTCCAGAATGTCAGCTACCTCCATACCAAATTGGTACAGACGTTAGAGCGTGTAGAAGTAATAAACATACACACTCAAAAACTTTTACTATTTAATATTAATACATTTTTTTTCTATCGCTGCTAACATAAATATAAATGAAAAACCAAAATAAATAGTGTACTGATTGGATTTTGATAGTATATCAGTAAAATAAATCGAGACAGTACTGAGAAATAAATATAATGAGAATAATTGACCTTCAGTTGTTCTCTACGTGTAAACTATTTTGCATACCTATACATACGGCACGATGTTATCAAAATGTAGTCTATTTTTCTGTTTTGATGATATATATTTACGAACTCAATGTCATTGGCAGCAGGTAAATGATAGTTATACAAGATAATATCAAACTTTTCTTTATCTGGTATCCTGAGGTCCGCTTTATTTATTTTTAATCCTGGCCACGCACGGTAACGCGATTGCCAACAACAAAATTATTGATAACTACCATTTTTACACATGAAACAAGATTAACGCACTAGTTTTAGTCAATATACAGCAAGCGTCTGCCTTTCAAGATGTTCCCGCGCAAAATCCGGGATCCGCTTTAATGGATTTAATTTTTGGTAGTGTGACGTTGGGAGCGTCTACCGTGTCGGGCCGCTCTACCGCGTTTGGGTATTTCTATCTCTCATGCCACTTATGACTCCCTATACTCTTCTTTATCTCCGCCATCCACTACACTCATATTACACCTCACTCACTCACTCAGCATCCATTAGCTCGACTTATCTAAGAATATCTTCACCACACCCCTCTAACATACATTCAAAAAAATACCCGTATGGGTACTTGCGTAGTTGTAGGTTGCACCACTAGCAGGTGCAAGGGCTACTTGAGCTCCGCTGATATTGGTGGATGACACCGCACCACAACATATAAAACTCGATATCAATGAAAATTACATAGTATACTTATTTATCGTTACATAATATAAAACGAAGTTGCATTTGCTATCTGTTTGCTAAGATCTTTAAAAAATACTTAACGGATTTGAATGTAGTTTTTATCAAGAGAAAGGTTTATATGTGTAATACTGACATGCATGTTAGGACCCGTGTAATGCAGTGCTGGATTGCTAGTTTAGTTTTATACTAAACTTGCAATCCAGCGTCAGCCTGGTCAGGTTACCGATTTCATTTGATTGATAGTTTGATTTATCTTTCTTCGTTTTTTATCAGGAATGAATTTTATTTAAAGATGTATCGGTAATACAATTGGCGGCCAATTGCATTACCAATACATCTATATAATAGTAAATAGATAGATAAATTGCCAATTGGTGGAATATATTCATATAGTCCCGCCATTATCCCCGAAGGAATAGGCAGAAGCACACTGTACGCCCACATTTCACTATGTATTTTGTTCCAGGAGGATTTGTGTTTAAATGGACAGGTTCACAGGTTGTGTGAACGAACCTGCTGTTGAGTTTTTTAGCTGCGAATAAGGCTTTTCTTTCACTGTGTAGGGTACTTTCCGAAGGACGGAAACGCTCTTAAATGCTACAGAGTGGTCATCATCTTAGGACCAGCTAGCAAAAGATGTTTAACATAGAGATCGTTTACAGAACACTAGCGAGGCTACAAGCTTCTTAAGCTCCTTAATTTGGTAATGTTACAAATAATTAAAATGTTTTGACATAGAAAAATAATACACAACAAGAGTTCTGATATTGATAACATTTTAGAGTTGTAAGGGTGGGCCCTTTATAGCTCTCTACAACCAATATCTTGGGGGCCCCCGCAACCTCATCTGCTAGCGGTTTACTGCAGGTAGGAGCGCCTGCAAAGAACCGAACATTACCTAAAATCAAAAGCAAATTTTTTTAATTTCTTTTTATTTGTGTTGTATGCCATCGTACTGTACATTCTTGGTGCGGAATTAAACATGTTCTATGTTGTGTATGTTCTATGTTCTAAATTATATTATTTAATTAATTGAATTCTAAGTTGTAATTTCATAATTTTAATTTTTAAATAGGTTAAATTATTAATTGTAATTTCTTCTTTTTAATTTATAATATTTATCTTTTAATTTTTAAATTAATAATTAATATTTTTTTTATTATATTCTGTTTTTATTAATTATTCATATTATTTAGAATTTCCTTTATATTAAGATTTCATGTTTTAAATTTTAAAATGTTTATGTATCTTATCCTATAGCATTACATTGGCATAAAGCTGTAATAAATGTTATAGATATATGTTAAATAAAAAAATAAAAAAATAAATGCTTTTCCTTTCTTTCCTTTCAACTATAGCTGTTCAGCAGGGAAATAAAAATGGGTTCCAGTCTCCAAATTCAAAGGTAGGAAAGATTGTATGTCAGCAACTGGGAATACACCAAGGTGAAGAAGAAATTGATACATTTATTGGTTTAGGACCAAGTTGGTTCCAAACTAATAATTTCTTATTAGGGTTACTTAATTAATTTTATGAAATACTAGTTGACACTCGAGTGGTGAAGTTTTCCCGTTTCCGGTATTAGCTTATGTGTTGTTCTGATGTGTTATAAGACCTGTCTATATTATTGTAAACTTTTATCAATATCTATTCAGTAGTATTTGCGTAAAAGAGTAACAGACCTACATCCATACATTTTTACCAACTTTCGCGTTTATAATATTAGGAGGATAAGCCAAATTGATCCGCAAATGTAAATGCAACAAATTGGTCACCCATCCGTGACCCGCCATAGTGAACGTTGCTTAACGCAGTGATCGTTTATAGAACACTGAGTCAGCGGGGCCACAAGCGCTTCGCTTTGTATCGTCATTTTCAATCTATTATAAATAACCAGTAAAATATAGAAAGTGGAAAGTAGAGGGTAGAAGAAGTCAAAGTAGGCAGAGACTTACATGGAGACCACGTGAGCAGATTGCTCAAAACCGGAAAGGTCCAAAGTACTCGGATACCCAGACGTGCGTGTATGAAGCGATTGATGAATTTTGAAGAAGCGTAAGAAGTATGCATGGATCGAGAAGCCTGGCGATCTGTCCTCTCTGACTATATAGTTATAAGATGTTATACCCCGTCAGGGATACAGCGTGAAGATTAGATTTAAAGAGATTTTATTAAGTAAAATATAGGTACAAATAATAGTAAACACACAAAGAAAACTCTGATTGGTATGATCGGGGATTTACCTTTAAAAAGATTAGTCTACTGAATAAAGATTAGTTTGTTCATCTTAGTTACTCTGCATTTTCTATTGACTTCCTACATTCATGGCTTTGAAAATAAACTATTTTATTAGGAGGCTTAATAGTTGACCACAAGCAATTAGTCACGCCTTAACACCCGATGGGATGACAGAGGTAGACTATACGCCCACATTCCATTATAAGCATTTTTATCCCACGAAACAGGTGGTGAGTTTATTGTCGCGTAGACACGGATAGGTGCAGGTTGTAGCTGCCTGCCGCTGAAAGTTTTCAGGCCGCCTATAATTAAGACCTTCGGGCTTTATAACTAACACGCTTGATTAGATTAGTTCAAAATAACTAACTACTACCAACTAGAGACTTTTAACAAAATATTACTATAGTGACAAATGCATTAAATTTAAAGAAGACTTGGGTGATTTACGACAGTTAAAAGATGTTACATTAATCGCATTTGCATAAAAGTACAATAAAATATTGTGACGCACCAGACGCGCTAATTACAGCGTTTACGTACAACACGTTCAACAACCGGAACCGTCAGATTTGCTAATAAGTACAAAACGCCACTTCACTATTTTTTTTTCTGATTACTGCTTCGCGCCTACATGCGCGAAGATAAATATAGATGAGAGTATAGGCAACTACTATGTAAAGGTAGGTGTAGTGCGCACACGCGTGCGGCCGCGACGCAGTCAAGATCAAGGGCGCACGATTGCGCAAGAGTTGGCGGTCGTACCGCACTGCAACTCAGTGTGATGTCATCGAGCCGTCTGCGTCCCCCCGCTTCGTCTATCTCATATCATACGCTCGTTGCAAAGGCCACGAAGACGGAACAGTCTAGGTACTTATTTAAAATTTTTGACTGCACAAAGGTAGGTTTTGTCTATTTGCCACCAAAAATAGATTTTTCGCTGGACATGGTCTATTTAATTCTACAAATTGAATAGACAAGTTTCACTCGCGCTTTTTACAACTACTCTAAAATAGCTTGTTAATTATCAACGAAATGAAATTGCGAAATGATCTTGATTGTAATTTATTTGGTTAATATAGTTTAAAACCTGTCAAACAACGAGAGTATCTAAAATTCTCTCCTTTTTTGCTCATATCTGCAGTAAAGATAAGTTAGTTAGGTACCTAAATCATAATCACCTTAAGTTGAGTTAAGATTAGAGCTAAAGCAGAAAATAACAATAAATTATGCAAATGTAGAATAGGAAGAGCGATTTAACTCAAATTAATACTGACGTTTGTAAAATTAGTTGCAGCCGCTGTGCGACCTTCAATCCACAATAGTGTGGCAAATACGTTTAAGAAGTGAATACACACTAGAATACCTACATACCTACAAAATATTGTGTATCTCGCAGGTGGTAGTAATAAACGCATCAGTAGTTAAAGATATAGAGAAACTTTAGATTATATTCTTTACTAGGGAACGCACGCGGCTCCACCCGCATGTTTATTTAAAATTTGCCTGTACCCGTGTCACTCAGAAACCTGATTTCAGAATTAAAAGTGGGCTATGTGTTAATCCTGTGTGTCCAGTCACCTCCATAACAGAACTCCATAATAGAAAAATTCCACAAAAAATACGTTGTTCCATATAAACTTTGCAACCCTTTTAACCCTTAGGGGTTGAATTTTTAAAAATACTTTCTTAGTCCACACCTACGTTTTATAAGGAATAGTTATACAAAATCTCATGGTTCCAGACCCAGTGGTTTCTGCTGTGCGTTGATCGGTCAATCAGTCAGTTTCTGCTTTTGTATATAGATTGTTGACTTCGGGGGCTAGTTAGGCTTGTATAGGTTAGATGCTCCAGTACCCTCGTATAATATTTTACACTCTGTTATCATCATGCTAATACCTATATCTAAGGCCAGAATTAAATTATTTTATTAATTAGATTAATCTATTAAACATATTGTGGAGAGCGATTCGACTACTTACTTACCTTCTACTCTCAACAAATTCATCAACTACTAGATGAGGTTCGTTTTGACTTCAAATAGCTACTGTTGAATACTTTTTGTTTCGTGAGGCCGACTACACATTTTTTTTATATCGAACGGTTCGATTTTCGGAAATGCTAATGTTTGTTTCAGAGTTTGGGTGTTACCATTATAGAATATGTAGGTATGTGTTAAAGACATATAAGTTTATCAGTTGTGTAGATCTCATTGCAAAAGCTTGTATTTGATTCGTTCGAGCTAGATGATTCTGTGTAAATTAATATATAAAAAAATATACTAGGATCTTTTGGTATAAAGTTAAATTACGTGGAAAATAACAAATTTTACTTATATTTTTTAAAATTTGTCACCTTGCTAATTATATCTAAGGCTGTCTGATAAAATGTTGGATTTCGTCGTGGTAGTTGTGCCCGTGACATTTTTACATATTTTTGCATATTCTTCTCACATCATTAGTGTTAATTTTAATTTTAAAAAGTTTATTAAATACGCTATAGCTTTGTGAAAAAGGTTATTACTCCGTTAAAGACTATTTGAAGGACAGGGACGCCTGGAAATGATCTGCTGGCAAAGTGAAATAATATTAAATTGTAAATAGGCCATCAAAAAAAAAGCCTTCCTAAGTTTCTTGCCGGTTCTTCTCAGGTGGGCCGCGTTCCGAACCGGTGGTCGCTTTAAATATTTTAAATAGTGTATGACATTTTGTAAACGCCGTTAAAATTGTCTATGCAAAATAAAGATATTTTTATTTTATTTTATTTATTTTTTCAGTTGCATACACTAACTACAAGTACATTTGGATAAAGTTTTAAAGCAATTATTTTGCTAAATTTCTCATAATTTTTTAATAAACTGAAAAAGACAATTTGATTCTAGACGTGGATTTATAGCGGATAAACACAGCTATATTTAGCGTAATAACTTTTGTTTCCAGATGCTTCAACCACTGTGCACCGTCCCGTAAACTGTCACTGGGTAACTGAACCAGTGGCCTCCGCCGTCTAGTACAAAATTATTGATCTACCCGCACACATTCAGTGTTATCGATGTTGTTTTATTCTTCAAGTACCGTCATATACTACATTTACGGTGTCCTTGTTGTATGTATATCAGTCACGCCTTATCCCCGAAGGAGTATCAGAGGCATAATATAAGCCTACATTTCACCGTGCGCATTCCTGTCCCTCGTAATAGGTAGTGAGTCCATTGCCATGTTGAAATAGACTAACACAGGTTGTGGCTACTTGCTGTTGAATCTACGGAGTTCAAATATATGTTATACATTATATTATACCGAAATTACGAGTCGCGAAAATGACGAGTTTCGTTAGTGTGACGAATTTGCGCTTATGACAACTTGCTACTAATTCACACCAGGAATTGGGGCAGATTTCATGTAATTTATTGTATGTCATTAATAAAAAAACTGCTGTTTGGCCCCAGAAATTTTATAGGGCCGGCATTTCCACAATTTAAAAAGGGGGTTATAAAGATGACTTTAGAACCCCTCTTTTTAAGTATGAAACTTTCCTCTAAGCTTCAATTACCCCGAGCTAATTAGAAAAAAAGGTATTTTGGACTCAAACCGACTGAAACTACAATGTGTTCGTTCAAAAAAATCTGCAGGTATTTTGATATCTGCATATAGCATCTGGGGTACTTTGAGTGTCAGTGTATATATTCTTTAATGATGTGATTTTTATGAGCTGTTCTACAGTAAAATAGTACATGGTACATTATGTTCATTTCGTTTACACATATAATTCATATTTACGATGACTAAAGACAATGCATCATACACGGATATAGCTACGACGATCGCCTAGGTACATTCGTGGGAAACCTTGGAACATTGAATTCAAAAATGTTAGGCAGCTTAGTAGGTAGATGTATGATAATATAGTAAGTAAAATAGTCTCAAAAAAGAAGTTGGGAGTGGTAAGCAGGGGACTGTCATAAGCTAATAATAAAATTTAAAAAATAAATATATCATGAATTACAAAGACTCCTAAATTAAATCGGAAGTATTGTGTAGGTGTATGTTAAGATGGATCTTGAAAAATTTAATATAAGCAGAGGGATTTGCGCAAACAAAACTAGATACATAGCAATTGATAAAGCATAGATTGTTTATGAATCAATCAACAGTAATTATGGTTCAGCATGGATTATATTTCATCACCAGCCAGAACGTAGTGTACTCAAAGGTACTCGTCCTTTTAATTTTACCACTGAGGTGGCAGACAAGCATAACCTGATGGAAAGTGGTCACCGTAGCCTATGGACGTTTGCAACACCAGAGGTGCAGCACTCGCGCTCCCAACCCTTTATAAAACCTTCTGAAACCCCTTTTTAAGAATCCCATACTGTAGACGCTCAGGAAAACTCAGGCAGGGAATACATTCAGTTCCTCTTTTTAAGAGGACTGCTTCGGGAAATATATTAGAATAGACTAATTTGAAGGTTTTGAAAACAATTATTCAACAGTAGGTAGGTAATATGAGTAATTAAAACACCTAAAGGTATGAATGGTGCATGCATTTTTCAAATATTGTTCCGACCCGGGAATCGAACCTTGGACCTCAGTCGCGGCAGTCCCATACACTACCACTGCGCCACCGAGGCAGTCAAAAAACATTACATTCATATTCAGTATCAAGTTACACATATTCCCTTTGCAGTAAATATAGCATAGTAACGGTGTCTTAAAACTGCAATGTGTGGCAGTGGCCTTACATAACACGCGCAGAGCAACGTGTATTGCGTGGGGATCAAGGTCGTGCGAAATAACGCATAATGTAATATTGTTATTATCTGACCGTTGCACGATGCCACAACTCGCTCGACGTGTCGTGCTGCCATCAATATCTTCGCGGCCCGCCCGATTGCTTGGTAACTACAACAACTGGGGGCCTAGTCTGCTATTTAAATCGTGTCGAAACAGAATCTAAATCGTTGCTCAATAGAAAGCCACCGGTACAATTATGAGTTTTCCGTAGTCTACTAATACAATCATACTCCAATAGACTAATATCGGTCGGCCGATAGAATTCTACTAACACGTATCGCGCCAGCCGCGCATTTTTGATACTCTACTAACATTTTGACACCTAAAAGCAGCGATTCTGGTTTTCTTCTACGGCTTGTCAATAGAAGGCTCGGCCCCCTGAACACTGGCGCATGGCGTAGCACTGCTAAGCGTCCGGTCGCGCCTAAATCTATCATTGTAGTTATGTACGCATTATGATTGTTATGCGCATAATATTATGGAAACAACTAATAAAATACTGATGTATGTACTATTAAATTAAAAAAGTGGCGTATTAATTATCTTGTACTATTTAAAATAGGCTCTGTATGAGCAATATACCTCGCAAGTGATCAATTACAATTACAACAACTTTTTACAACTACGTACCTAATTGTGTTTTTGATGCACATGTGAAGCCTTTGGATTGGGTCCCAGTATCGTGATAATAGTTAAGTCAAATAAAAGCTAAATAGTTCAAAAGCAAGTATTCACAACCTGTATCTCTCCGTTACAACACGAAAAAGGTTCGAAGAGGATTTGGTGATTGCCAGCCCGCTTCCGGGGCACGCTCATTCGCCTTTGCGCGTTATTGGTCGTGTTCTAAAATAACTTAACCTAGAATATTTATTAACAGTATTTAACATTTATGATAGCTTATTTTCTATAATTACAAAATATTTTTTCATCGCAAAAGTGACGCAGCAGCATACACTAATTAAGTAGGTCTCGTCTTCGATACGTGTATTCCTGTCGCGTTCATTTTCTATACCTAAACAAATTTATGCAAAGATTGCAAGTAAGTTCAAAGCTTCTAAAAAATAATGAAAAATGGAAGGACATTTTGATTAGATGTAATTAAAAGATACAGAGGTAACAAAAAAGAATTAAAGCTATCAGGTGACCTTGGTTCTAATCACTTGCCAGGAGACTAGTCAGACAACGACTAACATGCACTTGGTATTAGCATTTTCTGAAGGTTGTTTCTTTTATATGCGTATTTATTTTATCTAAAAAATGAGTAGACTGTGCCTTCCTTTTATGATTTCGTCTTATACGTCCTATTGTTATTAAATTCTTTTTATTGGGAAATATACAAACATCAACACCGTCTAGGGATTTGGTATAAAATGATTAAACTCAAAAAATCTTTTGTAAAAGGCTTATTTTGTAAACCTTTTTGAACGATACTAAATTTGAATTTTAAAAATAAATGACAAACAAAAGATTTACGTGGCACATTGGTAGCGAAGGCTAATAGTTTAATTTACCTACAGTTTTTGGCTATTATTTTGTGTGAAATTTAAGTTTTGAAACAAGTCGGTTAATTTCGAATTAATGTTGTGTGCATCATGCAGCGGCGCCATTTAACGAGTGAGTATAGCTGAGGAGATTGGAACAAAACAACACGTGATTTCAAGTTTATGGTCACGTTACCGTGCTACTGGTAAAGTGTCTAAAAGACACCCAGGCGGGAAGCGCATAACCAGTATAACCACTCAACGACAAGACTGATTTTTGCAAATTGCTCGATAAGACAACCAAATGTTACGGCCATGCAGTTGGTTTAGAGGCTCCAGTCAGAGCACCAGTTGCTTGTGAGTGATCAGACTGTGAGAAGAATTCTGCATGAAGCTAACCGTCATGCTCGCAGACCGCTTACTACTCCAGCTCTATGCCGAGGAAATCGTGGACGATAACTAGAGTGTTTCTCGGACATAAAGAGAGAATCCTTTGACCAGGCAAGCTGATCACGTCTGGCGGGCGGCGAATGAGATATGTCGGGCTGATATAGGTGTATATTATTCTCCAGCGCAGGGAGATAAAAGTATGCCACGGGCAAAACCGCGTGGCTAAGTCAGTAATATTATAAAGTTGCATACGTTGTTATTTTTTTTGGTTGAATGCGATAATCTCAGTAACTACTGGATTGAATTGATTTTTTTTTGTGTGTTGAATAGCCATTTTATCAGGAATATCATCACGCTATACTAGCCAAAAGAGCGGAACAGTAATCAAAAATGTCAACGAATCGGTCAAATTTATACATTATTGTGAAATTAATAAACGACGGGATTAAATGTGTGCATTTAGGGCACGAAGTATGTCACAGGCTTCGCCCGCTGGGCACAGTTAGTACTTAATCTCTAAAGGAGTAGGCACAGGCAAACTTTACACACACATTTAAGCATATGCATTTTTTTCCCATGTGGTGGTAAAATGCCGCGTTCAAAACATCCAAACGCAGTCGACCTGATATCAAAATATTTAAAGCCACTTATAAGACATTTACTTGGCTTAATGTCTGCCATATTACTGGCGTATGTATATAGTATATTCGTATATGGTAAAATCCCAACGCCACCCGAGGACTAGCCACAACGGAAGATGCTAAAGGCAGTGATCGTTTACAGAACACTGAGTTAGCGGGACTTCCAGCGATTTATAATATTTTGTAATATTAAGCTGTATAATACACGGTAATAGGCTCTCCACCTGTTACGTGGGATAAAAATGCATACGGTGAAATGTGGGCGTATAGTATGCCTCTGACTATCCCTTAAGGGATAAAGGCGTGACAATATGTATGTATGTAAAATAGTAAGTACATTGATTACAAAGTAATACTAGAGTACCTACTTTATTAATCGCTAATACTTGTGGTGTATTTTAAATAATTATTGCTGTAAGAGTGGGTGTCAGTGTAAAGTTGTGTAAGATAACTTATCAAAATGCATTTATTACACACGTTTCGTAACACTGCAATAGGCAAAATTTTACTCTTTACTTTCGCAAATTAATATACTTCACAATGTACACAACTATATGAAGTTATGTGCACGTAGCAACTTAGAGCTCTAAGTGGCAGCAACCAGCAACTCACAACGAGGTAGTTTTAACCCTAGAATTTTACTAGGTGTCCTAAGGCAAGGTTGTGTCTCTTTATTTATTTAGTTGATTTATAGCTTGGACTTCCCTATCTCTTTGAAGACTAATTATACCAGATTAACCAGAATCACAGTGACGTTCCGATGGTACAGACGTGTATAGTGTATAACGGGGTGCTAATGCACCACAGTTTAGTAAGGAACGAATACTTTCCAAAATTATAGGTGTGTTTAATATTTTTATTAATTTCACCAAAATCTGTAATTATCGATCTGCCAAAAATCATCATGCCAATTTCCCACAGAAAATAACAACACAAAATTAGCCTATTTGTGAATACACAGTACAAAACAAGGAATCAATCTCACACGCACCCTATTAGAGATGCCTTACTGTCCGCTATCTATACACCAACTTTTATAAAAAATGGTTCAAGGGTTAGAGTGAAAATCTCCAGATTTTTTCTCATATCCTCTCATGTTATGATATTAGTAGGAAAAATTTTAATGAAATTTTCTGAAACGTATAACATATTTTGTGTGTATAATATATACACGGTGACTATGAAATACCTCAGCGCCACTGTGAACACTAAATACGCCAGACTGAATAGGGTTCTGGGGGATAAAGAACTATCATAATTTTGAAAAACTGCAAAAACTTCCTTTACCGATTGCTACAATTACTAAAAATCTATTAATAATATAAAATATAAGTGATAATCGCGATAGTTCCAAACCATTAAAAAATTTCCAAGAAGTCATTGCTAGATACAGTGAAGGTTGACATGCATGTTGTTGGCCTTTGGTTTTATCAATGTGGGATGACTGTCAGACACATAAAAAACGAATCGTTTGAATTTATATTGTATGGGAGTGAAGGAAGGAAGCCCTATACCAAAAATCTGCTAAACAATATTTATTGGATGTCAGCGCAAAGTCTATTCTTTTTCGTGTTAGCCACATAATTGATGATTGACCTTTAATATATTTTTATTATGCGGCTATATGAAGATGTCCTACATTATGAAGAAGGCTATAGAAAAGAGTGGCCACCAGTTTTATTGCCAGGTTCTTTCGCAGGTTTTTAATATTGCCTTGCGTATATGGCATTGAACTAAAAAGTAGAAGCAATAAGTGGTATTTTGTGACCTACGAGAATAAAGATGAATGAAGTAAAATGTAAACGAATGAAATAAAAATATTATTTTCATTTAATTCATTTGATTTTCATTTCATACTAGCTGACCTGCCCGACTTCGTCCGTGACATACTTCCAACCCCGTGGCACCCTATTAATCCCGTCGCTTATTACTTCTCCAAAAATGTATGAAAATTTCCCGATTTGTTGACATTTATGATTACTGCTCCGCTCTCCTGTGTAGTAGCGTGATGATATATAGCTAAGAACCTTCCTCAATAAATGCTATCCAATACAAAAAGAATTTTTATAATCGGTCTAGCCGTTCACGCGTGATGTCGTGACAACGGAAAACGGGTTTCATTTTTATATATATAGATAACATTGTAACATGCAACACAAATAGCAGATGTTCATAAAATCACCATTTTTACTGAAACTAACATTACAATATTTTTTCCTCACTTGTATAATCCTAATCGTAGAACTGCAAGGTCTCAAGCTACTTATTATTCAAAATATTTAATTTGACTTCCCTGTTAGCAAATTAATTTTTGTAATATATATAAGAGTATAAATTTTTTTTTAATTATTAAAACAAACTGAATTTATCTTTAACTAAGTTGTTGTGCCCCAGGGTGCCCTGTGACTTACTTCCAACCCCATAGCATTGCACCTGTTTAATATATTCGTCCGTATTCAGACTAATGTATTTGCCAGAAGTGTGTACATTTCTTATTTCTGCTAAAGATACATAGAATTTATGTTAAATGTTAGATTTCGAATGACTTGACTTTCTAAAGGTGTCAGAATTATTAACATTGCTTTTTTTAAATTTAAGAGTTTTGACTATAATCAAACAATTATCTCCTTTTATACTATTAGTATAGATAAGGAACTGGTTTTTTTATATAGATACTGTGTGACTTGTCCTGGCTTATAATGAACGCACAGCCACTCTAGAAAGCTGATTTTTTGAACCACCTACCATTAATGTGCGTAAGCGCGTGTTAAGAAAGAAGGTGAACACTGGTGCCAAGGTCTGTATGTAAAACAAAAAAAAAAACATCGTCTATTGCTACAATTTACAAATACTTAGTAAATTGGTATCTTAGTATTTGCAAATTTTATTTCCCGTAAGTTTAAAATATTGGATGAAAGTAGAAATAGGAGAGTCATACACACACACACACTAATAAATTTTACATTCTCACACAACGTCATTTAGCCCAAATTTAGCTAATATATGCTTGTGCTATAGGATCTAGACAACTTATGAACATATTTCTAATAAAATACAAAGAATAGTACTTCAATTTTACTTGCAATTTACAAATAGTAGTATTTCATTCGTTTCTTTTTGTAAGGCAAAGCGAAACCAAATTGCCAAAGCCGCATACGCAGGTAGATACGATCGCGAACTTTGATTTGGGACGCATTACCTCGAATCATTGTTAAAGCCACGAAAACATTGACAATGCAATACGTCGAGAATTACACATCACTAACCTGTTGCCCCTTGACTAAATGACCTCGCTTGCTGTACTATATACTTTTTTTAACAATATTTAACTGAACTATAGTTCGGATAGCTCACTATATAAATCTCACCCCTAGTAGCCATATTTTAATTTAACGAACTCTTATAATATATTATTATAGTATATAAAAAAAAGTAAAGAAATTTATCCCCCAGTAGCTTAATTTTACTTTCAAAGAGGATGAGATTTCTTTAGTTCTGTGCGTACCCGTGCGGAGTATTGCACCGTGTGGTTTCAGCTGGTTCAAGTCCAACATAAAAACGCGCCTTTCACAATCGTAGTAAAGGAATCAAAAGACTTCTAAACCGAAACCAGTTTCATATCCGGAAGTGGTAGAAACATCAAAATCGCCTATGCACGCATTACGTTCTGAATCTAATGCCGCATACCGTTTGTCTCTAACTCTTATGGTTCTTGAGAAATAGATACAGACAGATGGACCGATGGACGGACAGACGAACAGAGTCAGCCGTTTTATAAGACTTTTCTAATTTTTACAAGTCTAAAAATCGCCCCTTTCAAACGATGTTCCATTTTGCGTTACTTTTTTAGCTAAGCTTAATAGTAAAAAACGGATCGTGTACCTACATATAACTATTTTTATACCTTAAACAACCAGCAATTATAAAGCGGTAATTTAAAGGCAATTTACACAAATATGCCATTAATCATTATCATTTTTACTACGTTAGTTGGTTTCAGCTATTAATGAAGATTATTTATTCCGTTTACACCTTGCAAATTAAATGAATATCTTACGAGTTATAGCAAAATCAAAATAATGCGCAAAGAAATTAATTTCGTGTAACTATAATTCTACCGGGCCGTGCGGGCGTACTAGAGAGCGGAGAAGTAATCAACAAGTTCCGAAAATGTTTATACTTTATTGTGAAATTAATAAACGACGGGAATAAATGAGTGCCACGGGGTTCGAAATATTTCACGGGTGAAGCCGGGCGGGTCAGCTAGTTAACGATAATTTAAAAATATTTACTGTATTACAATTTATGTGATTTTAAATCCTAAATCATGATTTGTTTTCTTTGTGCCAGTGTATTAGTTTGTTTGTTTTGAGTTGACACAAAATCTATCGAATTAATATTTTTTTTAACGTTTTTATTGGTGTTATGTCAGCTCGAATGCTGGTGCATGTTTCATAAAAAACAGTTGAGTGGAAATGTAGAGTTTGGACTCTGATTAATAGACATGCTGGATGTCAAAGGTCATAGTAAAAAGGTTCAGTTATCAGTTACGAGGTTTCTGTGGAATACATATCAATAATATTAAAAAGGATGTCAATTGACCTACTTTCAGAAAAGATACGTTTTGTGGAGAAGTGGAGTGGAGTAGGAAAAATGGATTCAGGATTATGAAATCAAATATTTCAATGCAACTGAAACTGAACAAGTGACGCTGTGATAGTACCTAACTATGTATTATTTTTAAAAGATACTCTACTGCAGCATCGCATAACAAAACACCATTAAATAATATAGGTATTACTATGCGTACTATTTCAGTGTCGAGGGACGCAAGCAGCTCGGGTGTAGCTTATATTGCGCCTACGCAAAATTTTTGCACAAAACGCGTCCTCTATCGTCGTCGTCCGATATCGAAGCAATAAATTCAATATTATTGTAGAAAAGCATGTCACATACGACTTGGGCTGACTCCGTAACTAGGATTTATATATCTCGCTTATATTATAGCTTACTTGAGCATGTTGATATACGTGACTTATCACTCGAAAAATCTCTTGACACACTGTGTGTGTCTGTGAATGTCTGGCGACTAGTCTACTGTAAAAAAAAACCATCTACAGTCTCTAGTTACTGACATCCAAGCAATCGAAGAACACTTTCCCTGCCTTACTTCCTCCTTGCAAACAAATTAAAGTAACCTTGACCTGGCTATTAATCAAGAATGTATCAAACCGCTGTCTGACAATTTCAAACATCCTCAGAAAGTATAGGTATATAAAAACCTCTACCACATATGAGTGGGATTAAAAAAGATAGTCTAGACTTGTAGAAAACTGGTATTTTAAAAGTTCATTGAATGTCTGCATTCTCAATGCAGACAGATTAGAACGTACTAAAAATTAATTCGATATTTTAACATTTGGATTTCCTAGATAGAATTAGTTATTTACCGAAATTATTATTCATTCATATTTATTTTTTTATTATTTTACATATATTTAGTGAAATATAATTATAGGATCATAGTCTTATATTTTTTATGAGATTTAGTAAAATAGCAGTGGTTTAACAAATTAAATAAAAGCGTCGTTTGTATATTGAATGTAGCACCCAACGTAGACGAAGTAATTACGCGTAGACGCTTATGTGTTTTGTCATTTAAATCATTAAAGTATTTGTTCTAAATGCTCTACTCTAATACTTAATATGGGTATATGATGGTAGGTATATAAGTGGAAAATGGAATGAGGATAGCAAATGATAGGATAGTCAAGTTATAAGATAAAATCATACTAATATTAGAATAGTTAACTTTTGTGATGATGGATGTATCTGTGTGTAAATGTTTGTTACACTTTCACACAAACAGCTACTTAAAGCGTTTCTGGAAACCAAATAATATTGTGGCTTATATATCACAATAACATGTAATTTAAAACATGTAATTTTAATTTAAAACATCGATACATTGGTCAAAATAAAAAAAAAACCGTCAAATAGGATCGAATAAAATTCTGCCATCTGCAAGACATTAAGCGTCAGCACAATACATATTACAATCTATCAAGTCACCTTTTGTCACCTTTTTGTAATTACAGAAAAGAATTTTATAATATCACTGATTATGAATCGATGTATAGATTTTCGTAGACATTTATGAATTTTTCAAAAACCGCTCTAAATTGAAATTTTGATGACCTGGAAAATATGCCCAATAAAATAAAATGAATTTTCTAAAGTGATTAAAGCGTTTACCAGTAATTGGTGAACATACTTACCTACATAAACAAATATTCTTTAAGAGACTTTTTTTGATTGAATTATTTTAATAAGTTATAATTCAAGTGTACCGGCCCTTGCCATCTACGAGCGGTCCAGATGCAAAGTGTAAGGATGAACACCCAGTCTGTGGCGAGTACTGTGATGATACAAAGTCTCCATGGCTATAGGTTCCTCAGAGAACAAACCATTCTACAAACGGTAAAACACGCATAAAGAAACGAAGTCTCTCAAATAGTGAATGGGCTCGACACCCCCTGCAAGTAGAGGATCGTTGTTAAACCTTATAGCTCTTTAGTTTTTTTTTTATTTTAGTTGTTTTTATATTATTTTTATTAACTAAGTTGACAACATACAATGAAAGCACTCCATCTCCAAATATAGGAATAAGATATTTTTTAATTTTTATTTTTTTATGAGTCAAATCAGTCAGAGTCAAGTCAAATCTCAATTTATAACGAAAATCAGAACTGCATTTATTGTAATCGCATTATATGAACATCTAGCAGTTTAAATGTATACCTACTGACATTTTGACTAAGTTTTTTTGGTTCCTGGCGCGTAAAACCTGTCTAGCTAGCCAAGTGTTTAGAATAAAACATTCGAGGCTTTAGTCCAGTTTATTGAAAAAAAAAATGCGAGTATAAAGAAAGAAATAAGATGTGGTATTAATAATTTATTTTAATTTATTTAACTTTTCACCAGAACTGTCAGTATTCGGCAAATGTACTAGAATATCTATATGCAATAAATAATTGCAGTGGGTTTTTACTAATCGTACTAAGGACAGATGTTTATTTTGTAGTTACTCCATGGCATTATTCAAAATTATAACAACAACATCACAGTGTTCGGGATTCCCACTAATAGTAGGCACAAAAAAACTATGTTCGAACTGACGAGGTCGATGCGCTAGAATTATTTACTAGCAAGCAATCTTTATGTTCACTGGTTAACTTTCGAAGTTATAAAAGCCTACATCAGGTTAACATAATATGTACAAATCTACTTCGACTGAATAGTGTAAATTTAATGTACCTAGGCATTGTAGGATGGTAATTTATTCTTCATCTGTATTTTATTTATTACTTTTAATTATTCTACTGGAGTTAGTAACAACACCTACTTTAAAACATTTGTCAATACTTTATAATTTTTACAGAATAAAAATCAAAATTCAATACAAAATCAAATAGTAGTCTTAAAATATTAATGTTAACTTAATTTTCTGCACAATCGATTATTGTTTAATTTATTTTAATGTGTAATGATAAGTCAAAAGAAATATCTTTATTAAACAACTAGTAAACTGACAATATATTAATTTAAAATGGAAAAATTTTCAATCTCAAGCGGGAACTTTATCTCGCAACATCTCACGGTGAGCTGCATATCCAACTAAGCTACCAATGCAGGGGTGTTCCCATCTCAAGTTTTTGAGATATACCCGAGTACCTAGATTTCAATAAACTTATAACCTCTTGATAGTTTTATTGATTATTTAATTTCTAACTTCTAAAGCTGACAAGAGTTGGACTAAGTAGAAATTCTGACTGATTCATCTAGCAATTTTTAATTGGCAGACTATCTCATTAGTGTTGCTTAATCGCTAAGGTATTATTGTCCCATGATGTTTATTAATAGACTTTTCTGAGGTTGAGAGAGACTTCTCAAAGTTTACCGCCACCAGGCCAAGTGCTATCAGTCTGACGGAAAAGAAAACGTGTAGGAATATAAAGAAAGTTTAAAATGTGCTGTGATTCAAAATCGATATTTCTAACATAATTTCATGTGACTCTCATAGTGCACAGTTCTCATTATTCCAAGTCTACACCACTGACACTCACGAGCAAACACGCGAATAAACTTGCCAACTTTTATTTAATTTGCATAATAATAAAATTACCGAGAGACTCATGTATCAACGCTCAGCTGAAACCCTCAATAAGGTTACCTAAGAATAAGGTACTCTAACAATATAGGCGCATACTAAGCAAGAATTTTACCAAATTCCATCCCACTACATGGGGGGTTAGAGTTTATCGAAGGAAGTCACGGGCAAAGCCGTGGCTAGTTGGTTTTATATAATTCATGTACTTTAGACATAATATCGATAAGATGACATTTTGATAAAATACGCGTAACGCATTAAACAAAAACTACGTAACAATGTTGCGATAAGTAGGTACCTAGGTACCCAGATGATAACAGACTCGTGACCTTACTGAACGATATTGGCTCGACAGCATCATAAAATATTTTTTATACCACCAGCCTATATAATACTTGTCATAACATCACCTTGCTGCTAGTTGTACAGGATTATGTAACTCATACATGCTCGCATTCTATTTGTGTGAGTACCTTTATAACAAGAAAACTACAGATTCGTGATTTACACATACAGCTACCGCCGCATGCAATGGTGTGGGTACAGTGCTGCAAATATGTGACCGTGAAATAATAGTTACCTATAGTGGACGAGTTACTCTCGTCAATATTACTGTCAATTCGTCCTAGTCTTTTGGTAATGACGTCATCAGAATGTACCGCAATTATTACAGATTGTATGTGGTCCGCTTATGGGTTTTATAGTTAACACTGAGTGACCGAACTTTTCTTAGCATATTTAAGGTTCCATTGTAGGCAAGCAAAAAAAACTCATATCATTTCGCGATATCCGTCTGTCTCTAGTATTATTAAACTGTATAAAGGCATGGATATACGTTTTAGTCACATCGACAAAGTACCTCACAAAATAACTATCTTCACGTTGTATCCCTGACATCTGACAGGGTAGAAAGAACAGAGCGCCAGGCTTCGCGATCCATGCATACTTCTTTTGCTTCCTTCAGATTCATCAATCGTTTTATACATGCACGTATACGAGTACTTTTGACCTTGCCGTTTTAAAAAAACATTCAAAGAATTATTTTAACTAACTAACTATCTTAACGCTGTATCCCTGATGTGGTATTCAGAGAGAACAGATCGCCAGATTAACAATCATCAAAAAATCGCTTAATCAATCGATTTCAGATTCTTTACAGTTATTTTAATTATGGGAAAACCATCTAAATAACATCTATACGCTATACGCATTTACATAATACTACTAAAAATGACTACGTCTTGTATGTTTCACTATTTTACAAGCTTTTTAAACTTGCAATTTGCAATGTATATTATGGAATCTTACCAATCAATTTTAAAGATCTGCAACTGATTGAGTAGAGATGTTGTTTACACTGTTAGTTTGTGCGACAAAGTATGGGTAGCTGTGTGACATTATTCTAAATCCAAAATGGTGAAACAGTGAAGCTAGAGGACTAGTCATTTTTAATATAAAAAAATAAAAAAATAATAAAAATAAAAATATCTTTATTTTGCATAGACCATTTTAACGGCGCTTACAAAATGTCATACACTATTTAAAATATTTAAAGCGACCACCGGTTCGGAACGCGGCCAACCTGAGAAGAACCGGCAAGAAACTTAGGAAGGCTTTTTTTTTTGATGGCCTATTTACAATTTAATATTATTTCACTTTGCCCACTTCTACAGTATGAGTATCTTGCTGAGATATACTCAAAAAATAAATATACACTATCAATCTATTAGATTTATGGCGTATATATTTATTTTTTGTGTGGCTGACTACTAAAGACCGCTATTTACCTAAGTTTCTTATGATTTTTTACAATAATGGTATCAAATGAAGGGTCTTGCTCAGAGTTAAATTAAAAAGAAGCTATTTTAAAAAGCATTAAGTATCCTAACTTTATCCTAAATTTAAAGTGGAAACATTTTTTTCAGTCTCAAGCTGGACTCGAGCCAGGGTCTTTTGGTTTAACGCACCAGACGCGCTACCAATTAAACCACCGAGACCTACTCAAAACTGACAAGCTAATCCACCTCTTTACGTCTTAAGTATGTTTTAAAAAGAATTTAACTAATTATTAATTGTTTCAAACAAGAACAAACTAAACACACTCTTTTTTTCTTTTATATAAATATACGAATAGCAGTAGGTAGTATTTATGGGGAAAAGGACAAGTTCATGGGAGTATCGTTCTCCCCATGACATTGTATTCTGTGTTTAATTTAAAAGAGGAAATAGATTATAGTTATGGTTATCTCAGTATGACCAAAGTATGTCAATGAAATTCAATACTGTTCCTAATATAAACGTCAAAGATTAATTGGTATTGAATTGATAACCAGTTTAGTTCAGGGCAACTGTTTAGTGTGTAAGAGGAAGATATTTTAATAACGCTATTGTAAAAACGAGCCAAACTCAAATATTTAGTAGCACACCCGAACCCAAAGAAACAGGATAACTCCTGAACCTCCCCAAAAAAACGGTATAAATATGCGTAACACAAACCCTTAAACCGAGGCTGTGGTGATAGACAAAGCTTGGATTGGGAGCTATGGGGACTTTCAAGGGCTTACCCGGGATCCCAGCGAGGCATGGGTAGATGGTAGAGCACTGTGTGGTTTATATCGGTAAGAGTCCGGCATGGCATCCATGAGGATTCCCACGCGTAAAAAAGCACACAGTCAATAGCTTTACTATCATCTGATTTAGGAACCAGGCCCCTGCAATCGGATGCGAGACTGGTAGTTAGACAATATACTATAATATAACTGTTTGTCTGAATTTTCACTATAGAAAATTCTTTAAATGTGGCATTAGAAGTTTTAACAAAGGCTATGGAGGATTACTTTTAATGGTGCTGCCTGTAAGATAAATAATCTTACAGGTAAAGAAATTATGTCTCTATCTGGAAATTATGCAAAGTGAAGATTCAAGTAAAGATTTTACTTGAATTTAAGAATACAACTATTTTGAAGTACTTATTGGTCAATGGAAAACCCGACGTGTTTTACGTTTGCTATTTAATGCTTAGTGATTACGTCAAGAACAATTATCAGGTGACAGAAAAAGAGACTAATCTATAAAGGAATTCCCTAGAAACTTCTGCTTCCATACTAAGTACGCTTGTATCATTACAATTACAAGCAAACCACTGACTATCTCGTTGGTGCAGTGAAGTGATAAGTCTATGTGATTGCCGTCGAATCGGTTAAAATATTTGTGTGATCTGCAAATGTTTATTTTGGATATTTTGTGTTTAAAATATATAATAATATGTATGTATTTAAATGATATTTAATTTAGACAGAAAATATTTAACTGAGCTTCATATGGCAGTAATAAACATAACGTTAAATATTATGCGAATAAAACATACATCAAGTCTTATAGTGCTTCTACGTCATAGGCTTTTTGCCTAGACTCGGTCAACTTGATTTTCGACCTCTCGGCCTTGGAGCTTAATGTAATGTTCTACCACAACAACACAGGCTGGTTTGTCCTTGTTATTTTATTCTTTTGTCATTTATGTTGTGACCATATATTTTACGTTATTTTTAGGCTCACTTACGTAGCGGTGTTTTCCTAAAGTCGTTTCCCACGTAAACTTGATTCTGAGATAGAATACCTAAGTTTAAATCCAGGGTGTAAAGTTATCGTTATCCTAAAATTTAATTCATTGTTTTTTTTTTCATTTATTTATTCACATTCAAATTCCTATAGCTAGGTCATTCCATGGTTGTCGAGAAACCTTTCCAGGTTTGTTCTGACAACTACAGAATTGATTTGATTTAGGAGTTAGAGCGTGATTGAGTTTAAAACAACTTTGTTAACTAACAAACTTGTATTAAAAGTAGAATGACTAAGGCAGTAGATATCGAAATTACATTTTCTTTTTTACCTTATTGTAGTTCTATCGTTAGTTATTTGGATCCTGGAGTCCACTTTATTTGACTGTTAAGAGAAGATATAGTTTATGTTTTGATTTTCGGCATTGTTGGGAGCGACCGTTGTCTGATTCCTAACTCCGTAAGGGCGCCTGCGTACCAGCAGGTAAGGTCGCTTGGGCACCGGATATATAGATAGGGCTCCTTGCACCCCGAGATTTAAAAAAATAAGTGTATGTAACAGAGCACACAGGTAAGAAGTGAAACTTCTTTATGACATTTATTTAACAGCTAAAAAATTTCTCTCATACGTCGATAAAGAAATTTTACTTATGATTAAGAACTTTGACTTCAAAACAACATAGTGCGTAACTGAAATACGTGACGATTTTTTAACAGCTATAAAAATTCTCTCAACGTCGATAAAGAAGTTTCACTTCAATTATATTATCTATTATAAATATAACTTTCCTCATTAATGGCTATTAATCAAAGGATCATTTACAGAACACTGATTAAAGCAAGCCTGCTTTGATGAGTGTTCTGTAAATAATTACTGCGTAAAGTTTAGTATTGATATGGGTCATTTCCATTTTACATGTCAAGTTAGGGTCTTATGGATGACTAGAATTTTTTTTTGAAACAATATTCTCCTGTTCTTTTTAACACGGCAATAGGCTCACTACCAATTATGTGGAACAAAATTTCGCTGGTGAAAAATGTGTGTGACGGAATGTAAAGAAAGACTTTAAATGTATATATATATTTTAGACAGTTTCCTTATTGTATGTACAACATACCTAGCTACTAAATAAAGAAACTGTTTAAATCATTATTTATGTAATACTTAAACCAAATTATTTTCAAACAAAATACAAATACTCAAGTATTTTTTAGAACCCACTAAGTTTTACCCGTGGCTTTGCTCTCACATCCTATGTGGTTACTTAATATATTATTATATTAAATAATACTCTTTTATATATTTCATTAGGTTAACATTTATATTGCCTTCAACGTTCCATATTTTGCTTCAAAATTAGTACTGCGATTAATCATTAATCGTGACAATATTTTTTGTATTAATTTATTAATATAATTAATATTAATCAAATAAGTAAGAATATATTAAATTTCAAAGCTATTTATTACAACTTACATAGTTAATAATTATTTACAATAAAATAAAAAAGTTAATATGAATCAAAATTAAAAATAAAATAAAGATACAGAGCGCAAAGATATGAAAGTTTGTACTGCTTACGCCTGGAGTTATTAACATAGCAATATTTAGGTAAAAGGGATAAAGCCCTTCAATATAATAGACATCAACGGGCGCGCTACAAACTCATACAAACGCAAATGAAATATAAAAAAATGTGTTACTTCTTTAGTATCTGTATTTTATTGTATAAATATGACCCTAGCAGTTTATTTTTGTTACGTATTTTAGCTATATTAGGTGGATTTAAATACCACCAAGGACACCAGGTCCAAGGGAACATGCAAACGGTGCACCTGCTAACTGATGCAACATAGCAGGCACCTTTATGGGGTTGGGAGGTCACACGGCAATCGCTCCCAACAACGCTGATTCCTAAAATGCTAAAAGATAGCTGTCTTTTGCAGCCAAATAAAAGCAACTCCGCAGACTCCAAATTCAATTAGTATTTGAAATTAATGGAAGTAACTGGGAATACACTAAACGAATGAGAAGATTAGGTATACTATATACCTATTACAGCTAAAAATTAATGTATATTATTATAAAGATGACTGATTTTCTTATAAAGTTTCAGGCCCTATTTTACCCCTCTCATCGGGTTGGATTTCAAAAAATCTTTATGGACATCCAAATTAGTGTATAAACGAAAGCCCATATATAATTCTAATGTGTATTAGATTTAAAAAGATGGATTCCCATACAGACTTTCCGCCCCTCTTAGAGGTTGAATTTCCAAAAATTCCTGAAATATGTCTTCTTTTATAAATTATAAATGAAAATTCACATACAATTTTTAATATACCTTAGTTTAAAAATAAATGATATCCATACAAATTTTTAGCCGATATTTTACATCCTTAGAGGATAAATTAAAAAAAAAATACGGCGTTACTATTTGTATACATCATAAAAAAAGCTCTGTGCAAAATATCAAGTAACCAGATTCGAGGGTTTGGGCTGAGCGTTAATGATCAACAGTGAGTCAGCACTTTTCTTTTAATTTATATATAAATCAGTCAAGTCAGTCAAGTCAGTCAGCACTTTTCTTTTAATTTATATATAAATTAAAAGAAAAGTGCTGACGAAAAGAAGATTTTTCCTGTGATTCGATTTTGATTAAAGCTCATGTTGCTCCAAGTTGAGCTTAATCTAAACTGCAAGATAAACCTTTTATTATTTTCGGAGATTGGTAAATACATACAGACAGACAGAGAAAAAATAAAAAACATCAATGTTATGTTTTACTGTGTTTTTTACATCGCCCAAATTATTTTAATAAAAAAAACTGTTTTACTATAGTATATAAATATATGTTTTACTGACACGCAATGGGTTTATCATCTATTAAGTGGGTCAAAAATGCATGCTTATAATAAATATGCCTCTGCCTACCCCTAAGGGTAAAAACATGTGACTATTCTAAATTACAAACATATATGGCAAGCAACATTTTACGATACAACCGTCAACGGTTGCTCGCCGCACATTTGCGTTACGGTGCGCGTCTCCATCAACTTACGGAAATAATTCATCATGCCTATATTATGTACCTATGCAAGCAGGATACAAATGAACATTCGTCAATAACTAATGTGAAGTAATGACAAAACAATTCATTACTATTAAGTACAATTCGTTCCTTTTACTGCTTCGGTGGCGCAGTGGTAGTGCATGCGACTGACGCAACTGAGGTCCTGGGTTCGATTCCCGGATCTGGTCATATATTTGTGTGATCCACAAATGTTTGTTTTGGAGTTTGTTTCCTATGTATAATATGTATGTATTTAGAAATATATAAGTATGTATATCAGTTGTCTAGATCCCATAACTCAAGCTTATATGAGCTTACTTTGGGCTAGACGGCGCTGTGTGAAAATAATGTCCGACAATATTTATTTATTTTCTAATAAAAACAGTAAGGATTGAAATTAATAATGTTCATTAATAATAAATAATAATAATAAATATTGGAACAATATTTTGTCTGGTTTTATCACATTACTCGTACAAGTAAGTAAAAACCACATAATTAAACGGGACCCGAGGTGATTATATTTTCAGGTTATTCGGTGTCTAGACTCTGAATCTAATCTAGAAACTATCAGTTCAGGTAAACTGATAGAAGTGGTAAGCACCACGCAATCAGGAATAACGTTTTTTAATATTTAGTTAAACAAACGTAGACACATTAACATTTTTGAGACATACTTAATTATTAGAATAATTAGAATTGCGGATGCATCGTGTTAAAAACGAGTATTAGCATCAGTTCTTGTGTTTTTTGCACGTCTGAGCCTTAATTACATCAAATATATTAAATAAATACTAAATAAACTTAATGCAATTACGTAGTAGTGTATGATGTATAAAACGTGACAGTGTAAAAATTATTTGAATTGTTGTGGCGTATATACATGGAAATAAAACCATAAAAGAAATTAATCGGCTAATATAGTAAAGGCAACTCCTATTTGATGATACTCTTTGGACATTGTAGTTTTAATTTTAAGCAAATTATTTGTAAATTCAATCCTTATGTTTGTTGGAATTACAGGGCTTTCGGTTAGAGACAGTTGCAAACAATATTGATAAAAAAAATGTACAACATCTGTTAAGGTTGAACGGGGCTATTAATTTGTGTGACTTTTAGTATGTACTCGTATGTACATTGGAACGTATAAAATCGTATGAAATAAGAATGGTACGGATTAAGACTTGAGAAAACATTAGTTTTAGAGAGGCGAAAGATTTCCTCACAAAACATAATGTGAAAAAACGTTGTAATAAAATACTTAATTACGATAATATTGGCTGCGTTGTGGTAAACGATCAATGTAGTAAGCTTCTTATTCCGTGGCCTGTCATGTGATGGGTGACCGTATATGGCATTTACGAGGGTTAGTTTTTCGAGAGGCACAATAAGCCATAGGACAAAGTAACAACGCAATCGTTTAGTCAAGTTGAATACAGTAGAGACGACTTAAAAAAAACAGGCACATAAATTTAGGCTTATCAGTTTTAATATGGCAGTTAGCTCATCACTTGTTACGTGGAACAAAAATGCTGAAAACTGACAAATGTGGGCGCATAATATGCCTCTGCTGGAGTAGACAAAGTAAAAAGTTTTAGTTAAAGATGCATGACTATGCATCTTTAATATTTTACTGATAGTGTCAGTGCCCCACACTATCAGTAAAAATATGATTAAGATATTATGCATGTTGACTTGAGTAGGTAGGAATCTGATATGAGGTAATCTCTTCTCACTTATGTGCAGTATGTAAAATAAAATAATATGGCTGCCTTGGTAGCGCAGGAGTAGTCTTACACTACGCCTCACTTCCTCGAGCTGAATTTCGTGTCAGACCAATATTTGTGAGATTCACGAATATTTTTTTATAGCCGAGCTAATATTAGCTTAATTTGGATTTATAATATTGCGCAAAATTATTGCAATATTGTATTTCCTTTTTAAATGTCACTGAAATGGAAATCATTAAATACAAAATTCAGAACTCACATTTGATCACATGATTTTTCACACAACGAAATAGTAAAACTATGTATAATTTACTGCAAAAATATATTTATATATTCAATATCTATATGTATAGGTAGGTGAGCAGACTGTCGTTAAAATTCAGCTACATAGGTACCTACTAAAAAGTATAGGATATTTGCAATTCAGTTCAGCGATTATTTGACTTTGTAGGTAAAACAACATTGACGTGTCTTTGCATGAATTAAATTTAATTTTTATTTAGTAACTTCAATACAGGTTTTCACTTATATGTTTTTGAGTTCTTTAGAAAACTGTGCGAATATTTTTCACACTAGTATCTTTATAAATAGTCCCGCATATAAAATACAACATAGCTAGGTCATCAGTAAAACCTGCGAACGGTTTATTCAGGTTATCATATTTTTATCAATGCACCAATTCGGCGTAGAATTATCTAGCGTTTCGCATGCGTTCAAGGGTAAAGTCTGCTGCCGGGCGCACACATGTGCATGTAATGTCTGTGTGTAGACTTATATGCGATATATATCTAGGCCTATTGTGCGCTGCATACACATGTGTTTATATTAGCTAGTGTGAGTGCGTCGGCGACGGCGGCTAACTTTTTCACTTGCAGATATAGTTGCCATGCCCGAAATAAAACGTGCGAATGAATTTTGCGTCAATGTTAATTGCTAGGCATTAAACATGTATACCTAGGCGATGGCGGCGGCGCGGTGGCGCTGATATCAGACGTTAAGTATCGTATGTGCACACACCTGCACGTTATAGATTATTGGCATTAGCTATAAATGCTTTTTTTTTCTATCCTACGACTATTTTTTATCTGCATAGGTACTCCGAGCTGACTTGCTATTTAACCTTGTGTCTGATGATTGATAGTATATACTGAACGGTTCCTTTCGTTGAGTTTAGGAATTATTGTTAGAGCAGTTTCATTGACGAACATCATGACAAATATTTCTGTGGGATAGGAAATGATAATAATGTTTATTGCTTCAATAAATTGTAGGATTTGAGGTAATTTATTGATTTGCAGTTCCCTTGCTTCTTTATTTGATAAGGCTTGCTTACAAACTCGTAGCAAGCAACTGTAATTGAAGTGCACTGATATCAACTGCACTGGATGAATTTCTGCTTTCTATATGGCGGACGGTGCCACTTTGAGGTGCAAAATATAAAAATACAAGTTCGTAAATTCTTACGCATAAACTGCTTATTGTATTTGGGCAAATTCAGTAATACGGGGTGAAAATATAAGCCCATAAGGCCTTCAACTTGGCTTAACGCCTGCCATTTTACTGGCAACCGGTACAAACGGCTTAACGTGATTTCCAAAGCATGGAAACGCTCGCAAATATAAAATGCCACAAAGTGGTCACCCATCCAAGGGCTAGCTATTGCGAAAGTTGCTTAACGCAGTGATTGTTTATAGAACACTGAGTTAGCGGAGCCACGAGCGATTCCGAACAAACATACTCAATAAATAATACCTAGGTTTATTATTTGATCTTAGTTTGCCTGGAAAGTTTTTCGAGACAATCAGCGTTGGAGGATGATGTCTAATGTCAAAATTTCAATGTTATTATTTATACTAGCTGATTTTGACAATAGAAATCTACGTTTTCTTGGCAACCCTACCACAGGTTATTTATAAAAATTGATTCCAAGAACATGCACCAAAAGTTAAATTTCGCTAGGGTTTGAAAATGTTAGTGGAATCCCATTAGTTAAGCTTAGGTACATATCTCACCTAATTATAAATATTAGCATATTCTTCGATTAATTAGCTATGTATTTATAGATTATAGATAAAATAGGATGCAGTTGTGTATATTATATGGTGTTTCTATTAGCGGATGGAGCCGTTCATCAAATATTTGTTTTCGTTCGCACCTTTCCTGTCCCACGACACTATGATGTAGTCTAATATATAGCTGCATGCATTTTCTCTATTATAACTTGAAGACATAGAAAAAAAAAATCGATTTTTACCCATGAAATAGTGCAAATCGGATTTCAGATATAATTGACTATTGATTTCTGATGTAATCCTTATTTTTTTTTTTAATGATTTCAGGTATAATTCTACAACTTCGAGCGTTGACTGTTCGTCATTGAAGTGGGAACAGCATGGACGTTCGACATGATTTTCGTCTTATCCATGTTTATTATTGTCCTTCTTCATTCTGACAGCTAGCTTAGATTATTAAGCAATGTGCTCAGCTCCTCTAGAATATCAGCCATTACGACTATGAAGGAATGACTATGAGGAAGGTAAGTGAGGTACTTGTTTTTATTAATGCCGAGAGCTTCTCACACCAGAACCTTCAATATACCTTCCAGTACAGTGGAGAATAGTTTCAGAGATATAACATTCCTGTGTAAAATTTTCTGCAGACAGTGGCATTTTTGTAAAAGCACTTCAACACTTTGATGTATCGACAGTCAATATTTTGCAACACAGACAAAGTCTCGATAGAATCAATAGCTTCCACAGAAGTCAAGCTTATAGGCTAATCATACTTTTCATTTAAATATTTTGCTGCAACGTATGTAGTTTAGGATTAGCATTTTTGGGTGTCTAAAGAATCGTAACTACCCTGGAAAACAGATTATTATAGACATGACGTATACTGTAAAGTACAAAGCTTGCATTGCACTTCCCGACGATTCGACCGTATTGCACCAGCCGTAATCACGGGTTGAAGACCCGAAATATATAAACAATGTAGACATTTCATATCGTAGTTTCCGAAAATAAAAGAAAATAAAATTATCTTTACCGTGCTTTTTGCACTCGAATAAAACATAGTTAAATAACCTCTGAATGCCTTTTAGTAGTTTAACCATACTTAATCTTCATAAGTTTATTTTATTATTATTAAGATTGCTAATATAAATAGATTAATAATACCATGATATTTTTCATAGAACACCTTGTATTTATTTGTGAGCATGCTCATTTTGAGCAAAAATTTCTATGTATGTCACTCAACCTAAGTCAATCTCATATTCCATCTAATCCACCTACTAACCGGTGAACAAGAATTAGGCAAAAGTGATGTTAGAAGAATTTTGAATTTCAGTAACTTTTATACTGAATCTGTATTAGCTAAATTGACAAATCCATTTTAAAATGATGGATGCCAGTCTCAAGCTTGGTTGCTTTAGAAGCAACTGGAATTTAAAGTTAAGATGAATAATGTTCTTGTACAGTAAGCTTTAACGCGTTAAGAATATTACAAGTTCATTACCAATCGTACTTTTGTATTAAATTATTGAATTTTTAGCGGGTTAGCGCTCACAAGGAAATGTATGAGCACTTGTCAAGGTAATTATGAATAACTTTACCTTAACGACTTTGGCAGATTAGTGAAATATTGTCTTTGTACCGACATAATGAATACTAAGAAACAAAAATCGTAAAATGAAAGTCTATGCAATTTACTCTTAAAGTTCAGCCGCTATGTGAATGCACTTCCCTGGAATAGTTCATCTTTCTTAATGTTCACGAAACAAGTGCTTAAACTTAACCTTTCAGTTATTACGAATATTTCGAGTATCGTATTCTTTGTTGGTGTTTAAAGGGGTCCTTATATATCTATGGTGCAGTAGTTTTACCAACTATTAATGCAAATTCACGTGAATTCCTTTACTTATTTTCGATTATCTTTATAGTTACTCGGTGTTTTAATGAACCTTAAATGATGGCTTCTTAATCTGGATGCCAACAAAAACACTCATTTAAATAAGTTGAATTTGTGTTCTTGATCCATTGAGTTCTGTTGTTTCAACAATAATAAGCAATATAATTATAAATAACCATCAAAATAATCGTCAGTGCCAGCGCCCAGGTCCCAATCCAGCGGCAGTATCACGGCGCCCGGGGTCCGCATTTCTACTCTTTTCCTGCAATTCGCATGGTCATCGACATCCATAGTAGTTAGATCGCCAGCAGCCATGTCATCCTTTACGATGTCAAGCTATCACTTCTTGAGTCACAACCAAATCTATTTATATAAAAATGAAACCCATTTTCCGTTGTCACGACATAGCATGAAAACGGCTTGACCGATTTGAACAATTCTTTTTGTATTGGATAGCCCATTTATTGAGAAAGGTTCTTAGCTGTATATCATCACGCTACTACACAAGAGAGCGGAGCAGTAATCATAAATATCAACAAATCGGGGAAACTCTCATACATTTTTAGAAAAGTAATAAGCGACGGGATTAAATGGGTGCCACGGGGTTGGAAGTATGTCCCGGACGAAGCCGGGCAGGTCAGCTAGTAATATATAAATATTAAGAAAAAATAGAGAGAAACTATCGATATTATCCTTCAGAGTATTTGGTATACAAATAGAACTAGTAAAATGTGGGTGTTTAATATGTCACTGCCTACCCTTTCTGGAAAATAAGCGTAATATACATTTACGTATGTTATAAACTGGTAATATGTGTGTGTATAAATCTGATATAAAATTCTTTAACTAAATTGATGATTGGTTGCAAAATCCAATCGAAACATAATTTAAGGCAGAAATGTAATGAAATGCCGGTAACTAACAAACTTGTATGTAGGCGATGATACGATGTAGAATGAATACAATTAAGCATAGACCTATTAAAATTGAAACAAAAAATTTAGCTACGCATACTTGTCAATTTCACAGTAATTGTGTTTCATGGTAAATAACTACATGTTATTTTTAAATTTTTGCGGTGTATACTCCACTACACTACACTTTATAATCTACTAAGTGACCCCCACGGCTTCGCCCGTGACATACTTCGAACTCCCGTCGCACCTATTCAATCCCGTCGTTTATAATTTCTACAATAATGCGTTAAAATTTGACATTTATGATTACTGCTCCGCTCTCCGGGGTAATAGCTTGATGATATATTGCCTATAGCCTTCCTCGATAAATGGGTTAGCGAACACAAACATATTTATTCAAAACCAACCAAACGTTTCTGAGATTAGCGCATTCAAACGAACAAACAAACAAACTCTTCAGCTTTATAATATTAGTATAGATTAAATAAAGAAGTATAGATTTGGGACCTTGCGTTCACGGGCACTGCAACGCGTCTGAAATATTGGTATGTAAGTAAGTAATTATTTTGCGAGATGTCCCGAGTGGTCACGAGGTAATTAAAGTATTTCATGGTTCATTTCAGTTTTCGAGGTAGCTATTTTTTTGGTAATTATATCAAAAGCTCTCGAACAGATCGACATACCAGTCTATCACCATTGCAAGTGTAATCCACTTCAGGCTTCAGTCAGTTACATAATATTTACATTATCACAAAACAGACACCGCCTAGTCTGTATGTCTCTTTGAACAACCACGGTGCCATAAACAACCACGGTGAAAAAGTATGCTTTAACTACCAATCCATTTTAAACACTGTTTTCACCAATTGCATGGAGTAATTCAAAGGCAATGGTTGTGTATATATATATATATATATATAACTCCAATTCAATCTACATTTCTGCTCTTCTAGTTTCAGTATTACAAAATAAATAAAATATAATTTTGTTATATATACTAGCTGACCCGACAAACGTTGTTTTGCCATATAATTTCTGAAGAGACATAGATTTAATAAGTGTGACTACCTTATTACCTAACGGTATAAAAATTTACCTACGACCTATTATTATACCCAGAAACTTTAAACAAAAAAAAAATCTGTTGAGTTGTTTCTTAGTGTATAGTTATTATGTTATGTCTATGTACAATAATTTTCATTGCATTTTAATTTTCATCAACACGCATTGTCATCCTCCATTTCACCAAGCTATGATGTATGTTATATATCTTCGATTAAAGGAGGAAGATTAATTTGTTTAGTTTAATCTTTAGAATCATAGATCTCGTTATTAAAATCATTCCAATGTTGAGAAACTACATTATGCAGGTTTAACAAGAAATAATATAAACTACCAAAAGTACTATGTATTTTAATCCAACCCCAAAAGAGAGGTGTTGTATGTTTGTCTCCTGAATCTGTTGGAGTGATTATAATGCGGTTTTGGATTTGAATTTGAAAGCAGCTTTGATTGACTATGGCTCCACCCATGCAAAAATATATATTAGTAGAAAATAGTAAATAATAATGATTCACAATCTACTTTAGTCAAATTCTACAAAATTTTAGAGGCATCGGCCTATCTAATATTATACATTTCACATCATCACAATAATTTATATATTCTCACATGCATATTGATTACGGCTAATTTTGCAGAGTGAAAATCTGTTTAGGTGTTTATATATAAAAACAGTACATACTTTGAGTATTTCATATTCTATAGGTACTAATTTTAAGTATAACATTAATAATAGAAGACTAATAACTGATTGAAGTATCTTTCAATTTTAAAGGCATTGTTTTCTGTATTTTAATACCAATGAAATGCTAGATTATCATGTAATCGATTTTACCAAAACTGTCCACAAGCTTTCAAACTTCATCACGAAAGCCAAAGTCACTTGTACTTATACCACTTATACTTAGTTCCTAACAGTAGCTTTTGAACTGTAGGTACTGGATGACTATATATTTTACGGGGATAAAAGTGGTCATATTTCATGTTTTTGTTGCCTGACTATTTCGACCTGGCCGTGAAACAAAAGTAGCCTGTGGATGTTTGCAACACTAAAGGTGTTACAAACTTAAATAATTAGTCGCTATTGCGACGAGATGAGAGCTAAAAATCTTGTTATATTGATGAAGGTGACATTGCGGGTGTTTGTTTTGAATTTCTAACAGTTAGAAAAACTACTTAAAATAAAGAAAGTTACAACTTAGCGGCAAATTTTTTACAATATTTGTGATATTCTCACACCACATGCTTATATGCCCGAAAATTAATAGTTCATTAGATATTTGCTATAGTTATAAAACATTAATTAGAGATCAGATATAATTAAAGTCGTATATAAATACTATAAACCCGGTAAATCTGGCTAACAATAACTAAGGTCCTATTCGTCCAAAATATTGAAAATAGGCCTAATGAACAGTATCCTATGACCATGTAATTGCAATAGAGATGTTTGTATTGATAAAACAGGGTTGATGTAAATTATTATTATAGAATCATTTCTGCAAATAGACAAAATAAAATTACAATCATTTCTTTGAAGTGATTCTTGCCAAAGAAAGTCCTGTAGGTTCAACGACGTTCTAGGCTTCTACTTCTACTACTTCTATAAGTCAGTGCTACACTGCCAAATCATTTACCAGATCATGTTTCTAAGTGATGAATGATGATTCTTAATTTCATTGGCTTTGTATAATTAATACTAGACAATAACACCTAGTTAGAGATTCTTTTCTAAATACTTGAGTGTACCCAAATTGTGTACATCTGAAGAACTGTATTTTACTACTTTAGAATGAATTTGAGACTTCAATATACTTAATTTAACTTTATTGTTTGAGTATATGCATAATTAATAATAATAATAATAATATAATAATAATATTTTTGGGACAACCCACACAACGCCATCTGATTCCAAACTAAGCAGAGCTTGTACTATGGTAACCAGATAACTGATAAACATACTTATATATTTCTAAATACATACATATTATAGATAAATAATACCCAGACACAGAATAAATCATCGTGCTCATCACACAAAGTTTTATCTTGGGTGGGAATCGAACCCACGACCTCTTGCGTAGCAGTCGGATGCACTCCCACCGCGCCACAGAGGCAGTCAAAATTAAAGATAAAAAGGCATGACTGTAATATTGATACCACACATACCTATTTTATTAACCACCAAGTACCTACCTACCTACCTATATAATTATTTATTTCAAAACATGGATTATTTGTACGTAAACAATAGTAAACTTTACTTACTTTCAGTTTATTACACAAAGGCGGGAAAACTATTCATATTTTTAAATGCTACACATAGATTTTAGAAAGTATTCACAGATGAATTCAAAAAAGTAACGTATATGCAATATTCTTTATGTGTACGATCACAAACGTGATCTGAAAAATTACAACTACCTACATAACGGCTACTAACTTCCTTACGCTTTCTTCAGACCTACCTATAGCTTACGTTGTAGGTATAAGTGTGCGTGTACGGCTGAAGTTTCGGGGTGCGCTAGGGCGCACTTTATCAACGGCGGGCGGTGCACAAACACTCACATTCAAATATTTATCTAACCTTGATGCGAATCGGCGCACTCCGGGTTCCATCCGACGACTGTCGTCGATACAGACGGGCTGAAGGGCTCGCTTCAAGTGCAACAGTGAAAGCCACACTGATCGTGGAGATGATGTGCGTATCGCGTCGGAAGGTAAAGCGGCGCGGGCGTCGGCGTCGAGCCGGACGGCAGGCGCATCGGCGCGCCGCCACCGGCGGAGAAGTCGCGGGGCTGCGGCGCGGTGACCGCGCTACATGTCACTGTGCGGCGAGCGCGCTCTTCGCGCGTGGTCACCGACTCTCAGTGGCGTCGCCGTCCTACTGTCTGCCCGACGGCCGGGACGGCGGCGCGCGTTGCACCGCCCCGCTGCACCGCCTGCCCCCCAGGCGCTGCGCCCCCCTCACTCGGCCCCCTCCTCCCGTCGCACTACACCCGCCCCGCCCCGAAGAATTTTCCGCATCGGGCGGGAAAAATCGATTGTGCAACGAGACCCGAATAATTTCGGCAAGACGCACGGCGCCCTTGCATCCTCCGGCGGCGGCCGCTACCGGTGATCCGGTGTCGGCGCCGAGCGACGGTCAAGCGCACCTCCTTTCACTCTACGGCGAGGCTTCACACACCGAGCTTGTACCTTAGGTGCTTGTAGCATTTGTGTCTATTTGCCCGAAGCATTTTTGCATTCATTGTTCTTTTAAATAGTGCAATACAGTCAAGGTTAAACAAAAACATTTATGAATATAAAAAAAATATTTTTTGTAAAATATAATGTATTTTTTGTAATAAAATATCATTCCTGATGATTTTTACTGGATGACATAATTGCATATTTTAGTAGATATTTTTATTAGGAAAATTTCATTCATTTCATTCATTCACTATACATATCATAAATTAATGATCACCCATTGATCGAATTACGACTATTAATCATTTAATTTTTAAGTTTGAACATTCAAAACTAACTTTATGCACTTCTCTTCCATTAAAACTTTCACTGTGTCAGATTTCATGTTTATACGTTCGTGTAATTTTCTTACTTTTTTTTTCTCGTGTAGCGCTTGTGGCCCCGCGGTCTCAGTGTTCTGTAAACGATCACTGAGTTACGCAACTTTGACTATGGCTCGTCCTCGGATGGGTGACCACTTTGTGGCATTTACATTTGCGAGCGTTTCCGTGCTTCGGAAGGCACGTTAAGCCGTTGGTCCCGATTGCCAGTAAAATGGCAGTCGTTAAGCCTGGTTGAAGACCTTATGGGCGGCTTAAAAAATTTCAACAGCAGGTAGCCACAACCTACGTCTGTCTATTTCAACACGGCAATGGGCTCACCACCTATTACGTGGGACAGGAATCCACACGGTGAAAAGTGGGCATATGACCACCCCTTCGGGGATAAGGCGTGATGGATATTTATTTATTTTAATTTTCTTAAAGGGATATACAGTTTTCGCTTCACATATAAATATTAAATTATAAGGGTACCCCACCACCACCTTATCAGTTTAGAATATGAAAAGTGACAGGTTCTCAATGGAAATTTAAATAAGGCCGTGAAATAATAACACCTTCCTCCTCATTGCAGTTTCGTGCCGGTCCAACCCCAATGCAAGAAGCGCAAGTTGAAACTTTGTTTTGGTTAAAGTATTTCAAACAAAATTCTAACAAGTGTAGCTATGTCACTTAGTACAGCAGTGGCTCTAGGTGCAATTTTTAGTAGCTTTTCGTTAATTTTTTTAATCTGGATGGTAAATACACTTTTTGGGTGTTCTAAACCAACAGCTAATTTTAAATTCATAATGGTGATAAGTGATGAAGTGAATGACAGCAAACTCAGGGGAATTTTAGACTACGTTGATTAGATTACACATATAATTGACTAGTATAACTAATTAAAATAATAGTCGTCTTATTTATTTTTATTAAAAGCAATTAGTGTGCTAATTTTCATATATTTTTAAAAGTGGAAAAGTTAATAAAAATTTAAATGAATGTTAGCATACTAAATGCTTTAAAAAAACATACATTGAGTGAAATCCATCGCAACAATATTTATGAACGAAAGGCACATGTAGTAACCCTTATGACAAACTTATAATCTAGTTGCTATTGTGTTTTGCAACTAGATTATAAGTTTGTCATGAGGGTGCCTACATGTGCCTTGACACCACCCGCAAATTGAGAATCGTTTATAATCTTAATAACATAGCTCACCTTTCTATCGAGTCAAAAGGCCCAAGCTGGTATTCATGATCAGTGTTTACACCGCAGTAAATTAGGTTCCCCTTTACTTCCTCGGTGGCGCAGTGGTAGTGTATGCGACTGCTGCGCATGAGGTCCCAGGGGCTAGATCGCGCTGTGTAAAAAGTGTCCTACAATATTTATTTATTATTTACTCCGCGCCCTTTTGATACGTCGAGCTATTTGGCCGATAGCTTGACTTTCTTAACGACTATGATCCTGAGCGTCACTATGAGATCTCAATACCAAGGATCCCGGTACTATTCGATTTAGAATATGCTTATTATAATATGTCATACAATTGGAGTTAAAATCTAAAATTATGTTTAAACCAAGAAAACAGCATTTCCTTTATTTTACTTACCCTTTACCTTGCTGCCTACTTGAGACTTCCCCTCGCGTGTGCCTATATTTAAGCCAAGGTTCTTCTCATTTGATGGTGTAAAATAAATGTGTCTCCAAATGATATTTCGTAATCGACAAATACGTTCCTGTGCAATGCACGCCTATTGTCTTGGTGAGGTAGGCAGTACCTACACTTTCAGTTGTGATTGATTTCATGTGTATCAGCCAATATATCATCAACACATAAAATCTCGAGTATATCTCTATGATTCCCTAGCAAGGTCAGTAGCTACTGCTTCCTACGGTTGTCTAACGTTTATTAACTTTTTTAATTATAAACAGTTGTCAACCCTTACTTACTAATAAAGTATCCAATTGGAGTAACTTAGGTAAATATTTTGCAATTTGTCCCTAATAAGTCCGAGACTATCAGGACTTTAATTGGTCGTGCTAATTAGTATCTAGCACATAAGTCCTTTTAGCCTTTTTGTTACCACCTCACTAAAAAGGCAACGGGTTCAAAATTTCTTCCAAATTTAACATCTAAAATAGACACATTTTATTCGGCCCTTTAGACCTACCCCAGTTCCGTGCTTCGGAAGGCACGTTAAGCCGTTGGTCCCGGTTGCCAATAAAATGGCAGTCGTTAAGCCAGGTTGGGGCCCTACGGGCAGCTTAAAAAATTTCAACAGCAGGTCGATGCGGCCTGCGCCTGTCCATTTCAACACGGCAATGAGCTCACCACCTGTTACGTGAGACAGAAATGCATACGGTGAAACGTGGGCGTTAAATATGCCTCTGCCTACCCCTTCGGGGATAAAGGCGTGACAATATGTATGTATGTATGTATGTTGTCCCTACCTAAACACAAACTTGTAAATGTCACTGTCACTGATAAGAAAACCTCATATACTATAATGCTACAATTCCAGACTTTTCACCAGGACTGTAAGAACCGTAATCCTTGGAGATGTAAAGTTTTTATAAAAAAGCTCGGAGTGTTCAACAAGGTAAAAACTGTTTACTATCACACACACGGAGCAAAGTAAACGTAAGCTGTCTGGGGTTGTTTCGTTGGCAACATGAGTGCATATCGTTTTATCAAGTAATCGTTGTGCTTGAAATACATTCAAAACTAACTAAGCGTATAGTTAAAAAAAATATCATATGTTTGCAACGAACCAAAAAGTACTCCTACAACCTCAGATTGTCATGCATTGTCGTTTCTCTTCTAAACTGTTTCAAATTTGAATAATCTAGTTCAGCGGGAAGTTAGTTTAATCACAAAATTTCACTGGACAGACATAGAAAAAATACAGAGTATATAATAAATAAATGGTTAAAAACCTAAAAATAAAGTAATTCTTAGCAAACCCTTTAATTTGATACCCATATTGCAGTAATACATTAAAATAATTAGTCCGCCATTTTAGATTTATAATGATGTTACACAGCTCGTCGTGCATTGTTATCCAAACTTATGTGGTCCAACTACAAAATTTCAGCTCGATCAGTTAAAGATATCTGCTTCAAAACTGAGTTGCATGATTCCACCCGAACAAAACTACATGCATTATAAGTTAATAGAAATCCAGTACTACCATGGTAAAATGAACCTTATTCTTCGGGCACAGTAATTCAATAATAATAATAATAATAATCTGGTCACCCTATTTTTGCTAATAATATTTTGAATAATATTGGTGAGCACATTTGCTACACCGATTGCTGCTGAGGCGTCGAGCTCTAGTTCCAGCGACGAGTTTTTTCTCCACCGTCGTCACCAACACCAGCGCGGCGCGGCGTGGGAGACGCCGACCACCGATTCGCTTGGCGCACCAAGGCCCACCGGCTTCGAATAGGGCTCCCGCTGCCGGTGGTGATGTGCGCCGCTTGCGATGGACTAATTCTAAAAATGAAAAAATAAAACGTAATGCGAGCATATTTTGTAGCTACAGAGGGGGAAATTAACCTTAATGCGTACCGTGGTCGGCTATTAACTGTGTTTCAGGATCTTGAACCAGCTGTTAACGTCACGGCACATTGATTATCGGATCAGGTACGGGCTATTCAACGTTGTAACGTGTTAGATAGTACTGTACTTGAGCGTCTACGTTCTGAGGTACGAAATAACCTTAACTGTCCCTGAAACTTGACTTCATTACAGGTTACAAGTTCGGGGGTAACAAACATACCAGACACACACAGTGATAAAGTTGTTGCAGTGGAGGCTATATCCATAAGTATCCAGTGTAATATAAATCTTAAGGAGTGTATTGGAAGATGCGATGCTGGAATAGCGATCTATGAGTCCAGTCCAGTTTTCCTATACATACATATTGTCACGCCTTTATCCCCGAAGGGGTAGGCAGAGGCATACTGTACGCCCACATTTCACCGTATGCATGTTTGTCCCACGTAACAGGTGATGAGCCCATTGCCGTGTATATACGAAATATGGCCCTGCTATGTACTCTAGATTTGCTATTACCTGAATATCTGGAGAATAGTGAAGACCTTACTCATACGCATTCGATTCTATACTGTGCGGCCGTTGCAGGTGCTGTAGTAGCTGAAATATTTTTTTGAAAATAAACTTTATTTTTGTTCCTAAGCCTGCTGTACCAGCTTGCCAGTTTTAGATAGGGAAACACTCGACCAAAGGTCATGCGCTTTGTGAGGCAGGCGTTTAAGAAATGCGTATAGCGATATACCCAGAATCAAATGTTCCAAAAGGATGAAAGGTGGCTTTATCGAAAGTGGGAAAAACCCGATTCTGATGATGCTGGTGATGAAATGCTGATGCTACAAATGCATTTTGACGTGGTATTTGATCGAGGTCCGTATTGAAGGCGAATGGATGAGAGATATTGAGTGGGCATGTAAATCTATACAGGTAATGGACCCAATTAATATTCAATAAACAGAAGAGGATGTAGTATTAATTTCAATGCCTCGGCTTGACAGTCTTGGCTACGATTCGGTAATCTCTTCGGAGAAACTGAAAGGTTTGTTTTTGCGATTATGGGCGAAGTTGTAATGACGAAGAATTACAGGAAATATACCTTGAAGGATGGTACGGTTGACATCTGTCGGGCATGTCATTGTCCCGTAGGTCCCAAGTCCTTTAAGGCATATTATTTCTGGTTGTTTAAGTCTTGCAAATGGTGAGTATTTGCATCGACACAATCAAGTAACGAGGATTATTCACCAACAACTTGCTCTTAAATACAATCTTATTTGTGCAATGATTATTGACGTCACCATCCCCCACGACGAGAACCTCTTGACAGCTGAGATTGACAAGTAGAAGAAGTATTTGGACTTAACTCATGAGGTTGTCGACATGTGGAATGTGGATTCAGCAATCATTGTTCCGATAGTCATATCTGTCCATGGACTGGCCAAGAGCCTTGATCAACACCTACAAAGGCTCTCGTTAAACGGCTAGATCACAGAAAGCAGTTCTTCTCGATACGTCACGTATTGTGAGGAAATTCTTTTCTCTGGAGCCCTAACCACCGGTAGCTTGGTCCCTGTGGTGGGATACAATTTTTTTATAATTTTTATTATGTTTTTTTATCCACTTAAACATCCCAATTTTTTGATGTCCTAGTTTTTCGTAATTAACCCATGACCTAATTAACTAAAATCGAGATATCTTGGAAACTATAACAGCTAGAAAAAAAAATCTATTTAAATATAGTAAATTATATATACAAGTATAGATACTACATTTAGCTATAATAATTTTGAGTTTTAATCCAAATTAATGAATGTATTTAAATAAAATCGGCAAAGTTATCCACTTTTAATTTAATTACTGCGTACTCAAGCCTCCTTGCCCACTACGTGTGCAGAAGGAACAAAGACCTGAGACTCATATGTAAAAAAGAGTCGTCAAAGTTAGAGTCGACAAACGATGGTTAAGATCCCAGAGTTTTCTTCTCGATAATGTACCAAGTTACCTAACGATGTCGTTAGGTAACTTGGTACACTTTACCTTGAGAGATTCTAGGTTCAAATCCAACATATCCTGAGGATAGAACAACGTACGACAACAGGTACAATGCAATAACCAAATTTCAAACAAGTCGAGGAGAGGGCATTAGCTGTTAATGATATATATATATGTTGCCATTTGCAAAAGTACCCATGGGGCTGCAAATTCGATTCCTCAATGATCTGTCATATTAGTATACCTTGTTTGACAAAAAATCTCTACCACTCGCTGTAAATGATGACCTTGTAAAAAGATGCAATGACTCTGTAAGATGAAGCCTCTTTAGGACGTATTTTTTACAATCATGTCCTAATGATTTCGAAATTAAATATTCAGGTACTAATAAGTGAGGTAGAGGTTGCAAAGCTACTAATACTGAGAATAGGCTAACCAAAAAGACACACTGACCATACAAATGCAAAAAATTAACAAAACATTTAGGAACATAATAAGTTTTTATTTTTTCACCATAACCTAGCACCGCTGCCACGCTGGTCAACATGTATGTAGGTTAGGTTGACACAAATCTAAGGTCATTTAATTTAAAGTTGTGACTGGGTCGGTGAACTGAGGTTTATTCCGGCCATTACACTTACGCAGGCTTACTAGGCGTTTTTTCGACACTCTACCCTATACGGCACCAACTTGGCACTGGAAAGAATTATGTTTGCTAGAAAATAATGTATGAACATATGTTGTTTCACTTTTTAGAGCATTTTCTGGTTTATTATATTCAATACATTTCAGCTTCCCAGTCAAAATAAATAAATATCCATCACGCCTTGTCCCCGAAGGGGTGGCAGAGGCATATTTTATGCCCACTTTTCACCGTGTAGATTCCTGTCCCACGTAATAGGTGGTGAGCCCATTACCGTGTTGATATTTTATTTAAAATGGCTTTCTGTTACAAAATCTAATAAACTTCACTTAATAGAAGAACTTTCCAAAGCTGCCCCCTTTCGAAATGTTTTTTAAATGCCAAATATAAACTACAGATAATTTTCATGAATTTTTTATACCCAACTATAGCTACTAAATATTTATAGACATTATCGCTTACTTTGACTATATACAGTGATTTTTATAGTATTTTTTTTTAAATAATACCAGATTCGCGCCGCTGACGCCTGATCAGTCGCGCGCTGGCGCTTACTGAGGTAGGACCTGTGTCAGGTTTTTTCGTTGCGCTCCCCTTGTTATTTCTTCGCAAAGGCACAGTATATTTATCAGAACAGTAAGCATTCCATCATCATCCGAGCGTCTGTCCCAGCTGCATCTAGCGAACCCCGGAGTTCACAGAAGCGTTAGAATTATCCCTGTAAGTAGTACAAATCGAACCCGGTACCCACAGGTTAGAAGGCAAGCTATGTTTACCTATTTTTCCGCTAACTATTGACGAATTTCATTTTTTTTTGTGTAACGTGTATTTTTAATTTGGTTCTAAACAAATTTTATCAATAGATTCTGAAGCTTTAACTTACCGACTGCCACTGGCTGAAGTAATCAGTGCAGTTGATATACTAAAGCTTCGCTTCGCATAAATTATTTAAATTGTATCCAAGACCTTTGTTTTATTCTTGAAATATAAATTATTTAAGTATATTTATAAATTTATTAGCCACGAATTTATCCCCAAAAATGTGGCAGAGGCATAATGTGGTGAGCCCAATGCCTGTGTTCAAATGGACAGGCTCAGATTGTGGCGACTCGCTGTTGTAATTTTTAGGTCGCTGAAAGGGTATTCACTTGACTTAACGAGTGCCGATTGCAACGTTACTAGCAACCGGGACAAACAACTTAACGTGTTAACTTAACTTAACTTAAAGGACAAATCGCTGGGAAATGAAAATGCTACAAATGGGTCATCCATCCAAAGTCCGAGAGAAATTTTTAAACCAGTGATCTTTTACAGAGAACTGAGTTAGTGGGGCTACCAGCGCTTTTATATTTATATTTTTACTTTATGTAAGTAGGCTTAAAAATGTATTACATTTCATGTAACTAATAATTAATAATCCCAACATTTTAACCCGAAGGTTTTCTGCGCTTTAGTGGATCTGGAGAAAGCATTTGATAACGTTGTGAGAGAAACTCTGTGGTACTCCTCCGTGTGGCCTGGCTGGTCGTCCACCATCTCCGGGCAGAATATGGTGTGGACGGCCAGCTGCTGCGAGCGATACAGTCACTTTATACGGACTTGCTGGCGACCAAGGGGGATGTTCACCTGGCACCTCTTTTTGACGTCTCTTTGGGCGTCAAACGGGGTTGTGTTATGTCCGCCTTGGTTGTGTTTTTCATAGTGCATCTAATAATTGACTGCAAAAGTTAAAAAATGTGTTGTAAAATTGGAAACTGTACAGTACATTGTCTGTTGTACGATGATGATGCGGTAGTGATGGTCTCATCAGAAGCCGACCTTCAGGCATCAGTCACTAATATGAAAGTAGAAGTCTTCGCTGCATGTTAAACTAAGAATCGGGTATTTAAAAGAGAAAAAGTAGAAACTAATAGCAAGATTTGGGTAAACCGGAAACGTTTAGAGCAATTAAATGAAGTTATATACTTAGGGAGAATGTTTAGCGCGAATGGAAGATGTGTTCTGAAGTAAAACTGTAACTAACTGCCTGAGACAGGGACATAACATTATGATTTTCTGATTTTAATAATTAAAAAAAAAGATGAGTATAATGAGTACAGGAAATTTTATTTATTACTTGTACATAAAGCATAAATTTGTTATTAAATATATCATCATTAACTCCTACTAATATTATAAACGCGAAAGTTTGTAAGTATGAATGTTTGATGGTACTTACATATAAAAACTACTAAATGGAATTCAAATAAACTTTTACAATTCTCTATCAGAATAACACATAGGCTACTTTTTATCCCGGGAACAAGTTCCTTTAGATAACGGAAACAAGTTCCTTTAGATAACGGGAACGAGAAAACTTCATCACGCGGCGGAGTCGCGGGCGTCAACTAGTATATCATAAACCTATAATAAAATCCAACACAATAACAGAGATGTTCCATTTCGATTGCTACTGCCAACCATTTTTACTGTGGCGTGCCAGCGGAAAATATATCGTCAATCTAGCTTGGCGGGGGCTGAAGAAGCGTTTTGGTGCCTACGCGACTTGGCCTACCTGCCCTTAACTTAGCGCCGTCGCCGTACTGTCTAGTGGAAAAGATCCGCTGCATTAACAATATAGCTTGCAAAAAAACTATTTAATTTTGATTACTAGTTATTCTCTTAGCTCTGTTATAGTTAAAATATTAGATAAATTGGAATCCAGGTTCGACTCCCTCGATATGTGATGGCTATCTGTGAAATAGCTATATTTTTCGGCGTTGTAAATAACTACTGTTAAACCTCACCTAACTATAGTAGGCTTACGTCCGAGATTCGTTCAGGTCTTTGTAATCTTGGTTCCTGTACATTTTTTGTGTAGTTCCACTGACTACTTAAACTCCACCGAAGCTAACAGTAGGTAAGGCATAGGGAACTCGTTATATAAACGACTAACACCATATACTGCTTCCTTATGGCTGTGGTCCTGGGATTGAGAGATATAATTTGCACCTATCACACTTTCATTATTATTTTTGGAAACACAAAAGTATTTGTAACCTTAGTATTGAGCCATTTAATCCAAAAAGAGCTACAAAATTTCAATTAATTTCAATTATTTGCAAAAATAAGTACCTATCTACTCTTACTATAAAGATACCTATTTAAACTTAAATACTAGATTATGTATGTATTTTATTTTGCATCATAGCCATTCCTATCGAAAATTAACATAGAATTAAATTTACGACAAGCACATTTGAATTCTCAGAATATTACAACAGTTGTTCGGTGTATAGTTTCTCGTTCATAGGTAATGAGGTGTTTAGTAGTGCAAATTATTAAAATTATGCTACCTAATGTATCTATTGTTTTTAAATTTCAGAGTTATAATGCATCTTTCGAGTATACTCTAATGAAGCACACAATATGTGTATAATAAGTAGGTTTAGATACCTAAAAATGTGCCTTATCTATTGTCGTTAAGACAGAGATACCTAAAGAAAGCGGATGTATAATTTAAAAAAATTAAGAAGTCAGTTAAGTAAGGAAAGATGGTAATATGATTATTTACGCTATGTTTTTTGTAGATATTAATAATAAAATTCATAAAACTATAGAAAACCATAACCATAGAAAATATATTATTACCATTACAATAAACCATAGGAAATATATCACTACACAGTAACGTTTGACAAGGTCGGGTATTAAATGCCAATTCAAATCACCGATTTCATGGTTTCAAAAAGCGGCTGGCACCAGCCTCACCGTATCCGAAATTGCATTGATTTCCCTTCTTGTAAACAAATATTAAGAATTTAGCCGTCGTATTTTCTTTTATTTCCATTTTGTTTTATTCATGACTAAATAAAGTATCTTCACGCTGTATTCCTGACGGGGTAGTCAGAATGGACATATCTCCAGACTTCGCGATCCATGCATACTTCTTTCGCTTCTACGTACTTTTGATTTTTCCGTTTTTGAGCAATTTGCTCACGTGGTCTTCATATTAAACCTCGGCTTACCCTGACTTCTTCTACCCTCTACTTTCGCACAATATATAAACCTGCCATATTGCGCATCACTTCTTTACCGGCAGCTACTCGCCGTTCTACATCCGAATCACCTCTTCCGTCCGCGCGAAGCATACTTCCTAAATACACAATTCACTTAGTCTAGACTTTCTAGAGACTTTCTTCGGTTCTGATTCCAAAACATTGGTGTCAATTTGTTTGTTCTGGGTTGTCAACGAATTAATAAATAATTTATTTAATTAAATAGTTTTTTAATAAAACTAACTATCCTGACGAGGTAGTCAGAGAGGACAGATCGCCAGGCTTCGCGATCCATGCATACTTCTTTCGCTTCTTCAAGATTCATCAATCGCTTCATACACGCACCTCTGGGTATCCAAGTACTTTTGACCTTTCCGTTTTTGAGCAATCTGCTCACGTGGTCTTCATATGTAAGTCTCGGCCTATCCTGACTTCTTCTACCCTCTACTTTCGCACAATATATATTCTTCGTCAATCGTTCCTCACTCATTCGTTGGACATGTCCAAACCAACGGAGCACGCCCTTTTCCAGCTTAACGCTGACACTTTCATTCAAACCTGCCATATTGCGTATCACTTTGTTACGTATTCGGTCGGCCATAGTAAGGCCGCACAATTTTCGAAATGATCGCATCTCCACAGCATTTAATTTACTTTCATGCATCTGCTGACATACCCAGGTTTCGCTACCGTAAAGCGAAGTTGGTGTTTTTTAAATATTTCGTACTAAATTCGGATGAGTGGATACTAGTTAGAATTTTAACACAATTTACTAGACGCGTTGTACCCTGATGAGGTCACGGTAAAGTGACTGGGTTATTGATACTTTACGAAGTTTCTGTGTGAGAGATATATTTACACTACGAGTAGCATAAGCAGAGCCGCGATGAACGCTAGTTATCAATAAAACCTTAAAATCTTTAATAAATTACTTTATATCACTACTAGTAAATGAGGCAAGTATTAAAATGAACAGTAATCTGAGAATAACGGTTTTTTATTTGCTGCCGAACCCTAAAATACTTAGTACCGAACTTAGTAGTTACCTAGCTAATCTAATATTTCGGCTTCGACACTTCCGAATAAAATGTAATGGACTTGAATTGAATAGAATAGAATGAATATAACTTTATCTATATTGTATTTAAAGTGGTCTAGTAATTTGCATTGCAGCTAACATTTCGTGCCTAGGTAGTAGGTACTTAAAGTGGCAAAGTGATAGTGAACTATTTCCGTACATCGTTACTACAGAAACGTAACCCCGGGATAAAATTAGACTATGTGTTAATCTAGGGTGTCAGCATCTTTATCTTAGGGTCTTCCCAAAAACCGATGGGGTTTTGGTTTACTATTTCGTTTAGTTTAGTTTGTCAGTAGGTGAGGGTGTTGGGCCCCACAGATCTTCGTGTAACTATACTGCGTAATCAGTATCTGTAAACCAATTTCTTATTTCGTAGAGAGTTGCAGTGTGATAAAGTATCAAACATCCGTCTCACAAACTTTCACACTTACACATAATATTAGTCGGAAGTAAGATTATACGTGCTATCGCAGACTAGTTTGGTACCTTATATTATCGTGATAAAAAATTTATTTAAACTAGTTGACGCCCGCGGCCTCGCCCGCGTAGAGAAGTTGTCCCGTTCCCATTTTCCACAGGAATTTGTTCCCGGGATAAAAAGTAACCTATGCGTTATTCTGATGTATAAGCTACATTGTTGTAAAGTTTCATTAAAATCCGTTAAGTAGCTTTTACGTGAAAGAGTAACAAACATCTACCCAAAACTTTGCATTTATAATATTACTAGTTGACGCCCGCGGCTTCACCCGCGTAGTGGAGTTCTCCCGTTCCCGTTTCCTACAGGAACTTGTTCCCGGGATAAAAATTAGCCTATGTTTTATTCTGATGTATAAGCTATATTATTGTAAAGTTTTATTAAAATCTATTCAGTAGTTTTTACGTGAAGGAGTAAAAAACATCCATCCAAACTGGTTGAGCGGGCGAGATAAATAAATTCAAAGTGGACTGTATTTGCGGGGAAAGACAATAATGAAATTTACACGCGGTTGTCGAACGAAAAAGAATGGAAAAACAGGAATATGCACACTACCTTGCTGCTTGCTGCTAGATGCTGAGGTGGAGGCCGCCGGGGGCGTCCCTGGACTTGAATTCCTGGTTTCCTTGCACAAAAACACTATTTATCCATAGAAAATACAATTATTGCGATAGTTGGTTCGATGCGGCCGCGCGCACGATCTTTGTAGGACAGACTGCCAGCTCTCAATCGTGGCCGCTGCCCGTGAGGCTAGCGGCTCGAGCGCAGGTACTTGCGCGCGTAGAACAGCTGTCTCGCTCCTCTTTTATGCGAGACAAGGTAGGTGCGAAAGAGAAATGGAATAAAGGGGGGCGGGGGAGTGTCGACAACTAATTAATTAAAAACAAATGCAGATCAGCGATGCAACATAGAAAAAATAACGCGGCTTCTCTTTTATCATATACCGGCGCAACCACAAACCTTCGCATTGTCTCGAGTAAGTTTTCATTTTGTACCAGCTCCTAAGATATTCAATCAAATTATGTAACGCAATTATAATATATATTAAATGCTTAATTTAATAACGTATTTAATTTGATAAGCATAAATATCGCCTTCGTCTAAATAGCTTTCCAATTACTGCCTTAAAACTTTAATGAAACTTTAAACATGAAAATGGGTAGAGTAAGCTACATAACAGATACATAAATATGCCATAGCAACTTTTCTGTAGATCTATTAAAAACAAATTTCGTTACACATTGCTATGGCCCATTTAAAACGGTCAGTATGGGCAACTCTGAAACTATAAGACATAGAAAGATATCTTCTAAGGAACCATGTCATCGATTTTGATGAAAAGAAAAACTGCATTCATAGATTTAAAAGAAAACTTGTACTCGAGTCGGGAATCGAACCCGGAATTATCGAAGAATAAAACTTGCATTATTTTGAAATGAATATCGATTGAGTATATTTTAAGCAGTAAATATTACAATGAAACATGATATCTAAAATGAATAAATTCAGTCATTGCTTATTCATTTATCATTTAATGTAATTTCGTAGGTGTTCGAATTGATCATCCGCGTTTTCAGTACAACATTCATTTCATTTAGGTGCGTAAAGTTGTATCCATGGTTAGTGTTGCACCTTATAACATATACTGCTTTCATATTTTCAACAAGATGGAGCACCGGCTCACAATAGTCCAATTGCTAGAAACATTTTGAATCATAAATATTCCCAAAAATGGAATGGTACCAATGACCCTTTTAAATGGCCTGCGCGCGATATCTCCTGTTTAACTCAACTAGACCATTTAAGTTTAGTTAGTTGTTTTTTTTATATTTAGTGTTAGATTATGCTTTTAATTTTATTTGTATCTATATATAATTTAAAAACAAAAAAAAACTAGACCATTTCTTAAGAGGTTATGTTAGGGACGAAGTGTATAAAACAAGCTATTATGCCACCATGAATATTATAGATTCAATTTTAAGTCTTATTTACTACTTGAAGATACAAAGCCGATAGTAAAATCAATAGTTAATCAAGTTAAAAGTTATACTGAAAATAAAAGATGGTCATTTCGATCACCTACTAAATTAAATGTTGTGAAAAACAATGAACTTTATTCATTTAAGATATCATGTTTTAAAGTAATATTAACTGCTTTAGATCTACTCAATCGATTTACTTTTTAAAACAAAGCAAGTTTTATTCTACGATAATTCCGGGTTCGATTCCCGACTCGTGTACAAGTTTTATTTCAAATCTATGAATGGAGTTTTTCTTTTTATCAAAATCGGTGACATGGTTCCTTAGAAGATATCTTTCTATGTCTTATAGTTTCAGAGTTGCCCATACTGACCGTTTTAAATGGGTCATCCTGTATATTGAAGCGCTTGTGGCCTCGCGGACTCAGTGTTCTGTAAACGATCACTGAGGTACTCGGATGGGTGACCACTTTGTGGCATTTACATTTTCGAGCGTTTCCATACTTCGGAAGGCATGTTAGGCTGTTGGTCCTGGTTGCCAGTAACATGGCAGTCGTTAAGTCAAGTTGAAGGCCTTATGGGCGGCTTGAAAAAAATCAACAGGAGGTAGCTACAACCAGCGTCTGTCAATTACAACACGGCAATGGGCTCACCACCTATTACGTGGGACAGGAATACACATGGTGAAAAGTGGGCGTACAATATGTATGCCTCTGCCACCCCTACGGGGATAAGGCGTTATAGATAAATTGTCATATCTCTTAGGCTACGGATTAAATGGAAGCCTTTATTCGTTTCATTCGTTTCGACGTCTTGAACAATTATGATCATATTTTAACAAAGTAACACCGAAAACAAAAATCGTCTTCAAAATTATAACTTTTATATGGGTTAGTTTAAGGGACACTATAGATCTCGAAAAAAAACACTTGTACTTATTCCACATTCAATATCGAATAGTACAAAAATGTTTTCATTCAACATATGTAGCAACTTCCACCAAATGCCATCAATCAACGTAATACGTGATGAGCCCATTGCCTTGTCTTTTCTTGCCGCGTCTGTATGTTTCAATACAGACGCAGGCTGTGGCTACCTGCTGTTGAAATTTTTTAAGCCGCCCTAGAAGCTTTCAACTTGGCTTAACTTGGCCAAGTTACTGGTAACCGAGATCAACGGTTTGACGTGCCTCCGGAAGCACGGAAACGGTCGTAAATGGAAATACAACAAAAAGATCACCCATCCGTAAACAGCCCTAACGAATTATAGCTTAAAAAAAATATAAAAATATTTACATACATACATATTGTCACGCCTTTATCCCCGAAGGGGTAGGCAGAGGATTACTATACGCCCACATTTCACAGTATGTATTTTTGTCCCACGTAACAGGCGGTGAGCCCATTGCCGTGTTAAAATGGACAGGTGCAGGCTGTAGCGACCCGCTGTTGAAATTTTTCAAGCCGCCCATAAGGCCTTCAACCAGGCTTAATGACTGCCATTTTACTGGCAACTGAGACCAACAGCTTAACGTGCCTTCCGAAGCACGGAAAATATATTTATTTGGTAAAAACGGTAAAACTTTTGACAAACTACGTGCATACAAAGTAGCATGACCGAAACCCAAACTGTATTTGAAATCGTTAAAAACTTCAACCTCTTTCTTTTTAAATGGTAGCATACTACGCTCATACCAAGTTTCATGAACGTAACCCCAACCATTTCCAAATCATTAAAAAACATCAAATCCCCTTAAAAATATTCCAAAAACGGTAAAAATATGTTTTAAATTGTAACAACGCTTATAAGTGTAAATTTATATAGAGCTTTATACTACGAAAGCTCAAAGTGGAATTCACTATGGATTATCATGTTTGATAGTTACATATACACAACACCTTTTGACCTACACAATCTATATCCAAATAGATTAAATATAAGTAAGTAAGAAATGCTTTATTGTACCCCAAGAATATAAATAAACAGATTAGTTTATAATTTACAAGTGATTATTAATAAGTTTTTTTATTTGGAAATTTTCGAGTTCAATTCCCGATTCAAGTTTCATTACCAACAAGTTTTGTTTGAAATCTATGAATGTTTTCCCTCTAACTAAAATCGTTGACATGGTCCCTCAGAACCGAACTCTCTGAAATTTCTAACTTGCCCTACTGACCATCCTAAATAGGCCACTCTGTATATAGGTAATACTTAAGGGCCAAGTCCTTAAAAGGCCACGAAACAATACTTGGCGTTTGAAAAATGCTATGGAACTTATATCGTTGAATTGTCAAAATTGTTTTTAAAGATGTTCTTAAGGATGGATCTATAACAACACCATGCGCGATTTACCTGTAATAGTTTTTTTTTTGAGAAAACCAATCGATAACATTGGTAAAATCATCAAATTCGGCCTTTTATATTTTGCCTCTGTCTGCTAAATCGTTGTCATAATTGAATTTTTGGTTAAAATTGGAAACCAAATGTATAGATAATTCATTTACCATACATACATATATATTGCCACACCTTTATCCCTGCGGGGATGTAGTCAGAGGCATGCTATACGCCCACATTTCACCGTTTGCATTTTTGTCCCACGTGACAGGTGGTGAGCCCATTGTAGTGTTGAAATAGACAGGCGCAGGCTGTGGCGACATTCTGTTGAAAATTTTCAAGCCACCCATAAGACCTTCAACCAAGCTTAACAACTGCCACTTTACTGGCAACCGGGACCAACGTGCCTTCATAAGCACGGAAACTCTCGCAAATATAAATTCCACAAAGTGGTCACCCATCCAAGGACCACTTATAGCGAATATTGCTTAATGCAGTGATCGTTTCCGGAACACTGAGTCAGCAGGGCCACGAGCGTAATTCATTTGCCACAGTAGGGTTATTATTGATTCAAATTAAAAGCAACAATCTAAGCCTAAACGAGTTTCATTTTCTTACGGAAGTTTGTTCCCCGCTGCCCATACATTTTAGTATGGTAAAGTAACCTTCACTTTATAGGCTTTATATTAGGATACGCGACCGCAAAAAAATCAGTGCCGTCCAGAAATTCAAAGTGTCTGAAGTTTGTCTCGAGTTCTATAGCTCCTCGATGTTTTGAACTTGGAACTGCATTAGAGTGGGTTGCGAATGTCAGAAAAAGCTGATAGTTATAATGTTTGAACTAGTAGATAATTTATGTATCACTACATATTATAAAACAAAGTCGCTTTTCGCTGTCTGTCCCTATGTATGCTTAGATCTTTAAAACTACGCAACGGATTACGATACGGTTTTTTTTTTAAAGTTAATTTGTTAAGTTTTTGAATACATTGACTAAACTATAACGATATTTGTTGGGGATGTCGGAAAAAATTTGCCGTCTGGGAGCTTTCAACAAAAACGCTGCCTAAACCCTTTGAGATATAACAAAATAATGTATGGTGCAATTGTGTATCTAATGTAGGTCTACAAAAAAGTCCGCGACGATATATGTCTATCTCATAAGAATAACATACTATATCCATTTTAATACTTTAAAAAGCCATCAATTATAAAGCGGTTTTTTGAAGGCTATTTACACAAATATGCTATTAATCCTTATCAGTTTTACTACGTTAGTTGGCTTCAGCATTTCATAAAGATTATTTTGTCCCTTTACACCTTGCAAATTAAATGAATACCTTACGAGTTATCGCAGATTCAAAATAAAGCGCAAAGAAATTATTTTCATGTAACCATAATTCGACCGGCCCGTGCTAGGTAGGTACTGGAGAGCGGAAAAGTAATCAATGAATTTAAAAAAAAATTATACATTTTTGTGAAATTAATAAACAACGAGATTAAATGGGTGCCACGGGGTTCGAAGTATGTCACGGGCGAAGCCGGGTGGGACAGCTCGGTTGCAGTAAATGCGGGTTCATGTTTTAATGTTTATCACTATCTGGGCGTTGGTCCCGGTTAATTATTTGTTTGAGGTAGAGGTCCGATGTTTGTAAGTTCAACATCATCCGAGCGTTGGACCCGGTTGCAACCGAAACCTTAATGAATTTCTGAGGATTTAATGGGATTTAATGAATTTGTGATTGGAAAAGATGCTGGTTTGATGGTTGGATGGAAAGTTTAACGTCATCCGAACGTTGGTCCCGGTTGCAACCCAAACTCTTGCACTTTTCTGAGAATTTGATAAATTTGTGATTGGAACAGATGTCGGTTCAATGCTTGAATGTTCAACGTCATCCGAGCGTAAGACCCGGTTGCAACTGAAACCATTACGACTTTTTGAGTATTTGATGAATTTCTGTTTAAAATAGGTGCTGCGGCTTCAATGTTAGAATGTTCAGCGTCATCTGAGTGCTAGTCTCGGTTTCATCACAAACCTTTAGATAAATTTTTTAAGTGTTTGATGAATATGTGATTGGAATAGTGCTAGTTCGGTGTTTGAGTGTTCAACAAGGTCCGAGCTTTGATCCCTCATCCAATCATCGACAAAGTATACTTGGTATATTACAGAATGTATCGTGGGTAAACAAAATAAACGTGTGACATGGGATACGTCTGTATCAAATGTCAGTTATTATCATGTTAATTATTTTTTATAGCGTGTTGCACTGCACACACATCGGCCAGCAAACTACATAAAGTTTGCAGACGTATGAAAATATTTAAGCACTCTGAAAATGTTGAGGAACTGCATTTTTTTTCGCGACATTCATGAAACAATATTATCATAAGCAGAGGCATTTTGTGCGCCCACATTTCACCATAAGCATTTTGGCCTATCTAACAGGTGGTGAGTCTATTGCCGTGTTGAAATAGACAGACGCAAGTTGTGGCTACCTGCTATTGACATTTTTCGAGCCGCCAAAAGGCTTTCAATTTGGCTTAACAACTGCCATGTTACTAGCAACTAGGACCAACGGGTTAACATGCCTACCAAAGCACGGAAACGCGCATTAAATAATGCCACAAAGCAGTCACTCATCCGAGGACCAGTTATAAGTTAAAGTTGCTTAATGCAGTGATCGTTTACAAAACAATGAGTTATCGGGGCTAAATGCTTATCAGCAAAAAACCTGATCAACACAAAGGATAAAAACCCATGTGTGCAAAACTGACCATCTAGTTGCACAATTAGAAGAAAGAAAGAAAAGGAAGAAAGAAAAATAATTTATTGCAAATAGCAGAACGTACTTTACATAGGTTCCTTGAAATGAATAAGACAAAAAAAATTAAAATTAATTCTGACCACAAGGACTGAGCATATGCCTGCTTAAGGTGGGCGAAGACAAATAAAAACTATTATAATGTCAAAAATTGAGGCGTAAGACCATTGCTGGAAGCTTCAACCAACGCATATCATATACTATCAAAGACCACACTACAAACATGTCTTACGTATGCTGAGAAGCTGTTGATCGTTTCGGTTGTAAGTCGAATTGCCCATCATGAAAAGCGAGTGATCCTTCAGGTTTGAATGAGCTTACTGACTTACCGTGTGTCGAGTAATCGTAGCTTTTCCCGTACTTCGCATTGCCTTGTCACTATTTCAAATATTATTGGCACCAATTGCAATGGTGGAGTGCTACAAGCCACATTCGTCGATCAGGGAAAAGCTTGAAAAGCTCCGTCAGCTCTCTTTTAGGCATTTTGAGAAAATGGTTCATCAGGGTAACGCAACAAGAATTGACAAAAGTTGACCTGCACAGCATTGGTCGATTGCCAGTATCTACGACTGTGCTGCCCGTTAGATGCTACGTAAGCAGGAGACCGTCACAGTTTGCCGACGAGTAGTATCATACACACCGCCTCCACTACACATGCAAGAGATGTCACACAGTACAGAAGGACCCTGTATCCTCCAACCATGACCGCCGGGACCCCGCAGCGGTCATCATTCGGAACGACGATTCACATCACATTTTGCGTGACCTGGTGTGGGATAACTGCGTTAGATAGTTATTTATGGTACGCGGAATAGTATACTTGGGTAACTGTGCTATGCGGCGGGTGCATGGCCAGCGGCACCATCTGGGCTGAGTTAATTTGGAGACTTGACACAGCTGCACGACGGTATCTAGTTGGACCAACCCATTGTACCACCTGGCACTGGTATAGGAGGTAAAGCCACCCCGTGGGTATCTTAAAACGACGGAACCTCGTCAACATATGGCAGGTGCGCCGCTCGTTTAGACCTTGAAAATCATGACGAAATTTAATTGTATAATATCTTTTTGATAGTTTTAATCTGAAATATATATTAAATGGTCGTCTTTGAAATCCATATTACCCATTACACACGTTATTCAATTGCAATAAACACTAGACAAAATCTTAAAAAATAAATACATAATTAACAATGGCTCAAAAAGCACACACTTTTTCCCCACCCTTTTTGGGTACGCGGTGACAGTAGACCGCCATCACGTAGCTAGCGATCTGTAAACAAAAACCAAATGTAACATTCATAAACATTCTGTAAGGACGAACTCGCGATGTACATTATATTTGTACGAAACACTGTCCGTTCATTTATTCGAATCCAGGGTACGTATAATATACTGCGTGCTACGTTTGCGTAGATGGAAAATATGAATGTGGGTGTGCAATCACAAATTCCCACGCCCGCAAACGTAAGCCGAAACGAACATTTGTAGATCACACAAATATAATATATGTTCCAAGACCTTAGCGCGGCAGTCTCACACTGCTACTTATAGTTATGGTAGGGTCTTCCCCCGTAAAATTTGATCCGTATGAAAAAAACATTCATAATAGTGTATCGTTCTCAAAACACGCGGTTAGATCTTTCCATCTTTACAAGAATATAATTACAGTAACCGTTACAATACAGTAACCAGCTGCACAAATTAACTAAAGTGACCGTCCTGAAAGATTTACACATGAGGTGGCATTTTTAACAGTGAATAGTAGGAGGATTCTGCTTCTTAGGCGTTGCTATTTCATGTTTTTCGAGAAGACTGATAAACACTAATTACGATTAATAAAAGTTATAAGGTCTAACTGACTAGGGCCTTCTCTCTTAGTATATCTAATGGCAGCGCATTCCACAGTCGTATTGCCAAAATTGTAAAGGATGTTTTTGAATGTGATGCATTCTTAACCTCAAATTTTACAATGATCTGAAGCAATTCGAATCTAAATCAAAAACTTGAATCAATTTTGTAAGCCGTCATCACCCGAGCGTAAGCTTAAGTGTAACTCTGGTTTTATTCTCAGCCTTCAAACCCCGGGATCTGCTATTCTACTATTCTTACTCTACTTAATTTTTTTTTCAGCTATGCATTTAATGAGAACTACGTATCATTTTTCACTTGTCGTCCAAGCTATAACTACATTTCGTATACACACATAATGAGCCTTATGAAGGTTTTATAGAGCCACCCCTTCGCTTAATCAGAACTTTGAGTCACCATAATACTTAGCCTGAGCGACAGATCGGTGCCTGTCATAGTCAATGTTTCTAGACAGAGGATTTTTGGTTTTCAGTAGTATTTTTCATCATATTCGGTTTCATCGTATGTTAAAAAGTGTATACGTTTAGCCAAATATAATAAATCTTAAATAAAATAAGATAAGATAATTATTTATTTGCGTGAAATATGGTTATACATTGATCTTAAATAGTTACATATTTATCCACAGCACATTTCGTCTAATTTAGACATGCAAATGTCAATTTTCCATTTGTAATTTGATGGTAAATCAATCTCAATTATTATTAGCTTTGTTATTGGATATGTTATATCCAATAACATATAATAGTCAAGCTTTGTGCGAAGCAGATAATATTATTTTTCTTGGAATTCACGTTGATAATCAATGCAAATGGAATCAGCATATTCAAAAAGTTTGCACAAAGATTGATAGATTTGCATAATCATTAGTTAATTTATAACGATTATAAAATTGAACATATTTTGTTTTTTGAATATTTACTTTTAGTCCATCCATCCACTATGCATCCAATCAATTACTTTCGCTACGGTAAGGTTTATTTCCATATTGAAATTTAGCACATCATCTTTGGATACAACTACAGCAATATCATCAGCAAACAAGCTACAAGGATACTTTATATGTTCTGGAAGATCATTTACATAAATTATGAAAAGTAGAGGTCCCAAAATACTGCCTTGCGTAACACCTACTCTATTATATGTTTTAGTGGATTTAAAAGCTTTATCCTCATTGTTGTCATCAACACCTCTTATTTCCACATATTGCTGCCTGTTGCTTAAGTAAGTATACAACCATTTTTCAGCTATACAGAGGTACCTAATCCCATACCCGTTGCATTTTTAATTAATAAATGATGGTCTACAAAATCAAATGCCCGGGACATATCGAAGAAAACACCTATAGTTCGGACTTTTTTATCAATATTTTCAGTTATTTTACTGATGACTTTAAAAGCAGCTAATGTGGTAGACTTACCCTTTTGAAACCCATGCTGTTCTGATCTTATTACATTGTGTTTATTTAAAAAACTCGTGATTTTAGAATGCATAATCTTCTCGAATACTTTAGCAAGCACTGGTATTAATGTTACAGGTCTATAATTTTCAATATATTCCCTATTTACTTTTTTAAATATTGGTTTAACTACTGATAATTTTAGTTTTTCGGGAAAGGTGCCTTCACTCAAGGATAGGTTTACTAAATGACATACGAGTAGAACAGGTGTAATGGCTATGGCACTGCGTTTTAGTATTGATGTAGGAAACTCGTCATACCCCACTGCCGTAGTATTTTCAATAGACATAATTGCAATAGGCACTAATAATATACTAGAATTTAAGCTATTTCTTTTATTTACCTTGCAAGATAAATTATTTACATCGGAATTATTTGTAATTTCGACAAAATAATTATTGAAAACCTTAGCCATCATCATGCTATCAGTACTTGTTTTGTTATTATGAACAATTTTTAGTATCCCGTTACTTTTGTCCTGGTGGTTATTTTCACTTTGTTTTATGATATCCCAAGTAGCCTTACATACATTATTCGATACTTTAATTAACTAACTAACTAACTAACTAACTATCTTCACGCTGTATCCCTGACGGGGTAGTCAGAGAGGACAGATCGCCAGGCTTCGCGATCCCTGCATACTTCTTTCGCTTCTTCGAGATTCATCAATCGCTTCATACACGCACGTCTGGGTATCCGAGTACTTTTGACCTTTCCGTTTTTGAGCAATCTGCTCACGTGGTCTTCATATGTAAGTCTCGGCCTTCCCTGACTCCTTCTACCCTCTACTTTTGAACAATATATATTCTTCGTCAATCGTTCCTCACTCATTCGTTGGACGTGTCCAAACCAACGGAGCACGCCCTTTTCCAGCTTAACGCTGACACTTTCATTCAAACCTGCCATATTGCGTATCACTTCGTTACGTATTCGGTCGGCCAAGGTAACGCCGCACAATTTTCGAAGTGATCGCATCTCCACAGCATTCAATTTACTTTCATGCATCTGCTGACATACCCAGGTTTCACTACCGTAAAGCAAAGTTGGCACTAGCACTGCTACTACTATACTTTAATTAACTTTTCATTTCTAATTTGTTGAGATGTAGTAATACATTTTTTTAATTTTTTTGTGTATTTTCTATATTTAATCTTAATGCAACTATTTTTTTCTTTTAAGTATACGTTTCAAGTTACGTTTTAAGTTTTCTTTTACCTACGCAAGATTTTTTAATCCCCTTGGTTATCCACGGCTCTTTCCCTTTCTGGTGCTAATAAGTTTTAATCTTCGTATCGGGAAACATAAGTTATGGAAAAGAATAATATAATCGTGAAATATGTTAAATGCGGAATTAACGTAACTTTGTTCATATACTTCAGACCATGTCAATGATGATAAACACTTAATATATCTATTTACATTATACTCATCAAAATCGCGCCTTCGAATAAAGTAAGCTTTTTTGGGATTTCTACCTTTTCAATGGAAATGCTAATTGTTTGTCCAGTGTTATGGTCTGATAACCCCAGGTTGTGTACTTTACTCTCTGCTGTAGGAATAGTATTTATTATATGGTCCAAGCATGAATTTTCCCGCGTCGGTTGATTTATATGTAAGTGAAATCTATAGTTCTGTATTATTCTTAAGTATTCATTTAATTTTTTAGATGGTTTTAAAGAGTTATTATTAAAATCACCACAAACTATAAAATTCTTATTTTTACGCTTAGGAATTTTATTTATTAATATTTCTATATTTTCTAGAAAAATATTAACATTTGAATTAGAAGTTCTATTTATACATATAATTTTACATTTATACATCGGTATTTCTATTCCACAGCACTCAAATGTGAACTCACTTGCTAAATCCTTCATCCAACATGGATGGATGATGGATTGGTTTAGTAAATATATTTTCTTTACATAGTATTGCAACACCACCCCGTTTCTTTTTTCCCTGGAAAAGTAGCTTGCTAAATTAAAACCTTTTATATTCAAATTTGGTTCCCTCCTGATTTAAAGAATGTCTCACTAAAGCATAGTATGTCTATTTCTGTGTTGTTAGTTTTAAATTCTATCAATGCTATTTTAAGTAAATCTAATTTTTCTACTACTCCAGCAATGTTTTGATGGAAGAAAGTTAAGATGGAGTTCCTCTTTACTTTATTTCTTACGAAAAAACTTATCACTGATAATTTGTAGTGGAGTTGCTAATGAGGAATGACATGGTTGGTGTTTTTTATAAAAATAATGTAATATAGTTTTCTGGGAACATTTTACAACAGGTTTTTGTATGTACTCTTTATGTTGAGTATTTATGGTGTTACTGGGTATGGTACACTTATTAAGCGCATCCTTCCGGTTATAGTTATATTTATTTTTCAATGATAAGAATTGAGTAGCATAATCCAAACCATCTATAAGGTAGCTTATTTTTCAGATAAAATATATATACTTTTTTTACTGATATTTCTTGTATAATTAAGAAAATGACAGTTTGGAAAGTTATTACATACTAGCTTTAAATTACTATTTAGCAGATTCACGTTTAATGTTTTGTTATACTTAACTCGCAAAACTATCACCACTATGTTATATAAACGCTTTAAGATAGAAGATAATTCATCATTAATTTAAATGGATTTTTGTCATTCTCCCCAATACCAATTACAATTTTGTCGTTAACATTTAAATTTAGGTTTTCACAACAATTTAAAACTTCTTCAGTTGAGGCAAATGGTTTTACGTGGAACATAATGCGATATTTTTCATACTTCGTATTCATCCTAGTTTTTAATCAGGTCGTTGCCAGACCTACACATTGTTGACTCCCAAAAATAAATATCCTTTTTTCGCCTTGATACAGAGGTGCACATCGTTCTGATGGGCTGCAGAAAGACTCATTTATCGCATCCCTCTATTTGTCGCATAATTTTAAATCCTTTTTTCGCCTTGATACAGAGGTGCACATCGTTCTGATGGGCTGCAGAAAGACTCATTTATCGCATCCCTCTATTTGTCGCATAATTTTAAGGTGCACATCGTTCTGATGGGCTGCAGAAAGACTCATTTATCGCATCCCTCTATTTGTCGCATAATTTTAAGTTCTCGCTCCCGCACATAGTTTTAAGTTGTTCATTTTTATATGTTTGTTTCTCCAATTCCCGTTTTAAGTCTGTATTTTCAATATTTAGGTTTTCTATTTCTTTATTTGCGCTCATTAACAGTTGGTTTAAATCTCTTTTGTTTGTTTCAAGGAACTTATTTCATCTGACATTACATGAGTAGATAAGTCCATTAAACTCCTCTTCGTGATTTTCTTAGAGTTATATTACTATATGAATCCATTTCAATGGGATAGGTATCACAATAATTTATAACTTTTATTAAATTTCAAAAAGTCAAAGTATGCCTTTGAAGGATGCGCGAACTCGACACCACGTCGTTACCATCGACACTTTTAAGCCTCCAAGCTACGCCGACAGTGTGATAAATGTTCAAATTTTTTGGTCACTATACTCAGTCAATTTATATCAAGTATAGTATGCATGCAGATACTTTGATAAAAATCTCTGTAGGTCTTGATTTGCACTTTTGTTCATGATTTACAATTTTAATTGTAACAATAGTCACTATTTAGATTATGTTTATTCACTTTTCAATTATAAGTGAGCGATTTACTTTGTTATTGGAACGAAGTTCCTTACAGCAGGCTTGGAGGAGTTAGGGATTTGGTGCGCGGCCGAACTGAATAAATGTGATAGTAAAACCGTAAGAAAAATTGGGTGGAATAAAACCGTTAAATGAGATGTGCGCAGGCGCGTAAGTCGTATACACAAGCGAGTAGTGTATAATACCTTTTTCTTTCTCCCTCTTTCAGTGAGGGTGAGGGTGAGGGCGAGGGCGAGGGCGAGGGCGAGGGCGAGGGCGAGGGCGAGGGCGAGGGCGAGGGCGAGGGCGAGGGCGAGGGCGAGGGCGAGGGCGAGGGCGAGGGCGAGGGCGAGGGCGAGGGCGAGGGCGAGGGCGAGGGCGAGGGCGAGGGCGAGGGCGAGGGCGAGGGCGAGGGCGAGGGCGAGGGCGAGGGCGAGGGAGAGGGTGGTTTTTTTTGTTTTTACATAAAATTGAGCAATTTAAGAACTATTTTTTGTCTACATTACTTTTTTCGAAAGTTCGAACTTCGTTCCTACGTGGTGTCCCACGACATCACATCTTTTTATTTCATATATGATAGTTACTTTTTTAATATTTTTATGGTATTGTGTACTCTTTGTTTGAAACCACTCTGCCAAAATATTATGTCACTGTTTTATTACATTTTCACTTCATTTAAAGTTTCACTTTCATTGTATGATGATTATTTTCACCCAATCGATTCATTAATATTTATATATTATTATTAATATTGTTTAAACTTTTAATAACACGGAGCCCATGTAAACATGGCCGATAGCGCCATCTGTCGCTTTACTACGGATGTACTTTATGACATCTTTACTAACTTCTGTACAGTTTCAATTCACATAATAACCGGATAGTACTCATTTTAATGTAGGCCTCAAATAGTCGTTTGGGAAAACCCACAATAGTTCTAATCGAATGTCGAATGAAATAAAAAGCATTTACAGTTGTCTAAAAACTACAAGAGCGTGATAGGTAGGTCGATGGTTGCAGGTAGTACTTTTGTAACTTAATTGATTTAGTTACTTTTAGGCCCACAGATATAAAAAATGTAAATAGATAGTTTAACCTGTGGTCTAGAGTTTAGCGGCAGCAATTACTAGGTGTTAAGGGCATTGCATAAGCTCTGAGTGTGTTTTCGTATTTTCTAGTTTAGTAAAGGCCTTATTAACAGTGGTTAAAAACATCATAGTTAACTTATAATTTAAAAGCTATATCCTACAAAACTGAATACACATTTTACTACCAGATCAGTTACTGTTGTACTGCCAGGATGTTTGGTTTTTGATTTCGGTCCTTCCAAGTCCCAACCACGCGAGGTTGCCATCCGTTAGTCAGCAGGTACACCGCTGGCAGATGAGGTCGCTTAGGCCTCGGAGATCTTGGTGGGCTCTTATAAAACAAATTAAATAACGTTAATTATATTTCCAAGACGTTGTATTTATTTATTTACGCAATAAATACATACGCATTTCAAAGGGCATAGTTGCACAAATTTTTCAAGTTCCGTTTTGAATTTTGTAAAAATATTGGGCTTGAAATTGATTTTCATTAATCAATTCGAGTAATTTGCATAAAATCATGCCTCTAAGTTTGGAAGAATGCACCATGCTGGAGCTTGGACAGAGCCAGCGCAGAGTGGCCAGAAACAGAGGTGTGACGCTTTCCACGGTCCAAAGAGCGATGAAAAGATATGAAGAAACTGGAAAACATCTTAGAAGTCCAGGAAACGGTCGTCCTAGGTGTAAAACAGCCAGAAATGATGACTTTATCGTCACGATTTCACTACGAAATCGATATCTAACAGCAGTTGCGATGCAACACCATCTGTTACACTCCAGGATAGATTATGTTAGTGATAATACAGTAAGAAGACGCCTGGCAGAATCTAACCTGTTACCATACAGACAAACTCTGGGTCCAAAACTCGAACGTCATCATATAAAAGTGCAAGATTGCATTTTGCGACGGAACACGCTAATTGGAGCGAAGAAGATTGGGCACGTGTATTGTTTACGGACAAATCGAGATTCACGTTATACTAATAGGTTTATTTGATACACAATTATTTTTTTCAAATGTGCTGATAGGTTCTGATACATTAATTAAAAACTATTTCGAAATTGAACGTAAACATTTGCTGACCTAATTGTCATAGAACGAAATGTTTAACTTGATTAGAACGATAATGAAGGAGGGGAGGAGGATCCCACCACACACCCTCGATTCGTCAACCCTAACGCACAACGGTCAAGGATAACCTCCACCAATTGTAACGGAGGAATGACGAACCGAACTCCTCAAGGAAAGGGATGTAGGATAGGTAAAAGGAAACCTTATCCTCCAGGTTGTCAAAACTTTTGCAATATTCCGCTTTACAAGGTGGCACTTAGTCGACACGTGTTTCGCCTACACACGAGGCATCCTCAATACTGCTTGACAGTAAGTGTCAACACTTCCACTATCCTTATTATTCTAATTTAAGTTTATTGAAAATTATTTTTAAACTTTTTTTTTTATAATGTCATTTTAGGATAAAATGTGAAATAAAAGCTTGCATATCTTTTTACGATGACGAAACATTTTACGATGTTTTCATGATGAGCCTTTATTTTTGCGGACGAGTGTAGTTTTAAGATAATTCTTGAGGAACTTGTGAGAGTACTTTTTCTATTTGTGATATATGCTAAAATTAAGTGATAAATGATACATGTACAGTTAAATTATTTTATTGTTTAACTAAAAGTTGGTTTTTGTGTAAATTTATATAAATGAAGTAAAAACTGTCTAATATCTCATTAGCATATATTCCTATTGCAATGTTGCTCAAACACAAAATAAAAATACGATCCAAAAAGAGTTTTCCATTATCTTCGTTCCGTTTGTACGCAATATTGCTGAAATGCATCAGTTTTTTAATGAAATGTTAGTCCTTGGAAAATTTGTGCAACTATGCCCATTGAAATGCGTATGTATTTATTGCGTAAATAAATAAATACAACGACTTGGAAATATAATTAACGTTATTTAAATTATTTTATAAGAGCCCACCAAGATCTCCGAGGCCTAAGCGACCTCATCTGCCAGCGGTGTACCTGCTGACTAACGGATGGCAACCTCGCGTGGTTGGGACTTGGGAGGTTAGACATTAGTCGCTCCTAACGGTACCGAAATCAAAAACCAAACATCCTGGCAGCACGACAGTAACTGATCTGGTAGCAGTATATTTATTATGAAGAACTTTTAAAATAAATAAGTATGCATAACGCCTTAACCCCAAAGGGGTGGCAGAGGCATTTTATATGCCCACTTTTCACTGTCCTGTACCACATAATAGGTGGTGAGCCCATTGCCGTGTTGAAATAGACAGACGCAGGTTGTGGCTACCTGCTGTTGAAATTTTTCAAGCCGTCCATAAGGCCTTCAACCAGGCTTAGCGAATGCCATTTTACTGGCAACCGGGACCAACGGCTTAACGTGCCTTCCGAAGCACGGAACTGGGGTGGGTCTAAAGGGCCCAATAAATTTAATAAAATGTGTCTATTTTAGATGTTAAATTTGGAAGAAATTTTAAACCCGTTGCCTTTTTAGTGAGATGGTAACAAAAAGGCTAAAAGGTCTTATGTGCTAGACACTAATTAGCATGACCAATTCGTCCTGGTATCCTGGTAGTCTCAGACTGAAGTAAGTATTATGAATATGATAAATCCTCTAAATATTTTCAGGTAAATTCATGCAAGTTGCAGGAGTTCTGTAATACTAGCTGCATAACCGCTCGTGTCGGCGGTACCTTTGCTGCAGATGTCGCCGTTGGAATCATTTTATAACCTCTTAAAAAGCGTATTAAGTATTGTTTTTTATACGAACCAGTCGCGTCGTGACCTCAGCTGACATTAAAAACGGTTATGCTTTGCGCACACGTACTACTTTCTGCTAAAACAAGCCTTACGACATGCCTTGTCTTCACATAATGATGTATATATCACTACAAAACAGCTATCTATCCTGTTGTAGTACATAACTTATATAGAAGAGCAATATACCAATCTTTAATGCTCTGTTTTGATAAATCTAAAAAAAATACTTGCTAGCATGAGTAACACAAATAAATCCAGTAAAATCTACTCAATATTTTATAGAAAAGAACTCATGCAATCGCAGACATAAAACCTCTATTTACATTTTATAATTGAAATTAACATTGCACTATGTATATTAGCTAATGTTTATCCATTAATTACATAGTAAATATAGTGCATTCGGTCAATTAACTTAACAAAATATTAGAATTGATGTCAGTGGTATGATCTTATTATTTCTGAGAAGATTAACTAAAAGTTTTGATAAACTAATTAAGAAATGAGGATATTGTAGCTGCTGGAATGATCAGTTAGAGCAGAGACCACCAGCCTAGTGAGTTGTCGCAGTGAATAGCCCTCAGGCCTATCCAGCAACCCGGTTGGGAAGAAGACGTAACACCGCGGGGGTTTAGTGGGTAGGACGGCCCCCAAAGAACCGGGAGTCCCACACACCATTCCTGCTGCCCCCGCAGTAGGATTGACGGCGGGAAAACGCAATCCCCGCCACTAAAAAAAAATCAGCCAAGTGAGTTTTCGGCCCTTAGCTCTACAGAGGAAAAAACAGACTTTCGAAGCATTCTCTGTAAAGTTTTAAGCATTTTACCTCTAAATGTAAATAGGTTAGTATAATAATGTCAAACAAAAATAATATCATAAAATAATAACTTCGTTCAGCGTAACTCACAATGACTACGTTAAGCAACTTTCGCTATGGCTGATCCTCGGATGGGTGACGTGACGATGGTGTGGCTTTGTGGCATTTACATTTTTCGAGCGTTTCCCTGCTTGGTAAGTCACGTTAAGTCGTTGGTCCCGGTTGCCAGTAGCATAGTAGCTTGTTAAGCCAAGTTGAAGGCCTTGTGGGCGGGTTGAAAAATTCTCATAATAGGTCGCCACAATATACGCCTGTCCATTCAACACGGCAATGGGATGACCACCTGTTAATTTGGATAAATATGCATACAGTGCCTTTCGGCGATGAAGGCATGACAATATGTATGTATGGGAATAAATGGGTACCACGGGAGTTAAAGTACGTTACGGACCCGCGGGGGTGAGCTAAAAATTTACATATTACCTTTTGACTAACTGACGAAACCTGTTGCTGTCACACCAGACTATGCAGAAAATAATAGCCATATCATAGCTGTTCTAGTAATCAACAAGCCTGCATCCTCTGCTTCAATTCTAGACATCGCCATTTGTTCAAATCTAGAGAAATGGCGACGGATTTTACGAGTTTTGCTTCAGTATTTTTTTTTATATTAGAAATATAACAAAACAAATCACAAATGTAACAATTATCAGATTCTTATATATTTGACAAAAGTCTTCAATAGATGTCACTAGTTGCCTTATAACATTTATTAAGTTTTTATTAACCATTGCCCGTGCAGTTTAATATTTACCCTTTATCACTTTCTATGAGAAAATTGAAAGATAAGATTTAATATTACATAGGTATATTCCTAATAAAAAGAAATTATAAATATAAAAATTTAGAAAATCTATCGGCATTGATTGGTTTTACTGCGATAAACTCAAAAACTAACAAATATTTTTTACCAATGGACAGAGTGATTCATGAGGAAGGGTTTGGTTTAGTTATTTGAAACCAACAACAGACAACCGTCAAGGCCTAATTGTGTAACAAGGCATATTAGATTTTTCAGACTAAAAAAAAAATAATGCATGGGATTAAGTCGCTCTAAGTCAACACATATAAAATATAAGATTAGAAAAAAAATAATTAAAGAAACATAATAAAAATATGTAATAGACGAATACTGTTTAAAAAAGAAAAATATTTTTATTTTCATTTAACTTATGTTAGCAAAAACTAATGTAATTACTGATGATAAAACGATGCCATGAGTTTTGTTGCCAGGCCAGGCAACTAGCAAACACGTTGCTTTAACATTTTATCCTGCAAAATATATATCCTTCAATGGCAAAATAAGTAATACATAATTTAAATCTCGTGCTACACCATAATGAGATACTAATCACAAAATAATAATTAGAAATAAATTTAGAGAACGTTTTCATTACATTTTAACTGTTACACTTTTGAGGCTGACTTAGATCCAAATAAGAAGTCAATGACATATTCAGGAAAAGTTTCGGATACTTGACTGTTAAGGCCATAAAATCAACGTGACGAATCTAGCGATTTGGCAAACGCTTTGAATTTCTTCAGGGTGATTCATGTTTTAATTCATTGTACAATCCACGTTTTATCATTACCAATAAGTTAGTTATCATATCTAATTAATAGTACTAGTTCAATGAAGTTTCTTAATTTGCAGTAAATGCATGTGTTAGCATTAGGTATATACTAAAGTGTGTACAGTACTAGATAAATTCGTAGACATATTACCAGACGCACAAGGCCAGACTATCGTAGTGGTCAATGAACTCATCGTTTCGATGTCTGCAAAGTAACAACGGTTAAGCAAAAAATATTTTAAAGGCGTAAGTAAATGATCTGCAATTAGCCTGAAATTGTTAAGTTAAGTAGATTAATGTATTTGCTATATTAAATGTATATTATATACAAAAGTAGATTCTGAAATTATTTTGAAGCTATTGCATAGTTTTTATTGCGGGCTTTGAGTGGGCTTTAATAAAGAAATTCCGTAAGGAAAAAAACCTAAGATTCGAGGTCACACGAAGTTCACCGAGTACGGCCGAGCGTTGGCTTAACATGTTTGTACATATATTATATGGTACGATTGTACGAAGCTTGCACGGATCGAGACGTCATGATAGTGAGTGTGAGTGTGAGGGTGACTGTGAGAGTGACAGTGGGGTAAGGGTGAGAGTGAGAGTGAGGGGTGAGGGTGACAGTGAAAGTGAGGGGTGAGGGTGACTGTGAGAGTGACAGTGGGGTAAGGGTGAGAGTGAGAGTGAGGGGTGAGGGTGAGGGGGAGGGGTTTTTTTTTTAGTTTAACTTAAATAAATATCAAACACTTGCACGTAAACAGTATCTAAACATCCAGGTTAACTTGGTCGCAATGCCCCATATAAAACCCTCAAGTTTTCTTGTCAGGAAACCCAAAATAAGTATTTTATTTTAATTTGCACAGCACACAGGTCGTGCATGTTCAAGCAAGGAGTTTACACGCAATTGAAATTTGCCTTAATATGTTATCTAAACAGGAATTTCATTGCAATCTCACTACATGTTACCTACTCGTAAATAATCAACTAATATTCTTGATAAACGATGTTAATAGATTTTTGTATCAAAGCGTCGGATTTTTTTTCTGCCCTATAATTTTATTTATTTAGTCGCAAATGTGATGTAAATTGTTGTATGTTTCACGGGCGATACGGGAATTACGAACCTCGACTCAGAAAGACTTCTACTAGAGCCTCGATCATAATTCCTTATTTACCGCCCTTAATACACAATGTACTATTAAACACAGTTTTTTATTTTCTTAAGATTAGGTGAGTATATTACCTCCATCAGCTTATTACTGAATTATATTGGTTTCGCATAGATCTGATTATTGTTATTAAACAGTCTTGCGGAATATTCTCCTATTCATAAATTGCTCATAAAAATATTTCAATCAAATTATTAAATTTTATCAATAGTAAATTAATAAAATTCCTTTTTTTTTATTAATAAACCAATGAGGCTTGTATAATCAAAAACAATATTTTTTTATTATTATAAATGTACATATTAATGAACAATTGATAATAAATATTAATTTGATTGATAATTATTATAATTAAAAAAACTTAGTCATTTATGTCAATTTAGAAAGCTTGCACATATAAAACAAAATTTTAAAGTTTGCAACTAAATGAGCTCAGCTTAAAAATAGTTCTAAGTAATAATTGAGGCTTGAGTAAGGTTCTATAATACGGCCCTTAGTCTGTTTTAAGATCGTGTGGCCATTATTCGTGTCTATTTAGTTTTATTAATCGACAGGAAAAGGATGTCTAGGTCAAATCATAATTCCCAGTTGTTTCACATGAATTAATAAAACATCTATATCTCTAAATTTTTATCTCTAACACATGATGTGTACGTAATACATGCTGTAAGTCTTTTTCTTTAGAAAGTGTCTAAGAAACAATGAAAAACAAGTAATTCTAGACGAGGCTTAAGACTTATGGCTGTATATGCCCTTAATGACAGCCATTAGTTGGTATTACGAAAAAAATGCAAATTAAAAGAAAATAAATTATAAACGCGAATGAAGGCATAGCAGATTTGTTTTTTTAATAATCCAATTTCTGTTACTAACAAATAAATTACAAAGATAATGTTAGGCACGCGGTGGCTATAAATTGGTACCGATTTTTCACAGTTTGTGTGCCAGTTCGATAAGATTGGCCAGTGATCATATACAGCCTTATATGATCACAGGCCAAGCTTATCGAGCCGAAGTACAAGTAAATAAGTGCAGTGGCAAAACCGGTGCCGATTTGTGCTACACCCCAGGGGGCCGAATCTACTATTGACAAGTCATAGAAAATAACCAGAATCGCTGTTTTTAGCTGTCAAAATGTTGGTAGACTATCAAAAATACAACTTACTATCGGTCACTGGCGCGGTACGTGTTAGTAGAATTCTATCGGCCGACCGATAGAAGTCTATTGGAGTACGATTGTAATAGTAGACTACGGAAAACTGTACCGGTAGCTTTCTATTGAGCGACGATTTTGATTCTATTTCGAAACGATTGAAATAGCAGACTCGGCCCCCTGGTCACTCTCACCGGTGTTACCCTCTGTCTCGCCAACTTCATTCACAGATCAAATCAAAAGCTACATCGTTGTTAACAGAAGACACCAAAGCCTACAAAAAACTTTGGGTATTAAAGTAAAAAAAAATAAGAACATATACCTGCAGTAAACATAAATTTTATTAACCTCTACCTAATAATACTATTACGTAATAAAATTAACACACGAGACAAAAAAAAAATAAAAACAAATAGATCTCAGAATTCGATCCTCTATCAGAATGTATCGACTTTCGGGCGATGCGACTACTGCTAGGCATAATTTGTGATGGCCATGGCCTTGTTCCTGTGAGGGGTCTCATAGAGTTTGTTGAACATACATCAACAGTAGCATAACCGTTACTAAACCAGATAGTAATCAATTAATAAAGCAACGTTTTGGAAGTTTGCTTTAGTTGACATATTATTGAGTAGTAACTCAGTTTACATTAGCATTTGTATTAGTAGATCTGTACAGTTTCGCCGTTAGTATCTATAGTACCAACTTTTTGCAGCGTGAAAATCTCAGTACCTAGTGATTAAACGAAGTGACAGAGACAGAGTAGGGAAGAAAGTCCTCTTTACTATTACTAATACTTGTCTTATATCCAAAAATATACAATTCATTCACACATAAAGACCGTTTGTGTCATTACCATTAGTGAACGTTTTTGTGCTTCAGAATACGTTTGTTCAGGCTGCCAGTAAAATTTTTAGCAACACAGTATTTAGTCATAGTCAGTCTTGGCCGTTTCAACATGGCAATAGGGTCGGCAGCATAAGTAATACAGTTGGTACTGCAAACGATTATAGTCTTCGGTGATCACTTTCAATCAGGTAGGCAGTATGAATGTCTGTCGCATAAGTAGTATAATAAAGTATTACTGCACGTAGAATTGCAAAAACCTTGATGCTAAATAAATTTTAGTATTCGCACATAATCTAATAATATTCCAAAGAACTTTATCAATATAATTTCTTGTAATTACCATTGTTTTAATTAAATACGTTAATATGTTTTACTTACACACTACCCTCGCCGTTGATGTCGACGACACTGCAGATACATCAAATAGACTGTATTATTAAATAATTTTATAACGTCTGACTGGCCGCAAATGTATTCAAGTGGGTCGCCAGACGCATTAGCGCGAATTCCTAAAACCGACTAGACGTGTTTATATACATGGCTTCTTTTGTTAGATGTTTTTCGGGCTGTCTGGCCGGCTACAAAGCCTTGAGGTCGCTTCACTCATCACCGGCCCATTAAGAAAGGCAAGCCTTATTGTACTCACGGGTGTAACATAATTATTAAGACGCTGAGTTGATTCACTTTAACGGTTGTCGCAGACAAACATCCTTGCATAGACAAAAGATATATATTATTTGGAGCATAGTAGATTAGACACTCTTTGCATAACATTATTTTATAGACTGCTATTGTTATATGTGTAGATTTCACTAGAGCGGAACTAGTTTTCGCAAATACCCTAATTACTAACAATATTTACAAGCAGTATGTTTATTTGTCTTGTTATAGTTGTTGGTACGTTATCGAAAACTAAACTAATTCATATGAATGTTAATTTAATGCTAATTATAGCAATATAAGTATTATTTTATTACTGGCTGATGCACAGAGCTCCGTCTCCATCGTAGAGTTTTGCAGAACCTGTTTCCCACAGAGTATAAGTAAGCTTATAACGTTTAACGGTAGTGGTACGTTGTGGGCACAATATAACAGTTACCACACGTTGAAGGCACTTTATAACAGTGGACAGGCTTGGTAGGGGTGGTGCGCACTAGGTAGCAACAACACACTTACATACACCCATCAGGTACGGTTGGTAATCCCTGGAGATGAGTAAGGAACACTATCTCAAAGAATCACCGGTGCACCAGCTAGCAGAGCATGAAGATAGGGAGTGAGTATGGACCAACATGGAGCAGAGAAATACCAGGATTTATAAAGAGAGTGCGCCAGGTATCTCTCCATCAAACGAATGATGCAATTAAAAACAATAGTACCAAATTATTAATTACATTTATTTAAACTACATCCATATGTAGACATAAGTATTTATAAATGAAAGTGAAAAGAAATGGCTTAATCATGCATAGTGGGATCCATATATATGGCCACTTAAAAATAAGTTTATATTTAGTACAAATAAAAATTTTAACCAAAGTATGGAAGTGGGCGTGGTCTAAAAAGATAAAATATTAAAGCAGTTGTCAGATGCCTTAAAAATATCTAAATTATATACACACATACAGTTAAACTATCGCTGAGTTTACTTAAACACACAACGCCGCTTCCTGTCATCATCATCATCATCGTACATTACAACATAACAAGGTAAAAATAAAGTTTCACATTAATATTTCTTTGTGATAATAAAAAGATTATAAAATATGTGTAACTGGAACGTCACATCGATAGTCCAGTATATTAAAGTAGTTGACATCTACATAGGTAACAGAGAAATGAATATTTAAAGTTATTCCTTTTAAACTATCAACATCAGTCGGCCTTTACCGAGTTATTATACATAAAAACTAATTGGATTACTACTTATCTGGATATAAGGTTGAGGAACATCAAAATTCTTCACATCTCTTCCTATTCTAGAAGTCCAGGTAGTAGATAACCAGAGTAAAGAAAATATCCTCTTCTTCGTGTCTTCTTACAGACATTCACAAGGAGTAAAAAACGTAGAATGCAGAGAACGTGAAACAAGTTAAACTATAAAATATCCTGAAGATCCAGGAGAATACTAAATAAAACAAAACACCGTTAATAAAAAAAAACCCTGTAACAATAGAAAAGTTATAGACATTAGTTATTTGTTATTTAAATCAAAAACATTTTATAAAAACAAAAACTTGCAATTTTGTGAGTGGGCAACTGCAGGAATTTACAAAAGTAGGGCTAAGTTGTACGAACTATATGGTATGAAGCAATTTAATTTTGATCCTGCCTTTATTCAATATGTTAAAATTTATTCTAAGACCTTTAAAAAGGCCTGTGCTGCTGCCAAGTCGTTACATATAAGTAATAAAATTAAAGAGTCAAAAAACAAGGCAAAAATGACTTGGAATGTAATCAATACTGAAACCGGTCGATTACTACCCCGTGATAATAACATTGAGTTAATTATAAATAACGAAGTGTGTAATAATAAATTAGATATAGCATAAACTTTTAACAACTATTTTATAGACATACCCGCGAAAACAACTAGCTCCTTAAATTCTTGTCTAATAAAAGCTCAACGCATGCTTGGGGGCAGCGTGGATCAGTGCAGTGTCTTATTTGGCTTCAAATATGTAAACCCCAACGATATCATTAAAGTATTCAAGTCACTTAACTCAAAAAAGACAGCTGACATGTAAATTTGATTGAGTCTATCATTGTTAATATATCACCACATCTAGCGGAAAAATATTTAATAAATGTTTTGATAAAGGAGTGTTTCCAGATTTAATGAAACACATTAAAGTAATACCTCTATTTAAGTCTGGATCCAAAACCGACCCTGGTAATTTCAGACCAATTTCAATATTACCAGCCATTAGCAAAATTTTTGAAATAATTATATTGCAACAATTATAAGCTCATTTTAATTTAAATATGCTATTACATAAGGAGCAGTATGGGTTCACAAGGGGTCGTTCTACCATTCATGCAGGTGTGACACTTCTGAATCATATATATGACGCCTGGGAGAATAGACAAGATGCTATTGGTGTATTCTGCGATCTCTCCAAAGCATTTGATTGCTTTGACCATAAAACACTATTGGGAAAACTCTTTTATTATGGTATCAAAGACTCTGCACTGAACCTTGTTGCCTCCTACCTAAATGATCGAATACAACATGTTGATGTCAATGGAATTCTCTCCCCTGGAGCATCTGTTGCTATGGGCGCACCGCAGGGATCAATTCTGGGTCCGTTTCTATTTTTAATTTATATTAACGATCTGCCATTCTATATTTAAGGTTAAATATTTGTAAGAAAAATACTTTCAAGATACCCACATCATGTTGTTAATAAGTGCGGACGTTTCGAATGTGAGTGCCAACACAAACCTTCTACTAGGTTTAATGGTACAAATTTAAATATTTTGTTGTAAACGTACGTATCTAAATAAATTAAAAAAAAAAAAATATATATACAGAACTTGTGCGACATTGTTCTATTTGCTGATGATACGTCACTTATTTTTAAAGTTGATCGCACGCTTAGTAATTTTAACGGCGTAAATAGTTCACTTGCCCAAGTTGTAGATTGGTTTACGACCAATAATTTGCTACTAAACGCTAAGAAGACAAAATGTATTAGATTCAGCATGCCTAATGTCAGGAATTGCGGTACGAATATAACATTGAACAGTGATACCCTTAATCTTGTAGAATCAACTGTATTTTATCACTTTAGATAGCAAACTGCAGTGGAATGCCCAAATAACGTGTCTTGCAGGTAAACTCAGCTCGGCAACCTTTGCCGTTAGTAAAGTCAGGTAGTACTTTAGTTATTTTCATAGTGTCATGTCTTACGGCATTTTGCTGTGGGGCAAAGCAGCTGATCTACAAGTAATTTTTGTTCTCCAGAAGAGAGCTATACGTGCAATATATAAATTGAGTGCTAGAGTGTCTCTTAGAGAAAAATTTAAAGAAATTGGCATTTTAACGGTTGCATCACAGTATATATTTGCAAATATTATGTTAGTTAAACAGAACATACATTTATACAATAGACACAGTGACATACATTCGATAAATACTAGAAATAAGCATAAATTAATTGGAACGCATTATCGTTTACAAAAGGTTCACGACTCTTTTGCAGGAATTGGCGTACGACTATATAATAAAATTCCTTTAAACATTATGAACCTGCCGTTACACAAATTTAAGGCGGAAATTAAGACGCACCTCTTGAAAAGGGCCTATTACACAACTAATGATTATTTGAACTAATGATTATTAAGTCTCTTGATAAGCAGACTGAAATACAAAGTACAACCATTGTAAGAACATATTATTCGCAAACGCCATGTAATCTTACCGATAACGAAGAAAACAAATCAAAACAAATATTCTCACCTCATAACTACACTTATTGTGTCTACATATTTGCTATAAAGACCCTTCAGATATTAATCCGAATCAAATCACCATGACCAGGACTTTATTCATGACGCCATCTAGTAAAAAAAAAGCACGAGCTTCTTTCTTTACTTTCGCTCGATTACGGCAGGCTAAAGTCATACGCCATACAGCTTTGACAAAACATTGGCAGAATAAACAAAACCAACATAAAAACCTTACTATTCCTGTTTGTCACACCGCACGCAATACATTATGTGTGGATGTGAGTCAGGACAGCTAATCTATCTAAGTTCAATGTCCAGCACCAAACTGAAAGACACCATAGACAGCACGCGTTAATTTTAGAACGCGCCAAAAGACTCGAAACGACCGTGACAGTTTTGACAACGTCAAACTCATGTTCAAAACAAAAACAAACAGAATGAAATGTAACAACATATTAAATAATTAGACAAATAAGTTTAGAGTTCTAACTAAAGTATTGTGAAAATTGAGTTTGTTTCCACAAAGGGGATGTATATAGAAATAAGGTTAGTAAATCAAATCTTATGAATATGTAACCGACACTTAGAAGTGTTACAAGCCAAAAGATAGACATATACCACTGCGAAATTTTCGATAAATACAGGATTTGTCAAAATTCCACCCATGACGGACATGCAATAGCGGGACGAAGGTTTAAGCAATTTTGAAAACGGACAATAAAACACGGTACAAGGGTATTGTTTGCTACCATCTATAAAAGTGGTTTCAATGAAACGGTTTTAGTAAAAAGTTTTTGGTTGAGCGGTGTGACGCAAAATACATATAAATAAAATAAAATTCAATTACTCTTTGTTTTCAGTTTAAAATTAAATGTTAGTGTATACCCAAAATTATAACCATTTTTTTTAAATCTGGAACGTAGATAGAGTTGCTATTATTTACTAGACGCACTGACGTTTAAGAGCTCAGAGTAAAGTGGCTGTGTTAAGTTAAGGATTTCGCTAGATAGCAAAATATTCCACAGGCGGACACGCGGGTACCTCCTAGTTTATAATATTTATAAGATTATACTGATTTCCTATTAAATTATTCAAATATGGCTTCATCATATGGAGAATAACTTAAAAATGAAAGAAGACATGTGATAAGTCTGAGACTCCTTTAGGGTTCCGTAATCAACAAGGAACCCCTTTAGTTTCGCCATGTCATTTCCGTACTTCTCTTACTAATAGGAAGCTGTAATTAGGTATGAATATTTAGTAAAAATACAATACAACGTGGTAATATCAAGTTTGATAAATATTTTAGCGCTTTACCTGGGATCTGTATTTCACGCGTCTAATGACATCCATTGCGACGTCAAGACACGCAATGCTGCCGCGTGGTCCAAGTGGCAGGAAATGACTGGTGTCATTCGTTACTCAAAAATGCCGGTCAGGTTGAAGAGACAGGTCTATAAACCAATCATTAGGCCTGTCTTTTTAAACCGCAGTGAGGAGTGGCCATTACTGGAGTGACACAAGCAGGAGCTGCGTGTCACGGAAATGAAGATAATGCCGTGGATGTGTAAAGTCACACAAGTGGACCACGTGAGGAATTCTCGCATCCGCGGCTGCCTTCGTGTCCGTGACATTGCAGATAAGCTGCATGAGTGTCGCCTTCGCTGGTATAGTCACGTCTTGCGGCAACCGCCGGGCCACGTGACAAACAAATGTCTGGCTATGTCGGCCCCGCCGGGGCCCAGGTGAAGACCCAAGAAGTGCTAGCTTGACGTCGTAAAGAATGACATGCGTGCCAATGGTCTCACTACAGGCGATGCTGACGACCGAAGGAAAGCGGACCCCGGGCGTGGCGAGACGCGAGTGGGATATACGTTCGGATGATGATGATGACCCTGCTTTACTTACTTTTGTTTTCTTCGTTCGACACGGATCAGGCCTAAGATCAGAGATCATGCTATCTACACACACCGGCACAATTAGCGGAACATAAAAAAGATGCTAAATATTTTTCTAAACAATTTTATTTTAAAAACCAATGAACACCATTCGCTGTCATTTTGTTTGGTCCAATTTAATTAAGAAAAATAGACATTACGGAAAAATAAACATTCTTGAATTTCCATGGTGACTAAAAAATAAAAAAAAACAATTAAACATTTTATTTTTCATTGGAATAAAGGATAAATCAGTATCGAGTATTTCCTCCACGTGCCCATATCAAAGTTTCTACCCGTCTTGGCATGCGAAGAATGATGTTGTCAATCGTTTCTTGGGAAAGTGTCTGCCATTCCTCCAATACGGCATTTCGCAGTTCATCTTAAGTCGCAGGAGCGGGTATACTGGATTTCACCCCACGTTTTAGTAAGTCTCAGACATCTTCAATCGGATTCATGTCTGGTGACCTTGCTGGTCACTCCATTACTGCGATGTTCACATGATTAAGGTACTCGCGAGTTCGCAGTGCGGTATGAGGCCGAGCATTATCTTGCATACACAAAGCCGTCACCTATAAAGGGGGCAAAAGGTAGCACGTTTTCTTCAAGAACCTCCCTTATGTATCGATCAGCAGTCAGACTCCCTCTATCGAACACCACTAAGTCCGTGCGAGCTCCCAAACATATCCCAAACCATTGTGGACCCTCCGCCGTATGGTACCGTAGTTTCAAAATTTAACTTATTGTATCTTTAACGTCCATCAATTTGATTTAATAGAATTCTGCACTCATCACTGAACAAACTTTACTCCATTGGTCCGTGGTCCAAAGACAATGCTCTCGAGCGAAATTGAGTCTGTTTCTGCGATGATGTACCTTGAGTTTTGGAGCCTTGGCGGGCACGCGTGAACGCAAATGCACTTCTTCGAACCGTCTTTGTACCGTGCGTTCACTTACTGCTACTCCTCAAACTTCTTGAAGAAGATTTCTGGCTTGCACAGCCGTCAAACGCGGATTCCTTCGAACACGCAGCTGAATAAAATTGTCATCTCTCCTCGATGTACGCCTATTTTTGCCTTGCCCGCGACGTCTAACGAGAGAATTAGTCTCTCTGTATCGCTGGACACTGCGATGAATTGTTGAAACTGATCGACGAAGCATCCTGGCGATATCTCTGTAAGTTTGATTACTGCTTCTCATCTCAAGTGCCCTGACAATTTCAGTCGGGGTGACATCAGGCATAATGATTCCCTTATCCTTCAGTAAGATTTAAGGAACATAAAAAGTCCAAAAAGGCTTGAATTAAATAAAAAATAAGATATTTACATACAAACTTGTGCACCCGTAATATTGAACACTCACTCGAAATTATTAAAACGTCGATTAAAATTAAAACAATCACAGAAAAAAGTGACGATCAACAGTGTTCTGATTTTAAAATATGTTATTCTAAAATAAAATACTCATAAACCAGCCATCATCATCATCATCCGAGCGTCTGTCCCAGTTGCGTCTCGCGACACCCGGGGTCCGTTTTCCTACATTTTCTCCTCCACTTCGCACGGTCGTCGGCATCCCCTGTAGTGAGACCATTGGCACGCATGTCATCCCTTACGACGTCAAGCCAGCACTTCTTGGGTCTTCCTCTCTTACCGGGACCCGGCGGGGCTGACATGGCCAGACATTTGTTACCTACGTAGCCCGGCGGTTGCCGCAAGACGTGACCATACTAACGAAGGCGACACTCTTGCAACTTGTCTGCAATGTCACGGACGTGAAGGCTGCCGCGGATGCGAGAGTTCCTCACGTGGTCCATCCGCGTGACTCCACACATCCACCGCAGCATCTTCATTTCCGTGACACGCAGCTCCTGCTTGTGTCGCTCCAATATCGGCCACGTCTCACTGCCATGTAAAAGGACAGGTAGGATCACAAATGACACCGGTCATCTCCCGCCATTTGGCCCACGCGGCAGCAATGCGTGACTTGACATCGCAATCGATATTACTGGACGTGTGAAAAACAGATCCCAGGTATTTAACCTGGTCCGTGCGCTCGACCAAATCACCGCCTATGCGGACGGATGTGGGATCTGTCGAGTTTAGTGCCAAGTACTCGGTCTTCGCCACATTTAGTTTCAGACCGCCGTTCTCAAGCGTTTCCTTCCACGCCTTTACACGTCGCACCAATCTGTCCCTGTCCGCGTCTGCCAGTGCAATATCGTCAGCATACATGAGCAACCATGGAGGCTGCTCATGCGGGTTTCTGATGCTGTCCGACAATTCGTCTAATATTACACTGAACAGAAGCGGACTAAGGACAGAACCCTTGTGTACCCCGACGGTGATGGGGAAGGGTTTCGTGTCGCCAACAGCAGTCCGAACTATTAAATCGGAGTCACAGTACATGTCCCGGATAGTGTCAATATAGACCTCTGGAACCCCTTTGGACCGCAGTGCCCACCAGATCATCGCACGAGGAACACAGTCGAAGGCCTTCTGCATGTCTAGAAACAAACAGTGCAGAGGCGTGTTCTTCGACCTGTATTTCTCTGCGACAACCCTCAGGGCAAAAACAGGGTCCGTGGTCCCATGACCAGGGCAAAACCCAAATTGACACTCCGAGAGAGTACACTCCTGCCGGATCCGAGAGTCTATAATCCTCTCGAAGATCTTCATGGTGTGGGACATCACCTTTATACCGCGGTAGCTCCCGCACTCCTGCACTGACCCCTTACCTTTGAGAACTGGAGTAATAATACTCAGTCTCCATTGGTTTGGGATCTGCCCGCTGAGGAGTATGCGGTTAAAAAGGTTTACAAAAAATAGTCATAAACCAGCCAGCAACATTAATTGAAAAAGGTTTCACTCTTTTTTTATGTTCCGCTAATTATGTGTGTGTAGTAATATAGAAAATGTTCTGTTTATAGAGTTAACAGATTTTGGGCTAATTGCGGTTATTTTTTCATACCTTTTGTTGCTTGACGTTTCGACCAGGTTGCTCCGCACCGGCTGCGGATAGAGACTGACTCAGCCTATGACCAAAACCGGTGCAAACTGGTCTTAAAAACTCACAGGCAGAGTCAGCAACCAATGAACAATAACCGCGTTTAGTCCCGGAAATCTGTATCTGTACTAATATTATAAATGCTAAAGTTTTTCTTTCACGTTACTCTTTCACGCGAAACTACTAAATGAATTTTGATGATACTTAACAATAAAAAGGCTTACACATCAGAAGAACACATAGGCTACTTTTTATCTCGAAAACAAGTTCCTGTGTGAAACAGGAACTGAAAAAATTAACTTTCTTATTAAAAAAATTAAAAAATAATATTCTTAAACTATGCAACGCGATAGTTTAAAAGTTAGTTAACAAATTTTTAACAAACTTCATAAAAGGAAGAGCTAGTTACTTCAATTGACAGTAACTGCCTCTGTGGCGCGGTGGGAGTGCATCCGACTGCTACGCAAGAGGTCGTGGGTTCGATTCCCACCCAGGATAAAACTTTGTGTGATGAGCACGATGGTTTATTCTGTGTCTGGGTGTTATTTATCTATAATATGTATGTATTTAGAAATATATAAGTATGTTTATCAGTTATCTAGATCCCATAACACAAGCTAATATTAGCTTACTTTGGGCTAGATGGCGCTGTGTGAAAAGTGTCCCACAATATTTTTAACAAGAATTTTTTTTTTTAACTATGTTCGTTTTCACGCACTCACACTTTTGGAGACACACAAAGTGTTGCCTCAGAAATGTTATTAGAGTTGAACTAATTTTGATGGATCTTCTTAATTTCAAAAATAGTACGTCTCGTATAGTAATTTACATTACATCAAGATTAGAACAGTAGTTTTTGGAGCACTTTTATTTATGCGTATTTAACTAACTTCGACTATAGAGATTATGTTCTAATGTTTTACATGTTGATGTAAAATTAATAATTAATAATAAGGTATGATAGAAGATCATATTGTTCTGATGAAGATCTTCGGGGATATATATAAGGGAGATGTATACCTAAGTGACTCTAATAAACAAAACACGATTGCAGTGCTTTGTGATAGATTGTTTTGTGAAAATAAACCATTAAGAGCACTGAAACTCCGCTCAGTATCACACTACTCGTACTTGTAGAAGTTTTAAATAGTATATAAACATAAATACACGTGTAAAAGGGGCTATATTAACTATAAACCGTAAAAAAAATTCTTTGTTGACGCGACGTCACAAGTGAAAAACTAATAAAATGCAAAGCTGCCAGCATGTGAACGACTCGTATGGAAAATGAAAGTCTTGCTAGTTTCATTGAGACGAAGTTGGCTTGCTCGCGGCTACTGTAAAACGACAAGGTTATAAGCAACTGAGTTTAAAGTTTAGTTGAATATCCTTCTAGCAATTATACTTTCTTGGCAATCCGCTTCAAACGTCTTGCATTGATACAAGGTCACTTGCAAAAACATGAAAATATGTTGCTACAGTGCTATTGATTTACATATAATCTCCTAGATGTAAACCGTAGATCAATGAAAACAACGAAATGCCACTGAAAATAAATCCTTGAAAAACCTGTCCAAGATAAATCCTGACAACATTCAGCCAAGACAAAGATAAAGAGGAAAATAAATGTATAGTATATATTGATAATCAAGCACCAGTTAACATAAATCTCTAAGTTAAGTATATGGGCGCTCATACAATTTAGAGGTCTAGCATAATTGCCACCAACTTAAATAAGGTACAAATTTTATTGTCTAGGTGTAGTAAAACCCTCGGCACACGAGTTTGACTCGAGCTTGACCAGATTTTATTTTATTGATATGTCTGAAATTAGGTCAAAACATGCAACCGATTCCCTGGTACTCTAGATTGGCCTGCAATCTCTTTCAATTAATCATTATTTACCTTAGTGATTAGTCTAAAAAGAAGAAAAATAAAACATTCAACACATTTTTTTTCAATTGAGAATGTTTAAAATTCGTCTGAAAAAGTTACATTCTGAAATAGGATATCACGCAAGTTAAAATTTAATGCATAGTGGCCGGAACGTTAAGATAAGACGGCAGTTTCATATTTAAATCCCTATTTATTTCTATTGAAGTACCTATCGATTTTCAGCTGTGGATTTGATATTTGACTATGTGTTTCATTTCGCTTATCTATAAATTAAACAAAAAAGACACTTTTTGAAGTTATGCTTCTTTTGGCGCGTTATGGAAAATTGATTACAGTTTTTTTTTCAATGCGCGTCTTTACCGGCACAAAAAACCGACACTACCAAATTAGCTGATAAGTGTTTCCATGACAACTCATAACTAAATTAAAAGTATTGTCATTCTTTTGATGTTTTTTCTTACTCTTTTATCATTCCTGTAACAAACAAAGAGTTGTGGTATATTGTACAAATACATACATATTGTCACGCCTTTATCCCCGAAAGTGTAGGCAGAGGCATACTATACGCCCACATTTCACCGTATGTACTTTAGTCCCACGTAACAGGTGGTGAGCCCATTGCCGTGTTGAAATAGACGGGCGCAGGTTGTGGCGAACTGCTGTTGAAATTTTTTCAAGCCGCCGAACACATGTAGCTAATGTTGCTTAACGCAGTGATCGTTTACAGAACACTGAGTCAGCGGGGCCACGAGCGCTTCTGCAAGATAACAGAAGAACTGCAGAAACCCAGACTCCAAATCAAGGTGGAGTTGGAAGCAACTAGGAATACACCAAGATGAAGGAGCAGAATATATTTAAATACTGTCCAATCGCATTACTATAAATGAGATTTTAAGTCGGGTTTTAAGATGACATAACTTGGTGATGAACGTAATGTTAACTGTTTATGAATAAGGTCATAAGGAGCTGCTTACAATAGATAACATGTTAATAGTTTATGGATGGTCAATGGTCATAGATGTAATACCACGGTAAATTTTCAAGGTCTCTGTTGAGGTCCTACTATATACTATGTGTACATAATACATAAGTATTCATAGACAAATATATAACACTATTTCTATGAGCGCACCCCACCGATTGTAATCTGGGTGAGGGGCGAGCGATTGAGGCGGACGGACCAATCACTGTGCTCCCGTGACCAGAAAAGGGGGTGGAGTTTCGCACCCCTAGTTTTCTAGGGGTTAGTGTGCTTCCGCGGCCAACCTAGTTTGTCGTGCCCTCCGCGCGTCGCTAACTCCCCGCACCCGCTAATTTAGGGTTGATCAATCGGCCACGGTGACGTTACGTAAGTGACACCAAAATACTTGTTCTCTTCTCTCTGGAATATTGGGGTATACATAAGAATCGGGCGGGTCTTAATAACATGCTTTCATATCGATTAACTCATAATTACAATTAAAGGGGTTCTAATCCCACTTGATTTCTTCAGTTTTTTTTTCTTCATTATCTTATTAAGAGCTCTAATTCTAGGTTGATTATCTTGCAACATTCAATCAATATTACACCTTCTGTGAAATCTATAAAACGCATCAAGTTTATAAAACGCTTCAACAATATTTGGACCCCACTCAAACCAACCTCTACTAAAACCCCGATAGTAGTGGTATTATTTCATTGAAAAGTTAGAAAGCGAATATAATATTTTTTGCGTGTGATAGTAATCGTTTTACTAACTGGCTAGCTTTGCCTGCATGGTGAAGTTTGATCCGTACCCTTATCCGTTCTAAGCCTTTCTTAAAAGATAGACGTTATGCCACCGCACACTGTTCTGTAGAACTATACAAAAGAATTAATATCGTTTTAATTGTTTTGTTAAGTCTCTCTAGGTTAAGGCTTTATTTCACGCAATTTACAAAAAAATACAAATTATACATAGGAAGGTTTAAGTGTTATTCATGAGGATATGAATCACTCTATCTATTGTTGAAATTAATATGGTAATTTGTTCAGTAGTTTTTAAGTTCATCGCGAACAGACACACAGGCCGAAGCTGCCAGCGACTTTGTTTTATATATTATTCTAAGAATTTGATGAAATATGATCGCTATATCTAACTATATTAAATATAAATAAATAAATATCGTGGTACATTTTTTTAGACAGCGCCATCTAGCCCAAAGTAAGCTAATAATAAGCTTGTGGTATGGGATCTAAACGACTGATATACATACCTATATATTTCTAAATACATACATATTATACATAGAAAACACCCAAACTCCGAAACAAACATTTGTGGATCACACTAATATTTTTTCCGACGCTGGACCACAATCGCGGCAGTCGCATACACTACCACTGCGCCACCGAGGCAGATAAATATTTTGTTTTTTCAACGTGTGGACTTCCCCTCGGATTTTATGCCGGACTCGAACCGGCTAAAACCACACGGTCCCTGCCTAAATTACTCATTCATCTATCAACGCCCAGCCTTGATACACTTGCACCAAGGAACTTGAAATTTTGAGGGTAAGCTACCCTTATAATGTATGCACCCACTAAGATAAGAATTTTCAAAATTCCACCCCTAAGATGGCAAAGTAAGGGAATAATAGTTGTATTAAAGTTCGTCTTTTTCAAAGTTAGAGACATGAAACTACGTAAACCTATTTCTGATTACAAATAAATGGACGCGTATATCGCAGTTTCGCAAAATTTTACCCAAAAAGGTGTAAAATACAGATTATCTTATATTGGTAAAATTACTGGGTGACTCAATCATTCAATAACGTCCAGCCGAAAACTTTACTAAGAAAACACGAAATTTTTCGAATAAGCTGCCTTTATAATTTAGGCTTAAGAAAGGATTTTTGGAAATTTCACCTTTAAGGGGGTAAAATAAGGGATAAACGGTTGTTTGAAAGTTCGTCATTTTCAAAGTAAGAAACATAAAATTGCGTACATATATTTTTGGTTACAAATAAATGAACACGTGTTTTGCGGTTTTGCATAATTTACCTGTAAGGGGCTACAAATAGGGGTTCTAAGTTTACATGGGACATTTTCCATATTCAAAGATAGCAACACCAAACTTCGAGTACCTACAACTTATTAAATATAAATAAACAGGTGTTACAGGATTTTCCAAAATTCTACCCCTAAGGGTGTGAAATAGGGGATGAAATTTTAATGAAAATATTTGAAAACTAAGTAGAAGCATGGGTTAGAGGTGTTCCAATTATGTCACGGGCAAAGCAAAAATCTATACTTTACCTCGAGGAAACTTCTTAATTTTCAAAGCTATCACCCTTGAAGTGTAACATAGGGGATCAAGTTCGTATGAAAGTATTTTAAACCTGAAAATGGGCATGGGTTAAATATGCGAGGTGCAACGGGAGTTCAAAGAATGTTATGAGCGAATCCGGGGGGCACAGCTAGTCTTCTATCTATATTAATAAAATTACGGGTGACTCACTCATGTATCAACGCCCAGCCTTGATACACTTGCACCTAGGAGCTTAAAATTTTGAGGGTAAGCTCATATAAAATAAATATACAACAAATAAACATACAACATATAAACATACAACTAATATAATGTAGGCTCCCTAAGAAAGCATTTTTCAAATTGCCACCCCAATAAGGGATAGACGGTTGTATGAAACTTCGTCATTTTCAAAGTTAAAGAAATGAAATTACGTGCACCTATACCTAATTACAAATAATTGGACACGCATGTCACGGTTTTGCATAATTTTACCTATATAAATATAGATACATGTTTCAAGGTATTGCATAATTTTACCTGTAAGGGGGTAAAATAGGAATTCATAGTTTATATAGGAGATTCCTTATTTTCAAAGATCGCAACACTATACTTAACGAAAAAAAAATAGTCATGTGTTTTCAGTCTTCAGTTTCAGGCTAAAAATAATCTACCCTTTTTATGCATTATAAAACTAATAACTTCCACGGGTGTACGGTGTATGTCACGAGCGATGCTAGTATTTTACATAGATACTACTCGAGACACACGCGAAATAATATTTGTTTACATTCACCGATCAACGTGTTGCGTTCGAAACGTCGCGTCGTCGGTGAATTTATAGTGTTTCCCGTTGACCTAGAACTATTAAATTTGGCAACTATATAATATCTTTTCCGTTTAATTAAATCTTTAAAAAAGCCTATAAATTTGTACGGAACCCTCCTGTGTGCGGTTGCTTGACGTTCAAATTTCTCTTTAAAATCGAACGAAATTCAAACATTAGTTCGGTTACTAAGAAGGGATAAAAATGCCTGTTGCTTTAGCGGATATAAGTAGAAAGTGTAATTGACTGATTCTCTCAAATTACCGCACACACATCGATCTGATTTATTTCGAAGTTTGCAATTATTAAAAGTTGTCTCCAATCTCTGAATGTAACCACGACTTCTCATCAGGTGGACGTTGTCACGTTGACGACTTGCTGTAAATAATCAAATATTTTCCCAATTTTCGCAATAACACACGTGTGAAATCATTTTGGGAGGGTAATTCACCTTACTGTTCCACTCTGACCACACAGGTTGGTACAAGGTCTTGTTTCGAGTTTTCCGTTACTCGACAGGCACCGCTTGCAGGTCAGATTGGTAGGGTATTGTACCCAAAAGTCATTGCTGGGACATCTGATATTAATCGGATAGTTAATATTATTAATCAAGGATTTTCGTAAGCTCTGGCCACGGAATATAACGAGAGTTCATTGGCGGGTGAAGCCGTGTGACATGAGCTCGTAGCTATATATAACTTTATAAATATTCATTGACTTCAGAACTTCTCACCCAAATTGCTAGTGAGATTTTTACTTTCCAGTGTAGCATAAGTGACGTGCATTGTCACTTTTGTTACAATTTGTGACGCCATTGTTGTGAAGATATTGTTTAACGGAACGTGAGGGTACTTTGAATCATACGCCTAGCAGTTTTCTTTGATTTTGTCATAATAACCATAATAGTGTCTCGTACTCGTCTGCGGGTGGGGTTTTCCGACCTTCTACCCACGGCCAGTTCTAGTCGGGGCCGCTCATGGCACTCAAGCCGCCAAATAGGCATTCAACTTGACTTAACGACTGCCATGTGCCACTGACAACCGGGATCAACAGCTCAACTTACCTTCGGAAGCACGGGAACGCTCGTAAATGGAAATGCCACAAACCGGTCCTATTTAATCGTTTACAGAACACTCACTGAGTTAACGGCGCTATGAGCGCTTCTTACTTAGTTTTATAATTGATTCATACTAGACTGAAACCAGAATGTGTATTTAAAATTTTTTAAATGTACCTATTATAATAACTATTAAAGATACAAACTAAAGATTTCAATAAAGTTTTACCTTTCTGTTCACTTCCTTGAGGCCTAGCATTTCTAAGTCTATGTGACTCTCTATACACTCAACTATCACACAGCATATATTACTTAAGCCTGAATAACAGATATATTTTATTTCTATTACACACTGGTTTCACAAGGTTAACGAGTAATGAAGGGTTAAATAGACTCTCTTAAAAATATGATGATATTGCTAAGCTAAAACAATCACTGCTACATGGGTCATCCTACCTACATTGTGTAAAAATAAAGCCCTCATTAAGTAATACGAGTAAAACCAGACAATGAAACGCATATGCAAACAGTTCTTTTTATTCAAAATCGTGCTTTGACACTCTTGCAGCATAATTATCATCATCTCAGTTTATATATTACTTACTATTACCATGCCAACCATAGAAATGTACGTATAAAGAAAGCTGAATCATATAATAGAAAAAAATAGAGAGCGTTGAAAAAATGTTATAGTTTTTTGCTGACACTGAGCACTGAATGCAGTGTACTTGTAAACATTTTCCTTAAGCGAGACCCGCTAACTCCAAAAGTAGATATTGGATACAACGAAGCCAAAAAAAGTAAACGTACCTAGAAAAAATACAATAGCTACTTGTCGTTTCGACCGTGTACTCAAACAAAAAATGAACTAATCAAGCAATTTTAGAGTACCTACCCACGTGAACGATAGATGTAGTGACTTATGAACACTTATCAACTCATTAATGTAGTACGTAGTTAGTAAAATATTCACTAAACTAAAGAAAAAATTTAGTACCTATAGAGCTACTCGTACCTAAGCACTTAGATTTTTACATTGAACGAAGCTGATGAGGAGCTGTAGTTGCTAAATTTAAGCTAAATCCGTCCAGTAGTAGCTGTACCGTAAGTTATAGATTGTTAGATTAGCACAACTCAGCCCAGTCAGAGGTATAACAATATTACTAACTGACTAAGGTGCCTTTTAAATATACTCATTATTTAAAATACTCAGGCTTACGCTTAAACATTGAAGCGTGATTACTAATTACACTCTAAAAATAATCGACTGTAATGCTACTAGCCTTCTAGGAAGTTCTCCAGGTAGTGTCTTGAGAAGGAATAATTTTTTTGAGGCTTAAATGCAGTTAAGCATTTTTAAATTTACTCTTTAGATTTTTGAAGTTATAATTCTATTGGCGCGTTAGAGAAAAATGATGAGAGTAAATTTTAACGATACCCATGCAGACCGTTACGAAAAACCGACACCCTGAAGTTAGCTGATAAGTGTTTCCATGACAACTTATAACTACATTCAAAGTAGTTTTCAAACACCCTGAAGTTAGCTATAGTCAACATTTTAGTTTTTTGTACTAACGTAGGATAAGGCGAATGATAAAATTTGTAAAAACGATTTTTTTATCTTGTTACGCCAAAGAAGCATAACTCCTAACGCACACGCGTTAGTAGTTATGCTTCTTTGTATATAAGTACACATACACTGTATTTTTAGTTTTAGTCGTATTTTAGGGTATTTTATAAGTTTACGTGTAAGAATTGATGAATGGAGATGTTATTAGAAAGTCTTAGTTTAGCTAATTCAATAGTAATAAATATTAATAAATATTATATACTAACTAATATCCGAATCTGATCGCGTAGTGAAGATTTCTCTTAGCTATCCATTTTACACAGAAATATGGTCTAGGGATAAACGGTAGGTTTTAGCATTCAGGGAAAATGTATATATCTAACAATAAAAGAAATTTCTAAATTACAGAGCTGGAGATTACCTCTTACCAACCTGACAAAGTTAGAACATCACAAACTTTACCTCATTTGGAATGGATTTGTGGGTTGACAATTTTAATACAGTAATCGACTTTATAAATTTCATCAATGGTGATCTTTTTCGTTTTTAGTTATATTAAGTTTCGAATAGAATTCAAAATGCAAGTATTTCAAATTGCTATTGAAACCCCAATTAAAAAATTTGTATTTTTAAATAAATAGTAGAAGTTTAAGCAGTGCAAGGACATTTCTAGGTATTGAACACAAGGTTACTTGTAGAATGTTTTACAACACATACATTGCATATTTTATATCGAGGTACTAATTTGCTATCGTAAAGTCGCAAATATGACACGATTCACTTCATAGTAATCGTGACTATGACCGCTTACGATACAAGAAGTGCCAATCATGCACTGTTTGGAATGGACATGAACTATACAGCAAAACAAAATGTGTATTAAGTAAAATCCCTGTAGTGGTGAGACCGATGTACTTACTAGACGGCAACTTTGTTTATTATTTGCTTAATCAAAGTGGAGCTGAAAATATTGCTTTGAAATTGAGAAAACGCAGATTCGAATCTCACTCAATGCTCTACGTAAGCAATTGATAGATTCCTAGGTGAGAAGTGAGTGCACGCAGAACACTAATTGATGTGACGTTGACAGTCTCAGAGCATAATATCATCCAAGTATTAGATTTGGTGGTCTGCAATGCCTTCGTTCTGGAACCCAGGACCCTTGTATCTAGTCTCCATGCTCCACTTCGCAGGGTCTTCAGCAAGCTTAGTAGTGATACTAATCTACTTATATTGATCATACTCTCCTACTGGGAGAAGAAATCAACAAATTATAACTTTATAACTACAATCTGGGGATGAAGAGTAGAAGCGTGCACGTCGCCATCCCTGCCAGCTACGGCTGCAATTCTACTCCAACACGAGTGCCACCAGGGCGAACTATGCTAGGGCGTGCCCCCGAGGCGACGCGCACCAGTTCGTCCCCGCTGGTGCGAAAAGTGTGAGCCAGAGCGGCGTAGGGGACCGCCACCCTACACGCGCGGCCCGACACGGCGGGAAGTGGAGGATGGAGTGCAGGGTAGCTGCGTGGAATGTTAGGGGAGGAATGACAGATAAGATGAATGAGTTGATGGATGTTATGAATGAGAGAAAGTTAGATGCAGTGTGCTTGACAGAGACCAAGCGCAAGGGCAGCGAAGTCTTGGAGCTCCCGGGTGGGATGCTCGCGCTTTGGTCTGGAGTACCAGAGAGCGAGTATGGCAGTCGGGGGGTTGGAATTTTGCTGTCCTCGCGATTGGCCTCCGGTATGTATGAGTACAAACTGGTAGGTCCTAGAATCCTCTGGATCCGTGTAAAACTTGGTTTGACGAAGATTTTCCTGGTAGCTGCTTACGCGCCAGTATCTTCGTCGAACGCGAGTGAGCTAGAGGACTTCTGGGAGAGTATGAGAGAAGCTCTAAATGTGATAGAAGGAAATGAAAGACTTATAGTATGTGGAGACTTGAATGGATGGGTGGGTACCGCTCGCAATGGTTTTGAGTCGGTACTCGGGAAGTATGGGGATAAAAGGGTGAACGACGCTGGCAAGCTAATACTGGCATTTTGTAAGGAGAAGGATTTGTTTGTGGCGAACACAATGTTCAACCACAAACAAATTCATATGTATACTAGGAGATGTAAGTCAAAGAGAAGCATGATAGATCTATTCCTAATGGATAGTCGGCTCCGTAAACAGGTGATGGACACGAGGGTTTATCGAGGCGCTGAGCTGGGATCAGACCACTACCTAGTCATAACTAGGATTAGGGGTCTGTTCGCGGGTTGGCGTCATCGTACCGAGTGTCCTGAACCTGGGCCGACTTATAGCATCAAAAGCTGGAAGCTGCCGAAAAGCTTGGCGACGTCAATGTAAGCAGTGAGAATGTGGAAAGTGTATGGCAGAACCTTAGGGACAGTATGATAAATGCCGCTGTGGAGGTGTGTGGAGAAACGAAAAGAGGCAGTAGTAATAAGCGTGATGCATGGTGGAATGAGGAAGTGAAAGAAGCAGTTCGAATGAAGAAGAAAGCATGGCTAGACTACTTAGCCTCGCGGAATGATTTTAATATGAAAGAGAGATACAAGCTGCAGAAAGTTAACACGAAGGCACTGATAGAAGAAGCTCGTGAAAGGTGCAGAATGAAAGCGGATGAAAGGTTGTCGTCCAATTTCCGGGATAATGCCAAGCTCTTCTGGAAAGAGGTAGGCAAGACCCGGAGTTGTTCGGCAATCTGCAGTATGAATAAAGTGCTTAGTGTTAACAATGACGTCCTAACAGACCAAAGTGACGTCCTGCAGAGATGGAGTGAATATTATGGAAAGATGTATGCAAGAAAAGACAGAGATGCCACATCGGGAAGTGGAGCTCACTTCGATGCTCCGGATCCCGATGTCATTGAAGTCATTAGTATGAAAGAAATAGAACAAGCGATAAGAAGTATGAAATGTGGTAAGGCTGCGGGAAAAGACAGAGTTACTGCTGAGATGATCAAGTACGGTGGGTCGCGTGTCTGGGACACACTTTGTCTGTTATGCAACTTGTGCTGGCGGACGGGTGAGGTCCCAGATGACTGGCGAGTAGCAGTTGTAGTACCTATTTACAAAGGGAAAGGCTCGCGCCTAAACTGCTCCAGCTACAGGGCGATCAGCTTGGTCAGCTTAGCTAGTAAGGTGTATGCAAAGGTTATAACGGCACGAATGCAAGAAAAGTCTGAAAGGTATTTATGGGAGGCTCAATGCGGATTCCGACGTGGAAGAGGTTGCATGGATCAAGTGTTTTCTCTCCGCATGATCGCGGAAAAGTTTCTGGCTCTTAGCCAGAAGGTTTTCTGCGCTTTTGTGGATCTAGAGAAAGCATTTGATAACGTTGTGAGAGAAACGCTGTGGGACTTGCTGCCAGGATATGGTGTGGACGGCTCGCTACTGCGGGCAATACAGTCGCTTTATAGGGACTGTAAGGCTTGCGTGCGAGTAGGGGGGGATGTGTCACCTCTTTTTGATGTCTGTACAGGCGTCAAACAGGGATGTGTCATGTCCGCCTGGCTGTTCATAGTGTATCTGGACAGTTGCCTGCAGAAGTTGAAAGATTTTAATATGGGTGTGAATTTGGGTGACTTTACAGTAAACTGTCTGCTGTACGCTGATGATGCGGTGCTCATGGCCTCATCAGAAGCCGACCTACAGGCATTAGTCACTAATATGAAAGAGGGGTGTGAAAGTAAGGGTCTCCGCATGAATGCAAGTAAAACTAAGGTTCTAGTATTTGAAAGAGGTGACGTAAGAACTAAATGCGAGATTAGGGTAAACCAGGAACGTCTAGAGCAAGTGAATGAAATTGTGTATTTAGGAAGTATGTTTAGCGCGGATGGAAGATGTGATTCGGATGTAGAACGGCGAGTAGCTGCCGGAAACAAAGTTAACGGTGCTTTGTCCCAGTTAGTAAAGCGACAAAGCATCGTAAAAGAAGCACGAATGGCGATTCATAACGCAGTGCTAGTGCCAACTTTGCTTTACGGTAGTGAAACCTGGGTATGTCAGCAGATGCATGAAAGTAAATTGAATGCTGTGGAGATGCGATCACTTCGAAAATTGTGCGGCGTTACCTTGGCCGACCGAATACGTAACGAAGTGATACGCAATATGGCAGGTTTGAATGAAAGTGTCAGCGTTAAGCTGGAAAAGGGCGTGCTCCGTTGGTTTGGACACGTCCAACGAATGAGTGAGGAACGATTGACGAAGAATATATATTGTTCAAAAGTAGAGGGTAGAAGGAGTCAGGGAAGGCCGAGACTTACATATGAAGACCACGTGAGCAGATTGCTCAAAAACGGAAAGGTCAAAAGTACTCGGATACCCAGACGTGCGTGTATGAAGCGATTGATGAATCTCGAAGAAGCGAAAGAAGTATGCATGGATCGCGAAGCCTGGCGATCTGTCCTCTCTGACTACCCCGTCAGGGATACAGCGTGAAGATAGTTAGTTAGTTAGTTAGTTATAACTACAATCTCTTTTGGAATTATCGAGTAAGACGATTACGGACATTCTTTTACAAAAAAACCGTGAATGTGGGACAAAATACAACTAGTGAAATGTGGGCGAGTAGTATACTCTACCTATCCCTTCCGAGGAATAGGAATGTATCATTTTCAAAACATTTCTAATTGGTTACATACGTCTCACTTTCGCTTATAGACTTTCTTCATCACTACATATTATAAAACAAAGTCGCTTTTCGCTGACTGTCCCTATGTATGCTTAGATCTTCAAAAATACGAAATGAATTACGATGCGGTTTTTTTTAATAGTTAGTGTGATTCTTATAAAAGGTTCTTATGTATAATTTGTTAAGTTTTTGTATACATTACCCAAACTATAACGATATTTGTTGGGAATGTTGGAAAAAATAAGCCATCTGGGATCTTTCAACAAAAACGCTGCCTAAACCCTTTGAGATATAACAAAATAATGTATTGTGCAATTGTGTATCTAATGTAGGTCTACAAAAAAATCCGCGACGATATATGTCTATCTCATAAGAATAACATACTATATCCATTTTTATACTTTAAAAAAACATCAATTATTAAGCGGTTTTTTGAAGGCTATTTACACAAATATGCTATTAATCCTTATCATTTTTACTTCGTTAGTTGGCTTCAGCATTTCATGAAGATTATTTTGTCCCTTTTCACCTTGCAAATTAAATGAATATCTTACGAGTTATCGCAGATTCAAAATAAAGCGCAAAGAAATTAATTTCGTGTAACCATAATTCAACCGGCCCGTGCGGGCGTAGGTAGGTAGGAACTGGAGAGCGGTGAAGTAAGTACCTACCTAATCAATGAATTTGGAAAATGTTCATACATTATTGTGAATGTGAAATTAACAAACAACGAGTTTAAATGGGTGCCACGGGGTTCGAAATATGTCACGGGCGAAGCCGGGCGGGACAGCTAGTTACTTATAGTTTGAACTTTCACTTTGTGGACACTTTTTCTGTGTACTCTCAATATACTGAATAATAGTCGCGACTAATATTCAAGCAACGGATTAGACGCGCTCTTGATTGTTTCAGCCATAAAGTGCGCCTTTTACAAACTGAGCTTGGTCACGCTTAGTTGAGTTCGGATTTCCCTTGATCGAGTTAAGCCTAGGTCAATGACTGTCTACCAAAAGCCCAAATAATAACAGTCAGTCGTCACCACTTCTTTGTGCCACCAGTATATATGTTAGTAAGCTAGATACGTTGATAAATAGAGCATTCTGTGCGTTTTATAAATGTTGTCTTATAGTGTCAAAGATGTGATTTGGATATATAGATTTTCATGAAAATTTGAAATTGTATAGTTATAGTTGCAAACATTGACATACTTTCGAGGTCTTATGCTTTTGGGCCCATTAAGGATTAGGAGTTTACCAGTATAAGTTGTAAACGAAACCTAGAATAAGGAACACGATAAAATATTTTTGAAGGACTGCCAGAGTTAGTCTTAGGTTCGAGTAAAACCTGCGCCGGAGACTCGTCTGTCTCGTTATAGGTAAATTTGCCTTATAAATTGATGCCTCAATTATTTTATATATTAGAATGTGTAGTTAAAGGGAGGTTTGACACACACACACACAAGATAAGGTTTTTCCATAATCTTCCCAAAAGTATGCAATGTAAGTGTCCAATAAAGGCATATTTTACAAATATTAGAATTACAAACCAATAAAACTTAAATCTCAGTCGGTGAAAATACTAAAAATATTATACGATCTCAGAAATGATTCTACCTATATAAGAAAGGTTGGAAATATTTAGTTACTATTTTATGAATATGGAGCTAAACACTTAATATTACACAAACATGGTCTATGTGTATTTCCAGATAAGAATGAAGTCTATCTTTAGAACCAAAACAATTGCAACCTCTAGCTACCCCATTTAACCTAGTACCTGAAAGTTTGAATCCAATAAGTATATCATACCAAAATATATATATATATATACCAAAAAATGTAGGTGTCCTTCATTTTCATTATCGTATACTATCAGGATTATATTCTGAGAAGAGTTCTTCAGGTGAGATCCTTTAATAGATATAAGTACCTATCAATAAATATTTAAACAAACATAGTAAATAACTGGGTTATTTTTTTGGAATTTAGTTTTAACATATTTTTGATAACATCTTTGTATACTACATTTTCTACTACGCACCACTTTTGCGCCACGCAATGGTAAGTTTATGCGACTCCTGTATAAGCTGCACGTATCCAGGTTCAGAACAAATATTTGTATAATATAAATATTTCTTTCGAGCTTTGGGTGTTTCTTATGCATAATACGTATACTCGTATATTTAGAAGTATATAGGTAAGTGTGTTTATCAGTTGCCTAGATCCTATAGCGTAAGTTTAAATTAGGTTAATTAGTGCTATATGATGCTAAATAATTTATTTATTGAATAATCAATACCTTCTCTAAACTTGAATATTCATCTCGTAGACTATAACATAAAATTTTCTTTACTCTTATATCATATAAACTCTTATATACAGAATGGATATTTGAAACGGGGCAGTAAAATATGGAATCCTAAAAACCGCATCAAAATCGGTCCATCTGTTTGAGAGACAGACATACACACAGACATCGACGTCAAACTATAACACTACTCTTTTTGCTTAGGGGATTTAAAACCATCGCCAGCTATTGGGGACCTGAAATTGAAGAAGTCTCACTCCTAGTTACATTCCAAATTCGTAATACAAAAGAAAATAAAAGTTTTTAGAAGGTGCTATAGATTTAGTTATCCGTATTAGATCAAGAGTCTCAACTATAAAGCTGCAAACGCCTAGTATGCAGTGGCGATATAGGTAAATGTATAATTTTACAGCATCAATATCAGCGCAAGGAGATAGTAGAGATCGTGACGCAGCGGCTGCGACGCGGTTTATCGCCCGCATCGGCATCATGGTCGTCGTAAATAATGTGTAACTTTTCCCGCCCCGCCCATACCGAGTAAAGAACAAAAGCGCTATGCAGTCTATGCTAGACGCGTAAAAACTTGACCTTGCTTAATTCGTAAGTAATGCATGCAATACCGTCTGGAGGCTAATGAATAATTTCTGTCTGTACATTGCAATGTATGAATAATAGTAGAAATATATTGTTTTCTGTGAAAATAGCCAAACATTATGCAAATGAAAACCAAAAGAGTATGTTGGTTCAAATTGAATTTTTAATAACTGTAGATTTTTATCATTAGATATTAAGTTGTATAAAACTTTAAACTTAGTAAAGTTGTTTAGTTACTTTAAACTCAAATATACTTTTATAATGAAGTAAATGATAAATCCATAGGTATGGAGAAATTAAAGTTACTAATTGCGATTATATTAATAAAATCGCAAAAAATTTTATTGTTACTGTGATTAAGGAAAAAAATGTGACTCTTCAAAGCCTTTTGTCTTTTTCTTCCGAAAGATAAAACAATTGTAAAGAAATGATATTTAACTATCATCCGCTTTTTCTGTTGCTATACTAATAGCACTAATAGCTATCAGATAACTGTTTACTCTAGGTATTGTTATTATCTCCCAACCCCGTTATGACTTTTGCTCCAGATCCTTGTCACTTGCTTAGCAGGGATACCACTGCAGGTCAGATTTCCTTTGATAACCGAAATTTTTGATGAGACATCAGTAGGTTGATTATATTTAACGAAATGTGACACGATTTATCATTGGTGAACAACTACAATACCTAACTTAATCGCTTAGATATTTTAAGGATATTAATTTCTTGAATAATCATTCCAAAGGTGATATTATCAGTGTTTGACGCAGTTTCAGCTTTATGAATGTAGTTTATGTAGAGAAGTATAGATCCCCGGCCAGATGACTTGATGACAAAACGATGTAGATCTTATTCAAAATGACCTAGATACGAGTAGAATACAAGACTGGTGCAACCTTAACCTCATGCAACTCAGTGTGGCCAAGTGTTGACACGTTAGATTCTCAAAAAAAATAAACAAAATTGATTCCAAATATAGTGTTGGTGTAGCTGAAATGCAGCAGATCAACAAAACTAGAGACCTCGGAGGAACAATTGACGGGAAGCTTCAATTTACATCTCATATTGATGCGATTGTCGGGAAGGGCGCCCAAATGCTGGGGTTCTTGAAGCGGAACGCAAGAGGCTTTAGACAAACTCAAACCAGAAAAACACTTTACAATGCATTGGTGCGTAGTCACTTGGAATATGGGTCCGTGCTTTGGAATCCATTTTATGCCGTACATGCACAGTAAATCTAATAATAAATAAAATCGAAACCATACAGCGTGCATTTATGCGACATTTAGCGTTCATTTCGCAGGGTATATCACACAGAACTGTCTACGATCAGCGCCTTAAACACTTTAAAATGACATCGTTGTCGAATCGTAGAAAGTTGCATGACATGATCCTCTTGTATAAAATTATTAACAATAATGTCGATCTCAGTAATCTGTCGAACCGCCTTCTGCTCACGGTTCCTCGGAATCCACTACGCCGTCCTCTAACCAGAACAATTCATCAGCCATTAGTGAGAACGAATTTAGGACTTAATTCACCCCTGATACGCGCTTGCCGTGAGTACAATACGCTGTGTTCAGTAAACTCGATCTACTTGAAATTTTTCATGACTTGTTTTGCGGGTTCAGGAAGAAGGTGGCGGTATCGCTTGCATAGTCTCCGCAATTTTTAGCTTTAGCTCTTTTACACGTTCATACTACTTTAAGTATGTTTTAATTAAAAGCGTTTAGCGTTCTTTAACACGTGGGTATAGCAGATTACTTCATTTAGTTCTCAGAAATTATATGATTATATAATATGAACCATCAATATTGTTTGAAAATTATCACGATAGGTATTTTTGGTTACTCGGGAATTTATTAAAATAAAAAAAAATCAATTTAGATAAACTATCTCGTGTTAGTTTAATAGCGTAAAATAATAGATTTTGAGTCGATACTATCTAAGAGGTGTCTATACCTAGGTAAATTACCCAGCAATAAATGCGTGAAACGAGTAAAACGCTAGACTTATCAAAAATAGTTGCGTCAAACGTAACTCACATGACGATGCAACAATTACAAGTATGTTTATCAGTTATCTGGTTATCATAGTACAAGCTCTGCTTACTTTGGAATCAGATGACGTTGTGTGAGTTGTCCCAGCGATATTTATTTATTATTTTATTATTATTATTAATATAAAACCATGCTCAGGACTCTTTTTGAGAATGGTTACTATTAAGAAAAACAGTTTTTTTATTTTTCACACTCACAAATAGAACAAAAACAAATTTGTTAGAAATCTTATTTCACTTAGCCCCTTTAATTAGAGAACTCTATATTATTCTAAGTTGAGAACTTTGACAACAATATATTTGCAGTCGCGAAGTTTTCCAAGCGCGAGCTCACTTGTTTTCTGGTAACTGTTGCGACATCATGCTGCTTATCATTATTTTTTTTTAAACTAACTACCCTTAAATTATCGCGATAACTTTAGAAGAATTATACACTATTCGTCTGAGCATGTAAGCAGTCTCACAAACTCGGTTTTATGTTTCTTGCAACTTATTATGCAAATATCATTTTTTTTTATTTAAAATTTAATTTGTTGTCTCTATTTGCATTTAAATAAAATAATCACGGTCTGTGCCTTCCATATCCGCCCCCACTTGCTATTTTTATAGGTTGTTTTCCTATGGAGTTGTAACTCTAATTTGTTTAGAGTTCTAACGCCTTTCAAGTCTATTATATTCTATTCCGAGTATATAACATAGCGGCCCGCCCGGCTTAACGTATGGGTGTCAATCAACAGATATTGAAACAGTCTTGAATACGAAATAATTTATTTGGATAAAAATTAACACATCCTACTTAATATTAAAAATGCGAAAGCTATAATAACTCTTCCACGTAAAAACTACTGATAGTATTTTGACGAAACTTTACAATTACATAGCTTACACATCAGAATAACACAATGACATGGGCTGTAATACGAAAAACAAGTCCCTGTGGGAAGCGAGAACGGGAAAACATCACCACGTGGGCGAAGTCACGTACGTCAATTAGGAATAAGTAAAGTATCGATAACATTGTCTAATTTTGATCGGCATTTTTATCAACATTTAAAATGTAAAAAGTTGTAGTATAGACATAACTACAATAGTTGGACAAAACACAAAAACTTTGTGTGACCTTTTATAGATATTGATATGTTCTATAATATTGTAGAACATTTACTAACATTCTTACAAAAAATAGATAGTCGTAACAGAATATTTTTGCTTTTTAACAGTTAAAAAAGCCTTGGATGTAGACTTTTTAAATCGGTAATTAGCGTCTGTCTGGGTCTACTAATAATTAAATATGTTTTTGAAAAATGGACTGCGTTTATTTTTGGCACATACAGTATGTTATTGTATTCCCAGTTAGTTCCGAACCCTACAAGGAATTGGAGCCCGGAGTCTACTTTTATTTGGCTGCTAAGAGCAGTTATTTTTGGCTTTTGATTATCGGCTTTGTTGGGAGCGTTACCTTGACCGATAATTAGCCGGTGTTAGCAGGGGAGGACGATTTTCAACATTCGTAAATACTGCTCCGCTCTTCAGAGTAGTAGCGTAATGACATATAGCTTATAGTCTTTCTCTATAAGTGGGCTATCCAACGCAAAAATAATTATTCAAATCTCACTAGTAGTTCCAGAGAATAGCGCGTTCGACCAAACAAACAAACACACAAACTCTTCAGCTCCATATATTTTTATAGAAGTATAGACATTCATTTGCGCAAATGGATGAACATTGTATATGGAGCAGAAATAGCATTAATCAATATTTTTATGAAAAGCATTTGTTCAATTTAAAAATTGAATTAATTATGACTGAATTGTAACCAATTGTCGACTATTACAAAAGTAAAAATAGTGACCACTATACCAACCTAGTGGTTCTGTGAACCGTAAACTTCGGAGTATTTTTTGATTAATTTCTTTTTTTTCGTTTTGAGCGCCCTTGTCAACCACTACGGGACCATTTCCCCTCCCCTGCCTCCATTTCCCCCCGATCGCAAAACCCCCTCGATAAAAATTGTTATCAACATCAAGGATTGTCCAAGCCAAGTTGCATGCAGATCTGATGAAAAATGCGACCTGTAGACTGAATGGACGGACGGTCGGACATCAATAGCATTTTTCCCCTACCAGTAGAGTTAAAACGGAGACTTTCGACTTTTCAGTGTCAGACTATGTCAGGGAGATTCGACTAACAGATAAACTGAAGCCCCAGTATTGCTTTTATTAGTACCTGCTATTCGTTCTGTAATATTACATATATTCTGTAGAAATAATAGAAAAAGGAGTAACAATATTATATAATAGGATGATAATAGGATGGTGTAAGCCAGTATTTTTGTAAATATTAAAAACAATTTGATATTTTTGACAGTGAACTCTACAATTACATATTTTTATTTATTGTAAATAAATTATTATTACAAATATATAGCACCAATTTTATATTAGTTACTGTTCAGTATATAAATTATTGTTACCTCTTTAAAAAATAATTAACGTATTGTTGAATGAATTAATGCTGCAAAATGAATTTATGCCGTAAAATTAACTGAACATTTAGTCTTCTAGACGCAATTATTCGTGTGAGTGCAGCGAGCAAAACGTTTAAGGATTGACTGAATTTTACGTCATGTTTGTCTGTCTGGATATTTGTATTCAAGTACTGGTCGTACAATTGCGCGGTTAATGACTTAAATTAAACAAACGTTATTAAACTTTTAACCATATTTTCGGTTGTTGTAGCCAAAAATCAGGTACACGTTATGCATGCAGAATGTTTTGAAGAAAGACTGAGTGTGAAGAGTTATATATTAGGGTTAAGGTTCACGATTTTTATTTGCAAAAAACATTAACTTTTAATTTTACTCGGAATTAAGGCAAATATAGTGAAGTATTCAAACTTTCTTCAAAATCTACCAGTAAAAAATGTAAAAAAAGATGATATTTTTACAAAATAGACGTATCTGAACGAAGTGGTGATTATAAATAAATTAAATTAAATATTGTTGGGACAACTCACACAACGTCATCTGATTCCACACTAAGCAGAGCTTGTACTATGGTAACCAGATAACTGATAAACATACTTATATATTTCTAAATACATACATATTATGGATAAATAACACCCAGACACAGAATAAACCATCGTGCTCATCACACAAAGTTTTATCCTGGGTGGGAATCGAACCCACGACCTCTTGCGTAGCAGTCGGATGCACTCCCACCGCGCCACAGAGGTATGAGTGATGGGTTGTCAGTAGTTAAAATTGAAGTAATGAGTGTCAGAATACACAATTTGAGTATTTTAACACAACGTGTAAACGGTAGCCAAAAGATGCGTTTAACAGCTAATCCCAGACTGCAACTAAGTTCCCACTCTACAAAGTAACTGTTAATTGTATACAAGCGACCTTATTAATGGATAGTTTTACAAAAAAAAAAGTAAAACGTTAAATTATAATAATATTAAACCAGATGGCGGAACTTTGAAAAAAAATAGTCTTCATATTCGTTAGCCAGGAAGTAACAAAAGCGGCTCATGTAGGTCCCGAAGCTAACTATACATATATTTAGTATAGTTAATATTGACAGAAAAAATCACTAAAACTATGTTGATTAGAAATGATCGAAGAACGGATCCCAGGTGTATTCCATTCCTAGTAACAATTTCATTTCCCAGCAGCAGTCCGGACCACAGACTTGTAATGGAAACGTCTTTTATGAAGATAAACCCGCTTTAGTGTCTAACCATTCATGATATACTTGATACCCTCAAGATCTTTCTGCATGCTGAGGTGCGTTTCAGATCCTATAGTTTCCATCGGTTTCTTAACACCAAAATTATTTCCATGGTCATTTCATCAACGCGAAACTATAATTCTAACCAACTTTCGCTATAGCTGGTCCTTGGATGGGTGACCACTTTGTGGCATTTAAATTTGCGAGTTTTTCCGTGCTTTGGGAGGCACTTAAAACCGTTGGTCTCAAATGGCAGTCGTTAAGTCCAATTGAAAGCAGCCTTAAAAAAATATTTAACAGAAGGTCACCACAGCCTACTTTGTCCATTTCAATACAATTTAATAGTATTCCGCTGCCTACCCCTTCGGGGATAAAGGCGTGGTAATATGTAAGCTCGTGAACCACTTTATAGGGTTGTCTATACTAATATTATAAAGAGGAAAGATTTGTAAGTTTGTTTATAATCAATAGGCTCAGAAACTACTGGGCCGATTAGCATTAGAAAGCTACATCCTTCATGAGTAACTGGATAGATGGAGTTTCAAAATGTTTTGTTTCTGTACGAAATCTCAAATAGCAAAACTTGACCACACGTCGAAGCGGGCGTCATCTAGTAAAATATATTTTAGTTGGTAAATATTTTTAAAAATTTTTTGCTTCTTAAAAAAAAGTCCATCCAACTCATCAGCTAGTAAAAAATATTTTAGTTGGTAACTATTTTTAACTATTTCTTTGGTTCTTAAAAAAAAGTTCATCCAACTCTTCTCACGTGATGAGGTAACAAACAAGTATTTAGACATTTTTATTTATTTTTTTAAAGAAACCTGTAAAAAAACTTTTAATAAAAAATCACTTATCCGTCATCTTGAGTGTTCCACTATGTAAAATATATAATAAGATCACACATATCATGAATTGTCATCCAAACTTAAGATAACTAGAAAATATCAGGCCTAGTCCGTCATTTATAAATGTTTGGCATATTGGAAGTAGAGTCATCATCATCCGAGCGCTTGTCCCAGTTGCGTCTCGCGACGCCCGGGGTCGAGATTTTGAGTGGAATCTTGTTTTTCAAGTGATTCTTGGCTTTTCATTAGATACCCATATTGTAGGAGTGCATAAGAAATAACTCGTTCGCCATCTTAGGTGGTCCGCCATGTTGGATTTAATGTCATACAGCAAACACTTATTACACAAGTCGCTCCAATATCCCCTAGTCTGCAATGGAAGAAAGTCGTGAACAACTTGTGTATGAAATCGAGGCTACTCTTGCAAGAGTCTCCGATTGGGGTAGACAAAATGTTGTCCAATTTAACCCTACCAAGTCTCAAGTTTGTGCATTCACCTCTAAAATAGCCCCATTTACTATACTCGCAAATTTGTCTAAATCCAGGGCACACCTCTCTCCATCTCTAATAGTATTGGGATCCTTGGTGTCGAGATCTCTAGTGACGTTCAATACCGTAGTCAATTAAAGGCCAACAGGGCGCGGCAATACTTTTCTGCGGAGCAAACACTGCTCCTCTTTAAGCGCTAGTGCGGCCACACAAGAAGTACGGCTATCACCTTTGGGCTGGTGCACCTGAATACCAGCTTTTGACTCAGTAGAAGGGCGTGCTATGAGGATTATCAATGATCCTCTACTAGAAGGCGGGGTTGAGCTCCTTCGTGATAGGAAAGACATGGCCTCTTTATGTGTGTTCTATCGCCTGTAGAACGGCCTGTGCTCTGAGGAATTCTTTGATATGATGCCCACGGCTACCTTCTATCATCGCACCGCTCGCAATAGACGGTAGTTCACCCTCACACTTTACGTCCGGAGCGCTCGCATATGTCTAGGTCCGATAGAGACTTTATTCCGTACACGCTTAGATTGTGGACTCCCTTGTTGGGATTTCCCGAACGGCTACTGTATGGGGGTTCTTCAAAAGGGGTCTTAGAAGGTTTATAAAGGGTCGGCAGCGCGAGTGCTGCACCTCTAGTGTTGCAATGCCTATGGTTTAGGCTACGGTGACCACATTCCATCAAATGGGCCGTATGCTTGTCTGCCATCTCAGTGGTATGAAAAAAAAACATTCTTGGTCATCCAAATTTTCACTTTAATCAATGTAAGATATGTTTGTCCGGTCAATTTAGCCTTTTTTTTAGCTACCTAAACTCCCACCAAGTTGAAAATCAGTAAGATTGTTTAAATATGATTAAAACTCAATTTAAAAGTTCCCCATTTTCCCATCTATGGAAATAAAAACTAAGGCCAAAGGTCAACAAAATTAGTTTTTCGCGATTTTCAGCAAAACGGTAAGTTTAACTGAGTGCATGTAAACTGCGTTAATAGCGACGTGTCGGATGTCGCCTCGTTGGAATCAAATGGATCCTCCACTGTTGGCGATTCAATATTAGAGCACGACCGGTCTTTACAATTTGTACATGCCAGAGAACAAAACAGTCCGACATTTTGCAATAACATTTGCATCTGCAAAAAGGAGTGCCCTTTATGCAGTTGCAAAAAAATGTGTTCAGCAGGTGGAAGTAAAGTTTGGACTGGTTCTAAGTTGTTGATGAGCAGCAACTGAGGTTGGAGGAAGACAAGCTAATTGTACTTGTTTTATACATTTGGTATTTTTAACAAAACACGTATATCTAAACTTATCTAAGCAGGTAGTTTTTTAGGAGCTCCGTACACAGAAGAAGAAGGCGAATGCCGTAAGTGATATTTTTTTGGGAAAACCACGTTAAAAAACGCGGTAAGTGCACTACCTCATTGGTGGCGTCGAAACGTGCATTTTTGACGATTACAACTTTTACAACTTTTTGAATCGTTATATCTCAAAAAGGTGGCTCGTAGGAAAAAAGTATTGAAACATTTTTTGTAGTTAATTTTATAAACCTTAATCCTTATTATTTACCATTATTATTTACCGTCAACTTGGCTTAACGAATGCCATGTTAATGGCAAACGGGATCAACGGCTTAACGTGCCTTCCGAAGCACGGAAACGCTCTCAAATGTAAATGCCACAAAGTGGTTACCCATCAGTGACCAGCCATAGGGAAATTTGCTTAACGCAGTGATCGTTACAGAACACTGAGTCCGCGGGGCCTCGAGTGCTTCACTTTTTTATCTTATTATGTTTTTAAATTCTTATGTATTTATTTACATAAAAACTTCTGCTTTTAAATTTGAATAATTTAGTTTATTACTCAATTAAATAATATTGTAACATTGACAAAATCCACTATTTTTCGCATTTATCGAATAGACATGAATCCTCGCACTTAAAAACCCAGACTAAAATTTTAATTATAACATATTAATGCAAGTGGTATGTATTTTATGCCATAGAAACTAAAAAAACTGTAAATGTTTTTTTATGGATGCATCTAAATAATCTAACCAATTATCATTAATTTATTCACTGCTATGCCATAATAAATTAAACTTAGCCAAGATGCGCTACCAAAACATAGCCGAAATATGAATAATTAAATGCAATTTACTCTTTATACCAGTTTCGTGTATTACTCAGGACACAGACGCGACGACCCGAATTAGCCGATTTTAAGTATACTACTAGAGCAGACCATTACAAATTACAACTTATGGAAGGTACTAATATAACCATTGCAAATCTTTTTACATTAGTTTTATTTTATAGTATTAGTAGTACATTGCAAGAAAAGAAAAAAAAAATTGCCTTGTGTATTATTTATTCAGTTGGTTTTTATACTACCGAAGGAGCTTTTTCGGGTTCTGTTGTCTTTATATAAAAATCTATAATTTGGCACGGACATTATCTTAGTCACTCCACCAAAATAAAAAATATTTCAAATATATCCAATAACAATAAACTCTTGAAAAAATACTGAAAAGTTTGATTCGCACTCATATACCGAGGGTTCTGCACAAAATTGTAGATATTAATGGTTCGTCCATCACTATAAAAAAGTTGCATTGCCCGCGTAATTGTAAGTTTTTACCACCACTTCAAGGGGATAACTTCATTTTTAAAAATTCTTTCAGATTAGATGCTATAGATGACCCAATAAACATTGGTTAGTAGATGCTGAACACGCACTATTTTTATATTTATATCGATATGTGTTAAGCTATATTTTGCTCGATAACGCGAAGTCAAATAATATGGTCAAACGCGTCTAACGAAAATTTCTAAATACTGGGCTTTTCTTTTGTAATCATTGAAAATACCCGTAACTCTTTATTAAGTTTAGGTATCTAGTTTATTCACATGTCCAAGAGATTGCCTATTGAAATCATCATCATCATCCGAACGTCTGTACCAGTTGCATATCTGACGCCCGGGGTCCGCGTAGTGAGACCATTGGCATGCATGTCATCCTTTACAACGTCAAGCCAGCACTTCTTGGTTCTTTCCCTCTTACCAGGACCCAGCGGGGCATGGCCAGACATTTGTTTCCCACGTAGCCCGGCAGTTGCCGCAAGACATGACCATACCAAATAAGGCGACACTCTTGCAACTTATCTACAATGTCTCGGACGTAAAGGCTGTTGCGGATGCGAAAGTTCCTCCCGCGGTCCATCCACGTGACTCCACACATCCACCGTAGCATCTTCGTTTCCGTAACACGCAGGTCTTGCTTGTGTCGCTCCAATATTGGCCACGTTTCACCGCCATGTAAAAGGACAGGGTGTAATGACGGTTTTCTAGACTTGTACCTTCAACCGGATCGGTATTTTTGGGTCACAAATGACACCGGTCATCTCCCGCCATTTGGCCAACGCGGCAGCAATGCGTGACTTGACATCGTGTCACTGAACGCGTGAATTACAGATCCCAGGTATTTAACTTGGTCCGTGCGCTCGACCAAGTCACTGCCTATGCGGGATCTGACGAATTTAGTGCCAAGTACATTAAGTTTCAGACCACCATTCTCAAGCGTCTCCATCCACGCCTTTACACTTCGCACCAATCTGCCCCTAACCCTGTCTGCGTCTGCCAGCGCTATACTGTCAGCATACATGAGCAACCATGGAGAATGCTCATGCGAGTCTTTAGTGCTGTCTGACAATACGTCTATTAGCACACTGAACAGAAGTGGGCTAAGGACCGAACCCTGGTGAACCCCAATGGTGATGGGGAAAACTTTTATGTCGCCAACAGCAGTCCGAACCATGGAATTGCAGTCGCGAAAATTGGAGTACTCGATGCTAATTAATATAATAATTAAGGGTATAAAGGGCCCACTAAGATCTTCTGGTCCCCAACATGATCTTCGGGGCCCATTCGACCTCACCTGCCAGTGGTACACCTGCTGACTAACGGATAAAACAACATCATCACGTCTCGGTCCGTGCGAGCTTCGTACAATCGTACCATATAATATATGTACATACACGTTAAGCCAACGCTCGGCCGTGCTCGGTGAACTTCGTGTGACCTCGGATCTTCGGTTTTTTTTCCTTACGGAATTTCTTGATTAAAGCCCACTCAAAGCCCGCAATAAAAACTATGCAATAGCTTAAAAACAATCGCACTTCACGAGCCGCATTGTTTTTAGCTGTCAAATTGACTCTAAAATGCGACACTGCAGAGTGAAGTCAATCTGATATGCTATCGTAGAACAATTTGATTTGAATTTGTCTAATTGTATGCGTTCTCGTTATCCTGGCAGAAAAATAAACAAACGCGCGGAAAGACATAGCGAGATGAAAAACAAGGTAAGGCTGCCAAAGCTTATTAAAAATTTTAAACGAAGAAATCTCATCAAAATTTACAAACAATAGGATAGGAGACACATTAAGACAATAATTTACATAAATTATTCTCAAGATATAAAAATAATAATCAAATAGTTGTTTTTCGGAATAAGTACTAAAATCCAAAAAAAAAGTTTATTTCCTAGGATGTTCTAGGCAATAAACTGGAAAAAAACAGTTTTCATTTGCACATGTATCTATTTGCCCGTTATATGTCTTTTAAATGTGAGTATTCATTGTAAGTTATCTATAAAATATCATTTCGCTATTTGAGCTATGCGTTGATAAATCAAATGTCTAGCTTCTGTTTTGGTGGCAGAATAAAGTTGGGTACCCACGTTGCAAAATCCATTGTACATTATCAGTTCAAAAACTTATGTGTTGTTTATGTAGATAGCCAAATGTATGAGCTTCTTAAGGAAACCTTAATCTGCATCTTGAGCAGGGCATTCGGATGAAGCCGAAACCATTGTCGATCTATATCGATAACACATCATGTTTATTTGCTAAATACCCCTTGTTTATCGATGTCTATTGCATTTATGATGTAACTAATAAGTGCACCCCACTTCTCTTAAGTTTTTTCCCACACATAATATACGTATATAAAAGAAAGAAAGAAAGAAAAAAAAAGCCAGTTCAGCTATTTGCAGAGCACATTTCTGTACTCTGCGCTGATTATCAACTGGCTTCTAGTAGTATCTTTAGGTTACCTACCTTAGTAACTGAATTTTTACAATTTGAAACAATTCTTATATTATTTCCATCGTAGAGTTACTTACAATACTCATTTAGTGTATGAGTATTGTTAGTAACTCTACGATGGACAAAAATGGTTGTACATGTATTTTTATCCGACTTTAAACAAAGAAAGGGTTATCAATTCAATTGTATATTTCTGTATGTTTGTCACATTATCATTCTGCTATATTTAAGAATTGATTTAGTTTTTTTGTTTTTCGATTGTCATACTTCAGAGCTGGTCCCGTATAAATTACTAGCTGATGCCTGATGCCGGCAGCTACACCCGCGTGAAATTTGCGTTTAGGTGCCATGGTAATTGCACAAAAATGTTTCCAGTTTCCCGTACAAGTTTTATTCAAAAAATGGTCTCTACCTATGCTGGTTTTCATCCCAATGCGATTTAGTAACAAACCTTCACATATTCATTCTCGAGAGAATGCCGGGAATATCTTTCTTAGTGCTCATATAACGTGCCTAAAGAATACTTTCACCAAATTTTACGTTTGTATCTAGGTAGACTGTGTCTGGTTTAACTCCCGTTTCCATGGCAGTAGCAGGCATTTCTTTCTTAGTGTTAATCTGAGGTATCTAAAGAATACTTTTACCAAATTTCAAGTTACCTCCTAGGTGATGAAGTGATCTAACTAACATTCACGGTATTTTCACATGGTGACATGGAATTTCCTGCTGCATCAAGTTGTCTGCGGTATACTCGACTCTTAGGAAAATTACAGCATTATATTCCTTGTTTGGGCTTATTAGGCCTTAGAGTTTTTTACCGATTGCTAAAAAAGCAGAAAGTATTCGATTAATGTATTTTTATGTTTTTATGAAGCTTATATTTTATGTGTATCCTCATAACTTCTTTTTGGGTGAACCGTTTTAGATGGTAACTTTTCTATTTGAAAACAAGTGCTTCTCGTGTGGTGTCATTAAATGTTTATCAAAATCTACTACTATTATTTTAAATTCAATTCATGGACAAAAAGAACTATATAGAATGGTTTGGTTAAGCATTATAATATTTCAAGATGGCGACATTCCAATTAGATGATGTTCTGATGAAGATCTACGGAAATATACAAGGGAACTCTTCAATGACAAACAGTAAAACGAGAAAAAAAACGCAAAAGAAGCGCTCGTGGCCCCGCGGATGTAGTGTTATATAAACGATCACTGCGTTAAGCAACTTTCACTATGGCTGGTCCTCGGATGGGTGCATTTATATTTGCGAGCGTTTCCGTGCTTCGAAAGGCACGTCAAGCCGTTGGTCCCGGTTGCCAGTAACATGGCAGTCGTTAAGCCAGTTGAAGGCCTTATGGGCGGCTTGAAAAATTTTAACAGCAGGTCGCCACAACCTGCACCTGTCCATTTCAACACGACAATGGGCTCACCACCTGTTACATGGGACAAAAAAGCAAAAGCATACGGTGAAACGTGAGCGTATAGTACGCCTTTGCCTCTGCCCTCCTGGGATAAAGGCGTGACAGTATGTTATGTTAAAAGTCCGAGCATTTACAGTAAAGCTTTGAACACAGTTTTTATGCTTTTTTTTTTTAAACTTTTTATATTGTTGTTAGTTTTTAAATTAATCTGCAGAAGCCGGTTTTTGTATTGTTTTTTTGAAACACACACGTGTTAATTTATAACTCACTAGCTGTCCCGCCCGACTTCGCTCGCGACATACTTCGAACCCCATGGCACCCATTTAATCGCGTCCTTTATTAATTTCACAATAATGTATGAAGATTTTCCGAATTCGTTGATTACTTCTTCGCTATCCAGTACCTACCTACGCCCGCACGGCCTGGTCGAAATATGTAAATATTATCTACATAAAGTGTATTTAGTGATGAAATAATTTATTTTGATAAGGATTAATAGCATGAGTAAAATAAACGCGATTATATGTAGTACAAAAAAATTCAAGATTTATAAATTAAAAGAATGGTTGTTGTGCCTCACTCGACATAGATAGGTATAGTGTGTCGCGGATTTTTTTGTAGATAATTATAAGATCTACAATTAATTAAAAAAATTTATGCATCTATCTTTTATAGTTTAGGCAGCGTACGCAAAATAAGTAACTTTTCTGGTTGATTTTTTACACCTTGTGTCCGAAAAACCCAAGTATCTTACGGAACCCTATTTTTTTCCAAAATAAAATATAGCCTATGTTACTCGTGGATAATGTAGCTTTCAAATGGTGAGAGAATTTTTATAATCGGTATAGTAGTTTTTGAGCCTATTCATTACAAACAAACAAACAAAGTTTTCCTTTTTATAATATTAGTGTAGATGTATTTTCTACAATATCTAATTATTGTCATTTTATACTGTACGGCCGTGTTAGTTTTAAAAACAAGTTGCATGCTTGGATCATAACTTTAAACACGCAGTTGACGCCTTTACTTGCGTGTCCTTAATGTTTGCATTTAGGTTGCAGCCGGGTCAACATGAATTTTTATATACCGTAATAATTGTTCGTTTAGACTCCATTTTATTAGTATAGATAACTTTTTTCTGACATCCATTATTTGAATAAGGTCACTTCTATAAACCGTCTGCGTAATTTTCTACATATATACATTCAAATCGTCATGCTTTTTTCCCCGAAGGGGTAGGCAGAGGCATACTGTGTAAAAAATATGTCCCACAATACTATACGCCCACATTTCACCGTATGCATTTTTGCCCAAGTGGTGTTGAGTCCATTGCCGTGCTTTATTTTCTGTTCTTTAATAATTAAATTATTTCCTTTTCATTGACTATGATTAGGTATATGCAGTTTGATTGACCTTAGAATCTGGTACACAAATTGCTAACGACTCAGTAAGTACCTATCTCACTTTTCAGTGACGCTTATGTGACACGTATTGTGACCATTCTAGACAGATAGTAATGCTTTCGTTGTGATGATATATTTTAAAAGAAGTTTGCAACACTAGAGGTATACATATACAGCACTTAAGATACAGAAAACTTCTGAGTAGTTCAGAGTCCCCCTACTCTGAACTACTCAGAAGTTTTCTCTATCTTTTCCATTGGATACCTATCCAAATCATTTTGGTAGCGCGAGTGCTGCACCTCTGGTGTTGCAAAAGTCCGGCTACGGTGACCACTTTCCATAAGGTGGGCTTGCTTGTCTGCCACCTCAACAGTATAAAAAAAATAAGTTCCGGTTCGTTATAAATTATCACGATACTATTGCTCACTCGGCACTAAAGTTTAATTCAAGTTTTTAAACCCGTAGCACAATCTATCTTCGCGATACATTTTGGCGTATCGATCTAATTTTGAATGGTAAGCCTACGTGGATTTCAACAATGGCATTATCGTGACAACAAATAATAAATCGTAACAGTGATTTGCAAGTGAATCAAAATAAACTGCTGGACCAATCGTCACAAATCTTCACTATGGTATCACTGGAGAGATAATACTAGGTAAGTCACTAGCAATTAAGACGAGTGGTTTATCAACACATGATGGGAACTTGTTTAACGCGAATAGTAACCTACATTACTTCTTATAACATTAACTATCTGTTTTATGTTACAACAGACCTTTACTATTTAGGTTCTACTCTATAATCTTAATATATATATAATTCTACTGTACATGTGCAAGTCACTGAACTCCTACTAATCGGCTGGACAGATTTGAATGATTTTTTTCGTATGCGTCTGGGTGGAAAGAAAAAAAAGCACTGAAGCCGATATACTGTCCGCTAGTACCATATAAGTAGTTTGTGCGTGGATAATCGTAATTAGTCGTATATTTAGTTTCATTTACTTTCATAAGGCATAATTTACACATGTTGGTAACAAAAGCAGGTGCTCATTTATTTTTAAGGTAATGTTATTATTGTACATATAAACGTTAATTAAGTTCAGTAAGGTAACAAGAGGGAAAAAAACTAGCAACCAAAAGATATAAAGAACGATACCACTTGTAATATTCAGTGTCTCGTTGCATCCCCATCCGAGGTGACCCCTACTCCACAGACTCGTGCGCAGTTCCCATGGTGCACGTCTGACTCGCACGTCCGCAGCCATTATCAATTAGACGGTGCGCGCGCGTGCGGCCTGTCATTACTGCTTGCGCACGACCACGCACTCGGATGCGTTAAGGCAAAATACTGTTGCACACACATTGTAAGTAAAATCATGATAAAAAAGGAATAATGAGCGACACAAATTCTTATTTAGCTGAGGAACTACTAGGCATTCATTTAAAAGTTCAAGTATGTGTATGTCTAATTTGCCTTTAATAAGATGAACTATACACTCTATTTGTTCCATAAGTATTTATGATCATAAAAATAGTTTCTTTTACAACTCAATATTCCCTTGAATCTTTCTAATGTTAAACATACAGTAGTGAATTTAAATAATTAAACGCAGTTGTTATTTAGGTACGTGTAAATACTTCACTAATCTAAAGTTGATCGAAATCCAAAAAGAGGGACGAGTGAGAGTGGGACCGAATCGGCGTTTAAATAAAATTGTAGGAACATAATCTATACTGTATACTAATATATAAAGCTTAAGAGTTTGTTTCTTTGTTTGGTTGAACGCGCTATTACAAATATTAGTATGATTTATAAGCGACGGGATTAAATAGGTGCGTGACTCCCGTAGTCAAAATACGTCACAGGCGAAGCCACCTGGGCCACCTAGTATGTTACAAATAACTAGCTGTATCCCCAGGCAAATGTTGATTCCTTGAGTGCCGAAAAATGCGTTTTTGCCATAACATTTTTTTCAAGGAACGTAGACCTGAGTATATAGTTTTAATTTTAATTCGATATTTTCACGCGTTCCCGACATAAAGGGTCTTGACAGACGGACTTATGGACGAACAACAAATTCATTGTATAAAAGTTCCGCATGTTTCCTTTTAGGGTACAAACCCCTAAAAACCGCATCCAAATTAATTAGAGCTGGAGTTACGTTTCCACAATCAAATACAAACTGTGACGTCGTCAATTAAAATAGAAAACAAACTAAGAATGTTTTACTATATTCTCATTTGAATTATGATAATTTGGCAATGGATATTTTCGTTTGATGCATCTGAAATATTGTAACTAGTAGCAGAGCAACTTACGAAGACCGGTATTTGCAAATCGCTGCCAAGCGTTGGATGCAAATGGTCAGATCGAGATATACCACGCGACCCAAGTACATTCAGTTTCAAAGGTGGCCCCTTTACACAAATTACGCGATCTTCAGATATCAAAGTAAACATTTAAATGATTACGTGAAAATTTTCGCAATGCAAAAAACAATTACTGAAAAATTTAAAGTGACCTGCTATTGTTTAAAACACCAGCAAACTGGCAGGAATAGATTCTCTAAGATCATAACCGACAATGTTTTAGATTTTACGGAGACCGAAGAGCTGGCAGCTACCTCGGTCAAAGAATTAGTTTAGCTGTTCAAAGGGAGAACGCTGCCAGTACCTTCGAAACCTTGCCTAAAGGGACCTCTTTTAATAATATATTTTAGTTATGTATCATATCTTTAAGGTTATATTTAATGTTAATATTAAGTTAAGTTAAGTTGATATGAAATTCGTTAGAACTTGAGTACCAGAATCCATATTAATTCCAAATAAAGGGTGTAGGAGGCTCAAACAAGATCTCCGGGGCCCAAGCGACCTCACCTGCTAGCGGTGCACCTGCTGACTTACGGACGATGCAATGACGCAGTCGCCTTTAAGGGGTTGGGAGGTCAGACAACAGTCGCTCCCAAAAATGCCGAAAATTATAAGTCAAATGATAGCAATGAAATAAAAGTAGACCACAGGCTTTAAATAAACCTTTAGAGTATGAATACTAAACTAGCGAGGTTTTTAGGAATTCATATTTTGACCGCTATTTAACAATTAGATATTCTTACGTCTAGTTGAAAAATAATCCGTCAAAGTGGGTCGTCACCTTGCTCCAAACACCCAAGTTTGAAGATCAGATTTACTAGATGGTTATAGGCAGTTTCTTGAAGCGTAAGATACTATAGGAGCCGTAAATATATATAGAAGAAGAACCTAGCACGATGGACGTCACATGGTATAAAAGCGCGGCTGCACAAGTAGCCCGTATGGTACACGACAGGGATATGCCGTTTTGCATAGCTATGGCTAACGTCAACGCATTGTATAGACAAGAACTACTAATACCAAAGAAGAACCTACCCTGTGTAAAAGCAACCTGCCCCTTGTAAAGGTTCGGAGTACTGAAAGGCTTGGAAAGGCACCCGTGTGGTGGCGGGAAAACCACCAAACGATAGCATTCCCAAGGAGGGTTGGTGTCAGGCTGGCAGCCGACCATAAAAACCAAGTCAAAACATTTTGACCTCTATTTGACCATCAGAGGTTACGTTAACCTCATACCTAAGCACGTATCCGGATGTAATTTTATTTGCTCTTTTCGATTCTGGTATTCAAAATAGGAGTTTCCATTTTTAAAAATGGGGTTGACCTTTAAATTACCTGCAAATGAGGTTCAAGGTCAAATCAGAGGTCACACACAGTGAAAATTACCCAAGGTATGACCTTTATTTCATGACTAACCTCGTGTGGTTATTCGAATTTTCCGGGGTTTCTATACTTTTTCCTCACCCGGTAGATATATAATAGTCCTAGGTTGCTGGTGTCTACTACGTCTACTGAACCCACCCTTCTTCTATCATTCAAGCTTATCTAAACCGTAAATTCTTAATCTTTTCTGATTGCTTTATATAATGTTAAATTAACTAAATAAATGTTTATGTTCTTGCAAATGCATCTTTCCTTCATCTCTGTGCGTAAGTCATCCTAAATTCACGCCTAGCCTAACCTTCAACGTCTTACGGGATATTCACCTATATTGCCCAAATTCATTTCACCACGTTAAAAAAAGTCGCAGGTCAAGTTATTTTTTAATTATATTCTGGAATTTCCGGAAGCGTTTCCACAGCGTCTTTGACAACACGGGATAGTGCTATTACTCTCCGGTTCCTTCTTCTACACTCTTCGCTGCTGACCACATTCAGAATTATGGCACCGTAGAATGTCCCACTGAGGCCACGTCGTTATTCTATCCACACTGGGTAATCGGCCAGCGTCTGGATAATATTTCTCGGAGCGCCAAAGTAGTCGAAGCACTAGGGCGAGCTAACTCTTGACTCGACGAATCCTATACAAGAATACACAAAGAAACTATGCCCTGTGAGTACCACTCCGAAGGTCTTGGCAAGTATATCACGAAATTGAAACGAAAATATTTTTTGGTGCGCAATGTAGCAACGGTTAAGCCATACTATCAAAATTTACTTATCGAGGTCAGTATGTTAGGTATTGTTAAAATAAACCTATTTAAACTCTAAACAATTGATTAGACATACAAACTATAGGTACAGCCTTGGCCTCTTGCGACTTGTATTATCATTAGAATAAACTTACCTAAATAATGTGTATTGCTTTATTGATTATGTAGACTTCATTCTAAAAATCTACCAAGTCTAATCGCTGGAATAAATGTAGAGCCCGGAATAGGGGCAGCTGTTTAAACCTCTCCGTCGCTGAATATCACAGTCGCTAACTCTGTGTTCTGCAAACGATCACGATCACGAATCAACTTTCATAATGGCTGGTCCTTGGATGGGTGACCACTTTCTGGCAAGCAACCTGCGCCTGTCCATTTCAACACGGCAATGGGCTGACCACCTGTTACGCGGGACTAAAAAGGAATACGGAAAAATGTGGGCTTATAGTATGTCTCTGCCTACCCCTTCGGGGATAATACGTGACAATATGTATGTTTGCAAATTTTAATTCGCAAACATCATCAATCTCAAAATATCGTAACTATCAAATCACATTCGCAAGACACAACATTATTGTTACATCGCATTCAAAGTAGGTTCAGTCTCTAATAATATGTCCCTGAATAATTATAAAATTGTTACATTCATGAATTCAATCGTAACTTAAAGGTGAGATTTGATTTCAACCTGTAGGTGACCGGGATTAACATTGGATGATGATGATGATTACATTATTTAGTAACAAGGTATTGAATCTACCAATTAACTATCAAAAAAAATATCTTGACGCGTTCGCGGTATGCTGTATGTATATGCATTTATGCACACACTATAGCTCCGTCTCGTAACGGTCTCGAGAGTCCAGAGATTTTATCTCATCTAAAATATGCGTACTGCGCTAATAGAAGTGTTCACTTCAAAAAATACTTATTAGAGGTATTGTGTATTGACATCTTACCAATTCCGAAATTTCCTATTATGAAGTAGTTTTCGATACCTTAACACAACAAACGTCCATAGACTACATTGACTGCCAGGTTTTTCAACCAGGTGGACTCTATTCTTGTCTGCTACCTTAGTAGTATAAAACATGATGCTTTCTATACTGCTAGTTTCTTCCCATTTTCTCAAACTTCTACCTCCGTGACTCTTGATCATCAGAATCCTGAACAATCTACCTACCTGAAAAATTCTAAGATATAATTTGAATACGCATCTAAATGAATCTGAATATTCAATTTACTTCCGAGCATTGAAGGAGACTAGGAAAGCAAAGTATGTGACATTAATAAAAATGGAACACGGATATTAAAAAAATATATAAATTTATACACTTAACTGAAAATGACGTAGTGCACTTTCACAGAAATTAGCGATGACTTTTTCCTATAGAAATATAAAATCTTCATCGGTGGACGATACGACAATCGGAAGAATGAGAGTCAAGTGGCTTTTCACACTCTCAGTACGTAATTAGTTATTCAAATCAGCACACTTACTCAATATATAACTTCTATGAATCAGCATTAAACTCTTCGATAGTCAATTTAACTATCAAAGAGTTTGCCTTCTATTATGTCCCTTCTATTTCTTAAATTAATTTAATTCTAAACCCAAAACCTTCACTTCTTAACCTTGGGCCCTTTTTTCAGTTTATAATACAATATTTCAAACTTAAATTCCTTCAGACTAAAGTTTTTTAATAGCTATTAATTTTAAACTAAACCGAAGAAGCAGATAGCTTTAATACGAATAGCGCCATAGTAGGCAGTCAGGCCTAGTCGTGCAATGTGCACTGCGTGGTCGTGAGAGCGCGCAAGATAAGTGCGAGGTCGCAAAACGTCACGAACGAGCACGAATAGCCAACCCTCAGAGCACAAACAATAACAAAGATGTATCCGTTATATATCCATTAAGAATTTCACATTAGAACTTGAAAATTATAAAGTCTTTGAAATGTAATATATGTATTAGAATAAATCTTGTACAAATATATATTTAAACCTTCTCGGAAATAATTAATATTTGGTTTATTGATAGAAGCTTTTTAGTTAGCTACTTTTGTTTTTCTGTTAAAACGCTGCTTTACAAAAAGATGTATATCTAAATATATAAAAGGCAAATCTCTGAAACTACCGGAGCTATGAGTTCAAACTTCGCATGGGGATTCTTTTTAACACGTAAGAAGGAATTTTGAGAAATTCTACCCCTAAAGAAAAAAATAAGCGATAAACAGTTGTATAGAAGTTCGTCATATTCAAACTTAGAAACATGAATTTACGTACAGCTGTTTCTCGTTAAAAAAATGGGCACGTGTATCGCGGTTTTGCAAAATTTTAGGCAAAATATTATCACGCCACTACCCCGGAGAGCGGAGCACTAATCATAAATATCAACAAATTGGGCAAATTTTATACTAGGTGACCGTGGGGTCGCTCGTGGCTTCGCCAGTGACATACTTTAAACTCCCGTCGTGTCTATTTCATCTTGTCGCTTATAAATTCTACAAAAATGCATAAAAAATCTCCGATTTGTTGACATTTATGAATACTGCTTCCTGTCTCCAGTAGTTCCTGAGATTAGCGCATTCAACCAAACAAACAAACAAACAAACTCTTCAGCTTTATAATATTAGTATAGATTGTAGATTTTATAAGCGACGGGAGTTCGAGCGGTGGGGGTCACCTAGTTTTAAATAAATTTGATGGAGGCTATCTCGTAAACTTTCTAGGTACTTGCATTACGTAATTTATATTGTTCCAGGGCTTATGTACTCGTAGGCGCCAAAATGTGATTGATTGAAGTAAACCCATAAATCCTATTCTACTAATATTATAAATGCAAAGTAGGTAAGAATGGAAATTGTTAGTCTTTCACGTAATAACTATTGAATGGATTTTAATCAAACTTTACAATAATTTAACTTATACATCAGAAAAACACATGGGCTACTTTTCATCCCGGGAAGAAGTTCCTGCGTAAAACGGGTACGGGAAAACTTCTCGAGTAACGTACCTCATCATCATCATCCGAGCGTCTGTCCCAGTTGCGTCTCGCGACGCCCGGGGTCCGCTTTCCTACATTTTCTCCTCCACTTCAAACGGTCGTCGACATCCCCTGTAGTGAGACCATTGGCACGCATGTCATCCCTTACGACGTCAAGCCAGCACTTCTTGGGTCTGCCCCTCTTACCGGGACCCGGCGGGGCGGACATGGCCAGACATTTGTTTCCTACGTAGCCCGGCGGTTGCCGCAAGACGTGACCATACCAACGAAGGCGACACTCTTGCAACTTGTCTGCAATGTCACGGACATGAAGGCCGCCACGGATGCGAGAGTTCCTCACACGATCCATCCGCGTGACTCCACACATCCACCGCAGCATCTTCATTTCCGTAACACGCAGCTCCTGCTTGTGTCGCTCCAATATTTGGCCACGTCTCTCTGCCATGTAAACGGACAGGTCTAATGATGGTTTTGTAGACCTGTCCCTTCAACCGGATCGGCATTTTAGGATCACAAATGACACCGGTCATCTCCCGCCATTTGGCCCACGCGGCAGCAATGCGTGACTTGACATCGCAATCGATGTCACTGGACGTGTGAAAAACAGATCCCAGGTATTTAACCTGGTCCGTGCGCACGACCAAATCACCGCCAATGCGGACGGATGTGGGATCTGTCGAGTTTAGTGCCAAGTACTCGGTCTTCGCCACATTTAGTTTCAGACCGCCGTTCTCAAGCGTCTCCTTCCACACCTTCACACGTCGCACCAATCTGCTCCTGTCCGCGTCTGCCAGCGCAATATCGTCAGCATACATGAACAACCATGGAGGCTGCTCATGCGGGTTTCTGATGCTGTCCGACAATTCGTCTAATATTACGCTGAACAGTAGCGGACTAAGGACCGAACCCTGGTGTACACCGACGGTGATGGGGAAGGATTTCGTGTCGCCAACAGCAGTCCAAATCATGGAATCGGAGTCACAGTACATGTCTCGGATAGTGTCAATATAGACCTCGGGAACCCCTTTGGACCGCAGTGCCCACCAGATCATCGCGCGAGGAACACAGTCGAAGGCCTTCTGCATGTCTAGAAACATACAGTGCAGAGGCGTGTTCTTCGACCTGTATTTCTCTGCGACAACCCTCAGGGCAAAAACAGGGTCCGTGGTCCCATGACCAGGGCGAAACCCATATTGACACCCCGAGAGAGTACACTCCTGCCGGATCCGAGAGTCTATAATCCTCTCGAAGATCTTCATGGTGTGGGACATCACCTTTATACCGCGGTAGCTCCCGCACTCCTGCACTGACCCCTTACCTTTGAAGACTGGAGTAATAATACCCAGTCTCCATTGGTTTGGGATCTGCCCGCTGAGGAGTATGCGGTTAAAAAGGTTTACTAAGATGCCCACACCGCGAGGACCCATCGCCTTCCAGGCTTCGATGGGGACTCCATCGGGTCCGACAACTTTCCGATTCTTCATGCGGCGAAGCGCAGTCAGGGCTTCTCCAGGCGTTACCGGTGGCACTAGTCCCTGATTCGAAGGGAGGTCCGGAGGCTGCACCTCTTTATGCTGTTTATTAAGCAGCTCGTGAAAATACGAGCGCCATCTCTCCGTTATCGCGAGGTCTTCGCTTAACAGGTTGCCCTCAGGGTCTTTTACACAGCGACACTTGGATATATCCTGTGCCGCTTTGACCCTGGAGCGCGCCAGCTTATAGATGAGCTTCTGCCCCTCAGACGATTTCAGCTTATCATACAGAGGTTGTAAGTGGTCTCGTCTGGCTCTGGCCACAGCTCTCTTTGTGGCGCGCTTGGCAGCCCTGTACGCGTCGCGGTATTCAGGAGATCCGGTCGCTTGCCACTTTTTAAAGAGGGCTTTCTTCTCCCTAGTCTCCCTCTGGACTTCGTCGTTCCACCACCAAGTTTCCTTGTCACATTTGCGTCCACCCTTAGACTCACCGAGCACCACCTTCGCCGCTCCAAGGATGGCCGCCTGAACTTTGTCCCAGTAATCTTGAACTGGTTCGCCTTCAGTGTCAGTGCACTTGTCACCGACAGCTGAGACGAACTCCTGGGACCTAGTTCATCAAGCTCGAGTAACGTACCTAATATCTATTAAGTTTATATAGTTCAAAACATGAAAATTCAAGACATAACATCTGTTTAGTCACTAATTTCTGAAATTGGGCCTCCGAGTTCTATAATAATATCAGATCCAAATAAGTGTATGAGCTGTACTGAAGATGATATTTCTCTTCGAAAATAAACAAGAAAATGTCCATATGCAATGGAATTTTTTTTAAAGCAATTTGAATTCACATAAATGCTTATTTGGTGAAGAATTTCAATATGTTTCGGTACGGTTCGGGTAGTTCAGTGGCTAGAACATTGCCCTGGTTAGGCAAAGGTCACGGGTTCAAACCCCGTCTCGAACCAAGTTGTCTTTTTTCACTTTAATAAAAATTTATTTGAAAGTTAGCGTACTAATTGCTTTAAAACTTTATCCATAGATTATAGGAAAGCAGTTGTATTAAAATGGAAAATTGTAATTGGTGGTGTAATAAAAATGTAAACTTGTCCGTATGTCCGCCACCGTGTGGTCTACGACATTTTACATCTAAATAGGACCGTAATTTGCAGCCCTTTTTGGTCGATAATTTTATAATTAGTCAAAGTTCTTTATTGTGTATTTTAACCTTTCTCTCTGGTCTCGTCCTCAAAAAGCTTGGCGCTAAGGTCCTTAACGCCAAGCGTTCTAAGGAAGGTAGGTAGGTATTGAAATTCATATACCACACAAGTAAACCACTGATTATATATACCTAATACGCACTAACTATTGTTTCTTTAGTTGTTTTTAGGGATCCCATATTTTACGAGTATAGTATCAGAAACCAAGACCCATAGGAAGTTCTGATACACTCGATTACTTGTACATAAATGTCATTTGATTCTTTTGATCCAAGACCAATTTGCGTGTGATGCTTACTACCACAAAGCGCGTACTGGTATATTCGTTTACAACTGAATACATTACTAGGAATATGTCTAAAGTTTTCTAAGCGCTCAAATGAAAACGTCAATGGAGGACAAATTATACAGTTTAGAAGTTTGTATTCGATTTCAATTTATCGTGTCGCATACTATACCGCATTGGTACCATGAATCGATTGTCCACTGCAGTTACGACCTCGACCACCAGCAAGCACGCAATCAAGTCGTTGAGGTACATTTTTGACGACGGAATCGTTCACACAAACATGTAATGCGTTTAAATGTAATGCTTTGTGCATGCAGTGCTAAAATCGATAGTATCACGATAAGCGCGATGACGCGACGAGGATTTAAAGTAGATTTACTAGCTAACTATCTTCACCCTATATCCCTGACGGGGTAATCAGAGAGGACAGATCGCCAGGCTTCGCGATCCATGCCTAATTCTTTCGCTTATTGCAGATTTATCAATCGCTTCGTATATGCACGTCTGGATATCCGAGTACTTTTGAATTTTCCGTTTTTGAGCTATCTGCTTACGTGGTCCTCATATGTAAGTCTCGGCCTACCATGACTCCTTCCTACCCTACCTTCTACTTTTGCACAATATATCTTCTTCGTCAATCGTTACTCACTTATTTATTGGACGTGTCCAAACCAACGGAGCACGCCCTTTTCCAGCTTAACGCTGACACCTTCATTCAAACCTGTGAAATTGCGTATCACTTCGTTACTTATTCGGTCGGCTAAGGTTACGCCGCACAATTTTTGAAGTGATCGCATCTTCACAGCATTCAACTTACTTTCGTACATCATCTGACATACCCAGGTTTCGCTACCAAAAGCGAAGTTGGCAATAAATAGCACTGCGTTATTAATCGCTAGTCGTGCTTCTTTTACGATGCTTGGTCGCTTAACTAAATGAGACGTTCCTACGAAGCTCTAGACGTCCCTGGTTTTGGTTTGGTTTATTTAAAGTTGATCACGAACGAAACCACAGGTGTCAGTTAGTTGCGTATTTAGGGAAATATTGCACATGCAGGTTGTGTAGTAACAGCTTCGTTAAAATTTAACAAGTACAAACAGGCTTCAACAATGTGTTATAAATGTTAACACTTTTACATAAGATTACATCTGATATTCTTATCTGTCGATTGATCTATCGGGACGAAATAATGATATCATAACATCGTTATGCTGCACCATGTGAAAGAGCTTTACTTTATTACTTTACCCAAAGGCGGCATGTTAACGCCCTTAAGAAAAGAAATCTGCATACAATACGTGAGACACTATTACGAGTACCCTTGCCTGGTCTCAGATCAGAGCCTACGGGATCTTGTATTGGCTTTAGGTTCGTAAATAAATATTAAACTCTTAGTACGAGTATATATATTTTATTATTAAAGTTATACTTCTTTTGGCGCGTTAGGGGACCAACTTTTGTACGATGCGCGCGCAGACCGTCACCAAAAACCAACACCATGAATTTAGCTGAAAAGTGTTTCCATGACAATTTATAACTAAATTCAAAGTACGAGTAGTTTTTAAACAACCTGAAGCTAGCTATAGTAAAAAAAATTGATTTTGTACAAACGTAGGCGAAACATATATTTATTAAAAATAATTTTATCTTGTTACGCCAAAGAAGTATAACTTCTAACGCGTGTAGATAAGTACACACACACACGCACACTTTTTTATTCATTTTATAGATATTGACTAATAGTAAGATTCATGAGGACTTAGAAGGTATTTCAGGGCGCGACTGCAGCACCTATAGTTTTGCAAACGTAAATAGTCTACGGTGACCACTTTCCATCAGGTGGGTCGTACACAAGTCTGCCATCTCAGTAATAATAAAATGGTATTATTTAATAAAGAGCTGAAGTTTGTGAGTTTGAATGTTAAGGGAAATCCTAGGACTACTAACCCGATATTTTTAATAAATAAGTAAATAATCGCAAAGAAGCACGACTCGCGTTTCATAGCGCAGTACTAGTGCCAACGTTGCTTTTCGGCAGCGAAACCTGGGTATGTCAGGAGATGCATGAAACTAAATTGAATGCTGTGGAGATGCGATCACTTCGAAAATTGTGCGGCGTAACCTTGGCCGACCAGATACGTAACGAAGTGATACTCAATATGGCAGGTTTGAATGAAATTGTCAGCGTTAGGCTGTAAAAGGGCGTGCTCTGTTGGTTGCAAATGACTAAGAATATATATATTTTGCCAAAGTAGAGGGCAGAAGGAGTCAGGGTAGACGAGACTTACATATGAAGACCACGTGAGCAGATTGCTCAAAAACAGAAAACTCAAAAGTACTCGGATACCCGTTCCTGAATGAATGCCTCGTGCATGAATGAAGCAGATAATAAATCTACAGGAAGAGCATAAGTATGCATGGATCTGTTCTCTCTGACTACCCTGTCAGGGATACAGCGTGAAGATAGTTAGGTTAAATAAATAATCATTATCATCAGAGCGTCTGTCTCCAGTTGAGTCTCGGGACGCCTGGGATCACTTTCCTACTTTTTCTCCTCCACTTTTCCCCGCCTGTAGTGAGACCATTGGGACACATCATCTCTTACGACGTCAAGCTGGCATTTCTTGGGTCTTTTTTCAGACACTAAATCCAGGTAAAGTTTGGAAGCAACTGAAAAAATACTTAATATGAAGAAGACTGACTTAAGTATGTGTATTAGATATCTAGGAAGTGTAAGAATATAATATATCTCCTCAGAGATAAGAGAAAAAGAGCCAATAAATAGGCTAAAACTATTACCAAAATATACCTTTCCAAATATCCTGGTATTCAACGAACGTTAATACACTAAATTAACAATTCTATTATGTAATCTTCGTTCAATACGATATTCACACGAATATATGAGTCATAATACATATTCACAATGTGCGGCCATGTTCACATACGACAGTGCTCGGTTCTCGATACCAAGATGCTGAGTCGGTACATTCTTGGATCATCAGGAATCAAGTGACATAACACCTGCACTGGTCAACCATCACGTGCACATTGGTAATTTATACATTTTTCAAGTAGGAGAGTTAAGTAATTAACCTTATCGTCTTGTAAATGTCTACGTTTAAGATAAGTACAAAATATGGTCATACTAGATTTATTGGATGCAAAAATTCTGCCAAAGTGGTTGTGCCAAGATATGTCGAGTATTCGAAATTTCCTGCTTTCAAGAAATCCACTACTCTAGATTTTCCATAAATGCGTCATCGTATATTATTTAACCTCTGCGAGTTTGACTCTTTATTAACAAACCGTTTAAGGAACATGATAGTTGTTAATCGAAGGTCAAGTTTGTTTTAGAGACGAGCTATATTCTAATATAAAAGCTGAAGAATTTGTTTGTTTGATTGAACGCGCTAAACTCAGAAAGAACTGGTTCGCACGAAAAAAACATTTTGTGCTGGAAAGCCCTTTTATTGCGAAAGGCTTTAAGCTATTTATCATCACGTAACTACCCAAGAGAGCGGAGTAGTAATCATAAATGTCAACAAATCGGGCAAATTTTCAAACTGTAGGTTTTGTAAAAGGAATAAACCATGGAATTAAATAGTTGCTACGGGGTTCAGAGTACGCCACGGGTGAAGCCGCGAGGACCAGCTAGTCTCAAAATATAGTGATGCAAAAAGAGATAATGACGGGCGGTAGAAGAAATTAAATAATATGCTAATTCCAAAGACAAAGCAATATTATACAAATATACACACATATTGTCACTCCTTTAGCCCCGAAGGGGTAGGCAGAGGCATACTATACGCCCACATTTCACCTTATACACTTTTGTCCCACGTAACAGGTGGTGAGCCCATTGCCGTGTTGAAATAGACAGGCGCAGGCTATGTTAACTACAATAAATTTAATATTTTTAAAATATGGTGAAAAATGGGCATATAATATGCCTCTGCCAACCCTTCGGGGATAAGGCGTGATAGATAAATAAATGAATAAAATAAATATATTTTTTAATGTGTAATCTATTTATATATTCATGACACATTACGAGAGAATCTCATTGTCAACGACCTTTGCATGTAATAAGTAAATGCTAAAAATAGAATTAAGTAGTTACAGAATATTTTCCTTAAAACAGAAATACCAGAATTTCAATACCTTTCCTGTTAATTTTTTTCGTTTATAGAATAAGGAAATCAGAAAACCAATCAATTAGTATCTGCTTTTTATAACAATTTGACAAAACATACTTATTGGTTGGCAGTAAATGTCAAAAAACGAACACTAATTGTGAATGCAAACCAATAATTTTCCTCTTATTTGTGCCCAATGTCGAACAACATTTTAAGTTCTAAGTTCCTATTCCCAGTCGTTTAACAAGGATTGGGAATAGGAATTTAGACTTTTAGAAATGAATAACATAAGAACATACCGTATTCATCTGTTCACAAAATGACATACGATTATTTCTCCAAATTAGTCTCACAAAGTTATAATATTGAATGAACCTACATCAAACATCAGTAATTTTAAAACCCAAAAATTCATCTATTAATTTAAAAAGTATTGTACAAAAAATATTTTTAATATTTACCTATTCAACGATACACCACATTATATGGTTCGGACCGTCATTGGGTAGAAGCCCGTTCTTTTTTGGAACGAAGTTCCTTATCGCGCGTTGTGAAAGAGGACGGAAAAAATTCTTACGTAAAGTTGTCACGACACTTTTTGCTATTTGTTTTTTTTATTTTGTATTTTTATTAATTATTTATTAATACATTAACATCATCTTTTTAAATTCTTACGAAAAGTTGTCACGACACTTTTTGCTTTTTGCTTTTTTTATTTTATATTTTTATTAATTATTTATTAATACATTAACATCATCTTTTTACATCTGTTGTTAGTTACATATTATATTATCTATAAAAAAAATATAAAAAGATATTATTAAATAAAAAAAAAAAATTATTACAATTCCTTCACAAATTTTTTTTTTTTAAGTACTTCGTTCCATCGGATGTCCCTTGACACCTCTCAAGTTTTTTTTTTATACCACTGAGGTGGCAGACTAGCATACTACCAACCTGATGGAAAGTGGTCACCGTAGCCTACGGACGTTTGCAACACCAGAGGCGCAGCACTCGCGCTGCCGACCCTGATGTAGTCCTTATAGTGGTCAGTTAGTAGAATAGATACGTATATATATTATAGTAATACGTTCCCACTTTTACAGATAGGAGAGGTTGCGTGATCAATCATTAACAATCATTTTTCCAGACACACCACAAAGGCGAACTATGTAAGGGGTGCTCCCGAGGCGTCGCGCACCGTTTTGTCCCCGCCGCTGGAGCGAAAAGTGTGGGCCCGACACGGTGGGAAGTGGAGGACGGAGAGGAATGGAAGAGAAGATGAATGAGTTGATGGATGTTATGAATGAGAGAAAAATAGATGCAGTGTGCTTGACTGAGAATATAAATAAATAAATATATAAATAAAAATGTCTTTATTTTGCATAGACCATTTCAACGGCGCTTACAAAATGTCAAACACTAAAACTAAAGAAAAAAATTGTATATTTAAAGTGACCACCGGTTCGGAACGCGGCCCACCTGAGAAGAACCGGCAAGAAACTTAGGAAGGCTTTTTTTTTGATGGCCTATTTACAATTTAATATATTATGACTATAATATTTTATTTGCCAGCAGATCATTTCCAGGCATCCCTGTCCTGTAAATAGTCTTGAATAGAGTAATAACCTTTTTCACAAAGCTTTCTTTTAATAAACTTTTTAAATTTATTTAATGGTAAATTTCTCAGGTCACAGGGAAGCTTGTTGTAAAAGCGTATACAGTTACGACCTAGTGCAAGGGCAGCAAAGTCGTAGAGCTCCCGGGTGGAGTACTCGCGCTATCGTCTGGAGTACCAGAGAGCGAACCTGGCAGTCGGGGTGTTGGAATTTTGTTGTCCGCGGGATTGGTCTCTGGTATGTGTGAGTACAAACTGGTTGGTACTAGAATCCTCTGGGTCCGTTCAAAACTTAGTTTAACGATTTTTCTGGTGGCTGCTTACGCACCAGTATCTTCGTCGAACGCGAGTGAGGTAGAAGACTTTTGGGAGAGTATGAGAGAGGCTCTAAATGTGGTAGAAGGAAACGAAAGACTTATAGTTTGTGGAGACATGAATATGGTACCGCTCGCGATGGATTTGTGTCAGTACCCGTGGAACAAAAGGGTGAACGACGCTGGCAATCTTATTTTGGAATTTTTTAAGGACAAGGATTTGTTTGTGGCAAACACAATGTTCACCCACAAACAAAGTCATATGTATACGAGGAGATGTAATTCAAAGACAAGCTTGATAGATCTATTCCAAATGGATAGTCAGCTCCGTAAACAGGTGATAGACACAAGGGTTTATGAGCTGGGATCAGACCACTACCTAGTCATAACTAGAATTAAGGGTCTGTTCGCGGGTTGCCATCATCTTACCGAGTGTCCTGAGCCGACCTATAGCATCAAAAGCTGGAAGCTGCAGGATGCATCCATTAGGGATAATTATAAAGATAGGGTTGCCGAAACGCTTGGTGTCGTCAATGTTAGTAGTGAGAATGTGGAAAGTGTAAGACAGAACCTTAGGAATGGTATGGTAAATTCCGCTGTGGAAGTAGAAGAAGTAGACTGGGTTGCACTAGTCGTGACCACGGCTTGTGCAACCCAGTCAAAACGTCAAGCTATTTAAGGTAAATAAGCATGATCGCGGTAATAAATATATTTTACACTAATTTAAATCATGCAACGCGAAGGTTTATAAGTTAGAATCTGCAAGAAGCGAAAGAAGAATGCATGGATCATGAAGCGTGGCGATCTGTCCTCTCTGAATACCCGATTAGGGATCCAGCGTGAAGATAGTTAGTTACTTAATTTTATTATGTTGGTAAAATGGGTAGGTATGCAACCCTCGGCGCACGAGTTCGACTTGAGCTTGCCCGGTATTTTTTAAGCTTCTAGGAATATTTATAAACCCATAAGAAGTTAAAGGAATGCGTATGTCTAGTAGGCGCCAAGTCAGCCACGCGTTCGTTCACCTTCACCGCAATATGCAAAAACTAATATTTACACAACCAAAGCCTGTGAGTTAACGAGCATTTTAATTTTAACGTTTCACATTTTAAATTTTACTAATCCTTTGCAGGAGTTACCCAGGGAGCCCGGCAATAGGCAACTAGTTAGAGACCGTGTGGGTTTAGTCGTTTCAAGTCCAAGGTTTAGTCGTTTCAAGTCCAACATGACATCCATGAGGAATCACAGACGTAAAATGCCTTCTACAATTTTAACGATACAAGCTATCCAATTTTTAAAGTCGGTAAATTTTTATTAACGTGAAAAAAGACAACTTAGTTTGAGACGGGGATTGAACCCGTGACCGTTGCCTAACCAGGGCATGTTCTAGCCACTGAACTACCCGAATCCTACCGAAACAATTTGAAATTCTTCACTATATTTTAATCGTCATTTAAGAGTATGACCATTTTTAAGTCCGGATTATATATTCAGTTATAACATTAATAGTAAACTTGAACGTCAGAAGTAGAAAGTCAGGTCAAGAAGTAGAAAGAATAGTAGAGTTAATAGATTCCTTGCGGTAATCGTTGAGGCAATTTATAGATCAAAGAGCATATACCTTTCGTGGACTAAAAAATGCCGTCCCGCACAAATAAACTATTTAACCATTTGGTAAAAATAGTTTGCTATGACACGTGGCTTATAATTGATCGTTAAATAGCTAACCCAAGTGTCATAGGCGTAAAGCGGCATGTCCTTCCTGAATAGATACCTATTTCACGCGGAAAAAGTAGCGGGCGTTAAATTGAACATACTGTAACTTGATGTTGTCATTATGTCTTGTTCACTGTCACATGACACATTTGAGACACCTGTCGTATTCACAAACTTATTCATGTTTTACTCGCATATTTTCTTTCATATGCAACGTATGTGTGCGTCAATTTGAGAGCCGGTCTTCTTAAGATATTCCAAGGGTGCGTGCGGACGTGAAGAATTTAATTACATTTAGGGTGAAATTATTAAAGGTTAAGGCTATTAGTGTAATTGTCTATCAGTTTTTATAACAGTTTAAATACACTTGTAAACAAACGGTTCATTTAAGATATTTTTGTCTATAAATATGTATGTATTTCTACATTCCACAAATCCACAACCTTATGTTATATCCCAAAGTAATGCGGTTTAACTATAGATATCTATGGGTTTAACCAAAATTCATCTACTAGCTGGAGGGCGAAAACAGCACAACTCGAGTTTATGCTATACTAATATTATTTTTCTCCGTAATCACAAAAATATTAAAAACAAGTTACACGCAGTCATTTAGGTACCTGATCTTTTACGAGCTTCTAAGAATACTAGAAATTCATAATTTTCCCAAATAAATTAAAAACTACTCATGTTTGTATTGATTTAATCTTTGTATAGTGCTGACTAGGATTTATACCTCTAATAATTTGTTTCTGCGCAAATGAGCTACCAACCATAGCCAGTTTGTTGTGCGGCACTGCCACCAAAGCGACCTCGGCGGCCCCAAGTAGCACGTTGCAGTCACCAGCTACACGTTTACGATGAATTAGAACAAAATGTACATCGGTGGCTGCATCCTATAGTCTATTTGGGGTAGCACTTACAGGGACTTTTGTCATACCTGCAAAATGCGGGTAATCCAATGTGTTAAGTAAACATTTGTTATCTATTTTCACAAATAATAATTTTATGTTGGCATTGATTGTGTATATCTAATATTTAAGTTTAAAAATGTGTAATGTGATAAAGTGTGATGCCATAAAACTTTTGTAGGTGCCTAGTAAAGTTATATTATAATAGTCAAAACATAAATATTTACAATTTATATTGTGTAGTATTGGTGTGTAAATTATGAAATAAAGGATTTAAATTACAAACAGACAAACAACTTACAGGGACACCCAGACACATAGTAAAACCTAGTACTTACACTATGCATCACACATAAATCTAGTTCTTTATTTATGCAATAAACTACATGCCACATATTTGTAATATACCCGTATTTTTTTTACCAAATGTGGTGTAGAATAAGTATTAATTGGTAAGTAACAGATTTATTTAAAAATTCAGTTATTAGTGAGGATCCGACTATTCCACCATGCCAAAATTAAACGAGACCGTTAGCAAATCAATAAACAGACTGAACCGTTGACCCAGTGCAGTGAAACTGGGACGATACTATCTTTAAATAAATCAGTTTACGTCTGCAAAATTTTGTAAAGTGCCGTTTCGAATTGCAGTTTTTATTTCCGTTGACATACTCGTAGAACAAAAATTGATTCAAAACATTGCAACAAAGTAACTACGATCGACGTATTTTTTGATTTAACTGAAGTCGTTACACTTTAGACGAAAAAACAATACAAGGTGCTACTGAACGAAATTGAATGTAAATGAAAATTTGTGCATTTAGTTTGTGGCAGTGGTAGTTGGTAGCGTATACACGTACGAAGCAAGAAATATTGTTTTGAGGTCAATCAATCCTTGGTACAAACAGTGGCAGATGGTGTCTCAATTAAAAAAATCTCAGAGATTATAAGCAGACATTTGTAAAATACAGCGTCATTGAAAGCGTGCATACATACAAGTTCATTTTAATAACTATTTAACATATAAAAATAAACTAAGTAATTCTGAATGAATATGCAAATAACCTAGACAGGAGGTACTTTTTTGACATTTAGCTTTCAAGGCCTTGCTTATTCTAATTGACAGCCTTAACTGTTTAGTATTTTGACTTATTTACCACAGTGGTGACATTCTGGTATAAATTTAGGTTAATTTTTTACTAAAAAAGATTGAATTCCTGAAATACAGGCTTGCGTATATTGGGAATTCGTTAGCCCTATTGGTTACCATCGTCACTACCTCCTACGAATTGCAGGAACGAAGAGAGACGGAGCCACTTTCCCGCTACTATAACACAGGTAAATTCCTATCACGGGGCTGGGAGCTGGTTTTAGATCTGCCCTGGAACTCGGCAATTGTACATTTTTTTATACATATAGCTTTGGGTCGCTTAAGCATTGAGTGCAAATATTGTTATTTTGTTTAATTTAAAGATTTACGTTGTTCTTTATATTATTACTATTGATATTATTATTTTGTTAGTTTATTTTGTGCCAATTGCCTGATTCGAATATCAAAAATAACAATTGAAACTGTGACATTAATTTCGGCAGGATTTCCATCATGCAGAGAGACACATCCAGGTCCTATCAGAGAGTCCCGCCCAGAAACTTTGTTGTATCAAAGGAGACCGTGATTCTACTAGTGTTACTGGCCGCTAGATTCGTCACCCGCACTGCAGGCCTTATAGGGCCATAGATCGCACGACCCAGGCCGCCTGCCTCCTATAAATATTTTTGCTACGCAGCTATAAATTATGCTTCAAAATATATGGATCATAAATTCTTAAAGCTGCGAATATCATTTTGGTTTCTATTTTTGAATTAAGTTTAGTTTCGGTAAAAAATTCTGCGGTCAGTAGAATTCCTGACGTAATTACAACTTGCAAACCCTACGTTTACATTCCGTCGGGTAACTATTGGTACTCAACCTGTTTTTTGAAGTGAAAACTTCTTTAGCGGCGTTGAGCACTTTTTCTGTAATGGGTATAAAATCTTAAACTCGCGTCAGGACACGTGGCGTCAGAACACGTGGCGTCAGGATACGGGTCCTGATCGAAAAAGCGTAAGATTTTCATCATCATCTTTACGTCGATCCCGGTCAATTTTTGAAGGAAAAACTTCTTTTAGCGCGGTACGCATATTTTTAGATGAGATAAAATCTCTGGACTCGCGACCATAATCATCATCATCATCTAACGTTGATTCCGGTCATCTACAGGTCTTATTAAATAATGCTGTGTAATCAATTAGGACTCTTTCAGTGTAGAATTATTTTTTATCATCATCATCTTTACGTCGATCCCGGTCAATTTTTGAAGGAAAAACTTCTTTTAGCGCGGTACGCATATTTTTAGATGAGATAAAATCTCTGGACTCGCGACCATAATCATCATCATCATCAAACGTTGATTCCGGTCATCTACAGGTCTTATTAAATAATGCTGTGCAATCAATTAGGACTCTTTCAGTGTAGAATTATTTTTTATCATCATCATCTTTACGTCGATCCCGGTCAATTTTTGAAGGAAAAACTTCTTTTAGCGCGGTACGCATATTTTTAGATGAGATAAAATCTCTGGACTCGCTACCATAATCATCATCATCATCTAACGTTGATTCCGGTCATCTACAGGTCTTATTAAATAATGCTGTGTAATCAATTAGGACTCTTTCAGTGTAGATTTATTTTTCATCATCATCATCATTAACGTCGATCACGGTCAATTTTTTAAGGAAAAACTTCTTTTAGCGCGGTACGCATATTTTTAGATGAGATAAAATCTCTGGACTCGCGACCATAATCATCATCATCATCTAACGTTGATTCCGGTCATCTACAGGTCTTATTAAATAATGCTGTGTAATCAATTAGGACTCTTTCAGTGTAGAATTATTTTTTATCATCATCATCTTTACGTCGATCCCGGTCAATTTTTGAAGGAAAAACTTCTTTTAGCGCGGTACGCATATTTTTAGATGAGATAAAATCTCTGGACTCGCAACCATAATCATCATCATCATCTAACGTTGATTCCGGTCATCTACAGGTCTTATTAAATAATGCTGTGTAATCAATTAGGACTCTTTCAGTGTAGAATTATTTTTTATCATCATCATCTTTACGTCGATCCCGGTCAATTTTTGAAGGAAAAACTTCTTTTAGCGCGGTACGCATATTTTTAGATGAGATAAAATCTCTGGACTCGCGACCATAAACATCATCATCATCAAACGTTGATTCCGGTCATCTACAGGTCTTATTAAATAATGCTGTGTAATCAATTAGGACTCTTTCAGTGTAGATTTATTTTTCATCATCATCATCTTTACGTCTATCCCGGTCAATTTTTGAAGGAAAACCTTCTTTTAGCGCGGTACGCAATTTTTTAGATGAGATAAATTTTTTTTCCACATCATCATTAACGTCCATCCCGGTCAATTTTTGAAGTGAATATTCTTTTAGCGCGGTACGCTTATTTTTAGATGAGATAAAATCTCTGGACTCGCGACCATAATCATCATCATCATCTAACGTTGATTCCGGTCATCTACAGGTCTTATTAAATAATGCTGTGTAATCAATTAGGACTCTTTCAGTGTAGATTTATTTTTCATCATCATCATCTTTACGTCTATCCCGGTCAATTTTTGAAGGAAAACCTTCTTTTAGCGCGGTACGCAATTTTTTAGATGAGATAAATTTTTTTTCCACATCATCATTAACGTCCATCCCGGTCAATTTTTGAAGTGAATATTCTTTTAGCGCGGTACGCTTATTTTTAGATGAGATAAAATCTCTGGACTCGCGACCATTATCATCATCATCATCTAACGTTGATTCCGGTCATCTACAGGTCTTATTAAATAATGCTGTGTAATCAATTAGGAGTCTTTCAGTGTAGATTTATTTTTCATCATCATCATCATTAACGTCGATCCCGGTCAATTTTTGAAGGAAAAACTTCTTTTAGCGCGGTACGCAATTTTTTAGATGAGATAAATCTCTGGACTCGCTACACCCCGTTACGATACGCAGCTATAGTGTGTGCATATATGCATGTACCAACGCGTCTAGATAAATAAATTATTAATAAATTGAGTTTTCACTTCTGTCGGCACTCCCGGAGTGGTTAGGTTTTTTTTTTTCAAGTCCTAGTATCAGCCTAGTAAGTTTCGTTTAAATTGTCGTTAGAGAGAAAAGTTGTAGTCGTATAAAGTTTCTAGTTCGTAAACGGAGCATGCCACGGGCTATATCCCGTATATTGATTTTAATTTGTAGATTCTTAAAAATGATATAAAATAAAAATATCTTTATTTTGCATAGACCATTTTAACGGCGCTTACAAAATGTCATACATTATTTAAAATATTTAAAGCGACCACCGGTTCGGAACGCGGCCCACCTGAGAAGAACCGGCAAGAAACTTAGGAAGGCTTTTTTTTGATGGATGATGATTTACAATTTAATATTATTTCACTTTGCCAGCAGATCATTTCCAGGCGTCCCTGTCCTGCAAATAGTCTGTAACGGAGTAAAAACCTTTTTCACAAAGCTTGTTTTTAATAAACTTTTTAAATTTATTTAAAGGTAAATTTCTCAGGTCACTGGGAAGCTTGTTGTAAAAGCGTATACAGTTACCCTGGAAAGAATCGCCAATCTTATGTAGTCGACTGTGGTGGATTGAAAGATTATTTTTATTTCTAGTGTTTATATTATGTTTATCACAGAGTTTAGAAAACTGTGGTAGATTTTTCTGGACATACATAAGATTGGCAAAAATGTATTGTGATGGTACGGTTAGAATATTTACTTCTTTGTATTTTTCTCGGAGAGAAACTCTGGGGCCTAAATTATAAATAGCGCGTACAGCCCGCTTTTGTAGAACAAAAATAATATTTAAATCTGCAGCACTCCCCCAAAGGAGAATACCGTAAGACATAATACTATGAAAATGGCTGAAGTAAACCATTCTAGCAGTATCCACATCTGTTAGAGTCCTGATCTTTTTTACAGCGTATGCAGCCGAACTTAATCTAGAGGCTGTCTTTTCTATGTGTGGGCCCCACTGCAAATTGGCATCAATAGTTATACCTAGGAACACAGTTGATTCTACAAACTCTAACACTTGTCCATTCAGTTGAACGTTGGCCGCAACTTGTTTTACATTTGGTAGAGTAAATTTTATACATTTAGTTTTATTTTCATTAAGGCAAAGATTATTTGAGCTGAACCAATGAACTACTCTTGCAATTGCATTGTTTACATCGTCATAGTTATCTAATAATTTTAAAAATTAATGAGGTGTCATCTGCAAACAAAACAATCCTATTCCTGTCCCCTACATAAAATGGTAAATCATTAATATAAATGAGGAACAAGAATGGCCCAAGTATCGAGCCTTGCGGCACACCCATTGTAACCATGGATCCTACAGAACGTGTACCATTAATATCGACCCTCTGTATTCTATTGTTCAAATATGAAGACAGAAGTTCGAGAGCTTTGCCTCTTATTCCATAGTGGTGTAATTTTTTGCACAGCATTTCATGTTGAACGCAATCAAAAGCCTTTGATAGATCGCAAAATATACCTAATGCATCGTGCTTGTCTTCCCAAGCTTCATGAATACATTTTAATTACTCAACACCAGCATCGGAAGTTGAGCGCCCTTTCGTAAACCCAAATTGATTCGCATGGAGTATTTTATGACTATTAAAATGGGATAGCATTTGATTCAAATTATTTTTTCAAATACTTTCCTCAAAGTTGGCAGCACTGACACTGGTCGGAAATTAGACGGCTCTGTAGCGCTGCCAGCCTTGAACAAGGGAACGACTTTGCTGTGTTGCATTAAATCAGGAAATGTACCACTAGAAACACAGTCATTAAACACAGTTGCTAGATGGGGCGCAATTACCTCAATTATACATGATGCAGTTTTGACCGATAATCCCCAAATGTCCGCGGTTTTCTTAATTTCGATACATTTAAATGTTTTTACAATGTCCTGAGCACAAATATCTGTGAATACAAATGCATCCTTGCAACAAAGAACAGATTCTTCTAATAAAAGTTCAGCGGAACTGGAAGATGCTTGGAGAGATTTTGTTGCCAATATAGGTACATTTTTGAAAAAATGTTCAAACTCCGTAGCCACTTCCAGGTCCCCTGTAACATGGCAACCATTTACTTTTAAGTGGAAATCCCTTTCAGTCACTAAAGACCTACCGCATTCAGAGTTAATGATGTTCCAAGTCATTTTTATTTTATTTACAGAATTAGAAATTTTATTTTTAATGAAGTTTGACTTAGCAAGATGACACGTTTGTTTAAATATCTTTGAATAATTTTTAACATATTCCTGAAAGGTTTGTCTAAAATTATATGATTTTTCTGAATATAATTCAAATAATTTATTTTTACTTTTAAAGATACCTGGTGTTGCCCAGTCACTGAAAACAGGACGACCACCAATCTGTAGAGTTTTTGAGGTAAAAACTTTGCCAAACTCATCATTAATCAAATTAAATAAGTGTTTATATGACTGGTCTACACAAGTGAAGTTAGGTAGATATGGTAATCTCTGTAATACATTTTCTTTAAAATTATTCAAACGACTTTGGTTAATTGGTACATATTTATTTTGTTTTTTGCTGACTTTGTTACTACTTTTAGGAAATTTTATCCATTGGCCACGATGATCTGACTCCACAGGATCCACAATACCTTTATCTATAGGTTTAATATCAGTAAAAATATTATCAATACATTTTGCACTGGTGGCTGTAATACGAGTGGGTTCTAAGAATGTACTATGCAGATTAAAGGATTTAAATAAATTTTTCATTTTATTTCTCTCTGATGGAGTTAATGATGTATCTAATATATCAACATTAAAATCTCCACAAACTATTATAGATTTCTTAGAACATTGGCATTTGAACAGTGCTTCTTCAAGCTTTTCTTCAAATTTAATGTACGGAGCTTTAGGGGGACTGTATACGCTTAACAATATGAAATGCTCAAACTCAATACTGGCAATCTCAATAACTCGCTCAATGGAGAGGGCTACTAAATCCTTACGTTCTTTAAATTTTAAGTTTTTATTAATTAATATTAAAGAGCCTCCACGTTTAGAATGTTTTCTATTGAACGAGCTAGCAACCTGGTGATTTACGAAGTTCAACAATGTGATTTGATGATCTTTTAACCAGTGCTCTGTAGCACAAAAAATATTAATAGAATTTGCATTAATGTATAGCTCTAACTCTAAATCTTTACCATTTATTAAACCTCTAACATTATGGTGCACCAGGTTTATAATAACAATATTTTTACTAAGATTATTCTCAGGGGCCAAAGTCAACTGGCCAGATTTATTATCTGTTGTCCTATAAACTAGTTTTTTGGAATTTCATTTTCCAAATGTGAAGTATCAAAACTATGCTGCTCAATAAAAGCAGTTGTACTTGCCAATAATTTGGCTTGAAAAATTAAATAATTAGATAGCGTTGTAAAAATTTTGATAGAAAATATCTATCTAATGTCAACAAACTATTATTTTTGAAAATTATGTTCCAATCGAACAATTCAATTTTTTTGGAATATGATACCATGGTATGTAGTTTCATATTTAATTTGTATCTTAAGTGATTTTCCTTGTGGCTCATAGCAGTGCTGTATGGCAAGGTGGACAAAATTACTTGTTTTACTTGCAGACTTGATAACTTATCAAAAATTTTTAAAAGGTTGTCACTATTAATATTGCCTCTTCTGCCAACCAGCACCACTATAGTAGACTGCATGCAGTGTGTACCAGTCAATATAAAATCTATAATTTGAGAGTATGAAGCTCCTGGATATGTATGATTTATTACAGAATGACTTAACTGTGATAAATAATGTCCAAAATTTTTACCTATTTCATCGCAATAGACTATGGTCTTTGCATCACTTTTTATTTGCAACTTTTCTATTATACTCGTAGATGCCTCGCAATTACTACTTGAACTTAATATACTATTATCCACACTGCACACAGTTTTAATTGGTGAAAATTCATCATTGCATCTAATTCTTTCACAACTTAACGGTGAGGAGGGAACATGGCCTGCGGATGTCAATTGGTCATTTTGACAATGACATGAATTTACTAATTTACCTATGGCTAACACCTGTTCCCTACTATGTTTCTCTGCTGTTTGATATTTATATGAAATTGATTTCATATAAATATGAAACTATACTATAACTACATAATATATACCTTATCAATATTTATAATAATTACAACTATAACTACATAATATATACCTTATCAATCGAACCGCATCAGCAAATGAGGTGTTTTCTATGAAGTTGGGCGATTCAGAATTCTGAATGGTTCCAATACTATGCTGCCAACATCTTTAATGTATTGTTTGAATTACCTGTCAAAACTTATGGTACCCACTACCTCTACTCCTTTCATTCCCTGAACTTTCGTAACCAGCTACGAAAAACTTAGCTTACACTCAACAGACTATATCAACTGGTAAACATACATCCACCAATACAACGAGCGAAATGTACCATATTGTACGCCATCTGCACTATTGACTATGCTGCATCGATTAATCGGAACATAATATGGGTCTAACCTAATTAAACATTGATCCTGAGTCTACACGAGTTTGATACCATGTGATTATTGAGGGCGTTTGTAAATTTTCCCACCGCGTGAATACTATGAAAGCGACGATCCGGCTCATGCATTATTAAACACATCAAAGGAGAAAAATCGAAATGTGCACCGGCCAGTGAAGCGGTTTTCCAGTCGATTAGACCCGGATGTATCAATTAATATGTGCGATCTCATCCCTGTTCCCTGTTTATCAGTAAACTCAAACTCATTTTTTTTTTAATTTTATCTATTCAGTAAATAGTCTCTTCTGACTTACGATCCGATGTTTCATTAGCACTTCGCAGCAAATTAGTAGTAGGAATATATGGAGAGTGGAATTAGGATTTATTAATAAAATAATAACATATAGTATACTAAACCATAAAATACTGAAATTTATGTATACTAAGTAGGTATATTGTATGTATCAGGCTTCTAAAATAATTTTAAATACTTCTCAAAAGCCTCTAATCCGATGGCATGTTCAAACAACATACTCTATGCCTAATAATTCAATTTTATATTCATATGCCGAATTTACGGCAATGGTTACGTCGCACCTGTTACGTCTGACAAAAATCCATACCGTGAAATGTGGGCATATAGTATGCCTCTGCCTACCCTTTCGGCGATAAAGGCGTGACAATATAGGTATGTATGTATGTATGCCGAATTTACTTACGATGCTCGGTCAACCAGCGTATGGTCACTTTATGTACTTTATGTACATTTCTATTTAATAAAAATAAATTGCATATTCAAAATTCAAATTCGTTTATTTGGACATAAACATATTTTACATATTTGACAATTGAACTATGATATCTGCAATAGTAATAAACTGTGACGCAGACATCAACGCCCTCTCCTAGGAATACAAATAAAGTTCCAAAATGGACATTGCAAGCCATATATTACAAAGAAGTAGCAAAATTATTGATACAATAACATGATGTGCTTCAATGCTAGAAAATATGTACTTTTGTTATTAATTATCATGAGTACGAGTATCTGGACTATTTGGAGCAATTAATACCAATCTACAAAAACTCAAAAGCATTGGAATAAAAATGTCCACTTCTTACTCGTTAATTATCGAATTGCAAGGGTTGTTTTACAACAAGTGTACTTTTGTTGTCATTTTGATATTTTTCTAATACAACGTTTGTATTAAGTTTTTGCAGTTGTACGTGAAAAATATATCAATACCGTGATGAAATACTCCCTGTGTTTAATAAAATACAAATAGTCACATAAAAATTTAATGAATGTAGGTATGTATTTATTATTCTGTAACTATTACCTAATAAAAACACAACACTTTATGCAGAACAGTGCAAGTAATTGCAAATATTAGCAATACATTTAGGATGAATATTTTTATCGTCATACCAGTTAATAAGCTTGCGTGCGTTTAGACAGTGCGTGCGAGCCATTGCAACGAGCACGCCTATTCAATTACGGAAAGGTCACGCCGTTTGTACGCGCAAACGCAAGATTATCGCGGTATCGTAGTTCAGCTGTCGGAGCTCAAGCATTTGGATTAATAGGGCCATGCGTCGGCGGCTTCAGCGCAAATAACGTATCGTTATTAAATATTCCCATAGTAGCAAAAACAACGGCATTTGCTATGCAATTTTATACCCGGCAATACCTATCTTTTCAAATCATCTTTTACTTTTTTAGTGTCTGCATGCTTTGTTTGTCGTTTATTTTCTTCCTCTTTATTTAATTAAGTAATTACCTTATTTTTATAAGTATTTCTTTGTAACGTCAAATATAATTGCCCATCGAAATAGAGATCAAAGCTACATCAAATTGTTAACTTAGTTTTGTTTGAAGTTATTAAAAATAATAGGTAGAATTAAACTAATTTCAAATGATTAAGAATACCCAGACCAATGGTGGATCACCGTGAACTGCAGAGTGCTATCCAAATCAACTAGTGGGTTGAGATGGTGGATTCTATAGGACAGAGGGTAGTTTGGGGACTAGTTGTTTCTCATAAATTTAGGCACCTGGGAGAAGTTCTACCTTTATTTTTGCGTGTAAAAATCTTCATTGATGCTATGTCGCACTTCTACCGCCTAAAACCACACGTTGCTCTTCCATCTGACCATGGCCGGGAGTCAGTATATAGTATATATAGTCAGTCGGTCAGAGTCCCAGGTGTGCCCTAGAAAGGATAGCCCCAGGGCTCCCGAGGGCTTCTTATTGGCTTAAGTTTGGATACAAGTCCTAATAAATAGTCAGGAAATAGTAGCCTATTGGTACCTCTTGTTGATGAAGATGTTTTTTATACTCAGGAGAAGATATATTGGTGGGAAATCATACATATATTTCAAGAATTTACATATTACTAGACTTCGGATGTTTTCTTTTTCTTTCATTATTAACGCAAATACAACCTATTTAATAGTTCCTGTGTAGGTTCAAAATAGAAATACATTTGGTTCTAAAAACAATTCGTAACAATATGCATGGTAGGTATTCAAACTGCACTAGTAGACAAACTTGGATGTTTTACGTAGTTACGTCTATTTCATTCAAGTTGTGCTTTACATTGTAAAATAGATACTTATTCATAGCGTTAATGTTTATAATAATAAAAATCGTATAAGAGTATAGTGTTCATTTACAATATTTTCACAGTAACCGATTAGGGCTACTACATACTAGGTGCACTTGCCGTCCCCGGTAGGTCTAAATGGAGCGAAGCGTTTTGCCGTCACCATTTCCGAACACGAACTTTCGGTAATTATTCCTTTATCGTATGTCCGATTTTCGATTTTATTTTTTCTATACTATCTTTGGCTAGATGTCACATTATGGGTCAAATTTGATCAAAAAGTGTTGAGTGATTTAGGAGGAGTTTGAGGACAAAGCGAAAATCCGAATTGGGGATGAAAGGAGCGCTCCAATTATAGGTAAGTAAGTACTTAATAAAACTCCATTTGCCAGTTTTCCATTAATATTTGAATATACACCATAAGATGGAAAGATTGCAGAAAAATGGTCAATGTTGCCTACGTGAGAACAATGTTAATTTTTCAGGACTAATGGTTGGATGACGAATACAGTGACATCATATGAAGCTAAAGTTGTTTTTTAAACGAATGGAGATGTTTTAAACAATTTTACTTTACTTTAATCATCTACATAGGTACATACATATTGTCACGACTTTATCCCCGAAGGGGTAGACAGAGGCATATTAAACGCCCACATTTCACCGCATGCCATTTTGTCACACGTAATAGGTGGTGAGCTCGTTGCCATGTTGAAATGTACAGGCGCAGGCTGTGGCGACCTGTTGAAATTTTTCAAGTCGCCCATAAGGACTACAACTTTGCTTAACGACTGCTATTTTAATGACAATGCCTTTCGAAGCACGGAAACGCTCGCAAATCTAAATGCCACAAAGCGGTCACCCATCCCAGGACAAGCTATACCGGAAGTTGCATAACGCATTGATAGGTTACAGAACAATGAATCCGCGGGCCCACGAGCTTTTCTTAAATTCATAAAATAAAATCATCTGAAAGAACATCTGAATCAAAAAACATCTGGAATATCATCATGTACTAATGATTATTCCATTCATCAAGGTGAACATACGTGGGTGTAAAGAGACTCAAATAATATAAACATAAGAAATTAGCTGCAAGCTATGCACCTGCTAAGTGATTGACGAGACATAAGTGTATTGTGCCCGAATATAAATAATTAGGAACTTAAACGACAATCGCTTCCAACAAAATTTTAGAAATTATCTAAATCACAGCCGGCCCTAAGCAGCATCTAAAAGCAAACTCTGCACTGCAAAATTGACAACTTTAGGTGAAACCAGGAATGTACGCTAATATCGTAAAATATTATCACATTGAAACCTAGTCAAACAAAGATAAAAAACTTCATCGTTTTCATTCGTCAACGTCTGCTGTTCTACGTGTTACCGATTTAAAATACTGTGGTCACTTACCTTACGGTCGTAATCAGTAGCAGATTGCCACAGCCCACACCTATTTTACGATTTGATATTAATATTGACTTTAGTTTACAATTAAATTAAAAGTATTTTTGAAAAAGCTACACAAACTAAGAAAAAAGTGAAAAAAACAAAAACACAATTTAAACAATTTTATTCGAAAATTTTTTTTTAAGGGTGGCCAGCACTTTCATACCAGGCACAAAAATATATACTTTAAAAAAATTCTGACACCAAAGAGTTTTTAATATTAATTTAGATACTTATCAATTGCCTGCATACAGTTCGCATAACTGAATAAATCAATTTTGGTTTATAATACCGATATTTATGTTGCAGTCAGGTATGTATATAATTATGTAAAATTTATTTGAAATATGTTTCCGTACTTATGAAGATTTGTATGAGTTCTGCTGTTTAAGGGAATTAGAGTGTCACTTAACTTGAGTGAATGGAGATCTCCGGGACCCGAGCGATCACCTTACAAACGAGAATACGACGCAGGTGCAATAATGGGGTTGGCAGGTCAGACGGTAGTAGCTCCGAAGAATTGCCAAAATAAATATCCAACAATAGCTGCTTCTTAAGAGTCAAGGTAAAGTGGACCCCAGACTCCAAATCCAGGTAGAGTTTGGAAGCAACTGGGAATACACTAAGATGAAGTAGAATAGTTTCACTATTTTAAAAAAAATAGTTTGGTAAACTTTTCGCACAGCGCCATCTAGCCGAAGCTAAGCTTTAAGCTTGTGCTATAGGATTTAGACAACTGATAAACAGACTTATACATTAACATATTTAGTGTGTGCTTTACTAATATATTACCATGTGAACGTGTATGTACCAGGTGTAATAACATTTTTTCTGTTTTTACTAACAGTAGGTCTATTAGTAGTAGGTACTACATATAAGCACAGATCCAATGAAAATGTGATTTCGTCGATAAATATATTTTCAAACCAATTTTTGTTTCTAGTATTGGATACATATAACTTACAAATTATAATTTTACTCACATCACCCCAGTTTCCACACAATAGCTATAATGTAAAATTTTAAAAGACCGAAATTGTGATATTGGTGGCAGTACACGAATCGTTTGAAAACGTGATTGGATTTCATTAATCAATCAACCAAGCTGATCATTATTTTTGTAACTGTGAAGAGATTAAAGTGATAATGTGAATCGCAATAGTATTTCTAACGAAGTTTTTGAAGGCCTTAATATAAAATGACGTATCATCCTACAGATTTCACACGTAAATAGTCCTCGACAGACGTATTAATTACCTTATTATCACACTTTCACATGCTCACTTCGTCGCTGTTTAGTTGATGAAACTCATGAATAAAGACAACATTGACTTAGTATTTAAACATATTAATAACGTATTTATAAAATTTTTACAATGTCCAGGGGAAAAGTTTCACCACCAACTAAATTGAGTACATAATAGATTTAGCAACTTAGCGTACGTTCACACTAAGAAGAAATCCAGATCTGATTTTTACAGGATACAATTAGTCACAATATTTATTTATGTATAAGTTTACACAAATAACCGTAACGGCAAAATTTGTACTGGGACTTGTTTCCGAGGAATTTATCGGGGCACCCGGCAATAGACATTTAGGCAGGGACCGTGTGGTATTAGTCGGTTTGAGTAGGCATAACAGTCGATGAGATTTCCACAATTTAAAAAAAAACCAGAAAAGGTCGGTCATAAGGTAGGTAGGTATAGATCATAATCCACCTAACAATAACAAGCCATTTCTTAAGTTCCTGCAAACAACACACGTCATGGTACTCGAGTTCCTTGTATCTATGGTAGGGCAGAGAAAAGGTATTTGGTAGAGAGGTTGTAGAGAAATAGGTGGGTTTTTTCGACGTAAATAATATATTTTGTATGAATGTTTCCCACTTCGATTGTTGATGTAGTTGGTTTAGAACCTTTAGAGATTTCGAAACATTCATTGAAATACGAGAATCGTCTGATTGTTTTGAATTAGCGTTATTTCTTATACGTAGCTGGACAAACACATTTCTGAAGTTCTAGCAGTCTCTATACAATTATAGCTGGTACAAATATTTCTACAAATTACTGAAATCTAACACTGTTAGAATTAATAATCCAAGATGAAAACTCAATTTTGCAAGTCGGTTCACGCTGCGTTCACTGCTTGCGGAGTCGGGCTCGATGACCCGAAATAAGGCTCTGGGGAAGGTATTGCACCCCCACTCGCTTGCACCCGTCGCACCCTGCACCCACTCAGCCCGTACGCCGACCTCTCATTCATTACGCAATAAAAGTGTTACGTTAACTTATATACACAGAGATACTGGCAGCTAGCTAATTCCAACTTATAATAATAGTATTTGAAACGTCGTCGTAATGGTAGAAATTTGATATATTCTGATATTATTTCCGTTCGACACCGACGTTCAGAGTTAACATGTGACGCAACTTGGGAATACATTTAGTACATACCTGTAAAAGGTATTATTTACATCCTAGTAATATCATAGAGTAACTGAACCACTAAGTAATAGAGCAGTAAATTAAATAAGTAACGAGAAGGAGTTTCCCTTAAATATTGTACACAAAATTAGCCTTAGCCTAGCATTAGGCCAAGCTAGAGTCTACAAATATCTGGAGAAACTTCTTAACTTTTCCTTATTAAAACATTTGCCAAATATTTCTTTATTCCTTTCATCGTGCTGATACAGGGTCATTTGTAAAACACCAGCAACCTGCTAAGACTATTTTAATTATTGAAATTGTAACTTTTTTTTTTACCAAATCTAACTTTAGTTTAATGTACTGCTTGAATTACAGCACTACGTAACTCGTGAAAATCGTAGGTGATGTTGGTGGCATAGCTCCTTTGACCTTAACCTTTTTAACCGAATTTATGCGGGTTTCCATCTTTCATCGAGACATGTAGTAGGTACGTAACGAAAAATGTCATAAAAGTTCTTCTAAGCGAAACTGCAAAAGCCTATGCCCCGGCTTGACGGTTCAATATATGATAGTACTCGTTTTGTAACGAATTATCAAAAGTCGTAGAACCAACGTTGCTGGTTATGACCTTAGCTATCCACTCCTAGCCTGTTGCTGGTGTTACAAATGACCCTGTAAAGTCATCTGGGGAGGAACTGTGTCAATGACTCTTACCATATATTAATGATTTGATTTACGTTATAATCTGCCTGTGAGACCAACAAGGTTCAACTGGAAGTGATTTCCAGACATGTGCCTGTGTGAGTGTGAGGTGTGGTGTGGATAGATATAATTATATTATATAGGGAACAAAACCATGCCATGCCACCTCTGCAGTAACCAATAAATTGCAATAAGTGGTGAAAAACGACATAGGTAAAGGTTTCTCTTCAAAGGATCTGAAAAACCGAGTTGAGCATTATATCGATTTTTTTTCTATAACGTATGTTAAATATTTTTAAGGTTGTTAAAATGACGCCTCGAGTCTGATAGAAAGTCATGACAATGTCCAGAGATGTTCGTGTTCAATGTGTACCTAAGTGAAAAGTCTATTAAAAAAAATTAATATATGAATTATGATAATTAAAAAATGAAAATAAAAATATCTTTATTCATGTAGGTCACAAAGTAACGCTTATGAACGTCAAGATTACTGCTTCTACATTTACATTTACTGCCACATTCGCAAAGCAATAGGTAGAGCCTGAGGAAGAACCTGGCAATAAAACTCATGTCCACTCTTTTTTAATTTTACTTATCCATCAAGCCTTATCCCAGAAGGGGTGGTAGAGGCATATTATATGCCTACTTTTCACCATGTGTATTCCTGTCCCACGTAATAGGTGGTGAGCCAATTGCCGTGTTGAAATAGACAGACGCAGGTTGTGGCTACCTGCCGTTGAAGTTTTTCAAGCCGCTCAAAAGGCCTTCAACAAGGCATAACGACTGCCATTTTACTGGCAATCGGGACCAACGGCTTAACGTGCCTTTTTTAATCACCAGTTATTACATTAGTTTTCGTTTACATAATTACATAACTAATGATAGCGAGGCGGACCAGGGTTGCGTGGTAATCCAGTTAAAGTTTGTGGGTTTACGGGTTTGATATCAGTATCTACATATATCAGCGGGTGCTTACGTACTTTGCGAAATACATAAAAATAAATATCCATCACGCCTTATCCCCGAAGGGGTGGCAGAGGCATATTATATGCCCACTTTTCACCGTGTGGATTCCTGTCCCACGTAATAGGTGGTGAGCCCATTGCCGTGTTGAAATAGACAGACGCAGGCTGTGGCTACCTGCTGTTGAAATTTTTTAAGCCGCCTATAAGGCCTTCAACCAGGCTTAACGACTGCCATTTTACTGGCAACCGGGACCAACTGCTTAACGTGCCTTCCGAAGCACGGAAATACATAGGTTTCTTATTTATCTTAGAATAGAATAAACTTTATTGCAAACCAATATAAAACACGGCAATAGGCTCACCACCTGTTACGTGGGACAAAAATGCATGCGGTGCCTCTGCTCACCCATTGATGGATAAATGCGTAACAATATGTATGTGTGTATGCAATATAAAACATAAACGTAAGAGATTACTTTAGTTTTACATATGTACAGAGGGCGTCATCATTCATCGTAGTGTATTCCAGTGACTTCCAAGCCCTACCTGAATTTGCCGTCTGGTGTACACATTTAATTAAATATAAATATATAAACTAAAAGCAACTATCGTTTTGATTTTGATTTTCAGCATTACATTGAGCGACTGCCGTCTGACCTAACAGCTCTTGACATCGTTGCCTCGTCTGTTGGTGAACAGTTGCTCCGCTAGCGGCAGGTGAAGTCGCTTAAGCCATACTACTACATACATACAACGTAACCTACCCCCTACGCTATTGCCGCGTTGAAACGTACAGAGATTGGTTGTGATTGACCTGCTGTTAAAATTCTGAATTAGTCAATAAGGATTTTAAAAATTAATGGTATATTCGTCATTTCACATGAAGGAAACTCGCATGATAGGGCGAGATGGCATATTTTGATTTTACCTTCTTATTTATTTTAGTGATACGCAATATGGTTGGTTTGAATCAAAGTGTCAGCGTTAAGGTGGAAAAAGGGCGTGCTCCGTTGGTTTGGACACGTCCAACGAATGAGTGAGGAACGATTGACGAAGAATATTATATTGTGCGAAAGTAGAAGTATGAGTACATGTGAAGACCACGTGAGCAGATTGCTCGGAACGGAAAAGTCAAAGTCAAAAGTAGGTACTCGTATACCTAGACGTGCGTGTATGAAGCGATTGATGAATCTGCAAGAAGCGGAACAAGTATGCATCGATCTTTAAGCCTGGCGATCTGTCCTCTCTGACTACCTCATCGAGGATATAGCGTGAAGATAGTTAGTTTATTTTATTTATGTTGTCAACTCACCTAAGTGCAATCAAATACAAAATGTATTAGGTAAAAATAATAAATCTTATTTGTGCAGTCTCCGAGATGCCTTCGTGCAAGATGACCAATAACCCAAATTAATTTAACGACTACAATGGTAGGTTCTGATAACCGGGATCAATGACTCAACGTGCCTTCTGAAATACGGATACGCTCGTAACAGTACTTAAATGCCACAAATGGGGCTGACTGATCAATTGCATGACATTTAGCAAGCGAAGTTACAAGCACTTCTAATAATCATTATATTATTATATTTTACTTATTTAACTTTTTAAATCTAAACTTTTCAAATTATGTAATATACTTTTAAAATCTAGAATACGCTATTGATTCCAGGGTCGGACTTTTAGCACTAAATAAACTAGTACATCAGTGTCCGTAACTTTATAGATACCTAATGTGTAATTATTTCATCTGTACATCGCTCAATCTCTCAAATATTTACGCCACGAAATACCTACGTTAGCACATCACAAGAGGTACCAGTTTGTATCTAGATATATTTTTGCCTAAATGTAAGTCCGTTCACCCCTCGTGCACGCAACGACGACGGGTGGTACTGTCGTCCACCCTCCACTTGCAGGAATTTTGAAGCCCCCTTTATGTCAATGGCTTCATCGTTAGAAAACAACGCACCAATTGCAGGTTGTTCAATGAACCTAAAATAAGTTATACATCTTTTTATACCAATATAAATCTTATATGTCTTGCGTTAATTAGAACCTTGTGATCGTATCATAGAAATTGTACTTCATTAATAAATAAATATCGTTGGACAATTCACACAACGCCATCTGATTCCAAACTAAGCAGAGCTTGTACTATGATAACTAGATAACTGATAAACATACTTATATATTCCTAAATACAAACATATTATAGATAAATAACACCCAGACACAGAATAAACCATCGTGCTCATCACACAATTTTTTATCCTGGGTGGGAATAGAACCCACCCAAAAAAATTAAAATTGTTCGGAATTCACTCCGAGTAATGTAGTTTGGGACATTCTCACAAATCAACATCTAGTACTAATAAGAGTATACAAGGTTACGGGCAAGATAACTGAGAAACAATCCTAAATAGTTTAAAATACACACAAACTATACATAAAAAACACACAAACTATGCATAAAAAACACAAGAACTTCAAAAACAAAGATACTTCAAAACAAACATTTCTAAATCAAATATTTGTTTCGACCGGGTATCAAATTAACTCGCTTATATTTACTGCTAAATCTACTGCACCAACGTGGCAGTTAAAAACGATGTATAACTTATGCACATGCAGAATGAACATAATTATCCCTAAAAAGTCTTAAGGACTTTTTGTTCTATTTGAACAAAGAGCAAGACATAGGTAAAGCACTGCAAATTAAATTAATCTGAATTTTTATAAAATACAGTTCACTGAATAAAAAAGCAAAATTTTAATATCGTGATGTGAAACATGCAGACGTTATAATGCTTTTAGTATATTAATGAAGCGTTTTCTTCGTATAATCAGAACAAGGGCCCCACTAAAATCTACTGGGCCCAAGTGACCCCACCTGGTAACCACCAACCAGCAGCTGCTGACTTACAAACGAGTCAACAACGCAGGCGCAATACAGGGTTTCGAGGTCAGACAGCGACACTTCCAACAATACCAATGCCGAAAATCAAAGTCATACTATTCGATAACTGCTCCCCCTGTTCATATCCAGGTAAGGTTTGGAAGCAACTGGGAATACATTAAGATGAAAAAGAAGAGTCACATGGAATCTGTAGAATATACTGGGTATAAATATTTTCATGTTTCAAGGTATACTATCCTTAAAGGCTAACATTAACTGTTTTTTAACTGCCTCGGTGACGCAGTGGTAGTGTATGTGACTGCCGCGACTGAGGTCCCGGGTTCAATCCCCGGGTCGGAAAAAATATTTATGTGATCCACAAATGTTTATGTATAATACGTATGTATTTAAAAATATATATGTATGTTTATCAGTCGTCTAGATCCCATAACACAAGCTTATATTAGCTTACTTTGGTCTAGACGGCAGTGTGTAAAAAGTCGTAGATATAACATTGTTGGATATGACTATTCACTCCTAGCAGGTTGCTGATGTTTTGTAAATGAAAGTCTCCGGTGAGGAACTGTGTCGATTACTCTTACTATATATTAAATATTACATTTAAGTTCTATTCCGCCTGTGACACCAACAAGGTTCAACTGAAAGTGGTTTCCAGACCTGTGTCTAGTTGTGGTGTGACATTGATAATACTGGATAGATATATTAATAATAAGAAACAAAACTGGTCAAATCATGCCACCTTCACAGAAATCAATAAATTGCAATAAGTGGTGAAAAACGACTTAGGTAAAGGTCCACTGTTTCTCTTTAAAGGATCTGAAAAACCGAGTTGAGCTTCATATCGATATTTTTTCTATAAAATATGTTATTTTTTTAGGTTGTTAAAATGATGCCTTGAGCCTGATAGAAAGTTATGACAATGTCTAGATATTAAGGGTTACTATCATATTCACAAAAACAGCTTTTAAGAGAATTACACAGAGATATCATTTTTCATACTTCGCAAAAACAAGTCGTGATGGTAAGAGTCAAGAAACATGTCTTATTGTGAAAAGTTTCAAATGTGTATCGTACGTCAGAGAAAATAATATAGTAGGTTGCTCTTAAAGTAGATTATAGCTTTTTCAATGAAGAAAGATATACTGTTGAAGTTCTCGCTAGGGGTCAAAGTGTACCTAAGTGAGAAGCATTATTAAAGAAAATTAAGTGGTGCGTATTTGATAATGAAAATATTTTTATAGTTTATCAGTCGTCTAGATCCCATAACACAAGCTTATATTAGCTTAATTTGGGCTAGACGGCAGTGTGTAAAAAAAATGACCCCTAAAAATATATTTATTTATATTTATTTAGTAAAAGATTATTTGCAGGACAGGCGCGCCTGGAAATTATCTGCTGGCATCGTGAAATAATATTAAATTGTAAATAGCCCATCAAAGAATAGCCTTCCTAAGTTTCTTGCCGGTTTTTCTCAGGTGGGCGTTTCGAACAGATGGACACTTTAAAAATATTAAATTATCTTAAGTTCTACTGTGTAACAATTTGTAAGCGCCGTTAAAATGGTCTATGCAAAATAAAGGCATTTTTGTTTTTATATTAATTTAAAGTTAACTTTTAAGGATAGTACTTAACTTACTACTTAACCTTTCTGCCCTGCCTTTATCGTTACACCAATCCTTCGGTAGTATTTGTATATTGTATGAGATTATAGAGTATAATTAATTATTGTATAATGAATTGTGTACAACAAAATATCTTAAGATTAATAGTATTGGTACTTAAATATGTATTTTCCGGTCAATCTACAAATGACGCATTTAAACTCTAGGTTTGAGTCCTAAGGTTTTAGTTGGGTGCGGTCGTGCAGGAAAGTCTGTGACCCTACGCCCTCGCTCCCGATCCAGGTTATCAACATCATACCCCCACGCCTCTGCATTTCAGTACCCCAACCCCCTAAGATCGCTGCAGGGATTTTCTAGAATATTATGTGGAAGACGCTTCTAACATAACAGTGCAATGACTCTACCTACAACGCTATGAATATTTCAACGTTTAGTTACACTTAGAGAAAAGTTCTTTCCATCTACAGAATATAAAACGTACCTATTTAATTATGCAACATTTAACTAATTTTTATTCATTATAAGATATTTACACATTTTTTTAATAATATTTCTTGATGCTTTATAATACATTATAGGAGAAAAAGCTTATAAAAACATTGATATTACACAGTTGCTTGAATATTAATTTAACTTCAATTTTAATATGTTATGATGATTCTTTTTATTTATTTTTATTATTCTTTTCGTACTCTTGTCACTTAATGTGCACAATTCATGTCACATTCGAGTCATTTTGTACATTAAGGCCCACTTGCACGATCTTGGGTTATCGTGTATAACTCGGAGGTACGGTCTAACCCCGAGAAAATCATTATTATTTTTTTGCATCACCCCGAGTTAAGGGCAACCAAGGCTTAAATCGCTAAAACTTTAACTCACCGATTTCTGAGGGTTAATTCGTCTAACCTTGGGTTAGCAGCTGGCAGTAAAATTTGCTTATAAAAGCATACATGCAAGTGGGCCTAAGTGACAAGAGTTGCTATATCCCTACCGGCTGAGATAGCGGTCCTCAATCACGGATCGTCGTCTCTACTTTCCATCAGGCGGGCAGCGCCATTTTGATGTGCCAAAGTAAAAAAAATAAACAAAAAAGGAGTCAGAGATAGAAACACTATATGTGTGTGTATGTGTATCAATGTTTAAGGTCAAATATACTAAGTAATTGTTTAACGTGTCAACTAATCGTGCTGACATTCAAAAAGAACTCTGGGTTCTATTAGGCTATTGCCAGAATCCGCGTCTTTTACTAAGTTACTACAATCTATTTTTTCGCGTACCCTACCCTACCTACCTCGCGATTTGTATTTTTTTAAGATATTGACTTTTTTATTCTGATTTCCAAAACCAGTACAGAGCATCGTTTGTCGTTCAAGAGTTCCTGGCAACATAGTAGGCTGAAATCGTAGTAGTACAGGGTTACCCAACGCATAGTTGTATATTAGTGATAGAACAAAAATAATTAACCAGCCATTAATTACACTGATTGATTGTATTTTTTTCTACTCCCATGCACCATGCAGCCTTGTATAGCACCGTTAAATTGCAATATTGCATGACACTAGTGGAAGCCGCGTGACATTGTGTCGTCCATAACTGCATGTTAACGCCACCGTCAAACGGTGTAGGTATTTTTTTTAATCTAGCTAACCTGGCAAACGTTGTTTTGCTACTTTTGGAAAGGGCCACACGTTTATCATAGAGGTACAAAAAAAATTAAGAGTATGTGCTTAAGACCGCACGGCAGAAGTGAAAACTTCATTGGTAATCGCAATCAATTATTACGTATGAATTGCATATACTAAACACAGTGACACAACAGCGAAGAGCAGATGCTGACTGTTTCTTTCTCGCTCGGCGTTCCCGTGATCACCTCAGGGCGTGACGGGTCAGCCTAACTTACTACCTACGGAAAATTCTGTGTGCCGTGCGCCAAAAGAAGTTTTCACTTCAAAAATAGCCTTCAACACTAAAGTGGTGTTTCATATGCGCTGAGAACTACATCAATACTTATGAAACACTGCTTAATAAAACAACTGTGCTCGTTGTACACCTTTATCAGTCTGTTGGAGAGGCGACAAAGATATATTCCTAGCTAGGATGAATCTTAAAGGTACAAAACACAATATCAACGCTAGAAATTTTTATTACGTCAATTGAAAAATGGTTCGAATACACAAAGAGCGTTAGTGGCAATGCACACTATGATTGCAGTATTGCATGACATCCAACCGACACCCCTTCACCCCCTTTTTGTCACGATAAAAGGACACGAATACCTGTTTTATTTCAATACTCTACATAGGAAAAATATATTTATCGTGCTAAAAATATTTAAATCTAAACATGAACGTATTAAAAGGTTTATATCCTCCGTTATGAACTTACTTCTACACGACGATATTCATATTCGTTAAAATATAACGAACTTAGATATATTATACTAAGTAGCACTACCTACTTTATCTTTTAGTTTAGAAGATTAAGGACATTTTGTGTTCTTTAATTCTTTGTTAATCATTCAAGCTTTTATCTCCGATGGTGTGGCAGTGGCGCATACCTGTACGCGCACATTTCACCAAAAGCATTTTTATCCCATGTGGTGGTGAGACGTGTTGCCATGTTGAGTTCTTTAATACTAATATTATTAATTTGAATTATGTTCAATTTTTGTTTGCATTTCCTTAATAATTTGATTGTATAATCTCAGATAGAATCCGCTTTAAATCTATTTAGAAGAAGGTTTTCAATGTATATGCTCTGTAAGTATGTTGATCACCACTGTTGCCTTCAGGCCTATTTTATTCCATCATTTTTGTACGATATGTACTATATTTTATATTAAAATGTTAAAATGTAATTTATATTTACTTTATCATTACTAAATGCGTTTGTGACTTAGATCTAAATAATATATAATATGCGCTTTCATATACATTTGGTTTGGTGCAAGTTAATTTAATAAAGCACTCGTATAGACGTCTCGATGACACCGTTGTAGATAAATTATACTCATTGTTGAAAAGCACATCAAATCCTGTCGGTATTCGGTAACTTGTGTTATATTTTAGTCATCCGTTATATATAGTCTCAAATCTCTTGCATAATATGCTCCAATTTTAGACCTGGTGACGTCTACTATTGATATCTAAGTTTACTTGGTTACCAGCAGATGAAACAGGGTTTAGGATAACGATAAGGTTTTTAGTATATAACTATTAAGTATTCCATGTTAGGGTTTCTTTGTATGTGTAAATATACAACCTTGGTAATACGTGATATAAAAATATGGAATTTTAATGATTACACCGAAAGATTAGTGTCATTGCTTTCAGAACATAAATATGATTGCTTGAGAAACATATTTTTGGCAGAAGTGTCAGAGTAATTCAAATCAGTCTATGGCACTGTGCAATGTGGCTTCTCTCAATTTCCTCCATAACCCACGGTCCTGCGACAGATGCAGATCCTGCCTGTGATCGTTTCTAGGGCATTCTTCTTCACATTTTTTGAGTCGAGATCCTCACTCCAAAACTCATCTGCTCCAATCAACCACGTAGTTTCCATGAATAGTTTAAGCTATAAGACTTTATACTTCGTAGTTGACTACACAACTTACTTTCTTAGAGTAAAATCAGCTTATGACAAGCAGCAATGCAAAATTAATAGTCTTAACAGCCTTGTGTGAGAGAGGCAACATTCGAGGTAAATAGATCATCATGTCAATAGAAGTACCAAACTGCTTAGCATTAAAATCTTTTCTGTCGTTTTATTTCTTTGTAATTATGTATTTCGTATGTGTGGAAAGGGAAACCACCACAGGTTTTGCTCCTTTGAAGCTAGCGTGCAGTGGATATTTAATAGACCTGACCAAAACAATACGTATATATAAAGTACAAATAACTTAAGTAAGACCAATGACGTCCAACTCGTAGGCAACGCTAACTCAACGGCAATACTTAATTGTTATGTAACATAATACTTTATCAGCTGCACTAAAACAACATTAGGCTATGTTTTCAAGCTATATGACACGTGTGAAGTCCAACTTTGTAACACAAGCGTAGTGTGTAATCACGACTCACGAATATAATGCACGTCTTTTTTCAAACAATGTAGAAAAATCACACCTACTTAACTACTGTAATAATTATCATAGGCTACACGTATTTATTGTATGTTACTTACAGATAACACTCTTCAAGGTATTATCACAGTGAAATAAACATATCGGTAGGTAAACATAAAACACACGTTGTCACATAACACAAAGTAGTCATAATAAACCTGAGTAACTAACTTACTATCTTCGCGTCACGGGCATAGCAAGGTTTTGTTTGGGTTCCAATACAGCTTCACCGTCGAGTAGTGTGTTGGTGCATTGTTTTGTACAAAACACTGAAGAAATGGGGAGGACACACTAACCCTTGCGTCCAGTTACCGTTTCTACTTTCGGAAAGGTGATAAAAGGCAATCCTCCGAGGGCGGTATCGGTTTTATGATAAATTACCTTGTTAGCAGCGTTGTGGCAGCAGCAGCGTTGTGGCAGCAGCAGTGGCTCAGGAAGTATCCTTAATACTGAAGCTCACCGTCAGGTATTCCTGAACACCTCCAGTGTATTCCAGTGTAAGCCCCGACCTCGAAAAGCACTGACGAAGCAGTTGAGGCCATGTACGAGGACATAGCGACAACCTTTTGCGGTACTATTAAGGCTCACTACATCGTTGTTATTTTTTACTTTTCTGTTATTACTTAACCGCCAAAGTGAGACTACAAACAATCTGCTCACGATAAACTTAAAAATCTTTCAGCTCTTAGTGACACTATTGCTCTTTGATGAGGAGAAAGTTTTGCTAAAGAGCTAGTAGTAAGTAGTAGAAGGTATTACCTGAATTGAATATATTGTGGACGTGTTAAACCACACTGCTAATATAATTAGGTTCTTAACGGCAAAAGTGCCGGATGACTGAGAGACCACTCCTATGAGCACGTATTATGATAAATGACCTTGTTAGCAGCGTAGTGGCAGCAGCAGTGTGTCGGCTCAGGAAGTATCCTTAATACTGAAGCTCACCGACAGGTATTCCTGAACACCTCCAGTGTATTCCAGTGTAAGTCCCGACCTCTAAAAGCACTGACGAAGCAGTAGAGACCATGTACGAGGACATAGCGACAACCTTTTGCGGTACTATTAAGGTTCACTATATCGTTATTTTTTACTTTTCTGTTATTACTTAACCGCCAAAGTGAGACTACAAACAATCTGCTCACGATAAACTTAAAAATCTTTCAGCTTTTAGTTACACTATTGCTCTTTGATGAGGAGTAGACTCTTTGAAGAGTTTAGCTAAAGAGCTAGTAGTAAGTACTAGAAGGTATTACCTGAATTGAATATATTGTGGACGTGTTAACCCACACTGCTATATTATACTATTTAATTATACTATTTAATTATTTGAGTACATTTCAGTGTCGGATGACTGAGAGAACACTCCTATGAGCATCAAAATTAATTCGGACAATGCATTTGTTGTATTGAAATAACAGATATTAGCAAGTAATACATGAACTAATTGAAATTGTTGCTCATTACATTGTGTCTACCTTACTTATACCATTAGTCTAGTAGAATGTTCAAATTGGGCTACAGTAAGTTATAGTCAAGGTATTATCCACTTGATACTGACCATGAAACATTTTTTATAATTTTATAGTACGCAGCTTCGTTGGCGTCTTGTAGTTTTAACACCGTACACGTTCGTATGTTTATTTCCACACGGCAATGGGCTTACCACCTATATCGTGGGGCAAAAATGCATACGGTGCAATGTAGGGGCATAATATGCCTCTGCCACTCTTAGGGTAAAAAGTCGTGACTGATAAGCAAACGTTTCCCATAGTGTAAAAATAGGCCATGTTCCACGGAAATAAAGAAGTTGTACTTTGTGTCAGGGTTTCGGTAAAATTATTGATGAAAGTTTTATAAAAAAAAATCCGACGTCTTGAATAATTATCGTCATATTTCAACCAATTTATATATAACCTTGATAATTATATACCTAAATAATCCTTTTAGGATTCATAAGAGTGATTACTCTATCTATTAGTGATACAGCATGATTTTTTAGAGAACAGATAAACAGACGCGCGGATGACTTTGTTTTATAATATGCTAGGATAGCTAGATAGGTAAGACGATTTGTAAAAATAAACAGAAGACAGTTAAATTGAGTGCACTAATATGAACATTTATCAAAAATACTAAGTTTTATGAGCATTTGCTACTACTAACGACATTTGTGTCCCATTAAGTTGGAAAATCGGAAGGATAATACTCAAATACCCTGCAGTTTGTGGACTTACCTAAGTTTGGTAGTTTAGTACGTAATTGATAGTAGCTTTAGAGACTTTGGACAACAAGATTTGTTTTTATTTGTTTGTACTTTCCTACAATATTTAAAGTTATTATTAGACGTACTTACTGAAATTATGTTTATTATAAACGTTTCTGTACACAGTAGACCATAAGACTGGAACCTTTTCGTTTCCCTTGCTCTGAAAGATCAATATAAATGCAAAATTGCATTTTTTCTAGCGTGGAAAAGTTTTTATATTCTCACCTATTATAAGTTTTCTTAAGTAAGATTTGGTGTCTATACTTACCTCAAGACCTGTATTACAATACTTCTAACCCCTCATTATGGTGGAGATATGCATAAGTATCTTAAACCATTCTAGTAAGTATTGTCCATCTCAACACGGCTATAGGCTCACCACCTGTTAGGTGGGGCAAAATGCTTCGGTGAATAAGTATTATTTGAGTACATTTCAGTAATATTAGCTGTGTTATCACAAAGTATTGATACTGAAACTGTTGTACATGTTAGAATTTGTATGAAAATAAGGATAATGCAAAATTGTGAAAATCTACTCGGTATGAGTAGAACCTAAATTAATGTTTTCTAACAAAATTAATATGTTATAATAGTATTAAATTATTTTTTTAAATCATAATTCGTATTTTAAGATAATTGTAATAAATGTGAGTTATAATTATTTTCAAGAAATTTACTGTTTTCGGTGTACAATACAATATAACTCAACTTCAATACCCAGTTTGTAAAAGCTTTACATTCTTGGACGGATAAGGATATTATATATTATTAATCTTTTTAGTTAATTAAGTAACAAATGGTGCTACATACAGTAAGCAATTTCCGCACCAACGCCAGCTTTTCGTGCATCAAGCACGAAGTAATAAAATAAATCAATAAATGATAAATAAATATACCTCACTATCCAAACACTTATGATAGGAACTCTAGACAGATACTACATTTATAACTACGTAATATATTCACTAGACTAATAAATTAGCTGAACTACGATAGTAGTGCTGTCACATTGTGCACCCAATTTGTTACTAAGTAATTATCTTAATGATTAAAACGTACAGTCCATATAAATGTCACGTAGCTAACTATCAAATTTGTTTAAAACCCCTGTAAGTATAATACCACAGGGTGGATATTTACTGTGGTTTTATACTTTGACTGTTATAAGGTACAGAAACATACTTAATGACCCCAACGGTGATTTTGAAGTATGTTATATCCTTACTATTTTATATTTTATTAGGTGCATAATTGTCATACAATCAATAATAAAATACAATCATATTTGTCCATTCAAAGGTTGCCAGTAAGAAATTGCTCTTAGGCCGCCATTTGTACTTTTCATGCATTATGATTTGTTGTTATGTTATTTATGTTGGTGTACAATAAAGTTTTACTTACTTACTTACTTATTTACTCGTACATAAAAACATTTATAAGTTTACTAGCTGACCCGCGCAACTTCGTTAGCGCCACATAATACCACAAGGAACAAGTAGAACAAGTTGGAAAAAAGAGTTCCACTAGTTCTACTATTTTGTTACACCTAATATCGTAGAACTAGTGAGAAAAAAAAGTCTCATTAGTTCTACCGTAGAACTGTTCAGTAGAACAAGTGGGAACGAACCAGAAAAAGACAAAGAAAGAGACATTAGTTAAAGAGGGTGGCGTGTAGGCTATTCTTATTAAACAACTTGTGAAGTATTCGCTTTTTAACAACAAAAAACTGAATGAAATCGGAATACTTGTTGATGAGTTACTTACAACGGAATAATATGCACGCGGGCGAAACTGCTTGAACTGCATATCCTGTGCGAGACATTTCGTGAAATAATACATACTTCATATCCCGGTAAAACATCTTTTTCCCGCGAGAAAACTTTTTTGTGTAGGTACTAACGACTTCACGTGAGCGGAGTGGCGGGCATCAACTTGCGGAAATGTTTTACCTATATACCGATCTTCATCAAAATGTGATTAAATAACAAACGTCTAAATAATATAGAAATCTTTACAACGATTACATTCCCGTGGTAATACCGGGAATTCTTTCTTGGTAGTCATCTAATGTAGGTATGTATAGAATACGTTCACCAAATTTTAGGTTGTGAATGGTTTTACCCAAGTAGTTCCCGTTCCCGTGGGAATACCGGAAATTTCTTTCTTAGTGCTGATTCAAGGTAGATTCGCATTGGAATTTGAATTTCATAGTTCCGTTAGCTCCATGTATTTCGTGATTAATGAGTCAGTTAATACAACCCCTGTTTTACCCCTCTATACGTAATTTTTTTCAAAACCGCGATTCACGTGCCCGTTTATTTGTAACCAAAAACAGGTGTACGTAAATTTATGTTTCTAACCTTGGAAATGACGAACTCCCATACAACCGTTTATCGCTTATTTACTTCCTTAGAGGTAGAATTTCAAAAAATCCATACTTAAGGAAATCTACGTATTAAAAGGAACCCCCATGCGAAGTTTGGGCTTCGTAGCTTTGTTGGTTTTATAGGTTTCGTGATCAATGAGTAAGTTATAACAACTTCTGTTTTACCCCCTCAAGGGTAGAATTTATCAAAGTTCCTTAACACGTTATTTTTTTTTTATACAGAAGAGGCTATAAGAAATTCGGTGTTTCTGGGTTTGAAAATGAAGAATTTTCCATATAAACTTTCGATCCTTGTTTACCCCCTTTTAAGTAAAATTTTGCAAAACCGTGATACATGTACCCATTTATTTGTAACTAAAAACAGGTGCACATAAATTCAGGTTTCTAACTTTGAAAATGACGAACTTCTATACAACCGTTTATCGCTTATTTACTTCCCTAGGGGTAGAATTTCGCTAAATCCCTTCTTAGTGGAAACCTAAGTATTATAAAAAATCTCCATACGAAGTTTGAGATTCATAGCTTTGGTAGTTTCAGAAATTTCGTGATCAATGAGTCAGTCAGTGATTTTGCCTTTTATATATTAATAATAATAATATTAAAAACTAATAATAATAATAATAATAACCCCTCGAGGACAGTCGTTATCTTTTATAGGATTAACGCAACCCTATGAGGGCATAGTAGATTCGCTTTTTGAATCATCCACTTTCTGATATCAACAAAAAATGTATCAGAAAGTTATTGAAAAGCTCACATCCGCAGGGCAGCTTGTGGCGAGCTGAATGTGCGTGGCTACACATCGGTCCCGATTCCTCAGAGTTTTGTTGCCCTTCTGCACTGGTTAGGATTGAATGGCCTAACGGGAGAGCAGTGAGAGTGCTTCTCCCGGGAGTGCAGCAAATCTCAACTCTGGCTTGCCTTAATTGGCCGGTCTGAGGGAGGGAGCCAGAGCTATATGCTCGGGGGTGGAAGTGTCATTTTCAAGGGCATAACTACGGGGAAGCCCGCTCCGGGCCTGTCCCGCGAAGGTGAAACCGGCGCCGCACCACTCGACACCCCAAGCCGCTCACACCGGTGTTGCCCTCTGTCGCCTTACAGGCTTATCATGCCTATGGTGATTGTATAGGGGGCCCATCTAGTGAGTTGGCGAGTCACCGTCTGCCAATAGTTTAATAATAATATATTAAAAAGGCAGACGCCGTTTTCATCAATAGCTTAAATAACCCAATCCATTTAACACCCAACCCAATAGCCCATTTCATAGTTAGCACATTTCACAATAGTTTAACTCCCATTGGAGGTGATCCATTACCGTTCTTCTACATAAGGCGGGCGTGGACTATCTGCAGTGAGGGTCCCATTCCCTATTAGATTAAAATTCTCAAAGGGCCTCTGCGTGTTGGACCTATGTCTCCATGTAAGCCTACCAAAAGCCCGGGTATCTTCAAGAAAAAAAAAAGAAGATACCCGAGAAAAGAAGAGACATAATAATAATAAAAAAAAAAATTGGCGTTGTCAGAAGCATCTATATTGTATATAATAATTAATTTTCAGAAGTATTTACACACAAGCACTTATTTAAGTATTACAATAGAATAATAAAGAAACAGAATCAACCTCAACATTATAAAAATGAACCGAAATATGCAGTAAACAAGAAAATATGTTTATAATGTTTTAGAAGAATGACATGACGTCTGTCATGTCAAACTATATTACATACATAACAACAAACTTATGAAAATATAACAATAAAAGATGTTAACTAGAGCCAAAAGCCGAAATGCACAACCAACACCACCGGATTCGTCGCATAGCTCCGCCTCGCAGCACATGGAAACCTCGGAACCGATTGCTGCTGAGGCTTTGAGCTCGTCATCGAGCGACGAGTATTTCTCTCCCCCGACGTCGCCAACACCTGTACGTCGGCAGGGGAGACGCCGGCCACCGACGTGCTTGGAGTCCAGAGGCCCGCCGGCCTCGAATAGGGCTCCCGCTGCCGGTGGTAATGTGCACCGCATACGATGGACTTCATCTATGAATGAAAACGTTATGCGGGCATATTTTGCGGCTACAGAGGGAGGAATTAACCTCACTGCGTACCGTGTTCGTATGCTGCCTTTGTTTCAGGTACTTGAGCCAACAGTCAACGTTTCGGCACAGCGGCTATCGGATCAAGTGCGAGCCATTCAACGCTGTCATATGTTGGATGATGCCGCACTTGGGAGACTTCGTTCAGAACTACAATGTAGCCACATCATCCCTCCTTCGTCTCAAACTAGTGAGGTTAATGAAATGTGTAATGCCACAGAACTTTCATCCAGAAAGTCCATTGACGAAGAACTGGATGATGTTGTTACAAGAGTAAGTACCCAGTACAATGACGAATTAAGGAGTACTTTGGAACGAACGATTAATGAGTATAGGTTTTCTGATCCTGAGTATCGTCCACGTCTACCGCGGTTGCCTACGCATAAAAAGAATATAGCGCTGGTGTGTGCTTTGGACTCGGTTCTAGCAAGCTATTTTGATACTTGTATAGATTTAAGTGATGCACACTCAATTCTGTATTGTGCGGCTGTTGCGGTTAGTCGGGTAGCTGGTGTTAAATTTACACAAGTTGAATCAGCTATTCGACCAAAATCTGTTCCAGCTTGGCAATGCAGAATTGAGCGTCGTATCGCCGAGACTAGGGTGCTCATTGGCAAGCTGTGCTGCTTCAGGGCGGGTAATACACGCCCGAAAGTAATGCGTTTCGTGACTCGCGCATTCGCGGGTACTGATACTAGTCCTTGCGAATACTCTTTTCGGGTCACGGAACGTATTGACCACCTGAAGCAGAAAATTTATGCGTGGGCAAATCGTATACGACGATACAAGAAGAGAGTGGATCGCTATACTCAGAATCGTTCGTTCCAAAAAGATGAGAGGTGGGTGTATAGAAGATGGGAGCAGCCTGATTTTCGTGTGACTGATATGTGTCTACCTGATGCTGAAGCCACAAACACGTTTTGGCGAAGTATTTGGTCGGCACCTGTTAGTCATACAGAAGATGAGTGGATGCGGGATGTCAGATATTCATGTGAATCTATACAAACTATGGAACCAATATTAATAACATCTGATGACGTTACCAGTGCAGTTCGTTCTTTACCCAATTGGAAGTCACCTGGGCCGGACGGACTGCACAATTTTTGGCTTAAATGGTTCCATAGTTCACATGACTGTTTGGCATCTCGCTTTCAAACATCACTTGAATCTGGGTTGCTGCCATCTTTTATGACTTCAGGCATCACTCACCTCCTTTATAAATCAGGTAGTACTACGGACCCTAAAAATTATAGACCAATTACTTGTTTACCTACGGTCTATAAGCTTCTCACGTCCATTTTGAGAGTGAAATTAAGAACTCACATTGAAAATAATACTATAATGTCCAACTCTCAAAACGGATGTAGAAGCGGGTCACGAGGTAGTAAGGAACTCCTTATTCTTGACATGGCCATTAATCAGCAGGTCCGCCGTAACCGAAGAAATCTGGCAACATGCTGGATTGATTACAAGTAGGCCTATGACTCTGTGCCTCATACGTGGTTGTTGAGGGTGCTAGAGTTGTATAAAGTTGATACAACTCTACGCACCTTCTTGAAGGCATGTATGGGGCAATGGAAAACGGCTCTTGTTTATCCAGGATGTCGTCAGGTTCTTGGGAATGGTGAACCTGTAAAGATCGAAAGGGGTATATTTCAGGGTGACAGTTTGAGTCCCTTATGGTTTTGTCTGGCACTGAATCCTCTCAGTACTTTACTGGAGAATTCAGGGCTGGGCTATCAGTTTCGGAGAGGAGGTCAAGGTGTGTCGCATCTTCTTTACATGGATGATTTGAAATTATTTGCCTCCACCGAATCCCATTTGAATGAGTTACTAAAGGTCACTATAACCTTTAGTAAGTCAATAAAAATGGAGTTTGGTGTAGATAAGTGTGCTGTCATGCATGTTAAGAAGGGACGAATTGTGGAATCTGTAGGAGTACAACTTTCAGATTTCACAAAACTTAGGTCCCTTTCTGCGACTGAAACCTATAAATATCTGGGTATGTCGCAAGCATTGGGTATTACTGAGACTGACATGAAACGTTAGTTGCAGGATCGTTTCTTGGGCCGCCTGAAAAAGGTACTAAAAAGTCTTTTATCAGGCGGATACAAGGTGCGCGCTATCAACGGGTCTTAGTATACTATGCCAGTCTTAGTATACTCCTTCGGCATACTTAGGTGGACTCAAACAGAGTTAGAATCCCTGGATAGGAAAGTCCGTTCGTTATTGACATCATATCGGATGCATCACCCGCGTTCGTCCATAATGAGGTTGTATATCCCACGGAAATGTGGAGGTCGCGGCTTTTTAAATGCCAAGACTTTGCATAACCGTGAGATATGCAACCTTAGAGAATATTTTCTTCGTACTGACGTGGGTATGCATAAGGGTATGGTGACAGTAGATAACGGACTGACCCCACTCGCTCTTGCCAAAGAGAACTGGCGCAAACCACTAATACTAAGTACTGACGATCGCAAGGAGATATGGCAGAGTAAGGAACTGCATGGACGGTTTTATCGGGCTTTACATAGGCCCGATGTAGATTTATTAGCATCTGTCTCCTGGCTACGGTTCGGTGATTTATTTGGCGAAACCGAGGGTTTTGTCTGTGCAATTACTGATGAAGTTGTAATGACGAATAACTATCGGAAGTATATTCTGAGAGATGGTACGGTTGACATATGTCGGGCATGCCACCTACCTGGTGAATCTCTTAGACATATAATATCTGGTTGTTCTCGTCTTGCCAACGGCGAGTATTTGCATAGGCACAACCAAGTAGCCAGGATTGTCCATCAGCAACTTGCACTGAAATATAACCTTGTCGATTCAGAGGTACCGTATTATAGGTATGTACCCGACCCAGTTCTAGAAAATGGTCGTGTCACATTATACTGGGACCGATCTATTATCACTGACAGGACTATTGTAACCAATAAGCCTGATATAGTGGTAATAGATCGGTCAGAACGCCTCGCATTAATCGTTGATATAACCATTCCACATGACGAGAATCTCGTAAAAGCCGAAAAGGATAAAGAAATAAAATATTTGGACCTTGCTCACGAGATTGTCGACATGTGGGATGTGGATTCAGCGATTATTGTTCCGATAGTTGTATCGGCACATGGTCTGATTGCCAAGAGCCTCGACCAACATCTCAAGAGGCTCGCGTTAGGCAGTTGGGTCAAGGGCTTGATGCAGAAGGCGGTTATTCTGGGCACGGCACGTATTGTGCGGAAGTTCTTGTCTCTGCAGCCCTGACCACCGGTAGCTTGGTCCCTGTACCCGATGCCGGCGGGATACTATATTTTATTTTTTTAAATAGATTTTTAATATATATAATTTATTTAAAAATGTAATTTTTATGTGTATATAAAAAAATAAAGGAAATAATAATAATAATAATAATAATAATAATAATAATAAACATAGACTACAAAAAGGCCTTTGATAGTGTACCCCATTCATGGCTTATTGGTATTCTAGAAATTTATAAAATAGACCCAATAATCTTAAAGTTTTTAGGCAGTACAATGACCCACTGGAGGACTACACTTACTCTCACTATCAACTCAACATCTATTTCAACCGATGAAATTCCCATTGAGAATGGAATCTTCCAAGGAGACTCACTAAGTCCTATATGGTTTTGCCTAGCTCTTAACCCACTATCCAACATTTTGAATGACTCAAAATGCGGCTATAAACTGACATCTCACACTACAATCAACCATCTGATGTACATGGATGATATAAAAATCTTCACAAAATCTGAAAAAGAAATGGATAAGCTTATAAAAATCACATCTCAGTTTAGCAATGATATCAATATGACTTTTGGATTAGACAAATGTAAAACGATTCAGTTACATAGAGGTACGGTAATCAACAGGTGCAATAGCGATGGTATGGACAATTCACAGGAAAACATTAAATTTAGTATATTGGGCGAAAATGACACATACAAATACTTAGGGCTACACCAAGGGCGAACAATTAATCATACAGGACTTAAAAAAACTTTAAGCCGAGAATACACACATAGATTAAACCAAATTTGCAAAAGATCGCTATATTCCAAAAACCTCTTTAAAGCAATTAACACATATGCTATACCCATTTTAACTTACTCCTTTGGAATCATAAAATGGACCTACACAGATATTAACCAATTAGAAATAAACACTAGAACAACACTAACCAAACACAACTACCTACACCCGAAGTCAGCAATAGAACGAATGACAGTACAAAGGCAGAAAGGGGGTAGAGGAATGATAGATCTCAAGAAACTGTGGGAAGTGCAGATACAAAAACTAAGACACTTTTTTTACGAAAAATCCAATTCTAGTAACATTCACAATACAATAGTAGAATCTGATACAAATTACACACCATTAAATTTAGCAGACAGAAATAAGGATTTTAACACGTCAGAAAATATGCATAACCTAAAACTAATAAGATGGCGAAGCAAACAGTTACATGGTAGACACATCCACGATTTGGAACAACCTCACATAGATTTTGAAGCTTCAAATAAATGGCTTAAACTAGGTTCACTTTTTCCTGAAACCGAAGGCTTTATGATAAGTATTCAAGATCAAGTTATCAACACTAAAAATTATAGAAAATTCATTATCAAAGATCCCAATATTCTAGATGATAAATGTAGAAAATGCCACCGTCACTCCGAAACTATTCAGCACATTACCAGTGCCTGTCCTACCTTAACTCAAACAGATTACACACATAGACACAATCAAGTAGCACATATTATTCATCAAAAACTGGCCATTAATCACAAACTCATAACTAGCAAACCAACACCATACTACCAATACAATCCAAAACCTGTAATAGAGAACACCAATTATAAACTATATTTTGACAGAGCAATTCTAACAGATAAAACCATTCACAATAACAGACCCGACATCACTCTTATTGATAAACAAAATAAAACAGTATTTCTAATTGACATCGCAGTACCAAACACTCATAACATCCATAGAACCATTACTGATAAAATAAACAAATACACAGAACTTAAAGAAGAAATAACTAGAATATGGAAAATGAACAAAGTTTATATAGTACCTTTAGTACTATCTAGTACAGGAGTAATACCTAAACATCTATTGCAATCTCTTAAAAGAATAGACATAACTGAAAACACATATATGACAATGCAAAAAGCCGTAATTTTGAATTCTTGCCGCATAGTCCGAAAGTTTCTCCAAGAAGACTTAAACATCCAACACGAAGCAGACAATGAAACTCACTTGGCTTAGGCCCGTAGTCTCATATTTACCGATGTGTCCTAAATACATCGAGATGAAAAGAAAACTAAGTAAATAATAATAATAATAATAAACATAGACTACAAAAAGGCCTTTGATAGTGTACCCCATTCATGGCTTATTGGTATTCTAGAAATTTATAAAATAGACCCAATAATCTTAAAGTTTTTAGGCAGTACAATGACCCACTGGAGGACTACACTTACTCTCACTATCAACTCAACATCTATTTCAACCGATGAAATTCCCATTGAGAATGGAATCTTCCAAGGAGACTCACTAAGTCCTATATGGTTTTGCCTAGCTCTTAACCCACTATCCAACATTTTGAATGACTCAAAATGCGGCTATAAACTGACATCTCACACTACAATCAACCATCTGATGTACATGGATGATATAAAAATCTTCACAAAATCTGAAAAAGAAATGGATAAGCTTATAAAAATCACATCTCAGTTTAGCAATGATATCAATATGACTTTTGGATTAGACAAATGTAAAACGATTCAGTTACATAGAGGTACGGTAATCAACAGGTGCAATAGCGATGGTATGGACAATTCACAGGAAAACATTAAATTTAGTATATTGGGCGAAAATGACACATACAAATACTTAGGGCTACACCAAGGGCGAACAATTAATCATACAGGACTTAAAAAAACTTTAAGCCGAGAATACACACATAGATTAAACCAAATTTGCAAAAGATCGCTATATTCCAAAAACCTCTTTAAAGCAATTAACACATATGCTATACCCATTTTAACTTACTCCTTTGGAATCATAAAATGGACCTACACAGATATTAACCAATTAGAAATAAACACTAGAACAACACTAACCAAACACAACTACCTACACCCGAAGTCAGCAATAGAACGAATGACAGTACAAAGGCAGAAAGGGGGTAGAGGAATGATAGATCTCAAGAAACTGTGGGAAGTGCAGATACAAAAACTAAGACACTTTTTTTACGAAAAATCCAATTCTAGTAACATTCACAATACAATAGTAGAATCTGATACAAATTACACACCATTAAATTTAGCAGACAGAAATAAGGATTTTAACACGTCAGAAAATATGCATAACCTAAAACTAATAAGATGGCGAAGCAAACAGTTACATGGTAGACACATCCACGATTTGGAACAACCTCACATAGATTTTGAAGCTTCAAATAAATGGCTTAAACTAGGTTCACTTTTTCCTGAAACCGAAGGCTTTATGATAAGTATTCAAGATCAAGTTATCAACACTAAAAATTATAGAAAATTCATTATCAAAGATCCCAATATTCTAGATGATAAATGTAGAAAATGCCACCGTCACTCCGAAACTATTCAGCACATTACCAGTGCCTGTCCTACCTTAACTCAAACAGATTACACACATAGACACAATCAAGTAGCACATATTATTCATCAAAAACTGGCCATTAATCACAAACTCATAACTAGCAAACCAACACCATACTACCAATACAATCCAAAACCTGTAATAGAGAACACCAATTATAAACTATATTTTGACAGAGCAATTCTAACAGATAAAACCATTCACAATAACAGACCCGACATCACTCTTATTGATAAACAAAATAAAACAGTATTTCTAATTGACATCGCAGTACCAAACACTCATAACATCCATAGAACCATTACTGATAAAATAAACAAATACACAGAACTTAAAGAAGAAATAACTAGAATATGGAAAATGAACAAAGTTTATATAGTACCTTTAGTACTATCTAGTACAGGAGTAATACCTAAACATCTATTGCAATCTCTTAAAACAATAGACATAACTGAAAACACATATATGACAATGCAAAAAGCCGTAATTTTGAATTCTTGCCGCATAGTCCGAAAGTTTCTCCAAGAAGACTTAAACATCCAACACGAAGCAGACAATGAAACTCACTTGGCTTAGGCCCGTGGTCTCATATTTACCGATGTGTCCTAAATACATCGAGATGAAAAGAAAACCAAGAGAATAATAATAAACCCTCGAGGACAGTCGTTATCTTTTATAGGATTAACGCAACCCTATGAGGGCATAGTAGATTCGCTTTTTGAGTCATCCACTTTCTGATATCAACAAAAAAATGTATCAGAAAGTTATTAAAAAGCTCACATCCGCAGGGCAGCTTGTGGCGAGCTGAATGTGTGTGGCTACACATCGGTCCCGATTCCTCAGAGTTTTGTTGCTCTTCTGCACCGGTTAGGATTTAATGGCCTAACGGGAGAGCAGTGAGAGTGCTACTCCCGGGAGTGCAGCAAATCTCAACTCTGGCTTGCCTTAATTGGCCGGTCAGAGGGAGGGAGCCAGAGCTATATGCTCGGGGGTGGAAGTGTCATTTTCAAGGGCATAACTACGGGGAAGCCCGCTCCGGGCCTGTCCCGCGAAGGTGAAACCGGCGCCGCACCGCTCGACACCCCAAGCCGCTCACACCGGTGTTGCCCTCTGTCGCCTTACAGGCTTATCATGCCTATGACGATTGTATAGGGGGCCCATCTAGTGAGTTGGCAAGTCACCGTCTGTCAACATTTTGATAATGATATATTAAAATGGCAGACGCCGTCTTAATCAATAGTTCATATCACCTAGTACATCTAACACCCAACTCAATAGCCCATTTTGTAGTTAGCATATTTCACAATAGTTTAACTCCCATTGGAGGTAGTCCATTACCGTTCTTCTACATAAGGCGGGCGTGGATTGTCTTTAGTGGGGGTCCCATTTCCTATTAGATTAAAATTCTCAAAGGGCCTCTGCGTGTTGGACCAATATGTCCCCATGTAAGCCTACCAAAAGACCGGGTATCTTCATAAGAAAAAAAAAGAAGATACCCGTGAAGAAGAAGAGACATAATAATAATAATAAATCTTTATTCATTTAGGTCACAAAGTAACACTTATGAACGTCAAGAATATTGCTTCTACATTTACATATACTGCTAGATTCGCAAAGCAATAGGTAGAACCTGAGGAAGAACCTGGCAATAAAACTCATGGCCACTCTTATCTAAACGCCACTAATTACATTAGTTTGATTAACATGATATTTGACCAATTATATAGTAAAGAGTTTATATAAAAAAAAAAATCTATACTATTACTATTATCTTCACGCTGTATCCCTGACGGGGTAGTCAGAGAGGACAGATCGCTTCGCGATCCATGCATACTTCTTTCGCTTCTTCGAGATTCATCAATCGCTTCATACACGCACGTCTGGGTATCCGAGTACTTTTGACCTTTCCGTTTTTGAGCAATCTGCTCACGTGGTCTTCATATATCCATCATAAAAATATCCATCACGCCTTATCCCCGAAGGGGTGGCAGAGGCATATTATATGCCCACTTTTCACCGTGTGGATTCCTGTCCCACGTAATAGGTGGTGAGCCCATTGCCGTGTTGAAATAGACAGACGCAGGACGTGACTACTACTTACTACTGTGTTTAAATCATATCAAAATTAGAGCGATTATAGTTGCCGGTTCTAAGGGCAGCCTACCCTTGAAGAAGAAGAATCTGGCAAGAAAGTCAATGGATACCATTTTAAAATGTAGGAATGCCTTACAACATTAAAATTGCACTTACATTGTTTCTTTGGATTTATGTGAGAACAGTCGACTAAACTTAAGTTTACCTTAAATATAAATCGGATTATATGATTCAGAAGTGTCACACCTGCATGAATGGTAGAACGACCCCTTGTGAACCCATATTGCTCCTTATGTAATAGCATATTTAAATTAAAATGAGCTTGTAATTGTTGCAATATATTTTTTTCAAAAATTTTGCTAATGGCTGGTAATATTGAAATTGGTCTGAAATTACCAGGGTCGGTTTTGGATCCAGATTTAAATAGAGGTATTACTTTACTGTGTTTCATTAAATCTGGAAACACTCCTATATCTACACATTTATTAAATATTTCAGCTAGATGTGGTGATATATTAACAATGATAGACTTAATCAATTTTACAGAAATACCCCACAAGTCAGCTGTCTTTTTTGAGTTAAGTGACTTGAATACTTTAATGATATCGTTGGGGTTTACATATTTGAAGCCAAATAAGACACTACACTGATCCACGCTGCCCCCAAGCATGCGTTGAGCTTTTATTGGACAAGAATTTAAGGAGCTAGTTATTTTCGCGGGTATGTCTATAAAATATATGTATATATAGATACGAGTAGATTTCATTGCTTAGTTCTCAGGGCGACACGATGTTATATTATAATAGGATAGACAGACTAGTGTTAAATAAGTAATACTCGCGTTGGTTTGTCATCCGATAGTGGGTTATATAGACGTCTACATTGACGCCTGCATCACCTCATTTTAAGAATTTCTAATAATATTACAAGGGGATAAACTCGTATAGCATGACATCTTACCAACAGACACAATTTAATATTAAGTTTTGAAACGGCAACTTATTTTGCAGTCCCTGTAAACATCTCGCCAACATAATGTAGGTACTATTGATGTTTATGAGGAGTGTTCCTGAGCAGTCAGTTAGTTAGGACATTAAATTTTATGAGTAAATTTTACTATTACTATGAAGATATATTTATAACACGCGAATAGCCTACAATTTTGTTGTAGAATGTCAGAGTTAATTTTAGACAAGCCGTTATCTGTACAGTGCGCGGTAGACGAAGCCCTCTGAAACGCATTTATCCGAACATTCACGAACCTTGCAATTATTCACAATATTATATTCATTACATATAACTGTTACGTTACACGTGTTTCTAATAAAATTTTATATTAACGCCTTTATTCTATTGAACTGTAACTCTAAAATATATAGGCAATTTGAATAAATGTATGTATGCGTCGGTACGTTGACATTACAATGCATGTTATGTAATGTATTGTATCATACAGGATGTACTGCCTCATGGTCACATTATCTATACATTACCTACTCTATAAATGAGTGATACAAGACGAAAGGGTAATTTACTTTTAAATGAACTTCGATTCCTAGGTTTTCACTCCGATCGTAAATCAACAAAGCTTATAATATAAAACATTACAATAAAATAAAACTATTATAAAAGTTTTATATATTTTTACAAAATATAAAACTTATATAATAGTTTTTATATTCGTTAAAATAATAATAAATTTTTAAGGTAAATTAAAGGAAAGATGAAAGATGTATGCAAGGAAAGACAGAGATGCCACATTGGGAAGTGGAGCTCACTTCGATGCTCCGGAACCCGATGTCATTGAAGTTATTAGTATGAAAGAAATTGAACAAGCAATAAGAAGTATGAAATGTGGTAAGGCTGCGGGAAAAGACAGAGTTACTGCTGAGATGATCAAGTACGGTGGGTCGCGCTTCTGGGACACACTATGTCTGTTGCAACTTGTGCTGGCGGACGGGTGAGGTCCCAGATGACTGGCGAATAGCAGTTATAGTACCTATTTACAAAAGTAAAGGCTCGCGCCTAAACTACTCCAGCTACAGGGCGATCAGCTTGCTCAGCTTAGCTAGTAAGGTGTATGCAAAGGTTATAACGGCAAGAATGCAAGAAAAATCTGAAAGGTATTTATGGGAGGCTCAATGCGGATTCCGACGTTGAAGAGGTTGCATGCAAATAGTGTTTTCTGTCCGCATGATTGCGGAGAAGTTTTTGGCTATTAGCCAGAAGGTTTTCTGTGATTTTGTGGATCTGGAGAAAGCAATGTGATAACATTGTGAGAGAAACTCTTTATGATTTGCTGCCAGGATATGGTGTAGACTGCTCGCTACTGCGGGCAATGCCGTCGCTTTACAGGGACTGTAAGGCTTGCGTGCGAGTAGGGGGGGGGGGGGGGATGTGTCACTCTTTTTGATGTCTGTACAGGCGTCAAACAGGGTTGTGTCATGTCCGCCTGGCTGTTCATAGTGTGCTGGGCAGTTGCCTACAGAAGTTGAAAGATTGTGATATGTTAGAATAATAACTTTCGTGAGCGTTGTTTATTATTACAAACTACGGTTATACTCACGTGTGAATTTCAGCAGTGCCAGCGCAGCTTAAGACGTAGCTTGACGCTCCTCTTGAAAACTGAATGAAATTGAGTATTTAGGGAGTATGTTTAGCGCGGATAGAAGATGTGATTCGGATGTAGAATGGCAAATAGCTTCCAGAAACAAAGTTAATGGTGCTTTGTCCCAATTAGTAAAGCGACAAAGCATCGTTAAAGAAGTACGACTGATAACGCAGTGCTAGTGCTAGTGCCAACTTTGCTTTACGTTAGCGAAACCTGGGTATGTCAGCAGATGCATGAAAGTTAATTGAATGCTGTGGAAATGCGATCAGTTCGAAAATTGTGCGGCGTAACTTTGGCCGACCGAATACGTAACGAAGTGATACGCAATATGGCAGGTTTTAATGAAAGTGTCAGCGTTAATTGGAGAAAAATTAGTGAGGAACGATTGACGAAGAATATATATTGTGCGAAAGTAGAGGGTAGAAGGAGTCAGGGTAGGCGGAGACTTACATATAAAGACCACGTGAGCAGATTGCTCAAAAACGGAAAGGTCAAAAGTACTCGGATGCCCAGACGTGCGTGTATGAAGCGATTGATGAATCTTGAAGAAGCGAGAGAAGTATGCATGGATCGCGAAGCCTGGTGATCTGTCCTCTCTGACTACCCCGTCAGGGATACAGCGTGAAGATAGTTCAGTATATAGTTAAGTTTTAGTTTTAGTAAATTAAAGGTTAGCGACTTGTTTAAACGTAAGCCAATGGTAAAATATAGTATTTGGGTTAAAACCTATGCGGCGTGTCTATCTCTAATAAGTTTTCAGACTTAAGTACCAAATGTAAGTAGTTTACGGGTCGTATAATTCTACCAATATATTTACTTCAGCCATAATTATAATTATGTAATTTTTACTTCATGTCCAGCGTCTTTGTATAAAAGACATGTTGTTTCAAAAACCAAGGTTGAGTTCACAATACTTACTCCATTTTGTATAAAATCATACTTTTAATATTTTTTGTAATTGTAATTTTATTTATCCTACTAGCCGTTGCCCGCGACTTCGTTCGCGTTGTAATTATGATATGACGCAAAATTTGTATTACTCTCTACCGAGCTCCTCGGCAAGGAAGTGTTTGTTAATACAAATAGTTAAAATCGGACTATTCGTTTTTGAAGACCAAATTTACCACTCAAACAAATTAACAACCAAATTGAAAATTAAATAAGCTAGTGTTTTGAGGTTTAATGTACTCAATGTAGGTACATACAACAAACTTTCTTAATAATATTCAATGTATATTTTAATACCCTATACTTTTTTTTGAGCCACCTGGTCTCTCCCGTTCGGATGAAAAAAGGCCAGATGGTCTGACTTTGGTGCCGTGGAGGAACGGTAAATGTTTGGTGTGGGATGCGACTTGTATCAGTACGTTCGTCGCAAGTCACCTAGCTCGATACCTTGTTGTGCCAGTGGCTGTGGAAACGAACGGTTGCTGGGGGGAAGAGGCTTAGTCGTTGATCTTGGAGATCGTGCGTAGGTTACGGGAAAAACCCTTAACTTCTACACCGGGACGTACTTCACACAAAGATTGGCTATTTCAATTCAGCGCGGCAATGCTGCCAGTGTTATGGGCACCTTTGGGTCGGGTACAAACCGGTGCAGGTTCTTTGATGTTTAGTATCTTGTAGTGTATTCATTGATATTAGAGTTGACACATGACTCTGATCATACTCTTAAATGACGATTACAATACAGTTAAGAATTTCAATTTGTTTCGGTACAGTTTGGGTAGTTTAGTGGCGCAGAACATTGCCCTGATTAGGTAAAGGTTACGGTTCCAATCCCCGTCGTACACCTGTATAACCTCCTGTATAACTCTATTAAATAGGTGTAAATACACAAATAAAAGTAAATGTTTGTAAAACTTCTTTTAAGCTACGTTCAAATCATTGCTCACAGTACCCAAAAATTATCACTTTAACAAGTGTTTGTAAATGTTTGTAAAACTTCTTTTAAGCTACGTTCAAATCATTGCTCACAGTACCCAAAAATTATCACTTGTTAAGCCAGACTGGTGACGAAGGAGAAACTGACAAGCGACGAAGCTGACATTGAAGTGTCTGCCCCTGTGTCTTGCTAAGAATCTCTGTAAAGCTTATGCAGGCAGGAACAGCACGCGCTTCAATTAAAAGGGGTGATTGTGGTGCATTCACCACAGCGGAAAATGGCGGGAATCAGGAAAAAATCACTGGTTCGCCGAGACGCCACATCTCATCGTAATTTTTGAAGTTGAGTTATATTTAAAAGTTACACAATTTCGAAAAAAAAAAACTTAGAATAAGCATAAACGATATACCGATCTACGATGGTGGTGTGCGCTAGAAGTTCACTTGTTCTTTTGTGAAAGAGAACAGAAACTAAGGATTGATTTTGTGTCGTTATTTTGACAGACTACAGTTTATCGTAAAGTTCTCTAAATGTTTACACTGTTTTTCTTACAAGACATCGAACATTTTATCGCAAATTTGCGATATGAGGGCAATCCTTGAGCACGTGTTTCTTATTTTTGCTGCAGTATAAAAGAGTTTTGGTGCTCTTTTTCTTCTTACTATGGGAGATTCTGGAAATGAAAATAATATGAAAATGAAGCCAAGAAAGTTATTGTTCTACGCCAGTGACTCCAGGCTGCCCTTACCCCAAAACAATCATAATGCGAATACCACGTCGTGGATAGCGGAGCAAGTGTAATAAGAATTTTGTGGAGTAATGCAAAGACGTTTTCGAAGCAGGGTCCAAATTGAGTCTTGGAGAACACTTCTAGTGCTGCTCGAAGAATCTCCTCAGGATTCATAGCTTCCGAAAGGCTAGCCCACATCAACCTTTCCTGGAATATTTTAAAAAATGTCTTTTATCTGAGGTATTACCACGATTGACCTCTGAGAGATTTAATGAAAACATAATTATCGCTAACTAAGGCTATACATGCTGTTACACATAGGCTACGGGTCGGTATAGCCTAGCTGTTATCGGGTGATAATATATAGCCCCTTATGTAGATCTAGTGTCTTGTTGTCATTCGTGTAAGATTTAAACTAAATTCGTTGAGTAGTTTTCGCTATTGTCGCTCAGATATATATGTACCAAATAGTTCTCAACCAAGCCCTTAGGATATGTAGCGTGATAATATGTATCCTATATGTAGACCAAACGACTTGTTAATGATCGTGAAAGATTTCTATTAAATATATGCAGTAGTTTTTGCGTTTTGCCCGTTTAAATATGCAGAATTTAATCGTTCTCTGCCGAGCTCTTTGGTTACCTATATAGCGTTGCCCGTTTAAATATGCAGAATTTAATCGTTCTCTGCCGAGCTCTTTGGTTACCTATATAGCGTAATTATATAAAGCCTATAAGTAGACCCGACCTATTGTTAATACTCAAACATTTTTTTTATTAAATCCATTTGATTGTTACTGATTTTATACCTAATTGTTCTCTGCCGAGTTCCTAGCTTATTTAGCGTGATAATATATAGCCTATGTGTAGACCCGGCCTATTGTTAATATTCATGCAATATTTGAAGAAAATCCATTAAGTAATTTCCGAGTTTATCCCGGACATGCGTTTATAGCTAATTGTTCTCTGCCAAGCTCCTAGGTTATGTAGCGTGATGGCATATAGCCTATGTGTTGACCCAACATATTGTTAATGTTCATGCAAAATTTGAATTAAATCCAATCAGTAGTTTCTGTGATTATCCCGGACATGCATTTATAGTAAATTGTTCTCTGCCTAGCTCCTAGGTTATGTAGCGAGATAATATATAGTGTATGTGTTGACCCGACCTACTGTTAATGTTCGTGCAAAATTTGAATGAAATCCAATGAGTAGTTTTTGAGTTTATCCCGGACAAAGACACACAGCAAATGTTTTTTTGTAAAAATATTCAATGTACAGTTTTTACTTTGTTACGATTTTATTATATGTATAGATACTTTATTAAAGGTAAGTTTTAGTGGATATTTATGTTTATAATACCTAACTTGGCCTGCCATATTACTGGCAACCGGGACCAACGCTTAATGTGCCTTCAGAAGCAAGGAAATTTCAATCTTTGATGTTGCAATACTAAACTACTAAACTTTACTACGCAACCATTTAATACATTGTCCTCTGTTCAAAACATAAATAGTGCTTGACTTGGCACAATAAGATAATCTTTAATTCAGGTAATACCCATATTTCACATGTCATAATAAAAATAAAATAATTATTATGACATGTGAAATATGGGTATTGCCTGAATTTCACATATCAATAGTAAATTTTAAAATTAATATATTCAAAAACAAGCATTATACAGACATCTCATTTTGATTACACGGTCAAATCGAATTTTATTACAATTATGTCAACATTGTTTAAATAATTAACATTACAAAAAAAAAATTGATTAATTTTGATGGGGATTCTTCGACACCTAGTCGGGGCATCATTTTCAGTCTTGTAATAATCCCCACCACCTCTATATTTTTTGTACTGGGTTCTGTAAATATGTTAAATTTTAATAAGTTAATTATTATGAATAAATTGTGAACATTACAAAATAAAATATCATAAAATCAATTAATCTAATTATATCTAAATTAACATTGTATTCAATCTCCTTACAATTTAATTCATAATTATTTAATGGTGCACGCAATTGATACGAGCGTCTCATATAAAAGCAGTCAAAGTCTATCAATAACTATAAATTTTAATGAAAACCTTGTTCCTATTAATTTTATGAATCTAGATATCCTGAATGCTCCTCTCCTACCTAACTGTAAAAAGTAAACCCCTGGCTCCAAATCCAGGCGGGATGTTTGGAAGCAACTACGAAGACGCTAAAATGAAGAAGAGGTTAAGAAAAAGTATCAAAATCTCTGTTTTCAGTGTATATAGTGTATTCATTAAATATTTCAATAGTGTATTCATTCAGATTGATATTAGTTTTGGTAGTATAATTATTTTTTAGTTTCACAAGAAAATGGCGATTTTTGATGAAGACTCGGTAATACAATTCTGCAGTAATTATACAGATAGGTAAAAATCTAATATCCAAATAAAAATATCTAATCTCTTTGTGGCGCGCTTGGCAGCCCTGTACGCATGAGAGGAGATCCGGTCGCTTGCCACTTTTTAAAGAGGGCTTTCTTCTCCCTAGTCTCCCTTTGGACTGTGTCGTTCCACCACCAAGTTTCCTTGTCACATTTACGGCCACCCTTAGACTCACCGAGCACTACCTTCGCCGCTCCAAAGATGGCCGCATGAATTTTGTCCCAGTAATCTTGAACTGGTTCGCCTTCAGTGTCGATGCACTTGTCACCGACAGCTGAGACGAACTCCTGGGATCTAGTTTCATCAAGCAACCACATCTGATGCGGCGCTGGCACCGCTCGATGCGTTTGCCTTTGGGTTTCACGCAGAGGTCCATGACAAGGAGACGTCGTTGTAAGACTCTCACCGGGTATGATCTTGCAGTTGGCGACCTTGCCAATGCTGTGTCGCCTAGTGAGTAGTAAATCGATCTGAGTTGCGCGCCTCCCGCTCCTGTAGGTGATGAGATGTTCCTATTTATTTTTGAAATACGTGTTCACAATGTCCAGATCGGCAGCCGCACACGTTCTGATAGTTACCCGAGGTCCGTTTTATCTATACTAATATTATAAAGCTGAAGAGTTTGTTTGTTTGGTTGGTTGAACGCGGTAATCTCAGGACCTACTAATCGAATTTGAAAAATTGATTTTGTGTTGGATGGCTCGAGGAAGGCTGTAGGCTATCATCACGCTACTACCCTCGAAAGCGGAGCAGTAATTATAAAAGTCGGCAAATCGGGCAATTTTTTATACATTATTGTAGAATTTATAAGCGACGGGATTAAATAGGTGTAATATGAGATCGAAGTGTCACGGGCGAAGCCGGGGGGGTGTCATTTAGTTTACTTATATAGACATAATCAATATAGAAACTACGTAGATCTTCGGGCCCTAGACATTTTTGTCTTTTTATGTCCACCCCAGATATTAACAAATAGTAACTCAAAAATAAAACAAATACAAGACGTACAAATTTTACAACGGTATCCGAAGGTAATACGAAGTTTACTGGGATTACTAGTTTAATAATAATTATGAAGTAGACATATTTCATAAGAAAATCCGAGCGTAGTTTTTCCACCATAATCTCGCGTTTGTCTTGAGACCGCGATGACATTGATGGATGCAGGTGCTGTAAGAAACCCGCCTTCACACTCTGGAGTATTACCGAGAAACTTCTAAACCATGCTCGGTAAAACGCACCAGTTTTAGTTTTTATTGGCTCAATTCTTAGTAAACCAAAACACACTGTAACTTTTATAATGTAACTAGATTATCAAAAATCATCGTAATAACTATTATTTAACCATTTCATAACACACAAAAAAAATATTTCTTCTTACTTTTTCATATTTTTATATAACCTCTCTCTCTATCTAGTATCAAGTAAGCCTCAGAGATTTTTATAACGAATTAACTAATAGTGTTACTATTACAATTCTAAATCGTTGCTGCCATGTTTTTTGGACCGACACAGTTCAAAGTTTAAAAAAGAAAAGATGTGTTTGTTCGTAGTCGAAATACTCTGGAAATACTGAATCGAATTTAAAATTCTTTCACAATTGGAAAGTCTAAATTCTTAGAAGTAACAACATAAAGATAGATGAGTAGATTTCCATACATCAGGTTAAACAACTGTGCAACTGGGTTCGAAGGTGAAGCAGTGGGGCATAGGGAGTATCCGATATCGATAGTGATAGAATAAATAATATAACGTGTGTCGATCTTTTTGATTACTTTTTCATTGTTGTTCTTCAGATGATTGTGGAGAACTCTGAGGGGGACAGTAGATTAGTTAACGAGAGGATTCCTGTACGGAATTTAAAACATCTAGGTACAATATAGGTAACATGGTACATAAAAGTGAACATTGACTCTTGAACTCATTATGTATATTGTATTATTTACAGTAGAAGCTCTATAACAACACTCAGATGATCTGAGTCACGCTGAAAATCCGTTTACCACTTTGAACTTAATTCCTATTTACTTTATCTACTAAACTAACCCTTTTAGAGCTTCCACTCGTACCTACACAAAGGCGCAGCCATACTGGACAACGCCGTGAGAAATTGTTTTAATACTCAAAATCCGCTTGCAGTTTCAACGTTTAATGAATTACGTCGGGTGCAGCCTCTGGCGCAAGACGTGCATCGATCAACGTCGCACCCATCCCTAGTGGTGCACTCGCCGCCCACCCACCTCTCCTCCAGTCTCCCCGTGGTGGATAGGCACAGGGAGCTTACGACGTCCCCTCACTGCCCAAATAAAATATTCGCACCAACGCAGCACACCAAGCTTAGATGTGACACTATCACATCTAAGCTTGGTGTGCTGCGTTGGTGCATCAAATGTGAACATATGAGATATTGCAAATATATTTACATTAAACTACGAAGAAACACATCCTCCTGGATGACCTATCTGTCCGCAATTCAAAAATACTGAAAATGGTGACAAAGAAATTCAACCTAGATGATTATATTTTTGCACCAAAAATCCAATCAACCAACCGACCACATACAGACAAATTCAAAAATTGTTGTTATTAGGAACTAAGCAAATACTTTTAAAAATTGGTATAATTGAAACATATTTAGCTTTAGGCTACTTATTTTTATAAAAAATCTCTTGTACTGGAATAATATTGTCAAGAAACACATAATTTAAATAGGTTAATATCTTATGCACTGTTATAAATGTCATTTCTTTTTTATTTCGCTCGATTAAGATAATCATCCTGGACCAGCTTTGTAACAAAGATAGTTTTAGATGATTATCTAAAACGAGCTACTAAGTTAACCAACACTATATACGACTTTGATTTCTAATTGAAATTAAAATAATAAGAACCATTTATAGTACATCAATAATCTTTGTCCATATCCTTACTTTTAAAATACTGAACAGCTTTCAATACAATTTTCTTTTAATATTTCATAGGTTGGAGTTTATAGGTATAAAAAAGTTAACTGCAAATTCGCTTGCGTTCTTGTGAAGCTGGGCTTTAGAGCTCTTCGTAAAGGCTACGTGATACTCCTGAATTATAAGAAAATGCATTTACGACGTTGCACCACACAGCAGACGACGGCATGTTTTCGTGCCTAGTTTTACGTGGAGTTTTACACGAAGCTATGCCATGAATTTTGTAAGATAGAAGACTACTTTGAAAATTGGTTGAGAATTAAATTAAATATTCCTTCTTATGTAGTAATCACAAATACTTAGATGTGGGTATATATGAGCTACTAATAGACTGATGAACGAGATTTGCTCCTTTCACATATGTATGTGTTCTCTTTATCAAGTTCTGAAATCGGTTAGAAGTCATGTCAACTACTGTCTCATTTTAATTTAAACATTCGTAGTAAATCGCCTTGAATTGTGTTAGAGGCTTACCGGTTTAAATACATGTGATATGTGAGATATATGTATTTGGTAAGTTTCCATGTAAATTTATTTATAGTAACAAAAGAGAAGGTACTGATAAAATTAAACTGGTTCGGCTGCTGTTACCAGAACTCCACTGACCAGAACACGACCCTGTTAGGTAAAAACATCGGGAGCTCATGCCCTCCAAGTTTTACTTTTTCACTATACCTAAATAAATTTATTCATAACTTTAACATCATCATCATCCGAGCGTCTGTCCCAGTTGCGTCTCGCGACGCCCGGGGTCCGCTTTCCTACATTTTCTCCTCCACTTCGCACGGTCTTCGGCATCCCCTGTAGTGAGACCATTGGCACGCATGTCATCCCTTACGACGTCAAGCCAGCACTTCTTGGGTCTTCCCCTCTTACCGGGACCCGGCGGGGCTGACATGGCCAGACATTTGTTACTTAAGTAGCCCGGCGGTTGCCGCAAGACGTGACCATACCAACGAAGGCGACACTCTTGCAACTTGTCTGCAATGTCACGGACGTGAAGGCTGCCGCGGATGCGAGAGTTTCTCACGCGGTCCATCCGCGTGACCCCACACATCCACCGCAGCATCTTATTATTCATAACTTTAACAATTTACGTAAAATAGTTTTATAACAATATTGGATTATTCAATGGCTGATCATAACAACATTATAGATTAATGTGGAGATAAAATATGGATATTCCCTATAATACGGTTGAGTAAGGCGATGGCTGAAGTCGCCACCTACGCCGAAATGCGTCATACCCGTGAACGGATTCCGTCTGTTGGGGCTGGTCAGCTCATAGCTATTGTAGCAATTATTACAAATAATATTATTTATATTTAAGGCAAACTCAAGTTTAGTCGACTGTGCTCACATAAATCCAAAGGAACAAAGTAAGTGTAATTTTATGTTGTAAGCCATACTATACCTACATTTTAAAAGAGCATTGATTGCAATTGATTTTCTTGCCAGATTCTTCTTCTTCAAGGGTAGGCTGCCCTTAGAACTGGCAACTAGAATCGCTCTAATTTTGATATAATATTAAAAAACAACATTATTTTTGTTTTTTGTATAAATTCATTTATTATTTACAAACTAATGTAATTACTGGCGGTTGTAAAAGAGTGGCCATGAGTTTTATTGCCAGGTTCTTCCTCAGGCTGTACCTATTGCTTTGCGAATCATGCAGTAAATGTAAATGTAGAAACAATAATCTTGACGTTCATAAGTGTTACTTTGTGACCTACATGAATAAAGATTATTCTTTTTTTTTTTTTTTTCAATTTTCAAAAAACAAAAACACAACTGACCAGAACACGATCCTGTTAGGCAAAAACATCGGGAACAAATGCCGTCGAAGTTGTACTTTTTTACTATAAATAAATTTATTCTTTACTTTAACAATTTACCTTCAATAGATTTATAACAATATTGGATTATTCAATAGTAGATCATAACAACAAACATACATACATACATATTGTCACGCCTTTCTCCCAAAGGGGTAGGCAGAGGCATACTATACGCGCACATTTCACCGTATGCATTTTTGTCCCACATAACAAGTGGTGTTGAAAATGGACAGGCGCAGGCTGTGGCGACCAGGTTTCACAATCGAAAAGCAGTTGTGAATCGCGAGGCGTGCATCTTCTACGATGCTTTATCTTTTAAATTACTGAAACAAAGCACCATTACCTCTCCACATCTTCCGTCCGCGCTAAACATACACCCAAGGACACAATTTCACTCACTTGCTCTAGAGGTTCCTGGTTTACTCAAATCTTATTATTAATTCTTACATCTTTTTTGAAATTTATTGAAATTGTTTATCTTATCCTTCTAAAACTTACATAAGCAGATAATGTATATTTCCGGAAACGATCAAGTACAGATAGTTTAAAAAGTACCCCGTAAAAATAATTAGGAGAATCGCCTCAGCTGCATGTTGGTAAAAACTTTAACGTTTTGCGCCAACCAACCCACTACAAATGTCGAATAATACGCAGATCTCAGAAGTCATCATATAAGATGTCATGGATACCAAAAAAAAACAGAATCTAAAGAACGAACGCTGATGATTCGTCGTAAAAATCTAAACAACTTTCTCAGTCAGTTTATGCGTCGTAAGTAACACCACTGTCAATTATGATAATTTTTTTTAAATATGATGCAGCAGTATTTAACGTTTTGCGCCAACCAACCCACTACAAATGTCGAATAATACGCAGATCTCAGAAGTCATCATATAAGATGTCATGGATACCAAAAAAAAACAGAATCTAAAGAACGAACGCTGATGATTCGTAGTAAAAATCTAAACAACTTTCTCAGTCAGTTTATGCGTCGTAAGTAACACCACTGTCAATTATGATAATTTTTTTTAAATATGATGCAGCAGTATTTTCATCAGATTTTGGATGTAACCTTCAAGCTAAGATGGATTATTTTAATAAAACGTAGACGCTTAAGTCAGTTCACCACATTCGAAAATTATGAAATTTGTATAAAATAAAGATTATGGTTCAGCAAGAAACTGTAGCAAGAAATGTATGCAGCTTACTTGCATCCGAGCTTATCGCATCTATCAACGTCCGAAGGCTTTCACGGAAGGCTTTGTTCGCACGGGGCGTGGGCGGCCCTCGCCCAGTACCCCACCGCCCGCCCTCAGACTTTACAAACAATTCAGCTAACTCCAACATTCGCCCAACTTTCTTTGTGGGTTAATAGCCTACAGAAACGTAAACCATTAATAGTGCAATAATGAATTTTATAATAAATTTTAATATTGAGGACCTCGTTAAGGTCAAGCTTAGAGTCTATCCACGCTAATATTTCTTCGGTCATTAATCAGTCAAGTAAGATTCGACTTTTTTATCATGTAATTTAGGACGATACCTACTTTCTACCATTTACAATAAGCAATATAGTTTTATGCATCTACAAGCTGCCAGCCAGTATTCACTGGGCTCGCCTGGTTGTGGCTTCTATTAGTATCGGTCAACTCGAGGACGTTGATCAATGTGTCCTCCTCGCGGTTTATATACCCCCCCCCCCCCCCTAACCGTTTATTATTATTATATGTCTAGAGCAAGTGAATGAAATTGTGTATTAAGGGAGTATGTTCAGCGCGGATGGAAGATGTGATTCGGATGTAGAACGGCGAGTAACTGCCGGAAACAAAGTTAACGGTGCTTTGTCCCAATTAGTAAAGCGACAAAGCATCGTAAAAGAAGCACGGCTCGCGATTCATAACGCAGTGCTAGTGCCAACGTTGCTTTTCGGCAGCGAAACCTGGGTATATCAGAAGATGCATAAAAGTAAGCTGAATGCTGTGGAAATGCGATCACTTCGAAAATTGTGCAGCGTAACCTTGGCCGGCGGAAAACGCAACGAAGTGATACGCAATATGGCAGGTTTGATTGAAAGTGTCAGCGTTAAGCTGGAAAAGGGCATGCTCCGTTGGTTTGGACACGTTCAACGAATGAGTGAGGAACGATTGACGAAGAATATATATCGTGCGAAAGTAGAGGGCAGAAGGAGTCAAGGTAGACCGAGACTTACATATGAAGACCACGTGAGCGGATTGCTCAAGAACGGAAGAGTCAAAAGTACACGGATACCCAGACGTGCATGTATGAAGCGATTAATGGTTAAAAATTTTATGAAACCCTCAGTACTCTTGATTTTTACCGTTATCTTGAATAATTGTAATAATAATTAATAATTATCTATCACGCCTTATCCCCGATGGGGTGGCAGAGGCATATTATATGCCCACATTTCACCATTCGTATTCATGTTCCACGTAGTAGGTGGTGAGCCCGTTGCCGTGTTGAAATAGACAGTCGCAGGTTGTGGCTACCTGCTGTTGAAATTTTTCAAGCTGCCCATAAGGCCTTCAACTTGGCTTAACGACTGCCATTTTACTGGCGACTGGGACCAACAAAGCACGGAAACGCTCGCAAAAGTAAATGCCACAAAGTGGTTTCCCATTTGAGGACCAGCCATAGTGAAAGTTGGGTAACTCAATGATCGTTTACAGAACACTAAGTCCGTGGGGCCACGAGCGCTTCAATAATTGTTGTTTTTTTTTTGACGCGGGAATGCGTTTACTCTCCCGCATTCCAACTGCAGGGGCAGCAAGAACGGTGTCTGGGACTCCCGGCTCTTGGAGGCCGTAATACTAAACCCCGCGGTGCTGTTCGGCTTTCTTCCCAACCGGGTCGCAGGATAGGCCTGAGGGCTATTCACGGCGACCTGGCTAAGGGAATGCCCCAGTATGAAGCTCTTTTCAGGGAGCTAGATGTGTTGCCCCCTACGTTCTCCACGAGGAGTCGACACCAGCCCAACCTAGTCGGCTGCAAGCCATGGCTCGCACCACGGTCGACAGTGACAGATCCAGCTTCACGCTGCCCTTGAGGGCTTTGCTGGCTCGTCCCAAGCCATACACACGGCGAGCGAATGCTCAGCCGTGTCCACGACCCCGCTAGGGTGAACAATTATCGTAATATTTCACAACTAATTTACACAAAACCTTCCAAAGGCTAAAGTAATCAAAGAGTAATTTCTTCAGCTGCTTAGTCAAAGGTGATATCTAAATCCATTTGAACTTTTCAATTTGTTAAAAACATTAGTAAACGGTAGCGATGAAATAAGATTTTAAAAAAATCTCCTAAGTACGATAAGGGCCCAGATGAATCGCGAAATCTCCGTCAAAGGAATCACCCGCTCTGTGCGAACGTTCATCCTTCTATGTCGAGCGGGCGTTTAATATCCGAACCTGCGAATGGCTGAGACCGTCTCTGGAGTCTTTTGCTGCACGCCCAGTGAAAAATAATTAATCGATTCTACCATTTCACGTTGTAATTTTATACGGGATAACGTAAAACCACCGTAGTACGAAACTTTAGTATAATAAATCTATTTAAATAAAAGTGAATCCCAAAATATGTTGTAGTCCCAGTAATATGCAAAACTTTAAGACAATTCGAGTAATTTTTATTTATTTATTCCTTGAACTCTAAGAAAGGTTTTTATGGAGAGAAAAATTGGAAAAATTGGAACGGGTACCGGAAAGCTTATTTAGGCGGGCGGAGCTGCGGGCATCAACTACGAAATAATAAATAATGTGGGACATTTCTGAGACTGCCGTTTTTGAGAAGTTGGATTCGAATCCCAGGTTGAAAAATATTTGAGTATTTTCAATGTAAGAGAAGAGCATGTCTGTATTTAAAGAATATTATGGCATATCACAAACTTATATTTGTTTTACTCGTATTTGAGACAGATGGCGCTATGTTAAAATCGTCCCACAATAACTTCTAACACAAACTATGAGTAATCTTGCATTTCATAACTCGTTTCTTATGCAACATCGCCTTTGAGTGAAGTGCCGTGATCCTTCTATTAAAGATACTCCTATAACTATGTTTCAAGTTGTATAAAGCCCTTGAAACGAACGTGTCATAAATTACGAATTAGTATTTATGGTGTAAGATATAAACGCCATACATGTTGTAATTACTGACTACTATTGTATTTTAATAAAGGCAAAATTTAAAGCTTACTTGAATTTTCTAACCTCATTAGAAAGTTTATCCAACTGTCGGGAAACTCGCAAACAGTGACGTCAGACGGGCAGTCACTTTATCATCAAAGCTGCCTGCCAGTAGCCAGAGGCTTTCTTCTACTTCGATTTTCCTAAAAATCTACAGTAAGGGCTGTACAAAAGAAGTCATGAGATGTTTTTGCAAGGTTTGTAGCGCGACTGCCTCAGGTGTTACAAACGGCCGCCTACGAAACCCTTCTACGTAACTAGCGTCAAATGTGGGTGGTATGCTTGTCTGCCACATCAGTAGTAAAAAAAATCAAATAACTTCGAATAAACTGTTGGCATAGAAAAATTATGCAATTTTCTTAGGTACAGCAAACAATCTAGTAACATACATACATACTATCACGCCTGTCTCCAATCGGGGTTGGCAGAGACTATAGTCCTGTGTAACTTGTTGACATATACCTACACACAAAATCCTATCCTAATCGATCCCGCCGTTTAGGAGGACTTGGGGACAAATACACGTACAGGAGTATGTTAAGATTTTCTTTTTTCGATTACTATTAATTCTCGAGTTTCAGCAGGACAAACTATCAGCCTATATGGATACATAGATATATGTTACCAATACTTAATTTTTTAATAGAGTGGAGTTTATAATCTTACAAATGTTGAACATTATAGAAACTGAAAGATTATTTCTTGTTATCTATAAATCGAAAAATGGTATTCTCAACCAAGATACGCGAGTCCTAGGTCGGGAGCTCACAGCCTTTTGTAAGATACGGGGCCATTGTCGGCCTAATGTCGGGCGGAATAATAGCCTTTTCTACACCTCACAATAGCTCGAGTTAGCTCTATGAAAAATTTACGCGCCCAACATGCGTGAGATGAACATTTGAACTATTCCACTAGCTTCTGTGCGTAAATGTGTTTTAATTGCTCTATTTGTATTTTAAACTGAGTTTACGTGACAAGTTTAAGATCCTGATACAATAATCATTACATGCTTTATCAGAAAACTCAAATTTTCTTAAAATCTGTTTTGATATACATTTAAATCTCTTATGTTCAGTCCTTAAAGTAAATAGTTATATATATAATACATGATTTTTACATGCTCTACGTTGTATTCTGCATGCTGTGATTGATTTTTTTTAACAACTAGTCAAAACAGTTCTCTTGGTATCAGACAATGCCTTGTAACTTAATTTTCAGACACTCTTTTCGTGTTTATTATTCACAACAGTATATCTTTGAAGACTTTTTAGTTGATGTTATAATGTTACGTAATGCAAATACTCAAACATAGGACTTCACATTCTCGTGCAACAATAAACTACGCAGACTAAAGACTAGTAGACGTCTCTTTTATTATACGGTGCTATAACCTGCTTGTTGCTTGATTTAAATACGATATTTCTATTGAAAAGTCCTTTTTTTTATATTTTAGTTTCTATTTAGGAGTAGTGATATTACTTATTCTATAAATAGACTCATCTCACTACCATCAAGACGAAACGGCAGGTGTAAACAACCAAATTTATTCCTTTGCGAATAAATAAGCACTTTAATAGACGCATCCCCGATTTCAGTTAATTTATTAAGTATCAGGCGAATAAAAGCTGAAATATCGATGCGATAGTGCTCCGTTGCGGTCTCAATACAGCCCAATTAGTCAGCGCAGACTTCCGCACGTTTTTGCCCGACCACTAATAGGCGAGATCTCAGAGCGGAGACGTTTTACAACATACGGCATAACTATATAGTGCGTATTTTAAGGTAGACCTTAGAGAGTAAAGTTTATGTTAGTACAAATAGAGAATTTGCTTTAAATCACAACATTGCATTTTTTTTTTTTAAAGTGACTTTTATCCAACATGTACATGTCAGCCCCATCGTACCTTTTAACATTGCTACCCTTAAGACTAATTCAAATTATGATTCACTGTAGAATGACCGCGACCGTAACTAAATATTTTGGACGTTTCTGAATTAGGTTTTGACAAAATTGGTTGTATCAGGCCTACATCTAATGTATTTAAATTTAACTTGTTCAACAAACTTTGCATTTTGTAAACAATTTTATCATTTAGTGTTCCTACTAAATACACTTCCTACTCAAGTACAATTTGAAAATGACAATAATTTCATATCCTCTACCCTAATCAAGAAAGCGGGTACTGGGCTTTGAAACCTCGTTTCGATGACGAGGATTTGTCAGCGCAAGTCTCGTTATAATTGGCCTAACACTAAATACATTTATTAAAAAAAAATTAAGTACCTACAGATTTTGTGACCTTCACAATTTTATTATTATAGAGATATATGTATTTAGACATGTTTTGACCTTAAAAGCTGATGTTTAGTAGTTTTTGATTTGTATAAATAAACCATACACACACTTTGAAATGACATAAACATGTATGTACTATGAGTAATTTTAAATTACCTGCGATCTATAAATCGTATAGTGTAAAGAGGTCTTCCGAGTACTAAGGGATTATAGGCTCGGCTCAGCACACAATTACGCGGGTCAAGCGTGCACTCGCCTCGTACTGCCACAATTCACAAAGCTAACGCCAGACGACTCTATGCACCTACTCATTACTGTATTGTTTACCGTAAATTCTTTACTATTTCAAACTTCCTTAAACATTCTTTTTATTTATTATTTTTTTGATTTTATAATTGGAAATCTTTTATAGATGGTGTTTGCGGCAGAGTGACTATGTGGGAGTCCCCAAAATTGTTATACCCAATAAAACCCTGGAGTGTTCCTTCTTATCGCTAGTGTTGGGTCACAGGTAAGGCAGGGGTTCAACTTCTGCGACCCAACAAGCGTTGCACATGACAGACTCGACTCTGGATGTTTTTTCCTATCCCCCGAACACTCTTCAAGATCGTTTTATTAGGCTCAAGAGACATGTTTAGTATGGTAGGAAAATGTATTAATGCTAACTAGCTAAGATCCTAGTAATTAATACATTGTTGTGTGTTCCGTCTTATAAATTTGTACGTACTTATTAAATTGTACTTTCATATTTTTTTTGTCTATTCTATCTAGGTACTGTTTTAACGGACTTCGGGGACTGGGAATAATAATAAAGTGAATGTAATAAAGATTTAAGAAAGAAAAATAAAGATTTTAATTTATTAATAAAGTTTTTAAGAAGAAGTAAGAAATAAAATAATTGCAAATTTTGGATAAACCAGGGCAATCTACTTAAATCAAATGAATAAAACTGTGTACTTAGGAATAATGATTAGCGCGGATGGAAGAAGGGATTCGGATATAGAATGGCGAGAAGCTGGCGTAAAAAAGTTAACGGTGCTTTGTCTCAGTTAGTAAAGAGGCAAAGCATATCAGGAATACTGCGTGAAGATAGTATGGTATAATAAAGTATAAAATAACTTCAATGTTGCAAGAAAACAACGTCACATCTTAAAATTTGTATAAAATCAGATTATAATCGTTAATTTTATTTATTACTTATTTTCATTTTTGAGTTTTACAATTTATTACAGAAATCAAGGATCACATCTGACCCGAAAAATGTTAAACATACATCCCAAAAATAAGAACCTCAAGAAAACACAGGAAATAACACTACAACTATATTGAGAAATTCAACTTGCAGTTATCAAGATGCTAAGATCATAAACATCGATACATTTTACTTCACTGTTATGTACGCATCTAGCAAAGTACCTCCTCTTGAAATATGCAAAGCGCACTCACGATCGAGAACCGCGTAGGTAATGGCGCGTGAGATGCTCACAGCAAAACCCTATCTCTAAGTTATAAAATGGAAAATCTAGACTCTCATCTTGTTAGCCGCCCATATATTACAACCCATTCACAGATATTACTCTTTTACGTTGCTGAGTTCACCCATAATCCTGTAAATTTCCAAATATGATTGATGAGCAGTAATTCGCACGAGTAATATACTAATGTCATTGACAATCGAATGTAGGTATCGAATAAAATATTCTTTATCATTCTTCATACAATTTATGACAATTAGTTAACTGTTTAGGAAAATCCCAATATGAGTTCTATTTGTTACTAGATCAGTCATCGTCATCACTATCATCTGAGCATCTGTCCCAGTTGTATCTCGCGACGCCCGTGTTCCGGTTTCCTACTTCTTCTTCTCTACGTCTCATGGTCACCGGCAACCTGTGTAGTGAATTGAATTGAAGATCATTAACATGCGTTGCCGCAAGACATAACCATATCAACGAAGGCGACACTCTTGGCGGATGTTCGCTGCTGCGGAGTTTCTCACGCAGACCGTCAGCATGACTCTACCCATCCACTGCAGCATTTTCATTTTCGTGACACGCACCACCTACTTGTGTTGCTTCAATAGTGACCACATCTCACTATCATGTAAAAGTCAGGCCTAATGATAGTTATATAGACTTAATATTTTCAACCCGACTGACATTTTTGGGTACAGGTGACACCAATCTTCTCCCGCCACTTTGCTCACGAGGCAGCAATGCGTGTATACATTTTTAAAGCAATTATTATGCTAACTTTCACATATTTTTCTATTAAAGTAAAAAAAGACAACTTGGTTCTATACGGGGATTGAACCCCTGACCTTTGCCTAACCAGGGCAATGTCCTAGCCAGTAAGTAAACTACCCGAACAGTACCAAAACGAGTTGAAATTTTTCACTATATTTTAATCTTCATTTAAAAGTATGACCAGAGCCATTTATTTGTACTAAGAGGTACTTAACAACTCCGATACCAATGAACAGTGTAACAACCATTTTTAAACATTGATACGATAGACTCCACTTAATCAATAGATATTTTTTTAAAGCAATTAATATTTTAAAGCGAAAGAAAAATATGTAAAAGTTTGCAAAACTTTTATTTAAGTCAAAAAAGACAACTTGGTTCGAGACGGGGATGGAAACCGTGACCTTTGCCTAACCAGGGCAATGTTCTAGCCACTGAACTACCCGAACCGTACCGAAAGAAGTTGAAATTCTTCACTATATTTTAGACAGTGCGTGTCTTGACGTAGCAATCCATGTCACTGGAGGTGAGAAATACAAGCAAAGGTATTTAAATTTATTTTAAATTCATTTATATCAGTCCAAACCATTAATAGAAAGAATTTCATCAGGAATGAGGGACGGATTTATAATATTTAATACCAGATATATTGCAGAGCGATTTCTTGAAAACTTTAATTACCAATCTTAGAAATATATCTGTATATTATATATTGTTCTGACGTAAATTCATCTGCATATTGTTTTGGCGCAAAAATTAATACAACGACATAACATACGCTGGAAAGTATAATATTAAAGTAATAATAATCATAAAAATCCTTTATTTTTCTCACTGTTTGTTACTCTTTCACTTAAAAACTGCAAAATGGATTTCGTTGTCGTGTTAGTTACACTATTTATAACTCAACAACGGCTGTACCGATTTGGCTGATAATTGGTGGGGAGGTAGCTTAGAGCCAGGAGACAAGGTAACAAGGTTCTGTGGGAAAAACGGGAATGGGAAAACTTTTCTACGCGGGCGAAGCCGCGGGCGTCAACTAGTTCATATATAAAGTTATGATAATTGTCCTAATAAGTTATGGAAATACTTCTGTTGGGTAGGACTATCTCACTTTTCCGGCGTTACAATATCAACGATATAGTTTTATATTAATTATTAAAAAACTTTCGCCAGGCTTCGCGATCCATGCATACTTCTTTCGATTTTCCAGATTCATCAATCGCTTCATACACGTACGTCTGGGTATCCGAGTACTTTTGACTTTTCCGTTTTTGAGCAATCTGCTCACGTGGCCTTCATAATGTAAGTCGGCCTATCCTGACTCTTTCTACCCTCTACTTTCGCACAATATATATTCTTCGTCAATCGTTCCTCACTCATTCGTTGGACGTGTCCAAACCAAACAAATATTAATAATTATTATAAAATAATTAATAATGTTCTCTATGTTATTTATTAAACCACTCTATGTAAAATAAGTTTCTGTTTGCTCATTCGTTAAAGCCTTTAGTCCATCTGAGACGTGTTTTTTACAATTATTGAGTTGCATAGGGTATATATTTAACTTTCCATGTATTTGATTGTAGACTTACGCCGATTGAGCAGTATATTGCTGCTGAACAAAGTCAGTACGAACTCTCGGGTAATGAGCCACTCAATGTTTACGACGTTTATTGAGACTTTCTGGATCATTTATCAGTGACTGACGCAACCTAATGGTTAAATTTAAATATATAGTTTTTTTACTGAGACAAATCTGTTGGCCCTGTTAGTTTCATACGTATAGTATAAATATGGCTTAAAATACATAACTTTTTTTATAATCCTTTGAGTGTTTTTCGGTTCTAGAACCTCGTCTTTGCGGTACTACTCCATATCGATATGCAGTATGTTATGGCGAATTGTGACATTGTGCTATAGCTATGTAGGTATACACTATTCAATAGCTGCGCCGAGGTTATTGTACACAGACGTTTAAAAATCCACAGCAGTTACCGAACTCTAGTTATGAGAACCTCAATATAACTATCCTAATAGTGTCTCTGACCTACCATTACACCCAAATACATAGTTGTTGTTGTACAATTTGGTTCATTCCGACCCTTCAACCTACGCCCGTACTTGGGACCAGGATTTTCCTGTAATTACGACTGCAGTATCGTCTGCATTAGAAAAAAATCGATCCACCACTGCACCCAATACTACACAGCTACTTGATATTATATCAGGAATAATGTTGGACCGAGCACAATTTCCTGTGAAACTTTGAATACTATGTTTTCCCCTTGACTTATCAGGTTATTAATTTTAACTGGCACTTTCCTGATATGCCTGTTTGCCAAAATGTCCTAATATTTTATGTCTAGGAACACTATCAAAGATTTGTCTCTCGTTTCAACCCTTATTTGCTATCTAATTAGTCATTGCTCTGACAGCATTTTGTGTAGAAACACCCTTTCTATATGTATCTTGGTATTAAATGAGGTATTATTTACTAATTTCTCTATGATTTTCGAGATACGAGGTAAGACAGAAATCGGTCTGTAATTATTAACTACGGTAACTCCCTAATGAACAGAAATTGATAGCCTAGATGCCTAATATTTCTGTTAAAAAATAAAATTTGTAAGCTGGCTTATTAATGTAACCACATAATCCCTAGCTATCTATGTTGTATGTATGATGGTAGTAGGAATATTATGCCAACCAGGTGGGTTCGCAAAGTTAAGATTAAGAGTAGAAGAAGAAATGATACGATAGCTGGTCTTAACAGTCAAATAAAAGTGGACCCCAGACTCTAAACTCAGAAAAGGTTTGGAAGCAACTGGAATTACGCTACAATGAACAGACAGTGACCCCTGACCTTGACCTTGAATTCCTGAAACTATAATGCTGCATTTGTGTACCCAGAATTCTTGACGCAAAGTCAATCTCACCTTCCATATAACTGACATGCACTTTCCGATTGACGAAAAATCGCAAGGTAAGTGCCATATTAAGGGTGGGAAAGTCAGACAGCAGTTGCTGGCTTGCAAAAATCCCAAACCACAGCTGCCCCTAGCATTCCACCAAAATAGACCCTGGGCAAACGTAAATAATGTACATGTAACAAGAACTTTGAGCTAAAGTTTTATGCGTAACAACATGAAACCTACGATTCTTTTCCGTCGTACATAATTTATTAATGACATCACACTCAGAAACGATGTACCTTCTATGAATTGGAAGAACAATAAATCGTTACACATAAATAAAGGAAGGGTTTGGTTCTCTAGTTTGTAGCACGCACGGTGCAGGACGGCGTGGCGTGGGTGCCTCTCACCGATATGTCTCGGTACAAAACAAACGAGACGCTGCGATACACTACGTGAATCGTGACAGGCCCGCACACCCGGTGCTGGATCTTCGTGTCTTACCTATACGTCACATCTAGATTTTGTGTGCCGACTCTGCTTACGTGTACGGCATCAAAAGCTCATTATTTATACGAGTACAAAGTTAATAAAATATCTCAAAGTCATGCTACAAAAAATTACTATAAGAATATAGCTCAATTAAATGTATTATAAACTAGATAACCCCTCCGGCTTCCCCGTGACATACTTGGAACTCCCCTAGCACCTATTTAATAAAGTCGCTTATAATTTCTGCAATAATGCATTAAAATTTGCCCGATTTATCGCCATTTATGACTACTGCTCCGCTCTCCAGGGAAGTACCGTGGTGATAATAGCCTATAGCCTTCCCCGATAAATGAGCTATCTAACACAAAAAGATTTTTTCAAATCCAACTAGTAGTTCCTGAGATTAGCACGTTCAACTAAACAAACAAACTCCTTAGCTTTATAACTTTAGTATAGATATCTGGTAATTGTATCAATTTAATACAACATATATAAAAAGAAAACAAAAACTTACAATTGATTTATATTATTTTCGTATCTACTATTAAAAAGAGCTGATACTTTGCTGTTGTGTTTAATAATGTGCGTGAATCTAGTCTATTCCTATGACAACATATTAAACAGGAATTCAATTCTTTCGTGATTTTGGTACTTGCTACATAGCCCTAATATTGATAAAACGCAGATTTATCCCATAGCTTGTATTTAAATATCCGTAAAACTGTTTTACTTTACCATCCGGAGGAAGTATATGAAAATTTTATTTCGAGAATGAAACATGATATTTATATGATTTATTTATTTATGGAGCATAGGTTACAGAAGTCTTTACAGTTTTCAAATCTATGTTCTATGTTCTACCACTAATGGTGTGGTGCAAATCATGTTAATAAAATTATGTTAAATATTTATATAACCATGCGATTATTTTGCGACATTGACTGAGTTGATTATAATTAAATTAATTAAGCTTAATACAATTCGGTAATGTCGATTTTCGTATGTAAATACCTACCTACCTACGGGAATTATTAAGGATTTTTGTTTATTTATTTAAAGTTACTGACTTACCGTAGTGATAGGCGTATAAATTAATAAAATTACTATTAGGTGGTTAGGATTTTCTTATCATAGATTCTGCGTCTGCGCACAAAGTACAGTTGGGTACCAGCCACCAAAGGACGCCTGGGGCTCGAATAAAATAAATTTATTAAAATTTGCAAGTACATATCTCATCTTGTTATACAGCTTTCTTCGTAGTTTTATAAAAGTACAAGCTGTGAGTGTGACCCCCGGCTTCGATCGTGACATTATTCAATGACCCGTTGCACTTTACACATTAAATTCATGCCCATTATTAGATTTAAAATACTTTCATACAAACTTGGTCCCCTATTTTACACACTTAAGTTTATTTATTTTTTTATAATTTGAGTAATACTAATAATTAATTAATTTATTTTTTTAATTTTAATTATTTAAGGGTTCAATCCCTGTCTCGAATCGAATTGTCTTTTTCCACTTTTAGCAAAATAATTGCTTTAAAAAATTTATCAATATACTGAGTGGGAGTCCATTGCATCAATGTTTAAAAATGGTTGTAACACTGTTCATTGGTATCGAGTTATTAGCTCGATAGATGGCTCTGGTCATACTCTTAAAATGACGATTAAAATATGGTGGAGAATTTCAACTTGGTTCGATACGGTTCGGGTAGTTTAGGTGGCACGGTTAGGCAAAGGTCACAAGGTTCAATCCCTGTCTCGAATCGAATTGTCTTTTTCCACTTTATTTAAATATTTATGAGAAATTTAGCAAAATAATTGCTTTAAAAAATATATCAAGGAGGTATTTAATATTTTATTTAATATCTTTTATTGATAAAATTTGTGGATTGAAAATTAGTTGATTAGTGCATTCCAATCAACGTCCAGACGAAACCCTTGGACCAACAAACTTAAAAAAATTAGAGTGAGTTACCCTTATATAGTAGGTTCCCATTAAAGAGGGAGTTTATGTTATTCCAACCCTAAGGGGGTAAAATAATGGTTATATGGAAGTTCGTCATTTTACAAGTTTGAAACATGTAATTACGTGCAAGTGTTGCTGGTTTTGCCTAATTTTACCTATAAAGGTAACATAGCGGTTCTAAGTTTATTTGGGAGATTCTTCATTTTCAAAGATAGCAACACTGAATTTCCCAAACTTACATTTGATCTAAAAATAAAAAACACATGGTTAACATCGTCGTATAAATATAAATATCTTGAGAGACAACTCACACAACGCCACCTGATTCCAAACTAAGCAGAGCTTGTGCTATGGTAAACAGATAACTGATAAATATACTTATATATTTTTAAATACATACATATTATAGATAAATAATACCCAGACACAGAATAAACCATCGTGCTCATCACACAAAGTTTTATCCTGGGTGGGAATCCAACCCACGACCTCTTGCGTAGCATAAGAGAAGTTCGGTGAGGGAGTTGTAACGGGAGTTCAAAGTATCACGGGCGAAGCAAGGGTATATAAAGGGTAGGTATATCTATATATTACAGCTACGGTATTAAAATAGAGGTTGTAAGTTTATATGGGAGATTCTTCATTTTTAAAGTCAAATTTAGCATACCTACTTTTGATTTAAAATAAATAAATATATTAATAAACACGTGTTTCTTAATTTTTACCCCAATACCTATAGGTTTTAAGTTAATGTATAGGTAATTGAGACAAAAACATTGTCTTAGTATCTATTTAAGTTCCACCAAGGATTCAAACGCTCAAGCCGCGGACTCCGTGTTCTGTAAACGATCACAGAGATACGCAACTTTCATTACGGCTGGTCCTCGGCTGGGTGACCACTTTGTGGCATTTAAGTTTGCGAGCGTTTCCGAAAGGCACGTTAAGCCGTTGGTCCCGGTTGCCAGTAACACGGTAGTCGTTAAGCCAAGTTAAGGGACTTATGGGCGGATTGAAAAATTTTAACAGCAGGTAGCCACAACCTGCGTCTTGCATTGCAACACGGCAATGGGCTCACCACCTATTACGTGAGACTGGAATGCACAAGGTGAAAAGTGGCCATATAATATGCCTCTGGGGGAAATGGCCTGATAAATAAAAACCAAATAAATAAATAAATATCCATCACGCCTTATCCCCGAAGGGGTGGCAGAGGCAGAGATTCCTGTCCCACGTAATAGGTGGTGAGCCCATTGCCGTGTTGAAATAGACAGACGCAGGATGTGACTACCTGCTGTTGAAATTTAAAGAGCCGCCCATAAGGCATTCAACCAGGCTTAACGACTACCATTTTACTGGCAACCGGGACCAACGGCTTAACGTGCCTTCCGAAGCACGGAAACGCTCGCAAATGTAAATGCCACAAAGTGGTCACCCATCCGAGGACCAGCCATAGTGAAAGTTGCGTAACTCAGTGGTCGTTTACAGAACACTGAGACCGCGGGGCCACGAGCGCTTCCCGCGGGTAAAGTAAAATAAAAACCAAGGATTAAAATTTGGCTTATTATCCTATGTTATTTTGGAATATTTTAGCAGTAACGCACATACTACTCACTGTTACCGGTTATTCTGTTTCACTAACTGATAACGTTTGTGAGCATTTCCGGTTTCCTTCATCAATACAATTATGTAACACGGAGAGTACAGGAAAGTTCCTAGAAAACAAAATTTCTGCGGTTCCAGATAAGGCTAATGAAGGTGGATATCGCTATAGGTTTATATATTTTCTAATCATGATAGTACATATTTACATATGTTGCTAATGATGTAATAGTGGATAAACTTTAATGTAGGCATAAGTAGACTTCGATGTGTGTGAGGCTGCGGTTGATTATATTAATTGAAAATATACCAAGTTAGTGAAATGAAAACATTCTTACTAATTAACTACCGCGCATGACAGATTAAAATTGCGTCAAATGTGATGAGAAAATAAATATAGTTTTTAAACAGACAAATGAGTGGTATAAAACAACTACATTCTACATATTGTTACGTCTTTATCTCCTAAGGGGTAGCCAGAGGCATACTATACGCCCACATTTCACCGTATACATTTACGTCCCACGTAACAGGTGGTGAACCCTATGCCGTGAGAAATAATATAAAAATTTAAAAATATCACCCAATTACTAAGTACTGATCTCTAAAATAGATTTAGTGCGGAACACCAATATGTGAAGAAGGATGCTATCAGCCCAAACAGCAATATTACACAATATAGTAATGACACTGCCACGCACACTGCGCCTCAGTTTACGCCAGTCTGCTTCAAAACAGCCTTTGGAAATATGACACTGCAGAAGCGTGGCATCCTCAACAGAACTCGGAATGAGTTATTGAATTGAATGCGCAGTGCAGTTTAAACTTTCTGGTTATATTTGAACCACAAAGCTCCCGTGTGCAAGGACGTACAGTAAGTCGTAAATGGTAATATTTTTACGTCATCTGAAAATCGAGAAAACCTGCGAGCCAACATCTTACCCTGCATTGACAATGCCCTATGTTCCCTTTCCAAAACCAATAAACCTTTTGATCATTTTCAAAGAGGTCTACATATGTCTGAAAAAATCCTGTATTTTCTTTTTCTTTAAAATTTAATAAATATCCATCACGCCTTATCCCCGAAGGGGTGGCAGAGGTATATTATACGCCCACTTTTCACCGTGTGGATTCCTGTCCCACGTAATAGGTGGTGAGCCCATTGCCGTGTTAAAATAGACGTAGGTTGTGGCTACCGGCTGTTGAAATTTTTCAAGCCGCCCATAAGGCCTTCAACCAGGCTTAACGACTGCCATTTTACTGGCAACCGGGACCAACGGCTTAACGCGCTTTCCGAAGCACGGAAACGCTCGCAAATTTGTTTTTTTTTTTTTTTTTTGTTTTAACGAAATAAATCGCTGAGGATCAAACGGATTATGTTATATTTATAAAGAAATCAGCTTCAATTTCAAGTTATAGTACTACCATTACTGGTACCTTGTACTGGTTTTCCCATTAATCACATGAACAGAATTTGTTGAGTGACGAATAATACTGCGGTTGGGAGACCAAATTAAACATAAAAAACTACAAATTGGACTCCGACGGCTATATATTTTGTCCAACGCTCCAGCGGGCGACCCTTCAAAAAACGTTCAGGAAAACCAAGGCAGGGAATTCATTCCACAATCCAAATGCAAGCGGAAAAAAGCCCCTATGGATCTTACCATAAACGAAAGCTCCGGATGCAAAGTGTGGGGTTGACCATCCTTTCTATAGCCAACGGTGCGATGACAGAAAGTATCCGTGGGTATCGTATCAAATAATTACTCAAAGCACAAACCATTGTACAAGTCATAGTGCCTACACGCATAAGGTGGTGAAGTCTTTTGTCGAGAAGGGTTTCTACACTACCTACAAATAGAGGATGGTGATTAATTCTCATAACCAGCTTTTGTACCGAGTCGAACGTGTGAAACTGTTGTTCAGATGCAACAGCCTAAAGATGACAACAGTATTTACGTAAGACACGCTGCACTATTTTAACAACAGTAAAAGGATAAAATAAATAACCATTATAACGTTATTAAAGCAATATTGTAACACTTCTGAGTGGCGGTTACATATTCATCGGATTTGATTTACTAACCTTGTTTTTATTTACATCCCTTTTGTGGGAAACAAACTCAATTTTCACAATACTTTAGTTATAACTCTAAAGTCATTTGTCTAATTATTTAAAAGTTTAAAATATTTCACATTGTTTGTTTTTGTTTTGCAAGACATGAGTTTGACGTTGTCAAAACTGTCACGGACGTTTCGACTCTTTGGGCGCGTTCTAGAATTAACGCGTGCTGTCTATGGTGGTTTTCAGTTTGGTGCTGGACATTGATCTTAGATAGATTGGCTGTCCTGACTCACATCCACACATAATGTATTGCGTGCGGTGTGACAAACAGGAATAGTAAGGTTTTTATGTTGGTTTCGTTTATTCTGCCAATGTTTTGTCAAGGCTGTATGGTGTATGACTTTAGCCTGCCGTGATCGAGCTGAAAAAAAAAGAAGCTGGTTCTTTTTGACGAGAACGGTGTGATGAAAAAGCGCTTGTTCATGGTGATTTAATTCGGATTAATATCCGAAGTCTTTTTAGCTAATGCTAGGAGGTGAGAATAGTTGTTAATATTTGTTTCTTCGTAATCGGCAAGATTACTTGGCATTTGCGAATATTATGTTCTTACAATGGTTGTACTTTGTATTTCAGTCTGCTTATCAAGAGACTTAGCCAATAACATGAAAAAAGGATGATGATAGAAGGATCTGGTTAAAACCCCACTGAAATAAGTGGTAAGTTAAAACTATATAATCTCTTAGACTGTATTCCTTAACAGAATGTTGAGGGTAAAAGTGATTTTTATTACAAATTACTAATGTCTGTAACTTTTCTGTTGTTACAGGGGTTTTTCGTTTTTGTTCTTTTTCGTTTTGGTTCTTTATTTATATCTACATAATAATTGAGTTTAACGTGTTTCACGTTCTCTGCATTCTACATTTTTACTCCTGAATGTCTGTAAGAAGACTTAAAGTAAGCCGAGATATTGTGCAAAGAGGATATTTTTCCCTACTCTGGTTACCTTCTACCTGGACTTCTAGAATAGGAAGAGATGTGGAGGACTTGGGTGTTCCTTAACTTAAATCCAGATAAGTGGTAATCTTTAATTAGTTTCTATGTATAATAACCCAGTAAAGGCCGACTGATGTTGATAGTTTAAAAGAAATAACTTTTAACCTTGAATATTCATTTTGCTATTACATATGTAGCTTTCAACTACTTTAATATACTGGACTACCGATGTGACGTTCCAGTTACACATATTTTATAATCTTTTATTACCACAAAGGAATATTAATGTGAAACTTTATTTTTACTATGTTATGTTGTAGTGTATGATGATGATGATGATGATGATAGGAAGCGGTGTTGTGTGTTAACAAAACTCAGAGATAGTTTAAATGTATGTCTGTATATAATTTAGATATTTTAAGGGATCTGACAACTGCTTTAATATTTGTCATTTTAGGCCACGCCCCTTTATAACCAAAGTATGGACTTTGGTTTAAATTTTTATTTGTACTAAATATAAACTTATTTTTAAGTGACCATATATATATATGGATCCCACTATGCATGACTAAACCATTTCTTTTTACTTTCATATATGTATAGTCATGTCTACATATGGATATAGTTTAAATAAATATAATTAATAAGTAGATACTTGAGGTTTTTTAATTGCATCATTCGTTTGATGGAGAGATGCCTGGCGCCCTCTTTTTATAAATTCTGGTATTTCTCTGCTCTAGGTTGGTCCATACTCACCCTACTATACACATGCTCTGCTAGCTGGTGCACCGGTGATTCTTTGAGATAGTGTTACGTACACATCTCTAGGGATTACCAACCGTACCAGATGGGTGTATGTAGGTGTGTTGTTGCTACCTAGTGCGCACCACCCCTACCAAGCCCGTCCACCGTTTTAAGATAAAAGCATAATTTTGTATTGAACGGGATTTCGCACGGCACTATATTACAACTAAAAGGTTAGTATACCTTTTTATTCCTCGACGTTTCGACAGGGTTGCCTGTCGTGGTCCCGAGGCAACTGATGCACGTAGGCTGGAGCGACCGCTATGCACCGAGAGTTTTTAATGTACCCTCGGAATTCGCGCGGCACTATATTACAACTAAAAGGTATACTAACCTTTTAGTTGTAATATAGTGCCGCGCGAAATCCCGTTCAATACAAAATTATGTGGTCAACGCGTGTTAGTTTAAAACAAAAGATAAAAGCAGACCATAAAACTCGTTACCGTGCAACTGCACCGACCGAGACCACCATTTCTACTGTTTGGTTCATTCTGAAACAATTAACTGATCTATGACCACGGTTTAAAGTTTACGTCGCCCTTTATTTAACACTATCCGGTCCTCATGGCTTGGCTAGTGACGTACTCCAACCCCGTAGCATTCCGTAAGCTCATATTTTATTACAGCAATATCTGCAGAGAAAGAAGTTTTAATGCCCGAGAAGCCTGGCGATCAGTTGGCTCTGACAACCTCGTCAGGGATACAGCGTGAAGATTTAGTTAGTTGTCCGATTTTTTACGGTACGTCCTCTCCTTATGGTAGCAGAAGAAAGATTACATAATATAAATATCCATTACGCCTTATCCCCGAAGGGGTGGCAGAGGCATATTTTATGCCCACTTTTCACCGTGTGGATTCCTGTCCCACCTGCCGTGTTGAAATAGACAGACGCAGGTTGTGGCTACCAGTTGTTAAAATTTTTCAAGCCGCCCATAAGGACTTCAACCTTCAAAGATTACATGGTCTTATTTATTTACGATTCTTCTTATTCTAAGAACGGAAAGGTCAAAAGTACTTGGATATCCAGATTAATTTATGTATGTAAAGAATAATTAATCTGCAGGCAGTGAGAGAAGTACTTATATATATAAGGATCGCGGAGTCGAAAATATGGGTGGCGATCTGTCCTCTCTGACTACCTCGTCAGAAAACAGCGTTAAATCGGTTAGTTAGTAAAGACAGTTGGTTAGTTTTCTTCGCCATGTCGTTGAAACTCTACCTAGTCCGTCCGTTCGTCAGCAAGTTCCCCAGAGCAGGGAAAGACCTTGGTGAGGATCGTGTACCTACGAAAGGATAAGTTCAAGGAAAGTAATTGTTAAATAACATAAATATAATAAAACTAAAATAAAACAAGCTTATTATGAAAAGTTTTAATGTACCATGTTTTAACGGACTTCAAGCAGTTCTTCTTTTTGTACATTTTCATGCATTGCTATCCAATTTTGAGCTATGGTTCAAACTTCAAATAACATAACTCATCAAGAAGAAAATTTAAAATCAATTACACAATTCCATCCCAACATGTTCAAGAAATCTCTTAAAACATGGTAATAAATACTATGAGACATCCTATATTTCCCAAAAACATAAAAAACATCTAAACTCTGAAGCAAGCATTAACAGTTAAAACAAATTTTTGTTGTGACTCGGGATTTGCACCCGAGACCTCTGCATCAGTATTTTCATACACTAGGTATCTCTACGCCACCGAGGATTATAATACTACTAATTTTATAAACGCGAAAGTTTATTTATTTATTATTAGAAAAGCTTACAGACAACAAAGTCCGTGAATACTATCATTCTTCCACTCATAACTGAATGATTATGCTCGGCGGTCTTGTAAATACAAAATGCCCATAACATTTGTTGCATGAACATATGCTTTAATTACACCTACTTGCGTGAAATGCTGCAGAACCATGTCAAACTGGTATCCATTTTCAAACATATTACTGTCGGACGTCAAGATAAACACATCAACACCACCGATTACCACTCAACGAATAATGCGCACAGTTAAAGAGTGTAATTAATTACCCGACCATGTATTCCCTAATTCTTACAAAGTGGATTCCCTCAAGGCGTGAGTAAATAGGTTTCTAATAGATAAGCGACAAGCATGCACTATCCTATACCACATCACACAGGTATTATAGATATCAAACGCAAGCCTATTGTTGTTATCTATTGTATTTATCTATAATATGTATGTATTTAGAAATATATAAGTATGTTTATCAGTTATCTGGTTACCATAGTACAAGCTCTGCTTAGTGTGGAATCAGATGGCGTTGTGTGAGTTGGCTCAACAATATTATTATTATTATATTATTGTTAAATGTTTTAATTAAACCATTAGCTATAAAAGAAATACAGATCATTATCCGCCCGGTAATATTTTTTTACAGACAAAAATAGTCTCGTACCATCCTGTCTGAGATCAAGTCAGCAGTTTTATACGTCAAGTCAAAGTAATTCTACATCATAATAAAGAAACCGTAACATCGCCGCGTGGTTATAACTTTGTAACACGACTAACTCGTATTATTTACGATTCTCTGACCGTATCTGTAATAATACGTTTCGATCACAGTGCGTACTAACTACTGAATACCGTTGTTTTGATAGAAAGAATACTCAGTTCAAACCTATTGCAAATTAAAAATCGTTCGAAGTTCATACAAGAAGGTACAATAATAAATAACTATCCCAATCAATTAAATCTGCCTATTGAGTCCAATGCTGAACTTAAGGTAAAAAAGTCAATCAACAAACAATCAAACTCGATACAAAATCATATACAAACTCATCTAGCCAGCGGGCCAGATGAGTTGGTATATGGTCTTGTATCGAGATTTCCCTCTTTCGCCTTAGACCTTGTATGTTAGTCTGCAGGTGCATTACTTGCATCTGATACTGATTGTGCCATCAAGACAAACCCGCCATACCCTAAAATATTGACTAAAATGACAATGTTAGTATCGACCACAGATATCATAAATAAAAGATATCTATGGTTTCGACTCAGGTCCGAGCTGTCAAAGGCTAACTAGAAACTAGAGTAGTGTAAATTTTTATTAATCATTTTAAGAGTATGACTTGATTCGATACGGTTCGGGTAGTTCAGGTGGCTAGAACATTGCCCTGGTTAGGCAAAGGTCACAGGTTCAATCCCTGTCTCGAATCAAATTGTCTTTTTCCACTTTAATAAAAATTTATGAGAAATTTAGCAAATAATTGCTTTAAAAATTTATCAATAGAGTAGTGTAGTAATGACTGCCTTGGTGGCGCAGTGGTAGTGTATGCGACTGCCGCTACTTGAGGCCCCGGGTTCGATTCCCGGGTCGGAAGAAATATTTGTGATATCCACAAATGTTTGTTTCGAAGTTTGGGTGTTTCCTATGTATAATTATGATTTTATTTTTATTTTATTTTTATGATTTATTTTGTTCCATAACAAGACTACACAACTTATAGCTAAACAGTAAATGCTCTACAATAACATTGACGCAAGTTGAACTCCGGCACTCATGATAAGATTCAACTTGTGTTATGGGTACCGAGGCGCTCGCATACAATACTTACAGCTAAAAGGTTTACGTGGACTTACAGTAGGTAACAAAGATAAGCAGTTCAAACTATAATTGTAATTACAATGTTTAAAACTATAATTATAATATATTATTTTTAACATTACTACGCCTCGCCTCAGCTCACCCACAGATCCCTTAATAAACACCGTGCGAAACCCCGATACCAGGTCGCTGGCGCATAATATTGCATAATTGCACACTTATTTGTATGTATTTAGAAATATATAAGTATGTTTATCAGTCGTCTAAATCCCATAACACAAGCTTTTATTAGCTTACTTTAGGCTAGACGAGGTTGACTTGTAAGAGATATTGACGATCAAACATATATACCTACTACTTGTATACTATAGCCACAAAAAAAAAGCGAAACCAGCGCCGTGAAGTGGAGTTGCGGAAACCAGCCCGCCATACAATACAATACTATAGCCACATATTTTTTCCTAAAGCGCTTGACAGAGTCATAGTATACACTCACATTTCTTCAGTTGTATGTTGTCTCATATGGTGTGAGCCCTTTTTTAGTATTGAAATGGACAAGGATAAATTGTAGCTACCAGCTGTTGTGGCGTTCATAAATAGAAATCGCGTAAATGGTCACATATCTCAGGTTAACCCTTTCTTAAGATGCATCATGTAGTGATTGTTAATGGAACACAGTACTTTGATGATAAAAAACAACATAAAACCATTTTCTAATGTAATTTTTAAGTTGTGAAGGCTGGTCAACTATTATTGTATGCAAGGGAGCCTATAAAACCAAAACACTCAGCGGAAACTTGCCGACGTCGTGCTAAAACAAACTCGGCCCGAAGCCGTGGGCGTGCCCGGTGCGATCGTAAGGCACGCGCCGATCCTCAAGATTATTTTGCTGGCAATTGATGTAGCTTTATAAACTAACTCGATTATAACTGTAACTTTTGATAGGTAGGTTGTTATGATTAAAGCTTATTTTTGGACCGTCTATCCTGATAATGACTACAATGATTTGATTTGATCATGCAATCAATGCTTCAGTACACTTTTGCTACAGCAGTCAGATTAAATAGATTATTTTTACTTTGTTATCGTAATTATGTAACTCAAGTGCACATATTACAAAAAAAGACCGCAATTAAATAAAAATATCTAGTTCCTTACAATATTCACTCAAGCTAAACCCGCGGACTTCAAGAAACGCAACTAGGACGGGCGCTCGTATGTTCGATGGGAAAGATGATGATTCATAAAGATTATAAATAAAAAACTCACACTGAAGTGCGAAACTATAGTTTTTTAAGCAATGCTTTTTAAACCGTTATTAAAATGTGTCTGAAAATGACAGTTAAGATAATGATCATTCTCATAGGGCGCTCGAGTGAGTCTCAAGTAGCATTTAATTAATTAAAACTTCACGTTTGCTGATACGTATTGAGAGTATTAATCCAATGTGTCAAGTAAAAGGAACTAAGTGCTACCACTAATCAAGATGCAGGTGCCCCCCAGGTGCATTCCTACACTCATTTCGTTAAGTGGATATACCTATTTAGTTTGAACACAATAAACAAAATTAATGGTTGAAAACTATTTTCTCGTTAATTAGCAATTAATCAATAGGTATCTAGAATTTGTCGTGAATGCAAACTTAATAATTACCAAACTTATTAACTACGAGTACGTCGGCCATGGTTTAAAGTAACCCTTCGCTACTTTGTAAAGACCACTGCACTGGTACTTCAACGGACATTAGTGGCCACCACTGACGGCTTTGAAATTGAAAACAAAGTGGTACCTGATTCAACTTTATATATAATACTGTAATGAAATTATAAAATAATAAATATCCATCACGCCTTATCCCCGAAGGGGTGGCAGAGGCATATTATATGCCCACTTTTCACCGTGTGGATTCCTGTCCCACGTAATAGGTGGTGAGCCCATTGCCGTGTTGAAATAGACAGACGCAGGCTGTGGCTACCTGCTGTTGAAATTTTTTAAGCCGCCTATAAGGCCTTCAACCAGGCTTAACGACTGCCATTTTACTGGCAACCGGGACCAACGGCTTAACGTGCCTTCCGAAGCACGGAAACGCTCGCAAATGTAAATGCCACAAAGTGGTCACCTATCCGACGACCAGCCATAGTGAAAGATGCGTACCTCTGTGATCGTTTACCGAACATTGAGACCGCGGGGCCACGAGCTCTTCTGTAATGAAATTTACTAAAACTACCTAACTATCTTCACGCTGTATCCCTGACCGGGTAGTCAGAGAGGACAGATCGCCAGGCTTCGCGATCCATGCATACTTCTTTCGCTTCTTCGAGATTCATCAATCGCTTCATACACGCACGTCTGGGTATCCGAGTACTTTTGACCTTTCCGTGTCGCGTGCGTTTCTGCTCACGTGCTCTTCATATGTAAGTCTCGGCCTACCCTGACTCCTTCTACCCTCTACTTTTGAAATTAAATGATAACATTAATATAAGATTAATCATTAGATATGATAAGATAATATTAATTATAAGATAAGGTTCTCATAATATCGGAGTTACGAATGTGTCTAGATAACTTATATTTTTCAATTGGGATCCGTAAGCGTAGAAATCCCCGGAGACGGGAGTTTTTCACACGGTTTTTGATCAAGAATCTAATCCAATAAAATAATTTTCACTTAACATTATTTTAGAGTAACATATTGCAGTTTTTATAATAATATGCTGACTGAATTTTATAACTTCAATTTATGTAAAGTTAAACATCTGGAATAGTAATTAAATTAAAGATGTAGCAATGCACTTTACTTCATACTGTATCAAACGAAACAAAAGAAACACACCAGTCCGTAATGCTCGGTGTCCTGTGCCACCATATATTTTATTACTTCCATTATTTCCGTGCAGCAACTCTAAATATATTTTATTTGACTAATTTCTTGGGAAGCGCCTGTTTAAAGGAATTCAAAATTAAGCCGTCTTGGAAGAAGTGATGAAGACGGCTTGTAATACATCAGCCGAGAGTCGTGAGGAAATCGAATTAAATCAGTCGCTGGCTGAAAAGAATCGTTTCTTGACACGAATGGACAACAATGCCTGTTATTAAAAAAAAGAATGGTGATAAAGAACGTATAATTTGTTCCATAATTAAGGCGAAGCGGTGTGACGGGGCGTGAGTAAAGCTTCTCATTTCGCATATAGAAAGCCGCGTCTGATCATGTTACTGGTTCAGAAGTTATGTCGATTTCGTAACGATAAGAACATACTCATTTGTATAATTAATTGTGACTAATTGGGAAATATTTAAGTGCACAAAATGTGTTTTAAATTAGTAGCTTCAGGAATTGGGGCTGATCAGGCGTCGATTGTTTAATTTGTATTCTATTCGAATACTAACAACAGGTAAACGCATGTGTAAGAAACTGCGTAGTTCTATCACATGTCACTATAATTTAAATAAATTGCATTAAACACGCTGTCCTCTCGATTGATCAAAAACATATGTTAACTAATACAATACACTTTATTAAAATTCCTATTTAATTTTGATAATAAATTATTATTTATTAGCTACCAGAGATATTATATATCAGCGCATACGGTGAAATATGGGCGTATAGTATGCCTCTGGCTACTCCTCCGGGAATAAAGGCGTGACAATATGAATGTATCCTACTAATATTATAAACGCGAAAGTTTGTAAGAATGGATGTTTTTTTACTCTTTCACGCAAAATCTAAATGGATTTTGATGAAACTTAACAATAATATATACCTACATTAGAATAACACATAGGCTACTTTTAATCCCGGGAAAAAGTTCCTGTGGAAAACGGGAAAACTTCACTAAGCGTGCGGAGCCGCGAGCGTTAACTAGCGTGAAATATTTTCAAACCTCAGCAGGGTAGTCACTGCCGACTTTCACTCTACCTCTCTCTCTCTTTCACTTCTTCTTCGTGTATTTCGAGTTGCTTCCTTATCCTTCCCTACCTGGATTTCGAGCCAGGGGTCACTCCTGATCTCGTTTAGTCGTTGAATCATTCGTTAACCATCAGGTGAAAATGAAATATTTTCACCTGTATATCCTTTCCTATTAATGTTGGTTTGACGTTAATCAGTGTTTCCCTCCTAACCTTATTAGGCTTACATGCCTAAATTGAAATGTGATTCTGATTATAATAAAATGTGTGTTCATTACAAGCGGCCCTGCGTACCCTCAGCTGGATCGGTGTAGGACTGACAGCATGCGGCATTAGTTACCGCGAGTGACGTCCCAATAGCGGGCCCTGTTTGAAACGAACCCGACAACTGTCTACAATCGGCCTTATGGTCACATTCGTGTATTGCGTATACTTTATGAATGAATGCGTAGATACTCTTGTACACGGCTAATGAATGACAGCTTGCTACAACGATTTATTACATATTCGTATGCATAGTTTGTACTAGATGCTAAAAAAGAAACAAAAAGGCAACCCAGACAAAACAATAGTAATTTAATAGAAAAAAAAATGCATTTATATGAACTGAAATACTTAAATAGAGAAATTATACTGTCTGCTATATACAAATATAGATACTTAATTTATATAAAAAATCTAATATACTAAAAGTAGTGTGTTTATATTAATGTGTAAAATGACCTCACTAAGACCATCGTTGCTAAGTCTATCTCACCTGCTAGTTGGTAGGTATACCTGCTAACTGACCAACGAACAAGTCTGGCGCAAGCGCCGTTTTCGACGTTTCAAGGTCAGACAACAGCCGGTCTTAAATGAATGTTTTTTTTTTAACTAAGTAGTCATAACAACTAATCAAAGCTGATTTCGGACTGAATACAACATTAACGATGCAACCGGAAAGACACTAAGGTCTGCTATTTAGGTAACCGGTTAGACCCGGTAAACTATCGTTTTGTTCGTTTTGTACAAACATTTTATTCTGTTTAAGAAACAAATAGTCAGCCTCCCTTCATTTTATATTTTCTTAACCTCTATGGGGCTCTAAGTGAGAGTTCTATTTTAAGCTATTTCTGACTCAAATCTCGAATAACTTTGCATAGCATGAATCACAAAAGGGGCTAAAACATAGGTAAAAGATGCACAGTCGAAGCACCACACCGTCCGCGTCCTGATTTAATAGAATACAGCGCCACAGATGTACCTACCTACTCGTACTTATACATACTGGATTTGCTCTTGCCTGCTTCCGTACGTTTAGACGTTGTTTGGACTTATTTTGTGTACATTAATGCAATATGTCATCAAATATATATTTATTAAAATATTTTATTAGGTACCAGATCTAAGAACAATAAATAGTAAATTCGTTGTACGTTGATTTGTCATTGACGTGATCCTGAGGATAACGGGCCTTGAGCAGTTTGAGCTACATCGCCGTTACTCAATTCTAAGATTATCAAGGTTTTCATTATAAAATTATAAACTACACAAAGCCCAATTGTAGTTTCGTTGCTTATGAATGTGACCACACTCTACTCTAGAGTTGCGTCCCGACGTTCATGTACCTATATATACCACACAGAGCAGACATATTTCAAATTGAAATCTAACTAAATTATATACTTATTTATGCAAATTAGCTTAGATTTTTTGGGTGGTTGTTACTCAATGACACTAACCCTTGAACCAATTTGACTTGTTATACAATAGCTGACAACCTTGATTCCCACATAGAAACGAATACGGGAAAATTTCATCACACGAGTGAAGTCGCCCGCATCAACCTGTGTTAATAATTAAAAAATAGCTCTGCTAGCCTTACAATATAGAAGAAAACTTATCAACTGTCATTAGCCTTCCATTCTATTCTGACTCTTTTGGTCATAAAACAATGTGTACAACATAATGTTCTATGATTGACAGGGCAGTCAGAGAGGACAGATCACCTACAGGTTCATTAATTGTTTTATACATGATCATCTTGGTATACAAGTACCCTTTGACCATTCCGTTTTTGGAAAAGTCAACATTCTGAAAATATGGCACATGCTCGTGCTAAACTGGACAGTCAGATCTTCTTTGCATAAGACTGAATTTACACCCTGGACGATAAGTACCTAATGCTCATGGATTTTGATAGTTTGTTTATTGTTTAGCAGAAATGTATAAGATTCTACACAAAATAATAGTGTGTATTGTGTGGTAGTGGCGGGTTCGCGCGTGCGCGCTCTGTGGTCGTTTTGCTGTGCGCATGCGTCGTGACCGTGCGCGCGCTCTCGTCACGCGCTGCGATCTGCGCGCGCGCAAGCCTGCACCACTATTTTATCGCATTAATTATTTAAAGAAGGATTTCCGCAGAGCCAACATTCTTTTGAGCTCGTCAGGTGTGGGAACCCGACTTTTGGCTCAATATTTTTTCAGATGTGAGACAGTTCTTATGATAATTATCTAGATTTCTAATGTTATGCAAAAGAAGTTAATACATGCCAGTAATTTGCGTTAGTCTACCTAAATTATAAGCTCACAGACAGACGATTATGATTAAGATAACGTAAATGTTTATATTAACCGCTTAATGATTTCAGTCTCCATCTTCATCTTAGTGTTGTATCAGTTCTTTTCAAACTTTCCCTGCATTTGAAACGCGAAAACTACTTTGGATGCTAGAAGCACCTTTTGTTTCGATTTTGATTTTCGGCATTGTTGACAGTGACTGTCGTCTGACATTTCAACTCCGTAGGATAGCCTGCGTCGTTTCGCTCATGCGTGGGTCAGTCGTACAGAAGCAGGCCATGGAAAGTGGCGCAGCGTGAGGGTTACACGCACGCCCTTAACCGTCTCAATAGCTGTATAACACCCACACCCCCCAAAGAAGCGAGATAGCACTCGAACCCCCAAAGAGGCAGGATAACACCCGAACCCACCTGAACGAGCCTGCGGTAGCGGACAGAGTCTGTCAGGAGCCCTGGGGCTATCCTTCCGAGGGCTCACCCGGGACTCCTGGCTATAGACAGAAGAAGGGAAATGTGTGGTTTTAGTCGGTAGGAGTCCGGCATAGCATCCATGAGGATATCCATACGAAAAAAAAAAGAATATAAATAGTCGGTGCACGACTAGCAGGTGGTCGTTTAGGCCCCATTGATTTCTGGGGTTGGCTTGGCTCTTCTACTTAATCATTTAAGTACCTCACTTTTGTAATCTGTGTAAATGGTTAGACTATAAATTCTTGTTTCATGATTAAAAACAGTCTGCTTGTGACCACGGTTGGTGCCACCCAGGCGAGACTTCTAACTATTTAAGGTAAATAAGCATGACCTGTATTTTACACTAATTTTAATCATGCAACGCGAAAGTTTAAAAGTTTGTATTGTCTCATGATCATGACTTAAACATCTACTTTAGAAACTCTTCTGACTCCCAACCCCTAAATCAGCATCCATACTCCCGCATTAAGCAGGTGGCAACACTGACACAGGTATGATTGGTCTACTTCTTTCGCTTCTTCGAGATTCATCAATCGCTTCATACACGCACGTCTGGGTATCCGAGTACTTTTGACCTTTCCGTTTTTGAGCAATCTGCTCACGTGGTCTTCATATGTAAGTCTCGGCCTACCCTGACTCCTTCTACCCTCTACTTTTGAACAATATATATTCTTCGTCAATCGTTCCTCACTCATTCGTTGGACGTGTCCAAACCAACAGAGCACGCCCTTTTCCAGCTTAACGCTGACACTTTCATTCAAACCTGCCATATTGCGTATCACTTCGTTACGTATTCGGTCGGCCAAGGTAACGCCGCACAATTTTCGAAGTGATCGCATCTCCACAGCATTCAATTTACTTTCATGCATCTGCTGACATACCCAGGTTTCACTACCGTAAAGCAAAGTTGGCACTAGCACTGCGTTATGAATCGCCATTCGTGCTTCTTTTACGATGCTTTGTCGCTTTACTAACTGGGACAAAGCACCGTTAACTTTGTTTCCGTTAACTTTCCTTACGGGGTTGGGAGGTCATTCGGCACTCGCTCCCAATAAAATGGACCCCCGGCTCCAAGTCTATGCAGTGCTTGGAAGCAAATAGGAATACACTTTAAGATGAACAAGAAATATATGACTATAGTCGAATCCACGGTAGCCTTAGTGTTGTCGATCTGGCTATGCCACCTCTCCACCAAGAGAAGTAGTTCCGAGAAAAGTAGCTCCAGTAGGTGTAAGACTATATGTGTGTTGTTCGTATAATAATAATATAAGAATACTCAAGACAATTAATTGCATTACCTACCTTGGGATCCGACAAAGAATCATCAGAAAGAATCATCTTATTGACTAGCTGCTACCAGCTTCTTCGTAGTATTAGCATCTTAGTTACGTCACTATAATCATCATTCAAGCGTTAGTCCTGATAGGATACAGAGCCCTGTTTTTTCAGAACAAATCCCGTATTGGGATTTGTTTTGCGTGGTCTATAACATCTTCCATATGCTAAATTCACGCCTTGTCACTATTTTCTTGCTCTACCTCTCCTACGAGTCACAGACATGTAGACTCTTCCACTATGTCAGTTTAATATCACGCACACTAAGATTAACGTGAATGGAAGTATTCCTAACGCAGTCCTGCAACGTGACACGTCACATTCACTGCAGCATATTCATCTCTGCAATAGTTATTTCTTCCCTGTGTCGTTGATCGGTCTGCTGTGAAATCACAGCAGACCCTACCCCATTCATTCAGCCTTGCCGAATGATGGCAACTCCGTTAAATAAGGACCTCGGGATCTATTTTTCTATGATATTCTAAATAATTTGTTTAGTTCAGTATCGATAAAATTGATATCATCAATATACATACATGACACTGACTGTATGACACTGTAGGTACCGCGTCAATCGAGAACTGCTGGATTTTTCTCTCCTGCTAGGCCTAGTGGAGGCGACATCCAGATATTTGTTTCGAACCTATCCGATTAGTTTTCTGAAAAACACGAATGACTCTCCTGCTGTTGGTAAGCTTCTTCCTATCCTGCATCGGCTACGTTTGTCTTGACTGAGTTATAAGCAGTGAATTATGTAAAGGATGCATGTTCGAGACATGAACCTCTCGAAATCTGAACTAAACATCATTTACAATTTGCTTAATAAAAAAAGTATCATTAAAATGCATCCAGCTTCTTGAATGGAAAGCCTACTATTCCACATTATTTACTTTGTAAACTGACCGGTTTGGTTTTTTCTTACGGCATTTAACACAAAAAGATCGACACAAAATGTCATATATGTCAATGTATAAGTCAGCTTTTGAAAATGTCGCTAGCTTTAGACGAGAAGCCGCAAGCCGAACCCGAAAAAATGATTGATGTAAAAAAGTACTAGTGTTTTCTTTCAAGATGCTTAGCAAGTTCCGCCTATTGCCATCAATTAACCGTATAAACAGTTCATTCAGCTGTTCTCATGTGATGAGGTAAAAAATAAATAGGTATTAATTAAAAGAAGTATAATTTCTTACCCTTATTTAGTACCCCTGATTGGTTTTTTATATATTATTCAAAATGTACAGACCTTTTAACCTCAACAATTTTATTATAGTAGAGACTGGAATTGGATATACCAATAAAGGTCTCTCTACACTAGAGAATACAAGTTATTGGTACTCGTAGCTTTAAAGAAATTACCGTATTAATATAGTAGTACACTGCTGCGTGATAATAAAAATATGATAGTGATATTATTTTTTTTAATGTAATAAATAATAAGTATCTTGACTGCCTCGGTGGCGAGGTGATAGAGTATGCGACTGCCGCTCTGAGGTCCCAGGTTTGATTCCCGGGTCGAACAACGGACAAATATTTGTGTGATCTCCAAATGTTTGTTTCAGAGTTTGAGTATTTCTTACGTATCATATGTATGTATTTAGAAATATATAAGTATGTCTATCAGTTGTCTAGATCCCATACCACAAACTTATATAGCTTACTTTGGGCTAGATTGTGTTGTAGCCACAATATTCACAACATTTTATCGTCACTTACCAATGAAACAAGCTATACTCTGATTTTTTCTATATGGACTAGAATAATAGTTCTTATTGACTTTTTTTTTGTTGCAAGTGTTCAAGTATAATGCCATCCCTAGATGATTTAGTTTGTGTATTGATTCACTCGACTAATAGGAGAAGTTTTTACGTAATAAAATTTTATTTATAAAATTATATTAAATTGTCTTAATTTATTTTATTGATTTATGTACACACTAGGTAACAAATATCAACAGTTGAAGGACACATATGTACAATGGTACTGCTTATTTCTAAAAGAAATATCTCCCAGCAGACCGCCGATAGGAGAACGTGAAGTAGGAAAATAACAAGTAAAAGTGTGTACCTAAGTAAGAGAGCAAAGATAGAAAATAAAATTAACACACATACAAAAGAGCGTAACTAAATAACACTATATAATATATAACAACAAATAAATATATAATAAGATAAATAAATACCAAATAAATATACTTACACATATAAATAAATACTAATTAAATATACATAAACATGTAAATAAAATTTATTTACAGTGTAGAGAGATAGTGTTCACGGACTTTCCTCTTAAAAGTAGTAACAGATTTGCTGTCTCTGATAACAGGTGGAATTGAGTTCCACAATCTGACCGCATGCACAGTAAAGGAGTAGGAGCAGAAATTGGTTCTATGATTTGGAAACTTGATGTTGGAACGTAGATTTGATCTGCAAGAAGCATCGGGAGAGCGAACAAACGTGAACCGCTCTCTTAGGTAAGAAGGAGAGGAAGGATTGTAAAGGATATTGAAAAGGAGGCAGAGAATTAGAGTGTTACGGCGAAGGCGAATTGGGAGCCACTTGAGTTGTTTGCGAAGATGGGAAACATGATCATACTTTCTAAGATTAAATATGAAGCGTATACATAAATTTTGCAACCTCTCTAGTTTATCTAGAAGCTCCTCAGTGGCGTCTAAATAGCAGGCATCAGCGTAGTCAATAATGGGTTGAATAAGAGTTTGAGCAAGATCAATTTTCGTCTCCAAAGGCAGAGTCTCCAAAGCTCTGGAGACTTTTCAAGGAGTGAAACGAAAAATGTACCTTCTTGCTGACGTCGCTAAGATGAGCGCTCCAAGAAAGCGAAGTATCCATAGTCACACCCAGATTCCTCACACTATCCGAAAAAGGTATTCGAGTACCAGCCAACACAACAGGACTCATCTCTGACACCGGAAGAATACCACATTGGTATTTACTACCAATGAAAATGGCTTGTGACTTTGAAGGGTTAATACGTAATCCGACCGAATTAGCCCAGCTGCTTAGTTTATCCAAATCTAGGTTTATAGATGAAATCGCTGAGACGGCATCGGTAGGCGTAAAGTGGCGATACAGCTGCAGATCATCAGCATAGAGATGGAAGTTACTGGAAATAAGACTCGTAGCAGAGTTGATAAAGACAGAAAATAAAAGAGGAGACAAAACGCCACCCTGAGGGACCACCGCAGATAGCCCAGTCCAATCAGAGGATGTCCGACCAATACGAACACACTGGGAGCGCCCCCGAAGGTAGGAGTCGAACCAGGATATGGCAGAAGTGGAGAAATTTAAGGACTTCAGTGTACCGAGTAAAATATCAAAATCGACGGAATTGAATGCGCTACTGAAATCTAATAGTACTAAAATAGTTAACTCTTTCCGCTCCATAGCCCAGCGAATATCATCCGTCACTTTAAGGAGTGCTGTGACTGTGCTATGGCCAGTGCGAAATCCAGACTGAAATGAGCTGAGAGAGTTAGTAGATGTTAGAAACACGGAGAGCTGCCGATGAACAATATGCTCCAGAACTTTAGAGAGAATAGAAAGAATAGAAATAGGTCAGTAATCAGTCAACATACAAAATTGTCATTAAAATGCCCATTAATTACAAAAAAATATGTTACACAATATTTTGAAGGGATATTTTCTGGACGTGGATATTCACTCGTTGGAGACTCCAGTCTCCAGTATGAGCAAGTGAGATGCTGCCGCGTCATCCTCCTCGCAATAGAGGCGGCGGAGAGGGAGCTGGAGCAAAATCTACCGCCTGTGATTACAAGTCTCCATGACCTGAGCCTGAAAACGACGGGAGAATCAACCTCCAAAGAAGCGGGATAACACCCGAATTAACCTCACTTTTGACCGCCTTGGTGGAACTGCTCTACTGAAGTAGTCAAATATGTATGCAAAAAAGTGTATGTAAGAAACTTCGTTTCTTATAAATAACCATTTACGATATTCATCCTGAAAAGGTTTGATTGACATTCCACGCGACCGAAGTCCTAAGCGTCCGATAGTCTACGTTCGAATACAACGTAAGACTTTAATTAATTATATTTTAATAATTCTCATTCAGTACTCCTTGCATTGCATTATCACAATTACAAACTGATAAACTAATTTCACGAAATTAAGTCACGACACTATTTTTCTATTACAATAAAGTTGCAATAAAGCGACAACATGTAATTATGGTCTACATTGGAAAAATACCTCCTTTTCCCGTTTGGACCCCAAAACTTGGATTGAAAAAAAAACTGGTACCCGTTAGTCCCAACATAAAACAACATCTCCCGTTGGGCCTCATTTATTACAACTAAGTATGAAAAGACGAAATACAGTCGTGTACAAAAGTGACAGACTGTGTCCAAAATAAAACAGTATATAAAATTAATCAATATTTTGAATCAAAAATATAAAAATAACAATGCGAGATTAGGGTAAACCAGGAACCTTTAGAGGAAGTGAATGGAATTATGTATTTAGGGAGTATGTTTAGCGCAGATGGAAGATGTGATTCGGATGTAGAACGGCGAGTAGCCGCCAGAAACAAAGTTAAGGATTCAGGGTAGAGGAGTCAGGGTAGGCCGAGACTAACATATGTAGACGAGACGTGAGCAGATTATAACCGAAAAAGCTTAAAAACGTAAAAGTCAAAAGTACTCGGATACCCAGAAAGAATGAATGAATGAAATATCTTTATTCATGTAGGTCATAAAGTAACACTTATGAACGTCAAGATTATTGCTTCTACATTTACATTTACTGCCAGATTCGCAAAGCAATAGGTAGAGCCTGAGGAAGAACCTGGCAATAAAACTCATGGCCACTCTTTTTTAACCGCCAGTAATTACATTAGTTTGATGATGACATGATGTTTGACGAATACTATAGTAATGAATTTATACAAAACAAAAACAAAATCAATGTTATGTTTAAAATCATATCAAAATTAGAGCTATTCTAGTTGCCAGTTCTACGGGCAGCCTACACTTTAAGAAGAATCTAGCAAGAAAGTCAATGGATGCTCTTTTAAAATATAGGTGTGGCTTACAACATTAAAATCACACTTACATTGTTCCTTTGGATTTATGTGAGAACAGTCGACTTAGTTTGCCTTAAATTTAAATAATATGATTTGTAATAATTGCTATTACAGCTATGAGCTGACCAGTTCCAACAGACGGCACCCGTTCACGGGTATGTATTTATTTATTATTAAAGAAGGCTTACAGACTAATAAACAAAATAGTTTTAGTTTAGTCTAGAAGCGCTCGTGGCCCCGCGGTCTCAGTGTTCTGTAAACGATCACTGAGTTACGCAACTTTCACTATGGCTGGTACTCGGATGGGTGACCACTTTGTGGCATTTACATTTGCGAGCGTTTCCGTGCTTCGGAAGGCACGTTAAACCGTTGGTCCCGGTTGCCAGTAAAATGGCAGTCGTTAAGCCTGGTTGAAGGCCTTATGGGCGGCTTAAAAAATTTCAACAGCAGGTAGCCACAACCTGCGTCTGTCTATTTCAACACGGCAATGGGCTCACCACCTATTACGTGGGACAGGAATCCACACGGTGAAAAGTGGGCATATAATATGCCTCTGCCACCCCTTCGGGGATAAGGCGTGATGGATATTTTATTTAGTTTTAGTTAACAATCAATATCACCAAATCGCTATTTACAAGCCTCCACATTTAGATATATAGAATAATATCGATTCACAACAAATACCATATATAAGTATATTTAGAATAATACCAATATAATCAGGTAACAAAAACCAAAAGGTCCAAACAAACTACTAAAAATGGTTTTAGTTGCGTAGGATTCGTATCAATGGGTCGGTACCCTTCCCTTTAAAGTAAGAATCTGCCAACTGTCGTCTGACTGTCGCTACACTGGTGTTAAATAGGTCTATGTCAAGTTGCAGCTGAAGTTTGTTAAAATTAGATACACTTCTAATTGAAAAAACATTTGACCTATAGTTGGTAGTAACCACCGGTACATCTAATATCGGTCGCTGACGAAGGCCCAATACATTAGTTCGCAGCGACACATTGGTCAAGAGCTGCGGGCAGTCAATCCTGCTGTTTGCGATATTTAATAGGTAGCATATGTCACCAATATTGCGTCTCACTTCCAATGGTAAGAAGTGGTATCTATTGCATCGATGTTCATAGTTTACCGAAAATACCTGTGCCCTATAGTCAAGGCAACGAAGAAATTTTCTTTGGACACCCTCAATACGTGACCTATAAATCTCATATTGAGGATTCCAAACCTGCGATGCGTATTCTAAATGGCTGCGAACAAAAGAACAATACAGAATTTTAACTGGCTTTAAAGATTTAAAACAGGCTGTGGCTCGCAGTATGAATCCCAAAGCCTTTGACGCTTTCTTAACGACATTGTTAATGTGTTGATCGAAGAGAAGCGTACTGTCTAGAACGATCCCCAAATCTCGAATGCTGTTCTCTGTTCTAATAACTTCATTGTTTAATGTGTATTTGTAATTAATTAGGGATGTGCGACGTGAAAATGTTACTTGAAAGCATTTAGACACATTTAATTGAAGCTTGTTTCGATTACAATACCTTTCAAACCTTCGTAAATCATCTTATAGCTCAAGAGCATCAGAAATGCCTCGCACGACTTTGTGAATTTTCATGTCGTCGGCATATAGCAAAATGTAAGAGTGATGGAAGCACTGTTTGACATCTGCAATGAATAGAGTAAACAATTAAGGTCCGAGAATGGAGCCCTGGGGAACACCCGATGGAACAGTGCTCCAACCAGAAGCATAGCCCTGAAAAACTACAGCCTGTGTTCTATTTTCTATGTAAGAAGAAAACCATCGGTACAGGTCTCCGTGTATTCCAGCAAGCATTAACTTGTCCAGAAGCACTCGATGGTCAATACGATCAAAACACTTGCTGTAGTCCGTATAAACTACGTCAGTCTGTCCCCAAGTCATGCCATTTGTGATGAATTCAAGTGACAGTAGTAAGTTAGACGTTGTGTAGCGATTTCTAACAAAACCATGCTGTTCGTCAGCAATATTGGACCTGAGAGCTGTGTACACATCAGTGTGAACAATACGTTCTAGTACTTTTGAAAATAAGCATATTTTTGATATAGGTCGATAATTTTCTACATTAGCTCGTTCACCCTTTTTATACACCGGGGTTACGAATGCAGATTTCCAAATTTGCGGAACTATGCCTTCAAAGAGAGATCGCCTAAACAGCATACACACAGGTTCGGCAAGACTGTCAGCACAGTTGATTATAAATATTGGAGGTATTAAATCAGGTCCACCTGATTTGGTGATGTCCAATGACTTGAGCAGCTTCAAAATGCGTGAATGATTTATATCAACTGTGCTAACCGACATAGCAGTATTATTATCAGTTTCACCGGTAGTGTATCTGTCGCCAACAGTCGGCTCAGGTACTGAGAAAGTGGACTGAAAATAAATCGCAAATAGGTTGCTAATATCTTCTCCTGAATTCACAGTAGTATCACGGTAGTACATTACCTTAGGAAAAGTGCCAGTACTTTGCTTGTTCTTTACGTATGTCCAGAATGATTTCGGATTTTTACAATAGAAGCTTCGATATTTTCCATATATTTATCATGGCATGTTTTCTCCATGTCAACAGCTCTACTACGAAGCACAGAGAACGAATTATAATCAGCCATATTGTTATATTTTTTATATTTTTTATGAAATGTATGCTTTTCTTTAATAACTTTTATTAAATATCCATCACGCCTTATCCCCGAAGGGGATTAATTAATTAATTAATTTATTAATGGGCGGGTGTACCAAGGAGGATATGAGGATTTTTTAAAAGACTTAACAGGGATATGCTTGTCACGTAGCTCATACAATAAACTATAGAATCTCGTCACAGCATCCTCCAAATTAGATGTCTGTAATAGTTGAGACCAATTTACTAAATTACGCTCACACTTTATAGCTTCATAATCGCCGTTTGAGAAGACATATCGTGTCGTAGGTTTGTCAAAGAGTTTGAACGTTTCAATAAATTTTGTCGTAATAATTACTCAACCGTATTATAGGGAATAAGGCGACCCGATACATACGCCACTACTGCCAGGACACTTAGGCGAGCATGACATACCCAAAAACTGCACAGCAACTATCATGTCAATTTCAAAATAATAAATAAGTCTACTTGGTGCTCACACAATAACAAATTCAAATTACATATTTGTATATTAGTTATTACCGGAACTAAACGCAGCCAATTTAGAAGCCTTTAGTTGTCTGACGTTTCAAATTATTCACAATGTGTCTACATTGTGAATAATTTGATGATGATGATGATGTAAAAATACAACATATACATATGCAGATTCAAGACAAGTACAAAATAACACAAGATTCATTCGAATCCTAAATAGCTCGAGCGAAGAGCAAGCAACTCATTTTCATTTATTTTTATCATTTAAATAATCATTAATTCTGTAATAAGCCCTTTTCAAGAGGTGCGTCTTAATCTCCACCTTAAATTTATGTAACGGCAGTTTCATAATGTCTAAAGGAATTTTATTATATAGGCGTACGCCAATTCCTGCAAAAGAGTTTACAAAAGGTTCATGCCTTTTGTAAACGATGATGCGTTCCAATTAATTTTTGCTTATTTCTAGTATTTATCGAATGTATGTCACTGTGTCTATCGTATAAATGTATGTTCTGTTTAACTAACATGATATTTGCAAATATATACTGTGATACAACCGTTAAAATGCCAATTTTTTTAAATTTCTCTCTAAGAGACACTCTAGCACTCAATTTATATATTGCACGTATAGCTCTCTTCTGGAGTACAAAAATTACTTGTATATCAGCTGCTTTGCCCCACAGCAAAATGCCGTAAGACATGACACTATGAAAATAACTAAAGTATACTAGCCTGGCAGTTTCAGTGAGCTGCCTGACTTTTCCCACGGCAAAGGCTGCCGAGCTGAGTTTACCTGCAAGACACGTTATTTGGGCGTTCCACTGCAGTTTGCTATCTAAAGTGATCCCCAAAAATACAGTTGATTCTACAAGATTAAGGGTATCACCGTTCAATGTTATATTTGTACCGCAATTCCTGACATTAGGCATGCTGAATCTGATACATTTTGTCTTCTCAGCGTTTAGTAGCAAATTATTGATCGTAAACCAATCTACAACTTGGGCAAGTGAACTATTTACGCCGTTAAAATCAGTAAGCGTGCGATCAACTTTAAAAATAAGTGACGTATCATCAGCAAATAGAACAATTTCGCACAAGTTCTGTATATAGAATGGCAGATCGTTAATATAAATTAAAAATAGAAACGGACCTAGAATTGATCCCAGCGGTACGCCCATAGCTACACATGCTCCAGAGGAGCTAATTCCATTGACATCATCATGTTGTATTCGATCTTGAGGTAGGAGGCAACAAGGTCCAGTGCAGAGTCTTTGATACCATAATAAAATAGTTTTCGCAATAGTATTTTATGGTCAACGCAATCAAATGCTTTGGAGAGATCGAAGAAAACACCAATAGCATCTTGTCTATTCTCCCAGGCGCTACATATATGATTTAGAAGTGTCACACCTGCATGAATGGTAGAACGGCCCCTTGTGAACCCATACTGCTCTTTATGTAATATCATATTTGAATTAAAACGGGCTTGTAATTGTTGCAACATAATTTTTTCAATAGTTTTGCTAATTGCAGGTAATATTGAAATTGGTCTGAAATTACCAGGGTCGGTTTTGGATCCAGATTTAAATAGAGGTGTTACTTTACTGTGTTTCATTAAATCCGGAAACACTCCTTTATCAACACACTTATTAAATATTTCAGCTAGATGTGTTGATATATTAACAATAATAGACTGTGTAAATTTTACAGAAATACCCCACAAGTCAGCTGTTTTTTTTGAGTTAAGTGACTTAAATACATTAATGATATCGTTGGGGTTTACATATTTGAAGCTAAATAAGACACTACCCTGATCCACGCTGCCCCCAAGCATACGTTGAGCTTTTATTGGACAAGAATTTAAGGAGCTAGTTGTTTTTGCGGGTATATCTATAAAATAGTTGTTAAAAGTTTGTGCTACATCTAATTTATTATTAATCACTTTGTTATTCATATTTAACTCAATGTTATTATCACGAGGTAGTGATCGACCGGTTTCAGTTTTGATTACATTCCAAGTCATTATTATCTTATTAATTGACTCTTTAATTTTATTACTTATATGTAACGACTTGGCAGCAGCACAGGCCTTTTTGAAGGTTTTAGAATAAATTTTAACATATTGAATAAAGGCAGGATCAAAATTAAATTGCTTCATACCATATAGTTCGTAAAACTTAGCCCTACTTTTATAAATTCCTGTAGTTGCCCACTCACAAAATTGCAAGGTTTTGTTTTTATAAAATGTTTTTGATTTTAATATGTTATTGTACTCAGCTTTAATTGTATTAAATAAGGAGTCATATAAACAGTTTGGATCTTCCTGATAAAAGTCAATATTAGTGACTTTTGCTGAAACATTAACATTAAATTGTTTAAGTCGATACGCACTCATTGGCCTACATACAATTTTATTCCCTTTAGAAGTGACATTAATAGGAAATGCTGCTTTTTGACCAAGATGATCTGATGGAAAGTTACTTAGTATCTCCCTCGTTGTTGATGCACAGTTGCAGAATATATTATCTATACATTTTCCAGAATGTGAGGTGATTCTAGTTTGCTCACAAAATAAATTTTGTAAGCCAAAAGATTTAAACAAATTTAAAAATCTTATACATTTCGAAGACTGCACAAGTATGTCAACATTAAAATCCCCACACACCACAACATGTTTTCTACTAGTGAACAAACGCTTCAATGCATTTTCCATTACAGGTTCTAATAAATTATAATCCCTATCTGGAGGACTGTAGACACATAGGACAATGAGTTGCTCAAGCTCAATACAGGAAAATTCTGCAGTACGCTCAATAGAAAGGGCCACAACATCTTTGCGTTCTTTACATTTTAAATTATTAGAAACGAATATAAAAGAGCCACCACGAATAGCTTTCTTTCTTGAGAACGCACTGCAAAGTGAATAAAATTCATTGTTGAACAATAGTTCATGACTTTTTAACCAATGTTCTGTAATACAAAAAATGTGAACATTGTGTTCCTTTATAAAAAGTTCTATTTGTAGTAGTTTTTCAAATATGCCTTCAATATTTTGGTGTCAAGTTTAAACTACAAGAAGTATTGTTAATATACTCAGAATTAACACAACCAATATTATTTTCAGTGTCTTAAAAATGGTGGGCTCAAAAGACTTATAACCATGGCCAGATTTTTTATCTGTTGTCTTACAAGCTAGTTTTTTGGGATATTATCCCAAGTTATTATGTCAAAATTATATACATGCTAGTTTAGCCAATAGTTTGGCTTGATTCAATAAAAAATTTGATAACAATACAGCTATCTGACGTCGTAAAAACTTTGATAGTAAATAACTATCTAAAGTCAAAAAGTAATAATTCTGTAATAAAGGATTACAGTCAAATAATTCTATATTCCTACAATATGTGGTCAAGTTGTGTAACATTCTATTCATATTGTATCTAATGTTGTGTTCAATTTGTGTAAAAGATTTGCTATATAGCAATGTAGACAGTATAACCTGTTTAACTTGCAATTTTGACAACTGTACATAAAACTTTATGATAGTTTTAGTGTTTAAATTATCTCTTCTGCCAATAAGTATCACTATTGTTGTCTGTGGGCAATGTGTACTGGTTAATACCATATTAATTATTTGAGAGTAGGATGCCCCAGGAAATGAAAGGGTCATGACCGAATTACCCAGATGTTGAACTAAATGATAACCTAAACTCTTGCCTATTTCATCACAATAAACAACAGTCTTTCCAACGTTTAAAGGTTGTGTCATTTTTGTTACAGGGCTATTACAGCAAGTGTTATTTGTGTTTACAATAATATTGTCACATATACTGCCCACAGAGTCAACCATTGAAGAAGTGGACTCGGCCTGGGATGATATTGACAAGGAACAACATGGTAGGGATTTTTCACAGTCAGGTGTTTGACTATATAATTTTTCAAGTGAATAGAGTCTTTGATCATTGCTGTGACAAGACTCCACCAAGCTATTCAATGCCTTAATGTACTCCCCAATTTCGTTCTGTGATGTTTTGTATTTTAAAGTTATTGGCTCTAAGGAATCATTTAAACACATAATTTCTGTCTGTAATTGATGTATATCCATTTCATATTGCTCTGTTTGGCTGTTTAACTGTTCTTTACTTGTTTCTATTTCTTTCTCTATTTTTTTAATTGTATATTTGATTTACAAGTCCTAAGATATTTGTTTGTTCCTATTCTAAGCTTTTTGATGTGTTTTTGTGATTTGGAAATAAATTTATTGAGTTTTATGTATTTTTTTAATTTATTACTGCTACTACTTACTAATCTTATTGATGTGTTGGTGTTAGTTGATAACAACTGTTCACCAGTTTTGGCTATTGCTGTAATAGAAATATTCAATGCTGAGTTGTCTATCAGGTGCGAGGTGAAGGGGTCATTAGGATAATTTAGATCTTGCTCTGATCTTCCACACACAAGCTCATCATAAAGACTGTTGGAAAGGGCAGCCTGATCAACTGATTTCAGATTTTCCCTAAGTGTGATCGAGTTATGAGCATCACTCAGCTCGCACTCTAGAACGCTAATACGTTTCAGAGCACGTTCATGGGTGTCACTGCCTTCTAGACCCATCACTGTTGACTGGAGGTGATCCCGCTGAAGTGTGAGCTCCATGACCTGTGTATGTAGCTCAGCCAACTCTTGTTTGAGTTGGCTGTTTTTCTCAATTATATTTAATATTTCTTTTTCACCATCATCCCGTTCCTCTAGCAACTGTTTGTTGAGATTTTTGCAAATGTCCAGTTCTTTTATAGTAAGGTTGAACTTATGTTGCAAGTCACGGGACACTGCACTACGGGTCATCATTTTTATTCCTAATAATAAATATCAGTAAGAAATGTATAAAAAATCAGAATACACTGTTAACAAGATATTAAATAAAAAAAAATAGGGTAAGCTTAGATTATATTAATAAAATCTGAGTGTAAGTATAGCTGTTTCCAACAAACCTAATATATTTTGATAAAAAAATATATTGAAATTCGATATTATATTAATGTACAATATTTATTACCTATATATATATATATATATATATATATATATATATATATATATATCCGATATGTGATGTGTTATGCTTGTTTGGTAGGGATTTTGATATCATGTACCTCTCAAATTTTTACACATTAGAGTTCTGTATTCCTACAATATGAGATTTTACTATTTAGGTTTATTTCACAATATTTGTTAGTTTTTATGAAGCTTTTAGGATCACCAATAACAGTTTATACTACGTTCACTTTATTATTCACATCGGTTAAAATTTTCAAATTGTATGGTTGATCTCTAATTCACAAATAACTTCGTCGTCGCCTTGTGCTTGTTTATAAATAGTATTTCAGTTATTTTTTAGTGTGTTTAATTGCAATTTTAACACTTTTTACTGTATACTACTTTAATATTTATAATTTACAAAATAAAATATGCAGAGGCACTGTTTACGTTTTTTTTTTCCTTTATTGGAAGCTTTGGCTTTTAAGCCATCTATCATCATTTACTATTTTTTTAATTATATTATATTAAAGCTAGAGTTACAAATATTGTAACAGCAAAACCTTGAACGTATTAAATTGGTCCGAATGTGCTAATATAATAATTATACAGAGGTGTATACAATTGAGGGTATTTTAAAAATTCTTGCACATTGAGAGTAAAAGAATCATTTACATCTAAAATATTTTTTGCTAGGCTAATTAAAAGTAAACGTTGAATATTAAAATATTTACACTCTAAAAATAAATGATCTAAATCACAAAAATTAGCAAAACAGCATTTACATATAGAATTATTATTAAGTTTAAGTCTGTACAAATGTGAAGGAAATTTACAATGTCCAATTCTTAATCTACATAATCTAGTAATAAATTCTCTGGGAGTTTTTCAAACCAAGTGATAGTACTGGGAACAGGAATAATTTTGGTAAGCCATTTTCCTTTGCTAAGACGGGAGGAGTTCAATAACTTAATCCAACGCTTGTTTTGATTATCTTTTAAAAAGTTGACTAAATCTAGATGAGTACTCTGTATTCCACGTTAGTTATATCAGAGGCAGATTTGGCAAGAATGTCAACTAATTCATTGCCAAAAATGCCTGAATGCCCGGGTACCCAACAAAACTCTACAAAAATATCACTGCATTTACACAAATAAACTAAGTCCTTAAGCTCATAAATCAAGTAATTACAACTATTGATTATAGATTTCTTCTGAAAAAAAGATAGTGCACTCAGTGAGTCTGATAAGATAATTACTTTTGAGAAGACATTATTCTTGCGAATATTAATAACATACTGCAAAGCGAAAACCATTGCCAATATTTCTGCAGAATAAATAGAAAAGTAATTATAGCAAGAAAATACTTTGCTAGTTTTGTTAGAAGGATCATAAAAGGCAAAGCTTGTCCGATGGTTAGTTTTGGAGCCATCAGTATAAATTTGAATCTACTTTTTCCTCCATAAACTCATAAAAATCATATTTACAGTTAAATTTATTAGTTGTAACTGGAATGTGCATCAACATTGACTCGTAACTATAAGAAAATAAGGTATATACTTATTCCAATAAACAACTCTTGAAATTTAAAATTCAAGTACGTGACAGAGTCAACGATAGAAGTGAAAACAGTAAGAGGTGTATCATTATGCTCCGGTACTGAAAAATGTTCCAGAAGTCGGCCAGTTAGCACATTATCGCGACTAATTAAATTTAAAACAAAATTTATCAGTAAGATAGCTTCTCCTTACAATTAGAGGAGTTACACCAGCCTCAACTTCTAAAGAGTTTATGGGTGATGACATCATAGCTCCAGTGATGATACGTAAAGCTCTATTTTGTATTATGTCAAGTTTTTGAAGTAAAGTTTTAGAAGCAGATGAGTACAGAATACATCCATAATCAAACTGGCTGCGAACTAAAGATATGGATAATGTCTTAAGGCTCTTAGGATCAGAACCCCAACGCACTCCAACCAGAGATTTCAAAATGTTAAGACGTTACTCAGCTTTTTTACATATATATATGTAACATGAGGACCCCAAGATAACTCACAGTCGAGTAAAATACCTAGATACAATTCTGAAGTTTAGAAAGGTAATAAAACCTGTTGGAAATATATCTTAGGACGGTTAATGTAATATGGACTAAACAACATAACTGAGCTCTTTTCGATGTTAACTTCAAGTTCAAGTTGGGAGCTTAGAATCATACTCAAAGATTCTAAAGCATTGTTCATTATAATTTCTCCTTGCCTTACGTTATCACATTCTGTGTAAATGACAAGGTCGTCGGCATAAAAAGAATATTTAACTGATTTCATGAAGTTTACAAGGCATAAAATAAAAATTAATGGAGAAATTACAGAACCTTGAGGAGTGCCCATATATGTACGATTTGGACCATACAACTTTTTTTTGAGTTTTAAAAATATCGTACGATTGTTTAAAAAGTGGAAAATCCAGAACAAAACCGAGCCAGGTATTCCCAGGGATCGAAGGCTTCTAATTAAATATTCATGATCTATGTTATCAAATGCGCCTTTTATATCTAGGAAGACCGCTAGAGTTAACTTATTACATTTGGAATTGTTTTGAATGTCACTTATAAGACAGCTTAGATTGTACATTGAATTTTTACCTTTACGAAAACCAAACTAATAGTTTGGAATTAAAGAATTATGTTCAATATACCATTCTAGGCGATTTTTTAACATAGTTTCGAAAGTCTTTGCAAAACAAGATGCTAACGAAATAGGTCTGAAAGAATCTAATTCATTAACATCTCTGTTTGGTTTTTTGATGGGGACAACAAATTGAATTTTCCAAATAGGTGGAATAATCTTTTATAATAATAAACGGAATCGGAAGCGCTCGTGGCCCCGCGGTCTCAGTGTTCTGTAAACGATCACTGAGTTACGCAACTTTCACTATGCATTTACATTTGCGACGTTTCCGTGCTTCGGAAGGCACGTTAAGCCGTTGGTCCCGGTTGCCAGTAAAATGGCAGTCGTTAAGCCTGGTTGAATGCCTTATGGGCGGCATAAAAATTTCAACAGCAGGTAGCCACAACCTGCGTCTGTCTATTTCAACACGGCAATGGGCTCACCACCTATTACGCGGGACAGGTAAATCCACACGGTGAAAAGTGGGCATATAATATGCCTCTGCCACCCCTTCGGGGATAAGGCGTGATGGATATTTATTTATTTTATTTATTTATTTAATTTTATAAACATTTGGTTAAAAACATTCAAAAGGATGATTTGTACTTCATTTGGTAGATTTTTGATGACGGCGTAGGGTATGTAGTCAGGGCCAGGAGATGTGTTCTTCTTTTTACTATCTAACGAAGCTTCCAGTTCAAAAAGAGCAAAGGGTTCCTGAATCCATTGAGCGGATTCTGACCCCAGAAGTAAAAAAAATAAGTAAAAATTTTGAGAATACTGAACATAATTTCCGGATGCTATTTTATTTAAATATGCATCGGCGTTGGAAGGGGTTTCAAAGAAATTAAGCGAATGAGTATTAGTGCCTAATTTTGCAAATTTTAACCTTTTAATATGATTCCATACTACTTTTACAGGAGTCATTCTATTAAAAGAAGAACAGAGATTGACCCAACTAAGCTGCTTTTGCTCCGATAAGGTTCTTTTTTCTTGGCGTCGAATTGTTTGTACAGGATATAATTTTCAAGTGTAGGATAACTTTTATATGATTTAAATGCAAGCTTGGATTGATTGACTGCTGAGAGCAAATATCATTCCACCAAATTATAGATTTGCGTTTTTTTAAATGGCAATTATTTGAATTCGTAGGAAACAATAATAAAACGTCAGTTAGGTTTTCAATGAAGTCATCATAACTTATTAACGGTTCGTTATTTAGAGAGAAATTTGAAAATTTCCTCTCACAAACTCAGTCCAATCTATTTTATTAAAATAAATACTTGATAAGCAACCTGTGGTTGAATCATCGGAGTCTATCTCAGCTTGAGAACTTTGACTAGGTGAGGTACTGTTATATAGAACGCCAACTATAATTGGGTAGTGATTGCTACTCATCAAGTCATCGTGAACAATGAAGGAACAACTAGTACTCACCGATGTGAGGCAAATGCTAGATCCAAGACATTACCAGATTGACCGAAAGCCGCCACAGTAGTTTCAGTGAAATCACTCAGACAAACGAGGTTGTTATCATCTGCAAAAGAATTTATTATATTACCCCTGCCGTCGTTAAATCGTAAACCCCAGGACAAATGGTGCGCATTAAAGTCGCCAATTATCAAGAAATTTTTACTTTTCATTTTGACGAAAGTGTCGGTCAACATATTCAAGTTAAATTTGCCATTAGGAGGTGGAGGAATGTACACAGAAAGAATTTCAATCGTTATAGAACCAATTTTAACAGATATCAGTAAGTTTTGAAAATGATAATTCGAAGGTGTGTCAATTAGAGTGCTTAGCTTTTATAGCCACTGCAATGCTTCCGTGAAGCCGGTCAGCATCATATCGAACGATGTGATACCCTGGCAATTTAAATGACTTCATAGGGTTCAACCAAGTTTTATTATTTATTAAGCAGAATTATATCAATATTAGTATGAGTAACGATAAAGTGCTCTAACTGGTAAATTTTTGGTAATATACTACGACAATTCCAATGAAATATATTCAATTGATTAGCATTACAATTTGTGCTATCCATAGACTAATTAACTTGTAAAATTACTAATGAGCATTTCTTTTATGAGTTTAGAGGAAATAGTTGCATTAGCTTGAATTGGATCAGATCTTTTAATTGTTATATCTACAAGCGTTTTAGTCAAAATGTTTAATAAATCGTCAATTAAGTATATCAGTGAATAATGCCCTCTTTTGAGGCATGTTAATTAGTGTTCTCTTGTTTTTCTGATGTGTTGTTGGAGTGGATGTTTGAGAGAATGCAATTGTTGGCATGGGATAATCTTGTATGGGTCTAGCGGCCATGCTAGCATAAGTCAATGTACCATTAATTTTATTTTTCAATAAAATTAATGGTACATTGACTTATGCTAGCATATATATTGTATTTTCGTTGCTTTCACAGGGCAAAATGTACTAACAGTCATGTGTGGGCCATTACAATTTGTACACTTAACATTGTCTTTATTATCACAGTCTTTAAAGAAATTATTACCAGAGCAGATGAAGCAAACCTCCTCTTGAACTTCACTCCTGCAAGAACCTCTGCTGTGGCCAAACTTGTAGCAGATAAAACATTGGCGAATTGGTTTGACGTATTCCTTGACATCAAACCAGATATAATCAAATGTCACATGGTCTGGGTGTGTCGAACTGAGGAATGTAATTAATACAGTTGGGGTTGGGACAAGCAAGCCATCAATGTTCTTTCTCATAAAACGTTTTACTCCTATAACCTCAGCAGTTGATTTGATATTAGACAATAAATCATGTTCAGTTATGTCTAATGGCGTTTTAATTATACCTTGACTCTCTAGGTGATCAAATGGAATAGAGGCTTTCCACTCATTTTCCTCCAGTAATCGTTTATTTAATAGGAAATTATTGACATCCTTAAGGTTGTTAAAAAATATCTTCAACAGATGGTTACCTATATGTTTAACAAACATTACCCCAGAGCAATTGATAGATCTTAAAATTTTATTTGCTTTCATTAAATCCATTTTGGTCTTGTTAGTAGTGTGGATGATAAAAGTATTGGGTAATCCTTTTTGCCATTTTCTGTGTAAATATGATTGTAGTCTTTAAATAAGCCTCTTTTGGTGTTTACAAATGCAGCTGACATTTTTGGAGGTGAAGATTCATCTGCTGAAGAAAGTTTTCGTTTGTGGGCAGAAGCCCTACCACCACTGTCTTCAGTCATAACTTATTAACAATTATTTACACACTTAGATTATAGGTTTTATTTGAAATTAAACGAAGAAGGGCGACTATTACACAATTTTAGAAAATAATTATTGAAAAAGCCGCCACCACATTCGAAAGTTCGCGCCCTTTTTTTTATGACTGTTTACGTTACGGCAGCAGTGTTGCCAGTTCAACTCTCGACGTGACGTGACGTGCGTGTATGAAGCAATTGATGAATCTTATATATATACCTTATGAACATAACTTTCTTATAGGTCCAAAGGGTCCAAAGGGGAAGAAAAGGGTACCAATTGGTACTTTATTATAAAATTTAATTTTGTAGGTCCAACGGATACTGATAAACAGGTCCAACGGGCACATTTATTATTTTAGTTTGAAGAGGGGGCTAAAAATGAGGTCAAACGGGAACTTTTTTAAATAGGGTCCATGGCTAGCGCATTAGATTTTGAAGCATATACATCCAATATAACAATAACTAACTAACTATCTTCACGCTGTATCCCTGACGGGGTAGTCAGAGAGGACAGATCGCCAGGCTTCGCGATCCATGCATACTTCATTCACTTCTTCGAGATTCATCAATCGCTTCATACACGCACGTCTGGGTATCTGAGTACTTTTGACCTTTCCGTTTATAACGACTTTTATTAACCGCAGTAATCAAATCTACTAAGCTAAATAAAGAAGAAGCATCGTATTTGAATCAAATTTTTAAACTTATTATTGTAATAAGGAAGATGTTTGTGTCTAATTTACCGATATGGAAAATCTAAGTGATCCCGCAGTAAAAACTGAACAAGCGGTAGGCTGGTTAAGTGGCCACAAAGTAAGAGCTTACATACACATACAATGTAAATCGTAGAGAACTGTTTATGTTTAAACCGTCCATGTTTAAATCTATTGAAGCTGACGTTATAGTTCACGTAATTATAGAGTAAATTCTGCTCAGTAAGAGAGATAATATAAACTGTATAGACCTATGTAAACAGTAAAGACCTCTATGACCTCTATATATTATGCTACCGTAGAATGCTCCGCATAAGCACACAAAAAAATTGCCCTTCAATTTGCAACATCAATGCCCTTTAGCTCGTTTCCATTAAGATAAGAAAAATAGTGAACTGAAAACTTAATGTGATTTGACAAAATTTACGGAAAGCGTTGCGCTGGATGAACAAAGAAGTCTTGGTTATGGAACATCTGGGTGTAAACGAATATTACCAATGTGAACGAGCTATTTTGCTTGGTGTACAGCAAGCAAAAGTTCGCGAAGCTTGCTGCCAACTTCAAGTGATAAATTTATGATAAACTATTTCAAAAAACCCATGTTATTAAATATCAAAGGACAAAATAGAAAATTCCTTGAACACAGTTTTTATCACTCCTATTATTTTAACATTTATGCGGGAAAATATAAAGCATCAAATTTGCAAACAGTTTTAAAATTAACTTCACCTGCAGCATTATGCACCTGATGACCAACGTCCGATGCTCTAGAGAAAGCGGTTGGGAGGTTCAAAGACACAAATGCTTTAAAAAAGTCTTCGTCTCCATGTAAAGAACCATACTGCAAAAACAAAAGTAACGAGTATGCATAACGCAACACCGTACTCCCAAATACCAATACAATAGCGTATTTTATATTTATGGATAATTCGAATGATATATTAATGGAAAATAAAAACTTATTTGCGACAAATGTGTTCGGTAACATAAGTATTTTTATTGTTTTTCCTACAGCATATGTAAACATGACTGGACACTCAGCAAACAGGCATATTATTACAATAATATTAACATAATCTTGATCTTCCCGAAGTCTTTATGCAATTTTTTACCTACCATCAATTAACATACTGCTATTTATTTTCATCGTGTACCAGGAATCAATCAGATGCTCCATTGTAGTTTACCTTCCCTTTGTTTTATTTTTCATTAGAGTGTTTTTTTTTTTTATTAATACCACTAAGATGTTAGACAAGCATACAGCCCAACTGATCGAAAGTGCTCACAGTAGCCTATGGACATTTTTAATACTAGAAGTGCTTCCGAACCAACCCTTAAGACCCCTTAGAGAAATCAAGCAGTTTCTCCTGAACTGCTTGGACAAGACGTATGAAGTCTATAGCATTATGTAAATAGGACTATACCATACTTTATTAAAAATCCGTTTGCCAAAAGGACTTTAAGTGTTAATACAGAGTATCAACTATCTGTATACCAAATTTCATCCAAATTGGTTCAGGAGTGAGAACGTGATTGAGTAACAAACATCCAAATATCTACACAAAATTTCAGACTTATAATATACTGAACCGTTAAATAAAAGGGTCGCTTAGAAACTCTTCAATGTTTTCAAAAGTTCCTGAGCTTTATGAAATAAGGACAAAATTAAAGAATATTTTAATGCTAAATGCTTTCATTGATAAAATAATAATACTAGGTACACACAAATCTTTGTTATTTTTACGATTTCACTTCAAATCTGCAGCGATAACGTTTCGCAGACGGAGCGAGCAGCGACCTTTGCCTCACGAAGAGGTTAAATACGGTCAATATTCCACGTTATCAGACATTGCAGTGATTAGGTACTTTCAGTCATGTATTCACCCACCATAAGCAATGCTTTAACCAACTTTGTTTAATACTCTTTGGGAATGTCTACATCTAGGTATATCCTACTAATATCATAAACGCGAAAGTTTGTAAGAATGGCTGTCTGTTACTCTTTCACGCAATATCTACTGAATGGATTTTGATGAAACTTTGCAATAATATATATAGCTTACACATCAGAATAATACATAGGCTACTTTTTATCCCGGGAACAAGTTCCTGTGGGAAACGGAGACGGTAAAACTTCACCACGCGTGCGGAGCTGCGGGCGTCAACTAGTAACTATATAAAGAAAAACTGGTAGACTGACCCAAGACTCATGAACGACCAACCGAAACTAATGACGATAATAACATGAAATTTGGACAATTTATCAATTAGAAACAATCTTGAAAGTAACTAGTATGTTTAATGTCGATTTGAAACCGATGATTTAACACGCGAGACGTTTCACTAACTAGGCTATCGAGACCCACCCGAAACTGATGAATTAATCCACCTCTTCCCGCCTAAAGGCGGCGTAAGGCGCCATCTACCGGCACTTAGCAAAGTTACAAATGATGTCGCCTTAAGAATGCCATTTCCGCTTCTGGGGCCTCTAGATATGCGTCTGTGTGAGTAAGCCGTTTCGCACATTTATATGCGTCTTCTTACTGCCCAAGTATGTACTGTGGTTAGGTCAGGTAGTAGACTGTGATACGCTGATTTGATTGATAAATTACCTCTTGCAATAGTTCAGGGGGTCTCTTCATGGTTCAGCTAGACCAGCTCTAAAAGTTATCTGGAAATTAAATTAATCTATAGTTCAACTTCACCAATTGGTTTTCTCTAAATTCACACGGAAGTAAATTCGTGTAGGTATCTGATATTAGTAATAGTCATCCCACTTTTAATATGCATACATATAGTCACCTTTATCCCAGGAGGGTTAAGTAGAGACATACTATACGCCCACAATCATCATTTGTAGGTTGTCCCACATAATAAGTGGACAGCCTACGTATTAAAAAGATAACAAATTTAACATGCCAATTCGTAATAAAATGTTGCCATAGCTTTTCTGACGTGAAATTTAATGCAATCAATACCCAGACGAATTCGGTGAAGACACGACGATTAGGCTTAGCCGTCAGCCGTCTGTAGTTCACACAAGAGCTTAATGGTCTACGGCGTAGCTCCAGGTCTACGCCCGGCCGTTGAACTCTGCGTGCTGGCGCCGAATTCACATGCACCCTTCTGAACTCACTTTACCTTAGGCAGGTCAAACATAATTATGTATTTATATCAATCAAATCACTAATAATTCACGAATAAACCCAATTTTTAAATTAACTTGTCTGGCTATAACTGACACCACAGATAAAATAATATAAAATAACAAACACACATACATGTAACCAATTAATTATAACGTTTAGGGTTACCCTAATTGAGTACTTAAATATAAATTTTAGAAATTCACACTTGTACCAATATAAAAGTCGATTAATAAGCGATAGTGTAATTGGTGAATATATGATTGAGGACGTTATCTTTGAAGTCATTTGATTGAAAAGAACATCCTGTAAACTCGTTACTACATAATACAGGTTAACGAATTATACAAAACAAGCGCACATTACAAGATTCGTTACATAACCGCATGAAACTAAACAAAGAGCTATGTTGACAAACGATACTTGAGAGTATCTAACCCAACTATTGTTACAATACCATCGATTGCGACTGTTCTAATCGTTCATTTTTATCGAGTCGGGCCTCGGGCGTGATAGATTATCCTTTGGTTTCCTTTTTCCCTTTTTGAGAGCGTCGACCGTCGGACGAGGCGGCCGGGTGAGAGACGTGCGGGGAGAGGGTAGCTCGAACCGCTGCATTGAACCGCCAACGTCATTGCCCTGTCAACTCAACAATACCAAGCAGACGATGTTACGTACTATTTCCAAGGATAATGTAATAGTACTACGGACTACATTCACCAAAATGAAATAGTTGATTAACCTAACGGATGTCAGTGGCCCCGCCTGTGAAGCAACCTTTGGGTTCGCACGTCAAAACATATGGTCTTCTGGAGTTATATCGTACTAGCTGTGCACCCTCGGCTTCGCCTGTGACGAACATTGAACCCTATTTTACCCCCTAGGGAATTTCAAAAATCATTTCTTATTGTGCTTTTAATGGAACTTTCAATTACCCTAAAATTTTCAAGTTCCTAGAGAGTCCAAACGTTTCGACTGGACGTTGATAGGCGGTATGTTTGGTGGGTACTAATAATAGGTGGTGGATAGGTAATACATACAGCTTTCTGTGATTATCATCGCCCGACTGTTCTTCCAGGCCCTGGCACGGAGCCTGAGATCCGCTTTTCTGCAGACAACTTTTCCACTTTTCTTATCAGCGATGACAATTGATTTTCAGTCGCCCTGTACCAATTCGATTATCAAAAATATTGATAGATACGAGTATCATTGTTTCATTGTAGTATAAAGTCACAGTTGCATTTTAAATCTTCACTTTGGATGATTTTATCACAGCCTTATCAATTACACTACTTATAATTAAACGAAAAAGGCCAGACATGTCACATCTGTAGTTGTTCGTAAATCATTACTGTCTAACATAATAGTAATAATTGTGGTATAAACTTCAGTTTGCCGACTGTGACGCTCCTAACCTCGAAGTCAATTTGACTGAAACTTGGTATATAGATAGCATTCATACATTCAAATCTCGACAAACTACGTTTGGAAAACGAGTACGGTAAAATTTAATCACTCGGGCAGAGCAATAAATAAGAGAGATCCCTATGGGGTCAGTGTGGTACAGTAAGGACATACAAATCTGTATATGGATTGTGCGATGATAATTGTGGAGGTCTATAACCAACAAGAGGCTTTAATCAACTGAGATGATGATACTTATAAGAAGACAGCGATATCCTCCGGATCTTAGTCCTTCCTCGTCATCTTAGTGTATTTCCGGTTGCTTTTAAATCCTACCTAGATAGAAGCTACCTGGGGTTAACTTTTATTTGGTGGCTAAAAGTAGCTTAGAAACACCTTTTGATTCCGCATTGTTGAATCTCGTCCTGTATTGCCTCGTTCGTTAGTCAGCCGGTGCACCACTAGCAGGTAAGGTGGCTATGGCCCTGTGATCTTGTTAGGGCCCCTAAAAAATCTTCAACAAGTAGGTATATAGTATCAGTAGAATGAATTACCGCGGCTCGTTCAATAAAGCGGGCGGCGCGGCGTGGTGAGTGTACTTTTGTAAAAATAATATAATGTCTAGACTTTAGACAGGTAACACAGGGTTCGTCACCCCATGTTCACACGCAACGCTCTTGGAAAATGACAACGTGTTGTTTACTACCAAAAAAATGCTATTACTGACTACCTCGGTGGTGCAATCGTACTGTTATAAGATCTGTGGTTTGAATGCCAGATATTTTTATATTATATTTTAAATTAAGCAGTTTTGGTTTGATGCGACATCAAATCGAAACTGCTTAATTCCATACAAGGAATTAAATATATTCGTCCTACATATCTTGTGGTAACATTTACTCTTTTTTTTATTAAAATCGATTCACAATAAAAACTTACTAAGACTTGAAGACAGAAGCCACTTTATAAATCAAATATGAAAATATTTAAGAAATATGTTGGGCATTAAAATTCAGGTTGTCCATCAACCGCTTCATTAAGACTGACCTAGTATTAAACACATCAACTGACTGGTCACTATGAAGCAATGTATTAAATTCTGCGCTGGCTCTAAAAATCTATTATATAGAATTCACTCACTAACTTATTTGAAGAGCTCGTGGCCTAGCGGTCTCAGTGTTCTGTAAACGATCACTGAGTTACGCAACTTTCACTATGGCTGGTCCTCGGATGGGTGACCACTTTGTGGCATTTACATTTGCGAGCGTTTCCGTGCTTCGGAAGGCACGTTAAGCCGTTGGTCCCGGTTGCCAGTAAAATGGCAGTCGTTAAGCCTGGTTGAAGGCCTTATGGGCGGCTTGAAAACTTCAGCAGCAGGTAGCCACAACTTGCGTCTGTCTATTTCAACACGGCAATGGGCTCACCACCTATTACGTGGGACAGGAATCCACACGGTGAAAAGTGGGCATATAATATGCCTCTGCCACCCCTTCGGGGATAAGGCGTGATGGATATTTATTTATTTATTTTACTTATTTATCACGAAATCTCTAAACTACCGGAGATATGAAGCCGAAACTTCGCATGGGCGTCCTTTTTAACACGTAGGTGTCCCCTATGAAGGTGTTTCGCTAAATTCTACCCCTAAGGACGTAAATAAGGGAGAAACGGTTGTATGGAAGATTGTCATTTTCAAAGTTAGTAACATGAACTTACGTATACCTATTTTAGAAGAATCTCCTAACGCTAAAAGAAGGCTCCTGTATTACCAGCGAGTTCGGTATTCCCACAGCAACCGAAACTATGCGAGTAAAGTACGCACATCCCGGAGATATATTAAAAAGTGTTTTTGTAGGACATTCTATAATCGACCATCATGCCGAGACTACGAATTTTCAGTTCTTTGTTGTTGTTTAAACTTATCTCTCTTTCTTTGTCTGTTTCTCTTAGTGGCGCTAACGAAGTTAGGCAGGTCAGCTAGTGATAGTATAATTCTTATAATTATCGTTACGAAATTCCTGTAAACTAGCTATATTTAACACGGCCAGAGCCGTGGGTATCTGCTAGTGAAAATGTTATAGAAAAATTATCTTAATTAAAATACTTTGTAAAGATACTCTGTTTACACATCAAACATACAAATCAAACGAAGCCTGAAAACTTTTGAAATTGTAAAAAAGGTCAGCTAACACTAACCTCTTATTAGGTATTTACTAACAAAATGTTCAATACAGCATTTAAACGCATTAGTTACATGCATAAACATTACCTGACTCAGAAATTCTATCCGTACCTATTCGTATTAAAAGGGTAGACAAAACCCAATGCGTCATAACAAATTTCTGGAGCCAGAGCTTCGTGCAAGCCCACGAGACCGAGGCGTGGGGAGGCACGCCCGCATCTCCCCCTTTTCCCACGCAACGACCTTTGTGCCTCAGCTATGCACTTTGACAGACTTTACTAATTCAATAGATGGACGCTGAGCGCATCAAACCTTTACCTTACATAATTATGTACATATTTAGTATTCACGTTTGAAACAGAATACGTATAACAGGCATTGAACGAATATAATTTTATAAAACTACTTAACTAATTAACTATCTACTAACTATTCGTTACTGTGAACTAATTTACTAAGTAGCAAGTGTAATGAATTTTAATTAAAAATTAAACAAGAAAGGAGGTTTCGCGATACCTAATTGAGCAATTGGTAGGTTAGATGAGCCTTCATTAGAAGAGTGCATTAATGAGACAACAATATACATTATATACCTACCTACGTTTTCCAGATATTCTGAACACAATGTATATTAATCAATAAATAACTGATTTCCGAGTGCAATATATTTACTACTTATATACAAAAACGTCCGATTTTGATTGCAGAAATTGAAATTATAAAGCACTGTTTTCTGCTCGGGTATATCACTTCACATTTATCAGGTATATTATATACTTTGTAATTATTTTTTTAATTCTGTTACTGTTCTTTATTCATTGTATAAATATAGTGAACGAAAATAAATCCTTTTACATTACTCACAGATCAAATTAGGTATACAATATCGTCAATTACATAAGGCATAATAAATAAATAAAAATAAATATGTGACCACTTTGTGGCATTTACATTTGCGAGCGTTTCCGTGCTTCGGAAGGCACGTTAAGCTGTTGGTCCCGGTTGCCAGTAAAATGGCAGTCGTTAAGCCTGGTTGAAGGCCTTATGGGCGGCTTAAAAAATTTCAACAGCAGGTAGCCACAACCTGCGTCTGTCTATTTCAACACGGCAATGGGCTCACCACCTATTACGTGGGACAGGAATCCACACGGTGAAAAGTGGGCATATAATATGCCTCTGCCACCCCTTCGGGGATAAGGCGTGATGGATATTTAAATATATTTCCATCACGCCTTATCCCCGAAGGGGTGGCAGAGGCATATTATATACCCACTTTTCACCGTGTGGATTCCTGTCCTGTGTGTGGAATATTGTGAACGAAAATAAATCCTTTTACATTACTCATAGATCAAATTAGGTATACAATATCGTCATTACATAAGGCATAATAATATTAAATAATCAGATAGTCAAATCTGCTGCTCAGTGGTGCTAATTATGTTGTTGACATCGCTAAACTAAATTTCTCTAAAATTTTCTAATTTTTGTTAAGAGATTGCCAAATGTTATTCTGTTATTTAGTCGAACTAAAGTTGGTGATATCATAAATAGCACTTAATTTGTATCTGATGTCACTAAAATTCATTTTATGTGATAAAATTGAACAAGACGTGAAAAACGTACATAGACAGCATAGCATAGACAGTTCAATCACTAAGTTAGTCGGCATGTAAATGCATGTTTTTTTGAATTTTATCACATCAAAGGGATTTTAGTGATGTCAGATACAAATTTAGTGCTGTTTATAATATCACCAAGTTTAGTTCAACGTAATAACAGAATAGAATTTGGCAATCTCTTAATAAAAATAAGAAAATTTTAGAGAAATTTAGTTTAGTGATTTCAACAACAGAATTAGCACCAGTGTGTACCTATTTGTAGAAGCAAATTGTTGTAGCTAGAGGCGGGCGGCACGGTGTAATGGCAGCGCATTAGGTATATCGCACGTGTACGTGAGGTGGTACAGTAGACATGTATATTTAGTTATATCTATAGCTTTGTTAATTAGTTACCCTGCTTATAACAAATAGTCAAGCCCTTAACTCCCAAGGGATAAGCAGAGGCATACTATACGCCCACATTTCATCTTTTATATTTTGTCCCACGTGGTGTTGCCGCGTTAATATTGACAGGCGCAGGTTGTGCCGAATTTTGGTGTTGTTGAATTTTTTTAAGCCTCCCGAAACTTTGGTACTGGCAATCAGCAGGCCACATCTGTTGCAGTGTTTTTGCTACTACTTGACTATTTAACTCGATCTTCGGAAATGAGATTACCACCTCTTTACCAGTTGACCAAATTATCAGTTTGAATGACGCAAATGGCTACAAAAACTTCGACCATACGTTTCTAGTTATTGCATTACACACCGTTTTTTAACCCGTACGGTGTTTTACTCGTACGCCGCGGCGTAGGAGAGTAAAAACGAGAACCTCCAGATTCTCCGCGTCCGTTCGAAAAATGAAGTTGGTTTGGACTCCTCATGTACAGCAGACGTCATACTGCAATACACTTTATAAATAACTAGCTATGCCCCCGGCTTCGCTCGTGACATTCGTCGAACACCCGTCGCAACTCACACATTTGACCTATGCCTCTTACAAGTAGGTATTCAAATACTTTTATACAAACTTGATGCCCTTAAGGAAAGAAAACTTGAAAACCCTAAAACATGTGTTTATTTATTAGATATAAATCAGAAGTGATCAATTTATTAGATATGAAATTTGGTGGTGCAAAATTAGGAAATGAAGAATTTTTCATATAAACTTACAACCCCTATTTTACTCTCTTGGAGGTAAAATATAGATATGACTTTGCTTTACCCGTGACATACTTTTAACTCCTGAACGACCTTTGTCCTACTACCCCTTTAACACTCCCCTCTGTCATGTCATGAAATATGTTGATTCAAACTTTCATCACCTAATTTGTACCTTTAAGGATAGTATTTTCGAAAATCTTGAAACATGTATTTAATTATTTTAATCAGAAGTAGGTATATGAAGTTTGGCGTAGCTATCATTGAAAATGAAAAATCATCCATATAAAAATAAAATAATATAAAATAAAAAGCCTTATATTTCTAGCTAGCAAAGTTACATAACACATTTAAACCTAAATTTAGTAGAACTTAAAAATAAAAATATATTGTTATTAGATATATTTGATTAGTCTGGGTATCATCTAATTATGTTCATTTATTTTAGCAAGAACCCCTCTACAGATGAAGGCCTCCTCCAAGGTTTGCCAGTTTTCTCTGGATTGAGCCAGTTTGAGCCAATTGCTACCAGCCGTCTTAATAATGTCGTCTTCCCATCTAGTATAGGGTCTGCCCTGTCTACGTATACCTTGTGGTCCTTTCCACGCAGTCACCTTTCTGGTCCATCTTTTGTCTTGGAGATGTGCCACATGTCCGGCCCATTTCCACTTTAATGATTGAGCGTATGTCAAAGGCATCCCTAGCTTTTGTATAGTTGCGTATTTTTGAGTGACGTATTTTATGTATTTTTCGTAAATTTAGCATGCTACGTTCCAGTTCCCGTTGACACGTGGTTATTTTATTTTTTACATTGTTGCTGAACTTCCAGGTTTGGCACGCATACGTCAAGCACGGTAGAAGACACGAGTCAAATATTTTAGATTTTATCTAAATAGGCACGTTACTTTTGAAAATTTCTTTTAAGCTCCAATACTTATTCCATGTTAGTATTGTCCTGCGCTCTATTTCGAGTTCGCAGTTTTTCCGATCGAAACTTATTTGTTTTCCCAGGTATATGTAATGATCTGTGAATGCGAGACGTTTATTGTCGAGTAATATTGGTGGTTGAGAACTAACAGAGCGTCTTCAGTTCGTGTGTTTTAGATAGCGCGTAATACAGCTGTCTCGCTCCTCTTTTATGCGAGACAAGGTAGGTGCGAAAGAGAAATGGAATAAAGGGAAGCGGGGGGAGTGTCGACAACTAATTAATTAAAAACAAATGTAGATCGGCGATGCAACATAGAAAAAATAAAGCGGCTACTCTTTTATCGTATACCGGCGCAACCAATTGGTCTTTTAGTGCTGTTTGTCATTATTTTTGTTTTCGTTATGTTTATTTCTAAACCCACCTTGCTGGCATAGTTTAGTGCATGTTTCATGTCTTGTAGCTGTGTTTTAGATTCAGATAGTAATATCAGGTCGTCTGCAAATCGAAGATGGCTTAAATATGTACCGTTGATATAAATACCTTTTGAACTCCAGTCTCATCATCATCATCCGAGCGTCTGTCCCAGTTGCTTCTCGCGACGCCCGGGGTCCGCTTTCCTACATTTTCTCCTCCAATTCGCACGATCGTCGGCATCCCCTGTAGTGACACCATTGGCACGCATGTCATCCCTTACGACGTCAAGCCAGCACTTCTTAGGTCTTCCCCTCTTACCGGGACCCGGCGGGGCTGACATGGCCAGACATTTGTTTCCTACGTACCCCGGTGGTTGCTACAAGACGTGTCCATTCCAACGAAGGCGACACTCTTGCAACTTGTCTGCAATGTCACGGACGTGAAGGCTGCCGCGAATGCGAGAGTTCCTCACGCGGTCCATCCGTGTGACTCCGCACATCCACGTAGCTCCTGTTCCAATATTGGCCACGTCTCACTGCCATGTAAAAGGACAGGTCTAATGATGGTTTTGTAGACCTGTCCCTTCAACCGGATCGGCATTTTAGGGTCACAAATGACACCCGTCAGCTCCCGCCATTTAGCCCACGCGGCAGCAATGCGTGACTTGACATCGCAATCGATGTCACTGGACGTGTGAAAAACAGATCCCAGGTATTTAACCTGGTCCGTGCGCTCGACCAAATCCGGTGATTTCCGGTCCGGATGTCGGTGATCGACAGATCCCACATCCGTGCGCATAGGCGGTCCTATGCGCACGGATGTGGGATCTGTCGAGTTTAGTGCCAAGCACTCGGTCTTCGCCACATTTAGTTTCAGACTGCCATTCTCAAGCGCCTCCTTCCACGCCTTTACACGTCGCACCAATCTGCCCCTGTCCGCGTCTGCCAGCGCAATATCGTCAGCATACATGAGCATCCATGGAGGCTGCTCATGCGAGTTCCTGATGCTGTCCGACAATTTGTCTAATATTACACTGAACAGAAGCGGACTAAGGACCGAACCCTGGTGTACCCCGACGGTGATCGGGAAGGGTTTCGTGCCACCAACAGCAGTCCGAACCATGGAATCGGAGTCACAGTACATGTCCCGGATAGTGTCAATATAGACCTCATGAACCCCTTTGGACCGCAGTGCCAACCAGATCATCGCACGAGGAACACAGTCGAAGGCCTTCTGCATGTCTAGAAACATACAGTGCAGAGGCGTGTTCTTCGACCTGTATTTCTCTGCGACAACCCTTAGGGCAAAAACAGGGTCCGTGGTCCCATGACCAGGGCGAAACCCATATTGACACCCCTAGAGAGTACACTCCTGCCGGATCCGAGAGTCTATAATCCTCTCGAAGATCTTCATGGTGTGGGACATCACCTTTATACCGCGGTAGCTCCTGCACTCCTGCACTGACCTTTGAAGACTGGAGTAATAATACTCAGTCTCCATTGGTTTGGGATCTGCCCGCTGAGGAGTATGCGGTTAAAAAGGTTTGTTAAGATGCCCACACCGCGAGGACCCATCGCCTTCCAGGCTTCGATGGGGACTCCATCGGGTCCGACAGCTTTCCGATTCTTCATGCGGCGAAGCGCAGTCAGAACTTCTCCAGGCGTTACCGGTGGCACAGTCCCTGATTCGGAGGGAGGTCCGTAAGCTGCACCTCTTTATGCTGTTTATTAAGCAGCTCGTGAAAATACGAGCGCCATCTCTCCTTTACCGCGAGGTCTTCGCTTAACAGGTTGCTCTCAGGGTCTTTTACACAGCGACACTTGGATATATCCTGTGCCGCTTTGACCCTGGAGCGCGCCAGCTTATAGATGAGCTTCTGCCCCTCAGACGATTCCAGCTTATCATACAGAGGATGTAAGTGGTCTCGTCATGCTCAGGCTACAGCTCTCTTTGTGGCGCGCTTGGCAGCCCTGTACGCGTCGCTGTCTCCGGGAGATCCAGTCGCTTGCCACTTTTTAAAGAGGGTTTTCTTATCCCTAGTCTCCCTCTGGACTGCGTCGTTCCACCACCAAGTTTCCTTGTCACATTTGCGTCCACCCTTAGACTTACCGAGCACCACCGTCGCCGCTCCAAGGATGGCCGCCTGAACTTTGTCCCAGTAATCGTAAACTGGTCCGCCTTCAGTGTCGGTGCACTTGTCACCGACAGCTGAGACGAACTCCTGGGACCTAGTTTCATCAAGCAACCACCATCTGATAGGCGCTGGCACCGCTCGATGCGTTTGCCTTTGGGCTTCACGCAGAGGTCCATGACAATGAGACGGTGTTGTGCAGTAAGACTCTCTCCGGTTATGACCTAGCAGTTGGCCACCTTGCCGATGCTGTGTCACCTAGTGAGTAGGAAATCGATCTGAGTTGCACGCTCTTGTAGGTGATGAGATGTCCGGATTTCTTTTTGAAATACATGTTCACAATGGCCACATCGGCAGCCGCACACGTTCTGAGGATAGTTTCTCCTTCCGCGTTACGGGTGCCGTAGCCAAAACAACCATGAACACGCTCAAACTCCTCACACCTCTCACCCACATGACCGTTTAGGTCGCCGCCCAAAACGATTTCCTGTGACAACGGAATGCTCCAAAGCACTCCCTCAAGTTGGCCCCAAAACGACATCTTATCGGCGTCGCTACAACCGACCTGTGGCGCGTAGGCACTTATCAGGTGGGTAATAATCCCATCGATAAACACCCTCACGATCATAAGCCGGTCGCTACAGCGTTTCACCTCAAAGATGCCGCTCTGCAGCCCCTCGGAGAGCACCACAGCCACCCCTTCTCCCCACCAGGCGCACCCGTGTAATACAGTTTGTAGCCGTTCTACAAGGGCCGGGCTCTGATGCCCTTTCACCGAGTCTCCTGCAGGAACGCCACGTCCACCCTCCGCCTGGAGAGTACTTCGGCCAACTCTACCGCACGCCCAGTCAGCGTGCCAATGTTCCACGATGCGAAGCGGATACGGGTTGGGGCTAACTTCTTTAGCCGTGCTGGCCCGACACACGGCAGCCCTATCCCACTTGCCACAGGAGTCGGGTGGGGCTCCTGCGCGCCGTTTTGCGACGGCGCCCTATCCCTAGCAACATTCCTATAATTCACTTCCATCATTTGTTTTGGCGGGTGGCTTTTATGGGAGCGACGCCCTCAGACCTCCCAACCCCAGAGGGGAAAGCCAGCGCCGGAGCCTCGTCCGTTAATCAGTAGGTGCACGCACTAGCACGGGAGGTTGACTTGGGCCCCGAAGATCTTCGTGGGGCCCCTTACACCTATTTGAACTCCAGTCTATTTGTTTGATTACCAATTCTAGTGTTGCTATAACGCTATAAGCTTCCATATAACCTTAACCATAATTTTACCAGTAAAGGGGTAAAATATAGGTTATATTTTACCCCTTTACTGGTAAAATGATACAAATCTCCGAAACATGTGTCAATTTATTTTTAATTGAAAATAGATGCACGTAATTACTTGTCTCTAACTTTTAAAATGAACAATTTTCAGACAAACGTTCATCCCTTATTTTACCCCCTTAGAGTGGAATTTTGAAAAATCCTTTCTCAATGGGTGCTGACAATCTAAGGGTAGCTTACCTTCAAAATTTCATGTTTCACACGTAATTATTAATTTATTAATATAGAAAATAGATATGATGTGAACGAGTTTTCTACGATTTTTAAGAGCTAGTCAACAATCCTACTGTCTTAATCCTAATTAGTTCATAATTTTATTCCCACCTTGCTAGTTACATACTGCACGGCTTCAATTTATTTGTCATTAGCTCTAACCTGCCTAATAAACAGCTGTAGGTACGGGAAGTAGCACTAATTATAAACAATGTGCTATTAACATGATGTTTACCGACATGTTCAATGAGTTATGTAACTGTAAGCAAGCTCTATTGAAATGTCTTCTAGTTTCTTCGAAATCATAGTATATAAATAGTGACGTTTTTTTTTTATTCTATTAAGTATTTTCACTACAGTTTATATAGTACCTAAGCACTAAAATCAAACATGTCTAAAGAGTATCAAGTGAGTCGAGAACCCATCTGAGCTCTCTTGTGATAACTGCTATCTCTACTTCATTTCCGTTTTAAAATTGAATCCTTTAGTGAAACCTAACCATAAAACGTGAACTTTAAATTGAAACTATTTAGTTCAAAGCGAATGTTCTTGTAAACAATTTCTTGAGAAATGAACAACATAAAACCTCGATTTTGTTTTTGACTTGTAGGATTTTATAATCAATCAGTAGATATTGATGAAATTACATTTAAGAAATATCTCTTCTATAGATATTAAGTTAGGAAAGAAAAAAAAGATGGGAGTACTTAATATTCATATCATTCTAACAGACATTGTCAAGACCTCTTTTGAAAAGGATCGTTTGAGGCCAGACGCTTGTATCTATTCATGTATCTATTCATCGATATCCAATATTCTCTATATATTTAAAATAATTGGGTACGTCCCTGTATCATGAGACTACGCCACAGCACAAGGTAACGACAAGCGATCCGCGTCGGTGGGTGAGCCACTCTTTGGGGAGGTTCACTTGTTTTGGTCTGTTTGCCCGAGGACGGCCGCCACACAAAGACGACGCCCGATCCGCACACTAATTCAAAGGAGATCGATAGTGCACCCACCCAATGTGCCCTTTCAAGCCCACCTCATCATGCAGCGATAATTAAAATGTTGTGTTTTCAACATGCGGTCGCTAATTACAACACGACTGCACGTACTGGTCGATAATTGTCCACAAATTTAATGTTTGTACTCTATCTACTTACTGTAATATATTTGTAATCATGAAATAGGTACATCTTCCACTTTTATAATTCCTATAAAAATGTGGCTATAGTTTAATGTATGACGTCCTGCGCTACCTCAGTAGTGTTATATTTAAATTCTCTTATTGATCATACTATAGGACGCCGGCGGCCCCGGATAAAAAGTTCAATGTTTCAAACCAATCCTTTTACCTGCATACCAATTTTCAGCCAAATCAGTTTAGTGGTTAGAGTGTGATTGAAGTACAAACAGACAAATAAAAAACAGTCTAATATCTGTCCACACCGGCGAAGTCTCGGGGTCAACAGCTAGCCTAGATCTTAATCTTAATGATATTATAAATGTGACAGTTTGTATGTATGTTTGTTACTCTTTCACGTAAAAACTACTCAATTGATTTTAATGAAACTTTACAATAATATAACTTATACATCAGAATAACACATAGGCTACTTTTTATCCCGGGAATAAGTTCCTGTAAGAAACGGGAACGGCAAAACTCCCTACGCGAGCGAAGCCGCTGGCGACCACTAGTAAGTCATAAATTACAGTAGTTAATGCAATAAACATCCGTATCGTAAAATATTGGAAGGATTTTGGTACATTGGCTCCTGCGGTGCCTGGTGAAATATAGAGCCATCCATTTAACTACCTTACCTGTAACCTGTAGCCCTGATCTTAATATAGGTACACATAGTACGTGCATAATAAACAGTGTCTTCATTATAAATTAATATCTTAGAAGCAAAATTTTGATCTAAAGCAATACACAATTTATGTTTGTAGATAACAAAACATACCTAATGTAAATTAAGCTCTTTTATATTCCTCGATAAGTATAACCAATTACTAAGTTCTACTAATATTATAAACGCGAAAGTTTGTAAGTATGGATGGATGTTTGTTACACTTTCACGCAAAGTCAACTAAATGGATTTTGATTAAACTTTACAATAATATAGCTTACACATCAGAATAACATTTAAAAAGTAGTTAAAAAGTATATTAAAAGAAAGCTTTGTGAAAAAGGTTATTACTCTATTCAAGACTATTTACAGGACAGGGATGCCTGGAAATGATGTGCTGGCAAATAAAATATTATAGTCATAAAATATTAAATTGTATATAGGCCATCAAAAAAAAAAAGCCTTCCTAATTTTCTTGCCGGTTCTTCTCGGGTGGGCCGCGTTCCGAACCGGTGGTCACTTTAAATATACAATTTTTTTCTTTAGATTTAGTGTATGACATTATGTAAGCGCCGTTGAAATGGTCTATGTAAAATAAAGACATTTTTATTTATTTTTTTTAAACACATAGGCTACTTTTTATCCCGGAAACAACTTCCTGTGGAAAACGGGAACACAAAATTATCACATGAGATTTACAGAATCAACAAATTATTAATAGACGAAACCCGAAAACTATAAGTTATATGTAAATAACTATCAAAGTAATATTAAAGTAGATAAAATAGTAGATAGATAGTTGGTAAGTGTATAGTTCTAGATAATAATTTAACTCTAAATAAAATGAAAGTGTTTCATAAAGCGGATTCATTTCTTTTGAGAACTTTGAACGACCTTCGGAGAGGGTGGCTGTACCAAGTTTCAGTTTCAGTTGCAGAGTGCGCCGCCCACCCATCGAGGAAAATTGCATGATTAAGCGCTCTACTTTATATGTATGTGGCAGAACAAAGATAAAATGGAGAGAAGAAAATTATATACTTATCTACCAAAGGGTTTGAAGAGTAATAGGTACCTACTTAATAAGTCAATAGTGGTGAAAGGCTAAGCAGTACTACAAAATTGACTACTGTTTCTGTGACTACTTTTTAAAAATATTGATAGAAATTAACAGAAAATAATAGGGCACCATTGTCCTCTGTTCTTATTATGGCTCCCCGTTAATAGTATTTTTTTAAATATTTTACATGATTAATAAACTTATTTTATTTAATGTTAGTAGTATAATTTTGACTGCATTTTGACCAGCATATGTATTTAAATATTAATTTTTAACTTGTTGTAATTTGATTAAAAATAGTTACAGAATAATGTATAAATGAAAAAGGTTAATCTTTATAAAGGATTGGACGGGTGGCATGTTAATAACGTGGTTATTCCCAATACAAAGGAAAGTAAATTTAAACCAATATTGGCAACATTTCTCTACAACCCAAAATTGGAATCCACAACAAAGGGACGTCGAAGAAACTAGCAAGTGCACGCGTGCAAGCCAGTATAAAGAGCGGGCGCTGCACGGCCCAGAAGCCTCGTGCGTCCATTACCCTCGCCCAGCGGGTGGGGTGGCTGCCGAAAGTACAGGGTGGCAAGTGTCTCGCTCACACCCAAAGATGCATCGAGTCTCTGGACGAAACCGCACTGCCGCTGCATATAATGGTAATGAATTTCGTCTCCGGTTTATTTGGTAAGTCTAAGTACATAATAACTTTGTACTATATAGGTATGTATATCTCGCTAAGTTCTGTTTTAATACTCACTATGACGTGCAAACAAACTTATTATAGAATTGTAGGTAATATGTATGTATACTTACTTATAAACTTGGGTATTTACAGGAATAGGTAATACTGGAATATTTTTTATGATTAATCTCTTGTTAGTGGGTACCTTGTACCTATATATTATATTTTGCATGAATGATAGATTTAAAATTATCCTACTAATATTATACATTAACATGTAAGTTTGTGGCGATAGATGACTTTGTGGATGTTTGTTACTCTGTGTGATGACTTGATAATGAATGTATGAAAATGAAATGAAACTAAACAATTAGGCAGGCATGTAGCTTATGCATAAGAATAACATTATAATTTATAATATTTTTAAACCCAAAATGTTAAAAGGATGGATAATAATCTGCTATTTGCGAGGATAGCTATGGGTTTAATGCGAAAGTCGCAGTGAATATAGTTTACGTTACTTTCTGAAACATGTACCTACCTATTGTCTTGTCATACTAAACACGCATAGACAATACATGTTTCCAGGATATTCCAAATTTTAGACAGGTAGCGCATTTAACGCAGTACCTGCACTTTAAAAAAGTTATTTGTATGAAAACACATGTGTTCTTTGCACACAATGCACACACCCAAGCGCAGCTCACACACGCACTGTACTTATAATAAAAACTAGGTGACCTCCCGGCTTCGCCCGTGACTTTTAATCCCGTCTATTTAATCCCGACTGTTTAATCCCGTCGCTTATAAATTCTACAAAACTGCATTAAAAATTTGCCCAATTTGTCGACATTTATGACTACCGCTCCGCTCTCCACGGAAGTAGCGTGATGATATAGCCTATAGCCTTCCTCGCCGAATTTTTAAAATTCGACGAATAGTTCCTATGATTAGCGCATTCAACCAAACAAACAAACTCTTCAGCTTTATAATATTAGTATGGATGAGGTGCGTGCGTGTTAGGCCGCATCCACCAAGTATAAAAAACTTCAAGACAACAAACGCGGGTTACTGAAAATATCGTTTCTCTATTTCCTCCATTTTGAAATCGGTTCTAGATCTTTATAGGAACTACAAACCTGGCACACACAAAGACACTTGTGATATAGCTAGGACTATATTTCATAGGAGATAGGTACGTACCCTCCCCCAGTCACGACATAACCTGCACCGATAAATCGCATTATAGCCCACGTGAAGAGAATATATTTTTAATCTTGTTTCCTTTACATTATAGGGTTTAGAAAAGCGACAACACATTCTGGTGATACTATCCTTTGTGCAGTCTTATATTATATTATCTGTGATATAACTAACATTTATGAATACATTCAAAATGCATGACTATGTATGACACATATTATGTGTTTAGTAGTATATTATGATTTACGTTACATCATCTTGGTATCACTTCGATTGTATCGAAACTCGAAATTCAAAACGCGTCTATACCTACTTATGTTGGTTAAATTCGGTAGGTTGGTATTTACAAATAAAGGAGGAGCTGTTTAAAAAAACGAGGGATAAAGGCGGAAAAAAAATAAAATGTCAATTATTGAAAATACATAGTCATTTACATAGATTAGAATACGTACTACGTACAGCTTGGTCTAAGACGTACAGTCATTTATACATCTTCTATAGAGTACAAACACTTCAACATAAATGCCCTAAGTTTGTATTCAAAGTCTTTTCAATATATAAAGTTCTTAATATCAGAGGCTGCTGTACTCTCTTGGTTAGTAGCGTGATTATAGTTTTTTGCCAGAAACTGGCTACGTAATTCGACGGGAATTTTGAAATCATATGTACTTAGTTCGTATAAGATCAGCGCGTTCAAGCAAACAAACACATTCTGCCTGTTCTAGGTACCAACATTACTAAAAACAAACAAGTCAAAACAGAGCGGTAACGTTAATAACGCTCACGTTGCCATCCATGGCTCTTTTCATTCGGCACGAGCCGGTGCAGTCTGTGTCAAAGCACGTAATTAGTATTTAGGAAGGTGGTAAGAAAGGCGAGGTCGTGGGCCAGACGTCGGGTATCGATCCGACGACCTGCCCCACGCTCTACCTCCCAAAAGGGTGGAAAGTGGGGGCCACGCACATCAAGCCACCAATTGACACACTTAAGGTAATACTTGGCACTTACGATGCAGAATGGCTCACGTTGGTCAAGAAGCACTAGCCCAGTGCTCTAATGGTTTCCGTCCGAAACTACACAACATCCAACTAAGTAATATGAGCGCTTTAGCCTGTAGTTCACAGTAAAAAAACTGCTTGGGTAAGTATTAGATACATAACAATAACAAACTTTAAAATTAATTTATTTCCAACATGGGTATTTTACACACATACATGTTTTAAATGATACCTTAATCTGCAACATAAAGATAATTTTGTGGATACACTTCACTACAGTGAAGAATATACTAGGTAGCTCTATGTGCTTAAACTTTATACATTTGTTTATGAATTACATTGTTGGCGCCTGTAGCCTATACTATTTATAATATGTACATTACGATATAAGTGCGTTATGGTGGTTATAGCGCACGAGGCGTATTTTCAGCCCGAGCCGTAGGCGAAGGCGTCATATCACCGAGCGAGTTTAACCAATATACGCACGTATATCTTCGACGTTTTGGTACACGTTGTTTTTGGAAGAAAACAGAATTAAAAATCAATCAAAATATTTTTTTTCCACTTAAGTAATACGACTGCGTCGCGTCTCATTTCATATAAATGCATTTGGTATATTGTAATTATTTTTTTATACCACCTGATGGAAAGTGGTCACCGTACCCTATGGACGTTTGCAACACCAGAGGTGCAGCACTCGCGCTGCCGACCCTTTAAAAACCTTCTAAGACCCCTTTTGAAGAACCCCATACTGTAGACGTTCGGGAAAACCCAGGCAGGGAGCTCATTCCACAACCTAAGCGTATGCGAAATAAAGCCTCTATCGGACCTTACCGTATGTGAGCGCTCCGGACGCAAAGGTGAGGGTGAACACCCTGTCTATGGCGAGCGGTGCGATGATAGAAGGTAGCCGTGGACATCATGTCAAACAATTCCTCAGAGCACAGACCGTTGTACAGGCGATAGAACACACATAAGAAGGCGAAGTCTCTCCTATCACAAAGGGGTTCAACATCGCCTGCTAGTAGAGGATCGTTGACAATTCTCATAGCACGCCCTTCTACCGAGTCAAAAGGTCGAAGCTGGTATTCAGGTGCACCAGCCCAAAGGTGACAGCAGTACTCCATGTGTGGCCGCACTTGCGACTTATAGAGGAGCAGTGTTTGCTCCGCAGTGTAGTACTGCCGCGCTCTGTTCAGCACGCCGAGCTTTTTGGACGCCAGCTTCGCCTTGTCCTCTAAATGACTACGGTATTGGACGTCACTGGAAATCTCAACACCAAGGATCCTAATACTAGTAGAGATGGAGAGAGGTGTGCCCTGGAATTGCGGCGCTACAGTAAATGGGGCTTTTTTAGCGGTGAATGCACAAACTTGAGTCTTGGTAGGGTTAAATTGGACAAGATTTTGTCTACCCCAATCGGACACTCTAGCAGGAGTAGCCTAGATTTTAGACACAAGTTGTTCACGACTTTCTTTCACTGCAGACCAGGGTATATTGGAGCGAACCTTGTAATAAGTGTCACCCGTACTATCATCTGCATAGCAATGAATGCCGTCAATCGACGAGCCCTGCGGGACCCCAGCATTGATGGCCATGTAGTCCAAACAGCAACCGTCAACGACGACTCTGATAGTTCTACCGGCCAAAAAGCTGGATACCCATTCGCAAAGTCCCCCGGGCAGTCCATAGGAGGGCAATTTCGATAGAAGACCACGGTGCCAGACCCGATCAAAGGCCTTTGAGATATCAAGACTCACGGCTGGAGCCTCTCCGTTACTCTCGATAGCCGTCACCCAGCGGTGTGTGAGGTACACAAAAAGATCACCAGTCGAGTGACCGTGACGGAAACCGTACTGCCGGTCACTGAGCAAGTCGTAATCTTCCAGGTACCCCGGGAACTGTGTATTGATTACACGCTCCGTCACCTTAGATAGAAGGGAGGTTACGGCTATCGGCCTATAGTTGGACGGATCGGTCCTGTCTCCCTTCTTAGGCACAGGATGCACATTCGCGGTCTTCCATGAAGCCGGGACTTGTCTCATGGAATAAAAGGATCATCATCATCATTTCAATAACGTTCATAAGATATAAACTAGAGATATACAAAATGTATGTATGTATGTATATCAATACAACAGTCGATATAATTTTGTTACATATAAAATTAATATGCAATCAAATTCATTTTGTATAAAATTATTGAATATAACGTTTATTTATTCGAATATCATATCATTAGGTCTACGGTGAAATGTCGCCCACATTTTATAGTATGCCTCTGCCTACCCCTTCGGGGATAAAGGCGTAATATATAAATGTATGTATGTATTATGATTAAGCCCCCCATGGAGATCCATCCGACTCGGATAGGTCAGATTATTTTAAGGGATATTTTAAAATCTTAAACATCGAAGGGAACTATTTTGCTGGGTCATCTTCAGATCCTTTTGATAAACAAAAACAATTAAAGCAAGCTCCACGAGTTTAACTTGTAAATATAAAATATTGTAGGACACATTTCACACACTGTCCCCTAGCCCAAAGTAAGCTAATATACGCTTGTGGTAAGGGATCTACTTAGATAACTGATAAACCTACTTCTATATTTCTAAATACATAGGTTTGGTGTTCCAAAAATAAAGTAGTTCCATAATACTATTATTGCATACTCGAAGATAATCAGAATGATAACACCACCGAAGACACATGTCAAATCTCAAGTCCAGTAAATGAAGTGATTGTAATTTGTTATTACAACAGATTTGGTGAAATAACCCATTTTAATATTTTTTTTACTGTTTTAGAAGTAAGTAGTTATTTTCAGAGGTAGAGTATAGATAGGTAGACCGGACACTATGTTCTCACTTTCAATTGTGATAGATATTGCGTTTGGCGAGCACATTGCTTTTGGAAAAGGCCAGGTCAAGAGTACCCTTAACCGGCGAGCGTGTATGAAAACACTTATGAAAGTAGAAGAAGCGAAAGTGGTATGTCAGCATCGTAGCAAGTGGAAAATCATAGTCTCTGCCTACCCCGATGGGAAACAGGCGTGATAATATGTACATACATATTATCACGCCTGTTTAAAATGATAATTTGACTTCGAAGTTTCGAATGCACAACCTATCAGGCGCAGACCGTACCGGGTCATAACTTAACCATTGAGCTCCCGCAGCTAAAACATTGTATCCACGATGAGTATTACCAGACTAACTGAAGTAGTTGAAAATTACAGAATGCTCGACCCAGTTGGCTGAGAGCCCGCCTGCGGATAGCGGCAAGCATTTATAGAACATATAGAATAAATACATGATTTAACCTTGACCATTTATAACCTTTATTCACTACTACTCGATCTTTACCAAACTTTTACTCTGTCTAGCCCAAAAAATGCTCACGCATTGCAAAAGGTTTTGCACAAGCTTTGGTAAATTTAGAGTAAGATATTTCAGTTGCAATGCAATATTACAATTTTGATTATCTCAGGGGCACTAATATTTCTCCATCGTCCACATGTAAGACCAAAATCTTTCCACTATTTACCACGGAAAAATGTTTGGCATAAGGGGTGGTGACTTTACTCGTAATCCGGTGTTGAAGAGGCCAGAGGTAGTTTGTGGATTTATAATGCCTTCAACTGACATACTGGACCAACGGCATATCGTGTCTTCTGAAGCACGTAGGTAAACGCGCATACCTAAACGTAAATGCCGCAATTGATGTTTAGACAAACCATTACGTAAAATGCTAAACGTAATTATTGCTTAGTATACAGAACACTGAGCAAGTAAGGCTACGAGCGTTTCTCCAGCGCTACTTTAACAAGACCGCATGTTGAACTCTTCACAAATTTACGTGTCATCCCTGCGTAGGGGCAATGCCAATATTCTCTGTATCGTCGTAATACTCGTCTACCTATGTATATAGGTAGGTACTGCCGAGGCATGTAGTAGAAATTGTTTTATTTTTTTGTTCATTTAGAGTAAGATATTTAATTTAATTTTTATAATTCAACACGGTTGTGTCCTTAGCTTCCGCAGGAGTCAGAGGTTGGATTTTATTGAAGTAAATTTGATGTTAACAAACTCGCCGACAAGTTCAGAAGACCGTTTAGACTGTTTTGTGACCTAAGTATTGATTGAGACCCTTTATAAAGCCCTAATTCTAATTGTGAACTATAGTTGATTACCTAAGTGGGTAGGTATCAGTTATTTAAGTTACGCCAAACCACTGTCGGTGCAATCCAATCGAAGTGTCTGGGAACCAAAACATGACAAACTTAAATTTTAAAGTAAGTAGGTAGGTAAAGCTGATGTAATTTAATGTTGTATTTATGTCAGTTTAAATGAGGCTGAAACACTTTGCGATTCGAGACGAAAGATACTAAACAAGATGACGAATATTATATATCTGCAAGGTACCTACGTAACTGTACTAAGTATAGAATTACGCACTGTGGACTGGAAATCATGACAAAAGTTCAACATTTCCATCAAGGTTACGTAGAAGTTTATGTTCATTTCTAATTCATACTACGAAATTTTCGAACTCAATTTATCCCACGAAAATAGTTTTCATTTAGCCTCGGTACCTACATTTAATTCATCTCTCACTTTCTTGGATACTTTTCTTCAAAAGTAAATTCTCTGTTCTTTATAAAGGCAATTTCCGCAAAAGGAATTACGGGTGAAAATAAGCAGAGCACGCAGATTGTCCAGAGCGAGCGACGTCGCGTCGGCGCTGCACTTTGGGTGGCTCCAGGGTGGGTTAGACATTGGTGGGGTGGTGGGTGGACAGGGTGGTGTAAAATCACCCACAATCATTTATACCCGAACTGCCTGCGGAATTACTAGCCGTCACTAAATTCACGACACCACCCCCTTGCACAACTTATTTTACAGCTTTCTCTTATATATATAACACTGAAATTTAAACAAAGGATCTTTGTCGTGACTGGAGTGTACTGGTACATAGGTATAAAACTATAATCCCTGATAGGACATGTCACCACATACACCTACTTAGCTGCACAAAGGTAAGTATATTTTATGCAAAATAGGGGACTAACAAGGTCCTCGGAGATTGGATCATGGGGTACTCTAGTTTCAAGTTAACCGTTTAGGCAGACTACATGAGTGGATTACTTTACTGAGTGGATCTAACAAATTTTACATTAGGTAGGTAAATACGTTATAGATACCTAATTCAACTACATTATTTCTTTAGGTGTCAATCTTTATAAATAAGTGCTTACATAATGTATACAGCGCATGTTAGATGTAATCATACATACCTACTGTTGTAAAAGAAACGATAACAGTGAGACGAGACAAGTTAGTAAAGCAACACTCTAGGCCACGTGGTTAGATGCGACGTAGCTATTTGTGTCAGGAGCTTGTATCCGTGACCCACTTTGCAAACACCCCTTCCCGGACTCAGTACCGACACTGCCATATATTTTAGTCTAGGTTAGGGTATATAATCGCCGTTACGAGTAATTTGTCGATCTTGTGTAGTGCTTTTAGCCATTATTGATAATATCGCTTAGTAAGTAATTATTAACATTTTACAAGTTCGTAATCCCATAAATTATGATCTCCAAAACCGACTGGTAATTACGCTCGGATGATAAATTTCTTGAAGTAGGTAATATCTCACATTATTTTGGACTCTACACAGTCAATCAATCAAATCAGCCTATGACAGTCCGGAGTCTGTCTGACGTAGGTCTCCCCCAATTCACACTACAACACACGGGTAACACAGGTCACCACAGCCTGCGCCTGTCCATTTCAACACATCAATGAGCCCACCACATGTTACGCGGGACAATAGTGCATACTGTAAAATATAGGCGTATTTGCAGTATGCCTCTTCCAACGCTACGGAGAAAAAAAAGGCGTTATTGAGAAGTGAAAAAAAAAATTCCAATGCGACCAAATTCAAACCGCCTTCAGATTTTATTGATTCTCGTTCTCACAACTTTTTCAGCAAAGGAATCACTGAACTTCAATAAATTGACGTAAGATAGCAGCATAAGTGTTCGTACTTTGATTGAATAAAATAATTACTCGGCAGACCTAAGTTTTATTTGTCAAATTTATGAAAATGTTTAGCATACTTACTAATTGCTGTAATAATTTATTCACTACATAATTTCATTTATAACTATCGATTTTTTTTCATAGAAACGCCTATTTGATTTGGGAGCTAGGTATTACGAAGATGAAGATGCTGTTAGGGAATGACGAGTCACGCGAAAGGACGGTGTTGGGCACTCCACATTTAACACTCTGTAAATGCCCAAATTAGTCAATGAATGCAGAGCTTTGTTGCCCTTCCACCTATTCTTCTGCAGGAATGCCACGTCCCGCCATAAACATTTTCCAAATTACGCGCAAATTAGCGGGCGTACTGGAGAGTGGAGATTTACTCGCTCTCCAGTAATAAATATTTTTATGAAATGCTTAAGCCAAGTAACGTATTTGTGTAAATAACCTTCAAATTATCGCTTTAAATTGCTGGTGTCTTAAAGTACAAACGCCTGGAGTTTATAAGGCGAGCTGCAGCTGTGGTAGCTACATCGGGCAGACCAAATAGCACACATAATAGCGGATCGAGTCACAGAAACACACAGCAGCGGTGAAAAGCTTTCGAACGAACAAGTCGGCGAAAGCGGAGCACTTGCTGGAAGCAGGTCCTAACTACTAGATAGATCTCCATGTACCTAAAGTCATCTCCACTGAAAGGCATTACTATTCAAGAATAGTACGTGAAGAGGTTGAAATCAAAAAGCACAAAAATTTCAACCGGGGATTTGGATCCGATTGTTAGCCTCATGAAATCCTGTCATCAGCAACTACAAAAACAACAGTGAACGTTGTACGCGAGTGTACAGAGATTGTGAGTGTTGTGTGTAGACCGACCGACATTAGAACACTTAATCAAAATTGTGACGACCAAGTGCAGGTAGATGAAAAAAGCACTCGCGCTTCGGGGAGGTGACGCTGTACTCGTCAGTCAACCCGTGCTGGTGTAATCTGGTCGAAACGTCGGGAAGTATAAGATATGCTTTGTGCCTAATAATATACGTCGCGAATAAGACCCTAAATATTATAAATATGAGTGAAAATCGCGAATGTTTAAAAACATTAAGTAGGTCTTATAAGAAACATTTATGCCAAACGTATCTCATGGGAAAAAACATTGCGGGAGACAAAATAAATTTATCGGGAATATTATTATTAAGGAGACGGTAGCGATGGGGACGATGTTTTTGAAACGAGTATTTGGTAAAGGGACAGGGTGTTCCGAAAGGCAAAATGACTGTCTCCAACCCTTTCGACATATCCTCTTTGGCGAAAGGTGTAGAAGACCTCAGTAAATAGAAAATTAAAATATAAGTACTAATTGTGACATAATATTACTTTATTGTGAAAACGGCCGCTTTTTGTGTCTAGCACAAACCTAAATTACAAAACCTTAATGTTACTGTACAATCATAATGTGTTTAACACATATAAATAAACTGTAAAACCTACTACTTTAATTAAAGGCAATCAATATTTTTAGCTCTGTCATAAAATTATAGCAGACAATAGTCATTTAGATAGTAAGTGTTAAAACGTTCCTCAAGGGCCATGTAATTTTTCTAACACTGATTCTATATCAATATTTTGTATATTAGCAGAACCAAATGAAAACTGAGCTTCAGATTTAGGTTTTGTGACTTCACTTAAAGTTTCCTCATTACTAACTTGCAATATTTTTTCTTTATCAGTATCACATTTATCCTTACTCCCTAGCTTTTCTTCTTCCACAGTTATTCCTATTTCATGACTTTCGTGTTTATTTTTTGGACTAGTTGTTTTTAATGGGGTATCCAAGCTTGTTAATGTTGAATCAAATATTTCATAATACTGAGATCTGCGATCCTTTAGAGGAGTGTATAGTTTTTCAATATTTGTAATAGAACTTACAGCTACCTCTGTTTCTCTAAAACAATAGCCTGTTTCAATATCTTGTGGAGCATTATCAAATAAGAGGTTAAATGACGTTGCTCTTAATCTAATAGTTACACCGTCATCAATGCAAACTTCCATACTCCACGCGTCTTTTAGGGTTACTGGAGTTGCATTCAATGGGTCTTTGGTTTCGCTATTATAAACTACATAGTTACTACTTTCCTCGTTACATTCAGAAATGGATAATTCTAAATCGTCTTCAGTCGATTCGCTTTCTGTTATTAAGTTAATTGCAGTACCATCTGTATGTCTATCATTACTCTTTTTAAGGAGGCCCCCCTCGGTAGTTTCAGAATGAACCTGAGTAACTGGAACGTACGCCTCACTATTTTCCTCTGGGGTATCAAGCAGATCACGTTCAATAATTTTCGCCGTTTCTGCGTCAAAACCTCTCTTGATCAAGTCTACCTGCAGAGTACCTTTGCCCTCACTGTAATCGTTTTTATTAGGAAGAGATAACTCTATATATTCTTTTATTTTAGATATATCTTCACATTCGTTACCTTTTGTTTTAGACTCCTGAGAACACTCGTCAGACCATCGCAGTGCTAGTTGTTCTGTATCTGAATCTGGACAATGGGTAGCGCCAACAGTTTGTTCGCGGGTAACTAATTTAGAAATTGGTCTATTTTGTTCTGGAGAATCGACTGAACTTTCAGAGTTAAATTGTTTAGTACAATGTATTTTTCGCGGCGTGGAAGATTTTCTCCGCGATTTTGTCGGAACACATGTTACTTTAGGCGATATGTTATCGCTTTTTTCTTTGCCGCTTGCTTTCTTTTTAATTTGGTGTTTTGGTGATTTTCCTAATGTCACAGTTGCAGTTCTTTTTGTTCTTTTATTGTCTTTGACAGGCGTCGGTCTTCTGGGTTTAATTTTCATAAATGCATTAGATTTGTCTTTTTTTGTAGGAGTTTTTCGTGTTTTGCTGGATTCCATTTTATTTTTCTTCTCAGATTTAAAATTTGATCTCAGTTTACTAACTTTTGGCGTTTTAAGCGTCTTCACAGTTTCTTGGTTATTTTCGAAGGAACTATTAACACTTGTTTCACTGTATGAAGAAGCGACATCGTCAATATCTTCTGTCGACTTACCTATGTTAGTTTGGCCTCTATAAGAAACATTTTTGGTACACCTTCTTACAGGCCTTACATTCCTTTTAGTATTTTTATCTATTTCTTTTGATGGTTCTTTGTTGGATAATGTAGAAGAAGTCACCGCAACGTCAATATCGGGAATTCTTAAATAATCTTGTTCGTCCGGTTTATAATACGAACCTCCGCTAGAATAATCAGTGGCACGTGATGAATATGACGGTGTAGCCTGTGTTGGTTTAGGTGTGTCAAAAAATCGAGGCGTTGGTATATTCATAATTTTAATGTCGGATATAGGTTCATCTGGTAAAACAGATCCAATGAATTTTGGTGTATCCATCTGAATATCATACAAAGCCTGCTTATAAGGAGTTTCTAATAAATCAGATATATTTAATTTTGCACCTAATTCATTTTGTAATAATAGCCTTTCCTCTTCTGGAGTTTCAGTGACTTCTACATTCGACTTTGTGGTATCTTGAGATGTATTTGGTCTTTCAGCACGCACAATGTTAAATGTAGGTTTAATTGCAATATTAGTCTCATTTCCCTTTTCTAAATTATTATATTGTTCTTCTTCTTCTTCCATTTTTCTTCTTTTTGCTTTCTTACCTTTTGGTGAAATTTTCCTTTTACTACGAGATTTTTTCGATTCTGGGTCATCAGTATTGCTTTTTTCTTGGGTAGTATCCGTTTTATTTTGTTTTTTCTTCGATTTTCTTACTCTTTTAACGACCGCTTGATTTGTCGGTGTAGCATTACCTACTGCTAAGGCACGCAATTTAGTATCCCAGCTGTTTTTTTTCGGCTGTTTATTCTCATCAGTGCTAGTTATATGGCACGTTTCTATTTTGTGAACTTTAACAGTACTTATATCGATAATATTATTACCTTTAGTAGGTTCAGGGTATACTATATTAGGACTTCCAGCAACAACAACCTCAACTGACTTATTACTAGTTTCTTCGGGTATTGTGTCACATAATATTCTTCTAGGCGTGGCAAAATCTAATACACGAATATGTGAATTTCTGCGAGGTGTTGATGACGATTTTCTCTCAGGTGGTAGGATTTCTGGTGTAATTGTTTGTGTCGTACCAGATATGGTAACGTTTTTTGGTACCGAGGCATTTTTTACAACATCTACAGTTTTCACCAGCCCAGTTTCCAAACCCGAACTCCGTAAACTTACACCTGCTTGGTTTGATATACTATCTTTGCAAGCCATTACAGGACTTGATGAAACATCAACAACAAGAGGTTCTAGCATTTTTGTTGATGGAGTTTTCTTTTTCTTTGTTTTCTTAATCTTTTGTGATAGAGCAGACTGTGCCTTTGTGTCTTTCTTTGGAGGTCCTGTAAAGCAAATATTTAATAAGATATTTTTCTTTTCTTGTTGTACAAGAATCTGTTCATATAAAAAATAAATTACCTGAAGTAGGCACCACAATAATTGTCGGCATTGCCATTATTTCATCTTTTGTATAGGTATGTGTTGGAGCAATTTTCTGCTTATAAGCCGGTGTACCATTAATAACAATAGTTTGTGTTGGAATTAATGGTGTTGAAGTGGCATTCTTCAATTTGGGAAACTGGTGGTCCACTTTAATATCTGATATAATTTTAATTTTTTGATCACTACATTTTGGTTTTATTCTAGGAATAAGAGCTGGTATAATTGGTTGAAACCCTGATTGATCAGTTACATCTTGAGGAACCTCATGTTTATCAGCATCAATATCCTTGCAGCTATTATTCCTGGAAATTAAAATGTGTTTTTAAATGCTGCTTTTATTAAGTTTTAAAGGCAAATAAGAACAATAGATATCTAAAGATGGCCTCTATTACATACATACATACATATCGTCACGCCTGTCTCCCATCGGGGTAGGCAGAGACTATGGCTTTCCACTTGCTACGATCCTGGCATACAACTTTCGCTTCTTCCACTTTCATAAGTGTTTTCATACACACACGCCGGTTAAGGGTACTCTTGACCTGACCTTTTTCCAAAATTTCTTCTATTTGATTGACATATGTACGTCGAGGTCGCCCCTTACCAGTTTGCCCATTCACTCTCTTCTGATAAATCTGTTTCGTTAGTCTACTTTCATCAATCCTCTCCACGTGTCCGAACCATCTAAGCATACTTTTTTCTATCTTAGTCACTACTTCTTCTACCATACCGCAATGTTCCCTTAACACACTGTTCCTTTCTTTGTCCATCAATTTCACTCCAGCTATACTCCGCAGACTTCTCATTTCCACTGCATTAATTTTACTTCTATGCTTCTTCTGCCACACCCAACTTTCACTGCCATACATGAGTGTAGGAACAAGTACTCCTCTATGCACAGCCAGTCTTGCCTTCTCAGACACGTTCTGACTGCTCATAAAGGCGTGCATGGCTCCATTCACTTGATTTCCAGCCAAAACTCTTCGTTCAATGTCACAATCACACTTTCCATCTCTCACAAATTTTGAACCTAAATATACAAATTCTTTCACCTGTTCCACTCGTTTTCCTTCCACAAAAATCGAGCAATCTGTCATACTTTCCTCTCTTTCAAAAACCATTACTTTTGTCTTATTTACATTCACTTTCATTCCTTTGCTTTTTAGCGTATCATGCATAATGTTAACCATCAACTGCAACTCCTCCGCCGATGATGCCAGTATTACCTGGTCATCAGCGTATAGTAGGCATTTGACAGTCAGTTCATTCATTTTTAAACCATACGCACTCTCTTGCAGTTCTTTCAAACAACTGTCCATGTAAAGGTTAAACAGCGCCGGTGACGCTACACAACCCTGTCTCACACCTTTTTCAATGTGAAAAAAGTCTGTGCAAGCTCCGTTGATCCTGACACAAGCACTAGAGCCCTCATAGAGAGATTTCAGTGCTCGTATCAAGTGACTGCTTACTCCATACTTGGCCAGTGTTGTCCATAGTTCATGCCTCACCACTCATGGCCTTTATTATAATGTTTAAATAGGTTGAATGTACAATACCACAAAAAGCAATTTACCGCACATTAATTATACCGTTTTTTGGTTGCGTTGAGAGATTGTTATAAATATAAGGTCATGTATTCTTGAAAATTTAGGCATTTAGCGCATTTTGTCCTACGTCCGTAAACGTCAGCGTGCGTCTGTTCTAGCCTCTCGACTATGACAATCATTTAATATAGTAAAATTTTGCAATTTTGTCTATTATATTTACTAGCTTTAGTTAGGTATAATAAAGTAAGAAAAATATCAGTATAAACTACAGATATTATATATTGAAATAAAATTTCAAAAAATCATAAAAACATCGAATTTATTTTTTACATTGCCATTGCACAATTTACACATTTTTGGCGCCTACTTTTAGGCATAGTAATGCCTTTACATACCTGCCATTATGATGTGGTAATAAAAGCCTTCAAAATAGTTAATTACAAGCTAAGTACACATGTAGAATAATTAAGACACTATAAACAACTGGTTTGACAGTTTGTCTGTGGTGTACATGTGGTGTTGCAAAGCAACATTGGCACTAGCACGGCGTTGTGAATCGCGAGTCGTGCTTCTTTTACGATGCTTTGTCGCTTTACTAATTGGGACAAAGCACCGTAAAACTTTGTTTCTGGCAGCTATCTGCCGTTCTACATCCGAATCACATCTTCCGTCTGCGCTAAACATACTTTTTTTTACTCTAGTTTGTAGTCCCTAAATACATAATTTTAGTCACTTGCTCTAGATGTTCCTGGTTTACCAAAATCTCGCACTTTGTTCTTACGTCATCTCTTTCAAATACTAGAACCTTAGTTTTACTTGCATTCAAGCGAAGACCTTTACTTTCGAACTCCTCTTTCATATTAGTGACTAATGCCTGAAGGTTGGCTTCTGATGAGGCCATGAGTACCGCATCAGCGTACAGCAGACAATTGACTGTTAAGTCACCCTAATTCACATCCATATCACAACTTTTGCAGGCAACTGTCCAGATACGCTATGAACAGCCAGGCGGACATGACACAACCCTGTTTGACGCATGTACAGACGTCGAAATGTGGTGACACATCCCCTCCACCCCCTCTTATCGCACGCAAGCCTTACAGTCTCTATAAACAGACTGAGAGATGTATTGCCCGCAGTAGCAAGCCGTTCTCACCACCGGGCAGCAAGTCCCACAAAGTTTCTCTCACAACATTATCAAATGCTTAGACAATGCCTCTCTCTTTTATGTTCACAGTTGAGCAAATACATATATACATACATATTGTCACGTCTTTATCCCCGAAGGGGTTGGTAGAGGCATACTTTACGCCCACATTTCACCGTATGCATTTTTGTTCCACGTAACAGGTGGTAAGCCCATTGCCGTGTTGAATTGGACAGGCGCAGGCTGTGGCGACCTGCTGTTGAAATTTTTCAAGCCGTCCATAAGGCCCTCAATCAGGCTGACTACCATTTTACTAGCAACCGGGACCAACGGCTTAACGTGCCTTCCGAAGCACGAAAACGCTCGCAAATGTAAATTCCACAAAGTGGTCAGGCAAAGCGAACGTCGCTCATCAGTGATCGTTTACAGAACACTGATACAGCGGGGCCGCAAGCCAGATCCACAAAAGCACAGAAAACCTTGTTTAACAGCCAGAAATTTCTCCGCGATCGTGCAGAGGGAAAACACTTGATCAATGCAACCTCTTCCACATCGGAATCCGCAGTGAGCCTACCATAAATACGTTTTACACTTTTCTTGCATTCTTGCCATTATAACCTTTGCATATACCTTACTAGCTAAGCTAACCAAGATGATCGCCCTGTAGCAGGAGCAGTTTAGGCGAAAGCCTCTCCCTTTGTAAATAGTTACTACAACTGGTATTCGCCAGCCATCTGGGACCTCACCCGTCCGCCAGCATATGTTGCATAACAGATGTAGTGTGTCCCAGACCCACCGTACTTCATCTCATCTCAGCAGTAACTCTGTCTTTTCCGCAGCCTTACCACATTTAATACTTTTTATTGCTTGTTCAATCTCTTTCATGCTAATGAAGTCATTAATCTTTTTTTTTCGTTGTCTGAAAACTTTTTTTCTATGACTCAGATGGTTTTAAAAAGTCAAAGGCGCGAACTCTCCCTTAATTTCTATGGTATTTGAAAAATACTTACGACACTATAATTGAATTTTCCGATGTGCTGGAATCAGGTACTGGGACATTTCTGTTGTCATTAACTGTAGCAAGAAGAAAATATAATTATTGAAACAAAAAATAACTAAACTATCTTCACGCTGTTTCCCTGACGGGGTAGTCAGAGAGGACAGATCGCCAGGCTTCGCGATCCATGCATACTTCTTTCGCTTCTTCGAGATTCATCAATCGCTTCATACACGCACGTCTGGGTATCCGAGTACTTTTGACCTTTCCGTTTTTGAGCAATCTGCTCACGTGGTTTTCATATGTAAGTCTCGGCCTACCCTGACTCCTTCTACCCTCTACTTTTGAACGATATATATTCTTCGTCAATCGTTCCTCACTTATTCGTTGGACGTGTCCAAACCAACGGAGCACGCTCTTTTCCAGCTTAACGCTTACACTTTCATTCAAACCTGTCATATTGCGTATCACTTCGTTACGTATTCGGTCAGCCAAAGTTACGCCGCACAATTTTCGAAGTGATCGCATCTCCACAGCATTCAATTTACTTTCATGCATCTGCTGACATACCCAGGTTTCACTACCGTAAAGCAAAGTTGGCACTAGCACTGCGTTATGAATCGCCATTCGTGCTTCTTTTACGATGCTTTGTCGCTTTACTAACTGGGACAAAGCACTGTTAACCTTGTTTCCGGCAGCTACTCGCCGTTCTACATCCGAATCACATCTTCCATCCGCGCTAAACATACTTCCTAAATACACAATTTCATTCACTTGCTCTAGACGTAGGTTTACCCTAATCTCGCAGTTGGTTCTTACGTCACCTCTTTCAAATACTAGAACCTTAAGTTTTACTTGCATTCAAGCGAAGACCCTTACTTTCACACTCCTCTTTCATATTAGTGACTAATGCCTGAAGGTCGGCTTCTGATGAGGCCATGAGCACCGCATCATCAGCGTACAGCAGACAGTTTACTGTAAAGTCAACCAAATTCACACCCATATTAAAATCTTTCAACTTCTGCAGGCAACTGTCCAGATACACTTTGAACAGCCAGGCGGACATGACACATCCCTGTTTGACGCCTGTACAGACATCAAAAAGGGGTGACTCAATATTTTATAATAGCGAGCCGTCCACACCATATCCGCCTATCCGGGCAGCAAGTCCCACAGCGTTTCTCTCACAACCTTTTTCTCCGTATGATCGCAGAAAAGTTTATGGCTGTTAGCCAGAAGGTTTTCTGCGCTTTTGTGGATCTAGAGAAATCATTTGATAACGTTGTGAGAGAAACAAAAATTAACCCATAGAATTATAATATTAATAAAATATTACCTACCACAAATCCCAGACGCAAAAGCTTGAAATCTTGAATTTGATATTCTCCTATCAGCATTTTCAAATTCGGGGATACTGCACAGTTTTGTATCAGTATTCGAATGGTTAATACACACCTTATTGAGAATATTATGAAATTCCTCGATTTTCTGTCCACAATTTGATAAATCTGGAGCTTTAGCCTACAATTAAAAAAAAAACATTTATTAGCCCGTGACATACTTCGAATTCCCGTCGCACCTATTTAATCGTGTCGTTTATAAATTTTACAATAATGTATGAAAATTTGGCCAATTTGTTGACATTTACCACAATTTGGCCACATTGGTTGATCGTTCTTTTCGAGTTTAACTTCCCTTTTGGTTCATTTCTTATTATGACATACATATTGCAAAACAGAATTAAAAGCCATCGACCTTTTACTGATAGGGCTTTCATTAATTATCGCTTACTAGCTGACCCGCACGGCTTCTCCTGTGACATACTTCGAACCCCGTGGCACCCATTAAATCCCGTCGTTTATTAATTTCACAATAATGTATGAACATTTTCCAAATTAGCTGATTACTTCTCCACTCTCCAGTACGCCCGCACGCGCACGACCCGGTCGAATTATGGTTAATTAATTTCTTTGCGCACATTATTTTGATTTTGTTATATATCCTAAGATATTCATGTAATTTGCAAGGTGTAAAGGGACAAAATAAGCTTAATGAAATGCTGAAGTCAACTAACGTATTGGAAATGATAAGGATTAATAACGTATTTGCATAAAAAAACCTTGAAATTACAGCGTTATAATTGCTTGTTTTTTAAAGTATTAAAATGGATATAGTAGGTTATCCTTAAGAGATAGACATATCGCTTCGCGGACTTTTTTGTAGACTTTTATTAGATACACATTTCCACCATATGGAAAGGGTTTAGGCGGCGGTTTCGTTGAAAGCTCCCAGAAGGCTAATTTTTTTCCGACACCCCCAACCGATATCGTTATATTTTAGTTAATGTACACAAAAACTTGACAAATTATACATAAAAACCTTCCTTATGGATCACTCTATCTTTTAAAAAAAGCCGGAACGAAATTCGTTGCGTAGTTTTAAAGATCTAAGCATACATAGGGACAGACAGCGGAAAAAGACTTTGTTTTATAATATGTAGTGATGATGGACTATGGTACTTACTAAACTATTAACTGAAACATTTTCATTAGATTTGGTGAGTGAACTTTGACTACAGTTGAGTCCATTTTGGCTAGAGTCCAATTCACTAGTAGGTTGTCTAATATTTTCGCTTAAGTCCGAATTGCAATCCACACTGGGATCTTTCTCCAAAACTTTGAGATGTTTTTTCTTAACAGTACTGTAATTCCCTGTAATAAAATAATACAACAGCTATAAATATATAACACCTACCAGGTAAAGATTTCACACATGAAACTGTTCCTGAGATAAAAAGTATGTTTTCTTTGTTATAATTCTGAGTGTCACCTAGGTAACAGGTAACCTACACACCTAACAGTATACTCCCGGAAGCCTGCAAGGACCTGAAAAGGTTGCTGACCTTCTGAGATAGCCTTGGCAGGTTGGAGTGAAGAGTAAAAAAGAAATCACTTACAATGGCCCAATCAAGCGGCTAAGTGCGGAAATGGCCCAGACAAAACAAACAAACCTAACAGTATCCAAATTGGTCCAGCCATTTAAGCATGTAGAAGTATCTTTCACATTACACAACAACATAAACTTTCACCTTATAATATCAGTACTCATTTCTATATATTAGTTGATTAAAGTTATGCAATAGCATCCAAAGCGAATACATATAACAAAAAATTTTAAAGTAGCGAAAGCAGTGATTATGGCTTATTGTATCATTAGAAGAGACTGCTGTCTGTACCCAGTATATGTTTAAGCATATTCTTGAACAGAAATGAGTCTACCTTGACGGAGTCTACTTTAACATATATTTAACCCTTTTGAAAAAATTTCTACAAGGTTTTAAAGCCAAAACTTGACAGTTCAGCTGTCTTCATAGTCAATGTGCTTTTTATAAGGCATTTGGCAGAATCATCGAGCCCGTTCAACGCAGTGTGCCACATATAGAAAATTTTTGTATATTTTTCTTACTTAGCTTGTTACATTATATCTCTACCATTGTAGACTTATTAATAAAAGTTTAATCCCAAATATGGGCATCACTTACAATCCCACTGATAAATTGATAGAGCAATAATTAAATTCATTTCACCATTATAGTAAAAATAAATATCCATCACGCCTTATCCCCAAAGGGGTGGCAGAGGCATATTATACACCCACTTTTCACCATGTGGATTCCTGTCCCATGTAATAGGTGGTGAGCCCATTGCCGTGTTGAAATAGACAGACGCAGGTTGTGGCTACCTGCTGTTGAAATTTTTCAAGCTGCCCATAAGGCATTCAACCAGGCTTAATGACTGCCATTTTACTGGCAACCGGGACCAACGGCTTAACGTGCCTTCCGAAGCACGGAAACGCTTGCAAATGTAAATGCCACAAAGTGGTCACCCATCTGAGGACCAGCCATAGTGAAAGTTGCGTAACTCAGTGATCGTATACAGAGCACTGAGACCGTGGGGCCACAAGCGTTTCTTTTTACTACCATTATATATATATATATTATAATATCTTTAATTGACATAATAATTACCAGGCAAATCTTCCAATACAGTAGCCTCAATGCAATATTGCAAACTGCTAGCCTCCACATGACCAGCAGGACTTGAAATAGAGTTGGGTTGCTTGTTCTGACAGGTGCAATTGGTAAGGTCCAATGATTGACATGTGTCACATCTATCTTGTTTGGAGGCTGAAGGTATATTCTGTTTAGTTAAGCTGAAAATATTCAAAATACTGGATTAAATTGCTGCAATAATAAAATTGTATATATGTTGCTTTGCATTTTTCATTGCAATGAAACAGATTAGAGGTGAGGCGTCATTGGGGGGGACTTTAATGTGAAGTGAAAACATTCTACCTAACAATTTAAGGATTGTACACAGATTAAAGGGAAAAAATTAAAGATTAAAGAGAAAAAGTGCATAAAGCTAATTTTTTAAATATGATTTTAAAATTAAATTTATACTCATTGATGTTTTTCTTTAATATATTTACTGTTACAAAGTTTGTTTATATGTTAAATAATTTTTTTGCCCGACAAATATGAACACGGTGAAAAATAAAAACAAAGATATCAAATATTCTATATTCTTAAAACTATTGTCAAATTGTTTATTTATATTTGTTTTGCAAAACAGTACTTAAATAGCATCTAAAAATCACAATGGTTTAATATATGCTATTAAGAGTCTAGACAATGGCAGCAGTTAATAAATAATAAGTTGAAATAAAAACTAAAATTAAAAGAATAAAGCAAGGTTATAATTGAAAACAAAAAGCAAACAAAAATATAACAGACCAATACACATAGATATTATAATAGGTACTTAATCCAAAATTGACAACACTTTTAGGTATTAAGGTAAGTTAAATTTAAAAAGTATTTTTTAAGTTTGAGTTGTAAATTTTGTTTTGTAACACAATTGCAAAGTCTGTCTAAAATATCAACAGCAGATAATTCCATTTTTGGTGAGGAAAGGTGGAACCAAATTCTTGTTGGCTACCATAATTGTAAAAAAAAAAATTATATTTACATTAAAAAAAGATACAATCATAAAAAGCTTTTTACAAATCAGGTAGGTACTTATTCTTATAAAGACGACCACACAAACTCAAAATTTTCTAATTAGATTATCTACTTTTATGTTATGAATGCATTTCAAATTGCTGAAGGTTTTGAAGGAAATTATCTTGATAAAACAAAACTTATACCCATTCTATTTCACACCTCATGCCTTAGCAATGCTGGCCTGTAAGACTCATTGTCCAACTAATTATTGTCATTAAACAATGCTATGCTGATGAAAAGAGACATAAAAATAAATCAATTACCAATTTCTTTCACTGGAATCCTGTAAATGTAATTTGTTTACATCTACATAGTTCACTAAGAGCTTCACTATATCCAATAAGTTTGAACACTGTAGCAGTTTTTTTCGGAGCACAAACGGTTTACATGTCTCTACTGAAATTTTCACAATAAAACCATGAGTAACGATAAAGACCTCGACAAGTTGAATTGGAATCAAAAGACATACAGTAGACAGTTCGTATGATATGAGAAAAAAATAACAGCAAACATATTAAGTTTAACATTTTCTAACCATATATTTTTACAGCTCTGTATTCTGCTAGGATGATTTTTAGAGATGTCATAAATATTCTGTCATACTCATTTCTAAGGGCATCGAGATAGGGACTCGCTTGCAAAAATTCATCATACGCAGTCATAAGCTGCTCTTCTGCTAGATATCCTGAAAGACAAAGATCGTTTAACATCTGCCCCGTCCGTTACAGGATTCCGACACTACGATTCCCGCCAAAGGCTTATCTTACCTAGCACTAGTTTAGCCAAATCTTGCGAAGGAAAAGCTGGTAACGTCATATTCATTGAAAAATAACACAGCACTAGATATTGTAGACCAGTACAGTAACCATGAATTCAATTAAGGTTTCACAAGGAATTTACAAATAAACGCAAATAGTGTACAATACAAACACCACGCAAATACATAGTTTTTTTTTTGGATTATTTGGCCTGATTATTGAGACCTTTGGGCTGAAATCCATAGAGAATTTATTGTTGGTTGTATTCGGCCATATTGGGCAGACAAAGGAAACTTGGTTCATACAGCCCGGTCTTCAGTATTTATATTTTCTTAGTATTTAGTCCTGTCCAGTCTTTCTCGATGTCGAGTCCTCAGTCCTAGGTCCTGGTCCTTGCCCTCAGTATAATGGTGATTCTCATACTGAGGTTTTCAGTGGACTTTAGGCGGCAAGATAGAAAATAGCATTTCACCGCTTATACAATATGTTAAAATAACCCTGTCCTATCCGTGAAGGTATTGGTAGGTATCGCGATGTGAATTTATTCGTATAATCTTTTATTAAACCAAAAAATTACCCCATAAATATAACCCCAAAAAATTACCTTAAAAAAAATTTACCAAAATATTACCCCAAAAATTAACGCTGAATATAATTAATTAAAAATTAATATAATGTGGTAGCTTACATAACAACACAGGGAAAGGGCTATTCGGAAATGCAAGGTTAAAAGGTCAGCTTACATCTGCCGGCGGCTTCTTTTGATATCACATACACTCGTCGCCGCATGCCAACAAAGGTGTTGTCAGTTTTTGAAAATTTGCTATATTTTAAGGAAATTGGACTAATTCTGATACTAAAAAAACACATTAAAAAAAATCAATGCTATTTTATACTTTTAATAACATGATTTTTATTTTATTTTTGGTTATGTAATTGAAGTGCCTATGTGCCCCTTTTGGGTGGGACAGGGTTTTCTTAACACACTGTATATCACTGTCTATCACTATAGCACGTTAACACAACGTTTATGTCCAAGAAACCACCACTCTCACACATAAAACATGATAAATGCACTAGTTATAGAAAATAATATACAGTAAGTGTCCGCACTTGTCACTCTTCTCACTGAAAGTCGCAAATCCATAGAGAAGAGATTGTTGTTAGTTGTTTTCACCCAGCACATATTGGGCAGGCAAAGAAAACTTAGTCTATGCAGTCTTAACTTTGGTGTTATCATTTTCTTATTATTTAATTCAGGGCTTGTTTGCTCTTTTGTTATTACTCCGTTGGTTTGGACACGTCCAACGAATGAGTGAGGAACGATTGACGAAGAATATATATTATTCAAAAGTAGAGGGTAGAAGGAGTCGGGGTAGGCCGAGACTTACATATGAAGACCACGTGAGCAGATTGCTCAAAAACGGAAAGGTCAAAGTACTCGGATACCCAGACGTGCGTGTATGAAGCGATTGATAAATCTCGAAGAAGCGAAAGAAGTATGCATGGATCGCGAAGCCTGGCGATCTGTCCTCTCTGACTACCCCGTCAGGGATACAGCGTGAAGATAGTTGGTTAGTTAGTTTACCGATTAATTTTTAAACCTAAATCAGTGATAAGTACATTAGGAGCGATTTATTTAAGTTTGGCTCTACCTTAACCTTAAAAAAACCGGTTTTCTTAAAGAGCGAAATCAAATAGGTTTTGACTCTATGTAGCGGTTTTTAAAGGTTTTCATTTCGCTCTCACCGACGACATCGCCACCGCCGGCTTTCTATTCGGGGTGGATTCGAATTTAACAAATCCGACGTCACGTCAATAAAATCGAACTATTCTTGAGTTACGAGTATCGTATAAGTGGTTGTTAAACTTAGTTTTACTTAAATGAATTAGGAACCTAATCTAACCTAAATCAAATAAGAAAAGCTTTAACTACTGGTGTAGTGGCCTACGTAAAAACTGAGAAGATATGTGCAGAAAAAAGGCTGTAAGGGCCTCTCGACATCTTTGGGCACAAGCCGACCTCGTGATTCACCTGCTTATCGACGGATGAGGCTACAGCGAGCAGGTGCTTATTATGTGTGCCAGGTGGGACAATAAATTTTTTTTTGGACCGCCATGCAGTCCTCGAAAAGTCCCCCAAATAACTCTTGGGTTCGGGGTTCAGCGGCTGCAAGCCGGGGCTTAGAGCAAGATTTGATGCAGTAGGTGTTAAGTGGCGTCTAATGTGGGTAGCGCGAGTCGAACCGCCGGCCATTATTTTACTAAATTTATTCGGCCCTTTAGATCCACCCCAGTTCCGTTTCGTCACTTCGGAAGGCACGTTAAGCCGATGGTCCCGGTTGACAATGAAATGGCAGTCTTTAGGCCAAGTTGAGGGCCTTATGGGCGGTTTTAAAAATTTCAACAGCGGGTCGCCACGGCCTGCGCCTGTCCATTTCAACACGGCAATGGGCTCACCACCTGTTACGTGGGACAAAAATGCATACGGTGAAATGTGGGCATTTAAGATAACTCTGCCTAGCCCTTCGGGGATAAAGACGTGACAATGTGTTGCCATTCTTTTTGACTTAAAATCTACTTGCCTATCTGTTCACACATTTAACTTATCTGGATAAACAGACAATATTTCACATATCTTTCTATTGTACATGAGCTCGCTAGAGCTGTACCCTGTTTTTATAGGAGTGTTCCTATTAGTTAAGTTAACTTAACTTAACTATCATCACGCTGTATCCTTGACGGGTTAGTCAGAGAGGACAGATCGCCAGGCATCGCGATCCATGCATACTTATTTCGCTTTCTGTAGATTCAATAATCGCTTCATAAATGCACGTCTGGGTATCCGAGTACTTTTGACTCTTTCGTTTTTGAGCAATCCGTTCAGGTGGTCTTTATATATAAGTCTTGGTCTACCTTGACTCCTTCTGCCCTCTACATTTGTACAATATATATTCTTCGTCAATCGTTCCTCACTCATTTGTTGAACGTGTCCAAACCAACGGAAGCACGCACTTTTCAAGCTTAACGCTGACACTTTTACTCAAACCTGCCATATTGCGTTTCACTTCGTTGCGTTTTCGGTTGGCCAAGGTTACGCCACACAATTTTCGAAGTGATCACATCTCCACAGCGTTCAGCTTACTTTTATGCACTTTTCTGACATACCCAGGTTTCGCTGCCGAAAAGCAACGTTGGCACTAGCACTGCGTTATGAATCGCGAGTCGTGCTTCTTTTACGATGCTTTGTTACTTTAATAATTGGTATAAAGCACTGTTAACTTTGTTTCTGGCAGTTACTCGCCGTTCTACATCCGAATCACATCTTCCATCCGCGCTGAACATACTCCCTAATTATATATATATATATATATATATATATATATATATCCATCACGCCTTATCCCCGAAGCGGTGGCAGAGGCATATTATATGCCCACTTTTAACCGTGTGGATTCCTGTCCCACGTAATAGGTGGTGAGCCCATTGCCGTGTTGAAATGGACAGAGGCAGGTTGTGGCTACCTGCTGTTGAAATTTTTCAAGCCGCCTATAAGGCCTTCAACCAGGCTTAACGACTGCCATTTTACTGGCAACCGGGACCAACGGCTTAACGTGCCTTCCGAAGCACGGAAACGCTCGTATATGTAAATCCCACAAAGTGGTCACCCATCCGAGGACCAGCCATAGTGAAAGTTGCGTAACTCAGTGATCGTTCACAGAACACTGAGACCGCGGGGCCACGAGCGCTTCTGAAATTATATTCTTTTGCAAATTGACTACTTGACTAAATTTACTTTTAAATTGTGCCCACAATCTGTTCGTATAATTTCTGGCACACCATAGCGAGCAAATGTTTATTTACAATGTTTTATTAGAGAGCCTTCAGATAAATCACGCGAAAAATAAAGTTCTAATAATCTTGAATAGTAGTCAATAATGACAAGATACCAATCATTACCATATTTGAGCAAATCTATACCAACTTTTTGCCATGCTCTTGATGGCGTCTTACCTTAATAAAATGGTTCAATCAAATTAGTTTTTTCCGGAATACACTCTGGACAGTTATCGATAATTTTTTTTATTTGTGAAGATAATCCCAACCACTATACCAACTGCTTTGCTCTTTCTCTACATTTGGTAATGCCATATTGCCCTTTATGAATATCATCTTAATTTTTTTTTTGCAGACTTTTTGGTATTACTAGACAAAACCGCTAGATGGCGTTATCTAGCAAAGTACTATTCAAAAGAGCTCTCCGTATTAATTTCGATAAAAAATGTTTTTTAGGCATGAACTTTACCAAATATAGACTTAAATCAGTGTATGGAAAAATTTTCAAAGCAATTATTATGCTATTTTCTCACAAATTTTTAGTAAAGTGGAAAAAGACAATTCGATTCGAGACGGAGATTGAACTCGTGACCTTTGCCTAACCAGGGCAATGTTCTAGCCACTGAACTACCCGAACCGTATCGAATCAAGTTGAAATTCTCCACCGTATTTTAAACGTCATTTAAGAGTATGACCAGAGCCATCTATCGAGCTACTCAACAACTTGATACCAATGAACAGTGTTACAACCATTTTTAAACATTGATGCGATGGACTCCACTCAATCTATGGATAAATTTTCAAAGCAACTTAAGTTCCTTATAATAGATTCTTAAATGAAAGGAAAATTAACTATGTTTTAAAATTATTGTGTTCATATTACAGTCATACTACATATTTGGACATGAAATACTACTCATTTATACCAAGTTACAGCTTGTTGCAATTACACATATGCCAATTACTATTAAAAGAGATATTGCGTAAAGATTATCAACGAAAATATGTAGCATATTCAACAAAATTAACACCTAATTCTAGTCGTAATGTAATAAATATAATACTTGTGACCAATGTACTCAGACCGAGCATGTTCAATTTGATGAGAGTCGCCCTTCTTCTAAAGACTTGTTTTTTCGTTAGCAACCACTTGCATTTAATCCATCAGAATATCGACGGTCTAATCAATAAATCGGGTGAGTTAATTTTACATCTGCATGCACTAGGTAATGATCGGAATAACAATCCTGCATTGAGTTACAATACTAGTATTGCAACTCAATGCAATCCTGTCAATATTATATGCATAACAGAACACAACATGATTCAGGCAGATGTGAAGTTATTAAAACTTCCTAATTTTGTGATCGGCTCATATTATACAAGAAAGAGCAGACACAGTGGGTCATGTATACTGGTGAAATCAACTTTTAAATTCAAAAGTCTACCTGAAGTCAATGCACTGAGTATGGTTAATATTTTTGAGTCTTGTGGTATTGAGTGGATAGAACATAATATTTTAATAATATGTATTTACAGATCACCTAAAAATATAAAGGAAAATATTGAGTTGTTTTTTGACCGGCTTGTGATATTGTTAGACAAAATAGGTTATAAAAACAAGAAAATTATTTTTTGCGGGGATTTTAATATAAACCGAACTAATACCTGTAACACGTCACAACAGTTTGAGCACTTATTGAGTACATACAATTTAAAATTGTCAATAAGCGACCCGACTAGGTTGAGTTCAATGACCTGTATTGATAACATTGCACATAACGTTAAGAGATCGAAATCACAAGTCATTGACTTATCACTTTCCGATCATACAGCACAACTACTCTCTTGCCCTATACGGTGAAATACTATTATAAGGCACTGGCTTAAAATGAAACGGGATTATAGTAGGGACAACATTGCAAAATTTATGAGTTTTTTTAATATTAAGTTGTTTTATGACCAATGCTTTCCGGGTTAAAAAAATTAATATATCAGTAGTGAAAAAAATTAAATGGATAAGTAAGGGCTTATAGCTGTGTTTAAAAAGGAAACGACAAATGTTGTGGCGGTATAGACTCTCACGAAGTACGGAACTTAAAATACAATACAAAAAATACACAAAACTTCTTAGGGACATCATTGATAAAACACAAAAAGCACAGAATAACTACTATATAAATTCAGCTAAAAACAAAAGTAAAGCTACGTGGCAAATAATAAACAAATATAAGAGTTTAACGGTAAAAGATGAAATTACACAAATTATAAATGATGATTGCTTGATTACAGCACTGCATCATATTGTTGAACTATTAATTTTTTTTTTGTTGAAAATATAAAATATAATACAAGTATAAATTTGAACTTCCAAAAAAGAATGACATTTAAAAAATCTAATTCATTGTTTATGAAACCTACTGACCCGACTGACATTTTTAATATTAAAATGAACCTCAGAAACTAATAGCACAGGTTACGATGACATACACACTAAAATAATTAAACTAATACCTCAATATGTAGCACCTTTTCTTAGTCATATTATTAATTTAAGCATTGAGCAGGGGGTGTTACCCACAAGACTGAAAGTAACCGAAATTAATCCATTGCTTAAAAAAGAAAAAAATAGAGTAAAAACTCATATAGACCAATTGCATTAATTCCAATCATAGTAAAGATATTCGATAAGGTTATCTGTAGTACTATATACAATTACTTTGAAGAGAATAATATATTTACCGAAGAAAAATTTGGATTTCGAAAAGGAAAATCAACTAATACTGCTCTTTATCATTTTTTGGAACAAGTAATGACAGGGCTGGACAAGAAAAAATGTATTACATCTCTCTTAATGGATATGACCAAAGCATTTGATCATGTAGATCACGAAATATTATTATTAAAACTAGAGAAATATGGAGTAAGTGGTAATGCATTTGCTTTAATAAAATCATACCTCACAGGAAGAGTACAGGTTACGTCAATTAAAAAAGTTGATAAAAATACAAAAACCGAAATAAACTACATTTTGAAATCCAAAATTGTCAAATATGGTGTGCCACATGGCAGTATTCTTGGGCCGCTGTTGTTTTTGGTGTATATAAATGACCTCCCAAAAGCGATCAACGAAAATATGATACTATTCGCTGATGATAGTACGGCTATCTTTATAACTGACAATAAAACATTAAATTATCAAATTGACATAAATAGATCACTTAAAAATATAATTGAATGGATGACACAAAATAATCTGAAAATAAATTTAGAAAAAAATTAATTACATAATATTTAGGAACAAAAATTCTATACAACCAATCTATCACTTAACTATCAAGGCGAAAAAATAAAGGAAGTTCAGGTTACAAAATTTCTGGGTATATAAATTGATTCTGATTTAAACTGGAAGACGCAAGTTGATCAAATCTGTAGTAAATTAAGTTCATTTTGATATGCACTGTATATGCTAAGAAAAGTGGCTAACGAACAAACACTATTAACAGTATATCAACAATTCTCAAATATGGCATTTTATTTTCGGGTAACTCAGTTAATAAAGAGTATGATCTAAGAGGTCAAAAGAAGTGTATAAGAAGTATGTGCGGACTTAAAGAGATAGACTTATGTAAACCCTTGTTTCGTAGGTTAAAAATACTTACCCTTCCTGCTTTGTAAATTTATGAAGCCGCAATATATGTAAAAAATAATTTAAACAAATATGTGAGCCTGTTCAGCAAAAGACATAAAAATATACTTCACATCGATAAATGCAGGACTGAACAATTTAGAAAAAGCAATTTTTGGAATCAGTGCAAAGATATATTATAAATTGCCTGATTACATAAAAACCTCTGAATCCATTTTCATACTTAAGGAAAAACTCTATATATTATTAACTGATAAGGCTTATTATTCGATTGAGGAATACTTGGATGATAGGAATCTATGAGTTCTGTGACATTATATTATTATTTTCACTTTTTTTTTTAATTATTTTAATAATAAGGACGTTTATTTATTTTTATTCCTATTTTCCGACGGAGTTCTAATTTTGTATAATTCTTACTGATATTGATTGATATATAATTTAATATTTAATACATTACATTATTGTACTACAAGGCATGTGCCTACAAGGCATGTTACGGAAGATCACAATATGTAAAAAATATTAATAATAACCCTCGAGGACAGTCGTTAGATTCGCTTTTTAAGTCATCCACTTTCTGATATTAACAAAAAAATGTATCAGAAAGTTATTGAAAAGCTCACATCCGCAGGGCAGCTTGTGGCGAGCTGAATGTGTGTGGCTACACATCGGTCCCGATTCCTCAGAGTTTTGATGCCCTTCTGCACCGGTTTGGATTTAATGGCCTAACGGGAGAGCAGTGAGAGTGCTACTCCCGGAAGTGCAGCAAATCTCAACTCTGGCTTGCCTTAATTGGCCGGTCAGAGGGAGGGAGCCAGAGCTATATGCCCGGGGGTGGAAGTGTCATTTTCAAGGGCATAACTACGGGGAAGCCCGCTCCGGGCCTGTCCCGCGAAGGTGAAACCGGCGCCGCACCGCTCGACACCCCAAGCCGCTCACACCGGTGTTGCCCTCTGTCACCTTACAGGCTTGTTTTGCCTATGGCGATTGTATAGGGGGCCCATCTAGTGAGTTGGCAAGTCACCGTCTGCCAATATTTTGATAATAATATATTAAAAAGGCAGACGCCGTTTTCATCAATCACCCAATTCATTTAACACCCAACCAAATAGCCCATTTCATAGTTAGCACATTTCACAATAGTTTAACTCCCATTGGAGGTGATCCATTACTGTTCTTCTACATAAGGCGGGCGTGGATTGCCTGTAGTGGGGGTCCCATTTCCTATTAGATTAAAATTCTCAAAGGGCCTCTGCGTGTTGGACCAATATGTCCCCATGTAAGCCTGCCAAAAGACCGGGTATCTTCATAAGGAAAAAAATAGAAGATACCCGTGAAGAAGAGACAATAATAATAATAATGAGTTGGCGAGTCACCGTCTGCCAGTAGTTTAATAATAATATATTAAAATGGCAGACGCCGTTTTCATCAATAGCTTAATTTATCCGATCCATTTAATCCCCTACCCAATAGCCCATTTCATAGTAATCACATTTTACAATAGTTTAACTCCCATGGGAGGTGATCCATTACCGTTCTTCTACATAAGGCGGGCGTGGACTATCTGCAGTGGGGGTCCCATTCCCTATTAGATTAAAATTCTCAAAGGGCCTCTGCGTGTTGGACCTATGTCCCCATGTAAGCCTATCCAAAGTCCGGGTATCTTCACGAGAAAAAAAAAGAAGATACCCGTGTAAAGAAGAGACAAAATAATAATAATAATTTTATTCAAGTAACAGCATTTTTTAATTACATTATTATGTTACAGTTTTGTATGTGTTAAAAACTTAGATATATATTATATTTGTAATTCACAAATATATAACAACTTTGTAACCACCTTTAACAAACAATAAATAAATAAATTAAAATTGAAAACTAATAATAATAATAATAACCCCTCGAGGACAGTCGTTATCTTTTATAGGAATAACGCAACCCTATGCTAATAGTAGATTCGCTTTTTGAGTTAACTACTTTCTGATACCAACAAAAAAATGTATTAGTAAGTTATTGAAAAGCTTACATTCGCAGGGCAGCTTGTGGCGAGCTGAATGTGCGTGGCTACACATCGGTTCCGATTCCTCAGAGTTTTGTTGCCCTTCTGCACCGGTTAGGATTTAATGGCCTAACGGGAGAGCAGTGAGAGTGCTACTCCCGGGAGTGCAGCAAATCTCAACTCTGGCTTGCCTTAATTGGCCGGTCAGAGGGAGGGAGCCAGAGCTATATGCTCGGGGGTGGAAGCGTCATTTTCAAGGTCATAACTACGGGGAAGCCCGCTCCGGGCTAGTCCCGCGGAGGTGAAACCGGCGCCGCACCGCTCGACACCCCAAGCCGCTCACACCGGTGTTGCCCTCTGTCGCCTTACAGGCTTATCATGCCTACGGTGATTGTATAGGGGGCCCATCTAGTGAGTTGGCAAGTCACCGTATGCCAGTATTTTGATTATAATATATTACAATGGCAGACGCCGTCTTCATCCATAGTTCTAATCACTCAGTTCATTTAACCTCCAACTCAATAGCCCAATAGTAGTTAGCATATTGTACAATAGTTTAACTCCCATTGGAGATGGTCCATTACCGTTCTTCTACATAAGGCGGACGTGGATTGTCTGCAGTGGGAGTCCCATTCCCTGTTACATTAAAATTCTCAAAAGGCCTCTGCGTATTGGACCTCTATGTCCCCATGTAAGCCTCCCAAAAGTACGGGTATCTTCATGAGAAAAAAAAGAAGATACCCGTGTAAAAGGAAGAGACATAATAATAATAATTTATTTCTCAAAAATTTTACACTTGCATGAACAATAAGCTTTTTGCTATTTATTATGAGTTTACATAAGATTTAGGTACTCTAAAATTCTAAACTAGGTAGGAACCTGTATTTTGGAATTTAGTGAAATTCCAGGAAACTTTTATATAAACAACGATAATACGGTACTCAAGATTTTTGTAGTGGCACAATGCAAATCTTCAAGACAAACAAAATAAATAAAATAAAATTAAATTATATAACATTCAAATGAGAAAAAGACATTATGCTTGTATGTATGGATATGTCTGTGTGAGTGTGTGTGTGTATGTATTCGAGTGTATATTAAAATGTGTATGTAGTATTAAGCATTTTGGAGTAGAATTTTGAAATTATGTATTACCAAGAAGGTTTTCTGTTTCACCGTAATTTAATTTTTGTAACCAGTTTATAATTTTTTTATTTCACCGTAATTTAATTTTTGTAACCAGTTTATCATTTTTTCCTTTATATCGAACTTTTTTAATAACTGTATGTCTAGTAATTTGTTAACGTTATTATAAACTTTCCAATTTAAATATTTGAATTACCTAAGAGAATATTTCAATCTGACGATTTTTGAAGTTTTGAGGAATAAAAAAATAAATAAATGCACATACTCATGTTTCTTATGTATTTTTCGGAATGAATTTAATTAAAAAAAATAATTAATTAAACAGAATACATATTCTTGTTTGTGATTTATAGTGTAATGTGTATAAAAAACAGGAATATCATGCAAATCCTTGGTGTATATATATATATCCTTGACTGCCTCTGTGGCGCGGTGGGAGTGCATTCGACTGCTACGCAAGAGGTCATGGGTTCGATTCCCACCTAGGATAAAACTTTGTGTGATGAGCACGATGGTTTATTCTGTGTCTGGGTGTTATTTATCTATAATATGTATGTATTTGGAAATATATAAGTATGTTTATCAGTTATATAGATCCCATAACACAAGCTAATATTAGCTTACTTTGGGCTAGATAGCGCTGTGTGAAAAGTGTCCCACAATATTTATTATTATTATTTATAATATGTTTCCGTGCTTCGGAAGGCACATTAAGCCGTTGGTCCCGGTTGCCAATAAAATTGGCAGTCGTTAAGCCTGGTTGAATGCCTTATGGGCGGCATGAAAAATTTCAACAGCAGGTAGCCACAATCTGCGTCTGTCTATTTCAACATGGCAATGGGCTCACCACCTATTACGTGGGACAGGTAAATCCACACGGTGAAAAGTGGGCATATAATATGCCCTTCGGGGATAAGGCGTGATGGATATTTATTTTATTTTATTTTTGCAATGTAGATAATTTTGTTTTATTTACCTTTATTTTCTTAATTTTGAGATATTAATAAAACGATACCAATATGACACTGATTTATAGGCCATAATCTTGGTTGCCATCAAAATAGTAGTTTTGGTATTGTTTTTTAGATTATATCAAAATGTATCAACAAACAATACAAAGTACGTTTATGGTGCTAGCTTTGTAATGAGTTTAAAAAAACTGGTAAGTTTTGTTTTTTAAATAATATCAAAATGGATCAACAAACAATACAAAGTACGTTTATGGAGCTAGCATTTGTAATGACTTCAAAAACCAGTAAATTTAACTATTTACAGCGAAATTTTTTATAACTTCAATTTTACATGATCATCTTACTTGATAGGCGATATCATTAACTTTCATGTAGCACTGCTAATACCTTTCTGTGTACATATTTCTATAATGTTTAGGAACTCCAGATCCCTAGACATTTATAAAATTAAATTACTGCCATTTCAAGTGGCGTAGAGTTAGATAATTGGATGACTTAAAAACCTTAAATTATCTCCGGCCGAAACCCAGACACTCTGTATTCTATCTTCATGTCTAAATTTCGTTATTCTCCCAGAAATTGTTATAAATCTTACTTTCTAAGCAGTGTATTAATTTTATTAATACAGTTAATACATAGTATACAAATGAATTTAAAATTCTAAAAAATCTAATAATTAGGGGACTGGTGACTAAACTAGATACAATTGTATCTGTATTTATAGGTAACCAGGTTTCTTACGTCAGGCGATTTTTATATACATGCTTACAAAGAGTGAGAACTAAATACCTAGAATTAAGAACTAATAAAATAATTAATACACCATACTAATTACATTAAGATAAAGATATTATTTAACATTGAACCACACACACAAACACCTTAATAACTGCCCTCTGTGCTCTTTCCAGACCCAGAAGGGTTGTTTTAGGTGCTCCGCCCCATGCCAGTATACCATGTGACAGAATTGACTGTGCGAGGGCAAATACAGTTTTCAACGTGGTGGCATTTGCCGAGTTCTGTAGTAGCTTGAATACGTAAATCAGTTTACGTGTGCGAGATATAACGGACATAATTTGGTCTTTCCAAGAAAGCGTTTCATCAATGAGCACTCCCAGATATCTAATGATAGGCTTGCGTATAATTTTAGCACGTCCAACCTTCGACTATTAGGGTGGTGTTATCTGCATTAGTAAATATGGAGCATCCGGAAAAGCTGAGCTGACATAGCTGGTTTATATAAATCAGAAAGAGAGTAGGACCTAAGACACTACCTTGTGGGATTCCACAGCTGGATAGCTGGGCAGTCTCACTAGTGACACCATTAATAATTGTACATTGCGTCCGGGCATCTAAATAATCGCGATTTTTTTTAAGTAATATTCCTCTAATGCCAATGCTCTCTAGCTTTTTAAAAGCAATGGTATGGATACTGTGTCAAAGGCTTTTTTTAGATCAAGAAAAATCCCGACGCATTTATACTTTTTATCCAAAGTTCTGGAGACCGTTTCAGCCAATCTAGAAACGGCGTCTTCTGTAGACCTGTTTCTACGAAAACCGTACTGATTGTTCGAGAGTATGTTCTCATCTTCAAGACAATCTAATAATCTTCTATTTAACACCTTTTTCAGGATCTTGGACAAGACGCTTAGAACGGAAATAGGTCGATAGTTTTCAATATTACTCTACGTCTTTATAGATTGGGTGCACGAGTGCGGGCTTAAGTGCTCTTGGAAACACGCCATTGCTAATGTACAAGTTACATAACTGAGTTATGAGAGGAACCAGGACAGATTTTACACCCTTAACAAAGGGAACTGAGATGTTGTCCTAACCCAGTGCGCAATCGTTTTTTAATGACATCAATAAAATATGTTGGAAGGTAATGGAATAGGATTAGTGTTGTCCGTGGTGTTCTTAGAGAGTTGTTTTCCAATAGTGGCAAAGAAATGGTTAGCAAGATTGGCAGATGTTTTGGGATAGACAGTGTCACTGAGTAATTTAGTTGATGGGCCGGATTTTTTGGTCATGTTTGTTACCAATTTAATTGTTTTCCAATTAGCCTTCGGAAGATCCGAAGGCTTCAGCTTCATTAAAAATTCGGATCTTTACCTGCTTTTTTAAACAGATCGGATTCGTAAGCCCTTTTTAACTTATTTAACAACCTACAACAAACATTTCGATATCGCGTGTATGTTATTTTTAGCAACTCATTACTCGGGTTGCATTTTACTTTAAGGTGCAATCTGTCACGGTTCCGTATACATTTTAATAGCTCTGGAGTTATCCAAGGTTTAATAATTTGATTTTTATGTGAAGTTCGTTTTGTGGATGGGTTATTTTGTATGGTCATCTGAAGCTTAGAAATCAGTGTATCAGCGTACGTATTTGGGTCGGTTATAGCCTTTAATTCGCTTATATCGATTTGTTTGACTTCATTTAATGCTGCGTCCAAGTCTAAGTGCTTTATGTTTGACCAAGTTTTTTTACTACGTTTAGGATTTTCTATGCAAAGAATAGTACAGTAGTGGTCTGTTACTGTAGATGAAATTACCAATGTTTTAGAACATAGTTTTGTTTTTAACATAACGTGATCGTAGCATGTATTATCATGTGTAACAAAAAATTGCTTAGACAGATAACCTTGCTCCGCGAACATATCAAGGTATCGGTCAGCAGCTGCGGATTGCCTTTCCGGCAAGATATCAATGTTCATATCACCAAGAACATATACGGTTTTATTTTATTATTTGTAAATATATCTGTATTTTGAAACGAAGGCGATCGGTAAAAAGCTACCACTGCAATGTCATTTATAAATATGCATTCTAATGCAGTTCCTTCAGTAAGTTATTTTAGGTTGTTCAATTTCACAATATAAGTTGCTTCTGACATATATTACTACTCCATCACAATAGGGCAGCACTACGGAAAGGCGCCATTTTTGTTTCTTAATTGGAGTAGTAGGTATATACGCATTTTTTGTAGGTATGCCACCTCTAGTTACTCTAAGGTCCTAGGTCCTGCAGTGCTATTTTGTAACTTTGACAGTGAATGTCGCTTTGGTTGGTACTTCATCTAAGGTACCATAGGCACCACGCTTTGAAAGCAACTATCAGATACGTAATAGCCTTGCTGTAGATGCGTGCGTCTGTGAGCCATTTCGTACGTTTCAATGAAGTTTACTTACTTCTTATTTAAATTCTTTAGCATAGCGGACTGCCATGCGGGATAGTGAATGGGCCCCTTTAGACAAAATATGTCACTGAGTTGGTTGAAGGTGAAGGAATGATGTGTCATGACACAAAGGCTGAAAGAGCCATGCCATAAATTTTATTAAAAATAAAAAAAGTTGAAGTGTCAATTGTCAATGACAATACCACTTCTGAAGCTTTGAACGTCACTGTTTCGATCGACGCCATATTTAATTATTTATTGCTATTTACTGGAAGCCATTGGCATTTTTCGTTCGTAGTGTTAAATTCTTTATTAACTTTGAATATTCTTTGAATTGTATTCTTCTGTACGTTTTGGATTTATCTATATTATTTTGCAAGAGTAGTTATAATTAAATATTCTTTACAATGAGTAATTCAACTTCTACACCACTTTTTGCATGTTCCCGTTGTTTTACAAGACATCCTTTTGAGGAATTATCAACTGGTGAACAACTTTGCAAGGTTCGTCTGTCTTGGATAAACAATAGTTGCAATAGTGCTTGCGTGCGTCACATTTTACTGTTACGTTCAATTACTGAATCGTTATTGCGTGATTTTTCAGGAGTGTCGCGGCTCATTCCCTGTCGTCAAGTGTACGTATTGCCGTTCTGAATTTCAACAAACAAGGTCAGCTGCCAAATTAAACACTAATTTTAGTTATTTTTAAGTACAATATGTTGGGATTCTTTTACGAGACTACAACTGAGAGTACATGGATTTGTCCCCGTTTACATATCTCTGCCAAAGTTTTTCAACCCTGTCTAGAAGCCATCCTGATTGTGGGGTTATAAAACTTGGATTTTTTTTTTCAAGTCCTGGACTTTACTTACTGTTTTTTATACTTACCCCTATTAGTGATCCACCCTGACTGCATGGATAAAATACTAGTTATATAAATATATTTATATAACTAGTATTTTATCCATGCATGCATACTAGTTATTTATTTATTTAAATAAATAAATATTGTTGGGACAACTCACACAACGCCATCTGATTCCACACTAAGCAGAGCTTGTACTATAGTAACCAGATAACTGATAAACATACTTATATATTTCTAAATACCTACATATTTTAGATAAATAACACCCAGACACAGAATAAACCATTGTGCTCATCACACAAAGATTTATCCTGGGTGGGAATCAAACCCACGACCTCTTGCATAGCAGTCGGGTGCACTCCCACCGCGCCATAGAGGCAGTCAAGTATATCAAGTAAATATAGCACTATGGTGTGACTATGGTGTCAGTGTGAAGTGATATGATAATTTGACTCATTGAATCAAACTACAGGATGTACTATACCAAAACTTAACATTGTAAATAATACAATGTTTACTGCAGATTTATTATGAGACAGTATGAACATATTTTTTTTAGAAACTGACCAATGGATATTATTTGAAAATTATTAATATTGTATTAATCTAAATGGTTATTGTTAGCTCTCTGGAATTTTCTCTAATCCTTCTCTTGACTTGCCACATTCAATGAAGCCTGACTTATTCAATAGATAGTAAATAGTTTGATCTGCTGGCATGTGATTTAGGCTCGGGGAGAGGCAAAGCAAAAGAAAAATCCAGAGGTTTAGGCAATCCCTGCCACTATTAAAAAATGTAAAAGTTAACCTATTAACTTCTTATTCTTAAATCATAGGACCAATTTAGTTTGAGTTTGAAATCGAAATAGATAAGAATTTGCAGTAAAGAAATCTTATGGCGAGATTTGATGTGTAAACCCAAGCATGTTGCAGTCAAAATCTAGGATCAAAGTAGTGTTTTGGTGATCATAATTTTTGTATAACATTATCTAACTAGATGACCCTTTGTGACTTTGCCTGTGGCATACTTTGAACACTTTGGCTTTACTTTTACAAAATGTATGAAAATTTGCCCGATATCTGCCTCCGCATACTACCTTCTTCTAGAAGCTGAAACCGGCAACTTTGAAACTTGTTTCGGGTTTCGGCGACTCGCCGGCCAGGGCTTGTAACCGGTTTAAAAAAAACCGGCAAATAAAGGTTAAAACCGGTTTTTACTTAAGGTTTCGTTCGGAGCGCTTACAAAATGAAAGCGGTACGTAAAACCTTAATATACCGGTTTAATCCAGAGCGGCACGACACGTTCACGCGTCGGAATAGCTAGTTTGTTTTGTTTGATTGAACTCGCAAGTTTATTTTTCTTGCGATGTCTAAAAAAATGCACTTGTCCGCAACAATAAAGCTTTACCTCATTTTTTTCAAATAACTTTAAAACAACACATGCTATCTCTTTTTTATTACATAATACATGAAAAAGAATCTGAAAGTAATTTTAATAACTCGTAAAATAAACCTCAGTTTTTTAGAAATAACCTAACAAAAAGATAACTAAAATTAAGGAACTGCATTCAAACAAAATAATTAACTTTTTGTAATTTTTTTTATAGAGCACCATGGCCACCTCATTATTTTAGTACCTTCTGTTTCCTCCACGGACTCTTCTCAAGATTTGTATGCGACCAGGCATACTAAAAACAAAGTCCCTTAAGCGGTATTGAGGTATATTCTCACACTTTCCAATAAGGGTCTGTTTTAAAGGGTTTCGATTCCTTACTAAACATCCCGAGCTCGTCCCATACATGCTCTAAGGGATTCATGTCAGAACTCCTCGCTGGCCAGGCTATGAGATCGATACCGACTTCTTGAATGTATTATCGCCCATATTTGTAAGGAAAGGACCTGCATGTTCACTCAGGATTTCCATTATGTACCTTTCTGCTTATAATGACGTTCGACTTTTGGACCGTGAGCTGGTCAGTATGGTGTCAGGTTAGATTCTGCCAGGCGTCTTCTTACTGTATCATCACTAACATACAACATCTATCCTGGAGTGTAACAGATGGTGTTGGATCGTAACAGCTGTTCGATGTCGATTCCGTAATGAAGTCGTGACGGTAAAGTGAACTTTTCTGGCTATTGTACACCTTTGGCGACCGATTCCTGGTCTTCTTAGATGTTGTCCAGTTTCGTCATATCTTCTCAGCACTCTTTGGAAAGCATCGCACCTCAGTTTCTGGCCACTTTGCTCTGGCTCAGTCCAAGCTCCAGCATGGTGATGTTTCTGGTGCATTCTTCCAAACTTAGAGGCATGATTTTATGCGGATTAATCGAATTGAATAATGAAAAATCAATTTCAAACCCAATATTTATACAAAATTTAAAACAAAGTCGAAAAAGTCAAATTTGAAAAAAGGAATCACAAATTGAAAATGGAACACCGAGAGATGCGGTCCAGATTCCGATCAAGGTCTGCCACAACTTAGCCTCAACATCCGTCCGCTTTGCCTTCGGGTGAATTACATATCTCCCGTGTAATGTACTATCATCTGCATAGCAATGTATGGTGCCCAAAGACAACATATCATTGATATACAGAAGAAAGAGAATGGGCGACAAAACGGACCCGTCGCACTGCCTGATAATTATATCAGGCATTCCATTGCCACAACTCGTGAATGTCGGAGGCTGCTTGCCACGGTCATCGATCCGCGAATTGGCCGCGAAGAGCTTGGCTAACAAGTCCGCTTTGTCTCGAGCCTTATGAGCCAGGGTTCCGTTAGGGTACCGCAGCGGTGGCTGCGAAGGTTAGCAGAAATTAGATTGCGATTCTTTGGCCAGTTGCCAATATCCTTGGCTACCCGTTGGATGCGAGGTAAGCTCTAGGCCAAGCCGCGTTATGCGCTGGGTATCCGCTCTAATGGAGGCCCTTTTGCTGGCCTTCGTCGCTCTGTTGTAAGCGGCTCTGTTGTAAGCGACTGTTGTAAGTGGCTCTGTTGTAAGCGGCTCTGAGGTTGGCCACATTCAGGTCACCTGATGCCCTAGTACTAATCCAGGCGCGATACGCTGACTGCTTATATCAAACTGCTTCAGCGCACTCACGCCCGAACCAGGGACGGGCTTTGCGGATGCTGGCGACATCAGCGTAGGGGATGTAGTATTCCATTCCTAGTGTGATCTATCCAGCAACAGCAGCAGCGCTCTCCGATGGGGCCTTTCCTCTAAAGCAACGCTAACCCCAATGCAAAAAAATCACGTTAGCCGTCCCAATCTGCTGACGAGTAGTGCCACAATCTCCGCGCTGCTACTGCAAGACATGTAGGAGATAACACCTGCATTACGGCGCGCGCGACACAGTAATCGGAAGTACCCAACGGAGCACCTACCGATACACTATACTGGACTGAGAGGGTGCATGGTTTACCACATCCGATATCCTGGTGGTCTGGTGTACCAACTGTGTCAAGTCATGCGAGAGAGCGACGGTATTGGCGGCTCGTCCCGCATGGTCAGTTTTGAGGGAGCCCAGCCATTCTGTATGGTGTCCGTTAAAGTCCCCCAAAAACACTAATTCCTCGTTCAGAAACCGTACCTGCGCATTATCTGCCACCCTGCCAATGTATTTAAAGAGCCGAGTCGTCTCCATATCCCATATTATGGGAACGGTAAAGTTACACGTAGATCTGGCTAATAGAACCATGATCCACTTGTAGCCAGAGGACAGAGAAGGATGGGTCTTCCAGGCAGCGCAGACGGCGAAGACAAATATCCGCCCTAATAAATACGCACACCCCGGCCTTTTTATCGTAGCGGTCCACGACAATATAGCCGGGGTAACATAAATACGACGTATCGTCAGGGCGGTATATTTGCGTCTCCGTAAGGAACAGCAATCCGGGCCGCGCCGTCTCATGATGGTGGTGGACGGCGTTGAGGCTTGTATGGAGTCCACGGATGTTTGTGAACTCCACCTCAAATAGTGTATAAGGCCCCTGTTTCGGCTGAAATAAGCCAGTGTGTGGAGGCCCATTGTCAACATTTATGGCTACTGCCCCGCTCTCCTGGGTAGTAGCGTGATGATATATAGCCTTCAGATAAATGGACTATCCAACACTAAAAGAATTTTTCAATTCAGGCCAGTAGTTCATGGGATTAGCACGTTCAAACGAATAAACAAACAAACTCTTCAGCTTTATATATTAGTATATAGATAGAGGTTTACCAAAATATATTACGCTTATATTTTATTTTAAAAATTTGTCCGAGACTACCAGGACTTAAATTGGTCGTGCTAATTAGTGTCTAGCACAAAAGACCTTTTAGCCTTTTTGTTACCAACTCACTGAAAAGGCAATGGGTTCAAAATTTCTTCCTAATTTAACATCTAAAATAGACGCATTTTATTTATATTTATTCGGTCCTTTAGACCCTCCCCAGTTCTATGCTTCGGAAAGCATGTTAAGCCGTTGGTCCCGGTTGCCAGTAAAATAGCAGTCGGTAAGCCAAGTTGAAAAATTTCAACAGCGGTTCGCCACGTCCTGCGCCTGTCCATTTCAACACGGCATTGGGCTCACCACCAGTTACGTGGAACAAAAATGCATACGGTGAAATGTGGGCGTATATTATGGCTCTGCCTACCCCTTCGGGGCCAGATGAGACCACTTACAACCTCTGTATGATAAGTTGGAATCGTCTGCGGGGCAGAAGCTCATCTATAAGTTGGCGCGCTCCAGAGTCAAAGCGGCACAGGATATTTCCAAGTGGAACTAGTGCCGCTGATAACGCCTGATAACGTCGGACCCGATAGAGTGCCCATCGAGGCCTCGAAGGCGATGGGTTCCCGTGGAAGGCTTTCCATACTTTTTTAACTTCTCAGAGGACGGATCCCAAACCAATGGAGGCTGAGTGTTATTACTCCAGTCTTCAAAAGTAAGGGGTCAGTGCAGGAGATTTGATTTTTTTTTATATCTCATATGAATGAACAACAAACAGCTACACTATGTAATATTAAATAAATATCCATCACGCCTTATCCCCGAAGGGGTGGCAGAGGCATATTATATGCCCACTTTTCACCGTGTGGATTCCTGTCCCACGTAATAGGTGGTGAGCCCATTGCCGTGTTGAAACTATGTAATATTGAAAGAAGTAATGAATGTAGCCCACAGCGCTGTTCACAGATTACCAGATGATTTTAATTAAATTTGAGTTGCTCGAAAGTCGAAATATAATAAAGTTGAGAAAATAGCAAACAAGCTAAAAAAAAGGGATTTTCTCCATTGATAATACCCACAATTATTAATTTGTACACAATTTCTCGGAAGTCAGTTGTCGAAATTTAATTGCTGAACATGCAAATATATCGATGTCCTCAAAAGTGTTGTTATACGAGTCAGCTAGTCGATGCAGGGGTGCACGCAACCCAGCATTCGTTCGACCCACCGCAAATAGTTTACCTACCTGCACGTACCTGGCGCAACACGTATCTAACAGTTCTGGGGACTACATAACACAATATCTACATTATTTAAGGCAATACAATAAAAAAGACCGTATACAATATTAAACAAAATCTGCCTTCAGCTGCGTGCGCCTATTACTTAAGTATAGAAGCCCATACTTGCTCAACAACCTGTCATTAGACAGATACAAAACGTCACATTTGTATACCTACGTTAAACATTCTCAAGCATATCTGCGTACTTATTGTAATAAGGGTTCCAAAAAATTAATCATATCCTGTCATTTTCAGCAAATCTAATACTTCATCTATCTGCAAGAAATGTGAGGCCAATGTTAAGGCATATGGAAAACCAACAGCATGTGAATACTGCAACATTATTGCTGCATTTATTGGTAAGTTGGATATGTAATCTTAAACAAACAAACAGTGTTGGTTCTAATCAAAAATGATCACAGAAATGCTCACATCATTGGCATTCTTTTGAACAGCTTGTCACACTAATGGTTTGTGTGCTAAGCATTGCGTTGATTTTTGAAGGTTGGAGGAGTTTCATTTCAACTTACTTATCTATCCACGTGGGGTTCATAAAGCACTTGTAGCTCCAATGGCTCAGTGTTCTGTAAACAACCACTGTATTAAGCATCTTTCACTGTGGCTTTTCTTCAAATGGATGATTGCTTGATGGCATTTCCATTTTACAAGGGTCCCTGTGCTTTGGATGCCACGTTAGCTACGTAAGAAATGGCTTACGTTGTCCTAGTTCTCAGAAAAATGGCAGAGGTTAAGCCAAGTTGAAGGCCTTATCGGCCGCTTGAAAATTCTAAAAGCTGGTCGCCACAACCGGCTCCTGTCCCATTGCAACACGAAATGTGGGCGTATAGTATACCACTACTTTGGGGATAAAGGGGTGACTAATAAACGTAGGGTTCATTCCGCAAAAGGTAAGGTGGGTGGAGTGGAGAGTGAGCTCCAATGAAATGAAATATGTGTTGGCTTCTGCTCACAGAATACGTACGATAAAACTGATCAAATCAAACCTGGGCTAAACGGGTATCTCAATATTTGATGTGAGCCAAAGTTGGTTTATAATTGTTTATATTGTTAATTGATGGCACTTCGTGGAACATGCTACACATTTTGAATAAAACACTTATTCTTTTCCACAAAATTGACTTTTTAACATGACCGGTTTCGCCTTACGGCATTTTCAAAGGTTGACTAATACTATTTGTTACTATACTTTCCCTTGTTTTTGCAGGTAACAAGTGTCAACGCTGTGCAAACTCTGAACGTAAATATGGGGCTGCTGTTACATGTGAGCAATGCAAACAACGCTGCGCTTTTGACCGAAACGATGACAGTAAAAAGGTATGAATCCATAGACATATTACATATAAACATTTTAGTCTCAGAAACTCACAGAATTTAGAAGAGTAAGCAGATCAAACATATTCCTTTGTTTATGGTGTAATACTTCATCCTTTTCACTCTGTATATTTGTTGTATAACGCTATCTTCTTTTGTCATGTGTAGCAACATGTAACTCACACATTGACGGCGAACAGCGCGTAGCCTGATTTTCTACATAATGTCAACAAAATGCGCCATTTTTGAATCAGGAATTTGTTAGTGTTTTGTGCCAAAGGGAAAATATTGTGTATATATATTTAAATAAAGGTTATAAAAGTATAAAAAACATGGTGAAGTGTTGTGTAAAATGTTGTGATGAGAGTCACAAGAAATCACCAGGAATAACTTTTCACAGGTAATTGATGTTTTAGTTACGACTACGTGTTATTATTCTAAGATTTTTATTAAAAAATGGTGATTCTTCTAGACGAACACTTGAAAAGTTGTTAATATATGGTTCATAGCATCTGTTCCATAAACCGTTTGGTCACTATCGTCATCTATATCTAAGATTTTTGTTAATTTACATACATTTTGTACTGTTACAGCATGTCAAGTACACAGGGACGAATTCAGTTCAGCAAATTGTTTGAAATGACTATATCCAACGTCAAGCTAAATGTAGTGCCCGAGTTAATTAATTATGTTAATAGTGTTTTAGGTTTCCTAAGGATACCATTAAACAAGATGTTTGGTTAATAAACATAAAGTATGATAGAAATTAAAATGATATGATATGATAGCTGAATGCGACCCTGGATTAAGCTACCTGTTTATATGTGTGAAATAGGCTACGCTATTTTTCGCAAACGTTTGATCTGCTTACTCTTCTATATCTGTGCAGAAACTATAGAAATAAAAAGAGAGAGAAAGATAGAAGAACGGAAATTCTGTAGCTCCCATAGGTCTTTAAAGTTGTTTAACCACTATCATGTTACTGGCAGCCAATACCAACAACTATCGTGCCTGCTCAAAAGCACAAACTCTTCTAAATGGATATACGACAAACGGTCAACCATCGAAGACTGACCTTTGCAATACAATGCATAATAACATACATAACTATAAAACAATCATATCTGGGTATTTATTTGTCATAGTGTTTTTCAGTGTCTTGCCTATAATACAAAAGCAATGTTATGTTGATTAGTGGAGAGAAAGTGGCATCCTGTCAAGTTTAGAAAAGTATTGAAATGCAAAAAATAAGTTGCTATGTTGATAACATTAAGAATCTACATGAATAATAACTATGATTCTCTGTACCAACAGGAAGCCTGGCAGCTAATTTTTACCAAGAATATGATGGTTACCACGAAATCATTTGTAGTGTAAACTAAATCTGCCTTTAAAACAGTATTACAATTAGATTCATTGTTTTATTGGCGACATTATGTGTGGCACAATAAGATATGAAGTCGGTACTGTAATACATTAAAGTTAAACCTTGCCTATGTAAATCACAGCATACAGCATAGCATAGGTTATAATCATTTCGTTGTATATTACAATGTGTGCTTTATAAAAGAAATAAAATTTATTATATTTATATTCTAGCCCTTTGACTTTTTTTGGAGAGGGTGTTTATTATAAATGTATTCGAAATAAAATGCTAAAATAGGCATAGTTACCTATGACTTAAAATGGAAAATAATATGACGTCATCGTGGCATTATGGGAGTAAATACATAAAAGAAAATCAAGCACAAAAAAGCACTATGTATATAATTATATAAATATACGTATAATTTGTTGAGTATTTTTTTAACATAAGAAAAGTTATAGTTGTTTTTAACTTATTCTACGACCAATAGATATATACCTTAAAAACTAAGGATACATATCGTGTTAGTAAATTAAATCTTAAGACTAATATCTTTTTGCGATCTGGTGGTAACTGTCCGCGGAAGCGACGAAACACCACGCCCTGTGGCCAGAAGCTCTCCTCCATAACTAAGCAAGCTGCTGTTGGGCACTCGTAGTACAAACGACAGAAAACTGACGTTCCGACTCGACTCGCAACTGCTGCACTCTCACCGTGTAGTTTAGCTTTTTGCGCACGTACTCCACGATGTTCTCCGCCTTAGTGGTAAAATGTAGGTGGGAGACGTACACCGGTGTGATCGATATTGCGGTACGCAGCGCTAATTTGGACTGCACAGGAACTGGTGCAGAGCCGCAACGGTTTACTTTAGTTTGCGGAGGTGTTTTTTATTTTGCACCGTCACGAAAGCATCAGTAGCCAGGTCCAATACCTTTTCTGGTAGGGCCTTCGGTGAAGTGGTTGGGGCTCTCTCGGTAACGCTAGCGAAACTTCGTCGAGATGTTGTGTGAAGTTTGCAGACGGGCGCAGGTTTGCGGGGCTCAGCGGTTGCACAAGCGACACGCTCAGTACTTAGTGACGGTGACAAAACTGTTGACACGATACTCACGTTGAGGTCAGCTCCGCGACGCGTGTTTATGTTCGCATTAGGTGACCTACATACCGCTGTAGACCCACGGAAAGCAACCCAAGCCTTTTAAGCCTAAGGCCCAACAATTTCATACCACGAGTGACGTCATTGTAAATCAACCATTTTAAATTAATGAATATTTCAGAGAAGCGCTCGTGGCCCCGCTAATAAAAAACCATCTATAGTCTATAGATGGTCCTTGGATGGGTGACCACATTGTCCATGGACCATCTGGTCCTTGACCAACTCTCGATATAGATTCTATACCGAGAGTTGATTAACGCAGTGATTAGCGGGGCCACGAGCGCTTCTCTGAAATATTCATTAATTTAAAATGGTTGATTTTACAATGACGTCAATCGTGGTATGAAATTGTTGGGCCTTAGGCTTAAAAGGCTTGGGTTGCTTTCCGTGGGTCTACAGCGGTATGTAGGTCACCTAATGCGAACATAAACACATCTATACTATAGATGGTCCTTGGATGGGTGACCACATTGTCCATGGACCATCTGGTCCTTGACCAACTCTCGATATAGATTCTATACCGAGAGTGCTTTTCACAGTTGCGAGCATCTCCGTGCTCAGGAAGGCACATTAAGCCATTGTTTCCGGTTGCCAGTTAAATGGCAGTTGTTAGTCCAAATTAACAAATACAATGACCTCCCCAAGACTTTGACAAAGAGAAATAGGCAAACAATCCATCTCGAACATACAAAAGCCTCTGTTCCCTATTAATCAGATATGACAGTATAATTACTTAGAACATATTGAACTGTATATGAATGGACTGTATTTACGAAAATGATTATAATTAATAAATTTAGCGAAACGAATCATAAAATTTCGACACGATAAAATTAACACCAATTTCAGTGTAATCCGATTTAGAACTATTACTAAAATCACTTACCCTATTTATCTTCGTGAACCTCTTGAAGATCCCAGTCCCGTCAAGCACACAGGCCCCACAAACCTTCAGCTCGTCGCGACTTACCTTAGGGAATGTAGGTTACCTATATCTACCTAATGGAACCAGCATATATAGGAAGTGTGATGTTTAGCACAATTCTTTTCAGATCACTGAATCTATTTTACAATAAACACGACACAATATTTATTTATTTCGATAATATAGCGCATTCGATACGCGCACGAGAAAAAAACGACAATCGATATGCTACGATACTTTTTCTACGACAACCCGACGAAGATTTATAATTTTTAAAAAATATCAACGTAATAAGTGTTGCCAGGCGACAAACTAAAAATTGCCCATTACAATTATTAACATTCCGCCCGCCAAAATACAACGTATTTTGAACAAGAATAAATAAATTACTATAATTCACATTGGATGTGGGTACTTTCTTAACTGACTAAAAACTAAACTACGAGATAACACATAACAGATTATTTATGACTCCAAAGGCAAAGGACACAATTTAATTACCGGGCGTTTTAACTCTCCAGTCCCGGTTCGAATTGTAACAACCCTACAAACACCATCATCGCCCTTGTAAAGCTTTATTACGCGACCTAGTTTCCACTTCATTGGAGGGCATTGCTCGTTGACAATTAGCACAAGAGTTCCAATAGAGATTTCATTATGCTTATTGTACCACTTATGACGCTGTTGCAGGGTATGCAAGTACTCGATGTGCCATTTGCGCCAAAAATCCTGATGAATCCGTTGTATCAATTTCCACCTCTGTAGAGCACCTATTTTCAAATCAACGACATTTTCCTCAGGTAAAATAGAGAGGGGCTCCAGAGTGAGGAAATGACCAGGAGTCAAAACAGAAAAGTCATTTGGATCTGAACTAACCGGAGATAGAGGTCTCGAATTCAACATGGCCTCTATTTGTGTGAGGACAGTATAAAATTCCTCGTATGTAAGACGTTGTGACCCTATCACACGCGATAAATGTGTCTTCACAGACTTTACCCCAGCCTCAGCCAAACCCGAGAAATGTGGACTACCAGGAGGGTTGAAAGAACACAAGTTCAAAATGAACTGCTTTGGTACCGGTCTTATCTTATCTTATTCGGGGTCGGTAGATACCGCGGCACTGCGTCCCTTCCAGAACTATTGTACCACACCCCATCACCTCACCCATCCCCCCAGCGCCTGTGCAGCGCCTCCATGTACCTCAATATGTTCCCAAGGGGGATGTGCCTGTAATCCTCCGGAGTCGGGTATGCTTGACCCAGAAGACTAATTCTTCTTGCACCGAGTGCCACACATTCGCACAGCAGGTGGTACATGGTTTCGCCAGCGTCCTCACAGGACCTGCACGTCGGGTCTTCCGTGAGCTTCATCCTGTGGAGGTGCTGCCTCGTTGCGTAATGCCCTGTGAGCGCTCCAGTGATTCTTCGCAGCTGCTCCCTGGTATGTGTCCACAGTTTCTTGGACCATCCCTCTCTGATGCTTCCCAGAAACATCTTTGCGTGTCTTAGACCTGTTGTCGACTGCCACTGGGTTTCATGTGCCTTAGTGGCTGCCTCCTTTATTGTTCGTCTTATTACTCCATAATCGAGTCCGACGAACGGCTCCGGTCCAATGAACCCTTCCTCCGAGCCCTTCCTTGCGAGGGCATCCGCCCTCTCATTACCCTCGATGCCCTTATGTCCTGGCACCCAGACCAATTGGATCGTATTGCGTCTTCCCAGCCTATTTAGGCTTTCAATGCACTGCAATATCAATCCGGATTTCACTTCACATGATGTGAGCGCCTTGAGTGTAGCTTGGCTGTCACTCATAATATAGACTGTCTCATCAGTGACCCGTCTATCTAACATTTCTTGCACGCATGTCAGTATAGCATAGGTCTCCGCCTGGAAGACCGTTGCATACTTGCCCATGCTTTGACTAATGTTGCAGTTGTCGCTGTGAACCCCTGCACCTGAGCCGGTTTCCATCTTGGATCCGTCCGTGAACCATATCTGGACATTTCTGTCCTGTGTCCGCATTCCACACTCCCACTCCTCTCTCGTGGGGATGTGTACACTATAGTTCTTTTTGAAGTTATAGACCGTCTGTATTTTGTCTAGATTCATAGTCATAACCCCTTGCTCCTGTGTTGCCTCAAGCGCCATATGCCCGTAGTTCCGGCTTTGGCCTTCGGCTCCGAGCCTGTGAACGGCTTTCCTTGCCTCCAGCTCCACTCTGATGTGCAGCGGAGTAAGGTTTAGAAGTATTTCCATCGCCGCCGTAGGAGTGCTTTTGAAGGCTCCTGTCATAGCCATGCATGCCATCCGCTGTAGCTTGTACAGGGTTCGTCTGCAGCTCTCCTGTTTAGTCTTGGGCCACCATACTATACTCCCGTATGTTATTAGTGGCCGCACCATCATTGTGTAAATCCATTGGACCACTTTTGGTTGTAGTCCCCATGTCTTACCGTACATGGAACGGCACATACCAAAGACTCTCATTGCCTTGGTGGTTGCTGTTTCCACATGTCGATTCCATGTTAGCTTATTATCTAGGATGACTCCTAGATACTTCGCTTCCGTGGACAAGCAAAGCTCTTCGTCATATAGTCTTAGCGTCTCCATTCCTGTTAGGGTTCGCCTCTTCGTGAAATTTACTATCACCGTTTTTTTGGGGTTAATTGATAGGTGGTTTTGTCCACACCATCCCTCGACTGTATCCAGTGCTTTTTGCATGATGTTTGAAACGACACTTGGTACTTTTCCGTTGATTAGTATCACGAGGTCGTCCGCGTAGCCAACTGTATGTAGTGGTCCTCTGTTAAGTCTCCCCAGCAGGTCATCTATCACCAGACACCATAATGTTGGGGATAGAACACCGCCCTGTGGGCAACCTTTTGTGACTTGAACTTCCACTCGCTCCCCCAGTAACTCCGCGAGTATTGTTCTTCCTTTGAGCATCTTATCCATCCATACACAGATTGTGGATTCGATACCATGCCTTTCCGCCGCTGCCTTTATGGTTCCGAATGTGGTCCTGTCGAACGCTCCTTCCACATCCAGAAATGCAGCTAAGCATATTTCTTGATTACCCAGTGCCAACTCCGCCCTACTCACCACGTGGTGAAGTGCTGTTTCAGTTGACTTCCCTGGTTGGTATGCACATTGCATTTTGTGAAGAGGATATTTCTTCAGTGCTTTCCCTCTAATGTGCTTATTAACTAGCTTTTCTAGTGTTTTGAGGAAAAACGATGTTAGACTAATCGGTCTGTACGATTTTGGATCTCCATAGTCCGCTTTGCCTGGTTTCGGCAAAAATATGACTTTTGCACGTCTCCAGCATTCTGGTGTGTAGCCAAAGGCTATACACGCCCTGTATAACCTACATAAGTGTGGGTTTAGTATTGTTTCCGCTTTCTGTAGTAGTATCGGATATACGCCGTCTGGTCCTGGCGCTTTAAATGGTTGGAAGCTATTTATTGCCCATTTAACCCCGTTATGTTCTACTACTTTCTTGGCGGTCACCCAGTCCGCTTTTGTGGTACATCTTCTTTCCTTTTCACCACTAAAGCCTGTTTCGTTTGCTTGTGCGGTTATTGCCATTGAATCTGGAAAGTGTGTCCTGAGCATCACTCTCAGTGTTTCACTCCCAGTTTCCGTATATCTACCATTACAGTCCTTAATCGTAGTTAAATGGTTAGACCTTGTTATTGCCATTGCCTTGGTGAGACGCATGCTTTCCGGGATGCTGCTTATGTTTGAGCAGTGTTCCCTCCATGCCTTCCTTTTTGCCTTCCGTATGGCCTTGTTATACTCAGTGAGTTTCTTCGCATAGTCCTCGAAGTTGTTCGATTTCTTTGCACGATTGAAGGTACCGGTACACACAAATACACATATGTAAGCCTTGAAAGTGCGCAAGCCTCGACCTCGACCCAAGCTAATATCAAAGGGTCCCGCATAATCGACCGCTGAAGACGAAAAAGGTTTTAGCTGATTGATGCGATAAGCTGGTAAGTTGGCCATGAACGGAGGGGCAACAACTCGCGGATGGACTCGAAAGCATTTTATGCATGATGAAACCACCGCATGAATAGCCCTCTTTGGGGAAAGAATCCAAAACTCCTGGGCTATCAGGTTTTGCAAAGTTTGTAATCCAGGATGCATGAAGCGTTGGTGGTAGTCTTCGATAATACGCCTGGTGAGCTTGTGATCACGAGGCAACAATATTTGATGTTTTACATCATATGACAGGTCACCTTTGGAAAGTCGACCGCCCACCCTGAGGAGACCATGCTCATCCAAAAAAGGAGACAACTTTCGCATAGGCTTCGAAAGGGCACTAAAGGAATCCTCCATCGACAAGGAGCGAATCTCCGATGCAAACCTACATTCTTGAACGTGCTTCACGAGAAATAAGAGGGCATTGTTAATGTCCTCACACGATAACTGGTCTAATTTCCTTGAGGAACGACCTTTCAAGTTGTGGATAAAGCGAAAACAATACGCCAATATGCGTAGGATTCGTTTGAGTGTCGAAAATCTGTTTAAGATTTCATCGACAAACGATACGTTTAAAGCTGTTAATAAGCTATAAATTTTTTGCTCGGCTGAAACAGTTTGATCGAGTGACTCCAAGGACGCTTCCGATCGGGGCCAAGTCTCTTGGGGGTTCGAAAGCCAAGATGGCCCCGCCCACCATGTTAAATTCTGGATGAGATCAGCAGGCAACAAACCGCGGGAACCGCAATCTGCCGGATTCTCAGATCCAGACACATGGTGCCAATTCTCAGGGGGAATCTTTTCTTGTATGTCAGCCACCCTGTTGGCCACGAAAGTTTTCCACTTAGACGAACATGATCGGATCCAGGTCAGGGCGACACTCGAGTCCGACCAAGCGTAGACTTCGTCCAAGGTATGGAATTCCTTAAGGGCGTCCCTGAACGATACCACCAAGTCCGCTAACAAAACAGCGGCTAACAGCTCCAGACGAGGAATGGAACACCTACGAAGGGGAGCTACCTTTGATTTGGCGCAACAAAGGCGCACGGCAAATGATCCATCATTTCTAACGACACGACAATAAATGACGGCACAATAGCCCTTCTCCGAGGCGTCACAAAATCCGTGGAGCTGCAACGATACGAAAACATCTATCATTCTGCGAGGGATAGACAGAGAGGAGAGAAGTGAAAGTTGCGACTTGAACTTGCGCCACTCTTGCGCGATAGCAATAGGCGCTTCACTGTCCCAATCTACTCCAGACAGCCATAGAAGTTGTATTAAATATTTTACGAAAAACACGACAGGCGACAGAAGACCTAAGGGATCGAAAATCCTGGCTATATCAGAGAGAATCGATCGCTTAGTGCAGCGACATTCATGAAAAGATGTATTGAAGGTAAACGTGTCATCTTTGGGGAGCCACGATAATCCTAAGATCTTGAGCGAGAAATCACTGGCATCCTCAAAGTTACGGAGGCGGTCAGAATAAAGATCAGAGTCTTGACAACTTTCAAGAAACTCTGAACTGTTAGACGCCCACTTACGCAGGTAGAGACGACAGGAAGACAAGATCTCTAACAATTCCTTTTGTATTAATAAGGCACTCTCAACTGACTCCGCTCCTGACAAGATGTCATCCACATAAGTGTCCCTAGCCAACACCACAGCGCCATGAGGAGCGCGAGACGTAAACTCCTCAGCCAATCTAGCGATACACCAAAGGGCTTGGTATGGAGCACATGACACACCATACGTCACAGTGAGCAGGCGAAAATCCTTAACAGGTTCTTCCGTTGACGCACGCCACAAGATGCGTTGGTAGTCACAGTCCTTCAAGTCGATCAAGAACTGGCGGTACATCTGTTTGATGTCTCCGGTAAACACAATTGCATGCCAGCGAAACCGTATCAACAGGTCGAATATATTCTTCTGCAGCTTAGGGCCCGCATGCAGCTAGTCATTAAGAGACACACCGGCAAAATCCTTGGCGCTTGCGTCGAACACTGTACGCAACGGGGTAGTGACCGAGTCAGGACGTAAAATTCCGTGATGCGGAATATAGTAGAAGTGACCATCAGATGACAAAGGAGGCTCGACCTCTTCCATGTGACCAGACTTTAAATAATCGTCCATGAAGTTAAGGTAAGCTGAGTGAAATAGGGTGTTCACCTTAAATTTCCTCTCCAAATTAAGGAGTCGCTTGAGAGCAATCTCACGCGATCCCGAGAACCGAGGCTTTTCCTGAGGGTTGGTAAATGTCAAGGGTACGACCATTCTACCATCAGGAGAACGACAATATGAATCCACCATATGGTTCTGTGACGACAGTTCAGATTTTGATAAAACGACAATTTTAGGAGGATCAACCCTTTCTAATTCCCAGAACTGCCGAATGCTGCTTTCCAAAGACAGACTCGATACGATAAGACAGCTCTTGGTAACAACACAGGATCCCTTACGAGAACGAGATCGAGAAGAGTCAATGTCAACAGAGCACTCCCCCATCATCTCATCACTATCCAACCGAAAACAGTGCGGACAGCAACAGGTTGCCCTGATCTGCCTTTGACAAGACCAGGCTGGAGAGCTGAAGCGAGAAGGTTAACATTGACCAGCATATCAATAGGTCCTGGTATGTTGAAGAAAGGATCTGCAAGATCCAAATCATTTATATGTTTACACGAAGAAACATCAATTTGTTCTGATGGCATTTCAGTACAAATCTTCGACAAAACGAAAGCTTTTAATGAGAAGGTACATGAGCTATCCCCACTAGAGGGGACTATCTCACAATCGACAGAACCCAGAGTATTAGCAGACACTTCTGAAATACCCTTAACAGTTTGGGCTTCATTTTTTATATCAAGTCCCAGCTTGTGGGCACAGGTTAAAGTGATAAAATTACAAGCACTAGCACTGTCCAAAAGAATGCGAATAGGGGTCAATTTGTTAAACTTATTTTTAATAAAAACCAGTGCAGTAGAAAACAGAACCTGAGAGGTACCTCCGGGAACAGTCAACGTAGTTCCAGGAGACGCTTGCTGTGCAATCTCACTATCCTCACGTTTGTCAAAGTGCAAGAGGGTGTGATGCCTATAGCGACACTTTTCACAGCCAATTGAAGATTTACACTGCTTGACTGTATGCGATGGATGAAAACATACTATGCAGAGCCTTTTCTCTTTAACACACTTAAACCGCTCAGAAGGTGTAAATTTTAAAAATTTTGGACATTTTTCCACATCATGGCCTGGAACCGAGCACACCGCACAGTTAATCACAGGTGGTACAACAAGGGTACATTTTGTGTTTAATGACACTGGCTTTGTAGTAACAATATTAGACCTAACCGAGTTCTCTAATGCTTGACTTCTCCTTTCTATAAATTGACTCAAGTCAACATAGCTCGGGATGTCAACTTTGGGGTCAAGCTGTAACTCAAACGCTTCTTTTGTAGCGACATCTAACTTGGACCACAGTAAATGATATAATATGAAATTCTTGTCTGGTAACTGATATTTACCTAATATGTCAAGATTTTCTTTAAATGTACGATAAATTCTAATTAGTTCACTACTTCTCCTCGACTTCACTGAATCACAATGCAGTATTTTCTCATAAAACAATGTAGCTAACACTCTTTTCTTTTCATAGTGAGACTTCAACGCGTTATAAGCAAGTAAATAGTTTTCACTAGACATAGGATAATTTTTAATTAAGTCTAGAGCATACCCCTGAACATTTGTCAATAAGTAATGAAGCTTCTCAACAGCAGGGATTTCCCTATTATGAATCAGAGAGTCGAAAAGTTGTATAAACGATACCCAATTTTCTATCTTCCCGTCAAAAGGTTTAATGTTTATTTTTGGTAATTTAACACTCAAGCACTTATCAGCGATTTTGGGCTTTTCATTTAATTCTGGCAAACGACACTTAATTGCTTTAACCTTAAATTCAAAATCAGACGACGTTCTCAACTCCGCAGATCTATTATTCGGTGTAACCGACAGTAATACTTCGATTTGAGCGTTGTGGAAATCATGTTCAATGTCCTTTATGTCCTGCAATGAATAACCGCATAAATCCGAACGCTCTATTAATTCGATGCGAGCAAAGGCATAATCGCGAGCAATACGGTTCCTATCAGCAGTAATTTCATCCTCATTAAGAGACATTGTTGTAAATATTATACGATAAAAGTTTTAAAATTCTCGAATCAAAACAAATCTGACAGTTGTTAACTTTGACAATTTAGTTCGTTCAAAAACTTTAATCTATGACAATAAAGGCCACTGTTCACTGCTCCGAATAATGAACTTCAGTGTTAAGCGTTATGATAAACGAAACGTAACGTACATAGATGAGAAAAAACCCACAGCCAAAGTGTTGATACTTTTGTTAAGTACCCACATTCACAAATTTATAAATAACGGGAAAATTTTAGCATTAGGTAATTAAAAAACGACAAAACGATAATATCCTTAGATCGCCTTACAAAACCTATCCGGCTCGAAGGACCAAAAAATGTATATGAATGGACTGTATTTACGAAAATGATTATAATTAATAAATTTAGCGAAACGAATCATAAAATTTCGACACGATAAAATTAACACCAATTTCAGTGTAATCCGATTTAGAACTATTACTAAAATCACTTACCCTATTTATCTTCGTGAACCTCTTGAAGATCCCAGTCCCGTCAAGCACACAGGCCCCACAAACCTTCAGCTCGTCGCGACTTACCTTAGGGAATGTAGGTTACCTATATCTACCTAATGGAACCAGCATATATAGGAAGTGTGATGTTTAGCACAATTCTTTTCAGATCACTGAATCTATTTTACAATAAACACGACACAATATTTATTTATTTCGATAATATAGCGCATTCGATACGCGCACGAGAAAAAAACGACAATCGATATGCTACGATACTTTTTCTACGACAACCCGACGAAGATTTATAATTTTTAAAAAATATCAACGTAATAAGTGTTGCCAGGCGACAAACTAAAAATTGCCCATTACAATTATTAACATGAACTAACCTTAGATTATAGGTTACAACAATATAGTTATTTTTTGTATCTCTTATTATATAATAATAAACATTACATTAAATTCCAGGTTGAGGGTAAGTTACTATGCTGGTTATGCACACAATCGCTCAAGAGAGCAATCGCTAGGACTAAACAGCATCTCTCCTCGGTCGACAAGCATAAACATCGTTCACACAAGTGAGTCTCCTTTTCTATAAACAACTTTCGTTATACCATTTCTTATAAATATGTGTAACAATTCAATAAAATATTTTATTATGTAAATAATTTAGTTCACTAAATCGTTTACTATGTTTCTGTATTTTGAGTGTTTACCTTAAAGTTGTTACTAACCGGTTTTCATTAATTTCTAATAGATCTAAGAGCAGTCACAGGGACAAGCGTAAGTCAGACATGATGAAGTCTATGAATGCTGGTGACTCATCACTCAATGATTCACAGCCCCTAGAAAAGAAATCTAAGATGAATCCCTTGCAAGGTAAGAAAGGTAAATAAACAATCTCCCTTTTTACAGCAAAGATGTAACTAACTTTACTAATACATGGATGAAATCAGTAGGAGGCTGCTAATAAATAATCGAACTAATCCTATGAGGAGGTAAAAGGGTGTTTGTGACGGCTTCACGCTAAATAATTAACCTTCGATGAATCAACCTTTTGTGTTCTATACCGAAGACGACATCCTGCTGTTGAATTTCAGGATAGTTTAAGGGTAAACTGCAGATTTCATTTAACTACCAAGCATTACCATACCGCAAAATGACTTGTAGGCAAAATTTTTGGGCCAGGGAAATTCCACTGCTGTGGTGCTTGGAAAGGATCATTCTGAACGATGCTGCAGACTATTGCTGTGGATGTTATAACAGATTATTCAGAATGATGCTACAAACTGAAACCTGCTTGCAACATGACGCGTGGTTATGTATCCGTAACAGAGGCAGCATGCATGAATGCTGCTGCAGAGACGCTCTGTGGGTAATTATCAACCAACTGCATGCACATGCTTCCTGCAGTGTGTTTACATGACTTCTCATTTACACTTCTTTCGTCTTCAGAATAAAGATGTGAGATAATGAAATGATATTGTACGCATGTCGTGTTTAACCAATGGCATGCGTAGAAGATCAAGCCGGTCTTGACATTTTAACGAACATACATCAAAATCACAGCATGAAAGTCTAAACTTGTGTTGCCAAACATTATCATAACAAAAATATAATATTCCAGGACTGCAAAATAACGGAATTGGCAGGGACTCTCTCAATGCACAAAACTTCAATCCTGTAGATTTTTTGAAGTTCAATAATGATATGTTGTTGAAGGCATCACATTTTGCAGGTGAATTGGATCCCAACAGTTCTGACCACGTGGTTGCGATGACTCAACTCAAAGAGACTATTGCCAGTCTACAAAAGAAAGTGCAACAGAAAGACAATGAATTACTCTCCAAAGATAAATTGGTATGTTTTTATGTTATCTAAAGTTAAAATAATATGCCTTATCCTAACTATAAATCTGCAAGAACTATCTATAATCTGTAACACTTGTGCCCCTTAACGTCTAAACCTATTATGTTTAATTTTTGTATATCAATGCATGTGACATGGTCATAGGTTACTGTTTGAGAAAAGAAAATGTTGTATTAGTATTGTAATTATATTTATGGTATTTTAAAATCAAGCAAAAACACAGGCCTTTCCTAATCTAAATATTGAGTTGAATATTTTGTCACAATGGTTAACTCAGCGCTCTGTATCTGCACAGTCACATATGGCTGAGTGTAATCATATTTTACTTAATGATTGTAGTTTTCTCAACATCTATGCGAACAATATACCAGGCTTTCCTTATTTTATTTCAGATCACAGAGTTGAAAGCCCAGCATCTAACCAACACACAAGATATGAGGAATGAAATAAAAAATAAGGAACGCCTCAACGAGACTAAATTCAACTTGATGAATACCAAAATTCAGAATCTGTTGAAAGAGGTGGCAACCCTGAGCAAATCTGCCAAGAAAAATAATAAGAACACTAAAGCATTGTTGGTCAGTACGGAGAATAGCGGCAGTGGAACTGACAGCCCTAGCACTAATTAGAACAATCTTACTCTTAGCGCAGCAATCAGAGACGCTTAGATATGATAGGGAATATACATGACAAAATAATTGTTTATACATTTAGAAAACCGAAAAAATGGAAATCGGAATTTTGGCAATAATGCACACGAGATATTTGAATTAGAAGTTGTCTTCGTAACATACCTTCATAGTGATTAATGTATATGTGGATATCAGATCAGAGTTCTTTGTTAAAAGGCTTTAAAGATAAGAGTTAAGGGAACTAAAAATTGTTATAAATCATATAATAATCATTAATATGATCAATATTTTACATTTTTTTTGATGTCTTACCCTAATTACAAAAAGAAACCAGCATTGAATAATCTAAATCAAGTAAATCTATGATAATGACAGTAAATTGATCCCAAGAGTAAGAATTGGACATTGTGCGAATGTAATGTTTTGCGAATCGGATTTCGTGCGCCTGAACCAGACAATGAACTTTTGTATTATGTTTGCATTGCTCTCCATACATTTTACTATCGTTGCCCCTTACCTTTGTATTTTATAGTACTGACGCTTATGCGTTGCTCATTTCAACCTTCTATAAACTACACTGGTAAGCGTTTACAATAGTGAAATGTTTAGAAAGCTATAGGTATCGTTTATGCAACTGATATCTACGAGATTTGCACCCCCTTAGAATCTGGTTCCATAAAAAATGTATGAGCCAGGTTTCGCGTTCCTTGTATACTTTATTCATTTTATACATGCACGTCTGGGTATCTGAGTATCTTTCCGGTATCTTTTCGTTTCCATTTGTTTTTTTTTTTCTTCCTTTTTTACTTATTCCACTATTCGGGGTAGAGACAAATCCAATCTCATAAAACTCCCTTCACTTTCTTGCAACTAACAAGACTTTGTATTATGTATATAAGTAATACAATTAGACATCAACTTATTGGACTGTTATAGACGAATATTACAATATCTATAGGCAAAGGAAAATACAAAGAAATATGTTTGTCTGTATTCTGGTTTGCCTATAGATATTGTATAATCATCTATAACAGCCCAATAAGTTAATGTCGAATTATCCAACGCAGTTAACGTACTTTCATACCATTCTATGTGTGTGAAAATATTATAAACCTGCACATGGTATCTAACAAGCTGTTTATACTGTTGATCGATGGCACTTGGTGGAACTTGCTACACAATCTTAATAATATTATAAATGCGAAAGTTTGTATGGATGTTTGTTACTCTTTCACGTAAAAACTACTGAATAGACTTTAATGAAACTTTACAATAATATAGCTTATACATCAGAATAACACATAGGCTACTTTTTATACCGGGAACAAGTTCCTGTGGGAAACGGGAACGGGAAAACTTCTCTACGCGGGCGAAGCGGGTGGGCGTCAACTAGTTTGAATAAAAACATTACTATACAAAATATACGATACACATCAGGTTAGATAGTAAATTTAATGGAAAAGGACAAGTGTTTTTATTCAAATAATAGTATCTAACATGTGTGGTGCCCACTTCAATAAATATTATATAAACGTTTAAGGTCTCTGATAGCTGTGTCCTATTTAACAATTTTAAGTAATATCATTTGACAATGGAAAATATTTTCCTCTTATTTTTTTACTCTACAAATGATTTTATTTGTAGACTTTTGTATAATTATAAGTGTAAGTAGAATTCAATTGACGACGATTTTAATGTTAATATTTAAATGCAACGTTAGGATTTTTACTGTTTTACCTGAAGTACATTAATACATATTAATTTATCGAAGAACATTAAACTGTTAATGACACGTGTATAAACCTATGCTGGTTTAAAATGGTATTTTGGTCTATGACTAATCAGTTATCAAATAGTCCTTTCAGAGATTGTAAAATTTGTATTGTAAAGTACGATATTTTGTATTCTAAGTCGTTTTATTGTATAAGCTCATTTCAGTGTTAAGGTAAACAAAGTGCACAATGAATATCTTTAGTAGTTATTTATTTTTGTATTGTACCAATTCATATCGTATTTAAAATAATTTTACTCGTTAATTTCTCTATTAATAAATTTCTTTGTAAAATAGCCAAGGAACTCTGTAGGCAAATATTATCATTTTATCATTCACACCTTTATCCCTGAAAGGGTGGCAGAGGTATGCTATACGCCCACATTTTTCTCCCACGTAACAGGTGGTGAGCCGTGTTGCCAAAAAATGTTAAATAAATTGTAACTTTGATAGTAATATGAAACATTATTGTGCTTAATTATATTATTATTACCAAATTGATAATCTTAAGTTATTACACCGTTTGAAACGGAATACAGGTATATTCTTTTTTTTTATGTACATAAAACACGCATCATGTCATATTTTGTTGAAAAGATGTCAATTTATTTGCCAGAAAATAAGGATTCCGTCGTACTACCGACATGATACCGACTAGATACTTCTTGTTCAAGAAAGTTGAAATAGATTCTTTTATGACGGACCTCCATTTCGGGACCCACTAATTGCATTAAGTTGGAATACTGTAAAGCAAACTATAGTAATTTAGAGCTAATATTGTTTACACGTGTCTAGGGCCAACCAATAAGTGGAGCGAAGTTTTTGACCTTATTTTATTGTGAATATTTTAACAAAATTCCTAAGAATTGGGTTCCAAATGAAAGTCCATGACCGTACTCATCTACCCCACTGCGAACGGTATTCTTGTCAATCGTCGACGGTAAAATAGCCTTACTTTTTTTTATTGTAACAGATATTTCACTATACAGAACAGAATTTTGTCAAGTGTCTAAAATCCAAAATAAATTTCCTGTAGTTTAAATTGTCATATCACTGTTAGCAATAAATTTACGATTGTATGAGTATTATAAACGATAAATACTGTTCATTTTACATTATATAATTGGATCAACTAAAACTTGATAATATTAAAATGTTAACGTGTAACACCATTCCGGTTTATAAATGACGATTTGTCTATGAACTTGTTGTTATTTTTTAAGTATACAGCGCCTACAGTACGTAAGGAATTAAAACCAGGCAGATAAATATCTTGCGTTGTATAAACGAAAAAAATCTAGTAAGGGATACTGCAAACTAGCTACTTTTAGCATCGGCGACCTCTTTTTAGAAGATAACTGCATTGCAGGTTTTAAACGTTCCACGTTGCACACTTGTAAACGCCAAATAGCGGTGATTGAGTCGCTTTTCGAAACATTAACACAGCGACTGAACGCTGCATCCTGCAACACATTCGGTCTAATACCGGTTGCATCGATTTAGCATCTGCGAAAAGCGATCCAGTATTGACCATTCACTAAAATCAGGATTCCGTCTCTGAAACGCGCGATTCTGTTATCGCGTCCGAACGAAACAAGTTACGAAAACGTGCTAGATTCATGCTCCGATCGAATGTAGAGAGGCGCCACAACACGATGCAACATCGATACAGTCGCATAATTGTAAATCACCGGTGCTATAAGTTGCGTGTGTGCTATGAAACTAACCGTCGATTTTGAGACTGTATTGTGTATTAAAAAAACGACAATACCGCCAATTGCTGATACTGGAAGTAGCTAGTCTGCGAAAGCCCTAAATTGTGAATAAAAATGATCGATGTTTGACTTTCACAAAAAGTCTATCTTCCCAACTCCAAATGTTCATTTAATTATGTATTCACGCAACATCAAGCACTTATATTCTGAAAATTATGCCAACCGGCGGGGTAATCTTGTCTCATTGAAATTAAAAAAAATCAATAAGATTTTATTGTTGATACTACAAATTCTATGGCTAACGAATATTAAGACCCACATCTAGACCTCAACTTTCTAGGTACGAAGAATTTTGATTTCGCTGGCGTCTATATCTTTTCGTATACATATAAGGGCCGTTCCAAATAGCTACCCATATTATTAGGTTATTTAGAATATTAATCGATTAATCGAAATCGGTACAATTCCGAATAAAAACTAAAAAAATGTCACCGAACAATTTTATTAGTTATTTGAAAATGCCCTAAAATCTGTTTACAAAGTCAAATACTGGGCAAAGTATCGCCGAAATGCTTTACAAAACAACGGAAATAATCATATATTTTTCAAAAATCGTCATGATCGCTATTTTATTTTCTTATAAATTAAATAAAAAAAAAATCATCTATACCTCCCGGGACTTCGTTCTACCCAAAGTTCAGAATAGTATATGAAGCTTGAGTATACCTACACCACGAAAGTTTAATCAAAATACATGCGAATATGTTTGTAACTGATATTACCAGTAGAGATAATATATGTGGTAGTTAGTAATTAAAATGTCCAATGTGATTGATCCTAACATAGTTGTGTGTGTAAGATCAATATATTCATATGAGTATAGCTTTAAGTGGGTCTTTAATGTTTAAGTAAGTTATAAATTGTAATTAACAAATAAAATATTTTCATGTTAGCTTTCTTGATGCTGTGGAACAAAAATATTCCAATAGAATTATAGATACCTAACTTAAACATATTGTTAGCGAAAAAGTAACGAAATAAATAAAATATGAGAGCATTTTTTTTTATTGGTCTACCCCTATCTACCCATATGTGACGTCATCGCATAAGTAGGTGAAAGTTTGTGTTGTGAGTGTGTTTCTTACTTCTACTAGCTCAAACGGACCAATTTAAATAAAATTTGATGTGGGTGGATGTGTTATCATAGGCTAGTTTTAATCCCGCGACCAGGTAACCAAAAATGAAATTGACTATATACTAACAAATCTAACAGATTTCAGGATGTAGGTACCTACATGTTTTAAATGCTATCACGTTCCCGTCAGACCACAGAATGGTGAGATCTAAAATATTGTTTACAAAAAAGATAAAAGTTGTATCAAATCAAAAGCATAATCAAGCAACGTCACAATTTACAAATTCTCAAACCAAAAAGCCGAGAAGAAAAGGAAAAACTCAGCTCTATCTATAAAGATCTATTAAATAGCAAATAAAAATTCCAGAAAAGACTACAAAAACCACAGACTAAAATTAATAGAGAAACTTTTGATCTAAGATGAAAAATATCATTTGATAACCAGTGGCAGCTGCAAACGAGCCACGGGCGTAGCCAAGTTTATGGGTTTCAAATCTCCCAAAAATGTTAACGATATTAACAATCATCATCATCCGAGCGGCCGTCTGAGTCGTGTTCACGGTGACGGAAAGCTGACCCCGGTTTGCCTCCTCCACATCGCACGGTCATCAATATATATCAAAATCCCTAGTGAGAGACCGCGGATACGAGAGTTCCTCCACACAACCATAGCAGTATTTTCATAGCCGCGACACGCAACACCTGCTTTTGTTGCTCTAACAGAGACCAAAGGTGTTATAGACTTGCCTTCTGACCGGCATTGTTCTTCCCTGTTTGACCTGGTTTACAAACCTGGACATACACAAAATAGGTGAAAGAAAAAATTAGAATATGTCAAGCAGCCATGATACAATCTATTCCAGAAATTCGAAAAATACAAAAAATACGCCACACTACAATAATTGAAAAACAAAACAAATATAATTCAAATATGAAACTAAAGTGGAAAGGGGCGGAACATCTCGCTAGAACTGACGACGCTCGGTGAACGTTTCGTTGTATGGAAAGGACCCGAGGGAAAGAGAAAACGAGGAAGACTAACACAAACATGGGTTGATGAGTTACCTAAAAGATGTAGCAGGAGACGACTGGCAAACAAAGGTGAGAGATAGGAAACCATGGTTAAAAATGGAGGACGCCTTTACCCTACATAGGGATTCTTATTTATAAAAATACCAACAAATTGTAATAACTGAAATAGATATAAGTAATTAAGTAAATGAAAGAATTAATCATTAAAATTATTATAAAAAAAATTGTATAACATTATACCTACCTACTTTATAATGTAATTGTACATACATACATACATATTGTCACGCCTTTATCCTCGAAGGGGTAGGCAGAGGCATATTAAACGCCCACATTTCACCGTATGCATTTTCGTCCCACGTAACAGGTGGTGAGCCCATTTCCGTGTAATTGTAATTGTATGTAGTTGGACAGTAAAGTATTATTTTATTTGAAAGTACAACAAAAAAAAAAGTAGTATAAAATTGTAATTGCATGTGCCTACCCATGGGCGTACCCAGGGGGGGGGGCAGCTGCCCCCTCTGGCTTTGGTTTGGTCTCCTACTTTTATCGATAATAGTACAAAAATAATTTTTTCCCATTTGCAATAGTTACCTCTTCATACTTTTCATTCATACATCTTTTAAAAATCGTGAGGTACGTCGCTTTTAACTGTTTGTTAGCAGCGTCAAGCCGGACTTAAAACGACTAAAAAACTCACGATCTCTACCTATTAGTTTAACACCGGGCGCCCCCGCTTTTTGAGGCGGTGAGGCGAGCGTGAAATTTTTAGGTCAATCCGCCGTCTTGGACCTGCTTCTGTAAAAACAGTGGGCCATCCAGCGTGCTAAACATAGTTATTTAAGAAATTATATAAATAATACCTGTTTTAATTTATATGTATTTCTTATTTACTAGTAGACGCACAGCGGTTTAAACTAAAGAACGGGATAAAAGTAGCCGGAGTTACTTCTTCAACATATAATAAGAGTGCCAGTGAAAGTCCCGTTAAAATCGGTTCAGTTGTGTCAGAGATTAGCCGGAACATACAGAATGAGATACACATTTTAAAAATAGTTTTTTTGTTATGTAAATAACGTATTTGATTTATCAAAATCTAAAGATGAAGAGTAGAAGCGTGCCCGTCGCCATCCCTGCCAGCCAAGGCTGCAATTCTACTCCAACACGAGTGCCACAGAGGCGAACCATGTTAGGGCGTGCCCCCGAGGCAACGCGCACCAGTTCGTCCCCGCTGCTGCGAAAAGTGTGTGCCAGAGCGGCGTAGGGGACCGTCACCCTACACGCGCGGCCCGACACGGCGGGAAGTGGAGGACGGAGCGGAGTGCAGGGTAGCTGTGTGGAATGTTAGGGGAGGAATGGCAGATAAGATGAATGAGTTGATGGATGTGTGCTTGACAGAGACCAAGCGCAAGGGCAGCGAAGTCTTTGAGCTCCCGGGTGTGATGCTCGCGCTATGGTCTGGAGTATTAGAGAGCGAGCATGGCAGCCAGGGGGTTGGGATTTTGTTGTCCTCGCGATTGGTCTCCGGTATGTATGAGTATAAATTGGTTGGTCCTAGAGTCCTCTGGATCCGTTTAAAGCTCGGCTTGATGAAAGTTTTCCTGCTTACGCACCAGTGTCTTCGTCGAGCGCGATGGAGCTAGAGGACTTCTGGGAGAGTATGAGAGAAGCTCTTAATGTGATAGAAGGAAGTGAAAGACTTATAGTGTGTGGAGACTTAATTGGATGTGTGGGTACCGCTCGCGATGGATTTGAGTCGGTACTCGGTAAGTATGGGGACAAAAGGGTGAATGACGCCGGCAAGCTTATACTGGCATTTCGTAAGGAAAAGGATTTGTTTGTGGCGTACACAATGTTCAACCACAAACAAATTCATATGTATACGAGGAGATGTAAGTCAAAGAGAAGCATGATAGATCTATTCCTAATGGATAGTCGGCTCCGTAAACAGGTGATGGACACAAGAGCTTATCGTGGCGCTGAGCTGGGATCAGACCACTACCTAGTCATAACTAGGACTAGGGGTCTGCTCGCGGGTATTTTTTTTTTTTAGTTTTACGTTGAAAGGTACAAGTAACGCTATTTTATACGTCCGACAATGTGCCTTCAATGGTTTTGGGTTGTGTTATTTGTTCTGCTCGCGGGTTGGCGTCTTCGTGCCAAGTGTCCTGAACCTGAGCCGACTTATAGCATCAAAAGCTGGAAGCTGCAGGTTGCATCCATTAGGGATAAATATAAAGAAAGGGTGGCCGAAAAGCTTGGCGACGTCAATGTTAGTAGTGAGAGTGCGGAATGTGTATGGCAGAACCTTAGGGATAGTATGGTAAATGCCGCTGTGGAAGTGTGTGGAGAGACAAAAAGAGGCAGTAGTAATAAGCGCGATGCATGGTGGAATGATGAAGTTAAAGAAGCCGTACGAATGAAGAAGAAAGCATGGTTGGCTTAGCTTAAGAAAGCATACTTAGCCTCGCGCAATGATTTGAATATGAAAGAGAGAAACAAACTGCAAAAGGTTAACACTAAGGCACTGATAGAGGAAGCTCGTGAAAGGTGCAGAATGAAAGCGGATGAAAGTTTGTCGTCTAATTTCCGAGATAATGCCAAGCTCTTCTGGAAAGAGGTAGGCAAGGCTCGGAGTTGTTCGACAATCTGCAGTATGAATAAAGTGCTTAGTGTTGACAACGATGTTCTAACAAAACAAACTGACGTCCTGCAGAGATGGAGTGAATATTATGGAAGGATGTATGCAAGTAAGGACAGAGATGCCGCATCGGGAAGTGGAGCTCACTGTGACGCTCCGGATCCTGGTGTCATTGAAGTCATTAGTATAAAAGAGATTGAAAAAGCGATAAGGAGTATGAAATGTGGTAAGGCTGCTGGAAAAGACAGAGTTACTGCTGAGATGATCAAGTACGGCGGGTCACGCGTCTGGGACACTCTTTGTCAGCTATGCAACTTATGCTGGCGGACGGGTGAGGTCCCAGATGACTGGCGAATAGCAGTTGTAGTACCTATCTATAAAGGGAAAGGCTCTCGCCTAAACTGCTCCAGCTACAGAGCGATCAGCTTGGTCAGCGATCAGCTTGGTCAGCTTAGCTAGTAAGGTGTATGCAAAGGTTATAACGGCAAGAATGCAAGAAAAGTCGGAAAGGTATTTGTGGGAGGCTCGATGCGGATTCCGTCGTGGAAGAGGTTGCATGGATCAAGTGTTTTCTCTCCGCATGATCGCGGAGAAGTTTCTGACTGTTAGCCAGAAGGTTTTCTGCGCTTTTGTGGATCTAGAGAAAGCATTTGATAACGTTGTGAGAGAAACTCTGTGGGTCTTGCTGCCCGGATATGGTGTGGACGGCTCGCTACTGCGGGCAATACAGTCGCTATACTGGGACTGTAGGGCTTGCGTGCGAGTAGGGGAGAATGTGACGCCTCTTTTCGACGTCTGTACAGGCGTCAAACAGGGTTGTGTCATGTCTGCCTGGCTGTTCATAGTGTATCTGGATAGTTGCCTGCAGAAGTTGAAAGATTGTGATATGGGTGTGAATTTGGGTGACTTAACAGTAAATTGTCTGTTGTACGCTGATGATGCGGTGCTAATGGCCTCATCAGAAGCCAACCTTCAGGCATTAGTCAATATGAAAGAGGAGAGTGAAAGAAAGGGTCTTCGCTTGAATGCAAGTAAAACTAAGTTTCTGGTATTTGTAAGAGAAGACGTAAGAACTAAGTGCGAGATTTGGGTAAATCAGGAATGTCTAGAGCAAGTGAATGAAATTGTGTATTTAGGGAGTATGTTTAGCGCGAATGTAGAATGGCGAGTAACTGCCGTAAGCAAAGTTAACGGTGCTTTGTCCCAATTAGTAAAGCGACAAAGCATCGTAAAAGAAGCACGACTCGCGATTCATAACGCAGTGCTAGTGCCAACGTTGCTTTACGGCAGCGAAACCTGGGTATGTCAGAAGATGCATAAAAGTAAGCTGAATGCTGTGGAGATGCGATCACTTCGAAAATTATGCGGCGTAACCTTGGCCGACCGAAAACGCAACGAAGTGATACGCAATATGGCAGGTTTGAGTGAAAGTGTCAGCGTTAAGCTGGAAAAGGGCGTGCTCCGTTGGTTTGGACACGTTCAACGAATGAGTGAGGAACGATTGACGAAGAATATATATTGTGCGAAAGTAGAGGGCAGAAGGAGTCAAGGTAGACCGAGACTTACTTATGAAGACCACATGAGCGGATTGCTCAAGAACGGAAGAGTCAAAAGTACTCGGATACGGTCAAAAGTACCAGACGTGCATGTATGAAGCGATTAATGAATCTACAGGAAGCGAAAGAAGTATGCATGGATCGCGATGCCTGGCGATCTGTCCTCTCTGACTACCTCGTCAGGGATACAGCGTGAAGATAGTTAAATTAAGTTTAAGTTAAAATCTAAAGACATGCAAGATGCATTAGGTGTATGGTTCTGCGATCTATCCAAAGCTTTTGATTGCTTTCAGCAAGAAACGCTGTGCAGAAAATTACATCACTATGGAATAAGACGCAAAGCTCTCGACCTTCTGCCTTCAAATTCTTCTTCTGTTAATAAAAAAAAAGTTTTATAAAAAAGGTTATTACGCTGTTAAAGACTATTTGCAGGACAAGGACGCATAGAAATTATCTGCTGGCAAAGTGAAATAATATTAAATTGTAAATAGGCCATCAAAAAAACATTCTTAAGTTTCTTGCTGGTTCTTCTCAGGTGGGCCGCGTTCCAAACCGGTGGTCACTCTAAAAATATTAAATTTATCTTTAAACTAGTGTATGACATTTTGTAAGGGCCGTTAAAATGGTCTATGCAAAATAAAGACTTTTTTTTGTAGTGAAAATCTGTCAATTTGGAATTACAAACAGACATTTTAATTTTATTTATCTTTACATATAGATTTGAACTTAAACAAATAAAATAAATATACATTAAAAAATAAATTAAATTTCAAAATTCAAATATATTAATTTTTATATTATACTTGTATTTTACTATTAAACCCAAACACCATGTCTGCTTTAATTTTCGAAGTGTCAGCATTAGGTCAAAGTTATCTATTAATTGTCATTTAACTTAACAGAGTAATCACGATTGCTTTGCGAATCTGGCAGTAAATGTAGAAGCAATATTCTTGACGTTCATAAGTGTTACTTTGTGACCTAAATGAATAAAGATTTATTATTATTACACGCCAAAAGTGCCTAACATGATTATGAAAAAAAAAAAAGTGATACTCTTACACAGCTGAACCGATATTTACCAAATATACCTAAGAACCACCACCAAGAAACGGGATTTCAAATGAAAAAAAAACTGCATTAAAATCGGTTTGTCCGTTTAAGAGCTACGATGCCACAGACAGACACTTACACACCGAAATCTACGTCTTACTTATAACCCCTATTTTTGAGGGGGGGGGGTTAAAAACAGGTAACATTATAAAATATCTGAATTGCCCCCCCCCCCCCCCCCCCTGGCCCAGATCCTGGGTACGCCCATGCCTACCTATCTAAATGAGAAATAATAGAAGGCTTGTTTTTTATTATTATAATAGTAAACCCTAAACCAGACTGACTCGACAGTCCTAATTTTTTTCTTAGTTTATTAGGTTACCGAAAGTGCGCGGGAATTGCAGCGATTGGCCACCTGTCGGTCGCACGCGCTCTCGGGAATAATCATTCATGCCTTCAGTTACTAGTTAATGTATAGAGTTAAGTAGGTATATTATGTGAAATATCACCCAGTTAGGGAAAACGGGCATTATTGCGTCCCGAGGATTGTTTCGGGGACACCGGGACGGATAACTACGTGATTTTAATTGATTGTGTAGGCAGTAGTTTCAGCGTGATGCTCTTTCGTTATACAGAAAATTTCTTATATTATAGTTTTGGCTCAGTATCGATTATACAAAGAAATACCCTACAAAGAAAATTTTCAAAAAGTCTTCAATGTCTTTTGTCTGTCTCAGAAATTCTATTCTCTGGAGTTTTATAACGATATACTTATTATAAAGTTTAAAGTACCTTAAAGTAGGGTAGGTACCTTTAAAAATGTAGTTATTATCTCTTTTTATTATCCGCCACGCCTTTATCTCCGAAGAGGTGGCAGAAGCATACAAAACGCCCACATTTCCCCGTAAGCATTTCCCACATAATATGTGGTGAAGTCATTGCCGTGTTGAAATGGACAGGCGCAGGTTGTGGTGATCTGCTGTTTAATTTTTTCAAGCCTCCCATAATAGGCCTTCAATTCAGCTTAACGACTGTCATGACATGACTAGGCACGGAATTGCTCGTAAATGGAAATGTCAAAAAGTAATCACTCATCCGATTATTATTTATAAACAAGAGGCTTGCATCTGACCACTATCTAACCTGATGTTAAATGCATATGTTGGTGCGCTTGTCTAGAAAAAACTTATTTGCCTGCGGTTTAGCTGTAGGTACCTACGCATTTTGTACCTATACTAGAGGCACGCTAAGATGGCCGTTTTGACGTTTGTCTTTTCATGAAGTTTTGTATTAATTTTAATTACGTTTTTTGTAAATATGTGAATAGTCGACCTCATTAGAGGGTATTTATACTACGGTAGAAAACAGAGTACTTATATTATGTTAAACAAGTAAAGTCGCTCGCGAAAGTAAAGAGAGTCGCTCGCTATAGTCATTGGAAGTGGACGTGTGTCACTCTCGTTACTAAATTGTATAATTTTAAAATCATACTTAAATATCATTGGTTACTGTGCAGTGATCCAAATCTCGTTTCCTCTTGAGACGTGGTTATGGCATAACCCCACCCATAGAAAGGGATAGATTTATTCTCATCACACCGACTTAAAAAATTAAAACTAGGATTGGTGAATCTTTAACGACGACAACCACCCCTGTAAGCTGCGTGAACGGTAAGCAAGTTGAATAACTATCTTATCTCTCATGTAGCTGGGAACACTTTGTACAGTGAGAAACCCCACGTACGCCGAGTAATACCGAACGTCAACGAATATCTCCGAGTGCGCACGGCGCTGCGCTTACGCCCAGTACCTTGAAATAGAAACGGACTTACCGTTAGTAGCCACCGCTAATCAATAAAATACTACCGACATAAGTACCGAAACCTCAGCGCTAAATTCGTAAAATTATTCTTTGTGGCACCAAACGACGCTTGCACTAAACTATATTAAACCAGCTGTCAGCAAGATTGTTTTCAGTTGCTTTGTTTTTCGTATACGCGACTGTGGTATTGTGTTATATTCTAACATGCCTAGAACAACTCGTACACCGCCACCCGCTTCCGAAGTTGTTGATCGTGAATATTATGATAGGGTAAGCACGCCTGACACGATTTATAATCACAGTGAGCTGGAGACTAATAAGATTTCAACCAGAAATAAACGCCTCCGGCCTGATTTTTCACCGGAAAACGAATGGAAGTCTTTTGAGGATAAGATAGTTAACATGCTCGAGACCTGGAAGTCGGACCAAGACACCGTGTTAAATAAACTGCGCTCGGATATAGCAGTGGTTAAGCAGCAAAATAAGGATATTCAAAGAACTAATAATGAAATTGAAAAATCAATGACATTTATGAACGACCGATTTGAAGAAATGAAATTGAATATTCTCAAACTAGAAGAAGAACGCCTGGATCATCGTAAATACATATTGGAGTTGGAAAGGAAGGTTAGTGATCTCCAGCGGGCCTCCCGCTCCTCTACTTTGGAGATTAGAAACGTGCCCCAAACGGAAAAGGAGACCACAAGTGATCTCACAACCCTCGTAGTGAAGACGTGCAGCGCGGTGCAAACTATTATAAAACCTTCTGAGTTACGTGATATATATCGCCTGCCTGGGAAAAAAGGTACAAACAGGCCAATAGTAGTTGATTTTCAAAGCGTTCCATTAAGAAATGAAGTATTGCAGGCGACTCGCTCATTTAACAAGGGTCTGCCCCCTTCGGAGAAATTAAATACCAGCCATATTGGTATTAGTGGCCCTATTACCTCCGTTTATGTGGCAGAACACTTGCACGGCAGCCTCCGCCAGCTTTTCTATGAGGCCCGCGAGTTTGCTAAAACTTACAAATATAAATTTTGTTGGCACCAAAATGGAAGGATTTTTCTCAGGGAACGTGAGGGTATGGAATCTATTGCAATCGCCTCTGCATTGTGTCTACAAAAACTGCAAAAACAGTGAAAGAACCGTTTTCACATTTTTGAAGTTACAAATGATTTTTTTAATTATTTATCACACCTTTATTTTTCTGTATTTTAGTGTCTTTTTGTTGCTAGTGATGACTTTGTTTTCAAGTAATAACATTGTTTATGGAGTGTGGGCACATCTAATAATTTTACTAGCTCAAATAAATTATAATGCGTATTCTTACTCTTTGTTATGCTCGCGAATGAATACACTTATTCCACAATACTTAAAGCAGCATCATCCTTTGAATTATGTACACTGTAATGTTAACTTTAGTGATATATATAAGAGTGGTCTATTTGAGTTTGATGAAAGGGAGTGTTCTTGTTTGATAGTGAAATGCTATTCTTTGCATCAAACTGTGGGACTGGAAATAGGATTTTTGCCGAAGTGCATAATAATGTGTCCATGTATTACCCGTGACTGTATGATATCGAACTTGATGGAGAAAATTGATAATATACTCATAAGCCAAAATTCTGTTGTTCTTTGTTTGTTTACATCCTGTTCTCCGTATATTCATTCACATACTTTAAATTATCTATATTACACTGATAACCTTGATCAACTTTTGTCTAAATGTATATCAATAAGTGTTATTATTTTTCAATATTGTTGTTCAAATATAAAGATCAGTTCTATTATTCAGATTAGTCTTCTGAGTGATGTGCATCCTTTGATGTTTTTATGTACATATATTATAAGATTTTCAAACCATATAGATCTAAATGTATATATATTTAACAGAGAATTTACTAGATACATAAGCCTCGCATCTGCTATCCATTATTTGTTTACTTACCCATCGCCTGAAACTACTAATGAATTTCTGAAATATAGACCTGTGTATAAAACAATAAATAAACGTTCTAACTCCATACTGTTTTATTATAATAATTGTATTTTTTATGGTTGTTCTTATTATACACATAGATGCCTCCTATCTCACACTCGGCGAACTATTCCAACTAAACAACTAATTCAAAACAACAACAATGGGGCCATTAGTAGTTACCAATGCTTGATATAGATACCATATCAGGGGAACTTGACTCCATGGTCACAAATTCCTCGCTCACATGTGAACCAGAGAGTTGTTCCTCAATATTGAGTAGCTCACATAAATCTCTAAAGGTTCTTCACCTTAACATACGAAGTGTAAACCGAAACTTTGATAAACTTCGTTTATTCCTTATAAGAATACAAATAACACCTGAAATTATAATCCTTACAGAGTCCTGGCTTAGTAAGGTTGCAGCGCTTCCGATTCTGGACGGATATTTGGCTTATCAAACATACAGGAACTGCAATCAAAATGATGGAGTCATCATCTACATAAAATCAAACCTATCACATGCGATTACCGAACCCATAATGTCCGACGCAACTTGTTTGATATGTAACCTAAAAACAAATAATACAGTAATTATAGCCATATATCGCTCTCCTAGTTTTTCTAATGCAGATAGATTTTTACGTAGTCTTGGTGATACCCTCAATAATTTTGCTAGCACCAAAAATTTAGTTTTGACATAAATATAAATATTTTACCCTCTAATGATAAATCCACTCCTGCCGAATATCTAAATCTGAATGCGTTTCATGGGTTGTTACCTACCCATGTCTTACCAACTCGGGACGGCAGATGCCTCGATCACGTCCTATTAAAATCCAACAACAAAAGCACAACTCTTGTCTTTAACACAATTATTACAGATCACGTTCCCATCCTACTTAATATTGAAAGTGAAATATCATTTATAAATCGTAAATCAAAGTATGGACAGGTAGACTACCCTTCGGTATACACAACTATTTCAGAACTGGATTTTAATGACGTCCTGAACACCATAGACCCTGACATAGCAGCCGAACGGTTGATATCAACAATTAGTCAGGCAATAAAACAACACACTGTATTAAAGCTTTTGCCCTCCAAACGTCGACTGCTTAAACCATGGATGACTCAGGGATTACTTAAATGCATACGAAACAGAGACTCTATGCAACGCAAATTAAGACAGGAACCAAATAATTACACACTTAAGATAACATTCACCAGATACCGAAACTTCTGTAATAAACTACTAAAAAAACTAAAACAGGACTATGAGAAGCATGAATTTGCTAAGGCCAAAAACAACCCCAGAGCTACATGGCGGGTAATAAAAGAAATTACTAATACAAATATTAGTACAAATTCCCCAATCGAGCTACTGACAGTAGAACAGGATAATGAATTTATCTGTAAATAGAGTTAATTCCTTTTTTGCTGAAGTGGGCAGTAATTTAGCATCACATCATGGTCAGGTCGGAACTCCTTCATTCAAAAGTAAAATCTCCCCGTTGAACTCCCTTACCCTGTTAGAAACTGACGAAGCCGAAGTGGCAAAAATTATCCACGGCCTTCGTAGGAATGCAGCTATTGGGTGGGATGGAATTGCTACTAAGCTACTACAGCAGTGCAGTAAAAAGTTGACACCCATCATTACATACGTCTGCAATATCTCCATCTCCAGTGGCAAGTTCCCTAAGGCCTTCAAAAGAGCCATAATCCATCCCATTTTTAAGAGTGGGGACAAAAATTGTATAAGCAACTACCGTCCAATATCTGTGCTCCCGGCTTTATCTAAAGTATTGGAAAAAGTATTAAATACCCGTCTCACAAAATTTCTAGAACAACACAACATCTTAGCACCAAATCAATTTGGTTTTCGCAGCGGAAAATCCCCAGAGGACGCAGTATCGTCACTTGTCGATCATATTGTAGATAAATTGGACAAACGAAATAAATGTATAGGTATCTTCTTAGATTTAACTAAAGCCTTTGATACGGTTTCTACTTCACGGCTATTGAGTAGAATGGAGTGCGTGGGAGTACGAGGGCATGCACTAAAAATGTTCAAAGACTACTTGTCTGACAGAACCCAGTGTGTGAAAATTGATTCTTACATTAGCAATGAGGCATCTGTGAATTTTGGCGTGCCACAAGGCTCCATCCTCGGCCCTTCCCTTTTTATAATTTACATAAACGCTCTCTGTAACCTGTCACTTAAAAATTGTGCTATAGTTAGTTTTGCCGATGACACTGCCCTACTTATTCATGGTAGTGACTGGCAAACCACGTTTTCTCTCTCTGAACATGCCCTCCATCATGTGACACAATGGTTATCAGAGAACCTGTTAACCCTTAACCTTTCTAAAACAACCTACCTTACCTTTTCTGTCTCTTCGTGCGGTCTTTCATCTCTGAACAATCTCCAAATTAAAACGCATTGTTGTGCACCGCCACCACTCTCTGGTCCAGAATGCCACTGTCCTGTGCTATTAAAATCCAGTAACACCAAATATCTGGGCGTTCACATCGATGATAAGTTAAACTGGCAACTTCACCTGCAAATGTTAAAGTCACGCGTGCGTAAACTTATAACCATCTTTAAGAAGTTACGGAATTCTGCAGATTTCAATACACTAAAAACGGTTTATTTTGCCCTATGCCAGTCTATTTTGGGCTACTGTATCACTGTGTGGGGAGGTGCACCTAAAACCTACTTTCTGACACTGGAACGAGCACAAAGAGCTGTGCTAAAAGTTATGATGCGCAAACCATTTAGGTACCCAACATCCACCTTATATGAAGAATGTCAAATACTCACAGTGCGCCAAGTCTACGTGCTTCAAACGGTCTTGAGGAAACATAGACAACTACCGTACACTACAATAGTAGATAAACGGCGTAAATATCAAGTATGCGCACCTAAGAAATATAGAACCGCTTTTGCCGGAAGACATTATCAGGTGATGGGGGGTCATCTTTACAATATCATAAATAAAAATTGTAACATATATCCGCTACAGAAGTCTCTGTGCAGATCATCGGTCATAGAATGGATCCAACGTAAATCGTACACAGATACTGAAGAGCTTCTTACTTTATCAATATTGTAGGTATTATTAGGTCTGCGGGTGACTATGTGTATATTGATTTATGTGTATTGCGAATATATTATATCTTTGTAGGTTTATATTTATGCGAACGTATGAATGTGCCTAGTTGTACGAATATACAAAAGGCCCTGATGCCCGGTCTGCTGCGTGTGCAATTATGCAATATATGCGCCAGTGACCTGGTATCAGGGTTTTGCACGGTGTTTATTAAGGGATCTGTGGGTGAGCTGAGGCGAGGCATAGTAATGTTGAAAGTAATATATTATAATTATAGTTTTAAACATTATAACTACATTTATAGTTTAAACTGATTTTCTTTGTTACCTATTATAAGTCCACGTAAACCTTTAGCTGTAAGTATAATATGCGAGCGCCCCGGTACCCATAACACAAGTTGAATCTTATCATGGGTGCCGGAGTTCAACCTGCGTCAATGTTATTATAGAATATTTACTGTTTAGCTATAAGTTGTGTGGTCTTGTTATGGAACAAATAAATCATTTATTATTATATTATTATTATAGCGTGACGCTAGTATAGATGAAAAGAGCTTGGTACATTTGAGTGATATGTCCACAATAAATATTAAACCTCTCGTAGTTTTAAATATTGAGACTTTTGTGTGAATGATAGGTATGCAGGTATTACTGGCGTTATCTACATAATTCACATTAACATACGTATGGGTATGACTGTATGACATCCAACAGACTATTTATCAGTGTTGACAATGACCTTACTGCTTGTCCGATATTTTGTAAATTTTTAACAATACCTGCCAGTTTAACAATAACAGTAGAACAAAACCAGCTCAAGTATTTTGCAGGAGTGAATAACTTACGTAAATAACATACCTAGGTACTATACTACGCATCGGTCGATTGTATCTATTCATGAAAAGCACGTCCAACACGTGTCATAAAGAGTTAGTTGATGGATGGATGGCTATTTCCATTAACTCATTATCTATTAATGTTGTTATTTTTATGAAAGTTACAATCCGCAAATTGTTGTAAATATAACGCGTAGGGCTGTCGAGTACGGATTCCTTTCAGTTCAGGTAAACTCTTGTTCACTTTTTTCTATATCTACTCTTCTAGAACTAGTTATAGAATGATATATTGGGTCGTAGACAGGTTTTAGTTTTGGGGGTTTTTATATACTTATAATAATGCGAAAATTTTGGATAGATCGCACAATAATTTAATCATTCTAAAGCAAATTTTAGATGCGTTAGGGCTCTACTTACATCATTGGGATCTCACCTCTCAGCCGCACCTTCGAGTAGTGCACTTGCTGACTAACATGGTCATGGAGAAGAAAATGAAAATTCGAGACAAAACCCTGTACCAACCCGACTGGCCAGCGTGGACCTGCGTTAGGCCAAACTGGTGGCGCAGTGGTAGAGTATGCGACACGTTCGATCCACGAATATCTCGGAGTTTGGGTATTTCCTATGTATAATAGGTGGTAGACCCGTATGTAGGGTCGTCTGGGTAGGTACCACCGCCTTTCTTATCTCTGCCGTGAAGCAGTCCGCTGTGTTTCGGATTGAAGGGAAAGGTAGCCAGTGTAATTACTGGGCATGAAAGGTATATCATCTTAGGCCCCAGAATGGCAACGCACTTGCAGTGTTTACCTTAATATTGCAAGTGTCTATAGGCGACGGTAACCACTTAACACCAGGTGGGCCGTAAGCTTGTTTGCCATGTCGTAGTATTAAAAAATGTATTTAGAAATATATAAGTATGTTTAACAGTCGTCTAGATCTCATAACACAAGCTTATAATAGCTTATCTTAGGCTAGACACCGCTGTGAAAAAAAATGTCCCACAATATTTATTTAACCCGTATATAGTGATAGTATTATGTAGTTACATAATATACCTTGTTATATTAATTAGAGACCCTATTTGTTTAGTAAATAATACCTACCTAAATATTGTGTTTTACGTTAAATAAAGCAGGCGCGGATCCAACTTCTAAAAAAAGGTTGTCGGCACAGCCACCCGAAAATCAGCCAACGACGAGTCGATATTAACTCGCTCATTATCGATGTAGTGCATTCCTACACTATCCTAAATGTAAAGTGGAAAATGTTTAGCCTCGACCTGGACTCGAACCAGCATCTTTTGACTTGCCGGATCAGACGCTTTAACCAACTAGGCTACCGAAACCCACTCGAAACCGACAAATTTCGTGAAAATGTCGCAATAGACTGATAAAGTGTGTTATCACAGGTCAATAGGCACGATGGGCATGCCCATCGTGCCCACAATAGTGGATCCGCGCCTAAAATGAAGTTACTTAGGTACAATTTCCGTAAGAAATGCCATTTTGTAAAATAATGCACCCAATTAAATAAAAATTCGTCATTCGAAGTTGGTTTAGAAGGAAATTAATTTGTGGTTTTTGTAGTGTCCTACGTTCAATTTAAGGAAATTTATAAATTGTATAAATCTAACCATTGTTTAAATCTACTTCAATTCAGGATAATTCCAAATATCTTAATGACTAACCACTTGCTTCGTCACAGGGATTCGTTAGAGTTCCGTGACAGTCACTTAATTTTTTGCCGACTTTAAAAAATAGAGGATTGCAAAAAATATGATGCAGGCCTTCTTGCCAAGGAACGCTCTAGGGCAAGGGAACGGTCAGGTCGGTCCGATACCTTTTTAGCTTAGGTCTGTATTCCAGAACGTTTCTCAATACTCGATCAACGCTTGAGACTAGATTTTGCCTTATAAAATCAGCTCTGGAATACGGACCTTAGTGTCATAAAATTTACTCTCATCATTTTTCCTTAACGCACCAAAAGAAGTATAACGTCAAAAATAAGTAACATGTACAACATACTTGTAAATGTTAATTGAGTTTCATGACATTAAGCTAAAGATGGCTATTTTTATTGTTTTATCTTTTTTTTAGACTTAAAAAGGTTGATAATGTATAATTTACAATAGTTTTAAAGAAAGCTGATTAAATATGATATAATACGTACCTATTTTATTTCAAATTTCTAATTTCAATAGTTTACAAAAAAAAGTGTGATACTTATTTTTGCAGGCCAGTGTATTTTTGGTAAGGTGACAGGCGCCAGGCAAACTGAAAATTTGTCAGATGCCTCTTGTGTAATATCTTAATACGATAAAGCAGAACTGGCTGAAGGATAGCGGGCATTTTACAAAACAATAAACTATCAAACAGCAATTTATTTTTCGGAAAAATATCTTTGAGGCAAGTTGTAATTTGTTTTTTTCTAACAATAAAAAGGCAAATAAGCCAAGCCATTAGCGATAGCTATTTTGTAAATAAGTTGCAATGTTGAAATTTTGAAAAGTTGACATTCTAAGCTGAATCGGTTCTTGACTGCTGATATCATATGGCGTTCTATTAAAAAAGACTGTTCAATAAGTGACTATGGGGGTTGGGGTGTGTCTTTGGTTTTTAAATTGGTTGATCTTTATAGGTACAGTTTTATATTCAAGTGACCCTAATGAATCAGCTCCTTTACTGGAAGACATCCTTTACACAGACGGTGCCGACGGAGAAGACTGGTGTCAAAAAGACATAGAAAGTTATAAATTCCATAACTATCTTTAGAACAAAAGCCGACACCTCCCATGATCTTTGGCTGTTTGTTTTCTACGCCGCTGCAGCTGACTGTTACGATTATTTTGCAAGTGTAGGAGAAACATTGGTTAATTCAATTAAAAACCAGACCAATGCTATTAACAATACACGAGTTGTGCTACAATCGCTTACGTCATCATTTGTTCTCTTGGAAATGACCATAACGAGGTTACAACTTTAATAAACTCTCTCAAGAATACCAATTCGGTGGGATGGGATGGGATTTATTGTATGCGCGTAAATTATAAAACAGAATATTGAGGTATCTACTTGTTGAACCTATTGTGCATATTTGCAACCTTTCAATGGTACCTAATAAATATTCCCTTTTTTTATACGATTGAGCTGGCCACCGTAGCCTATGAACGTTTGTAACACCAGAGATGCAGCACTCGCGCTGCCGACAAATACGAGCCTAATGTGTTTTAGAGATCAATGCTGACATAAATTTATAAAAATGGTGACAAGTCCATCGCTCCTCTTTTCTTGACAACAACATACACAATCTTCGTTTGCCTGCTCATTATACATATAACAAAACGTCACGTATATAAAATGCTGGGCATTATTTCACAACGTAACATTCGAGTTACACATTGAATTGAATATGCAAGCTGATAAATATTCATCATACTGGCCTCCTGACTACCCCATCAGTGATACAGCGTGAAGATAAGTTAAGTTATAGGTCGCGCGGCGAATGATGAGCTCTGTAAGAAAGTGGAAGGAGAATGCGCAGAACTCATAAATTAGATCTAATTGGCGGGGTGACAGGGGGTGAAGGGCGGGAGTGTAGGAGCGTGGACGCAGGAGTGGTCGAAATCCTACACGCACACTAGGGCACAGCTGCACACTACTCTGCGATACGTCGGCACGTGTTGTCATTAGTCTCTGTACTGTCATAAAATATTCTTCTCTTTTTGACAAATCTTTTAATAGCGTATTGAGGTTTTGATGCCCCGAGAAAATTGTCTGTCCAATCTAGACAAGAAAGAAAAATGGTTTATTATGTAAATTGTTTGATCAAATATTTATACCAATTATAACTATATAACGCAGTGATAGTGCCAACGTTGCTTTACGGTAGCGAAACCTGGGTATGTCAGCAGATGCATGAAAGTAAATTACATGCTGTGGAGATGCGATCACTTCGAAAATAGTGCGGCGTAACTTTGGCCGACCGAATACGTAACGAAGTGATACGCAATATGGCAGGTTTGAATGAAGGTGTCAGCGTTAAGCTTAAAAGGGCGTGCTTCGTTGGTTTGGACACGTCCAACAAAGGAGTGGGTAACGATTGACGAAGAATATACATTGTGCGAAAGTAGAGGGTAGAAGGTATCAGGGTAGGTCGAGATTTGCATATGAAGATCACGTGAGCAGATTACTCTAAAACGGAAAAGTCTAAAGTACACGGTTACCCAGACGTGCGTGTATGAAGCGGTTGATGAATCTTAAGGAAGCGAAATCAGTATGCATGGATCACGAAGCCTGGCAATCTGTCCTCTCTGACTACCCCGTCAGGGATACATTGTGAAGATAGTTAGTTTAGTTATAAATTTTCGACAATTTCATTGTTTAATACAAAAAAAATTAAAATCACGCCTATCATTCACCGGGGTAAGCAGAGACTTCTTCCATTTCTTTTACTTTAAATAAGTATTGTCAGTGTCACACACATTTTATACATATTTCTACATTAAAATATTACAATAAAAATGTTTTTTTTTAATACGATCATTGAAAAATAAATGAAATACCTATCATGGTTTAATATTTTAAATAAATAAAATAAATAAATAAATATCCATCACGCCTTATCCCCGAAGGGGTGGCAGAGGTATATTATATGCCGACTTTTAACCGTGTGGATTCCTGTCCCACGTAATAGGTGGTGAGCCCATTGCCGTGTTGAAATAGACAGACGCAGGTTGTGGCTACCTGCTGTTGAACTTTTTCAAGCCGCCCATCAGGCCTTCAACCAGGCTTAACGACTGCCATTTTACTGGCAACCGGGACCAACGGCTTAACGTGCCTTCCGAAGCACGGAAACGCTCGCAAATGTAAATGCCACAATGTGGTCACCCATCCGAGGACCAGCCATAGTGAAAGTTGCGTAACTCACTGATCGTTTACAGAACACTTAGACCGCGGGGCCACGAGCGCTTCTATATATCTTATATTTTAACGCAAAACACTTTGAACTCACTTGTTGTAAATAATATAAACCTACTTACGTACCCACCTACCTAAGTTATAAAAAAAAATGTTTAATGGTTCAAAGCAGAGTCGAGTCGTATTAAACTTGATTCTTTGTGTAAATATATTGTGCGCGATTATACATGCGCAAACTATCCCCACTAATTTTTGTCAGAGCTCATCATTCGCCGCGCGACCTGTACTTAACTACACCTATTTATCGTCCTCAACCTCAACTGACACCTATTTATCGTCGTCTGCGCACTGTCATGACTCGTGGCGCGGACTGTACTTAACTTAACTTATCTTCACGCAACTTAGCTTCACTTATCATACTGGCAGTACCAGCTTACGAGAACTACAGCTTAAAAAACCTAAGTTTAGTTTCCACATAATATATGTACTTATTACTTATTGACTTATTTATATTTTATATTTTTTTAATATTATAAAGCTGAAGAGTTTGTTTGTTTGTTTGGTTGAACGCGCTAATCTCAGGAACTACTGGTTGGATTTGGAAATATTCTTTTTGTGTAACATAGCCCATTTATCAAGGAAGGCTATATGCTATATATCATCACGCTACTACACTAGGGAGCAGAGAAGAAGTCATAAATGTCGACAAATCGGGCAAATTTTTATGCGTCATTGTGGCATTTATAAGCGACGGGATTAAATAGGTGCGACGGGAGGTCGAAATATTCCACGGGCGAAGCTGTCATCTAGTTCATAATAAAAGCAATTGCCGCCTTATGGAAGCGACATATAGCAAATTAAGGGTCATATTCGTAGTCTACATGACTACTGAGACCGTCCCTAAGGTTCGAAATGATGTGCCTCTTGCCGCTAACTTCGGCGTAGTAAACGGGTCTTGTTAAAATAATGACCGTTTGCGATATCGATTAATCGGGCGCTAGTCCTAAGACACAGACACTCAAAAGCAACGAGAATCCTAAGTGAATTTATGCAAGGCTTGGTTAGGATATAATTATAAATAAATTATTTTATTCGCTCACGGATACGGAGGACCAGGAGGACTTATAATATCTATAGAGAGAGGACCATCATCGAGCAGGTTGCCTTCGCCAGGTGCGGAACCAACCCTGAAAAAAGGTTATATATCCACTCAAAAATCAGTCAACGGCGAGTGCTAACATAGGAATCACCCAAACTCCGAAACACACATTTGACCCGGGAACCGAATCCGCGGCAGTCCCATACACTACCACTGCGTCACCGAGGCAGTCGATTATCATTCATTATCGATATAGTGCATTCCTACAATATTGTAGTCAACAAGTGCTTTTTAGGTAAAACTTCATTCTCAGAGGTGTCATTCGATTCGGAATACCATATAGATGATATTTGAAAAACAATTAACTTCCGCTCACAAAAATGGCAAAAGCAATAAAAAACTAGACGCGTTGGTACATGCATATATGCACACACTATAGCTGCGTATCGTAACGGGGTGTAGCGAGTCCAGAGATTTATCTCATCTAAAAAATTGCGTACCGCGCTAAAAGAAGTTTTTCCTTCAAAAATTGACCGGGATCGACGTTAATGATGATGATGATGAAAAATAAATCTACACTGAAAGACTCCTAATTGATTACACAGCATTATTTAATAAGACCTGTAGATGACCGGAATCAACGTTAGATGATGATGATGATAATGGTCGCGAGTCCAGAGATTTTATCTCATCTAAAAATAAGCGTACCGCGCTAAAAGAATATTCACTTCAAAAATTGACCGGGATGGACGTTAATGATGATGATGAAAAAAAAATTTATCTCATCAAAAAAATTGCGTACCGCGCTAAAAGAAGTTTTTCCTTCAAAAATTGACCGGGATCGACGTAAAGATGATGATGATGAAAAATAAATCTACACTGAAAGAGTCCTAATTGATTACACAGCATTATTTAATAAGACCTGTAGATGACCGGAATCAACGTTAGATGTTGATGATGATTATGGTAGCGAGTCCAGAGATTTTATCTCATCTAAAAATATGCGTACCGCGCTAAAAGAAGTTTTTCCTTCAAAAATTGACCGGGATCGACGTAAAGATGATGATGATAAAAAATAATTCTACACTGAAAGAGTCCTAATTGATTACACAGCATTATTTAATAAGACCTGTAGATGACCGGAATCAACGTTTGATGATGATGATGATTATGGTCGCGAGTCCAGAGATTTTATCTCATCTAAAAATATGCGTACCGCGCTAAAAGAAGTTTTTCCTACAAAAATTGACCGGGATCGACGTAAAGATGATGATGATAAAAAATAATTCTACACTGAAAGAGTCCTAATTGATTACACAGCATTATTTAATAAGACCTGTAGATGACCGGAATCAACGTTAGATGATGATGATGATTATGGTCGCGAGTCCAGAGATTTTATCTCATCTAAAAATATGCGTACCGCGCTAAAAGAAGTTTTTCCTTCAAAAATTGACCGGGATCGACGTAAAGATGATGATGATAAAAAATAATTCTACACTGAAAGAGTCCTAATTGATTACACAGCATTATTTAATAAGACCTGTAGATGACCGGAATCAACGTTTGATGATGATGATGATTATGGTCGCGAGTCCAGAGATTTTATCTCATCTAAAAATATGCGTACCGCGCTAAAAGAAGCTTTTCCTTCAAAAATTGACCGGGATCGACGTAAAGATGATGATGATAAAAAATGATAAAAAATAATTCTACACTGAAAGAGTCCTAATTGATTACACAGCATTATTTAATAAGACCTGTAGATGACCGGAATCAACGTTAGATGATGATGATGATTATGGTCGCGAGTCCAGAGATTTTATCTCATCTAAAAATATGCGTACCGCGCTAAAAGAAGTTTTTCCTTCAAAAATTGACCGGGATCGACGTAAAGATGATGATGATAAAAATCTTACGCTTTTTCGATCAGGTCACGTGTCCTGACGCGAGTTTAAGATTTTATACCCATTACAGAAAAAGTGCTCAACGCCGCTAAAGAAGTTTTCACTTCAAAAATATTTAGTTTGGTTTGCCAAATCATGGTGATTTGGAAAACCAAACTAAATAATCTTAATATATAAGTAGATATAGCATTTAACAGCACGTGCAAATAATAAAATTGTTTTATCATCCACTGGTTTAGTAAACGATCGACCGATAACCGTACGTCGCTCGAGGCGGCGATATCAGTATATGTTTCTTTGAGAAAGTTGGCCAAAGCTATCACTGTCAACGGCGAGCGCTATATGTCAATGATTGCAACTTTTTTGGGCCAGAATTGGATAACCTAAAGAAAAAAGACAATGTGGTTTCAACAATTCGGCGATACGTGCCACACAGCTCATGCCACATTAGATACGGATTCTGTACGGGCGATTTGAGAGTATGATGGTCATCTCACGTTTAGGTGATGTGTAATGGCCACCAAGATCATGAGGCCAGACCCATAAATCAGCCAGAATTTGGCCGTCATGAAAAATTAGACTTTTCGGATGCGCTTTACCCTGAGAAGCCGTTGGCGGAACTTTGAACGATATTATGATCCACTCAAATGGCATCAATAGGTCTATCAAACGAATTCAAGATCTCGATTATATCTCACACACTCTTTGTTTTATTTGAATTTAATAATAGAAAATGCTTAATGAAAGACCCAGTACATAATAGATAAAAAACCGGCATAGTGCGAGTCCATAATATTATTTAAAAACATTAAATAGGCTCACAATCTGTTAAGTGGGCAAAATATGGGCATGCAGTATGCCGCTGTCTACCTCTTCCTGCCCCATGCATGCGTGAAAATAAATAAACAAATAGACATTCAACGTTTCTACTTATCGTTATTAAGATCGGGAGAAAAACGGCAAATAAATCATGTTGGTTGTATGGCATTCCCCCTAAATATTTATTTTATTGTGTTTTTTTAGTATTCTTGTTATAGCGGAAACAGAAATACATCATCTGAGAAAATTTTAACTGTCTAGCTATCATGGTTCATGAGACACAGCCTGGTGACAGACAGACGGACGGACAGCGGAGCCTTTGGTAATAGAGTCCTGTTTTTACCCTTGGGGTACGAAACCCTAAAATCAATCTAAAAACAGTACTCACATTTCTCCAATTCTTAGAAATGTGAGTTCTGTTTTTACCAACCTTCAGCACCTGAAGGTATCGAGATGTGATTTTATTCGTGTAATCGTTTTCAGAAATTACCCCAAAAAATTACCTACCCCAAAAAATTACCTCGAATGAAATAACCTTAAAATTAATATAATGTGGTAACTTACATGGCAACACAGGGAAAGGGCTATTCGGAAATGCAAGGTCAAAAGGTCAGCTTATACCTGCCGGCGGTTTTTTTTGATATCACATACACTCATTGCCGCATGCGAACAAAGGTGTTGTCAGTTCTTGAAAATTTATTATATTTTAAGGAAATTGGTTTAATTCTGATACTAAAAACACGCATTTAAAAAAATTATAACTATATCATACTTATAGATAATATGATTTTTAATTATTTTTTGGTTATGTTATTGGAGTGTGTTATGTTATTTGGGTTGTGTACATGGTGCATGCTCATCGTGCTCACTATAGAGGATCTGCAACTAGCCTTCCCTACCTAAGTATATCATCAGGTACCTATAAAACTTTTAAATAAAGCGGTAATTATTATTTTGAGGCGGCAAGACATCAGGTACGGCAGAATTCGCCGTCAAAAGTTAGGTAGGCTTCTTTTAAATACAACATTAAATGATTAAGATCTGTGGATATGCATTTAACCTGATTTGGGGGCGAAAGAAATCGTATCTATTCAGGAGTTCCTAGATAATTTGATAGCATTAATAACAATCTAACTAAAAAAAAGATGTCTCGCAAATCTGATAAGTTTAAACTGTAAGTAGCACATTTTATAAATGACTTTCAAATTCGAATCACAATAACTTTCTCCATCATGAATGCGATTATATTTGAGTGACAGCCTGTACACTATATTTAAGACGTACGGAACCGTACTCCACTTATTCAAGTGTTTGTATCAATCAGCGCTTGTAGCTGGTACTACATACGTTGTAGTATATAACTCCGGCCGTAGTGTTCCACAATCATATTTTACACTGGGAATTGTCGCATCGCAGTCGTTTTACACCTACCAACGAAAACAATGAAGTCGCTATATCTTTGTTTAAGTTTTCTCGTGTTTGCAACGCGCAAATGTTAGTTGTTGTTATCACATTAATGGAATTATTGTTATATCCTTACATTGCTGATTAGTTTAAATTGACTTCAAACGTTAGAAATATATGAAATGGTTTTCTTTTATAGTGGAAATCTCAGCAATGACGAAAGAAAATCGTGCGTTCCTGAATGGACATAACTCACGCCGGCTTCAGGTGGCAAGAGGGGAAGTTAGAGGACAACCAGCAGCTGCTGAAATGAATAAGATGGTATGTCCACATTTTTTAAATTAACTTATTAGGTACTTACTCAGGACGACAGGCTTAACAGAAGAAAGTGTAGTTTCTTCTGTAGTAAAAGAGTACTTAGGACTATAGGATAGGTAACATTTATTGTTTGATTTCTTAAGTTTGAAACCTATTGGCCCATTGCTCTACCTATTAATTAATAAAATGACATACGGCAAAACCGACTAGGTTCAAAAAGTATGGAAAATATGCGTTTCATTCAAGATGTCTAGCAAGTTCTACCAAGTGCTATCAATCAACAGTATAACTAAGTATAAACAAATAAAATTGACCATCTCAGTGGTGGTGTATGCCACTGCCACTGCTGAGGTATACGGTCCCGAATCAGGCTGGGAAGAATCCCGAGTCAGGCTAAAAATTTGTTTGATCCGAAAAAAGAATTGATTGTAGTTGAGTTTAGATTTTTTCTATGTAAGTAGGTACAATACTTTATACCTATTATTTATAGCTTTTTATACCTATTAGCTTAAATTGGGCTAGATGGTGTTGTGAAAAAAAAATAACTGCATAATAATCTATCACATACAATAATAATATAGGTACGCTCATTGCAATCCCGATTATTGTACTGTTTGTTATTGAAAAGTTCCGTTCCGGAAATATACAATTTCGTATATCTTCATCAGAATATCACCTAATTATTATAATGTGACTATGACTTTAAAATATTATAATGCTCTTCCAACCATCGTATATAAAGCATTTTTTGTTCATGAACTACCGACACGAAGTAAATTAAATACGTAGGTATTTTTAGGGCTAACCGAAAAACTAGATACTACGTAGTTAGATTTTGTTATAATTATAATTGAGTTTTCTTCAAAAATAAAACAAATGCTGACTTAAAAACTGTACTTAAAATGCTTATAAAGGGCATACAAAATGCTTAATATACATTAATATAAGATTTTTTCTAAAAAAAACCAAATGTTAACTTAAAAACTATACCTAAAAAGCTTCTAAAATGTACAATATTTATTGGACTGTAATATAAACAGCTATACGGTACTAAGTAGTTTGATTTTTATAAACTTTAAACAGGACTACACAAGAAGCACCTGTTTCCAAATAAAATAAAAATCATCAAAATCGTTTCACTAAAAAAAAGTTAAAATGAGACAACACCTATAAAAACATACAGGCAGACAAAATACAGGAAGTAAGTTAAATAATAACTTCTTGTATATTTGTTTGCTCTAAATTCTCGTTAATTTCTATAGTTATAAGTGCTACCACATCAATTCGGAAGTTACTTTCATTGGTGGAATGAAGGGCGGGTACGTAAGTCGCATTACAAATGGCTGAACCGATTTAGATAAGTCATCTAAACGATATCGATGAAATTTCGCGACATACGAATAAATATCTAATAAAAAATCCGTGACATCATTGCGTTGTTATTTTAGTACCCTTGAGTTTTTTGATGAAATGGACCCCCGAAATAAATCGAAACACAATTCACAGTAATTCACAATGCAATGCAATAAAATAGCTATTAGGTAGTGATGGGGTAAACAAATAAGCAGAATCGTTCCCCTTAACTTTAAATTCACACATACAAACATAAAACTTGTAATACCTAGTACCTCGGTACTAGTACTAGGAAGCACTCGTGGCCCCGCGGTCTCAGTGTTCGGTAAACGATCACTGAGTTACGCAATTTTCACTATGGCTGGTCCTCAGATGGGTGACCACTTTGTGGCATTTACATTTGCGAGCGTTTCCGTGCTTCGGAAGGCACGTTAAGCCGTTGGTCCCGGTTGCCAGTAAAATGGCAGTCGTTAAGCCTGGTTGAATGCCTTATGGGCGGCATGAAAAATTTCAACAGCAGGTAGCCACAACCTGCGTCTGTCTATTTCAACACGGCAATGGGCTCACCACCTATTACGTGGGACAGGAATCCACACGGTGAAAAGTGGGCATATAATATGCCTCTGCCACCCTTCGGGGATAAGGCGTGATGGATATTTATATTTATTTATTTTTTTTACCTAGTACCTATATAATCACCATATTTTGCTATGTACTTATGGAATAGCGTTAAGAATATAGCATTATCTATGGACACAATGATGCATGCCATGCTTGCCTGTAAGAGGTTTAGCATTTAGCTATAAGTTTACAGTGTTACTTCCTAGATTTATCAAGTCAGCTTACAATGAGATAGCATATTAATGTTCCGTTCCTCAAAAGGAAAATATAAATCGAGTTGAAATTTAAACTATACGATTACTCAAGTCTACAGTCCTTCGAAGCTGTGAAAAATTGGAGTCCTAAATAAAAAAAGTGTTTGCCGTTTAAGAGGCAAAAAACTTATTTTTACGGAACCGTCAGTGGGCAGGTCCGATTAGCACTTTTTTGTAAAAATGATTAGGTACTTTAACTGCTGGCAGGCTAATTAAGTTAATAAATAAAACATGATTGCTACAGATAGAGACACTTCAAGTTAGGACAGTTAGGATGATTGTATTGAGATGTAGGTGCTACACTTTGCGTGCACCTTGCGTGTATACGAAAGATTACGTACTTTTAATGAAGCTAATAATATGAAAAGCATTAAATCACTGTCAATTAATCGAGTAAGATCTGTCAGTTTATAAAAAAAGGTGATTATTGTTATTTTAGTATGTATGGCTTAGTATATATCATCATCACTACATATTATAAAACAAAGTCGCTTTTCGCTGTCTGTCCCTATGTATGCAACGCATCACGACGCGGTTTTTTTAAATAATAATATAATATGTAGGTAATATGATTCATAAGGAAGGTTTTTATGTATAATTTGTTAAGTTATTGGTGCTAATTCTGTTGTTGACATCATTAAACTAAATTTCTCTAAAATTTTCTAATTTTTGTTAAGAGATTGCCAAATGCTATTCTGTTATTAAGTCGAACTAAAGTTGGTGATATCATAAATAGCACTTAATTTGTATCTGATGTCACTAAAATTCATTTTATGTGATAAAATTGAACAAGACGTAAAAAATTTACATTCACAGTCGAATGTAAATACATGCCGACTAACTTGATGATTGAACTGCTTATGTATTTTTCACGTTACAACGTTTTAAAAGTTTTCACGTTTCAAACGGTTACTAAAATTAATAAACGACCAACTAAAATTAGTCTTTTCACTAATTTCTAAATTTTGTGTGACGTTAAATTTGTATCTGACATCACTAAAATTAATTTTATGTGATAAAATTCAACAAAAAGAGAAAAATATACGTAGACAGTTCAATCTCTAAGTTAGTCGGCATGTAAACATGTTTTATTGAATTTTATCACATAAAATGGATTTTAGTGATTTCAGATACAAATTTAGTGCTGTTTATAATATCACCAAGTTTAGTTCAACGTAATAACATAATAGCATTTGGCAATCTCTTAATAAAAATAAGAAAATTTTAAAGAAATTTAGTTTAGTGGATTCAACAACAGAATTAGCACCATTGTATACATTGACTAAATTATAAGCCGTCTGGGAGCTTTCAACGAAAACGCCGACCTTAACCCTTTTAACAAAGTAATGTATGGAGTAATTGTGTATCTAATGTAGGTCTACAAATAGTTAGCGATGGTATATGTCTATCTTTTAAGAATAACGTACTATATCCATTTTAATACTTTAAAAAAACCGTCGTACAACATAAAGCGGTAATTTGAGGGCTATTTACACATTTGTGTTGCTATTATGTATATTTATGCTAATAATTTTATATATTTATGCTATTAATCTTTATCATTTATACTACGTTAGTTGGCTTCAGCATTTCATGAAGATTATTTTATCACTCACCTTGCAAATTAAATGAATATCTTACGATTTATAGCAAAATCAAAATAATGCGCAAAGAAATTAATTTCATGTAACCATTTTTCGAACGGGCCGTGCCGGTGGGCGTATTGGAGAGCGATGAAATAATCTAAGAATTTGGAATATATTCATTCATTATTGTGAAATTAATAAACGACGGGATTAATTTGGTTCGAAGTATGTCACTGGCTAAGCCGGGCGGGTCAGCTAGTAGTTAATAAGTATTTTACGTCTATGCTACGTGTGTTTAAAAGGTACATATTAGGAACATATTCGGTTCAGCAAGGGTATAAAGGTAGAGGTGACTAGGCTGTTTAAAGGGATTCTGTCTAGGCAATAACATAAATGTTTTAGAATGAACAAACTATGTGATAGTTCGACAAGTTCCGTAGTAAACAAGGAATACTATAGTCACAGAATAATTATTAGTACTATCATTTATTGAAGTGAAACTTCTTTATCGACGTATGAGAGAAATTTTATAGCTGTAAAAGAAAAATAGTCACGCTTTTCGGTTACGCGCCATGTGAAACTTATTCTATTCTTTATCGACATATGGGTAAGCCTTATCTACCCAATTTTCGTCAAGTTGTAAAAAGTAGAAAAATGATATGTCGTATAGAGGTTTCACTTATTCACTTCTTACCTGTGTACTCTGGTACACACACATACTTTTTATTTATTGGTGAGGGTGCCGGCGTGACGCCTACTTTGTCCATTTCCCCAATAGTACTAACGTATTGCTATAGCTTTGTCAGTTTTTCTGTACTTTAGATCAGGGAGCCTTGCTACTAGAAGTTGTAATTTCGCCCCTACACGTTTAGTGGTGCTATTATTTCTCTCGTCTGCCCCATTGTGTGAGGTAGGTATCGTTGGATAGGTGTCTCAATATATTGTAAAGTTTGTTTGCTAAAGTCATTTTTCGATTGAGGATTCTGGTTATTAAATATGAAGTGTAAATTTTGGTTAAAGTCAAGTCCACACGAGGCATTACAAGTAGGTAATAGTTAAGCAATTATTACTACTTTAGAAAAGTAGTTTTAACAATTTTTGGAAAGCTGCGCTATTTTACCCTCTAGGGGTAACACCGTAAAGGGCAAAATATCGCGTAGAAGGAATTAGCATTTTCGGAATCGCTCAGCGCAACTACAGTCATGCATGAATGAGCTTGTTTAGAAATTTTTAAATTAGTACGTACCTACATATTTTTTAATTAAACAGCCCGTTAACCGAAAAAGGTGGTAAAACGTTAATTATAAATAGTTCCGCGCGAAATCCCGTGCAATACAGCAATATTACTTACTTCATCTTGCATTACAATCGCACAAACTTATTATCCCGCGGAAATAAGATGTTTATACGGAAATTTTCCAGACAGCAACTATCTCCAATTCAAAAATCACGTCATTTCGATCCGTCTTTGCGAAGATGCAAAGAAACGAATAAACAAACATTTAATGTTATTTTTTATTTGCAGATATGGGACAATGAATTGTACTTGAAGGCATCATCATATGCAGCATCGTTACCCAGTAATCACAACCCGAATCGAAGTGTTCGTAAGTATTTAATTTACTGTCTAAGCACACTTAATTTAAACCTTGTCTTAATAAAGGCCTAACCGAGATATCCGAAGCCCTTACCAACTTACCTTACAACTTATAGGCTGGTGTACCCGCTGAATAAAGAATTAGGCTCAATAGCCCATTAAAAGCTATATTACCTAGGTTCCAAATTGGAAATTTGAATGCAACAGAGAATTCAGACTAAGATGAGAGGAAGAGTGGATATATGGAGGAATAACTACTAATTAAACCAAAAATTGTCACACGCTTTATTTTAATGGACGTTTCATTTAGTTCAAACACATGAAATGTACAAATTATACGTTACTAATGTAAAAATATTATTTACATCATGAATAACCATCGGAGAAATACATTGTCGTAGATAGGTACTATAAACTCCTATTATACTCAAGGATTTTAACGACTTAGACATAGCTGAAGCCAGTGGGGAGGAAACAATGAAGGCTAAGGGGCAATCACCAATCAATCAAATCAGTACCGCTGTTTGAAAGAGTGATTAACCTTACTCACAAGTCCGAAACTTCGCATGAAGGTGGCGACGAACGACTCTGTTACGATTGATGCCATTCAACATTCTGATCTAGACAAACGCGATTACCTACGATAAATGTTGGTCTATCTGTTGAAAGTTTACGGCCGATTGGCCAGTTGGTGTCCTCAGACTAGGACCGACTTCCAACTTCTTTCGATTCTTGCAACACGATGATAGTAGCTTTTTTTAAAAAATTTGGCGCGCTAAAATGAGGTCGCCCTCCTGATGGCAAAGACGACGACCCGTGAATGAGGGCCGCTATCTCAACCCGCAGGGCTCCGATAGCGTCCTCATTTTGATGGTTCAAAAGTGTTCCACCTACAGGACTCTATTTTAGGACAGCTTTTGTGAACCGTCGCCGCAGGGTAGTTCGTATTGCGTTATTATACGAAAGATGACTACACTGTGACGTAACACTGTGCGACCACGGATTGTGACCATATAGGATACAACGGGGATTGTCCAAGTCTGGCGTTGGCGCAACTATGACGTTATTATTCCTTGAGCCTTTCAAAGAGGTCCCAACTCCATTTGCTGGCAAATCTCCATGGTTGCTTGTCCTAGCTAATTACCCGACACGGTTGCCTCTGTAAAATTCCTATATCGGTCAGGTTAAGCGTTTTACTCAACGGTCGGTACTGAGATGAGTAACCGTTTGTGACAAGTGCTTTATGTTTGTAATAACTATATTCAATAGATCGCCGAATTTTCCGATCCATGCTCCGTGAATACTTCTTTCGTTTCCTATAGATTCATTATTCGTTTCATACATGTACGTTTGGGTATTCGAATACTTATGACCTTTCCGTATACAGTACAATAATTATTATATATTGTTTTAAATACTAGAGTATTGTTTTCAGCTTCAGGCAGATTTTCTACGGGTGAAAATTTATATTGGTACTCTACCACCGATCGCAATTATAATATGGATCCTGATAAAGCCGTTGAGGCCTGGTTCAGTGAGCATCAGAACTACACGTATGGACCCATCCAAGACAATGATTTTGACGGCTCTAATGGTTATGATATTGGTCACTACACGCAGGTTGGTATTTCGAACATAGGTAATGATGGTGATTTATGTATTTACTCACCCTAAATACCATGAGTACAAGTTCGGTTAGGTAGGCTTAAAAACTAAATTATATTAACCATAAAATCTATAAAAATAATTTTTTTTTTATATTATTTATGTTAAGTTTGTAAATGTCAACATTTATAGTTATTTTTTTTACCTTTTTTTTTTTATTTATGTCTCCCCTCGTAGCCTCGGTCGCATATATATTTCATTCTTTCGGTGATCACAAATGGAGCGGGGCCTGATACCCACAACTTAAGTTGAAACTTATCGTAACATAAATTGAGAGCAGAGTTCAGTTGACTGATTTCTGCTGAAACAATTCAGATTTTCCCCCTTTTTTTTGCGTGTGGTATCTGCAAAAGGATTCCGATTATAATCTACTTTTTATAGAAAAGAAACGAAATCTCCAGGGTTAACTTTATAGGAGCTTGGAGCTGTATGATCACGCCTTCACGTTTAGTTAGAGCATCGCCTTCGAATCTCTCATTTCTCCTCTGAGTAGACTGACCACCTCTTTGCATAATACTTTTAAAAACCTTGCAATAAGTGGGTAGGTATTAGGTTATCTACTTATAGGAGTAGCGGGAATAGGGTCTTTTACTTACATACAGCATTGCAAGGAGAAGAATGTGCCGGACGGCGCTGTACGGTCAGTAAATTGTGCTGTGCTAATTTTATAATAGTACTTACCCAGAACTTGTATGTTAACCTAGATAATAGCCAAGTATAATTTACGGGCAAGTGCTATTATGTCAGCATTTTGGCATTATATCCTGCCAGAATTTGAATTATACATACGTAATCTGTGATGCAGAATTATTCTAGTTTGTTTCAAAACATTTTTATTATTTGTTAGTTACACAAAAAAATAAAGCTTTGATGATTTGAAATGAATCACAACACAATGACCACTGTAAGTAAAGTAATGTAAGGTACTATTTCAATTTGTTATTTTTTCAGATGGTGTGGTCTGACAGCATTTATGTCGGCTGTGCTACTTCACAAACTTACAAAGGAAGATGGAAGAAGTTCTTTGTCGTTTGTAATTACGGACCTCCGTAAGTACCGATTTTTTATATATTAAAAAATCCTATAAAAAACCTTAAAACCTAGTTTTGATAGTTAAAGAATGATAAAGTATGTATGTAAAATATGAATCTCAGCCTATAGCCTTCCTCAATAAATGGGCTATCCAACACAAAAAAAAAATTAATCCGACCAGTAGTTCCTGAGATTAGCGCGTTCAACAAAACAAACAAACAAACAAACTCTTCGAACTTTATATATTAGTATATAGATATTGAGCTAGGTACCCCGATGCTTACCTATTGGCCTGACCAATATCAGAGATAGCATAATTTTAAGGGTTATGAAATTGCCGTTTCGTAGATACCGAAAAATTTAAAAATAAGTGTGATAAATATGTCTTTATCAAAGTACTTACCATAGTTGTCATAAATGTCCACTATTCAATCGGAAGACCATGTAAGCCTTTGCGATAGAACTCTGGAGATCTGAACTCTACAAACTGTGTGAAGGCATTTTGTACCTACCTACCTACTGCTTCTTAGGAAGAAAAGGAATTTCCATGTGAAATATTGTACGAATCGCGAAAAATATTGTAGCCGGTTATGGCGAGGTCTAGTGAGTAAGGAGAATGACGGATAGTTTCTAACTGCTAGACATAAATCACAAAGTAACCTTGTACCTCCTGTTAAAAATTTCCAAGCAGTGCGAGGTATTGCGTTGTTTGATAGATGGCGCCAAACTAATAAAGTCGACAATCAAATGTTTGTTTTTCCCCGTGCTTCGGCAGGCACGGTAAGACGTTGGTACCGAATCCGATTGCCAGTAACATGGCAGTCGTTAAGCCAAATTGAAGGCCTTATGCGCGGCTAGGAATTTTGGAAAATGTTAATAGTGGTAGTGGTAGCTACAACTTGCGCCTATCCACTTTAACATAGTAATGGGATCAATACATATGCTTCTGCTTGCCTTTTCAGGGGTAAAGGCTATTTAGTTATTTTTTAAGAAAACTCACTGTAACATTTATAGCGTGATTTCACTCTAAAATCTGACATAATACAATACCTACATAATACTTATTATATATTTCAGGGGAAATTATATAGGCGAAGTGCCATACAAGAGCGGTGGTCCCAGCAAGAAATTAACAATTGGCTGTAGTGAAAATGATACGAGTTGTAATTGAAGATGACGCGGCGGACTCAGCAGTTGTACCTATCTATACCATACCTAAGAGATCTTATTAAGATACAGATTTATAATATATTGTTAATTGTTACGCTAATGGATTCAATTTACCAATCTTATTCAAGTAATTCCTCCACTAGGAGACATTTCGACGAGTAACAAATTCCCTGTAAAATGTGATACAGATTTATAATATACATATTGTTAATTGTTACGCTAATGGATTCAATTTACCAATCTTATTCAAGTAATTCCTCCACTAGGAGACATTTCGACGAGTAACAAATTCCCTGTAAAATGTGATACAGATTTATAATATACATATTGTTAATTGTTACGCTAATGGATTCAATTTACTAATCTTATTCAAGTAATTCCTCCACTAGGAGAAATTTTGACGAGGAACAAGTGCCCTGGAAAATGTTGCCAGATTGACCAATTTCGACATTTCTAGTGACATGATGTAGACGGAGACGACAATTATACACACTGAGGACACAGCTCAATACACACGAGGCATGACCCATTTAAAGATCCAACAGTCAAAAAAACATTAAAAAAAAATAAGTTGAATAGACGGACTGAAAAAGAGCCGGATTATTGCCGACTGACCTACTCTAAGATCCCAAACTGTCCGTATCTTACTGGGACGTTTAGATATTTTAAATAGCGCTAGAATTTCCATTGGCTGTTAATAAAATACTTTAATCGCCTTCCTGATTAAGAAGAGCAAGTCTTGCTTTACGCAACTTTACTCTTGGCAATTAGGTAGGTACTAGGTGGTAAATATTTAAAACAGAATGCGCAAATTTCAGTAACCTAATATAGTTTTGAAGGTATAAGAATTAATATCTGTGGTGTGCTTACTTCGATTTAACTAACATAGGCGTAGAGTCAGAGCGGTATGTCATCGCGTATGTTCAACTCACGTGGGACTGCTAGTGCACGTTATTGCGCTATGATGTAATGTAAATGTATTTGAACGTTATCAAAAATTGTTAAATTTGGCTTAAGTGAAAATCAAATAAGCGAGGGCTATGAAGTTAAGCCCTCTTCTCAGATGGAGGATTAAAATAAATAAATATCCATCACGTCTTATCCCCGAAGGGGTGGTAGAGGCATTTTATATGCCCACTTTTCACCGTGTGGATTTACATGTCCCACGTAATAGGTGGTGAGCCCATTGCCGTGTTGAAATAGACAGACGCAGGTTGTGGCTACCTGCTGTTGAAATTTTTCATGCCGCCCATAAGGCATTCAACCAGGCTTAACGACCGCCATTTTACTGGCAACCGGGACCAACGGCTTAACGTGCCTTCCGAAGCACGGAAACGCTCGCAAATGTAAATGCCACAAAGTGGTCACCCATCCGAGGACCAGCCATAGTGAAAGTAGTGCGTAACTCAGTGATCGTTTACAGAACACTGATACCGCGGGGCCCCGAGCGCTTCAAGAGGATTATACCTGTACTAAATAAATCTGAATAAACTATGGACACTACAGCAAAAAAACATTGCGACAAAATATGTATGAGCTAATGCCAATTGCTCTAATGAAATGAAACTTATATGCATTTTAGCTAGTGTTTGGAATTATTATAGACTGACTACATGCTACTATGTGTAAATTAGTGAAAGCAAAAACTACTTCTTGTTAAAATAAGGACCTTACTTTTGTTTTGTTTTCGTGTTATTATGCTTAACGTATGAAAAAGATAATGTAGGTAATCACAAGGTCGTCTCTTTTGTAAAAATAATTGTGTATAAATTTAAATTACTAATAGAAATTAAAGACCCTTTAATGTATAAGAAAATCAAGTTTTATTTTTAGGGATCCGTACCTCAAAAGGAAAAAATATCGGAACCCTTATAAGGTCACTTTATTGTCCATGTGTTACCATCGATTTTCTTACGAACCGGTGGACCTAGCAACTTAAACTAACTATATCACGCCGTATTCCTGACGGGGTAGTCAAAGAGACTGATCGCCAGGTATCGCGATCCATGCATATCTACTTCTTTCGCTTCCTGTAGATTCATTAATCGTTTCATACACGCACGTCTGGGTATCCGAGTACTTATGAAATTTCCGTTTTTGAGCAATCTGCTCACGTGATCTCATATGTAAGTCTCGGCCTACCCTGACTCTTTCTGCCCTCTACTTTCGCACAATATATATTCTTCGTCAATCGTTCCTCACTCATTCGTTGAACGTGTCCAAACCAACGGAGCACGCCCTTTTCCAGCTTAACGCTAAAACTTTCATTCAAACCTGCCATGTTGCGTATCATTTCGTTACGTATTCGGTCGGCCAAGGTTATATAGTAATAGTTTGTGGAGATTTTAATGTTGATATATTAGATACATCATTAACTCCATCAGAGTTACATTTACATTTATTGCCAGATTCGCAAAGCAATAGGTAGAGCCTGAGGAAGAACCTGGCAATAAAACTCATGGCCACTCTTTTCTAAACGCCAGTAATTACATTAGTTTGATTAACATGATATTTGAAATATATAGTAATGAAATTATACAAACAAAAAAAACAAAATCAATGTTGTGTTTAAATCATACCAAAATTAGAGCGATTATAGTTGCCGGTTCTAAGGGCAGCCTACCCTTGAAGAAGAAGAATCTGGCAAGAAAGTCAATAAATGCCATTTTAAAATGTAGGAATGGCTTACAACATTAAAATTACACTTACATTGTTCCTTTGGATTTATGGTGTCCCCATCGAAGCCTGGAAGGCGATGGGTCCTCGCGGTGTGGGCATCTTAGTAAACCTTTTTAACAGCATACTCCTCAGCGGGCAGATCCCAAACCAATGGAGACTGAGTATTATTACTCCAGTCTTCAGAGGTAAGGGGTCAGTGCAGGAGTGCGGGAGCTACCGCGGTATTAAGGTGATGTCCCACACCATGCATATCTTCGAGAGGATTATAGACTCTCGGATCCGGCAGGAGTGTACTCTCTCGGAGTGTCAATATGGGTTTCGCCCTGGTCATGGGACCATGGACCCTGTTTTTGCCCTGAGGGTTGTCGCAGAGAAATACAGGTCGAAGAACACGGCTCTGCACTGTTTGTTTCTAGATATGCAGAAGGCCTTCGACTGTGTTCCTCGTGCGATGATCTGGTGGGCACTGCGGTCCAAAGGGGTTCCAGAGGTCTATATTGACACTATCCGGGACATGTACTGTGACTCCGATTCAATGGTTCGGACTGCTGTTGGCGACACGAAACCCTTCCCCATCACCGTCGGGGTGCACCAGGGTTCTGTGTTTAGTCCGCTTCTGTTCAGTGTAATATTAGACGAATTGTCGGACAGCATCAGAAACCCGCATGAGCAGCCTCCATGGTTGCTCATGTATGCTGACGATATTGCGCTGGCAGACTCGGACAGGGGCAGATTGGTGCGACGTGTAAAGGCGTGGAAGGAGACGCTTGAGAAGGGCGGTCTGAAACTAAATGTGGCGAAGACCGAGTACTTGGCACTAAACTCGACAGATCCCACATCCGTCCGCATAGGCGGTGATTAGGTCGAGCGCACGGACCAGGTTAAATACCTGGGATCTGTTTTTCACACGTCCAGTGACATCGATTGCAATGTCAAGTCACGCATTGCTGCCGCGTGGGCCAAATGGCGGGAGATGACCGGTGTCATTTGTGACCCTAAAATGCCGATCCGGTTGAAGGGACAGGTCTACAAAACCATTATTAGACCTGTCCTTTTACATGGCAGTGAGACGTGGCCGATATTGGAGCGACACAAGCAGGAGCTGCGTGACACGGAAATGAAGATGCTGCGGTGGATGTGTGGAGTCACGCGGATGGACCGCGTGAGGAACTCTCGCATCCGCGGCAGCCTTCACGTCCGTGACATTGCAGACAAGTTGCAAGAGTGTCGCCTTCGTTGGTATGGTCACGTCTTGCGGCTACCGCCGGGCTACGTAGGTAACAAATATCTGGCCATGTCAGCCCCGCCGGGTCCCGGTAAGAGGGGAAGACCCAAGAAGTGCTGGCTTGACGTCGTAAGGAATGACATGCGTGCCAATGGTCTCACAACAGGGGATGCCGACGACCGTGCGAAGTGGAGGAACCCGGACCCCGGGCGTCGCGAGACGCAACTGGGACAGACGCTCGGATGATGATGATGTTCCTTTGGATTTATGTGAGAACAGTCGACTAAACTTAAGTTTACCTTAAATATAAATAAGATTATTTTTAATAATTGCTATAACAGCTATGAGCCGACCAGTCCCAACAGACGGCACCCGTTCACGGGTATGACGCATTATATCAGCCATCGCCCTACTCAACCGTATTATAGGGAATAGGGCGACCCGATACATACGTCACCACTGCCAGGACACTTAGGCGAGCATGACATACTCAAAAACTGCACAGCAACTATCATGTCAATTTCAAAGAAATAAATAAGTCTACATGGTCCTCACACAATAACAAACTCAAATTACATTGTATACCGGGACTAAACGCAGCCAATTTAGAAACCTTTAGTTGTCAGATGTTTCAAATTATTAAAAATGTAGAGATGTAAAAATACAACATATATATGCAGATTCAAGGCATATCACAAGATTCATTCAAATCCTAAATAGCTCAAGCGAAGAGCAAGCAACTCATTTCCATTTATTTTTATCGTTCAAATAATCATTAGTTGTGTAATAGGCCCTTTTCAAGAGGTGCCTCTTAATTTCCGCCTTAAATTTATGTATTGATGATATACTGATCACTGGTCAATTCTGCTGCACATTGAAAATACTAAAGTCGCATTCAAAACAAGTTATTGTACTCGTACTTATGTAAACCATGAATCTATTAAAGACGACCTTTCAAAGACAAACTTTTCACTATTGCACTACATCGATGAACCGAACTTTTTAATGGACAGTTTTATTGGCAAAGTGTCATCAATAATAAGAATACAACGCGGAAAGAACTACCACACAGACAAAGAATTAAAAAGTCGTGGATAACGCCGGGGCTGCTTAGATGTATCAAAAATCGAGACAAAATGCACACCAGATCAAAAAAAGCTCCGGACAACTTTATTTTAAAAATTTCCTACACGCGCTATCGTAACTTCTGTAACACTCTTCTGAGAAAGCCAAAAATAACCCAAAAGCTCTCTGGACAGCGATAAAAATATCACTAGCACACAAAAATTAAAGTTCATCTGAATTCTTAAAAACACTCCCACATCTTCTATAAATCATGTTTGCAATGTGTTGAGTAGCATAGGTAAAAATCTGTCTGATCACATCTTGTCTCAATTCCGTCATCTCTCATGCTCGGATGAAATAAATGTTTCTGCTGTCACCGGTAGCAAGTCAAAGCATCCTCCATGTAATTCCCTTGCTTTACTGGATGGGGATGAAGCTGAAGTTGAATCTCTGATTTTTCAACTGCGCAATGACTGCGCCGTAGGATGGGACGGAATCTCACCCCTGGTTCTTAAACAGAACAGGAAAGTTTTAATACCACCCTTAACTTATTTCATAAATGCGTGTCTGAGAAAAGGTGTATTCCCAGATGCATTAAAAAGGGCAATTGTTCACCCAATATATAAGGGAGGTGACAGAAACTGTATCTTCAATTATAGACCAATCTCGGTTTTGACCACAGTCTCCAAGATATTTGAAAGAGTCTTAAATAATCGCCTAAGAAGTTTTCTAGATACCCACAAGCTCATCTCTAAAAATCAATATGAGTTTCGCACTGGCTTGTCAACCGAAGATGCGGTAATAGAATTAACGCAATTAATTGCAGGGAACTTTGATAGAAAAACCAAATGCTTGGGTATCTTCCTAGACCTGTCTAAGGCATTTGATACAGTTTCTGTTACCCTTCTCATTTCAAAGGAGCGCGCTGGTGTAAGAGGTATTGCTCTCGATATATTTAAAAGTTATTTTCACAATCGTAGCCAAAGAATAAAAATTGATGAATATTTCAGTGATGAAGTAACCATATCATACGGAGTTCCCCAAGGAAGTATCCTGGGCCCAATCCTTTTCCAAATTTATGTTAATGACCTATGTAATATGATACTTCCGAATGCAAATATTTTATCTTATGCTGACGATACGGCACTTATAATCTCGGGTGCCACCTGGGATACCGTCAAAATTAATGCTGAAAACGCAATGACTAGGGTGACCACATGGATAAATGCTAACCTCTTAACCTTAAATATCAAGAAATCTTGGTATATTCCCTTTGCAATACGAGAAAACACCTTGCCGGTGCCTACTTTCTCAATAATCACACATACATGTCCTCGAGATATGGTACCGTGCTCATGTTTTGAGCTCACAAGAATGGAAGATGTAAGGTACCTGGGGGTGCAAATAGACTGGGGTCTGCGCCGGGATAGGCACCTTGAAATAATCACCTCAAGAACTTTAAGACTCATACACATATTTAAATCACTGAGGCTCAACTAACTTAGATACCCTAAAGATGATGTACTATTCATTGTGTCAGTCAGTTGTAGTGTATTGTATTTCGGTATAGGGCGGTGCGACCAAAACGAATTTCCTGTCAGTCGAGAGAGCGCAGAGAGCGATCCTCAAAGTTATGACGCGAAAAACCTTCCGCTATCCTACAACACAGCTTTATCTCGATTGTGAGGTACTCGCGGTGCGTCAACGTGTGCTACGAACGATCCTCAGGAAACTTAAGAGCATCCCTCCCTCAAACCCCAAGAAACGGACTAACTATCCCCTCGGCTGCCGGTATAGAACTTCCTTTGCAAGGCAGCAGTTCTATGTCCTGAGCACGCATATTTATAAACAGATTCATAGAAAGCTCAATATTATGGATCTAAACTCAAGTCAAATAACATCAATGGTAACTTCGTGGCTCCGCAAACAAGACTACTCACATACTTAAAATGTTATAACATACATTGATTGATCAAAACGAACACACATATATACAAACATATACTTACACACACACACACACACACACACACACACACACACACACACACACACACACACACACACGCACACACACACACACACACACACACACACACACACACACGCACACACACACACACACACACACACACACACATACACAACATACATTCGTACATATACATGCCTGAAATACATATCTCATCCCCATTTATAGAGTAGACAATGTCCACGCTCTTTAACTTGTGTAGGTACTCTTGTCATAAATTAGCCGAACACTTACTCTTGTGACACAGGTTTACCCTAGTATAAGAGACAGGGTTAAAATATTTTGTGCTACAAATGCTACATACACTAAAGTTTAGACTACTAATTTATTGTTTTATATCGAGTATTCATATTTAAATACATGTATCTTACTTAACTTCCTTGATTTATATATTAAGGTTACTTGTATCCTAATTAAGGTACCAGATAGGCATGATTGGTAGTCTTAAATAAATAGTCACTACTCTAAAGAATTGTAAAGCTGTAAAAAAAGTAAAAAAAAACACGCATCGCATCTCCACAGCAGTCAACTTACTTTTATGCATCTTCTGACATTCCCAGGTTTCGCTGCCGAAAAGCAACGTTGAGATTTATATACCAAACACCTGACCCTCCCGTGACATACTTCGAACCCCGTGGCACCCATTTAATCCCGTTGTTTATATACAGTACCTACTAGTTGACACCCGCGGCTATGCACGCGTGGTGAAGTTTTCCCGATCCCGTCCCCACAGGAACTTCTTCCCGGGATAAAAAAGTATCCTATGTGTTATTCTGATGTATATAAGCTATATAATTGTAGTTTTATCAAAATCCATTCAGTAGATTTTGCGTGAAAGATAAGCAATCATCCATACATAAGAACTTTCGCGTTTATAATATTAATAAGTAATCATTAAGAAATAGGGGTGATAACGATTTATTTTAGATCGCGCAGAGATTAATAGACGTAGGTGGTTTTAATACTTTCAATATTTGTTAATTAAAATATATGAACGTTATGTGAATTATCTATTAGAATACATAAGCTTTGTATGCCACATAGCCAGGCATATTCATCTCCATGACACTCAGCTACTGCATTGACCACGCTTCACTTTGGACCTCTTTTTGTCCACAAGATCACCGAAATCACAGAACTCGCGAGGAACGCAGTCTCAGGGCCTTCTTTTACATACCTATAAGTACCCGGTTGACTGTCAACACAGTTTCATCACCCATTAATACTAAGTATCTCCTGAACACGAGCCAACTCCTGCTGTCCTTGTGGCAACCCCAGGCATAACAGCTGATTTGAATTGGCTCCGTATTTTATATTGTAATATTGCAAATTTAATCATAATTTTAACTAAAAACCAATTCATCATTGCCAAATAATACCATATTGAGTGTTAAATAATCATTTTCACTATTTATTGTGCTAAAAGTAGATAAATATAAACTTAAAAATTGTACCGGTGTAGTGACAGTTAGAACATCGGAAAAAAATTCAATATTTGAAATTATTACTTGGATTTGGCAAGATTTATAAAACTAATAGTTTTTTCAATCAAGGTTTGTGAGTTTATTTACTTTTACATCCTCATATGTCCATTAAGTGCGATTTTGTAATTTTCTATGAATAAAACATAACCTTGTTTTGTTTCGTATTTCTTTGCTCTGAGTCTACTTTGCTAATAATTACTGATTCTGTAGTACGTAATTATAACAAAATTTCGAATACTATTAACATGATAATGACGCGTAAGGCCTTGGCTCGTCAGCAAGAGACAAGGCTTCAATTAACGTTGAAAGAGTTACGGATTTTCAGTGAGAAGTGCTATAAACTGAACAAGGAAAGGGACGAAAATGAGTTAGAACTGCTAGGTATTTTAAGTAAGAACGAACAACTCAAGAAAGAACTGGCACAGTTGCATTCGCTGTATAATGATACCTTACAGAATCGGGATAGGTTACAACTTATAGTTGACAGTTTTGACTCATGTAGGGATCATTATAAACAAACTCTGCACCAAATTAGAATACTAAAGGAGGAGCTACAACGATCAGAGATCAAAATATCGCAACTAGAAGACGAGAAACAGAGCACAGTGGTTCAATCTAATCAGAGTTTGTTCGATGAACTGGTGGCTACAAGCTTAAATAATGCTACAGCTCACCCTTCCATTGTTATAGACCTCACTTCTGATGATGAAACCGGGGGCTGTTCTAAATCATTAAAAATTATTAAGTGTAGTAAGAATAAGTTAAAGAAATATTTAAAAATTAAAAAGTTTATTACTAAATCTAAAAAAATTATACATAAATACAAGTTTTTTATAAATAGCATGTCACTTAATAGACAGAGATTGCAACTGATTGACCAGGTAAATATGTATATGTTAGAACTTGATACAGTCGCACAACAGTACAAAACTGATACACAGGCCCTTCAATGTCAGATTGACCGACTTCAAGACTCTTTGAAATCAATTTCATATAAATATGAAACAGCAGAGAAACAGAGTAGGGAACAGGTGTTAGCAATAGGTAAATTAGTACAATCATGTCATTGTCAAAATGACCAATTGATATCCGCAGGCCATGTTCCCTCCTCACCCTTTAGTTGTGAAAGAATTAGATGCAATGATGAATTTTCACCAATTAAAACTGTGTGCAGTGTGGATAATAGTATATTAAGTTCAAGTAGTACTTGCGAGGCATCTATAATAGAAAAGTTGCAAATAAAAAGTGATGCAAAGACCATAGTCTATTGCGATGAAATAGGTAAAAATTTTGGACATTATTTATCACAGTTAGGTCATTCTGTAATAAATCATACATATCCAGGAGCTTCATACTCTCAAATTGTAGATTTTATATTAACTGGTACACACTGCATGCAGTCTACTATAGTGGTGCTGGTTGGTAGAAGAGGCAATATTAATAGTGATAAACTTTTAAAAATTTCTGATAAGTTATCACGTCTGCAAGTAAAGCAAGTAATTTTGTCCACTTTGCCATACAGCACTGCTATGAGCCACAAGGAAAATCACTTAAGATATAAATTAAATATGAAACTACATACCATGGTATCATATTCCAAAAAAATTTAATTGTTCGATTGGAACACAATTTTTAATAATAATAGTTTGTTGACATTAGATAGATATTTTCTATCAAATTTTTTACAACGAAAGGTAGCTCTGTTGCTATCTAATTTTTTAATTTTTCAAGCCAAATTATTGGCAAGTACAACTTTTTTTTTTTTGAAGTGAAAACTTCTTTAGCGGCGTTGAGCACTTTTTCTGTAATGGGTATAAAATCTTAAACTCACGTCAGGACACGTGACCTGATCGAAAAAGCGTAAGATTTTTTTATCATCATCATCTTTACGTCGATCCCGGTCAATTTTTGAAGGAAAAACTTCTTTTAGCGCGGTACGCATATTTTTAGATGAGATAAAATCTCTGGACTCGCGACCATAATCATCATCATCATCATCTAACGTTGATTCCGGTCATCTACAGGTCTTATTAAATAATGCTGTGTAATCAATTAGGACTCTTTCAGTGTAGAATTATTTTTTATCATCATCATCTTTACGTCGATCCCGGTCAATTTTTGAAGGAAAAACTTCTTTTAGCGCGGTACGCATATTTTTAGATGAGATAAAATCTCTGGACTCGCGACCATAATCATCATCATCATCAAACGTTGATTCCGGTCATCTACAGGTCTTATTAAATAATGCTGTGTAATCAATTAGGACTCTTTCAGTGTAGAATTATTTTTTATCATCATCATCTTTACGTCGATCCCGGTCAATTTTTGAAGGAAAAACTTCTTTTAGCGCGGTACGCATATTTTTAGATGAGATAAAATCTCTGGACTCGCGACCATAATCATCATCATCATCTAACGTTGATTCCGGTCATCTACAGGTCTTATTAAATAATGCTGTGTAATCAATTAGGACTCTTTCAGTGTAGAATTATTTTTTATCATCATCATCTTTACGTCGATCCCGGTCAATTTTTAAAGCAAAAACTTCTTTTAGCGCGGTACGCATATTTTTAGATGAGATAAAATCTCTGGACTCGCGACCATAATCATCATCATCATCAAACGTTGATTCCGGTCATCTACAGGTCTTATTAAATAATGCTGTGTAATCAATTAGGACTCTTTCAGTGTAGAATTATTTTTTATCATCATCATTTTACGTCGATCCCGGTCAATTTTTGAAGGAAAAACTTCTTTTAGCGCGGTACGCATATTTTTAGATGAGATAAAATCTCTGGACTCGCTACCATAATCATCATCATCATCTAACGTTGATTCCGGTCATCTACAGGTCTTATTAAATAATGCTGTGTAATCAATTAGGACTCTTTCAGTGTAGATTTATTTTTCATCATCATCATCTTTACGTCGATCCCGGTCAATTTTTGAAGGAAAAACTTCTTTTAGCGCGGTACGCAATTTTTTAGATGAGATAAATTTGGACTCGCTACTCCCCGTTATTTAGATGAGATAAATCTCTGGACTCGCTACACCCCGTTACGATACGCAGCTATAGTGTGTGCATATATGCATGTACCAACGCGTCTAGATAAATACATTATTAATAAATTGAGTTTTCACTTCTGTCGGCACTCCCGGAGTGGTTAGGTTAGGTTTTTTTTTAACGTGTGGAAATCCCCTCGGATGTCATGCCGGACTCGAACCGGCTAAAACCACACAGTCCCCGCCTAACTGTCTATTGCCGGACGCCCCGGGTAACTCCTCGGAAAGATGTCCCAGAGCTCCCGGCAGACTTTGGCTACCACCGCGGCCTCACCTGGGGTTCGGGTGTTATACCGCTTCTTTGGGGGGTTGCTTCGGGTACTATCCCGCTTCTTGGGGCATGAGGCGTGCGTGACATTTTCATCACATGCCTGTCTTGGGCCTACGTCTTGGGCCTGCTTCTGTAAGGACGACGAGCAGCCCACCCGCCGTCCTCAGGCCCCCGGTCATGGAGGCCGGTAGTCTTGGGCGAAGACAAGTCTGCGGCGTTGTCGCCGCAGACTGCGGAACTCGGGCGGGAGAGTCCTTTCCCGTACCGTCTCCGCCACCTCTTTCGCGAGCATGTCCTGCTCGCAGAAAGACGCAGCGGCGTCCCACTTGCTCCCGCTGGAGACCATGGCGTGCACCATAGTTTCCAACGAGAGAATGTCTACGCCCAAACTCGCCACGAGGTCTTGGCGCTGCTGCGCCCACGCCGAGCACTCCACCAATGTGTGGAGCGCTGTGTCCTCGCTGCGTTCTACGCAGTGCTGGCACTCGGCTGTGGTCTCCCGGTCTATACGCCACAGATACATACCGAAGCACCCGTGCCCGGTAAGTATCTGTGACAACCGGTAGGAGAGGTTGCCATGGCTCCTCTCCAACCACTCATTCATGACCGGTCTGACCGCCCCGATTGTGGCGTTTCCCCACCTTGGATGCTCAAGTCGCAACTTCCATGTCTCCATGAGTTCCTGTCGGAGCTGGGACCGCTGAGCCTCGATTTCTCGAGGCGTAGGCCCATGGCCCTGTTCCCGCGCCTCCTTGCGCCATTTAAACAATGACGCAAGGGCTCTCGCTTCCAGGTCCCATGGCGGGGTCCCGGCAAGGAGACATGCCGCCTCAACGGAGATCGTGCGGTACCCTCTTATCACCCTGACGGCCATCGCCTTTAGCGGGCTATGTAATATAGACGCATTGCGGGTCGTCAGGGTCTCCGCCCATATGGGGGCCCCGTATAGGGCCATGCTCCGCACGATCCCGAGGTACAGTCTCCTGCAGGGAGCGTTAGGTCCCCTTATGTTGGGCAACAACCGCGATAATGCAGCTGTGGCCCCCCTCAGTTTTGGGACCAAACTTCGGAAATGATGTCCGAAGTTCCATCGGCTATCGAGTACGAGCCCCAGATACTTCATCGAGGGCTCAATGCCGATGCTAACGCCCCCCACTGTTATGCTGGATCCTGGAGGAGGCTGCTTCCTAGGCCCGTGAAAACACAGAGCCTCGGATTTGTGCAGGGCAACCTCCAGGCCCAGCTGCCGAATTCGACCCACGACTTGAGCAACACCTGCCGTGGCCTTTAGGGCTGCGTGTCGGTGCGTTACTCCTCGCGCCGTAACGAGGGTATCGTCGGCGTAGCACGTCACGCCGACACCTTCGAGCAACGGACCACGCAGCACCCAATCGTAGCCAATATTCCATAGGAGCGGTCCTAGGACTGACCCCTGTGGAACACCGCACGACACATCTCGCCGACCTAGCCCTAGCCAACTCGGGTAAGCCACCGCCCTTTCGGATAGGTATGCCCCGACAATACGACAGAGGTAGGAAGGCTCTCTATGATAGCTAAGTGCCTCCCTGACGCAACTCCAGGGTAGGGTGTTAAAGGCGTTGGCGATGTCAAGAGACACCGCCACCACCACCTCATCCCTTGAAATAGCTTCCTCTGTCAGGCTCTTCACTCGCATGATCGCATCCACGGTAGAGCGCCCCTGGCGGAAACCGAACTGGTTATCCGCCAGGTTTGGCCCCACGTCCGTGAGATGCTCGACGAGGCGTTCCGCTATAATGCGCTCAAAAAGCTTACATACCTCGTCGAGCAACACGATCGGCCGGTAACCGGACGGATGGTCCGCCGGCCGCCCCGCTTTACGGATTAAGACCAGTTTCCACGTCTTCCACTCCTTGAGAAACTGGCCTCTTTCAAGGCATGCGCTGAAGAGCCCTGCCAGTCGAGGCCCTAGTTCCTCAAGGGCCAGGACCCATGCTCGGCCTGGTATGCCGTCGGGTCCGGGGGCGGTGTTCTTGCGGGCTTTGAGCCGCAATACCGCCGCCCCTAGCTCACTTTCGGTGACTTCGGGCACGTCATCCTCACTGGGATCCGCGTTGGACGTCTGAGGTGGAGCCATACATGGGGCAGTGTGCTCCTGTGCTCCCACAGGGAACAGAGCACCCAGGACCCTCTCGAGCTGGTCTGGCTGGAGACTCTGGGTCAGCGGAGGCGCCCTAGGGCGAAGTTTGCCCCTAACCATAAGGTACGGGCGCCCCCAGGGGTTCTGCTCCAGGGTCTCCAGCAGCTCTTCGCGGGCCAGCCTTTTGGCCCGCTTTATGGCTGTTTGGAGGGCCCTCTTGGCTCCCTTGTACCCCTCATATAGCTCCTCTTCTCTGAATTCCTCGGGGCGGCGACGCCTTCGGCGGAACCTGGTGTACCGGCGGCGCGCGGTCAGGCAAGCTGTTCGCAGCTGTCCAATCTCCGGCGACCACCAGTACACCTGTCTCCTTACCGGCCCGGGCTTGACCCTAGGCATCGCCGCATCGCATATTTGCGACATGGCTCTCCGGAACCACTCTGCCTCGGTATTCACATCGGCAGGCCTCTCCGGTGCTGGAGTCCAAGCCTGCACGATGGCCGCTTCCTGGAGAGCCTCCCGATTTAGCCGTTTATGCGCCCAACGCGGTTCCGGGGGATTCGCAATTACTGGCGGTAGATTAGGCGGAGGGGAGACGTCAAACCGAATATATCTGTGGTCGGACCTCGTCTCCTCCTCCACCATCACGCGCCAGTTCTGGACACGGCGAATGAGATCAGGGGTCGCGAACGATACGTCCACGACTGAACTGAGTCTCCCTCGCTCCCATGTGGCGACATTCCCCCGGTTGAGGACTTCTAGGCCACGGGTAGTAACCCAATCCTCCAGAATTCTCCCCCTGCCATTGGTCTCGCGGGAGCCCCAAGGCATCGACCAGGCGTTAAAGTCTCCCAGGACCAGGACAGGGCGAGGACGGCATGCAGTGAGAACGACGTCCAGTTCAGAGAGCCATAGCTCAAACTGATGCTGGTCGCGGTTCGGCGAGATGTAAACGGCCACGACCGCCACTCCCTCATAGTACGCCGCGACGCAACCTGGGCCCCTTGCAATTATTGCAAGGCGCGAGGTATCTGCGCCGGACCCCCCAAAGATAGTCGCCAAGCGATCCAGGGCCGCCGGGCTTCCGAGATGAACCCAGTACGGCTCGGCGACTGCGACCACGTTCACGGACCACTGCGCGATGCTCTGGTACAGAAGATCCTGAGCATCGGAGCAGTGGTTCAGATTGATCTGCAAGATGCGGATATGTGCATTCATTAATGAACATCCATATCCGCATCCCGCCGCGAACGTGGGCGCTCCTGAACGGCACTCTTATTCCCCCCTAGGGATGAACGGGGCTTTGGCCTTGAGGCGGCGCAGGTCTTGCTGTCCACCCGGTGCTCAGCCGTCTTGCCCTCCGCCACGCATCTAAAACAGCGTGGTGGAGCGTTACAGGCAATGGTCTTGTGTCTGGGTTGGCTGCAGCGGAAGCACCTATCACCTACGTCGACTTCCGCTGTGCACTGGCAAGTACAACTGATTTTATTGAGCAGGATAGTTTCGACACTTCACATTTGGAAAATGAAATTCCAAAAAACTAGTTCATAGGACAACAGATAATAAATCTGGCCAAAAATATTGTTTTTATAAACCTGGTGCACCATAATGTTAGAGGTTTAATAAATGGTAAAGATTTAGAGTTAGAGCTGTACATTAATGCAAATTCTATTAATATTTTTTGTGCTACAGAGCACTGGTTAAAAGATCATGAAATCACATTGTTGAACTTCGTAAATCACCAGGTTGCTAGCTCGTTCAATAGAAAACATTTTAAACGTGGAGGCTCTTTAATATTAATTAATAAAAACTTAAAATTTAAAGAACGTAAAGACTTAGTAGCCCTCTCCATTGAGCGAGTTATTGAGATTGCCAGTAATGAGTTTGAGCATTTCATCTTGTTAAGCGTATACAGTCCCCCTGATGCTTCTTACATTAAATTTAAAGAAAAGCTTGAAGAAGCACTGTTCAAATGCCAATGTTCTAAGAAATCTATAATAGTTTGTGGAGATTTTAATGTTGATATATTAAATACATCATTAACTCCATCAGAGAGAAATAAAAAGAAAAATTTATTTAAATCCTTTAATCTACATTACATTCTTAGAACCCACTCGTATTACAGCCACCAGTGCAAAATGTATTGATAATATTTTTACTGATATTAAACCTATAACCAGTAGTAACAAAGTCAGCAAAAAACAAATTAAATATGTACCAATTAACCAAAGTCGTTTGAATAATTTTAAAGAAAATGTATTAAAGAGATTACCATATCTACCTAACTTCACTTGTGTAGACCTGTCATATAAACACTTATTTAATTTGATTAATGATGAGTTTGGCAAAGTTTTTACCTCAAAAACTCTACAGATTGGTGGTCGTCCTGTTTTCAGTGACTGGGCAACACCAGGTATCTTTAAAAGTAGAAATAAATTATTTGAATTATATTCAGAAAAATCATATAATTTTAGGCAAACCTTTCAGGAATATGTTAAAAATTATTCAAAGATATTTAAACAAACGTGTCATCTTCCTAAGTCAAACTTCATTAAAAATAAAATTTCTAATTCTGTAAATAAAATAAAAATGACTTGGAACATCATTAACTCTGAATGCGGTAGATCTTTAGTGACTGAAAGGGATTTCCACTTAAAAGTAAATGGTTGCCATGTTACAGGGGACCTGGAAGTGGCTACGGAGTTTGAACACTTTTTCAAAAATATACCTATTTTGACAACAAAATCTCTCCAAGCATCTTCCAGTTCCGCTGAACTTTTATTAGAAGAATCTGTTCTTTGTTGCAGGGATGCATTTGTATTCACAGATATTTGTGCTCAGGACATTGTAAAAACATTTAAATGTATCGAAATTAAGAAAACCGCGGACATTTGGGGGTTATCGGTCAAAACTGCATCATGTATAATTGAGGTAATTGCGCCCCATCTAGCAACTGTGTTTAATGACTGTGTTTCTAGTGGTACATTTCCTGATTTAATGAAACACAGCAAAGTCGTTCCCTTGTTCAAGGCTGGCAGCGCTACAGAGCCGTCTAATTTCCGACCAGTGTCAGTGCTGCCAACTTTGAGCAAAGTATTTGAAAAAATAATCTTGAATCAAATGCTATCCCATTTTAATAGTCATAAAATACTCCATGCGAATCAATTTGGGTTTACGAAAGGGCGCTCAACTTCCGATGCTGGTGTTGAGTTATTAAAATGTATTCATGAAGCATGGGAAGACAAGCACGATGCATTAGGTATATTTTGCGATCTATTAAAGGCTTTTGATTGCGTTCAACATGAAACGCTGTGCAAAAAATTACACCACTATGGAATAAGAGGCAAAGCTCTCGACCTTCTGTCTTCATATTTGAACAATAGAATACAGAGGGTCGATATTAATGGTACACGTTCTGTAGAATCCATGGTTACAATGGGTGTGCCGCAAGGCTCGATACTTGGGCCATTCTTGTTCCTCATTTATATTAATGATTTACCATTTTATGTAGGGGACAGGAATAGGATTGTTTTGTTTGCAGATGCCACCTCATTAATTTTTAAAATTAAAAGACAATTAGATAACTATGACGATGTAAACAATGCAATTGCAAGAGTAGTTCATTGGTTCAGCTCAAATAATCTTAGCTTAGCTTTAATGAAAATAAAACTAAATGTATAAAATTTACTCTACCAAATGTAAAACAAGTTGCGGCCAATGTTCAACTGAATGGACAAGTGTTAGAGTTTGTAGAATCAACTGTGTTCCTAGGTATAACTATTGATGCCAATTTGCAGTGGGGCCCACACATAGAAAAGACAGCCTCTAGATTAAGTTCGGCTGCATACGCTGTAAAAAAGATCAGGACTCTAACAGATGTGGATACGGCTAGAATGGTTTACTTCAGCTATTTTCATAGTATTATGTCTTACGGTATTCTCCTTTGGGGGAGTGCTACAGATTTAAATATTATTTTTGTTCTACAAAAGCGGGCTGTACGCGCTATTTATAATTTGGGCCCCAGAGTTTCTCTCCGAGAAAAATTCAAAGAAGTGAATATTCTAACCGTACCATCACAATATATTTTTGCCAATCTTATGTATGTCCAGAAAAATCTATCACAGTTTTCTAAACTCTGTGATAAACATAATATAAACACTAGAAATAAAAATAATCTTTCAGTCCACCACAGTCGACTACATAAGATTGGCGATTCTTTCCAGGGTAACTGTATACGCTTTTACAACAAGCTTCCCTGTGACCTGAGAAATTTACCTTTAAATAAATTTAAAAAGTTTATTAAAAACAAGCTTTGTGAAAAAGGTTTTTACTCCGTTACAGACTATTTGCAGGACAGGGACGCCTGGAAATGATCTGCTGGCAAAATGAAATAATATAAAATTGTAAATAGGCCATCAAAAAAAAAGCCTTCCTAAGTTTCTTGCCGGTTCTTCTCAGGTGGGCCGCGTTCCGAACCGGTGGTCGCTTTAAATATTTTAAATAGTGTATGACATTTTGTAAGCGCCGTTATAATGGTCTATGCAAAATAAAGATATTTTTATTTTTTTTTTATTTTTTTTATAGATAATGGTATTGTGGCTCCTGTAGAGTCAGATCATCGTGGCCAATGGATATAGTTTCCTAAAAGTAGTAACAAAGTCTGCAAAAAACAAATTAAATATGTACCAATTAACCAAAGTTGTTTGAACAATTTTAAAGAAAATGTATTAAAGAGATTACCATATCTACCTAACTTCACTTGTGTAGACCAGTCATATAAACACTTATTTAATTTGATTAATGATGAGTTTGTCAAAGTTTTTACCTCAAAAACACTACAGATTGGTGGTCGTCCTGTTTTCAGTGACTGGGCAATACCAGGTATCTTTAAAAGTAGAAATAAATTATTTGAATAATTATTCAAAGATATTTAAACAAACGTGTTATCTTGGTAAGTCAAACTTCATTAAAAATAAAATATCTAATTCTGTGAATAAAATAAAAATGACTTGGAACATCATTAACTCTGAATGCGGTAGATCTTTGGTGACTGAAAGGGATTTCCACTTAAAAGTAAATGGTTACCATGTTACAAGGGACCTGGAAGTGGCGACGGAGATTGAACATTTTTTCAAAAATGTACCTATATTGACAACAAAATCTTTCCAAGCGTCTTCCAGTTCCGCTGAACATTTATTAGAAGAATCTGTTCTTTATTGCAGGGATGCATTTGTATTCACAGATATTTGCGCTCAGGACATTGTAAAGACATTTAAATGTATCGAAATTAGGAAAACCGCGGACCTTTGGGGATTATCAGTCAAAACTGCATCATGTATAATTGAGGTCATTGCGCCCCATCTAGCAACTGTGTTTAATGACTGTGTTTCAAGTGGTACATTTCCTGATTTACAGCGCTACAGACCCGTCTAATTTCCGACCAGTGTCGGTGCTGCCAACTTTGAGCAAAGTATTTGAAAAAATAATCTTGAATCAAATGCTATCCCATTTTAATAGTCATAAAATATTTCATGCGAATCAATTTGGGTTTACGAAAGGGCGCTCAACTTCCGATGCTGGTGTTGAGTTATTAAAATGTATTCATGAAGCCTGGGAAGACAAGCACGATGCATTAGGTATATTTTGCGATCTATCAAAGGCTTTTGATTGCGTTCAACATGAAACGCTGTGCAAAAAATTACACCACTATGGAATAAGAGGCAAAGCTCTCGACCATCTGTCTTCATATTTGAACAATAGAATACAAAGGGTCGATATTAATGGTACACGTTCTGTAGGATCCATGGTTACTATGGGTGGGCCGCAAGGCTCGATACTTGGGCCATTCTTGTTCCTCATTTATATTAATGATTTACCATTTTATGTAGGGGACAGGAATAGGATTGTTTTGTTTGCAGATAACACCTCATTAATTTTTAAAATTAAAAGACAGATAACTATGACGATGCGATGTAAACAATGCAATTGCAAGAGTAGTTCATTGGTTCAGCTCAAATAATCTTAGCTTAGCTTTAATGAAAATAAAACTAAATGTATAAAATTTACTCTACCAAATGTAAAACAAGTTGCGGCCAATGTTCAACTGAATGGACAAGTGTTAGAGTTTGTAGAATCAACTGTGTTCCTCGGTATAACAATTGATGCCAATTTGCAGTGGGGCCCACACATAGAAAAGACAGCCTCTAGGTTAAGTTCGGCTGCATACGCTGTAAAAAAGATCAGAACTCTAACAGATGTGGATACGGCTAGAATGGTTTACTTCAGCTATTTTCATAGTATTATGTCTTTCGGTATTCTCCTTTGGGGGAGTGCTGCAGATTTAAATATTATTTTTGTTCTACAAAAGCGGGCTGTACGCGCTATTTATAATTTGGGCCCCAGAGTTTCTCTCCGAGAAAAATTCAAAGAAGTAAATATTCTAATCACAATACATTTTTGCCAATCTTATGTATGTCCAGAAAAATCTATCACAATTTTCTAAACTCTGTGATCCACAGTCGACTACATAAGATTGGCGATTCTTTCCAGGGAACTGTATACGCTTTTACAACAAGCTTCCCTGTGACCTGAGAAATTTACCATTAAATAAATTTAAAAAGTTAATTAAATACAAGCTTTGTGAAAAAGGTTATTACTCCGTTAAAGACTATTTGCAGGACAGGGACGCCTGGAAATGATCTGCTGGCAAAGTGAAATAATATTAAATTGTAAATAGGCCATCAAAAAAAAGCCTTCCTAAGTTTCTTGCCGGTTCTTCTCAGGTGGGCCGTGTTCCGAACCGGTGGTCGCTTTAAATATTTTAAATAGTGTATGACATTTAGTAAGCGCCGTTAAAATGGTCTATGCAAAATAAAGATATTTTTATTTTATGTAGATGCTCAGAGTCGCAGAGGTCATTGGCTCTCTTCACGCTTACTGATTTCAGAGGTAAAGTGCGTGATGATGCGAGGAGGCGTGCAAGTATCTGTTAGTGTGGGTTTCTGGTACACAGAATGGGCCAAGGAACCGTCAGTTCTCACCATCAGCCTATGTCGAGAAAAGATAATGACCAATACATAGTTCGAAATTGTACGGTATATCAATAGGTAGTATTAAACCTTGATACGCTATACTATCAAGTATTTTTCCTATTAACATTAGTACTAATGATATTATCGATAATACAAATGCTTTTCGATTGGTAGCATAGACTGAAGGTATTCGATAATTTTACGATATAAACGACGATCCCCTATTAATATCCTCATTGTCAAAGAAAACTATTTATAGTTCGACATTCATTATCGGTGACCCTATCGCCGTGTCTAAACGGACCGAAAACTTGTGTGTGCGTTTCGATTGCTCCGCCACGGTGTCCAATCAAAAAAAAAAACTCCGTCAAAAATTTGTCGAAATTATTCAAAACCGAATGCTACAAACCAAAAATTTGTCAAAGTAGATATAAAGAAGATATTAGGGTTTAAAGAAGGCCGCGCGAACGAAACGTGGAGGATTGCGCGGCAACGGCGATCTCAGCAACTACATGGGTTAGAGATCTAATTCTTTTTGTCAATTAAAGATTGAATTTCGACAGATCCCACATCCGTCCGCATAGGCGGTGATTTGGTCGAGCGCACGGACCAGGTTAAATACCTGGGATCTGTTTTTCACACGTCCAGTGACATCGATTGCGATGTCAAGTCACGCATTGCTGCCGCGTGGGCCAAATGGCGGGAGATGACCGGTGTCATTTGTGACCCTAAAATGCCGATCCGGTTGAAGGGACAGGTCTACAAAACCATTATTAGACCTGTCCTTTTACATGGCAGTGAGACGTGGCCGATATTGGAGCGACACAAGCAGGAGCTGCGTGTCACGGAAATGAAGATGCTGCAATGTGGATGTGTGGAGTCACGCGGGTGGACCGCGTGAGGAACTCTCGCATCCGCGGCAGCCTTCACGTCCGTGACACTGCAGACAAGTTGCAAGAGTGTCGCCTTCGTTGGTATGGTCACGTCTTGCGGCAACCGCCGGGCTACGTAGGTAACAAATGTCTGGCCATGTCAGCCCCGCCGGGTCCCGGTAAGAGGGAAAGACCCAAGAAGTGCTGGCTTGACGTCGTAAGGGATGACATGCGTGCCAATGGTCTCACTACAGGGGATGCCGACGACGGTGCGAAGTGGAGCAGAAAATATAGGAAAGCGGACCCCGGGCGTCGCGAGACGCAACTGGGACAGACGCTTGGAAGATGATGAATTAAAGATTAGACTTTGTCAAAAATTGTCGAAAAAAGAAGTATAAGCTCTAGAGCAATATTTTACGAAATATTCGCCTTTGAAGTTATGGCCGCGCAATCCTCCACTCGTTGTTTCTTAAATGTTGATTATTTCTTAAACCTTACGATTTCTTATAGTAAAATCAACACAAGAAGAAAGATCTTAATTTGTCGAAACTAACTAACTAAAGTCCGTGGCCGCGCGAACGAAACGCTACTTTGTAGACTCATATCTCACTACCTATAATTGCTAGGATTTTGGTGTGAACTTCCATTTATTCGGCATATTAACCTCATTGTATGTCGTATTGTTTTACCCTCAAAACAGTCTACAACACGAGTTAAATCAAAAATAATCCTGTCTCATATGATGTTCTCTATAACAATAATTTCAATATAAGTTGGACATACACTTTTTCTAGTACACTAAATGCATCTATTAGGAATCATTAATTTATATCATAACTAAAAGTAAAATCTTCAGCTTGTAAACTTTTTGTTTTGTTGTAATTTGATAGTCTTGGAATTTTATAGAATGAGTTAAAACAATCATCACAAGAATCAGTAACCTGAGTCTATCTATGTGGATACTGCAGACCCAGCTCAATTTGCAGCAGTTTTCGCTTACCATCCTATATCATAGAGTAAGAACACATACAAATGCAATAAGCGTAAGCAAGTGACGTCACCAAGATATTGTATCATATTACAAAAGCTGGAACTAACCGAGCTAGGGACGTTGTATGACACACCATCATGATGTCGAGCTTCAGTGTGTCGCACAAGCGTAGAATCAAACTATGGTGAGTCGCAGTAGTTTAGTCACACCAGCAATAAATGCACTTCCATTTGTCCAGCTTACATTACACTCTAAATATAAAAATGTCTTTATTTTGCATAGACCATTTTAAAGGCGCTTACAAAATTTCATACACTAGAACAAAGGATAAATTTAATATTTTTAAAGTGACCACCGGTTCGGAACGCGGCCCACCTGAGAAGAACCGTCTTATTGTATCTATGTATACACTAGCTGACCCGTGCAACTTCGTAAGAGGCAGAGAGAGAAAAAGAGTGGGGCGCGGTTAAGGCTTTTAACACACGTTCAGATTTGGTCTGCCGGACCTCGACAGATCTGATCCGCCGAGTCCGCCGACCAAATCTGTTGTCGCAACAGACGACCGGATCAGACCGCACCGGACGACCAGACGACCAGACAGGGTGTACAGATTAGGGGCTTTTTCCCTATTCTGGGGTAAAAATTTTTTTAAGGAACTTTTTTGGAAATGAAAGGTTTCTAAAAAAGTATATTATTTTATATGCTTTTAGTGAAAAGCTGCAAATTTGAATTACACACACACACATTTCAATTTTACTTATCTATGTAAATAACTGGTATGCAGTATTCCTCTACATAGAGTAAATAAACACTATGTTATGTATTAACGTAGCTCTTTTTTCTTTCTGGAAAAAAATGTATGAAAAAGTAATTTTTTGGGGAAAGGTAAAATCGGTACTGGGGACATTTTTGACAAAGTAACTAAGATGGCAGCATTGGGGAAAAAAATATGAAAAAGTGTCTATGTGGAGAAAAATTAAATAAAATCTGGGGAAATTTACGACAAAGTAGCTAGAATGACAACATTGATCATATCCGATGCGGATCGAGGCGGACTCAATTAATAATAATTATGTCCACCGGACTGCTCTACAGACGGTAAGATTTGGTCGGGCGGCCAATCAAATCCGCTGTCTGGTCGGATCAAATCCAGTCGTGTGTTAGGGCTTTAATAGCGTTAATAGCCCTAACACACGACCGGTGTTAACGCTATATCACACGTTCAGATTTGGGCTGCCGGACCTCGACAGATCTGATCCGCCGAGTCCGCCGACCAAATCTGTTGTCGCAACAGACGACCGGATCAGACCGCACCGGACGACCAGACGACCAGACAGGGTGTACAGATTAGGGGCTTTTTCCCTATTCTGGGGTAAAAATTTTTTTTAAGGAACTTTTTTGGAAATGAAAGGTTTCTAAAAAAGTATATTATTTTATATGCTTTTAGTGAAAAGCTGCATATTTGAATTACACACACACACATTTCAATTTTACTTATCTATGTAGATAAGTGGTACGCATAGTATTCCTCTACATAGAGTAAATAAACACTACGTTATGTATTAACGTAGCTCTTTTTTCATTCTGGCAAAAAAAATATGAAAAAGCAATTTTTGGGGAAAGGTAAAATCGGTACTGGGGACATTTTTGACAAAGTAACTAAGATGGCAACATTGGGAAAAAAATTATGAAAAAGTGTATTTGGAGAAAAATTAAATTAAATCTGGGGAAATTTACGACAAAGTAGCTAGAACGACAACATTGATCATATCCGATGCGGATCGAGGCGGACTCAATTAATAATAATTATGTCCGCCGGACTGCTCTACAGACGGTAAGATTTGGTCGGGCGGCCAATCAAATCCGCTGTCTGGTCGGATCAAATCCGGTCGTGTGTTAGGGCTTTAACACACGACCGGATTTGATCCGACCAGACCGCGGATTTGATTTGCCACCCGACCAAATCTTACCGTCTGATTAATAGCGTTAACACACGTTCAGATTTAGTCTGCCGGACCTCGACAGATCTGATCCGCCGAGTCCGCCGACCAAATCTGTTGTCGCAACAGACGACCGGATCAGACCGCACCGGACGACCAGACGACCAGACAGGGTGTTCAGATTAGAGGCTTTTTCCCTATTCTAGGGTAAATTTTTTTTTAAGGAACTTTTGTGGAAATGAATAGTTTCTAATAAAGTATATTATTTTATATGCATTTAGTGAAAAGCTGCAAATTTAAAATTACACACACACTCATTTCAATTTTACTTATCTATGTAGATAACTGGTATGCATAGTATTCCTCTACATAGAGTAAATAAACACTACGTTATGTATTAATGTAGCTCTTTTTTCTTTCTGGCAAAAAATGTATGAAAAAGTAATTTTTGGGGAAAGGTAAAATCGGTACTGTATCGGTAAGATGGCAACATTGGGAAAAAAATTATGAAAAGTGTCTTTAAATTAAATCTGGGGAAATTTACGACAAAGCAGCTAGAACGACAACATTGATCATATCCGATGCGGATCGCGGCGGACTCAATTAATAATAATTATGTCCGCCGGACAGCTGTACACACGGTAAGATTTGGTCGGGTGGTAAATCAAATCCGCGGTCTGGCCGGATCAAATCCGGTCGTGTGTTAGGGCTTTAAAGTGCTAACACACGACCAAATTTGGTCTGCCGGACCTCGACAGATTTGATCCGCCGAGTCTGCCGACCAAATCTGTTGTCGCAACAGACGACCGAATCAGACTGCACCGGACGACCAGACGACCAGACAGGGTGTTTTTTCGGATTAGGGGCTTTTTCCCTATTCTAGGGTAATTTTTTTTTTTTTAAGGAACGTTTGTGGAAATGAAAAGTTTCTAATAAAGTATATTATTTTATATGCATTTAGTGAAAAGCTGCAAATTTGAAATTACACACACACACACATTTCAATTTTACTTATCTATGTAGATAACTGGTATGCAGTATTCCTCTACATAGAGTCAATAAACACTACGTTATGTATTAAATAAGCTCTTTTTTCTTTCTGGCAAAAAATGTATGAAAAAGTAATTTTTGGGGAAAGGTAAAATCGGTACTGGGGACATTTTTGACAAAGAAACTAAGATTGGGAAAAAAAATATGAAAAAGTGTCTATTTGGAGAAAAATTAAATTAAATCTGGGGAAATTTACGACAAAGTAGCTAGAACGGCAACATTGATCATATCCGATGCGGATCGAGGCGGACTCAATTAATAATAATTATGTCCGCCGGACTGCTCTACAGACGGTAAGATTTGGTCGGGCAGCCAATCAAATCCGCTGTCTGGTCGGATCAAATCCGGTCGTGTGTAATAGCGCTAACACACGTTCAGATTTGGTCTGCCGGACCTCGACAGATCTGATCCGCCGAGTCCGCCGACCAAATCTGTTGTCGCAACAGACGACCGGATCAGACCGCACCGGACAACCAGACGACCAGACAGGGTGTTCAGATTACGGGCTTTTTCCCTATTCTAGGGTAAAATTACTTTTTTAAGGAACTTTTGTAGAAATGAAAAGTTTCTAATAAAGTATAACATTGATCATATCCGATGCGGATCGAGGCGAACTCAATTAATAATAATTATGTCCGCCGGACTGCTTTACAGACGGTAAGATTTGGTCGGGCGGCAAATCAAATCCGCGGTCTGGTCGGATCAAATCCGGTCGTGTGTTAGGGCTATTAGCTCTTTAATAACCATATAAATAAACCAACTTATCTAAACATATTCACCACTATGAATCTGATAATGATAGGGAAATTAGAGAAAAATCACGTTTGAACCATTTAAAAATAGATCTAGTCCCTACGTTAAATATTGTCAAACATTGTTCATCATACCAGGCAGTGAAACTATTTAACTGCTTGCCGTGCGAACTTAAAAATGATATTTATAACACTCATGTGTTCAAAAAGAATCTTAAAATATTTTTAAATGATAACTGTTTTTATTCTGTTGAAGAATTTATGACATATTCACAATAACCTTGAATAAATTATACAATGTTGATATCTAAATGACGTTCGTATTATTGACATGGCAATGTTAATTATTTATGATTTTAATTTCTTTGGACTTATTGCGTAAAATTTTTTATTGACATCTAATTGAATTTGACACTTTGTTACATAGGAATGATGTAGTGTAGTGACATTGACATTACAGTTAAATGTGTTTTTGTGATTGTATGTTAATGGGAATTATGAATTGAAATTGAATTGTTATAATTAATTTTGGAATTTTGTTGAGTTAATGTTAAGTTAATGTTTCTTTTTTGTTTGTTTTTGCAATGAGCGTTGATCAACTTGTTTTCACGCTTGGTGAGATTGTTACCTCTATTTTTTGTGTGTGATTTTGTGTATATGTTTTCCGACACAATTGTAACAGATTGTTTGTGAATAAATAATAAAAATAAATAAATACGGTTAACACACGACGGGATTTGATCCGACCAGACCGCGGATTTGATTTGCCGCCCGACCAAATCTTACCGTCTGTAAAGCAGTCCGGCGGACATAATTATTATTAATTGAGTTCGCCTCGATCCGCATCGGATATGATCAATGTTGTCGTTCTAGCTACTTTGTCGTAAATTTCCCCAGATTTAATTTTATTTTTCTCCAATAAGACACGTTTTCATAATTTTTTTCCCAATGTTGCCATCTTAGTTAGTTTGTCAAAAATGTCCCCAGTACCTATTTTACCTTTCCCCAAAAAATTACCTTTTCATACATTTTTAGCCAGAAAGAAAAAAGAGCTACGTTAATACATAACGTAGTATTTATTTACTCTATGTAGAGGAAAACTATGCATACCAGTTATCTACATAGAAAAGTAAAATTGAAATGTGTGTGTGTGTGTAATTTCAAATTTGCAGCTTTTCACTAAATGCATATAAAATAATATACTTTATTAGAAACTTTTCATTTCCACAAAAGTTCCTTAAAAAAAAAAATTTCACCCTAGAATAGGAAAAAGCCCCTAATCTGAACACCCTGTCTGGTCGTCTGGTCGTCTGGTCGTCCGGTGCGGTCTGATCCGGTCGTCTGTTGCGACAACAGATTTGGTCGTCAGACTCGGCGGATCAAATCTGTCGAGGTCCGGCAGACCAAATTTGGTCGTGTGTTAGCTCTTTATAAGCCCTAAAAGCCCTAACACACGACCGGATTTGATCCGACCAGACAGCGGATTTGATTGGCCGCCCGACCAAGTCTTACCGTCTGTAGAGCAGTCCGGCGGACATAATTATTATTAATTGAGTCCGCTTCGATTCGCATCGGATATGATCAATGTTGTCGTTCTAGCTACTTTGTCGTAAATTTCCCAAGATTTAATTTAATTTTTCTCTAAATAGACACTTTTTTATAATTTTTTTCCCAATGTTGCCATCTTAGTTACTTTGTCAAAAATGTCCCCAGTACCGATTTTACCTTTCCCCAAAAAATTACTTTTTCATAAATTTTTTGCCAGAAAGAAAAAAGAGCTACGTTAATACATAACGTAGTGTTTATTTACTCTATGTAGAGGAATACTGCATACCAGTTATCTACATAGATAAGTAAAATTAAAATGTGTGTGTGTGTAATTTCAAATTTGCAGCTTTTCACTAAATGCATATAAAATAATATACTTTATTAGAAACTTTTCATTTCCACAAAAATTTTTAAAAAAAGTAATTTTACCCTAGAATAGGGAAAAAGCCCCTAATCTGAACACCCTGTCTGGTCGTCTGGTCGTCCGGTGCGGTCTGATCCGGTCGTCTGTTGCGACAACAGATTTTGTCGGCGGACTCGGCGGATCAGATCTGTTGAGGTCCGGCAGACCAAATCTGAACGTGTGTTAGCGCTATTTTACACACGACCGGATTTGATCCGACCAAACAGCGGATTTGATTGGCTGCCCGACCAAATCTTACCGTCTGTAGAGCAGTCCGGCGGACATAATTATTATTAATTGAGTCCGCCTCGATCCGCATTGGATATAATCAATGTTGTCGTTCTAGCTACTTTGTCGTAAATTTCCCCAGATTTAATTTAATTTTTTTTCCAAATAGACACTTTTTCATAATTTTTTTCCCAATGTTGCCATCTTAGTTACTTTGTCAAAAATGTCCCCAGTACCGATTTTACCTTTCCCCAAAAAATACTTTTTCATACATTTTTTGCCAGAAAGAAAAAAGAGCTACTTTAATACATAACGTAGTGTTTATTTACTCTATGTAGAGGAATACTGCATACCAGTTATCTACATAGATAAGTAAAATTGAAATGTGTGTGTGTGTGTGTAATTTCAAATTTGCAGCTTTTCACTAAATGCATATAAAATAATATACTTTATTAGAAACTTTTCATTTCCACAAAAGTTACTGAAAAAAAACAATTTTACCCTAGAATAGGGAAAAGCCCCTAATCTGAACACCCAGTCTGGTCGTCTGGTCGTCCGGTTCGGTCTGATCCGGTCGTCTGTTGCGACAACAGATTTGGTCGGCAGACTCGGCTGATCAAATCTGTGGAGGTCCGGCAGACCAAATTTGGACGTGTGTTAGGGTTTTAAGAGCTATTAAAGCCCTAACACACGACCGGATTTGATCCGACCAGACAGCGGATTTGATTGGCCGCCCGACCAAATCTTACCGTCTGTAGAGCAGTCCGGCGGACATAATTTTAATTAATTGAGTCCGCCTCGATCCGCATCGGATATGATCAATGTTGTCGTTCTAGCTACTTTGTCGTAAATTTCCCCAGATTTTATTTAATTTTTCTCCACATAGACACTTTTTCATATTTTTTTTTCCCAATGCTGCCATCTTAGTTACTTTGTCAAAAATGTCCCCAGTACCGATTTTACCTTTCCCCAAAAAATTACTTTTTCATACATTTTTTGCCAGAAAGAAAAAAGAGCTACGTTAATACATAACGTAGTGTTTATTTACTCTATGTAGAGGAATACTGCATACCAGTTATTTACATATCTATGTAAATAACTGGTATGCAGTATTCCTCTATAATTTATATTATATTATAATTTCAAATTTGCAGCTTTTCACTAAATGCATATAAAATAATATACTATATTAGAAACTTTTCATTTCTACAAAAGTTCCTTGAAAAAAAAATTTTACCCTAGAATAGGGAAAAAGCCCCTAATCTGAACACCCTGTCTGGTCGTCTGGTCTTCCGGTGCGGTCTGATCCGGTCGTCTGTTGCGACAACAGATTTGGTCGGCAGACTCGGCGGATCAAATCTGTCGAGGTCCGGCAGACCAAATTTGGTCGTGTGTTAGGGCTATAAAAGAGCTAAAAGCCCTAACACACGACCGGATTTGATCCGACCAGACAGCGGATTTGATTGGCCGCCCGACCAAATCTTACCGTCTGTAGAGCAGTCCGGCGGACATAATTATTATTAATTGAGTCCGCCTCGATCCGCATCGGATATGATCAATGTTGTCGTTCTAGCTACTTTGTCGAAAATTTCCCCAGATTTAATTTAATTTTTCTCCAAATAGACACCTTTTCATAATATTTTTTTCAATGTTGCCATCTTAGTTAGTTTTTTCAAAAATGTCCCCAGTACCGATTTTACCTTTCCCCAAAAAATACATTTTTGCCAGAAAGAAAAAAGAGCTACGTTAATACATAACGTAGTGTTTATTTACTCTATGTAGAGGAATACTGCATACCAGTTATCTACATAGATAAGTAAAATTGAAATGTGTGTGTGTGTAATTTAAAATTTGCAGCTTTTCACTAAATGCATGTAAAATAATATACTTTATTAGAAACTTTTCATTTCCACAAAAGTTCCTTAAAAAAAAGAAATTTAACCCTAGAATACGGAAAAAGTCCCTAATCTGAACACCCTGTCTGGTCGTTTGGTCGTCCGGTGCGGTCTGATCCGGTCGTCTGTTGCGACCGGATCAGACCGCACCGGTTATATGCATTTAGTGAAAAGCTGCAAATTTGAAATTACACACACACACATTTCAATTTCACTTATCTATGTAGATAACTGGTATGCAGTATTCCTCTACATAGAGTAAATAAACAGAAATGGAAATGAAAAGTTTCTAATAAAGTATATTATTTTAGGGCTTTTATTAATAATACGGTTAACACATGACCGGATTTGATCCGACCAGACCGCGGATTTGATTTGCCACCCAACCAAATCTTACCGTCTGTAGAGCAGTCCGGCAGACATAATTATTATTAATTGAGTCCGCCTCGATCCGCATCGGATATGATCAATGTTGTCGTTCTAGCTACTTTGTCGTAAATTTCCCCAGATTAAATTTAATTTTTCTCCAAATAAACACTTTTTCATTTTTTTTCCCAATGTTGCCATCTTAGTTAGCTTGTCAAAAAATGTCCCCAGTACTGATTTTACCTTTCCCCAAAAATTACTTTTTTTATACATTTTTTGCCAGAAAGAAAAAAGAGCTACGTTAATACATAACGTAGTGTTTATTTACTCTATGTAGAGGAATACTGCTTTTCATGCACCCCAGAACAATCCGAAGACACCTGTACTGTATCTTGTCTAAGTTAACTAGAGCTCCCTTATTGCATGGGGGAAGGAGAAATGTACCATAATCCATAATGCTCCGAATAAGAGCATTATACACCAATTTCATTGTGAAAGGGTGGGCACCCCACCACACCCATGTCAGAACTTGTAGTATGGGTATTACTCTCTCACACCTCTGGATGAGGTAGTTTACATGAAAAGTACCAGAGAGCCTGCGATCCAAGTAAACACCTAAAAATTTTACTTTTTGTACAACAGGAATTGCCTGTCCCTGTATTTGGACACGAATTGGGGGCGTGTTGTACCTGCGAGTGAATACCACTAAGCAACTCTTTTGAGCAGAGATGCTTAGGCCATGACTCAGTAGCCACTGATTCAAAGAGTCCAGGGAGATGGACAAAGAGGAGGCAGCATCGCTGATGGAGTTATTAGTCACATATACTGCCAGGTCGTCAGCGTACTGGAGCATACTGCAGTTAATATTGAGACATGTCCCAATATCATGAGTACACACATTATATAGAAGAGGACTGAGGACGGAACCCTGAGGCAATCCCCTCCACGTCCGCCTCTTTTGGAATTCCCCGCCCTGAGCACGTAGTACCAGGGAGCGAGACATCATAATACCGCATATGCATTGAACTATTTTCGCCGGGATTCTCAGAAGCAATAACTTCTGCCTGAGGATTGGGACAAGGACGTTGTCATATGCTGAAGAAATATCCAAAAACGATGCTACCACCATCTTTTTTTGTCAAAGATATTTTGATGTCTGACATTAAGATAGAGATACTATCCATAGTTCCTAAGCCCTTCTTAAACCCAAACTGAAATTTAGGCAGTATGTCGCGAGACTCCACCATCCATTCCAGTCTGTTTTTAATTAAGTGCTCAAATATCTTCAGCAGAACAGAGGATAAAGCTATGGGGCGGTAGCTATTAGGGTCATCGACAGTTTTGCCTGGCTTTAGGATCGGTATAATAATCTGCGTCTTCCATTGTTCTGGCATCCAACCAGTTAGAAAACAAAAATTTAATATGTCCAGATAATACATTTTAGCTTTGTTACCTGCATGAACAATAAATGAATATGGGATCCCGTCAATTCCCGGTGCTGAATCCTTAACCCTGCTGAGAACCATCTCCAATTCATAGTCTGAATATGGGGCACCTAGGGTGTCCTCTGATAAGGGGCTTGGGGGAAGTTGAATTTCGTCTAGTGTAGGGACATAGGGAGGCGTCAGTCTGTTGAAGAAGGCATCGGCTATCTCCTCTGAAATTGGGAAGGCAGGTGAGCAACCAGTACGAAATCGATTAATTTTCTTCCACACCAGTGATGGTGGAGTGGTAGGTGCCAGGGAAGAGCAAAATGTTTCCATCCCTGGCGCTTTTTCTTACGGAGTAATCGCTTAGTTTTTGCAAACACTCTTTTATATTGAATGAAGTTTTCGGTGGTCATAGCTAAGTTGTATCTTCTCTCTGCCACCTTTCTTTCTTTAATTGCCACTGTGCAGTCTTGATCCCACTATGGTGGAGAAGGGATCTTGCCTCGAGCACTGCTCTTAACTGGAAATGATAACTCTGCAGCTGCATTAATAACAGAAACAAGACCTTCGCAACAGATTTGAACATGGCAGTGAACACTGTGAGAAGAAGAATGTTGATCTAGTCTCGGGAGGGATTCTATTTTAGATTCCAGTTCAATTCTATATTTTAGCCAATCTGGTTGGGTAAGATTATATTTAAGCAGGGGAGGAGGGATCTTCTGTAAGGAGAGTCTCTCTGAAAGGGAAATATTGATAGGATAATGGTTACTACCATGTGTAAGATCTGGGCATTGCCAGTGGGCTGAGGCCGCAAGGTCAGGAGTACAGAATGTAATATCGACACAGCTCTTCCGTTCACCAGGATTGCCTCTACGCGTAGGGCTACCGTTGTTAAGAACACAGAGGCCGAGGTTATCCAGAACGTCCACTAAGGCCACTCCTTCAGGACTACAATGCTCAGAGCCCCATCTATAGTGATGACAATTCAAATCTCCCTTAACAAATAGTGGGCCATTCACAGATTTTAGTATGTCTTCTAGGACTGAGATGGAATTCAGATTAGGGTGTGCAAGATAAATAGAGAGAACTGTAATGTTCTGAACTATAGTAGCCACTACATTTAACTCGCCTACCAGAGGTGGTAGTGGAAAAGGGGACGTAGGAACATTATTTTTGATAATGAGGGCAGATCCGCCATATCCATCAAATCTGTCACACCTAAAAATTCTATAAAGTGGCATACGGAAATTGATACTTGGCTCCAACCAAGTCTCAGTAATCCAACAGATGGTGGACTTGTATTTATTTAGTAAGAATGAGAGGTCTTGTTTCTTATAGAACACACTCCTCACATTCCACTGAAGGAAGATCAAGTTTGGAGCCATCCTTATTATTAAAGAGAAGAGATATCAGATTTAAGGCAGCGTTGGACGGTGAATTATAGTTATTAGATCTAGAAGAGGGGGACTGGGAATTGTTAGACGAGATGTAGAATAATAATAGTTGTATTAAGAGGTCAATTATTGTGGATCTGTTGTCTAAGGATTGCAGGGCATGTCCATTAGGTTGGGTGGAGAGGGGGGAAATTTTATCATAGGATGGGGAAAGAGGTATACGGGGCTTGGGTTTTAGAAGAACTGTTTTGCGGGACGATTGGTTTGGTAGATTAGATTTGGTAACCGTGGCATAGGTGGCATTATTTGGTCTAAGAGGAACTGATTTAGATGCCTCTGCATATGAGATGGCTTTTTCAGACATTGCAGTTTTGATCGCTCTCTGTCTTCTATACTCTGGACAATCTTTGCTGTTAGCAAAATGACTGCCCGAGCACAGAACACAGAAAGCGTCATTAAAGGGCGTATCACAACCATAACCAGGATGTTCCTGCCCACATCTTAAACACCTAGGCTTCGATCTGCAAAGGGATTCTATTTGTCCAAACCGACAACATTTTATCTTGGGAACAAGTTCCTGTGGAAAACGGGAAAGCTTCTCCACGCGAGTGGAGCTGCGGGCGTCAACTAGTAAATATATATGTAGGTATATCGGTAAACTTCGACTCATGTAACAAAGTGAAAAAGTAAATACTTTTGGACTAAAATAACTAAATAGTAAAAATGGGTAAATATAAGTCGAGGTTTTTGAATTGCAAATAGTAGAGACACCCTACTATGACTACCTAATATCCACTCACAATCTACCTACGGGTATTAATAAATAACCGTAGGGACTGAAATCACTCCTGGTGTGACGATGTTAGCATAGCTATTGATTCGCAAAAATGTTCGGCAGCAGCCAGTGTCATAATTTTCTTTGACTTAAATATTTCTCTTATTTAGACATTTTTACTGATGTCATTGCCAGTAACATGGCAGTCGTTAAGCTCGGTTGAAGGCCTTATGGGCTTGTTGTAACGACCTGCCGTTGAAAAAGTTCAACAGCAGGTCGCCACAACCTGCACCTGTCAATGTCAATACGACAATGGGCTCACCACCTGTTACGTGGGACAAAAATGCATACGGTGAAAAATGGGCGTATAATATGCCTCTGGCAACCGGGACCAACGGCTTAACGTGCCTTCTTATCCCCTAAGGGGTAGGCCCTTCGGGGATAAGAGGGCACGTTTAGCCATTGGTCCCGGTTGCCAGTAAAATGGCAGTCATTAAGCCTGGTTGAAGGCCTTATGGGCGGCTTGAAAACTTCAACAGCAGGTAGCCACAACTTGCGTCTGTCTATTTCAACACGGCAATGGGCTCACCACCTATTACGTGGGACAGGAATCCACACGATGAAAAGTGGGCATATAATATGCCTCTGCCACCCATTCGGGGATAAGGCGTGATGGATATTTATTTTATTTATTTATTTAAAAAAAAATTGTAAAAAAAATAGTGGCCGCCAAAATATCTATTGTTCTAAAGAAAAGGGTTTTAAAGTTATAAATCTTTTTTATATAAAAAAAGGCCCGATACCAGCCAAGCCGGCGCCGTGCCGTGGAGGCCACATGTTCATATCAGTTTTAGGATTTTAAAATTATAAATATTTTTAAATCGATTTTATTTATTGAAATCCTGTTGTTATATAAAAAAAAACAATTGAGTCACAGATATACTCCTTACTAATATTATAAATGCGAAACTTTGAAAGAATGTATAGATTTAGGTTTGTTACTCTTTCTCATTTAGAATAAATTAATATAAATATTGTGGGACACTTTTAGCACAGCGCCATCTAGCCCAAAGTAAGCTAATATTAGCTTGTGTTATGGTATCTAGATAACTGATAAACATACTTATATATTTCTAAATACATACATATTATACATAGGAAACACACAAACTCCGAAACACATTTGTGGATCGATCACACAAATATTTGTTCCGTCCCGGAATAATATAGCTTATGCATCAGAATAACGCATGATTTTATCTTGGGAACAAGTTCCTGTGGAAAACGGGAAAGCTTCTCCACGCGAGTGGAGCTGCGGGCGTCAACTAGTAAATATATATGTAGATATATCGGTTAACTTCGACTCATGTAACAAAGTGAAAAAGTAAATACTTTTAGACTAAAATGACTAAATAGTACAAATGGGTAAATATAAGTCGAGGTTTTTGAATTGCAAATAGTAGAGGCACCCTACTATGACTACTAATATCCACTCTCAATCTACCTACGGGTATTAATAAATACCCGTAGAGACTGAAATCACTCCTGGTGTGCCGATTTTAGCATAGCTATTGATTCGCAAAAATGTTCGGCAGCAGCCAAAGAGAGCTTTTACTTCTTTTTCCGTCTTTTTCAATCTTTAATTGACAAAAAGAATTAGATCTCTAACCCTTGTAGTTGCCGAGATCTCCGTGGCTGCGCAACCCTCCACGTTTCGTCCGCGCGGCCAACTTTAAACCCTAATATCTTCTTTATTTGTACTTTGACAAATTTTTGATTTGTTGCTTTTGGTTTTGATAAATTTTTGACGGAGTGCTTTTTTTGATTGGATTTGATTTTTTTTTACCGTGGCGGAGCAATCGAAACGCACACAAACTCGTTAATGGGAAATGCCTCAACCGGTTACCCACCTCAGCACCGATGGTAGCGTAAAATGCTTAGTACTCGTTTATAGAACACTGGGCAAGTAGGGCTCTTCAGATATTGAACATATATATTTGGTATATATCATTTTGAAGCACATTTTTTTCTTAAAGGTGATCATTTTGTGTGAGGGAATCCGGAAGACAAATATTTGCATACCGCGGTGTGCTTTGCGTCCGCAGTGAGTTTTGGCGCACATTTTATTATTATTCAATCAAGATTTTTTTATTCTCTGCGGACACATTATGTCCATAGTTTGCATAGTTGAGAATGACAACAAAAAATGTTATCTCCTTACATTGACCGCTTTAACGAATACAGGAAGGAATACAGTAAGCAAAATAAAACTCTTATTTATACTCCCGCTAATATATCGAGAGGTAATTGTTTTAATTATTAAGTTCAAATTCACAATCTGACAAAATTGATAATCCACTGAAGTTAATTAGAAGTTTAACAAGTCGAAGACGAGACAGATCAAAAAATATAATCAGAAATACTCGCTAACCGTCCTACGCAATAGTTAAACGCTAAGTTAAATCCTAATGTCAAATGTACGGTTAGCAAAATCCTAATTAAAACTACCGGTAAATATTACAATAAGGTTAAATGCACAGTGCACTACTTCTCTGGTCTGGTCGGTGTGTTTTCAAAATGGCTCTTTTCCACGACGATCCTTTTCGGAAACACAACACAAATTGTGCTGGACGCGAGATAATAACCGATATAATTAATAATTCACAGCAAAATAGGGCAGTATAATAATATATTCATTTCATCTATAGTTAAGAAATAACAAACATATATATACAAGGAACGTCTCGGCACAGCACTATATTTGCAGTGGGAAGCGCTGTATGCACCCCCACTGTGACGCGACCAGAGCAGTAGTCTACTCTACCGGTACATCCGCACGTACAATGCAGAATATTCGAGAGCGTAGGCAGTCCATAATTTAATTTGTATAAATCATATGTTCATAATCACTGGAAAGTTCATATATCTTACATATAAAACGTTCGGGCAGTGCAGAAAAGCATTTTTTAGAAGTAACAAAACACGTAATCTTAAAAGTAGGACTGCCGATAGAACCCCTGAACTAACTCAAATTCAGAAATGGCGGCAAAAATTAAACCTATGTGTCTAATAAAACTAGAGTACTTAAACATTACAGTGACCTCCCGCGATCGATTCGACTCTGGCGGAATATCACTGTCGTACCCGGATCCACGTTCGAATTCCGGATGTAAAATTAAAGACTAAAGAGAGGCCAGCGCTCTCACATCCTCGCTACAATTACCACACATAGATTAAGTGTTTATAATATACTGGTAAAAACATTTACAATAAGTCTAACGCTCAAGTTTGAAGTCAATCTACAACGAGAGGTTTGGGATTCTCCCATGGGAACCCTTCTCGTCCAAAGTGACCGTAAGTACTGGTTTTCTGGTAGATGGGTGCCCTCAAATTCAGCTCCCTGTAAAAAAAATGCAAATTTATCAGTGTAAAAACAATGCGATATATAACTGACCAGTGATTGCTGGTCGGTTATCGGGGATTATCTAGGCAATAATATTATATAATGGGCTGGTTAAATCAATACGCTTTATGCTAATATTGATAGTAGATTAAAAATTGGCAATGTCAAAAATAAGTCACTGGGTTGTGCAAAACATAGGAAGAAGCTTCTGTGCAATAAGAGGTTTAAGATTAATTTGTATTTGTGTTTGAGAGGTATGTTCGATACACATCTGTGGCTTATAAAAAGAAAATTAACATTAATTTATATTGGATAAATCGCAAATTGGACTAGATCTGTATAAACCAGTACCCTTTTTAGTAGTAAAATTGCCATTTTGTATGTTATGTAGTGGCTAGTATTTTTTATGATTTATCAATGGATTTAATAGTGGAATACAAAGTAATGTTACTCACTTGACAATTTTCCCTGGTCGCAGATCAAAGTTCTTCTGTACAATAGAGAGTAGCTGCTGCTGCGTCTTGTGTGAAGTGCCATAGTCGAACACTGTGATCGAGAGGGGTTCTGCCACGCCGATCGCATATGCAACCTAAATAAAACATTTTATACATTTGATTAAGTCAGTCAGCAACTTTTTCAGGGTCAATACAAAACAAAAAAAAATACGGGTTGCACTACGATAGTGCCGACGGAAGTGAAAACTAAATTTATTAATAATTTGTTTATCTAGACGCGTTCGCGGTATTCACTTCGAAAATTAAACGGGATCGACGTTAATGATGATGATGATAAAATTACTACTTTGAAATCCAATTACTTCAAGAAAAAGACAAAAAGAAATACGAAAAGAATTATAAAAGAGTAACTTCGCGCCGGATTTTAACCAGCGACCTATGGATTTCAATTTATAACCATATAGGTACCAACCGAGCTATCGAAGGTTGATAACTGACTTCGAAATTATTAATCTAATACTTTAAAACTTTTTATAGCGTCTTGGTAAGTGTCGCGATTCCAGAGATTTTATTAAGAGAAGCGTGAAAAGGCATATTTCTGGGCCGTCAAAATGAGAGAGAGAGAGAGAGAGAGAGAGAGAGAGAGAGAGAGAGAGAAAGAGAGAGAGAGAGGAGCACGCCGCACGGCTTACAACTATGGCAAAAAGTGTCGTTACAACGCATTGCGAGATAAGGAACTTTGTTCCAAAAAAAAAAGAGTAAGGATTTGGGGGAAGATGGAGTACATATGGGGTAGATACCTGGACCATGCAGCGGCGGCACAGGCCGGCCTTGACGAGCGACTTGGCGACCCAGCGCGCCGCGTAGGCGGCCGAACGGTCCACCTTGGTGAAGTCCTTGCCCGAGAACGCGCCGCCGCCGTGCGCGCCCCAGCCGCCGTAAGTGTCCACGATGATCTTGCGCCCGGTCAGCCCCGCGTCCGACTGAAACACCCAATCTATATTGTGGCATATTTTGTTTTAACAGCGCAATCTAACCCAAACTACTGCTCAGCTCTCCAGGGCAGTAGCGTGATGATATACAGCCAAAGTGCCTTCCTCGATAAATGGGCTAAATAATTTTTCAATTCAGATCAGTACTTCCCGAGATTAGCGCGGTCAACCAATTATTTCTTTTTAATTAGTATTATAGATTCATGTAACGGAATGGTCAAAAATACTCGGATACCCAGATGTGCATGTATGAAGCAGTTAATGAATCAGCAGGAAGCTAAGGAATGCATGGATCGCGAAGCGTGGCAATGTTCTCTTTGACTATTCCGTCTGGGATATAACGTGACGTTAGTTAAGTAGATGTAAACAGAAACACTCAATTTGTCATATTTATTTTTTTTAAAAACAGTTTCCTACCTATGTAATTTGTAAGTACTTTCCAGGGACGTTTTAATAAATACTTTTTTGATACTGGTTTCAGTTCCAAAAGTATACCCTATTCCTGAAGTATAATAGAATATAACTATTGTAAACATGTGTTAAAATGTAACTTAATTCATATTGTATAACTGTTACTATCACAAAAATATATGAAAATTTGCCAGATTTTTTGACATTTATGATTACTGCTCCGCTCTCCGGGGTATTATATAGCCTTTAGCTTACCTCAATAAATGTACTATCCAACACAAAAAAGAATTTTTTAATTCGGATCAGTACTTCCTGAGATTAGCGCAAATAAACAACCAAATAAACAAACTAACTCATCAGCTTTATATATTAGTATAGATTAACATAAAATTTTCATTATAATTGATTACAAGTTTATACAATTTGTAAAGATAAGTGTTATGCATTACTATATGACATAATATGATTAATACGAGTATGTAGGTATCCATTACCTACAAACGAATGTACTCAAATGTACTTTACAAGAGTTTATCTAAAGTACAAAAAAATTATTAGTATGTCATGGATCGTGAAGCCTGACGATCTGTCCTCTCTGACTACCCCGTCAGGGTTACAGCGTGAAGATAGTTAGTTAGTTTTTTAGTTATATAAAGTACACAAATATTACCTGTGGTCCACCAATGATGAAATTTCCACACGGATTGATGTGAATGATAGTTTTATCGTCCAGATAATGGTCCGGAATGACTACTTTGATAACCTTCTCCTTGATCTCGTCACGCAAGGTCTCCAGTGTGATCTAAAAAAATATTATTGAACAAACACATTTATTATGTAAACTTTGATTAGTTTTGAGGTTAGATGGCGCTGTGTGTATCATGGCTGAATCATATAAATTGCGTCCATTTATGAGTTAAGGTACGGCTACTACGAAATTCACCGTCGATTTTTATTAATATGCATTTTTTTCTTAAAAATCCCTAATAGGTCCGTCAAACTTTTTTACTTTAAATGCCAAATAAATTTACGAAAAAATACGAAAAGGGAGTTTTTAATTATTTTATATTTCAAAAAATGGCTGAAATATTTACGATCAAAGTGCGTATAACGCGGGTGACCGCATACGTCACAACGCAGGGTTGTTATTCAACAGCCGCGGTCTCGTTCGCACTCGAACGCCGGGTCGCACCATAATGGGTGCGCCTAATCTCGGAAATTCATAAAAGTACTAAAACTTCTCGTCGCTATAAGTTCGGAAATACTGCATGTATTGAAGTGAAATCAAAACTAATGTAATGTACATGAGCTACGCTCCAAAACAGCGAAAGTCATAATCCCTCTTCATCTTAAGTCTTTTCCTATTTGCTTCCAAACACTAGCTGGATTTGGAGTCCACTTTAATTTGACAGGAACAGCTATCTTCTTTTAATAGAGAACACTAAAGAGTCAAAATAGTACTGTCAAATACAGCTAAAATTGGCTTGTGACGTATGCGGTCACCTGCGTTATACGCACTTTGATCGTAAATATTTCAGCCATTTCTTGAAATATAAAAATAGTATAAACACCGTGTTTCTCGTATTTTTTTGTACATTAATTAGGCATTTAAAGTAAAAAACTTTTGTCAGACCCATTCCGTATCGACTTAAAATTATGGTCAGTTACGCTCCTCATGCCAGAAGAAACTTAGTAGGTCCCTAGTGCTTACCTTTTCTGAGTGTTGGAGTGAAACAACAACAGTATGTACTCTCTGTGGTACAGTCGCGCCTCCAGCGAAGACGTATTCACACGTTACCTTAAATAAAAAAATAAGGCTATAGTATTTCAAAATGGAAAAAGTCTGGGTTTGATAATAGGACTTGGTGGATTTTGTATGATATGTTGAGATAGTAATTATCTTTTCATTTGAAACCTGTTTATAATCGAAAAATTCAAAGTTGGAAGTTTTAGCAACATCTCTAGATCCCCTGTAATAGGTACTGTTAATTTTAAATAGTTATCTTTAAATATTCTATCAGTAATTTAGTAATTTATAAAATTGTATCAAACGCGCCTTTATCCCCAAGCATAATTCATAACGCCCACATTTAACCATTTTGTGGACGATTGTCCCACGAGCATGTGGTGATGTTGCAATGTACAAGCACAGACAACTTTGTTTATTTTGAAATTAGACTGCGTTGTGTGTTATTATAGTGTCTCATAATATTTATATATTAATTATGTAGATAATAAAAGTAATTGATGCCCGCGATCCTTTCCGCCAGCGTGTTGAAATATTTCCGTTCCTGTTTCCAGCAGGAAATCGTTTCTGGAATAAAAAGTAGCCTATGTCCTATTCTGATGTTTAAGTTATATTATTACTGGAAAGTCTCATTTAAGTTCATTTAGTAGTATTTGCAAATTTTCAAGTTCAAGGGTATCAAATTATAATATTATACTGCGAGGCAGGTTAAATTTTTGAATCAATTTAAGCAGTCACGAACACGTAAATATTGCGAAATATTAAAAACAGGATGTGTAATGATAAATACGCAAATCGTTTGGTTATTAAACAGGAAAACAAGTTACTAAAGACGTCACTGCATTTTGGAGTTTTGCGAGGCTTTACCGTAACATTTGAATAAGATTATTATTAGACCATTCAAATGTTAAAATGACACAAGCAACGGATTCTAACTAATATACTCCGACATAGACATAATAGACTCCGAAACGGTGTTTATTTATAAAGCTAGAGTTTGTTAGTTTTGTTGAACGCACTTATCTCAGGAACTATTGGAAAATTACTTTTGTTTTGGATAACCTACTCATCGAGGAAGGCAAGTACATAGTCAGAAGCTATATGTCGTCACGCTACTACCCAGGAGAGCGGAGCAGTAAACATAAATGTCAAAAAATAAGGCATTATTTTCAACGGTCAAGACGGCAATCGCTCCCAACAACACACCGGGGTCAAGTCTACTAATTCACTCGCGTCAGAAAAGTATACAAATTGTCGAAAAGCCTACAGAAAAAATGGCAATACAGGTAAAAGTTGGAAGCAATTGGGAATATACTAAGTTTAAGAACAAGAAGAACATTATGTTAGAATGAGAGCAGTAGGTAACAGTTATAACTCAAAGTATATGTGAACAGTAATTGCGAGCACAATGAAATAGAGCGGTTCTGGTAATTTGGGATACGAGATTGCATTCTACAAAAGAATCATGTGGACAGCCACATGGAATGCTTATACCTCCACGAGTCACGGGTGTCATTTTGCATTTAAATAACGTTAGAGTATTGAAAAAATTTTGACGTTGTCAATACTCGAATCGAAGACTTTGCTTTTAATCTTCTTATATGTATAAATGAATTGATGTGCGTTAGTCTCGCTAAAACTCGACAATGGCCGGACCGATTTGGCTGATTTTCATATTGAAAGGTTTGTAAAGGTTCAGGGTAGGTTTAAACGGTTAGAAACAAACATAATAAATGAAGCAAAAACTAAAAATGTTGAAGAAATTTAGATGTTATTTGAGTCTCTTATGTTTTTTGTTTAGAAATTTAAAAATAGAGTCAGTTGGTTGTCAAACATTTATCGATGTGTTCCATAACTAGGTATAGTATGAGGTCCCGATCTCTTTGGTATATTTGGTTGGAATACAAAATAGTTTTTATTGTTTATATATTTTTTTAATTGTGTGTATATTTGCTGGATTGGATTTTATTACTCGATTCTTTGAAAATACAATTGGACCCGGTCGCCGGCGATATTTTTAAGACCAATTGCAGATTTGTTATAAGCTATTGTTGTTGTCTCTTCTTCACGGTTATTTCTTTTTTTTTTTTAAGAAGATACCCGGTCTTTTGGCAGGCTTACATGGGAACATATTGGTCCAACACGCAGAGGCCCTTTGAGAATTTTAATCTAATAGGAAATTGGACCCCCACTACAGGCAATCCACGCCCGCCTTATGTAGAAGAACGGTAATAGGGCTAACACACGACCGGATTTGATCCGACCAGACCGCGGATTAGATTTGCCGCCCGACCAAATCTTACCGTCTGTAGAGCAGTATTTTTATTAATTGAGTCCGCCTCGATCCGCATCGGATATGATCAATGTTGCCGTTCTAGCTACTTTGTCCTAAATTTCCCCAGATTTTTTTTTTCTCCAAAGACACATTTTTTTCCCAATGTTGCAGTCTTAGTTTTACTTTGCCCAAAAATATAATTTTTCATACATTATTCCCCAAAAAAGAAAAATAACTACGTTAATACATAACGTAGGGTTTATTTATCTATCAAGCCTTATCCCGAAGGGGTGACAGAGACATATTATATGCCCACTTTTCACCATGTGTATTCCTGTCCCACGTAATAGGTGTTGAGCCCATTGCCGTGTTGTGTGTGATATACTTGTGTTGTTTGTGAAAATAATATACTTTATTAGAAACTTTACAATTCCTTAAAAAAAATAATTTTACCCTAGAATAGGGAAAAAGCCCCTAATCTGAACACCCTGTCTGGTCGTCCGGTCGTCTGTTGCGACAACTGATTTGGTCGGCAGACTCGGCGGATCAAATCTGTCGAGCTACGGCAGACCAAATCCGGTCGTGTGTTAGCTCTTTAAAGGATCACCTCCAATGGGAGTTAAACTATTGTGAAATGTGCTAACTATGAAATGGGCTATTGGGTTGGGTGTTACTCCTCACTCAGTGTTACAACTCCTCAGAAAATGTCAGCATAGAAGAAATCTCAACGAGTTGTAGTCATGGTTCGAGGGTTTTTTCCTTTCAAATTGATCTTGTTAAGAAATATTAGAATGCTAAATTCCCATTAGAATTTTTAATGACGATCGATTTTAATGATGATTGATAACTGGAAAATATATGATCGATCATATATACAATTTTCCTTATCTTAGTCATAAACTCAAAGCCTAACATATCTCGGACATTCGAGCGGCTATGGAAAATCAATTTTTTGTCCTTATTTTCGATTTCTAATAACATGGACAACTGGAAAACACAGTTATACACACAAAATTTCCTTTAGCCATTTTTCCTTGTCTTGTCATGGGGTCGCCGACTTCGGAGGGGAAATTAGATCACATATTTTGCCACCTCGTCCAATTTCCTTATCTTAGATACATTGCAGACTAGCTACTTTTATGTGACATTTGGTGACCGGCGACCTAAATACACCGAGAATCAGCCTCAAAATCGCCGGTTGCGAATGCTCATAGGAGCTAGTAGCTGTCCCTAATAACGGCTCCGCAGACTTCCTACATTTAAGAATTTGGTGAATGGCGATTTAGTCACTTTTTAAAGGCAAAAATACACTAAATCAGTCTCAAAACAGGTGATTAGGGATGCTCAATTAAGCTAGTCTGCAGTGTCCCTTAGCCGCTGCGTGGCGCATTGGAATGTCTAATTCAACAGCGATAATCGGTATGGATTGGGCACAAATGCTTATATTCTATATTAACGGGTACATAGATACTTCATATTTCTGTCATAGGTTGCTGGGAGTCACGGAACCGGGATCGGTATGCTAGTAGGTACGACCATTGGCATCCAATAAAAACATGATTACTGGAGTCACATGATTGTGAAATCTAAAAGTCAAATAAGACTAGTCATTATTGCTGTTGACTAACAAAATTCTAGTGCAGGCGCTTCTAAATTGATTGGTGAGTCAGACGGCAGTCACTTCCCACAGTTGCTAAGTATAATACATAGACAACCCCCCCTTGGATTATATCTATGGTATAATATCAATCATAGCAGACCTGTGAAGTAGTTCTAAACGTCACAATAAGACGAATAATTAGCAGTGACCAAGATATACTTAATTAAAACCCCGTGGTATGGTTTTAATCCTGTCATTTATCAATTTTACAGTAATGTATGAAAATTTGCCCGATTTGTTTACAATTATGATTACTGATCTCCTGGGTAGTAGCGTGATGAAATGATATACAGCCTTCTTCAATTAATTCAACACTAAAAGATTTTGTTAATTATGACTGGTCCCTGTGATTAGCATGTTCAACCAAACAAACTTTACAGCTTCATAATATTATTAAAGATAGGTTGTTAATAGATAATTAATGTAGATTATAATCAGTGTATCATATTTAATAACATAGGTGAAAGATCAGATGACATTTACATCACAAATAATAATGTTGAAACTGTTTGGTTGCTAAGCAGTATATACTCCAAACATTAATTGACCCAGCTCAAGTGTCGTTTGACACTGGTATCAGTTATCATATAGGTAGGTACATCATAGCCCACAAGTCACCAAACAATTGATATGTTATCCTCCATAATGTTTACGTCAACTGATCTCCAATGGCGCAAAGAAATTTAAGTATGTAGGTACTTATATACCAATAAATAATTGGACAAGAATCTTTTGTAAATACAATAATAATTGATATGAAAAATATAGGGGATATTTCTAGTTACAGGGATAAAATATACTTTTTTAAATATATAAAAAACACTGATTCTAAAATAAATATATATGAATTCAAACCTGAGACCTTAACAATTAATATAATAATAATAATATTTAATAATAATATTTTTGGGACAACCCACACAACGCCATCTGATTCCAAACTAAGCAGAGCTTGTACTATGGTAACCAGATAACTGATAAACATACTTATATATTTCTAAATACATACATATTATAGATAAATAACACGCAGACACAGAATAAACCATCGTGCTCATCACACAAAGTTTTATCCTGGGTGGGAATCGAACCCACGACCTCTTGCGTAGCAGTCGGATGCACTCCCACCGCGCCACAGAGGCAGTCTGTAGTAGTCTGTGCTGTAGTATAAACTTTCACTGTGCAATGGAGGCAGTCAGTACTATGAAAGTGGGATAAGATATATTTACAAATTTATCTTTTTTTATATTTATGATCTCCGTAATGGCTGGACCGATTATGATAGAACTCTCACTTGCAGATAGCTAATATTCTAAGGAGTATAGTATAAGTATGGACATTCCTATTATGCTGACCTATTTTGACTGATGTCAATACATTGTGTGAACATGGAGGGGAGTGTATAGCAATAATCTGGTAATTTAGAAGGCCAGTAGCTGGTTTATTAGAATATCAAGATATTCAGTTAAATAAACAGATTAAGAGACAACTCCTAGACAGGTACTAAATTAACACATCAGACAAACAAAAGTAATTTTAGGATATTCTACAAATTAGATTTATTTATCAAAACCAGATTAATTTAAAGCAAAACCAGTCAGGCTGTGATAAATTAATGAATATAATGCAATATAGAACAATTTCCACTATTTGATAGTGTTGTAAAATATATAGTTGCATTCTTTTTGTTATCTTTTTATTTTTCTATTTAGTTTTCTTATCACCTTTTAAAAATTTTCTTTTACAATTTATTTCCAGTTAGCTTTAAATATATAAGCTTTAAGTAATAAACTGGGAATATCAGAAATCTGTTTTTTTTTATTATTTAAAATATATGTTAGGTACTGGACACATGTTTGTTTTTTAACTAAATAAATGTTAACTAACTGCTAGCAATCTAATAGATAACATTTTATAATTTAAAATATCCTGATTCAAAATTAATAGTGTTTGTATAATGCTATTTTAAAGTTAAAATTAATTAAATTTATAAACAGCTTGCATTGCTACTTACCTGGGTTTTAGAATCAGGGCGTGCCCACCAAAACAGGCCACTTCGTCGTAATTCTGCAATTTTCTGATTTAGCTTATGTGCCAGTACAACTGTGAGGGGCATGCATTCCTCGGTCTCATCTGTTGCATATCCAAACATCAGACCCTGGAATTAATATTATGGTAAATAAAACCAATATGATGAATACAAATACAATACTGTATTAGTAAAATTATAATAATACATTTAGTAAATATTCAGAATTATTTGATGACCACAGCTCAATCTGAATGGTTAAGTTTTACCATTCCCATTTCTAGTAATGTATTATTTTGATGTATAAGCTAAATTACTGTAGTTTTAATAAAATCCATTCAGTACTCTTAGTCAGAAAAGTAACAAGCATTTTTAAAAAAAAAATAATACTCATATGATAGGATGAATCATTATTTTGTCTACATACAAAAGACATAAAATTCAATGAAAAGATTATGATTAACCAAATTATAATGTGTTATAAATGATTCCATAATGATGTGCTTATATGCAGAAGTATGAGAGGATTCACATGCCTTTTTAATTTTAAGCGTATTGCAAGGAGCAAGGAAAACAACCCAAGACCAGAATATATTATTAATATAAAAACATACCTGGTCACCCGCCCCTACTTCATCCTCATTTCTGTTTATATGGACTCCAGCTGCAATATCTGGGGATTGTTGATCCAGTGCAAGCATCACGCTGCATATCTTGTAATCAAATCCTGATCCCAACATGCTGATATTAGTAACGATGACAGACTATGTAGGTAATCTATTATAACTATATTGTTTGTTAACTTATTTCTAAAGAAAGTACATTAATAGTACTTGTTATTCTTTGTTTAGCACCCAATTGTCAATAAATGAATTATATGACCAACTTCATGCAGTCGTGAAACCCGATAATTTGTGATTTAAGAAATTGACCCACTGCGTGCAGCAAACCATATTTTATACCTGATCTCCAGCCCCAGTCTCTATCTCTGTTCTGCCTTCATGTACTCCGTTAGCTATATCTGGGCTTTGCTGTTCTATAGCCACTAATAAATTTAGTGTACGCCAATCAAAACCTAGTGTGTACAGAATAATACACATCCATTATTATGAGAGGTTATGTACTAATGGTTTGTCGACATTGGACAATAGCCAGGTATTGGCGATAACTAGTTGGAACATTAGTGATATAAAAACAATACATACCTTTAGAGGAATCATCATAACCGATGTGTTGGACTGTGTCTCTGACCACCTTCTGATAGTCAACATTGGCTTTGGATGTGATTTCTCCGCACAATAATACCATCCCAGTTTTGGTCACAGTCTCTGTTTATAACAGGTGAATTATTATTATGACTTCGAAGCATTATTATTTTTTAAGTTTCCATTCCACACTGACACTTACCGCAAGCCACTTTTGCATTAGGATCTTGTCTCAAATGTGCGTCGAGGATAGCATCGCTGATTTGATCACACATTTTATCTGGAATTCAGATGTAATAATCATTTTCAATACTGTTCGGTTCTGACCACGTGTTGAGACTATTTTGACAAACGTAAATCGCGATTACACCGCTCAGAAAATGATGTAACGTAACAGTAGTGTGGAATATTGTATGCTTGGCGGCTTAAGAAATTGCCACTAAAATGTCATGTACCTATATACTGCTTGTAAACATAACAATATATATACAAATTCTATCATTATTTAGTTATACATTATTTGCGCACATGCCGAGGCGGCCATTTTTTTGTAGAACATTTTCCTGTATTATGTACATAACTAACCTGGATGACCCTCGCCGACGGATTCCGATGTAAATAAAAATACTGCGCCATCTTCCATATCATAGCTGTGTCCATTTGTTTTGGCGTATCCATTCATCTTTGATGTCTCCGGCATTCTGAATTTAAAGTTAGGTCACTAAAATAACCCGCAAGACTCCCCTAGAATTAACACTGTGGAAAAGAGGTCTTGTTAAAGATCGCGCCGATATTTATAAGGTCGGAGAGGCGCCACAGAGCAATCTATACTGACCAATAAGAACTTTGCTAGCAAAACGCAGTGAGCGCTGCGATTGGTTTAAATATATTGTTTTGATTTTACCTCGTGTGGATATATTTCTGCGCAAAACTTAAATACACACGTGCAGAAAGAACAAATATTTTTTTTTGTTTATAAATTTTACAATTTTATTTTGCACCACTGTTACACAGAATTACGAAACCTAAAACTTAATATATGTACACGATTTAAAATTAGACTATTGGTTACAGTCTGACGTAGGTTATATAGGTATGCGGATAGGTTAATAAAAAACTGCTGCAGGCCAAGCATTGATTGTTAGAGGTAGGCACCTACGTACTACCAAAAAACCAATGAATATGTAATACATAGGTATTGCAAAAAATCGGTATGTCGCCAGGAAGGTAAATAAAAGTCCAATGACTTGCCCAACTTGTGTAATAAGTAGGTACCTATAGGTAGTATAATCGATGGGCCCGCTTCGTGACACGTCAACCACCACAAAAAAATTCTGTCGTTTCATGATGTATAGGTAGGTACACAAAGAACACACTCTCTCTATACCTATGTATTCAGGTACTTGTTAGTAGGTAATAAAATACATAAAACTCGCAAGGGCGACGGCGACGCCAAATATAATTTTTATAATAGGTAATAAATAAATATTTATACCTAATTAGGTACATCATGATCTCTTACCGCCGCCGGCCGCCTTCATGTTCATAACATGGCGGAAAAGCTAGATAGAGTCGTCTCCGTTAATATGATCAAGTCTTACAACGACAATACTACGGGGGAAACTAGTGTTTGACCTATGCCTCAATAAGTCATGGCCATAGATTAGAATACGTACTACGTACAGTCATGGCTTAACGCCGTAGAGGCTTGCGAATGGTCTCAACATTGGGGATATAATAACAGCGAGAAGTGGAAACGGTGGTCGCAGCTCCATGGCTGCGAAGTGAGTTTCAGACGCAACCAGGAATAACGCTCAGATGCTGGTGTTCACTAGAGGACAGGTGTCATTGTCATTGACAAAAAAATTTACAATAATCTACCTTCCTAGTAGGTACATGCTAGTCCGGATAGAAAGACACCTGAATCATAATTTTCGGGAATTAAGAAAAAAGATTGACCCAAACAAAAAGTACTTGTTGACTAGACTAATCAACTCGAAATATTCTTTGCAACAGAAAGTGTTATTTTGTTTTGAATACTTATTTGATTAAATATTTCGCTGAACCTATCTATATTAACTGAGATCAAAGACATTCTCCATTCCTAATGTAAGGTCCCGGTTGGATCCAACATCTCAGCCTTTGAGCCACTTTGAACCCAAGCCACTCCGCTTGAGCCTGTGACACTATCATGCTGTAGCTACCACAGTTGTCCAAGAGCTGAATAGAATATAACCAACATCCTCGTGAGTTTAATATTGTTACAGCTGATTGAGATTTATATAAATCATTAACTTATCATTCACGGTTCACGGCTTTATCCCCGAAAGGGCGGCAGAGGCATATATTACTGTACGCCCACATTTCACCGTTAGCGTTTTTGCCTTACGTAACAGGTGGTGAGCCGTGTTGCGGTGTTGTAGTGGACAAGAGCAGGCTGTGGCGACCTACTATTTAAAAAAATTCATGCCGCTCTTAAAGAATTCAAACTGACTTAACGGCTGCCATGTTACTGGCAACCGGGACCAACGGTTTAAAGTGCCTTGCGAATCATGGAAAGACTCGTGAAGAGAAATGACACAAAGCGGTCATCGATCTATGGACCAGCCATAGCGACAGTTGCTTAACGCAGTCATCGTTAACAGAACATAACTGGCGGGGCTACGAGCACTTCGAACTATATTGTGGTACCTTCGCATGTTAGAAATTAACTGGGATTTATTCGTAATATTTTAGAAAAAAAAATTCAACACAGTTTAGTGAAAATCCTCAGAAGAAATATTAAAATCGAATAGTTTTTACCATGTATCTGATTTAAAAAAAAATACTAATCTATATGTATAAGTAACAGATGGTCTTCGACAAACGTTTTATTTTGCTTAGCTATAATTACCAATATAATAAAAATTTAATTATTATGTTTATCAATTTATGTATTATTATGACTACCGGTTACCCTTATTGCGCCATCTAAAAAAATCACCTATTTAGGACATACTTAGACTTAAAAATAATTATAATATGCATCAGAAAATCCATTCATTTCACGACCGCTAGGTACCTATTGTATTTAGTACCTATTGTAATTAATTAATATATTTATGCAATTAATATACTTAATTAAAAACTTTTTAAACAGCTTGTGGGAATTATACTATAAAAACAAATAAATAAATTCAAACAATAGAAATAAATAAATAAAATAACACTTTACCTTAATTAATCAATATTAATATTTAAGTAGTTTGTTTCACTTGAGGTTAAAACACCACTAAACCAGTATTTTTAACTCCACCGCGACGAAAATTAACTAGAGCAGTTCACTAGGAGAGATTTAGTTGTCAACTGAAGACGGGTAACACTGCTCGAGTATGTATACTTAAACAGTACGTAAGCACTCGGTACTTACGCACATTGCTCATAATTTTATTATGAACAATTTTGATCGCGTGTTCTACTGATAATAACGATAAACTCAATTAAAATACTTTTTATATAATTTATTTATTTAACTATCGATGTATATATCTAGCTGAACCTTGAATGTGTGACCACCATGTGGCATTTACATTTGCGACCGTTTCCTTTCTTCGGAAGGCACACACACACACACACACGATTTTGTCACGCCTTTATCCCCGAAGGGGTAGGCAGAGGCATACTATACGCCCACATTTCACTGTATGCAATTTTGCCCATTACCATGGACCAATGGCTTAACGTGCCTTCCGAAGCAAGGAAACGCTCGCAAATGTAAATGCTTTAAGGTGGTCACCCATTCAAGAACCACATAAAATAATTATGACAAAATACAGTTTCTCTGGCCAGGACCGAGTATATAATAGATAAAATCGAAAATCAAAGTTTCTTATCAAGACCTCTGCATCTACATTTATACCAGATACGCAAGGTAATTGGTAAAGCCCGTGGGAAAATAATCTGTTAATAAAAACTAATTGTTTAAATATAAAATAAAAACTCTAGTTTAAATAATTCATTTATATCATCGCACCGCTCGTCATAGACAGGGTGTTCACCCTCACTCTTTGCGTCCGGAGCGCACGTATACGGTTAGGTCCGATAAAGGCTTTATTCTGCGTACGCGTTCTTAGAAGGTTTATAAAGGGTCGGCAGCAGCAGCGTTTGCAGCACCTCTGGTGTTGTAAACGTCCATGGCTAACGTGACCACTTTCCATCAGGTGGGCCCCGTACGCTTGTCTGTCACCTCAGTGGTATAAAAAAACCAAATGTGAAGGAAAAATAAGCATTTTATTAAAAAGTGGAATGAGCTTATGTCGTAGGTAGTAGGTATCATGCAGTTAACGGAGAATAAAAAGATGGCAAGTGTGAACTAAATCACATTAAAATTGATTTAAAAATAAAATAAAATTATTAGGTAGATAGATAAACTTACCCAAAATATAAAAATCATTCAGCAAGCTGCTTCGTCTTATATCTTTTCATTGTAGAAAATCACACATCTTAAACTTAACAGTCGTCTCTTTATATATATACTAAGAAAAATTATTGATGAATTTCCAAATTTAAAAGTCATTTATTAACATAGTTATAACATAGGTCGTCGTTATTTATTACTTCACATTGTATAAAATTCAATAAATAGTTATACGATTGACATTCCATGACAGTTATTGGTACGTAAAGGCATTGGTTAGGATGTGACAAAGTTTTTAGTACATATACTTGTATGTATGGAGGTCAGTGTACATATAGCATAAAGGGTTAGGTTCTTAGACCATATAGGTTGCATGTTTTTTTTATTATACAAGTACGTTTCAGCAATAGAGATCGTCATTTACCTAGTATTTATAAATTTAAAAGTATAACTAATTTAGACTGTGCTTAGACCATACCGTTAAGTACTATAACTAGAGATTGATTTTAAGCGATAATTATTTACTCGCCCCCCATGATATCTCATAAGCGAATGCTGAGATCTAAAATTAGTATTAGTATAGAAAACAGGTATTAATGCAATAATGCTTATTTACCTTGAATTAGCTTGACGTTTCGACTGGGTTGTTAGACTTGTGTTTCTGTTTTCTATAATATGTGAGTATTTAGAAATATATTACGCTAGCTGAGCTCCGCGCCTTCGCTCGTCATATATTTTGAAAAATCGTACCTATTTAATCACTGCGTTTATAAATTTTACATAGGATTTTATATAGGATGTTAATAGCAGCTATAAAGTTGAAGGTACACATAAAAACCAAAAGACCGAAAGTAGAGCGAATAAAGTGGCATGTACTCTGCTCAAATAAAGGGAACGCCCTAAAAGAACATGTAGCGAACTACCTGAGTGAATACCCTCCCCAAGCCGAGACCCCAACACTTACCTGGGTAAATTTTGAAAATTTCTGTGTCACTACACTTCATGACGCAAAAGATGCTACGTGGTGGAACGACACCACCAAAAACAGCGTCTCTAATAGAAACGACTGTTCGAAATTTGGCAAGAAACAGGCTCAGAGGAGGATAAAGAACGGTAAAAATCAGCGAAGAAAACTGCAATGAGAACAGTGGCAGTCGAAAAGGAGAAGGCCGATTCAGATCTGTACCAGCGTTTGGAAGTAGCCACAGACAATGAAATATATAAAATAGCAAAAACGAGGTATAATAATTCCAAAGATTTTAAAACTACAAATATATCAAAAACGCAGAAGGTGTACTACTCACGGATAACAAGGACATTTGTAAAAGATGGTACAACTACTATCAAGAGAATCTTAATGAAGAATTTCCAAGAGAGCAGAAAATTGATCTACCCGCTGCGCAAGGACCTGTAGATGAAATAACAGCAGACGAGGTTAGGAAAGCAATCTCCAAGATGAAAAATCGTAAAGTGATAGGACCGGATAATATACCCGCTGAGCTGTGGAAAGCCTAAAAGAAGATGGAGTGACATGGCTTACTAAGTTGTTCAATGACATCCTTGCCAGCGAGACCATGTCAGATTCTTGGAGAAAAAGTGTAATCTGCAAACAAAACAATCCTATTCCTGTCCCTTACATAAAATAGTAAATCATTAATATAAATGAGGAACAAGAATGGCCCAAGTATCGAGCCTTGTGGCACACCCATTGTAACCATGGATCCTACAGAACGTGTACCATTAATATCGACCCTTTGTATTCTATTGTTCAAATATGAAGACAGAAGGTCGAGAGCTTTGCCTCTTATTCCACAGTGATGTAATTTTTGGCACAATGTTTCATGTTCATCATCATCATCCGAACGTCTGTCCCAGTTGCGTCTCGCGACGCCCGGGGTCCGCTTTCCTACATTTTCTCCTCCACTTCGCTCGGTCGTCGGCATCCCCTGTAGTGAGACCATTGGCACGCATGTCATCCCTTACAACGTCAAGCCAGCACTTCTTGGGTCTTACCCTCTTACCGGGACCCGGCGTGGCTGACATGGCCAGACATTTGTTTCCTACGTAGCCCAGCGGTTGCCGCAAGACGTGACCATACCAACGAAGGCGACACTCTTGCAACTTGTCTGCAATGTCACGAACGTGAAGGCTGCCGCGGATGCGAGAGTTCCTCACGCGGTCCATCCGCGTGACTCCACACATCCACCGCAGCATCTTCATTTTCGTGACACGCAGCTCCTGCTTGTGTCGCTCCAATATCGGCCACGTCTCACTGCCATGTAAAAGGACAGGTCTAATAATGGTTTTGTAGACCTGTCCCTTCAACCGGATCGGCATTTTAGGGTCACAAATGACACCAGTCATCTCCCGCCATTTGGCCCACGCGGCAGCAATGCGTGACTTGACATCGCAATCGATGTCACTAGACGTGTGAAAAACAGATCCCAGGTATTTAACCTGGTCCGTGCGCTCGACCAAATCACCGCACATTTAGTTTCAGACCGCCGTTCTCAAGCGTCTCCTTCCACGCCTTTACACGTCGCATTAATCTGCCCCTGTCCGCGTCTGCCAGCGCAATATCGTCAGCATAAATGAGCAACCATGGAGACTGCTCATCCGAGTTCCTGATGCTGTCCGACAATTCGTCTAATATTACACTGAACAGAAGCGGACTAAGGACAGAACCCTGGTGTACCCCGACGGTGATGGGGAAGGGTTTCGTGTCGCCAACAGCAGTCCGAACCATTGAATCGGAGTCACAGTACATGTCCCCGATAGTGTCAATATAGACCTCTGGAACCCCTTTGGACCGCAGTGCCCACCAGATCATCGCACGAGGAACACAGTCGAAGGCCTTCTGCATGTCTAGAAACAAACAGTGCAGAGGCGTGTTCTTCGACCTGTATTTCCCTGCGACAACCCTCAGGGCAAAAACAGGGCCCGTGGTCCCATGACCACGGCGAAACCCATATTGACACTCCGAGAGAGTACACTCCTGCCGGATCCAAGAGTCTATAATCCTCTCGAAGATCTTCATGGTGTGGGACATCACCTTTATACCGCGGTAGCTCCCGCACTCCTGCACTGACCCCTTACCTTTGAAGACTGGAGTAATAATACTCAGTCTCCATTGGTTTGGGATCTGCCCACTGAGGAGTATGCGGTTAAAAAGGTTTACTAAGATGCCCACACCGCGAGGACCCATCGCCTTCTAGGCTTCGATGGGGACTCCATCGGGTCCGACAGCTTTCCGATTCTTCATGCGGCGAAGCGAAGTCAGGACTTCTCCAGGCGTTACCGGTGGCACTAGTCACTGATTCGGAGGGAAGTCCGGAGGCTGCACCTCTTTATGCTGTTTATTAAGCAGCTCGTGGAAGTACGAGCGCCATCTCTCCTTTACCGCGAGGACTTCGCTTAACAGGTTGCCGTCAGGGTCTTTTACAAAGCGACACTTGGATATATCCTGTAGCGGGCCAGCTTATAGATGAGCTTCTGCCCCTCAGACGATTCCGGCTTATCTTACAGAGGTTGTAAGTGGTCTCGTCTGGCTCTGACTACAGCTCTCTTTGTGGCGCGCTTGGCAGCCCTGTACGCGTCGCGTACACTTTTTAAAGAGGGCTTTCTTCTCCCTAGTCTCCCTCTGGACTGCGTCGTTCCACCACCAAGTTTCCTTGTCACATTTGCGTCCACCCTTAGACTCACCGAGCACCACTTTCGCCGCTCCAAGGATGGCCGCCTGAACTTTGTCCCAGTAATCTTGAACTGGTTCGCCTTCAGTGTCGGTACACTTGTCACCGACAGCTGAGACGAACTCCTGGGACTTAGTTTCATCAAGCAGCCACCATCTGATGCGGCGCTGGCACCGCTTGATGCGTTTGCCTTTGGGCTTCACGCAGAGGTCCATGACAAGGAGACGGTGTTGTGCAGTAAGACTCTCTCCGGGTATGACCTTGCAGTTGGCCACGTTGCCGATGCTGTGTCATGTTGATCGCAATCAAAAATCTTGGATAGATCGCAGAATATACCTAATGCATCTTGCTTGTCTTCCCAAGCTTCATGAATACATTTTCATAGCTCAACACCAGCATCGGAAGTTGAGCGCCCTTTCGTAAAACCTGTTTTGTATGAAATATTTTATGAATATCAAAATGGGATAGCATTTGATTCAAAATTATTTTTTCAAATACTTTGCTCAATGTTGGCAGCACTGATACTGGTCGGAAATTAGACGGGTCTGTAGCGCTGCCAGCCTTGAACAAGGGTATGACTTTGCTGTGTTTCATTAAATCAGGAAATATACCACTAGAAACACAGTTGCTAGATGGGGCGCAATGACCTCAATGATACATGATGCAGTTTTGACTGATAATCCCCAAAGGTCCGCGGTTTTCTTAATTTCAATACTTTTAAAAGTTTTTATAATATCCTGAGCGCAAAGATCTTTGAATACAAATGCATCCCTGCAATAAGGGAACAGATTCTCATAATAAATGTTCAGAGGAACTGGAAGACGCTTGCAGAGATTTAGTCGTCAAATTGGTACATTTTTGAAAAAAAAATTCAAATTCCGTCGCCACTTCCAGGTCCCCTGTAACATGACAATCATTTACTTTTAAGTGGAAATCACTTTCTGTCACCATAGTTCTACCGCATTCAGAGTTAATGATATTCCAAGTCATTTTAATTTTATTTACAAAATTAAAAATTTTATTTTTAGTAAAGTTTGACTTTGCAAGATAACATGTTTGTTTAAATATCTTAGAATAATTTTTAACATATTACTGAAAGTTTTGGTTAAAATTATATGATTTTTCTGAATATAATTCAAATAATTTGTTGTTGAAAACAGGACGACCACCAATCTGTAGAGTTGTTGAGGTAAAACCTTTGCCAAACTCATCATTAATCAAATTAAATAAGTTTGTATATGACTGGTATACAATGAATATTCCTAATACTAATCGTGTCTACTGATCTGAAATCATTCTGTTTTTCGATATTTAGCATTTCATTTATAAGACTAAGTGGCGGTATTATACTAGAATGCATTACTCCTATCTGTGCAAAGATCATTGCATCCTCCAGGATTATCAGTTTATCTAAAAGTAATTGTAAACTTAAATCTATTTGAACATATAAATCTAAGAAGTGCAATCTGTTATTTACTGACGAGTACGAGTACCCAGGATCTACAAAGCTGCAGCGCCGGGTGGAGAATCCAGACTTCGATTCATGAAGAAGAACCAGAGATGATATATTATATGTAAGTACACTTGAATCTTTCTCGTGTTGCTTCCTCTCGTATCCTTTTCAGTTACAAAATTTTTCGCCACGAAAATCCTTATTCCCGGGATCCTGCATCGTGACAGGGTCGCCGGCATATATTAGATAGTAATAGAGAATTAGTTAGCGAATTAGATTCTGATTTGTGTGATTTAATTGAATTAAAAATGCCTTACGATCCAGACGTAATCTACAAGGCCTTACGCCTCGTACCAGAGTTCGATGGTAACCATAATGTATTGACTAGATTTATTAATATTTGCGATCGAATAGTAGCCCAATACGCTAGCGCTGACCTAGGCAGCGAGTTAGGTAATCTATGCTTATTGAACGGCATTCTAAACTAGATCACAGGGTCTGCCGCTTCCACTATTAATGCAAATGGCATACTAGAACTTGGGCAGGCATTAGAGCGGCTCTAATCAACAACTTTTCAGACCAAAGGGACGAAACTGCTCTATATAACGACCTTTCACTTGCTCTACAAGGTAATAAGTCCCCACAGGAGTTTTACGATCAATGTCAGACGTTGTTTAGCACTATTATGACATATGTGACCTTACACGAGACCTTACAGACTACTATTGACGCTAAACGGGCTCTCTATAAGTAGCTATGCAGGCTTTTGTACGCGGTTTAAAAGAACCCTTAGGATCGCGAATACGGTGCATGCGCCCAGAATCAATAGAAAAAGCTCTCGAATACGTGCAGGAAGAGTTAAACATTATGTACCTGCAGCAAAGAAATGATACCCCAAAGACTCATAGCACTCCTAAGCCTACTATACCCTTTAATATACCACTAAATACGCAAAGTGTACCACGATACCCCACACATAATTGGCCAGCCCCAATGGCACAGCGCCCCTATCAACCTCCAAATCAAGCTTTTAAATTCAACATGCATAACCCACAACAAAATCGTTTCCCTACACGAACACAGCAAATGTTCCGTGCACAGCCTACTAACTACCACCCTCAAAGTAACATGTTTAGTTTACAACCTTGGAATAACGCCCCACAAAATGCTGGTGCGAAACCTATGAGCGGCGTTCAACATTTTACCCCTAAAGCGCTACCAATGACGTCAGGTCACGATTGGCGAAAATCCGGTAATCCACCACCTAATAATTATTTTAAGGCACGCGAAATAAACCTTAATGACTTCGCGTTACCCGATAGTACGTATTATTCTGCTGAGTATTACTGTGAGCCCGAATATGAATGTTACACAGACCCTAATGACTATAATAGCCCTTACGACTATGACTATAACAGTAATATGACTTATAGTGACACAACTTACGAAAATCCGATAGTATATGACCTAGAACCGCAACCAGGGCCTAGCCATGCAAGCCAAGACCAGGATTTTCGTTCCGACAAGATATCAAAAGAGCAAGGATAGATATTAATTTGCAAACCCATAGACAATTACCGTACATAGAAACTACTTGCCCTCCCTTGAAATTTTTAATAGACACTGGCGCTAACCAGTCATTTAGAAGCCCTGAGGCCGTACAGAATTTTTTTCCTAATTATAGACTTAATTACGATCCCTTCGAAGTAACAAACATACATGGAGTTAGCAGGAGTGAACATTCTATAGCGTTACCATGTTTTAACGAATTTAATGAGAATTATAGTATTAAGCTTTTTATATATCGTTTTCATGATTATTTTGATGGTTTGATAGGCTTAGATATACTTTCTAAATGGGAAGCCAATATAAATTTAAAAGATTTTAAATTAATTACACGAAACGCAACAAATCAGATTAAATTATATAACTCTCGTCAATGTCAACCTATATGAAGATATTATCCCAGCAAAAAGTTTTAAAATAATTAAAATACCCATTAACGCTCCGGAAGGTGAGGTCTTAATAGACGAACAGAACTTTTGTGGCTGTATTCTACACGAATGCCTTACTACGGTGACCAATGGTCGAGGTTATGTAGAAATAGAGAACCCTACATCAAACGATAATATTTTTTATCTAGATCAGCCCGCTTGTGCAGATGTATTCAATATTAAATGTACGCAAACTGAGAACTCAAATCGTGTGAATGACGCGAATGATCGCTATTGCGTACGGACCATCTTAATGAAGAAGAAAAGGTCAATCTCTTAACACTATGTAGTCGTTACACGGATGTATTTTATATTGATGGCGAACAGTTGACTTTTACTAACAAGATCAAACATAGGATTCGTACAACAGACGAGGTACCGGTATGCACGAAAAGCTATCGGTATCCTTTCATTCATAGACAGGAGGTTAGGGACCAAATTTCAAAAATGCTACAGCAGGGCATAATTAGACCCTCTGACTCTGCATGGAGCTCACCCATATGGGTCGTACCTAAAAAGATGGATGCTTCTGGAAAGCAGAAGTGGCGCCTTGTTGTTGACTTCCGTAAATTGAATGAAAAAACAATAGACGACAAATACCCTATACCAAATATCACTGACGTTCTGGACAAGTTAGGGAGATGCCAGTACTTTACGACTTTAGATCTGGCTAGTGGCTTTTACCAGGTGGAAATGGACCCTCAGGACATACCTAAGACCGCGTTTAATGTTGAACACGGGCATTTTGAGTTCCTCCGAATGCCCATGGGTCTCAAAAACTCTCCATCGACCTTTCAAAGGGTCATGGATAACGTCCTCTGAGGTCTCCAAAATAGCATTTGTCTAGTTTACTTAGACGATATTATTGTCTTTAGTTCATCGCTCCAAGAACACTTAGAAAACCTGGAAAGAGTTTTTCAAAGACTTAGGGAGTCTAACTTCAAAATTTAGATGGATAAATCAGAATTTTTGAAGCTAGAAACCGCATACCTTGGACATATTATTAGTAAGGATGATATTAAACCCAATCCCGATAAGATTTCAGCTATTGAAAAGTATCCAATTCCAAACACTCCAAAGGATTATTAAACAATTTTTAGGCCTTCTCGGTTATTACCATAAATTCATTCTGGACTTCGCGCGTATTACGAAACCTCTCACCCTTTGCCTTAAGAAAGGTAACAACGTAGTCCATAGCCTAAATGTAAAACGTTACTAACTAACGATCCCATCCTGCAGTACCCCGACTTCAATAGAGAGTTTAACCTCACAACAAATGCTTCCAACGTAGCCATTGGAGCGGTGTTATCTCAGGGCCCCATAGGATCTGACAAACCTGTCTGTTACGCTTCTCGTACATTGAACCAAAGCGAACTAAATTACAGTACAATAGAAAAAGAATTATTAGCTATAGTGTGGGCTACAAAATACTTTAGACCACATCTATTTGGCAGAAAGTTTAAGGTAATAACTGACCACAAACCGTTGCAATGGATGATGAACCTGAAAGAGCCAAACTCCCGACTGACAAGATGGCGACTTAAACTCAGCGAGTACGACTTTACTGTAGTCTATAAGAAAGGGAAGTTTAACACCAACGCTGATGCCCTCTCGCGTATAGAAATACATAATAACGAGACTGACGAGATTAATTCTGTAATTGAAAGCATCAAAGACTTAAGTTCAATGATAAACAACCCTTCAGAACCATCCATCCAACGCGCTAACTCTTTGGCTGATGCCTTATCTGTTAATAATGAACATACTATAAGAGAAAATTGCAATCAACTAGATATACCGGATGACGGAAATAATTCCTCAACCGAAACCGTGCATACCAGTAACGAACATCCTATTTTAGAAGTCCCTATTACAAACGAACCCCTTAACAAATTCCATAGACAAATTCAATTTACAATCGTCGGTGACATAAAACGAAGACCAATAGTGACTAAACCTTTCGAAGGACACACAAGAACAGCAATTCAAATTTCGGAATCAAACTTAGAATCAGATGTTATCAATGCTATCAAAGAATATGTTAACCCAAAGGTTAAAACGGCTATACTAATAAACCCCCCGTTAGCTATGTATTCAATAGTTCCTATTATACAGGATAAATTCAAAAGCTCTTCCCTCAAATTAGTATTAACTAAAATAGAATTAGAGAACGTTAAAGAGTACCTGCGGCAACAGGACATTATTAAACACTACCATGATGGTAAAACAAACCACCGTGGTATAAACGAATGCTATTTAAGCCTTTCGCGAAAATATTATGACCAAAAATGAAGGAGCAGATCGCTAAATTCATCAACGAATGTACCATTTGCGGTCAAGCAAAATACGATAGACACCCAATCAGACCTTACTTCAATATAGTGCCACCAGCTACAAAACCACTAGAAATTATTCACATAGATCTGTTCACAGTTGATTCAGAAAAATACGCAACATTTATAGACGTTTTTACGAAATATGGTCAAGCATACCACCTACGAGATGGTACGGCTATAAGTATAATTCAGTCAATTTTAAGATTTTGTACTCACCATGGACTGCCCATGACTATTGTTACGGACAACGGCCCAGAATTTACCAACCAGTTGTTTTCCGAGTTCACGCGTATCCATAAAATAGCCCACCATAAAACTTTATCCCACAGTCCAAACGATAACGGTAATATAGAACGCTTCCACTCGACTCTATTGGAACATATTAGAATCCTTAAATTACAGCATAAAAATTAACCAGTAGTTAATCTCGTGCCATACGCTATCATAGCATACAACAGCTCTATCCATAGTTTTACTTTGTAAAACTAAAAAGTACTTTTTACTTTGTAAACAAAAGTAGACCGTTTGACTTACTGAATGGACATTTTGACCCAAGAGACCCAATCGACATTAACTTTACTGAACATATCTTACAGCAATACGCGCAAAATCATAGAGAACAGATGAAACAGGTTTACAATATAATCAATGAATCTTCTCTTACAAACCGGACAGCTCTAATCGAAAATAGGAATAAATCCCGTGAACCTGAAGTAGAATACGTACCTCAGGAACAGGTTTTTATCAAAAACCCTCTCGCTAGCCGTCAAAAGGTAGCACCACGATATACGCAGGACACTGTCCTAGCCGACTTACCTATCCATATTTATACCTCAAAGAAACGGGGCTCTGTTGCTAAGTCTCGGCTAAAACGAGTACCTAAAGCAAACCAATTGTTGCAGGATTCACCTACTACTGATAATACCGGCGACGCACCATCAAGACATAAGAATTGAGACTTTAGCTGACGGACCAGGATTGTTACCATATAAACTAGGACCAACCAGATTAACGACTCACTACCATTCCTTTGTACAGTTTATACAGCTGACTGATATTGAGGACAAGATAGTGTCAGTGCAAACTCAACTAGGGATGTTTAAAACTAAACTTAGTCAAGGAGCATACACTATTTATGAACATCAACTCGATTACCTTACTAATAAACTAGAAAAGGTTCTAAATCGAATTAAATCACTGGAACCCGTAAGAGTCAAAAGAGGACTGATAGATAGTTTAGGGTCAGTAATAAAAAGTGTTACTGGCAACTTAGATTATCAAGACGCCTTAAGATATGATGAAGCTATTAGGACCTTGCAGGAAAATGACAATAAATTAGTTTCAGAATTTAATAATCATATAAGTTTGTGTAAAGAATGGATGTCTCAACATAAAAGTGTTTAAGTGTTTTAGAACAATTAGCATCAAACCAAGCAAAAATCAATGCGTCATTAGAACTACTTTTAGAAAGAGATGCCCTCAAAGATTATAACCTAGTAAGATTTACAAAATGCGCTCAAACTTTAGATATAATAGCTAATAATGTAGAAGATATAATGTTAGAGATAGTTAGAATAGAAAATATTTTAGCATTTATACATGCATCTAGTACACACCACTCCATGATAGATATAGAGGTCTTAAAATCTATGATAGACAAATTAAAAGCTTTATATAACCAAGATCAGATAATAAATTTAGAATTACGGGAATATTACGATTTGATCAAACCAGGTTCATATTTCGTCGAGAAAAGAATAGTAATAATTTATAATTTCCCTATTGTTTCCAATGACATATACGACTTTTATAAATTATTCATTGTCCCTAATGAAAAACAACTAGCCCTTGTACCTCCTACTCCTTATATAGCAACAACCGAGAAATCATTCGTGTACATAGAGGCTGAATGCCCGAAGCACAGCAGCATATATCTCTGTGAAAAGAAGATAAGTCATCAAGTCCGCACCGAACCTGATTGTATTCAGGAACTCATCACTCGCCAAAATTTAAAAAACACCTGCCAGTTGACTAGGATCTCATTAACTACTGAAGCTATAGAAAAACTGGACGACCAACATTACGTACTTTCATTACCGAAACCTACCAAAGTACAACTGACCTGCTGCAGAAGAGACTTTAACACATTACAAGGTAGTTATCTAGCTACTATCCCTATGGATTGCTATATCCGGACACCGGAATTCACTATAGTCAATGAGGGAAACGAGATAAAAGGGCAACCACTAAAATTATCGAAGATCCCCTATGACGAATTAAACAAGTCCGATGTCTTTACTCAAATTGGATCCAAATCAGTGAATTTAGAAGAACTTAACAGCATCCAGAACAAAATTCTATTAGAAAAACCTATAGAGATACAGAAGACTCAGTCGTCTATCCTGTACCATACAACAATACCACTTTATATCATTATAGTATGTGCAGCTGTAATTGCTATATTTATGATAAGCCGCAACTACAAATTTTGGAAGATCCATTCAGAAGACAAAGAGAAGAAACAAACTCTTAAGATTCATACTTATGAAGAGTTAACCAAGAAGCATAATGTGACTCCAGCAACATTTTCTCTTAATATGACAAAATAGTTGCTGTTCTGCGGATGGAGATGTTAAGTACGGACCCCTAACCAATATCGACGACGCAGCAAACATGCATATTATGGAAACTAAGACTGAATCGCTGGCACAGCATATATGAAGTTGCGCCATGACGTCCGTACAAGAATTAATCGTCGACGCAGCACACGTATGACGAAAGTTCGAGAACCGATCGCCGACGCAGCAAATTGATTTAACACATGTAGAACATAAATGTGTCATTCCATATTCTAGCATCGAATAGGTTTTACTTCAATATAAATGTCATTTCTATTTTAATAAATTAATTATAAGTAACTTTGGTTTTTTTTCGCGCCTCCGGCTGCAGTATACTTAATTAGTACGACTACAAAGTTGTTTATAAAAAGGGTAAACAAAACACTAATGCAGATATCTATATCGAGAGTCAAAATTTTCCACAAAAGTGTAGACTCCTTAGCTGTTAACCTAGATGACGATGATGTTGACTTCATAAATCGAATATTGGAGGAGGCTAGGATAGAAACAGAGACGAATAATAATTCAAGTAACCCTAATGACAACGATAGGGAAGGAAGGGACACTGAGGACATCGAATCGAATACAAATACTCAGTCTCAAGTAGATAGAGACACCGACACCATGAGTATCACAACAGTTGATCCCGATCAATTAGTATCCACGAATCATACCCAATCAGACAATGAAAATAATGGCATACCAATCTTATCAGATGCAATTGACAGACAACTCAAGCAGTTCTATATTAGATCCACTCCAGGTTCAACATACAGAGTAGAAGACAGGTCGACTAACTTTAGGACCGTTATCAAAGACGTATTCATTCCAGTCAATAACACAGAAACCGAAATCATTAGGTTTCTAAAGGAACATAGGATAGCAAATCGTGTTTTTCACTGCTATTTCTACGATAAAAATCTTTACCTAGCATTTTCACGTGTTTACGCAACTATCTTCAATGATAGAGGTCCTAAATTGATAAGATGTACGTCACGTGTTACTGTTGTTGAAAACAAATCCGAACAACAAGATCTGATAAAACGATAAACTGAAGGCAAATCATCTCATAGAGGTATTCAAGAAACCCATAAAAACTCTATATAAATTACCACTGGCCCCATATGCTATTAACGATACAAAAATTCATAAATCAGTGTGACATTTGCCTGATAGCTAAATACAAAAGAAATCTAGTAAAACCTTCACTAGCCATTACGGAAACGCCAACTAAACCCTTTCAACATTTATTTATGGACCTCTACTCGACAGGAGGTGCGACCATCCTAACTGTAAAGATAATTTTTCAAAATTCGCTCAGGCTATATCCCTAAATGCTACTAGTAGTGTGCACATAGTAGAAGCTTTGTTACAAATATTTTCTATTTTAGGATTGCCTCTTAAGTTCACAACTGACTCTGATTCTAAATTCGACAATGACGTAATAAAGGCAATTTGTGCCTCCCATGACATTAACATTCATTTTACGACACTTTACAATCCGAATTCAAATTCATCCGTAGAACGATTTCATTCAACCATCAGTGAAATAATTAGAATACAGCGAATGACAAACAAAGACGACCCAATCCAACTATTAATGAAGTACGCTATTATAGCTTATAATAATGCAATTCAATCTACTACAGGCTACACACCACGTGAACTGTTATTCGGTCATACATCATCGAGAAATCCATTAGAACTATTTTATCCTAAGGAATTCTATCAGGATCAGGTGCAAGAATGTATAGCAGCCCACGTGTCGAAAAATAAAGAACAGGTAATAGACAAGCGCAACCAGGCCGCCGAAGCTATGATGTTTAAGGTAGGTGAAACTGTTTATAAGCAGGTTGCTAAAACAACGATGAGCGATAAGACAAAGCCGGTATTTAAAGATCCGTATAAAATAGTTCACCTACACCCTAATAATGTCGCCGAAATTATAGGTAGTCACCTGAATTCCAAATCTATTAGAGTTCATTTCAAACTCTTAAGAAGTCCGCATCTTGTTCCAGGACCTTCATCGCAGGAGCCTTTGTGCTCTACGCAACCGTAAGCTTGACCCTTAATCCCGTAGATAATGATAACGGTATCCTCCTATTAAAAGAAGGGCGGATTTTAAAGCAGGTTGATTCTTTTAGTTTGGCTTGCGTATATAACGTATTATATTTAAACGAAACAGCCCTTAAGCTTATGGCAACTTACAGCGCCACTAAAGCTGCCGAAAATGATGTAGATTTACATAAAGCATAAAAAGATCAAATAGAGAGTAGTATAAGCGCAATAGGTAAGAAAATTATATTTATAGTCCCACACCATAGATCTAGACGTGGTATTACAAATGGGTTAGGTTGTATAATTAAGACTATAACAGGTAATTTAGATAATGAAGACGCCTTAAAAATCGAAAGTGAAATAGCAAGCATTCGTAATTCAGTTAATAAAATTGGTACATTTTAAAAGCAAACGATGTTTATAGCAGTTAGTGAGTTCACTAAACAAATTAAGCTCTTGGACGAAAATCAAAAGAAACTTATTTCATTTTTGAAAAATACTACTTTATATAACGATTTAGTAAATAACAGATTGCACTTCTTAGATTTATATGTTCAAATAGATTTTAGTTTACAATTACTTTTAGATAAACTGATAATCCTGGAGGATGCAATGATCTTTGCACAGATAGGAGTAATGCATTCTAGTATAATACCGCCACTTAGTATTATTAATGAAATGCTAAATATTGAAAAACAGAATGATTTCAGACCAGTAGACACGATTAGTATTAGGAATATTCATAGCATAGACAAGTCCATTAACGTCAAGGCCTATAGTACAGGATACACGTTGACATTTATATTAGAAATCCCATCCACAGATATAAACCCTTACGACCATTTGTATTCCATACCTGATAAACAAAACCTCACTACTATCCCAAAAGTCAAATACCTAACACTGGGAAACAACGAATACTCTTACCTAGACAAGGATTGCAAGACGATTACACCAGATACAAAGCTCTGCGCATCACTCACAACCCAGCCGCTGATGAAATCTGAAGACTGCGTAATATCCCTCATAAAACATCAACATGCGAACTGCACCCGAGACAAAATAGACTTTAAACAAGGAAAAATACAGAAACTTCAAGATAACGAGTGGCTGATTATCCTGAAAAATGAAGAAATACTAAAGACCTACTGTGGAAGAAAGAATGAATATAAAAGGTTATCCGAAATCCACATCGCTTATTACTAACAGTGATTGCTATATAGAAATCCTCAACAACATTTTGAAGACTAGTATGAACACCATCAGTGTCGACGAGATAATACCTTTACCTAGCAAAGCCGTCGCCCAGGAATAAAGAATACAGTACACCCTCCAACTAGAAGATATAGACCTCGATAGTATTCATGAGCTGATGGACCGTGCTGAAATCATAGAAGAGCCCATTATCGATTGGCAAACCATGATGGCTCACAGAAAAGTTTTAATGGCTTTATATGAAATTCGTGATACATTATCGTTTCTAAACCTTAATAATGAAACACATAATAAAGTAATGACGTTTGTGCTCAAATTTTATTTGATTTACGGTTAAAATAACGCTGGACGCGATCTGCAGCACCAAATTTATACATTAGCCACATTGCGTCCGCAATAGACGCCATCTGGTCTATCTAATTCTAACTTGGATGGTTTTTATTATTTGACAAACCATGAAAAACATAGTGATTTTTATATTGATTCCGTCATTATTAACATACACATTGTAATAGCCTCTTTGCGTCTACTATAACGACTATAGAAATAGAAACAGATGTCGAAAATCATACTTGGAGGCAAACTGTACCTATAGGTAAAATCTAAGAAAAGATTGCGTCCACATTAGTCACACACAAAAAGTGCATTCTCCAGATCCACAAGAGCATAGTGTTACTGTACTCATTTGGATCTGTTTTACTCCACCCGGGAGCTGTAACACATCGTCGCTCTTGCGCTTAGTCTCTGTCAACAATACTATACCTAAAATCACTCATTTCTTTTAAAAGTTAATATACGTTTCTCTTATATTTATCTCTTCTAAGTTAGTGGACGCAAACTGGTCGGTGGACGCAAACTGGTCCATAGGTGGTCGCAATCTGGATTCTATGGACGCAAAATGGGAAAATCATATGTTTTGGCTATTGGTCTATTTATTTATTAATATATCAAACGGTTTGTCCAAAACTGTATAAATTTAACAAGACTGTATACAGAATATGTGAAATCCATTTTTGATACAAAATTACTACTCTAACATTTTTATTTTCTTGCTCAAACCTACCAACTCCACTAAGTGGACTAACCACTAACTTACCCTAATATAGCCTCAGTAAGCGTCCGCTGAAGAAGAATACATACATACATACATATTGTCACGCCTTTATCGCCGAAGGGGTAGGCAAAGGCATATTAAACGCCCACATTTCACCGTATGCATTTTTGTCCCACGTAACAGGTGGTGAGCCCATTGCCGTGTTGAAATGGACAGGCGCAGGCTGCGGCGACCTGCTGTTGAAATTTTTTAAGACGCCCATAAGGCCTTCAACTTGGCTTAACGACTGCCATTTTATTGGCAACCGGGACAAACGGCTTAACGTGCCTTCCGAAGCACGAAACTGGGGTGGGTCCAAAGGGCCGAAAAAATTTAGTAAAATAAAATGTGTCTATTTTAGATGTGAAACTAGGAAGAAATTTTGAACCCGTTGCCTTTTTAGTGAGGTGGTAACAAAAAGGCTAAAAGGTCTTATGTGCTAGATACTAATGAGCACGACCAATTAAAGCCCTGGTAGTTTTAGACTACTGAAGAAGAATAATAAAAGAAATCCAATCAAAGTATATCTAATAACCCCAGCGCGCCGTTTCATACAACTTTGCTGGAGCGTTGAATGTTCCAAATTCAAAAAACACTCCAGCCATGAATTTCATTTTCTCTGTCCGTAAATGCATTTCGTCGTGTATTTTTTTTTCGAAATAATAACAGTATTTCCATGCATGTTTGAGAAAATATATTTTCATTTCATTTCATGAAGGCACAGAATTACACATTCTCACGCCTCATGGTTTAATTTTTACCTATAATTCAGTAGATGTCGCCACTATGTATTTAGAAATATATAAGTATGTTTATCAGTTATCTGGTTACCATAGTACAAGCTCTGCTTAGTTTGGAATCAGATGGCGTTGTGTGTGATGTCCCAACGATATTTATTTATTTATGCAATACCAAAGCATACCTATTTAAGTATTTACTACTAATATTAAATGAAAGTCTTCCCATCAGTAGGTATTACATACAAATTATATTCGTGTGAAATGTAACTTTTATCTATTTACTATCGTTCTATGAATGCTGTAAGAATTGATAAACCCGCGATCATTGACCCCAACCTATTTTGAAAGATTAAAAGTTTTGTTGTAAAATCAACATATTATTTACAAAAAAAAATGTTTACGCCATTACACAACTCTATTACAGAGATGTTAGATATTTGTGAGAAAGAAAAAATAAATTATCATGTAGAATATATCAAATACATAACCAGTTTATAGATCAATGACGTATCTACTTACTATCTTAATCAAATCAATGAATCGTTGAAGTCCGTAAGCCTCTCCCAGGCATTTTGGAAGGGTGACTGGCCTTACTTGTACCGCACTGGCCAAACAGGTTAGTAATAGCTCAGTTTAAGTTGAGAGGACTCAGTTTTTTTAATTCATAGGGTGTAATTTCAAACAATTCCTCAGAGCACAGACCGTAATGTACATCGTTGTACAATGAAATGCACGTGGCGGTGAAATCTCTGCTATCGCAGACTCGACACCGCCTCCAAGTAGAGATCGTTGATTCTCATAACTCGACTTTGTATGAAGCCGATCAGGCGAAGGTAGCATTTAGGTACACTAGCTCAAAGATAACATGAGTACTTCATGTGAAAGTACACGTCGCACAGTACATGTCTGCTCGCACTGCTGTACGCACTTGCGAATTAATAAAGAAGCAGTGTTTGCACCGCAGTAACGTTTTGGAGTTCCTTATTGAGCACAAATTAGGACGTCAGTTTGGCGTTATCCTCTAATGGTATTGGTTATCACTAAACATCGCAACCACAAAGATCCCGATGCTATTGGAGATAGAGAGAGGTGTGCTCTGGGGGGCTCTATAAAGGGGGCTTTTTAGCGGTAAATTTACAAAAGGTTGTGTATTAGTCTTGGTAGGGTTAAATAAGTAAAGTAATAAAATGAACCTTTGATGATACCATAAGGCAAAAGGTCAGGTAGTGATAAAAAAAAAAATAGTGGCATGGAGTGCGAGTGACTTTGGATTTTAGTTACTTCAATTTTATTTATCTGTATAGATGGCTTACATAAGTACCATAAATAAGTCTAGACCTTATTACTTACTGTACCTGTGCGTTGGACTCAAGTAACCCGAAAAATCAGCTTATATTTAAAAAAAAATAAGTTGATAGGATGTTGGGTGTTTACGAGAAACATAATAAATAATATGCTAAAGACGTCAGCGTCGTTTAGATGACGTAAAACAAACTTCACACAAAAGCAACTACAAAAAAATAATTTACTATTTGAGAAGGTCTGGATAAAAATAACATTTAATTCTTACACAAACGTTAAACTTGCGTGCCTTCATATTTTGCACCCATGCATGGAATGGGGACGCTGTATTACCGCACAACATTAACGTAGAGTCCCATCTAGATCTAGGGAACATTAACATAAACGCGATTGGCCGAGTCTGCTATTGACAAGCCGTAGAATAGAACCAGAATCGCTGTTTTTAGCTATCAAAATGTTATCATCTACCGTGAAGCGACATTGACGGCTATGGCCGAGGGCTTTAAAAAATCTACATAGTTAATATACTATGTCCCGCGACTTCGGCCGTGACTTGCTTCCAGCCCCTAATCTGCATACTTAATAAGTATAAAATATAAAACGGAACCTTAACAAAGTTCGTTGGGTTTCCGAAATAATAAGGCATATTAAACCATTGGTCCCGGCAGTCGTTAAGCATAGTTGAAAACCTTATGTGTGAAAATTTTCAACAGCCGTTAGCTACAGCTTGCTCCTGTCCGTTTGAACACGGCAATAGAGTCGGCAGTGCGATTGTGACACCTCGTCTAAAGTATCCACTTTCGATCTGGGGGCCAAGTCTGCTATTTATAATATTATAAAACTGTAGAGATTGCTTTGGTTGAACGCGTTAAACTCAGGACTATTGATTCGAATTGCTTTAGATGCATGGTTAGTTATATGAAAAAGAAGACTTAGTACTAAGTAATTATTTCGACTGCGCTGCTACAATATGTGTATCAATTGAAGTAGCTTTATCTTGAGAAAAACTTAAAATATATAGTGACGTCACTCTAAGCCCAATTTGGCAGAGTACTAAAGATTGGGAGAGATTAAGTGGTTTATACTTTTATACAATTCGATCTCAAATAAAAAGACTTGCTGGGAGTTAAATAACTTGAAGCTTGTTTTTAAAAATGATTTTTAACTATAATAAATCTTTATTTAGGTACCTGCCTACCTACATGTGAAATAACTGAGGTATACTATTTTCTCATAAGTAACGTATTGACAGCGTTTTGTAGAGTGCAAGTAGTTCTATTGCAGACTATTGACAAGCTATATCATGCAAAATAACTTGCCTTAAGTATACTGCGCCACGACAAGGGCGTGTCGCGCTCGTTTCGCACCCCTGATATAAGCCTGTCAAGACCTCAAAACATTATTACCAAACCTACGTAAATAGTATAGATAACACTATATTTACTAAACAGGCATTTATCACTCTGTTTATAATAATATTTACACCACGCCTGTAGATATGAATGTACATACATTTAAATAACAATTTAAAATAATTATTATCGAAATTATAAAATAACAATAATATATAATAAATTATATTGATGGGTTTCCGCAGAGGATACTCAGAATAAAATTTATAATATTGACAATCCTTTAATAATATAATAACATTTTATAATAAAGACAATCCTGGCAGAACCAAAAAGATGTCAAAAATTGGTTGACTCTACATTCCAAAGATCTCATGCTCGCAGGCGATGGCTTTTCGAGACTGAGCTTCATTCTTCTTTAAGAGGAGTATGAGCACAGTTGTACACATCTGACAGGATATGGTAAGATCGACGTAAGAGTCATGGTCAGTCAGCTTTCTACATTTCAAGCGCGATAAATTGATTCTGAAACTTGTCTCCGACAAAAGTTTCCCTGCGAGCTGAGGCGCTGACGGAATCTGACCTGTCCAATAACGAGTTTATTTATCTCTGTCACCTACCTTCTATCAGAGGTGTACTTAAATACCTCCCCTGATAATGAAGGACACGACCTTATAATGAATAACAGACAATATGGCTTCACTACACAACAAAATAATATTAAGATAAATGTTTTGTTTCTACTTATTTATTATTATTAATTTATTTACGATGAGAAGAAGACAACTGACTACATAAACATACGCCCGTTAAACAATATCATCGCCAGCAGTTGATAAAATTATGTTAAATTGCCGTACTGAATTCAATTGTAGCTTTTTAACGCCACGTGAAGAGAAAGTATTTTAAATACTGGAGATTTTCCTGAAAGGAAGAATTCAAATATTTTAGATATTTGACCTCGCAAGGATCAAACTGACTAAAATTTGAAAAAGAAGACCTGTACCTACCTACGTAAGTATTTTTTAATATACTGTGTGTCAGTTGTTAAAATAAAATCAATCTAACAATATGTGGTCAATTAAATGAAAGAAAAGTAATGACATCTTAGCCTATTTTAATTTAACGACAGGTCAACAGTTGCTCGAAATAAACTCCATTTTGTTAAAGAATGTTGTTAAAGAATACATTTTCAGTAACTTTTTAAAATCGTATGTTGAACCTCAGCTCTCAACTCGTTTACAGTTGCATAGGATTTAAGGTAAAGATGATAAAATTATCTATAAAAAATACCAATAAACTGATAATTTCTTTTTCAGCACTGTAGGGGCGCGAGTATATAGTATGACCGGTGCCGCTGTACCGCTCACTGCGTACAATTTTGTATGCATTGAGCGGTACAGCGGTACTGGTCAAACTATAGGTTTCACTTCTTTGATATGCTTCAAAGTATGTTTAAACACTTATTTCAAAATCAGAATAGTCTTGCTAAGGACGTTGCTGCCCCACTTTCGGACTACCAGTATTTTGTTAATTTTATACCACTCTTTTTAAAACGAATCGACTTGCTACTTGTCGCTCCGTTTATCTGTCTCTAATAAATCAAATTGTTCTTGATAATTTATTATTACAGTGAGACGAATGTATGAAATGATTTGTAAAAATGATAAAAACAATCAAACTTGTATATTAATCGTTTCCAAATCTAATATTCCATATTTCAACGACTGTTTTCGCATCTGTTAAGACCCTGCATTAATAACTTAACTTGTCCCACGTAACAAAGCCTTCTTGGCTTAACGACTGTCATGTTACTGGCAACCGGGACCTACGGCCTTGCCTTCCGAAACACGGAAACAAACAATCTTCTTATCTAAATAGGTAGTTCTTCGTCATTTTAATGAATAAATGACGTCAAAGATATTAATTACTATTATTAATCATAGGTCATCATCATCATCCGAGCGTCTGTCCCAGTTGCGTCTCGCGACTTCCTTGGTCCCCGTTTCTACTTTTTCTCGTCCACTTCGCACAGTCGTTAGCATCCCCTGTAGTATTTTGATTTTGCAGTCTGGTCTTCTCTTAGTAATCATAAGTAATCTGGGTATAATGGGCCCCAACAATATCTCTGGAGCCCAGCTAATGGACGAGGCGGCGACAAAGTCGTCCTTTAGGTATGCGGTAGCGCTCTAAACGGTGCCGAAAATAAAATGTGTTCATAATAAGCTGAATATTTTTACCTAATGTCTAACTCATACGCACACCCCTGAACGCTGAACATCGCAGATTTTGAAGAATAATTTGGATTCATCCACCACGACTAAACTTTGAAATACTACTAAAACAATTTTTTTTTTGCTAAACACATGTTTTTTAAATATAAGATAAATTTAAAAACAATCGCGTAGTATTTTTAATAAAAGATAGCTGACACTTTCGACGTTTTTATTTCATGGGTATAAATAAGCAATAAAATAGTATGTTAAATGAAAATTGATAAGAAGGTGGTTTATTTTTACAATCAACTAATATAGTAAATTTTGTTATATATATATATATATATATATATAGTATTTTTTATACAAACAGTTTCTGTCAATAACTTTTAAATAGAAAGAGAAGCAGGAAAATGTATCTTTTAATATTATCCTCATAAAAATGTGTATAGAAATATTTACAAAATTATCTGTTTGTAGTTCCAAGAACTGCTTACATCCTAATGGGATAGGTTAAAGATCTGCTGCAACAAATAACTAGGCAGATCTAATCCATTCTTGTTATGTTACAGTATCGATCGAGAGATAGATAATCTTTTGTTAGCTGCAATGTAGTGTTCAGTATTCTGTAATAGGTAAATGAAGATGAAAATATGGCCAACCTTGACTCCAATGTTGCACTGTAAAGAAAAGACGGAAGACGCACCAACATTACCTTATCTTATCCTAAAGGAGTGTCTGATCTTGTTAGGACAAAAATAGACTTACTATAACTATTGCACTACTTAGTTATTTTCTATTTTTATCTTTTATGAACCCGCGTCGTTGTGTGTACCGGTGGAATTTTGTAATTGAAATTTTTATTAAACTGAATAATCACAACTTGGTTCAAGACGGAGGGATAAACTCGTGACCTTTGCCGAACCAGTTCAATGTTCTAGCCACTGAACTACTCGAACCGTACTGAAACAAGTTGAAATTCTTCACTGTATTTTAATCACTCTGATACCATGAACTTTCACGTAAATTTTTATTAAAGTGAAATAAAAATATACATAGATAGATTAGTTTCCGAACGTTTACCCGTCCACCCGCGCAGCAACCCTGTCCCTGGACCCTATAAAAGCGGATGACAGGAAGTTTCTGGAACAGTAGACCTGATACCCAGCATGGCAGTCAGTTAAGCAGTAAATTTTATAACTAAATCAATTTTTTATAGAATTATTGCAAGTTGTAAAATCTGCTGTCTAAAAGTAAATTCTATAACAGTGCATATAGTATAATTAAAATCTATCTGTAAAAAAATTTTGGACCCGGAATATCCCGGCAAGTTTTCTATTTAATCAATTCTATAATTTTTGCTCACTATGTTTTCTACAGGAAGAAGTTTGTAGATCATTTATTTCTATCTATTGTGTTCACATTTCTATTTTAGCTTAAATATTACTGTGCATCTAGAAGTTATTATTTGTTTGGAAAAGTCTGTACTTGCTAATTTTCAGTTTAACTGTATGTAGGTAGGAATACGTATGGGTGCTTTAATTTTCACAAGTATGCCAAACTGCCAACGCTTTGATAATTTTCCTAAGTATTTAATGCAGCTTTAATTGTGCCCTGCTGCACGTAGATAAATAATTGCAATGCAATAGTTCCTATTTAAAAAAAACTGCTCCTTTATGTTTTCATCCAAATTTATGTACCTACCATCTACAACCTATAAGTAAGACTTTCCGCCTTACCACCCAACCTGGGCCTGAAGAGAGGCTGGAAGCCGTTTAGGTTTCCGGCTGAGGTCCGGACGTTTTATACTGTACTACCTACCACTTTTTATTTCTCTCCCGCAGGGTCCTGTAGAACCTTAAGGTTTGCTTTGGATCATAGCTCAGCTCACAAGTGGATGACAATGCATAAAAATATGTAAAAAGAAGTGCTTTTTAGTCCGTTGTAAAACATGCTCGCCTGCAACCTGCACCCTCGTCCGTAAGACAGCAGGTGCACCCCTAGCAGGTAATAAGGTCCCTTGACTCAAAAATGTATCAATATAAAATAATCACAGAGCTAATAATACCTAAATATCTAAACAATAAGCATTAATTAAAATAAAATAAATTACGTTCTTATAGCATTTGTTAACAAGCCGGTTTTGAACTTTGAAAACACACACGTTTTTCAGCGTCTAAGCAAATTACGAAGGTTGCAGCCGGAGGACTTTAAAAAACCCGAAATTTATTTAATTTAATTTTATTAATTAAAACAATTACAAAAATAACTTATAATTAGTAAAGTCTAGACTCGTACGATGCTAATTCTAAAATTATTTGAAATTAATTAATTCGTCTCATGAATGTGGGGGTTTTCCATGGAGTCAGTTTCATTTAGAGACTACCAGGACTTTAATTGGTCGTGCTAATGAGTGTCTAGCACATAAGACCTTTTAGCCTTTTTGTTACCACCTCACTAAAAAGGCAACGGGTTCAAAATTTCTTCCAAATTTAACATCTAAAATAGACACATTTTATTATTAAATTTATTCGGTCCTTTAGACCCACCCCAGTTCCGTGCTTCGGAAGGCACGTTAAGCCATTGGGCCCGGTTGCCAATAAAATGGCAGTCGTCAAGCCAAGTTGGAGGTCCTATGGGCGGCTTAAAAAATTTGAACAGCAGGTCGATGCAGCCTGCGCCTGTCCATTTCAACACGGCAATGGGCTCACCACCTTTCTGGGACAGAAATGCATACGGTGAAACGTGGGCGTTAAATATGCCTCTGCCTACCCCTTCGGGGATAAAAGCGTGACAATATGTTGTATGTTGTTCCATGGAGTCAGCACTTGAGTCTAAGGGCCGTATTCCAAAACGTTTCTTAATACTCAATCGACGCTTGAGAGTAGATTTTATAAGGCAAAATCTAGCCTCAAGCGTTGATTGAGTATTGAGGGTAGTTCTAGAATATGGACCTAAGTGACCAGGCGACGACACAATGACGACACCAGGCGGTGAAAACATGTGAACGGCGGCACGAGGCGCTGATGCTGCTGATTCGATATTGCATCATCTATGGAAGTTTCTATTGACCAATAATATACGAGCCATCTGGATCAGTGAAATTGGCGTAGGCAGAGTACGTAACAAGCACAAAGACAGGTTCCTCTGATAGAATTGTGGACCTAGTGCGTTTTTTAATATTTTTTCATCATAATAATAAAAATCCTATCCTACCAATATTATAAACGTGAAGAATCTAGAAACTACTAAATAGATTTTAATGACACTTTACAATAATATAGCTTATACATCAGAATAACACATAGGCTACTTTTTATCCCGGGAACAAGTTCCTGTAGGAAACGGGAACGGGAGAACTTCTCTACGCGGGCATAGTCGCGGGCGCCAACTAGTTTAAATATATTCTATGTTTAATGTTGACTTAATTTTTAGACTCTAGTGATGGGATCGCATTGTCATTGGCCGAATTATCACCAGATTACGTAAAAGTGAAGATTTCGCCATCAATTATATCTATATAGTGATGATAAATAGTCTATAGCCTTTCTCGATAAATGGACTATCCAACACAATTTTTTTTTTTTAATCCGACTATTAGTTTCTGAGATTAGCGCGTATATGGCCAGGCATTACAACGCTACGAGGCAGGCCTTTTAAGTTTTGTCGGTTAAAGAAAAAACACAAGTAGAACCTTATAGTATTTTTTATTGTTTTTCAAAGAACTAACCTCGGCTCAAACCAGTTATTATAACATTTATTCCACTCTAATGTGGGTGTGTTCAAAGTGGTTGACTTGAAAGCGTCGACTGCTTCTTCACCAGACAGGAACCTTTGACCACGAAGACTTTTCTTAATTTTAGGAAATGTAAAGAAATCTTTAGGGCTTAGGTCAGGACTGTATGTGTGAACGATGGTCAAGAATTTCTACTTTTTCCTGCTTCAAATACTCAATCGTTTGACGAGCGCTGTGTGAGCTTGCGTTGTCGTGGTGCAGTATGATGCGTCGCTTTAAGTTAGATTTTCGAAGTTCGGCGATGACATGTGGTAAACGAATTGTGGTATACCAATCTGCGTTAACCGTTCTACGATCTTCAAGTGCAATAGTCGCAACATGGCTGGTTTTTGCAACGAAAGTGGCCACCATCTTCTTTGCAGTGCTCCGAGAACGAACAACTTTAGTCGACTTTGACTCGTCTTGAAAGACCCAGATTGTAGATTGTTGTTTGGAATCAGGAGGATAGACGTGATTTGACTCTCCTCGGCAGAGTTTTCTTACACCATCTGACGCGGGCCGCCTTGTGATCGTCGGACAGCAGTTGCGATATCCAACGGCAAACTAGCTTCCTCACACCAAGCGCTTCATGCAAGATCTTCTGAATGGTTGTCCCTGAGATGCCTCTATCTCTCGATACGTCATATGACGATTTTCGAGAACTAGTTGTCTGATGTTATCTTCAGTGAAGGCGAATTTTGGGCGTCCTTCGCGAGATTTGTCACTAACACTAGAATGTTCACGCTGTAATTTTAAATACCATACAGAGTTCGACATGGGGCTTCATCACTGAATACAGATGTTAGCTTTTCAAAACATTGAAGCCGTGTCTGGCCTCTTCTAAAGTTGTAGAAAATTATTGCACGAACATTTTCCTTAGAAAGATTCATTTTCGTACGTAACCTGACAGATTCTAATCGACGCGGTGACTAAACAATAGCATTAATTGTAATACTTTCAACTGTTATGAGATTCAAAATTTAAACACATTCGAATATAGAACAGTTCCAAATTCAAATTTGCCGGGAAATATGGAAACGACAGAACTTAAAAGGCAACAACAGTAGTAGTAACACCAGCGAAGAACGCTAACGCATGCGGTGTGCAACTGCTGCTAGTCGCATTAAAAGGATTTCATTCAACTCAAGTCTAAGTAGGCATCCAACTTCATACCAGCATCCACCGCCGGCGCTAAACGTGACATCAGATGCAGTAGGTTACCTGTGGTACTCCGTACTGTTCGAAAGCCGTGCTGCGTTTCGGTTAACTAGGCACAGACATGTTTATAAAGGCATTTGTGAATTATCGCTTCAAACACTTTGACCGGTGTACTAAGGACAGCCACAGGCCTGTAGTTACATGCTTCCGTCCCCCCACTACCCTTGGGCACGGGCACTACTCGCGGGAGTTTCCACCGATCTGGAAATGTGGCAGTCGTGATACATGCGTTGTAAAGATATAGCAAGGTCTCCGTTAAGGCCGTCGCACACGCAGCTATAATATATATTACTATGAGGTCACCACTATATACCGTAATTTGTACTATCGCATTTTAATATAATATATCTACAAACCCTAGGCCGACCATCAATGAATGAAGGCAAAATATATATTACAGCATCGTCTCCGTGAGTGATAGCTTACTATAATATATATTATAGCTACGAGTGTGACGGGCTTTAATAACATACGCATAACGCATATCCTGAAAATAAATGCAGCGCTTAGCAGGCAGCTGCGCGCGCCCCGCTCGCCGCGATGCACATAACATACTGTGTCACGGGCGACTCTTGAATGTAAGCCGATTGAAAAAACCGAGCAAATTAATCCGCACACTCCTGCTCATAAATAACGCCTGGAGAAGTCCTGACTGCGCTTCGCCGCATGAAGAATCGGAAAGCTGTCGGACCCGATGGAGTCCCCATCGAAGCCTTAAGGCCATGGGTCCTCGCGGTGTGGGCATCTTAGTAAACCTTTTTAACCGCATACTCCTCAGCGGGCAGATCCCAAACCAATGGAGACTGAGTATTATTACTCCAGTCTTCAAAAATAAGGGGTCAGTGCAGGAGTGCGGGAGCTACCGCGGTATAAAGGTGATGTCCCACACCATGAAGATCTTCGAGGGGATTATAGACTCTCGAATCCGGCAGGAGTGTACTCTCTCGGAGTGTCAATATGGGTATCGCTCTGGTCATGGGACTACGGACCCTGTTTTTGCCCTGAGGGTTGTCGCAGAGAAATACAGGTCGAAGAACACGCCTCTGCACTGTATGTTTCTAGACATGCAGAAGGCCTTTGACTGTGTTCCTCGTGCGATGATCTGGTGGGCACTGCGGTCCAAAGGGGTTCTTGAGGTCTATATTGACACTATCCGGGACATGTACTGTGACTCCGATTCCATGGTTCGGACTGCTGTTGGCGACACGAAACCCTTGCTCATCACCGTCGTAAAAATGTGACCAGGGTTCGGTCCTTAGTCCGCTTCTGTTCAGTGTAATATTTTCGAATTGTCGGACAGCATCAGGAACTCACACGAGCAGCCTCCATGGTTGCTCATGTATGCTGACGATATTGCGCTGGCAGACGCGGACAGGAGCAGATTGGTGCGACGTGTAAAGGCGTGGAAGGAGACGCGGCGGTCTGAAACTAAATGTGGCGAAGACCGAGTACTTGGCACTAAACTCGACAGATCCCACATCCGACCGCATAGGCGGTGATTTGGTCGAGTGCACGGACCAGGTTAAATTCCTTGGATCTGTTTTTCACACGTCCAGTGACATCGATTGCGATGTCAAGTCACGCATTGCTGCCGCGTGGGCCAAATGTCGGGAGATGACCGATGTCAGTGTGACCCTAAAATGCCGATCCGGTTGAAGGGACAGGTCTACAAAACCATCATTAGACCTGTCCTTTTACTTGGCAGTGAGACGTGGCCAATATTGGAGCGACACAAGCAGGAGCTGCGTGTCACGGAAATGAAGATGCTGCGGTGGATGTGTGGAGTAACGCGGATAGACCGCGTGAGGAACTCTCGCATCCGCGGCAGCCTTCATGTCCGTGACATTGCAGACAAGTTGCAAGAGTGTTGCCTTCGTTGGTATGGTCACGTCTTGCGGCAACCGCCGGGCTACGTAGGAAACAAATGTCTGGCCATGTCAGCCCCGCCGGGTCCCGGTAAGAGGGGAAGACCCAAGAAGTGCTGGCTTGACGTCGTAAGAGATGACATGCGTGCCAATGGTCTCATTACAGGGGATGCCGACGACCGTGCAAGGTGGAAGAGAAAATGTAGGAAAGCGGACCCCAGGCGTCGCGAGAAGCAACTGGGATAGACGCTCGGATAATGATGATGACTCCTGCTCATAAATAAGCCAAAATAATTAAAGAGTCAAGGATTTGTAACCTGGTGATTTTAAATAGCCTAACCACAAAGAGAGCACTCAGTATCTGAAAGTACCTGCTGATGGCATGACCTATTGAACACAGCATTCGGCCACGCAGGAACGAACTTGTATCTTGAAACTTAGACACCGATAGGGTTTGTAAATCCACCTCACTCAGTCGTTACCCTATGGTTGTGACAGTATATTGCAAAATTACATTAAAAATTAAACAGGTAAAGTTTTTAAGGAACCAACTAATACACATTTTTACATGGAAAGTTCTCCAAATCTGAGTGTACAAGGACTTCATACCCATATCAGCCAGGCAGCCATATCTAAGGTAGCTCTTAAGAATTCAATATTAATGATAGCTAAGGGCATGAGGCGTGGCGGAAATCTAACTTATAATATTAGAGAAGGGGAGGGGCGAAGGGAGTAACCACGTTTTACACTGCGACTTACAGTTATGTTGTAAAGTGAAGAATTAATTAACAATCTGGAAGGTACGGTTACCCGTAACCTGTTCAACATCACTTTCCATGAGGACTTCATAATCTATTATAATAGATTATAAGGTACTATAATAGATATATTAAATTTTTATTATTATTTATATATATTATTGTTGTATATATATTTAGTTGATGTCATGGTCTGAAGTGGATGATGATTTTTATAATAGCTCTAGTACTTATTTAACATGTAGCCCGAATACTAGTTTGGTGAGCTTTGAGCCTTCACTCGCAGACGAGCTCGACGAATCACAGTTTTCTACTATACCCATGCATTTCAATGTTGTACATATTAATGCCCAGAGTATTTCCGCCCATTTCCCTGATATGCTGGCTAATTTAAGCTGTAACAACATCCACGCAATTTTCGTATCGGAGACTTGGTTGAGGCCACATATGTCCTCTCTTCCATTTACTCTACCAGGATACAAGCTAATTAGGAATGATCGCTCGGTTGGCGAGGGTGGAGGTGTTGCTATCTATTTACGTTCACAAATTCCCTACAATATTATACAGGAATCAGCACAGCCACCGCCGTCAAATTCGGGCGAGTATATTTTTGTAGAAGTGGAACTTCATCACATTAAGGTACTCCTTGGTGTTTACTACAGCCACTCCTTAAGAGATGACTATTTTGCTTCTTTTGAGAATATATTGGAAAACCTGGTGCCATCCTATCGACATACTAAAATACTAGGTGACTTTAATACGTGTCTTGTAAAGAATGACTCCCGCTCTTCCAAGCTTTGCAATATTTTAGAATCCTGTGATCTTACCATTCTTCCTTTGAATACTACCCATCATTATCCTAACTGTGTTCCTTCCCTTCTTGATCTTATTATCGTTTCGTCAGCTGAGCATGTAGTCAAACACGGGCAATGCTCAGCTGATGTTTTCTCCTATCATGATCTTATCTTCCTTTCCTACAAAGTTCGTCCTCCCAAAGCAAAATCTAAGGTGTTAATGCAGCGAAACTTCACTCGGATGAGTGTAGATAAATTAAGAGAAGATGCAATAAAACTTGATTGGACACCTTTATACAATTCAAGTTCAGTTGACGACAAGGTTAGCATTTTAACACGTAACTTAATAGGCCTCTATGATATTCATGCACCAATCCGGGCAGTAAAAATCAAACATGCTCCGTCGCCTTGGCTCACCAATGAAATTAAAGATTTAATTAATAAAAAAGGGCGGGCTAAAACAAAATTTAAATACAAACCTAATTAATAAACCGGGAGAGATATGTGAAAATACGAAATCTCTGCAATAAGGTGTGTAGGAATGCACAACGCCAGCACATTCAAACATCCATAGAAAACGGAGATCCTGCTAAAATATGGAAATTTCTTAGAACCTTGGGAGTTGGTAAGTCAAAACAAGATATAAATTCAAAGAATATTGATCTCGATGCTTTAAATAAGCACTTCTCATCTTTTTCAAGTTTTGACGATACTACCAAAACTAACACACTTAATTGTCTTTCACAGCTTCCAACTCCCAAATATCAATCTTTCGCATTTGATCAATTCACGGCCTGTGATGTTAAGAAGAGCATCTATAACGTCTAATGCAGTCGGCAACGACTGCATTAGCCGCAATATGATCCTTCCTGTTCTTGATGTAGTGCTGCCAATCATCTGTAATATTCTGAATCATTCAATTTCCAGTGGTGTTTTCCCATCGATGTGGAAGGAAGCTCAAATTATACCCTTACCTAAAAAGTCTAGCCCTTCGTCTTTCTGTCACTACCGTCCTATTTCTATCTTACCTTTTCTATCTAAAGTTCTTGAACGTCTCGTTCACACACAACTTAACTCCTTTCTCAGTAAAAACTATCTTTTTAACTCCTATCAATCAGGATTTCGCCCGGGGCATAGTACAGTTACTGCTCTTATTAATATTACAGATGATATAAGAATGGGCATGGAGAACGGAAGGCTTACATTACTGACGCTTCTCGACTTCAGTAATGCTTTTAATACAGTTGATTTTCGTATTATGCTTGAGATTCTACGCTCTATTAACATATCTCCACCAGTGATTGATTGGTTTCGCAGTTACCTGACTGGTCGCCGACAACGTATTTGCATTGATGACGCAGTTTCCTCCTGGAACAATATCTCTGTTGGTGTACCGCAGGGTGGCGTTTTATCTCCTCTATTATTTGCAATATTCATTAATTCCATTACAAAACAATTAGTTTCGTCCTACCACCTTTATGCAGACGATCTGCAAATCTACTCACAAGTTGGACTCAATGACATACACGTGACATACACGAAGCTTTTAGAGTAACAAATTGTGATTTAGAACGGATATGTACTTGGAGTAACAGCTTTGGTTTGCAAGTGAACCCCACTAAAACTCAAGTAATCCTGATAGGCAGTACCTGGATGATTTCCAGAGTTGACTGGGCACAGTTGCCACAAATTATCTTTAATGGTATGCCGTTACCGGTAAGTGATAGAGTTAAGAACCTGGGGATATATATTGATAGAACTCTGTCTTGGGGACCTCAATTGCAGGAAGTTAATCGAAAATTGTTTGCCTCGGCAGGCTCGTTGCGAAGATTGCGTGGCCTCCTCCCGATTCCAACAAAAAATTCGCTTGCACAGTCATTACTACTTCCAATATTAGACTATGCTGACGCCAGCTATCTTGATATTACGGAGGAGCAACTAAATAAACTTGAGCGCCTTCAAAATTTCTGTATTAGGTTTATATTTGGGTTACGCAAATATGACCACATTTCTGAATACCGCAACCAACTCAAGTGGCTCCCGATTCGCCTTCGACGAAATGCTCATATCCTTTCTATGCTATATAATATATTATTTAACCCACTAGCTCCCTCTTACCTCAAGAAACGCTTTGAGTTCCTAGGTGACACGCCCTCAAGGTTCCTGAGATCATCGCACAACTTGAGACTGCATATACCGGTACATTCAACAAACTTCGTTGATAAATCTTTTACTGTTGAAGCAGCGCGACTGTGGAATGCACTACCAGTCACTATCAGACGAGCTCAAACCTTGGGATCGTTTAAAGTCAGAGTGAAAGAATATTATCTTTCAATATAAGCTATTTGTACGCTGACCTTCTTTCTTATGTAAATTGGGCAAGTGTATGTATGTATATACGTATTTATATGTGTATGTATGTATTTATATGTGTATGTATGTATGTATGTATTTATTTGTGTATGTATTTTCGTATATGTTGTTCGTTATATGTGTATGTATGTATTTATTTGTGTATGTACTTACTAGCTAAGCTGACCAAGCTGATCGCCCTGTAGCTGGAGCAGTTTAGGCGCGAGCCTTTCCCTTTGTAAATAGGTACTACAACTGCTACTCGCCAGTCATCTGGGACCTCACCCGTCCGCCAGCACAAGTTGCATAACAGACATAGTGTGTCCCAGACACGCGACCCACCGTACTTGATCATCTCAGCAGTGACTCTGTCTTTTCCCGCAGCCTTACCACATTTCATACTTCTTATCGCTTGTTCTATTTCTTTCATACTAATGACTTCAATGACATCGGGATCCGGAGCATCGAAGTGAGCTCCCCTTCCCGATGTGGCATCTCTGTCTTTTCTTGCATACATCTTTCCATAATATTCACTCCATCTCTGCAGGACGTCACTTTGGTCTGTTAGGACGTCATTGTTAACACTAAGCACTTTATTCATACTGCAGATTGCCGAACAACTCCGGGTCTTGCCTACCTCTTTCCAGAAGAGCTTGGCATTATCCCGGAAATTGGACGACAACCTTTCATCCGCTTTCATTCTGCACCTTTCACGAGCTTCTTCTATAAGTGCCTTCGTGTTAACTTTCTGCAGCTTGTATCTCTCTTTCATATTAAAATCATTCTGCGAGGCTAAGTAGTCTAGCCATGCTTTCTTCTTCATTCGAACTGCTTCTTTCACTTCCTCATTCCACCATGCATCACGCTTATTACTACTGCCTCTTTTCGTTTCTCCACACACTTCCACAGCGGCATTTATCATACTATCCCTAAGGTTCTGCCCTACACTTTCCACATTCTCACTGCTTACATTGACATCGCCAAGCTTTTCGGCTACCCTTTCATTATATTTATCCCTAATGGATGCATCCTGCAGCTTCCAGCTTTTGATGCTATAAGTCGGCCCAGGTTCAGGACACTCGGTACGATGACGCCAACCCGCGAACAGACCCCTAATCCTAGTTATGACTAGGTAGTGGTCTGATCCCAGCTCAGCGCCTCGATAAACCCTTGTGTCCATCACCTGTTTACGGAGCCGACTATCCATTAGGAATAGATCTATCATGCTTCATTTTGACTTACATCTCCTCGTATACATATGAATTTGTTTGTGGTTGAACATTGTGTTCGCCACAAACAAATCCTTTTCCTTACAAAATGCCAGTATTAGCTTGCCAGCGTCGTTCACCCTTTTATCCCCATACTTCCCGAGTACCGACTCAAAACCATCGCGAGCGGTACCCACCCATCCATTCAAGTCTCCACATACTATAAGTCTTTCATTTCCTTCTATCACATTTAGAGCTTCTCTCATACTCTCCCAGAAGTCCTCTAGCTCACTCGCGTTCGACGAAGATACTGGCGCGTAAGCAGCTACCAGGAAAATCTTCGTCAAACCAAGTTTTACACGGATCCAGAGGATTCTAGGACCTATCAGTTTGTACTCATACATACCGGAGGCCAATCGCGAGGACAGCAAAATTCCAACCCCCCGACTGCCATGCTCGCTCTCTGGTACTCCAGACCAAAGCGCGAGCATCCCACCCGGGAGCTCCAAGACTTCGCTGCTCTTGCGCTTGGTCTCTGTCAAGCACACTGCATCTAACTTTCTCTCATTCATAACATCCATCAACTCATTCATCTTATCTGTCATTCCTCCCCTAACATTCCACGCAGCTACCCTGCACTCCATCCTCCACTTCCCGCCGTGTCGGGCCGCGCGTGTAGGGTGGCGGTCCCGTACGCCGCTCTGGCTCACACTTTTCGCACCAGCGGGGACGAACTGGTGCGCGTCGCCTCGGGGGCACGCCCTAGCAGTAATCGCCCTGGTGGCACTCGTGTTGGAGTACGTTACGCAGTATATATTATGTTTAATGTAATTTATAAAATATTATTTGTCACCAAACTTGAAACCCAAAATTAAACTTTCACACAGTCCTGTCCATCTAAAGGTTGCCTGGTAGAGATTGCTGCTTGCAATAAGGTCGCCCATTGTACTTGATTTATATCATAATAACTAATCTGTTATAGCTATTCTTGGTGTACAATAAAGCATATATTATTATTATTATGTCTCTTCTTTTCTCGGGCATCTTCTTTTTTTTTTCTTGAAGATACCCGGGCTTTTGGTAGGCTTACATGGAGACATAGGTCCAACACGCAGAGGCCCTTTGAGAATTTTAATCTAATAGGGAATGGGACCCTCACTGCAGATAGTCCACGCCCGCCTTATGTAGAAGAACGGTAATGGATCACCTCCAATGGGAGTTAAACTATTGTGAAATGTGCTAACTATGAAATGGGCTATTGGGTTGGGTGTTAAATGGATTGGGTGATTTAAGCTATTGATGAAAACGGCGTCTGCCTTTTTAATATATTATTATTAAACTATTGGCAGACGGTGACTCGCCAACTCACTAGATGGGCCCCCTATACAATCACCATAGGCATGATAAGCCTGTAAGGCGACAGAGGGCAACACCGGTGTGAGCGGCTTGGGGTGTCGAGCGGTGCGGCGCCGGTTTCACCTTCGCGGGACAGGCCCGGAGCGGGCTTCCCCGTAGTTATGCCCTTGAAAATGACACTTCCACCCCCGAGTATATAGCTCTGGCTCCCTCCCTCAGACCGGCCAATCAAGGCAAGCCAGAGTTGAGATTTGCTGCACTCCCGGGAGAAGCACTCTCACTGCTCTCCCGTTAGGCCATTAAATCCTAACCGGTGCAGAAGGGCAACAAAACTCTGAGGAATCGGGACCGATGTGTAGCCACGCACATTCAGCTCGCCACAAGCTGCCCTGCGGATGTGAGCTTTTCAATAACTTTCTGATACACTTTTTGTTGATATCAGAAAGTGGATGACTCAAAAAGCGAATCTACTATGCCCTCATAGGGTTGCGTTAATCCTATAAAAGATAACGACTGTCCTCGAGGGGTATTATTATTATTATTACCTTCTGGATACGTTGATTCCTGATAGCAAATGAGTGACGCACTGAGCGTCTGCCCTTGCGCAGGATTTTAAACATCACTTTCCACTAGGACTTCAATTCGTCATTCCTTACGTCATTCCGTTACAATTAGATAACCAAGTTGAGGTTATTAAGCTCTGTCGCAGGATTTTAAAATTTTGTGTCCAGTAACCCTACTCTCGTTTGATATCTTGCCTGATCTTGGTTTACCTTTTCACTAAGACATCAGTCTAGGTAGCAATATTTTAAACCGAATTTTTACAGATGTGGAATGAGCTCCTCAGACCGACATTCAAGCTAGAGTCCTTCAGCTGAACTTGTTTCCCAAATATTCATCATCATTGACGCGCAAACTGGGAATCTTGCACTGCACACAGCAATCGCGACATCAATATTAAACAATAGTAATTAAAATGATAGAGCTACCTATCAATGTGATTATGGATGTAGATAATTTGTAAACAGTGTTGTTTAGCACAATAACTAGTCGGCCTGTCACAGCCAATGAAACACATTCAGAGCTGAAGACAATCAACAAAAGCTGTTATGGATATTCCTTCTACTGGAATGTTGGATGTTATTCTGTTTCAAAACACTTTCTCGCTTATCTCGGTGCAGTGTTAAATTTTAAAATTCATTGTTAGTTCACGACTGTGAAAGTGATCAGTGGAATTTAGTGGTAATGGTTTTAGTAGGCAAAAAATTCGAAATCCTTTTGAGTGTTTGGTAAAAAGTGATTTTGAACATTATGCGATTACGTAAATTTTTCATAATTGTTGTTAATTGCTGTATATGGACACTTATTTTAGAAAGAAATCAGGTATTTATTTACGGTTTACTTTTTCATCATTATATTAGCCGATGGATTTCCAATTCTAGATATAAGGTCTTCTCAAAAGATTACCTACCTGTTCGATCTTTGTTGCGGCGTCTGCATCCAGCAGGTTACCAAGACTTGTTTGTGGTCATCTCGTATCTATTGGGTATATCCTCACCAAGATCTCCGGGATCCAAGCGACCTCACCGTCTAGCGGTACACCTGCTGACTTACGTACGAGGCAACGCAACGTCGGCATTCGTTCCAAAAGATGCTGAAAATCGAAAATGGTACGATCTGCTTTTCTCTATTCTGCGATCTACTCCTACCAACCGTTTAAACTGGACCACAGGATCTTAATCCATTTGAGTTTGGAAGGAACTAGACATACACTAAGATGAAGATGTCGTATCTATTGTCATAGCTATTACTTATTCTGTGGTCATAGTATTCAAATTACACATCATCTCTTACACTGATTGTAATTGTTTGTTGTAGTTTAACCTTTTTTAGGTTTCCGTACCTCGAAAAGAAACTTAAAAACTCTTATACGATCACTTTGTTGTCCGTCAATCCGTCCGACAACCCGTCTGTCTATTTTTTGATTTATTTATTAATCAGTCTGCGAATATGGGTACATAAGATGAAAAGTAACAATATTAAAGTTCTAGTTCTGAAGCCATATTCCACCATCAGGTATGCAAACAGTGGGTATCTTAGAATTATAGTTATTATCAATTTAATTTATAATGCACGTGATAGGAAGGTACTTACAAAATATGTCAATTACATAATTATGTTATTATAAAATAAAATGTCAATAAAATAAAATAAATTAAACAATACCAAAATGTCAACAAAGCAAATATTAAAGTTCTAGTGCTGAAGCCATATTCTACCATCAGACGCGCAAACAGTGGGTATCTTAGAATTAAACTTATTATGAATTTTATGAATTTTATTTTATGTTATGTCTGTCAAGACCATTTATCTCGGAAACGTGTGAAAGTATCGAGTTGAAATTAAAACTATATAGTCAGGTCTTCGGTCCCTTGAAGGAACAATCCTTGAACAAACTGAGAAAAAAATAAATCTTCTAAATTAACTTAAGTTTTTTTTTTAACCGTGTGGGATATTCTCATGGACTCGCTTTAGACGAAGTGGGCATGTTTGGACTCTTACCACCTTTTTTTTTTGATTTGAATTGATGAATTTTACGTTGAAAGGTACAAAGTAACGCGATTTTATACGTCCGACAATGTGCCTTCAATGGTTTTGGGTTATGTTATTATGAGTAGTTATAGGTAGATGATGTGTAAGGATGTTGAACTCTTACCAACTAAAACCACACGGCGCTCCTATGCCTTATTTCAGGATACCCGGGTGTGCCCTAGAGAGGTTGTCCTCAGGGTCCCTGAGAGGCCAGGCCGCCAGCTTTACCTGGCAACCACTTCTTGGGAGATGGGTGTAGTCACGTCTTGAAAAGATGGGCACGAGTTATATCGCGTTGCCTTTGCATTTTAAAAACGTCGCCATCGCATTTTAAATTAACGTAATTACATATATATATATATATATGTAATTACGGTATGGCCGTTTATCACGTAAAAATGTATTTTTACGGATCCCTCAGTGGGTTCAATTCGCAATTGTCCGGTTTGTTTGTACACAATCTATAAGCATAACCTTCTTAATTTTTAATAAGCAGGTAGGTACCTAACCTTATCTCATACCTTTGACGGAGCATTGATCCATAATCTATTATAATACCTACTGGATACGTTGATTCCTGAAGGCCAATTCTCGTAATTAATAAACATCACAGAATTAACTGTTATTGAATCTACACTGAATTAATATGAGAGTGAAAATCGGTATTCTCCTAACTAAAATTACAATAGCATGTTGGTAAGGTTTTAGTTAAATGATAGGTATGATTACAGTTCAGACTCGTGTCAATCGCGCGAGAAAAACATCATGTTACAGAATAAAACAGACAGTGCACCCATCCCCCTAGATGAAGATTACTTTTTTTTAAGTGAAAACGCTTTTAGCTCGGTACGCATATTTTTAGATGAGATAAAATCTCTGGACTCGCGACCGTAATCATCATCATCATCTAACGTTGATTCCGATCATCTACAGCTCTTATTAAATAATGCTGTGAAATGAATTAGGACTCTTTCAGTGTAGATTTCTTTTTCATCATCATCATCATTAACGTCGATCCCGGTCAATTTTTGAAGTAAAAACTTCTTTTAGCGCGGTACCTATGCATATTTTTAGATGAGATAAAACCTTTGGACTCGCGACTATAATCATCATCATCATTTAACGTTGATCCCGGTCATCTACAGGTCTTATTAAATAATATTGTGTAATCAATTAGGACTCTTTCAGTGTAGAATTTTTTTTCATCATCATCATTAACGTCGATCCCGGTCACTATTTAAAGTGCAAGCCTCTTTTAGCGCGCTACGCAATTTTTTAAATGAGATAAAATCTCTGGACTCGCTACACCGTTACGATACGCAGCAATAGTGTGTGCATTATGCATGTACATATAGCACACCGCAAATTCATTCACACAAATTCCATCATCAATCATCTAAGCATCACCCAGAGACAATTAATAAAGAATTTCATTACCACCATCGTAAATATCCGCTCATATTTAACACGAATCGCGTTTTAACCGAACAAAAACAGGTTTTCCGCAGTATTCCGTCGATCTACTGTCGATATACATTCAAACTCATATAAATGTCAAATTGTACACATAAATTATGACGAGAATACTAAATACATTTCATTCAAAATTGTGTCTCAAATAATAAGACTAGCAGAATACTGATTTTGTCATTTTCAACTTTCAGTCTCAATTCGATTTAATCAACTTACAGGTAATGTTAGATGCATAAAACTTGGTTACGAGAATACGTTTTTAAGATTTGGGAGTCTGAGCTTAGATCGGAACTTAACTTTGACCGTGCTTTTATTACGAGAATTGGCCTTCTGATAGCAAATGAGTGACGCACTGAGCGTCTGCCCTTGCGCAGGAATTTAAACCGACATTGCCTGTATACAAGTTGTTTAGTTAGTTAGTTAGATTCCTTATTTTATTGTTATTTCCACATATTACGTCTACTGTGAGAAAAATATTGCATATTTTTTTCGTCTATTGTGTGCGGACACCCCGCGGTTTTATCCGCGTAGTGTCCGTTTCTGGGAGTTAGTGGGAATATAGGGATAAACTGTAGCCAAGTTACTTCTTATAAACAGTTATCTGCCAGTGAAATTCCCTTTAAATCTAGTCTAGCAGTTTCAGATATTAGCCAGAACAAACAAACAGTTTTTTTTATTGTAAGTCCATAGGTCCAGGATCCCTGGTCCATTTTAGCACTTGGTTACTACTTATCAAGCTAATTTTACGTGAGTAGCTTCATTTTGGCGAGACGCCCAACAATTTTCTGCACTATACTCTCGATTGTGGTAGCTAACAGAGGTAGCAAGGATAAAATATGTCGATTTGATGATTCTCACATATTTAAAATTGTTCGTTAAATCAAACAAAATATTATGTTTATTGCTTTTCAAAATACTCTCCTTTACATTTTAAACATTTTTTCATGCGATCGAACCATTTTTTAAAACAGGAGGACCACAGATCTGACGGCATGTTTTCTACGTGCTGATTGAACGCTATCACAGCCTCTTCGGAGTTGGTAAAAGTGAAACCTCTCATCAAATCTTTGATTTTGGGGAAAATACAAAAATCACAGGGTGCTAGATCGGGGCTATGCACAGGATGGGTGACAAGTTTTGTAATGTTTTGTTTTGTAATTGTTTTGTTGGCCGTGTGTGAAGAAGCGTTGTCATGATGTAGGAGAACGCGGCTTTATGGTCGTTGGTAAACAAATGGTAGAATACCACTCGGCATTAACACTCTTTTGATCTTCAAGTGGAATTGTACAAATGGGACCCGTAGCTGTGAATAAAAACGCGATAATTTTTTAATCAACGTTTCTCGCCTGCCTCACTTTTGTTGGCCTGTTCTCATTTTCAAACACCCATTCACAAGATTGCTGTTTTTTTTCGAGTTCAAAACAATAAATCCACATTTCGTCTCCTGTGACAATTTCATAAACAGCATTAGAATGTCCGTGGTCGTACTTCAGTAGCATCTGTGAGCACCATTCCACGCGAGCCCGCTTCTACTCCGCTGTCAGTTCATGAGAGATCCAACGACAACAAAGTTTCCGAACTATCAATTCTCCGTGTCAAATTTTCTGAATTTGACTCATACCAATCCCCAATAGTCTAGGACGATTTAACCAATGGACGCGCGCTATCTTACCGTTTGCGCCTATACTCGCTTGCCATTTGCCAAGCATTTTTAGCAGAGGCGGCTTTACCTATAGTGCAGGGTGTGCGGTGCACACGGGCGTCGGGTCTAAGGTGGCGCCGGCGCCGGGCGCCGAGCGCCCTCTACTCTAATACGCACTCAAAAACCCTGCCGGCCTTTCGCCGATGCCGCCGCGCCGGACGCGCGAAAGCAAGCGCGCCACCCCAAGTTGCGTCTTTACCTACTCTACACAATTACTTTTATTTCAACGTGAAATCAGCCTTAAAATAGATTATTAAAGATTATATTGGAGTACTGTCGCATCACTACCAAAGGCGCGTGCCGGCACCTGTTTTTGACTCGTTTGAAAACACGCCGACCATCATTTCTAACTCGGTTGTATTAGAATGACTAAAAGTTCAAATTCAAATAGCAAGGACTCTGTGGAGGTAATTTTCAAAGGCCTTCTGTACGAGTGCCGCAAATTTTTTTTACCGTTTACCGCTACTCCGTAGTTTTGCAAAATAAGCCTTGATTCAATAAATTAAGTTTCATCTTTGAGTAAACATGTAAATATGAAGCAAGTCGGCTTTTCTTTTGATAAAAAATATATATAAGATATGATTTGGTTAATTTTTCACACAATTATTGCGACATGCACAGATGTCAACAAAAACAGTTAGCGAAAAAAATTAATAACGGGTGATAGCGATATCGAAGTAAACACCTATACCTATCTAGGATTTCTTCTCCTTTGTTCATCCTAGTCCAGTGCGTGCGGAACAAACTACGCAACGGTAAGTTAAAGTGCTTTAATATGTACCTACTAGTATACTTAGGTATTTATTTAGTTCTTACTTTTATGTACCTAACCTTTGACCAACGAACTACTTTTAGGGTTCCATACCCGAAGGGTAAAAACGGGACCCTATTACTGAGACTTCGCTCTCGGTCGGTGATATAAACGTCACCAGGATGTAGGTATCTCTTGAACCGTGATAGCTAGACAGTTGAAATTTTCACAGATGATGTATTTCTGTTGTCGATATAACAACAAATTATGAAAAACAAAAATTGTGGTTAACCAAATTGGATGGGTGACCAATTTTTTACAGATTTGATTTTCTTTTACCTACTCGTATTTGTACAGAACCCTCAGTGTTGCGAGTCCAACTCATACTTGAACAGTTTTTTATTTTATTTTTGTTAAATTGCGTAACACGTAGGTACCGCGATTTTGATTGGTATGGTATGTGTCATATAATAAATAATAGTTAGTTCAAGTTGCAACTATTTCTCTTTGCGTATACGAGTATTAATTTACATCGATAGTACTTTTAGGTGCCCATACTTATTTTATTATTTAATTTAGATGTCTGATGGCGATGGAAAAAAGAAACTTTCTGGAGCACAGAGCCGATAAAGAAAGCTGGAGAAGGAAGAATCTCTGAAAAATAATACAAGTTCTATTGAAAGGTTTATTGTTCGACCCGGTCCATCTTCGGACAAACACCTGGAGACAGAGACATATATGAGAACCAAGATAATTCTACAGCAGAACTCGTCACCTTCAACGCCACTGCCACTGCTGTCTATATCATCGGTAGACGAAGAAGACGCAGAACCTCATTGTGCCGATGCGACTCCGAAGAATATACTTCGAGAAGATGTAATGAATGATCACGCGTTATGGCCACAGGTGTTAACCGATAAACAGAGGATATTGGAACGAAGTTCCTTATCGCGCGTTTTTTTGATGGAGCGTGGGCCAGTACAGGTAAAATTGGGTTCATATCCTTTGAATGGTTCGTAAAGATCTTTTTCAAATGCTTATTATACTAAAAAGATGTTAAATAATGAACCCGTTTTAAGAAATTGGCTGGTTTACTTTAAATCAACTGATTCTGTTTATTGTTTTTATTGTAAACTTTTTGGTGCTGATGTTTCGGGGAAGATCTGAAAAAAAATTCGGTGGCTAATGCTTGCTAAAGAAGTGCCAAAGCCAACTTTAAGTTTAAAACCACCTCAAATACTCGATGGGAGAGCAGAGTTGAACCAGTAAAAGCTCTACGTTTTGAACTGGGAAAAGTGTATGATGCCTCGTTTACCATATATCCCGATAGGAGCAAAGATGCGGAGTCAAGAAATATGGCAAATTCATTACTGGGAAAAATTAAGTCGTTTAAATTCATGTTCTCTGCTTATTTGGTTTGAAATTTTAAGCAAGATAAATATAGTTAGCAAGGCACTTCAAAAGTTAGACGTTGTATTGTCAGAAGCGGTGAAAATTTTGATAATGCAATAATAAGTTCCGTAATGACTCCGCTTTTGAAAAGCTCCTTAACAGCGCGATAACTGTAGCGGAAGAAGTCGTGGCGAGGCAATAGCAGAATTTCCCACACCTGCACGCTCTCGCGCTCATAAAAGGGTTTTTAATTGAGGCAGAGGATGAACCGATCACACACGTGTAAACATTGTCAATTTTTACTACTGTTTATTAGACACCGCAATTACTAAGTTCGACGAACGGTTCGAACTTCTCAATCAAAATAATGTAGTTTTTTCATTTCTTCAAAAATTTACACACTGGAAGGATTTGGACTCGGATACAAAAAAAGCACAATTTAGAAAATAAACTTTGCCAAGCTGGCTCTTCAGATGTGGAAAAGTTCGAACTCTTTAATGAAATCGATGATAATCGATGATTATTACCGATGTTTATTGATGATTCCACTACGCCGTTGGATATTTAAAATTACTTTTTTACGAATAAATTAAATTCAGTATTCCCAATCCAATCAAATCTGTCCAGAGCATTGGGATTTACCTCACACTTCCAGTCACGGTAGCACACAGCGAAAGTTCATTTACTAAACTAAAAATAATTAAAAACTATCTAAGATCAACATTGTCGCAAAGTAGATTGACAAATTTATCGTTAATAAGTATTGAACATGAAATCAAAATTGAAGTCAGTGACATTGTTAAAGATTTCGCAAATGCAAAAGCACGAAAAGTATTTTTTCCGTAAAAACATTTGTTTGTGTGTATATTTGTGAGTACGAGCGTCCTGTAAGATATTATAGTTTTAAATTAAAGGAATTACAAAGTTGTGATTTTTTATTGTTGTAATTTGCACCCTATTTTTTTTATGAGACTATAACTGTAAGTATTCCATTTTGACCCCGCTCCTAATAGGGGGCGCCAGGGTACTGGTGGCACACTGGCGCCACAAGGGCTAGAGCCGCCTCTGATTTTTAGCTAAGTCGCTGTTCCGCGGACTCAGTCTATCGTCACATTCGGAGGGTAATTTATAAAGAAAAAATGACCAAAGTTGCGGTGAAATTGTGTAAAAGTTATAGCGGTCGAACAATTAATGTTTGTTTTCACTCGTAAGTAAAAATTTATTTCATTTACATAACTATTTTTAACAATAACCATTAATTATTGAAACAAACCAACAACTTAATCGGCCAATATTCAATATTTATTTATTTATTATTTCCATAACATACATTATTCTTACAGGCTAAACCCAATACAATAATGTACTACATAAAATAACTTAATAATTATTAAATTCCAGACTATGCACTGTCAACTTTACGAATTCCGCCAATGTACACATGAAAATATCTGTTTTTTGTGAAACACAGTTTAAAATAATTAATGCTCGTACAAGCGGGGCAAATTTTAACAAGTTTGTCCGAGGTACTGGAGCGTCAAATGTGTTTCCCCTTGGGCCGCGTCGCAGCCTGGTGTTGGGCACGAGCAATCTGAATGTCTCCAATATTTGAGCATTATATAATTTGCGAAAAACTAAAAACACATATTTAGCTAGAGCCAAGTTTCGTCTCAACTCCAGCTTATAGTAGCCAACCATCCCTAGTACAAAGAGAGTTGGGTACATAAGTGGATAGTATGGGTATATCCCATACTGCTTCAAGAATAAATACCTTGTGAATTTATTCTGGATCTTTTCTATCATGGACACATACTTGGCCTCATAGGGATTCCATATAGCAGCACTCGTCTCCAATCTACTCCTCACTAAGGCATTATACAGTGATTGCACGGCTACGGTATTTTGGAAATCTCTTGTTTCTCTAATTATGAATCCTAAGTTCTTAAATGCCTTTGCACATATGACTTACTTTCATTCTACTGCCTCGGTGGCGCAGTGGTAGTGCATGCGACTGCCGCGACTGAGGTCCCGGGTTCGATTCCCGGGTCGGAACAAATATTTGTGTGATCCAAAAATGTTTGTTTCGGAGTTTGGGTGTTTCCTATGTTTAATATGTATGTATTTAGAAATATATAAGTATGTATATCAGTTGTCTAGATCCCATAACACAAGCTTATATTAGCTTACTTAGGGGCCAGACGGCGCTGAGTAAAAAAAATGTCCCACAATTTTTATTTATTTATTTATTCTCTATAAACATTATACAAAGAGTTACCATCTCAAATTAACTGAATAATATTGTGTCAAATTCGTATTGCATACTTACATTTTTACTGGTTGTTAGACAGTGATAATATTTAATGCAAGAGTAAGAAAACAATATGTGTGTAGTTTCCCCACCGCACGAAAGTTGGTTGAACGTGATTTCATACTTTATTAAGTACATTACGCGTCCATTGGTCAAATCGTCCTAGCCAATAGTCCTCGAATTGTCTCATAGGTAATCCGCGGGTTTTCTTCAATTAGCCGCTTAAGAGTAGCCACATTATTTTTTTTATTGACGGCTGTTAAAGGCCGCCTTTCGTGAAATTCGTCACGTAAAGAAACTCGACCTCTCTCAAATTCAGAAAACTATAGCCTCACGGTGCTCAAAGAAGGTGTTTCTCTCCGAAAAGCATTGAGAAGACGAGTGGCACAGTCTTGCGGAGAAAAAGAACTTTTAAAATTATAAAAACTTATCGCTCTAAAATCTTTTCGACTTTATTCTATTTTAGTTGCGTACGTAGAACTCCGATGTGTGATAAAAAACAATTGGCAAATGATTTCCCGCCAATTGTTTTTTCTTATTACTAAGAAGGTTGCAACATAATCTAAGGTTGCAACGTTTACGTTACAAAAAATATAAAATAAATATCCATCACGCCTTATCCCTGAAGGGGTGGCAGAGGCATATTATATGCCCACTTTTCACCGTGTGGATTCCTGTCCCACGCAATAGGTGGTGAGCCCATTGCCGTGTTGAAATAGACAGACGCAGGCTGTGGCTACCTGCTGTTGAAATTTTTTAAGCCGCCTATAAGGCCTTCAACCAGGCTTAACGACTGCCATTTTACTGGCAACCGGGACCAACGGCTTAACGTGCCTTCCGAAGCACGGAAACACTCGCAAATGTAAATGCCACAAAGTGGTCACCCATTCGACGACCAGCCATATTGAAAGTTGCGTACCTCAGTGATCGTTTACCGAACACTGAGACTGCGGGGCCACGAGCGCTAAACAAAATATAACATTCGAAATTCAAATAGTTCCGATTAGCTAGAAGTGCAACACTCTTAGTGTTCCCCATGTATAATAGATCACTACTCCACTATTCTTTGCATAGAATATCCTAAACGTAGTAAAAAAATTGGTCATAAATTAAGCACTTAAACTTGGCCGAATTTTTAAGCTATTGCATAGTTTTTATCGCGGGCTTTGAGCGCGGCGACCTAATCAAGAAAATCCGTAACGAAAAAAACCTAACACCCGAGCTGACACGAACTTCACCGAGCACGGCCGAGCGTTGGCTTAACGTGTATGTATATAATACGACTGTACGAAGCTCGCACGGATCGAGACGAGCTGTAGAAATAATATATCTACACTAATATTATAAAGAGGAAAACTTTGTTTGTATGTTTGTAGGGTCAAAAACTACTGGTCCGATTTAAAAAATTCTTTCACCATTTAAAAGCTTCATTATCCACGAGTAACATTGGCTATATTTTATTTTGAAAAAAAAATAGGGTTCCGTAAGATATTTGGGTTTTTCGGACACAAGGTGTAAAAAATCAACCAGAAAAGTTACTTATTTTACGTACGCTGCCTAAACTATAAAAGATAGATCCATAAAATAATTTTAATTGTAGATCTTATAAATATCTACAAAAAAAAGTCAGCAACACATTATACCTATCTATGTCGAGGGAGGCACAACAACCATATTTTAATTAAAAATCTTGAATTGTTTTGACCTTATCCTTATCAAAATAAATTATATCATCACTAATTACAGTTTATGTAGATAATATTTGGTCTTTAAATGATTAAAATTGGACGTTTCGGCCCGTTGCGAAGTGGGCGTCACCTAGGCGGGGGTGCGCGCGGGAAGGGAGTTTAGATTTATGAGTAAGGTATAATTCATGATGGTTTTATGAAATTTGACTGAAATACTTATAACGATTATTGTTGAAGAGGTGGCAAAAAATCTTATGCTAAATAAACTAGGTGAAAAAAGGATCACGGTTACCGAAATCCACGCGGGCAAAGCTGCGGGCGGAAGCTAGTATTTTATATATTAATAATCTATTTATATAAAATTCAATGTCACTTTTCGTTGTAATTTTATAACTCGAGAACGGGCTCACCTATCCAGGCTGTTTAGGCTTTGTTCGGACTATTTAGTAGATGGTTTATGTGAAGTGTGCACAAAATCGGTCGAGCGGTTTTTCATTTATCACATTTTTTGTAACAAATCTCAAGTGGCGCTAACGAAACAAAAAATGATATGCAATAGCTTAACCGCGGCAGTCCCCGAGTGCCACACGTTTTTTTTTTATTATTATTATTCTTTTTTAATTAACTCAGTAAAAAATAAGAAAATGTGCTGGTTATTAATTATTATAATTTAACAGTCATATTGTTCCACAAATTGCGTGGCACGTTATCTTGGACCTACGCTCAAAAGTAGTGATACAGATCCTAGATGTAAAAATAATTACTATCAAGCTTAATAATTGCTATCAGTTTAATAATAGAAATTGTTGGGCTTCTCAGCAAAGTGCAGCTATTCACGGAAAATTTGCGTGATAGTAATCACGTGCATAAATGGACCAGGGATCCTGGACTAGTAGGTCCTATGCATTTAGTGAAAAGCAGTGAATTTAGAATTACAAGCAGACACTTTAATTAAAATTATCTGATTCTCGTTTTAACTCCACTGGTACGGGAAAATTCTATTGATGTCCGACCGTCCGTCCGTCTTCAGTCTACAGGTCGCATTTTTCATCGGATTTGCATGCAACTTGGCATGGACAATTCTTGATGTAGAAAACCACTTTTAGTGAGGGGGTTTTTCGATCAGGGGGGAAATGGAGCCAGGGGAGGGGAAATGGTCCCGCAGTGGTTGGCAAGGGCGCTCAAACCGAAAAAAGAAACGTTGATTTTTTTTTTAAATTATAAAAATATAAAAAAAAGTTACTCCGAAGACGAAAAGATAGATATAAATTTAAGTTTTTTTTTTTACTATAAATAGATATGTTTTTTCTTTTGTTTAGAAACTGTGTATAAGAGATATTTAAACAAAAGAAAAATTGACAAATACTTAATTCGGCTCAGCGACAAAATCCTCTGTATCTTACAAATTAACTTAATTACCTAATAAAAACCGTTTTGTGAATTTTCTTGTATTTTCCACCTTTGTTTTAAACTGTTTTAAAGCTGTCAAACCAAGATAAAAGACAATCTCAATTGTCTGTTATGGTCATTATTTAATTACTATCGTGTCGTTAACACCAGAAGAATGTTTATGTATCATGACTATGCTATAACAAGGCAGAAATAAGACAAGTAACGGGTGTGTTACATTCTACGGTGCAGAAACTTTTTTAATTTTCCGAGAAGCTGAGCAGGACATTAGAATCGTGGTCTTCTAATATTCTGCCCAGCTTTTCGAAAACACTGAAAAACTTCCAAACAGAAAAACAGCGTAGAGATTAGACGGCTCGAGAGAATCGATTGTTAAAACAAAACGACAACTCACAGCAGTTAAAGTAACAAATCAAATTCTATAGACTTAAGCGACCGGCTGTTAGGTGGAGGCTCCGAGAAGCAATATTGTCACCACACAAACCCATAAATGGCCTAAAACTTGCTAGGAAACATCGAATAGCAAAATTATGTCACTCCCGCAAAGAAGCACAATGTGAAGATAAAGAATGGGCATCATACATTCCATGACAACACTAGGCCACATACAGCTCAAGTTGTAAATTAGTATCATATCATATTATCAATTATCTGGCACTCGAAAAACCCGTATTTAAATCCTATTAATTTTAATAATCTCTGACTACCCCGTCAGGGATACATCGTGAAGATAGTTAGGTTAATCCCAGTAGGTAAATTTGTGACTAGCTCAAAAGTACTTATTTTAAGAAATCGGATCCCCGTCTCACCTTCTCTTAGGGACTTGAAACACGTAGTATTGGAAAAATATAACATATATTTCGCAACATTGTTTAAAAAGCTTCATAAAAAGTATGTTCAATCGTCTGGCAGTTGTAAGAATATGAGCCGTTGAGGCAATACTAAATATTATATTTGGCTTTTAAGTTCATTTTTGTTTGATAATGTCTTTTCAACGCTATAACAACGATATTTGATTTCTTGATCTTAATAAATAAACTAATAACGTTTCCAATATTAGTGTCATTTTAATAACTGTCAAATTATTTACAACATACTCATTCAAGTCGCTAACTCTGTTATTTAAATAGATATTTAAATTTTTCGCATTAGTCCAGGAGTGAATGTACCTAGCTTATTTGCCTATTTAAATTTCACGAAAATCACTTAGATACTTATTTATTTTTATTAACATTCATAATAATCACGCCGGTACAAAAAAAATGATGGTAAGTTAAGTAAATGAGCACGTCATATTTATTTTCCATTGTCTTACCCTGTTTTTTTTTTGCTGTCGTTTTAGTATAGCACTACCAACTGATGAGGCAACGATATGCACGCGCCCTTACTATCACATTATACCTATGCTGGCAATGAAGACTAAACCATAACTTAACCATAGACCTTTCTCTTCTGTGTTTAAGGTAGCTGCTTTCGTTTACGATGTACTCAACCCTGTGCAATTGGACGTCGACGTATGGCATCCGCGGGAAACCAGGGTCGCAGTATCCGACGAACGCCTCGCTTGCGAAAGACCTAATATTTATATCTGCGAGGTGAGACGTAATTATTATAATTATTCTAAGAACGTGATACTGAACAGATTGAAAACTTTTGCAATACATATATAAATAGTTTCTTTTTATATTGCTTCAAGATTGTATCCTTGTGTAACTAGATAAGTACCTACTTGCTTTATTTACGGAACAAATTAACCTCCGCCCCATGGCTTGTTCCAACCTACTGGCTATACAAGCCGAATCACAGGAGATGTGCCCCCTTAATTGCCAGTTGCCAGAGGCTCATTTCGGGAAACGCACATGAAAAAATCAAGCTTTTCTGTTCCGTGGCTGTATCGTATCTTACTTTATTTATTCATTCAACAAAGTAACTCAAGATTAGAGCCATTATCTCACACCCATTACACATTATTTTAACGAAATAACATGGGATTTGAAACGTCATTCGTTGCAGGAACCACCTGAAACTGTGCCGCATGACATAAGAAAGACATGTAACTACCGGAACGTCCGGTACCACGAGCAAGTGTTCCGCTGGGTGGCTGGACGAGGTTGCCTGCTCTATACTCCAGACTTCCTCTATGTGACTGGAACGAACACTATCAATTTAAACGCTGGATGTTTCTACGGAAGCTGGTTCGCACCCTGCTTGGAAATCGTTAGTTACCTACTTTAATCAATAGTTTCTGTTTTTTTAAATAACACCTCTTGTACTATTAATCGTCTCAAAAGTCTGTGTATCTTAGTGTACCCAGTTGAGTCCAAACCCTAATTGGATTTGAAGCATGGTGTGGTCATATACAGTCTAGAGCATAGATTATGATCCCTATGAATTTATGAGAGTATGAAGTTATGAAATTGTTAATATTTGTTCGTTTCTAGAAAGACATAGATACTACTTTTTTTATTTTACGAGAAAAATATATCAGGTGTAAATAAGTAAGTAATAGAGAACACATAATATAATATAATTCTTATAGTAATAGTTAAGTATGTAGTAGAAGCCACGCCTTCATTTATGATTGAATTCTACTTATATCAATTAATTTTATCACGTATGTGCATTTCAGCTAATGCGTTTACCATACCAATGATAGTAGTTACGTCAAAAATACCTTCATGTCTCTAAGACCCGTATTCCAGAACGTTTCTCAATACTCAATCAAGGCTTGAGGCTAGATTTTGCCGTATAAAATCTACTCTCAACCGTCGATTGATTGAGCAACGTTCTGGAATACGGTCCTAAGTGTATGACTCCATGTGTATCAAGTAGACTTTCAGTAACGAAGTTTTACGTAAGTGTGTGTGATGAAATTAGTATACACACGGGTGTAAGGGCCCTAACAAGATACCCGAGACACAAGAGTCTTCACCTGCTACGAGTAGTAGTGGTGCATCTGCTAACCAATGGACAAAGCAACGACGCAGGTGGGCACGACGTTAGAAGGACAGATATCAGTCGCTCTCAACAATGCCGAAAACAAAAATCCAAACTAAGCTGTTCCCAGCAAACTGTTTATACTCTTGATTAATGGCACTTGGTGGAACTTGCTAACATCTTGAATAAAACACTTGCACTATTCCATTTTTAACCTGACCGGATTCGCCTTACGTCATTTTCCAAGGCTCCCAGCTGTCAATAACAGTAGACCCAGACTCCAAACCCATCGTTAAAAGTAACTGAAAATACGCTAAGATGAAAAGAAGAGACTTTTACAATTTCTGGAAAATTTGGAAAGGTATACTTATATTTTAGACTTGGAATATTATTTTATGTAAAGCGTTCATTGCTGTCAGGCCAAGGTTGACGGTACATGTGGCTGCTACCCATTTGATCCTGGTCTGGAAGAGGTGGCAACAATAGTACGTGACGCTTTAATACCAGCAGCCCAAGGGCGATGGGAGAGATGTTTTTACGCAGCAAGCGACTGTTGCAGCCATTACATGTATGAACATCAAAATACTACAGGTAAAACTTCAGCAGAAATTTTAAACCACCATCATTCCACACACTCTAATAAAATCCATTTTCTTTGTGAAATTATCTTTCGCATATATTATAACATTTCAAGACTCTCGAGGCGTACACTTGAACTCTATTAATTTCCAGATAACCGATGTGAGGCAACGTTTGATGGTTGGACGTGTTGGCAAGAAGCAGAAGGAGAAGTTTTAGCCACAGAAGTTTGTTCAGAATTTGCATATTCGAATACAGGCCCGCAATGTCACCGTAAGATACTTTTTTACTAGACATGTAAACATAGCCCTAAATGTCTTTGGCTTGTTATACTACAATCCATCTTTATGGCTCACAAATTGAAGGACCTAACCTACATCTAATCAGATCAGAAATTACTTAGTATATAGGCACCTAGATCATAATGCACCTGCTGACCGACGAACGAGGGATCTGCTGGTGCAGGAGGACTCGGCGTTGGGGACCGCATTTGAAGAACGTCAACAGTCTTTTCAGACTTAATACAACTAAGAAACAAAGACGGTTTGAGCGATTAGAAAAGAGTGAGCGTGAGGTTTTTCTTGCAAATCTGGCAGTAAATGAAATGTAGAAGCAAAAATTATGGAGTTCATAAGTGTTCATTTTGATCCACATGAATAAATATTTTCATTTTCATAGGTTCAAAGTTAAGATTAAGTTGACCAATATAGTTTTGAATTCGTTTACAGACTTCAGCAGTAAACAATGTCATGCCAACGGAACCTGGGAACTTCAAACAGACTATAGCACTTGTAGCATAACACCTCGACTATTGCGTAGATATCGTTTTCATATCGCAATGCTATCGTTTTCAATAGCATCATGCGTGCCTGCAGTCTTTATATTTTTCTTTTACAAAAGATTGCGCATCACAAGAGTGATTTTGCATCGGAATCTGTTAATAGCTATTATACTTCGGAATATATTCGTTATAATAAGCAGAAGTGAGGTAAGACATACATTATTTAAGTTGTTATTTGATACCTATCTAGGATCCGAATTCTTGAAGCGTGATTAATATATCTAAAACAATTTTATTCTTCATCAAAGTGTAGTCCCAGTTCCTTCCAAACCCAACCTGGATACTGGATATGAAACCTGGGGTCCACGTTTTTTTGGTTTGGCTTTTGAATTTCGGCATTGAAGCAGGTGAGGTCTCTTGGGCCCGGTGATCTTCGATTCATTTTTAAGTTCACAATCGTTTCGATCTGCTGGTGTACCCCGATCGGATCCTTAGTCTGTTTTTGTTCAGTCCACCATCTGAAACATCTGCAACGGCAAACTGCAACCTAAATTGGTGCAAACTGAGTACCTACTTGGCTCTAAATTCATTAGGTTTTTTTCCTATCCATCAGCATGGTTGAGCGCAGGAACCAGGTTAAATACTTGGGATATCTATTTCACACGCCCCGTGACATCGAATGCGACGTCAAAACATGCCTTGCTGAGCCAAGATGCCTGGTGTCATTTGTGACCCAAAAATACCGTTCAGGTTGAAGAGACAGGTCTATACAACCTCTGGTCTTTATTATCTTTATCTGTCTGGTCGTGTTGCGAAAATGAAAATACTGCAATAGATGTGTGGACGAGTGTGGACTCATGCATCTGCGGTCTCGTTGCCAGGGATGTCGATGACCGTGCGAAGTGGAGAAGAAGAAGTAGGAAAGTAGACACCGGGTGCCGTGAACACAATTAAGACAGACGCTCGGATGATGATGATCATTAACATTTTGGGGGTGTTTGAACCCCACAAACCCTCCCCATGGCTACGCCCTGTAAACCTTTTTTTGAAAATTGTTACCGGTTACGTTCTAAATCGCCATATCAGAGCGGAGTATCCTTACTCTACGGAATGAATATTCTTCAATCGACTGGCGTAAAATAAATACCAAATATTCCATAAATTTTGACTCATTCTACATGAGTATTCTCTCGTTCCCTAGCCAGCAAGGAAACCACTGAGATAATAATATCTGTCTAAAAAATATACTGTTACAAAAACATTAAATTGACGAACTCAATTAGTTAAATTTTTTTCATTTGGAAGATTATAAAAAGAAACTGAGATATATTATAAAAACCTTGTATCGAGGCATTCAATTGACATTTGTAAAAACCGAATGACTTTAAGAATAAGTTAGGTAACTATTTGTCTGTCTATATCAACACGGCTATGAGTCACTTGACGTGGGACAGGAATGCACACGGTGAAATGTGGGCGTATAATATACCACTGCCACCCCTCCGGTGATTAGGCGTTATTGAGAAACAACTATATGTTTTATAAAAATAGAAATCCGTTTTATCCAACCGCAGCCTGTTTGTTACATTAGTGCTGTACAGTCAACAGATCGCTGTTCGCCCAATGTAAAGACATGACATGTTAAGTTTCATTTTGCAACTAGAGGTGAATCATTACTTAATAATAAAGATCACAATATAAATTGATATAAATCAATTATTCTTTTTTGTTCACATACGAGTACACTAGCATTCTATGAAAGTTGAGATTTGGGTTAATTCTCTTGAAGAGTTGCTGTGAAATAGCGCTACTGTGATGGTGACCATGTGACCATTACAATTACATAGCCATCCTGAGTTAAGCAGCAATGTAACATGGTCTCGAGTTTTGGTCCAAAATTCCTTAACCGAGATGGTTCCCTAAGTTTAGTTTTAGAGTTATTCAAAGGATGTGACAAAAAGCTTACGGTGATATGATTCTGCCACCCCTTCGGGGTAAAGGCGTGAATGATAAATAAAGTAATTATTAACAGTAAGCAGTTGAACTAGTTCATGAACACAATGATTATAATTACTTCTATTATTTTGGTTTATTTAAAATATGGTGTATGTATGTGTTTAATTTTTTTTCAACACACTTGCTCGTAAGGTGGGTCTAATTTCATCGGTTTTAGATACATAAAGTAGCTCATAAACATGCGTTATGAACCCAAATAGTGAAGTTATATTCCATAACCACACTATTTGCTTTTTTTTAATCAGCTAAGGGTTGTCATAGAAACAGAATGTAAATATTTTTATTTTTAATAAACGGTATTACTTAAAATATAACAATAAACGTTTATTTTTATAGTATTATTTAGTTTTGTCAACCAATTAACAGTGATTAGTGTTATTTAATAAAAAAAATTATGAAGTTTTTAATAAACTAAGCTGTATGTAGTAGTAGCTTTAGCGGAAGCAGCTACGGCAAAAAATAATGTGTGCGCCATTTTTATCTAATTTTCTTTTCTTTGTATTTATACATTATTTTTGACATCTAAAAATTACAAATTTCAATAATTAAGAATAGGCGAGTGATTTTATAGCATATCTCAAGTGTTATTGTGAAACTAACATGTTTGTGTATTGATGTTATAGGTAAACCTAGAATACCTAGGTATGTGGGGCATATTACTGAAGAGGATAAAAAAATTGATTGATTTTTATTCTGTTTCCTTCCAAGTGTGTTGAAAAGCATCGTACGATAGACGTGCGTGTTTTGGTTAAAATCACTTGGTTCTATAACATCCTCGCCTACGGCTCGGGCCAAAAAACTGCCTCCTGCGTGATAACCACCATAACGCACTTATATCGTAATATAATGTAATTTAATTCCGTCAAAATCAGCCATTTTCGTATTTAACTATCAAACATAATTAAGTACTTAATGCAACATATGTTAATGTTTAAACAAATAAAAAACACATTAGCTTTTAATTAAATGTGTTTGTAATATTCAAATAAGTAGGTAGTTTGGTACTGTTTTTTGGGTTTTGTGTCCAATAATTTTATTCTTTAGATTTTTATAAGAAATTTTCAAGACGAAATCGAATAGATTTTGATACAATTACCAAAATTTTAGATTTGAAATATAATCCTGTCAAAAGACAATACTGGAGATTCACACATAATAAACACTCAGTGTAGGAAAAGAAATTAATATACGAGTACATACGTATATTACATTGACGGCAATGGGCTCACCACCTGTTACGTGGGACAAAAATGCATACGGTGAAATGTGAGCGTATAGTATGCCTCTGCCAACCCCTTCGGGGTTAAAGGCGTGACAATATGTATGTATAACATTGAAGTCAAGAACCTTTACATTTAAAAAAGTAGTGGTAAATTAAATAAATAATGACAATAACCTCGTGTACACTTAAGTAAACAATAGCACCTTTAATAAAGAATCATGAATAATCGTATATTAATCAGATATACCTGAATTACTAATATAAGAATTATAACCACTAATTACCAATCAATATTCAAGTATGAATTTAAAATTAATGACTGTAGTTTACATACATAGAAATCGTTTTAGCGGTAGGCAGAGATATACTATACGCCCATGTTTCACGTACGCCCATTGTGCACGTAATGGGTGAAGAAAAGTAAACTATTGCCGTGTTTTCAACACACGCGTACGTACAGACGCGGGTGTGACCATCTGTAGAATTTTTTCAGGCCAATAAGGCCTTCATCTTGACTTATGGTTGTTTGTTCTAGCCGCGGGCATATACGTCTTTGTAGGTGAGGCTAAATTGGTGATATCTCACTCAGCATGGAAGGTCACCTTAACTTTTTGCGTTATTGTCCAATGAAGTTTAAATGGAAGAATGGCTAACTACTTTCATCTTATCCACTACCATTTTACTGACTTTACGTGCTATTTTAAAACGCAGAAACATTCGTAAATGGCAATGTCACAAACTGTTGCACGTATTGCAAGATGCTTTACGCATTACAGAGATGTCGGGGCTACGAGCGCTTCAACACTATAATGACTACTTTATAATTTATTTATAGAGTATAGGCTTTTGAATTTCGGCATTGAAGCAGGTGAGGTCTTTTGGGCCCTGGTGATCTTGGTTGGGGCCCCTTACACCCAATATATCTAAAACAATAACCAGCCACAACGTGTACATAATGTTATCACACATAACACGGTAATTACTATCTAGACAAAGATTCAGTTTAAGTACCTACTATATAGTTATTACAACTCAACTGCGATGGTATATGACCAGGGGACCGAGTCTACTATTGACAAGCCGTAGAATAGAACCAGAATCGCTTTTTTAGCTGTCAAATGTTAGTATACTATCAAGCATTCAACTGACTAGCGGTCACTAGCGCGGTACGTGTTAGTAGAATTCTATCGGGCGATCGATAGACATTTCGACACGATTGAAATAGCAGACTCGGCCCTCAGGGTAATGAAGATTATTGCTACCTTTTTTTACTGCCTCGTTGGCGTAAGTGGTGTCGTGTGACTGTCGACTGTGTTCAATTAGGAGCTGTTTTGACGAAAATGAAGCTTCAGCAGAAAATCTTATTCAGCTGTGTGTTCATTTTTCTTTGGATTTTCATACTCCTACAATTTTTGATTCACTAAGATTTACAATTTTAAATTTGATTAACCCTTAATAGAACCCGAGCCTGAGAGTTCTTTTTTTTTAAACTAACACTGGTTCCTGACTAATAATAGGTCACAGATTACATTTTTCTAAATATTTTTTATAGGGGGTGCATTTTAGGGGTTACTCCCATCTGCCCCGGTGGCTGATCCCCGGTAATGGGGACGATGGGAAAAAAAGTAGCATCGTCCCCGGTGGACTCGATATTTACATTTAACGGGGCAGATGGCACTTTTGATGTGCCATTTGCCCCGTTAGTACTATTAACAGAGCAGATAGCACTATTGAAGTGCCATTTGCCCCGTTACTACTAATAGCGGGGTAGATGCCACTGTAAGTTCCTTTTGCCCCGGTACGGTTGTGTCTAAAAAATCTATCTATACTATCATAACTAACTAACTAACTAACTATCTAACTATCTTCACGCTGTATCCCTGACGAAGTAGTCAGAGAGGACAGATCGCCAGGCTTCGCGATCCATACATACTTCTTTCGCTTCTTCGAGATTCATCAATCGCTTCATACACGCACGTCTGGGTATCCGAGTACTTTTGACCTTTCCGTTTTTGAGCAATCTGCCCACGTGGTCTTCATATGTAAGTCTCGGCCTACCCTGACTCCTTCTACCCTCTACTTTTGAACAATATATGTTCTTCGTCAATCGTTCCTCACTCATTTGTTGGACGTGTCCAAACCAACGGAGCACGCCCTTTTCCAGCTTAACGCTGACACTTTCATTCAAACCTGCCATATTGCGTATCACTTCGTTACGTATTTGGTCGGCCAAGGTAACGCCGCACAATTTTCGAAGTGATCGCATCTCCACAGTATTCAATTTACTTTCATGCATATGCTGACATACCCAGGTTTCACTACCGTAAAGCAAAGTTGGCACTAGCACTGCGGTATGAATCGCCATGCGTGCTTCTTTTACGATGCTTTGTCGCTTTACTAACTGGGACAAAGCACCGTTAACTTAGTTTCCGGCAGCTACTCGCCGTTCTACATCCGAATCACATCTTCCATCCGCGCTAAACATACTTCCTAAATACACAATTTCATTCACTTGCTCTAGACGTTCCTGGTTTACCCTAATCTCGCATTTAGTTCTTACGTCACCTCTTTCAAATACTAGAACCTTAGTTTTACTTGCATTCAAGCGAAGACCCTTACTTTCACACTCCTCTTTCATATTAGTGACTAATGCCTGAAGATCGGCTTCTGATGAGGCCATGAGCACCGCATTATCAGCGTACAGCAGACAGTTTACTGTAAAGTCACCCAAATTCACACCCATATTAAAATCTTTCAACTTCTGCAGGCATCTGTCCAGGTACACTATGAACAGCCAGGCGGACATGACGCATCCCTGTTTGACGCCTGTACAGACATCAAAAAGAGGTGACACATCCCCCCCTACTCGCACGCAAGCCTTACAGTCCCTATAAAGCGACTGTATTACCCGCAGTAGCGAGCCGTCCACACCATATCCGGGCAGCAAGTCCCACAGCGTTTCTCTCACAACGAGCAGAAAACCTTCTGGCTAACAGCCAGAAACTTTTTCGTGATCATGCGAAGAGAAAACACTTGATCCATGCAACCTCTTCCACGTCGGAATCCGCATTGAGCCTCCCATAAATACCTTTCAGACTTTTCTTGTATTCGTGCCGTTATAACCTTTGCATACACCTTACTAGCTAAGCTGACCAAGCTGATCGCCCTGTAGCTGGAGCAGTTTAGGCGCGAGCCTTTCCCTTTGTAAAAAGCTACCCTGCACTCCATCCTCCACTTCCCGCCGTGTCGGGCCGCGCGTGTAGGGTGGCGGTCCCCAACGCCGCTCTGGCTCACACTTTTCGCACCAGCGGGGACGAACTGGTGCGCGTCGCCTCGGTGGCACGCCCTAGCAGTATTCGCCCTGGTGGCACTCGTGTTGGAGTAGAATTGCAGCCGTAGCTGGCAGGGATGGTGACGTTCACGCTTCTACTCTTCATCCCCAAATCCTCTATTATAAAATTGTAAAATTAGTTGTGACGTAACTTTAAAAATAAATTAAAAAATATATTGTAATCGACTATTTAAGGGATTCTTAGTCTGAAACAATGATTTTTTTCTTCGTGTCTGTTTGTTTGTTTGTTCGGGGTTGGAGCAAAATCCAGACGGTTGATCACAACTCTGCTAAAAGAATTTTGTGGTTAATTTTCCAATTTAAATACTGCGCTATATCTCATCAATATCGGTTCAGCTGAAGTGATTGTACAGCTTGAACTACAGCTATACATAGGACAGGTCAAAGTATTTTGGTTTGTTAGTAAGGTTTTAATTAAAACACCAATTTTTACATGCCCACTGATTTTCATTGATGCACATACTCGCATCGAGTTGTCTTCACTGATGACTACACGATGAGTAAAGTTAAGTTATCAAAGTGCGGTGCTAATTTTGGACGGGTATGGTTGAATAAACAGTCATGACTGTATTATAATAGATTGCAGAGAAACGCAAATGTTTATTTTGGAGTTGGGTTTGAACATCGTAACAATCACTGCGTTAAGTAACTTAAGCCATGACTGGTTTGGTTATAAATGGGTGACAACTTTGTGGTATTTCCATTTACGAGCGTTACCGTGCTTCGGAGGGAGAGTAGTTAAGCCGTTGGTCCCGGTTGCCAGTAAAATATTACGGTAGTGGATAAGCCAAGTTAAAGGCCTTTGAAAGAATTCAACAGCAGGTAGCCAAAGCCTGTTTATTTGTCTGTTTATTTTAACACTGCTATGGGCTCACAACCTGTGACGTGGGACAAAAATGCAAACAATGGAATGTGGGCGTATAGATACCTCTGCCTAGCCCTTCGGGTTTAAAGGTGTGATTGATAAAAACTAACTAATTAACTATCTTCACGCTGTATCCTCGACGAGGTAGTCAGGGAGGACACATCGCCAGGCTTCCTCCATGCATACTTCTTTCACTTCTTGCAGATTCATCAATCGCTTATAATACACGTCTAGGTATCCGAATACATACGTACATACATACTTTCACGCCTTTATCCCCGAAGGGGACCCCACGTTTCACTGTATGCTTTGCTTTTTGTCCCACGTAACAGGTGGTCACGTAACGCATGCAAGTAGTGGCGGGCGACCTGCTGTTGAAATTTTTCAAACGGCCAATAAGGCATTCAACTGGCATAACGGCTGCCATGTTACTGGCAACCGGGACCAACGGCTTAACGTACCTTCAGAAGCACGGAAACGCTCGCAAATATAAATGCCACAAAGTGGTCACCCATCCGAGGACCAGCCATAGTGAAAGTTGGTTAACGCAGTGATCATTTCTTATATTAAATAATCGTTTAAATAATCGTATCAAATGTGGGGGTATCTGAATACTTTTGATTTTTCCTTTTTGTCGATCATTGGAATCCATACTTTGGGATGCTTTCATACACGATAAAACAGCTGAATTATTAGGAGGACAAATAACAGTTTTTCAGAATTTCTTGGAATTACTACGTTAATTGATTATTTACAATACATCATTTTACTATTAATTTAATTATTTTTTAGTTTTTATTCTTGTTTAAATATTTTTTAAATATTACTCTATTTTCATTTTTTTTAAATTCTTTGTATAATATCTAAATGGGTGTGTTAATGATTAAAGGTTGATTAGTACAATTTTTAAAATTTATTATTATTCATTCATTAAATTTTAGGGGCCATAGATATTTTTCACCATAGGAACTATGTAATACGATAGTTTATATTGATTATTTAATTAATCTCATGATCTTTTTTATTTAAACTGAAATTCTAATCAGAGATACCTACCTCGATTTTTGTATTATAAATATTATTATAATTGACGTAATATTTTACTTAATGGTAATACATTAATGTACGTAATAAACGCAGTTAAATTTGGTAATGTAAGTTGGGAGCTGTTTTTTTCTAATGGTCACATATAATTTTAAGTTTGTTCAAAAAGCGACTTATTTTTTTTAATTGGGTACACCTACACCTTTTTATTTAAGATATTACCTATAATCAATTACTATTCGCCCCTGTGAACACAACCGTACCGGGGCAAATGAAACTTACCGGCTTTGGCATCTACCCCGCTATTAGTAGTAACGGGGCAAATGGCACTTCAATAGTGCTATCTGCCCCGTTAATAGTACTAACGGGGCAAATGGCACTTTAAGAGTGCCATCTGCCCCGTTAAATGTTAATATCGAGTCTACCGGGGACGATGCTACTTTTCTTCCCATCGTCCCCGTTACTGGGGATCAGCCACCGGGGCAGATGGGAGTAACCCCATTTTAGGGGTAGTTTTTCCGGTGGTAAATAATTTAACATTACCCGTTTACAACTTAAAAATTTTGCGGAGTGGTGGTAAAATTGTTACCATTGCCCCTTCTGGTGCATTTTTATTTTAAGACTAGTGATTTCATCTGTGTTTGTCATAAATTTTTTGTTAAATAAATTTATGTACCTACCTTAATATTCTATTAATTAATTTTTATTGTTATCTATACTAATATTAAAAACAAGTAAGATTTCTATTTTTGTATGTACCTATGTTAATGATAAATTCATAAACCACTCGACCGAATTATATAATTCTTCCACCATTAGCATGCTACATTATCCTTACTATGTTAATAGACTAAAAAAAAAATTCGTACTTTATGACTATACCCATCAGCTTCAAAAGAAATTACGTAAACTATCTATGAAAGCTTTTTAGTAGTGAACTTTACACGAGTCCCGGCTTCGCACGAGCGCAATAAACATCACTCTACATGTAAAAAAATCTTCATTTTCGTATGAAGTTCGTAAATGCTTATTGCACCCGTGCGCAGCCGGGGCGGGCAGCTAGTAATCAATAAAAGAAAATACAATGCTTAAATCAATTATTAAATAGTCTAATGCAAGCTTAAACACTTAAAAACACTTAAATATAATGATATTTCGTGTTTTAATTTATTCCACACTGCCAGATTCGGCTGTATGAAATAATTTAAAACATGACTTAGCACAAAGTTCAACTCCGCACATGCTGCAATGAATTTTTGTGCATTTTTGTTGCTTTTTAGTGCTACAGAATCGACACCTTTTATGGGTGTCCATTTCTTCAGGCCTGTGAACGCGTACGTTCATATGACTAATTTCGTCGGGGACACCGAAATTTCCCCCTTTTTTATTTTTAAATACAGCTGGTTGGATTTTCTTTTTTGTAAAATTATCGACCAATTGCCGAGCTAACTTCAGTCAAAAATCTCGATGTGAACTATTTGTGACCACATGTGTACAATTGTGTGATATATGCATTTATTATAGCAGAGTCAAACATTAATATGAACAGCCTCTTCCAACGCGACTTTCTATCTATAGGATAAGAAGAACGAAAATGGTCAACATGATCGACCCAGCCCATAGTAAGAGTGTACGATACGATTGCCTTCGGGCTAAGCATTTCTAGTTTTCAACCATCTTTTTGGGTTCTTTATACATAGACTGTATCTCGTGGATTTTGAGCTGTTGTAAGTACACTTACGTCTTTAGTATCATGCCATTTTATGTCTGTAAGTGGCCTAGATGAAATAGACGCAAATTGTTGTTTATCGAGGCGTAAATGTTTCGGTTGCGATTTTTTTAGTATGGTATAAAGGTCTTTTCTATAACACCTTACTGTCCCCACTGCGTAAATATCCTTTTCGTACAGATCATCCATGAGATTGCAACTAGTGAAGAAGTTGTCAAATGCCACTAACGTATTAGGAGGAAGCTCATTGCATAGTTCCATGACTACATTGTAACCTAACCCTTGCTCAACACTATCACCTTTACCCGTATAGATTTGGAACTGTTACATATATCCTGTAACCGAGTCACATCTTGCCGACACTTTAAACCCCCTCTTTATCGACTTTTTTGGCATGTTTTGTATTAGGCAACTGCGTCCCTTAAACTTGACCATGCATTCATCTTTGGATTGTCTGCTAGAATTATCCAAGGCCTTTTTAAAATCCTTATTTAGTTCTGTTATTAATGACCGTAATTGATACAATCTGTCAAAATTTGGCGAACCTCTGGGTGGTTCCATCGTGTTATCATTAATATGTAGATTTTCTGTTATCTTTTTGAATCTCTAAATCGTAAAAGATTCTAGAAATTTCCTGATTGTTGTAAAATGGATCGTTAGACCAGTACAATTGCATGTCTGGCAGTGGGTTGAGTCCCATCTTTATCAGGATTCCTAAATATGCGCGAATTTCTTCATCAGTAACTGGACTCCAGCTTTTTCTATTTTTTTTGCTGTGCGTATCTGTTCGTTTGTTCAGTTATGATCCCAATAACATAATCCGAAAAAAAAGATTGAAAAAATTCAAGCGGCTGTGTTTTATAGGTTTATAGATTACGCGGTTCTGCTTTTATATCAAATGGTCGAACTGAATGAGCTTCATCTATGACTTGCCAGTTGCGTGGCGTAGAGCGATTCCGGCGAGAATCTAAATGTGGTTCTGGAAAAGGTGGTGGTTCTGTAGTGATCATAGCAGTGAGATCCAGGGCAGCAATAAGGGAGTCACTTTGGTCACTCAGTAGTAGATCTTGCTGTATTGCGCGCAAAAGAGAAGAAATTGTATGAATTATGTCGAGTTGATATAGCAGCAGCGGTAATCACACTGTCTAGACCAGGGGCGTCAGAAGAGCAAGGGTCAGATACGAAAGCAGCTGGTAATACACTGTCTTGATCATGGGCATCAGAAAAGCAAGGGTCAAATACGGCAGCAGCTGTAAACACACTGTCTTGATCACGGGCAACAGAAGATCAAGGGTCAGATACGGATTTGTCTATTTCCAGATTAAGATCAACGTTGCATACTCGTTTTGGTGAAGATAAAAAAGATACTAGTAGAAGATTTCCTTTCAAATAATTATCATTCTTCTTACGCGTAGATAAGGTGCTACATGACGGCTCTAAAATAGATATAAGAGACTGAGCCGTTTGCTCGGTAGTTTCTTTTTCCTGTAGAATTTCTTCAGTTCCCTTATCGAGCCCGAACATTTCGTTTAATCTGTTTTCTATCATATCTTGTTCTGGTAACGATTCATAAGTATCCATAGGACTACTAATGAACTCACCCCAACGTGGGTCATCTTCATCGTCGCAATCAGACAAATCGGACAAATCTTCCATAATCTCCACAATTTCTTGAAGTTGTTTGCTTCCTAAAGAACGCCTTCCGTGTTTCTTCGACATATTGTACTGATTTTTTTGTAATAGGTACGAGAAAAGTGTAACTACGTAAAACTTAACGTAAAACCTAAAATGTAAATAGCCATGGATAACTCAATCGTAGAGCAATGAAATAATTTTTCAAATCGGTCCAGTAATTCCAGATATTATCATGTTTAACCAAACAAACTCTCTACATACCATTACAATATTAGTGATAGCGTAATAAATAATTTTCTTTTGAATATAGGTACATTAATATTATTCATGTATATGGATGTCGTAACAGACAACTAAGGAAGGTTCCCAAGGAGGGTTGAAGTCAGGTCGTAAAAAAATTGCCAAATCTTATACAACAAGACTGCTCTTCCAGACCGTTAAATGTCTAGAAGATGAAGATATTATGTACCGACCCCGCGCATCCCCTCAGACTACAAACAAACACTTCTACACAAATATTGATTTGAGGCAGGAAACGTAACAAACAAACTGATATATATGACGACAATCAAACAAACTGATATAAACTGATGAATAAGAGCTTTTTATGCATGGCCCGCCTTTATAACAAGTTACCAAGAGATTTATTAGAAATAAATGAATTTAATAGTTTTAAAGCTAGAGTCAAACTCATACTATTGAATAAATGTTTTTACTCAGTTGACGAATATTTGAATGGTAGTATATAAGGTTTCGTAACATTGACATTATTATAATAATTCATAATATTGACATTTGATTGACATGCAGTAATTCCAATTCCAATTATTTAAGTATATTATGAATACTAATGAATTGTCATAACTAAATTTGTATGGATCATTTAAATTTTACATCATAATTTATTATAAGTTACTATGCCTTATTGTAATGTAATAATTTTGAATGCCAGATTGGCAGAAATATAGTGAAACAAAATTCAACACTAACACCTATGTACCTCTGATATACCTGTATTTCGCAATAATAAATGAATTGAATTGAATTGATTTTTATATATAGTTGTACCTACGGTTTTTATTAAGTATAATCGGGCAATGGTAAATACTTTACCACTTAAATACGATATCGAAAAATGTATTAAAAATCGTTCCTGAAAGCCGCTAATACGTAAAACGAAAGTAAACATACCCTATTTTATAAATTTGAATCGTAAAATCACTTACCACAATTATTGTAAAACAAATTTGCCCAAAATCCGCACTCAATCACTAAAACGTTCAATTTTTGCCACCAAAATTCGTTGCATCAACTTTGACAGTACCGTAGATTGCCAAATGACTTTGACAACTTATGAAGTGTCAAAAATATGACAGTAAACTTATTAAAAAAATATAACGAGATCAAGAATAACATTTAATTGGAAATTATCTGGTATTCCTCATATAAATCCGATAGTCTCTAAATGTGAAAAAAATATTAATATTCTAAGGTCCTTATCGTACCTGGTGGGGAGCCCACCCTTATTGCCAAAAGTAATTATATAATGCAATTATCCGCAGTCACCTGGATTATGGAAGCTTTCTTCTAGAACTATGTAACAAAGAGCCCCTTAAATCTCTGGATAAGCTCCAGGCTAAATGCCTGCGCGCTGTGATTAGTGCAATGAAATCCTCGCCTATAAACACCTTGCAGGTAGAATGCGTGGAACCTCCCCTCTTTCTAAGGCGACAGTACCTGGCTGACAGGTATTTTTAAAAAAACTTCCCAAATTGCCCTCCATCCTCTTATCCCTAAACTACATACTCTTTCGGAATTTATATGATCTGGTGGTTACTGGTCAAATAAAGTTCATCCCTGCTTATTTAATAGCTTTCTTAACTTTCTACGCTTCCCGTTCCCTTGCTCACAGTCCAAAATCAACCCCCTATTTGAATCCCCATTCGAAGCCATTATACATTCTCCAGACATAATTCTAAATTCTGGTATCTCCAGACATAATAATCAGTAAAGATTCTATAACGGCTAATAAACACCTACTTGCCTTAATTCATCAAAAGTGGCAAGATCGATTGGTCTTTTTTACAGATGCCTGAAAATTGACAGGCTTCTCATGTGTTGGGTCTGCAGTTTGGATACCCCGATACAAAATTATCCTCCCCTTTAAGTCTCCTTCTGTGAACTCTATCTTCACAGGTGAAGCGATTGCCATACTTGAAGTCATTTTATATATAGAGTCACATAACATAAGCAAGTCAGTAATTTTTGCTGACTCTAAGAGCTGTTTAGTGGCAATTCTGGCTAATCATTTCGCCAGTAAAGTTAGATCTCCTTTAATCCTCCAAATAAAGAACTCCCTTTTTAGATGCCAATCTAAGGGACTATTAGTCTTTCTGGTCTGGATTCCTGGGCATAGTGGAATTGTTGGCAATACAATGGTTGACTCATTGGCAAAAGATGCTATTACTAATGGCTCTCTTGACCATTACAGAGCCTATCCTCAAGATCTTACCTCTCTCTCTAAATCCAGTCTATTTTCAAAATGGATGGACCTCTGGACTATATCCAGTAAAGTTAAGGGCTTACATTATGCTTCCCTTCAGGGTGATATCCCAGCTAAGCCTTGGTTTTTTTAAATTTCGAGAAGCTAGCAAGAGAGCAACGTCGATTATTTGTCGTTTGCGGTTAGGTCATGTTTGCACTAACGTTTTTTTAACAAAAATAAGGATTAGGGATAATTCTTTGTGTGAATGCGGTTTGGACGAACATACTAAAAACCATATCTTCTTTGAATGCCTGAGAAGGAATGGATCCTTATATGACTCTCTGCCTACAGAACATTTCCCCCATCCTATTAATTTTAACTCCCTCCTGACCTAAGTTGATTCTCTGCATATAAACCTTATATGTGACTACATTGATTCCAATAACATAAAGCTCTAGAACATTGTGTGTTTGCTCTAAATAACTAACATAACTCGTGTGCTTTAATGTTGTCTTTTTTTTCTTGTTACATGTACTTCAACACAAAACTTGACTGTTGAACATTTCGGCCTTCGTTACCAAATTTTTATCTTTTACCTTGTACACTCACAAAACTTGGATCGTACCTAAGTGTGGACCGACTTACTAAACCCCTACCAAATCCACACTGAGTTATTGTCGGAGCAATAGTATCGCCACAAGAACAAAAAAAAATAAAAATAAATAACATATAATGTTGCCATTTTAAATATATCTCAAATTTTGTAGAAAAGCAGAAAGTGGTAATATATACCTTTACCTTATTAAGGGTTAAAGAGATTTGATTAAACTTTCACGCCGCGAGCATAGCTCAACGTGACAGTTGGCTGACCACCTTTAACATAGAATTACATACAACTGGTGATTTATAGACGAAAAATATGCATCTGCCTACTCTTTGCGTTAGTAGTAGATAAGGTACTAATTATTCTGTGCTCTTTCAGGAAAAACCGTGAGTAGTGGAGTATATTTATATTAAAACTTTTGTTTTCAGCAATTTTCTTTGGTGTCTTAAATAAAAATAAAAATTAAATAAATATCCATCACGCCTTATACCCGAAGGGGTGGCAGAGGCATATTATATAGCCACTTTTCACCGTGTGGATTTTTGTCCTACGTAATAGGTGGTGAGCCCATTGCCGTTGAAATAGACAGATGCAGGTAGTGGCTACCTGCTGTTGAAAATTTTCAATCCGCCCATAAGGCCTTCAACCAGGCTTTAGAGGTGTTTTAGGTACTTAGCTTGATTTTGGTGTTTCCTAGGTCTACATCGATGAGATAACTGGTACAGGGGATACCGTGATGACAATAAATGGTATCGCCTGTCGCGTGCTTGCCTTCGCAGAGAGATTAGCCAGTAACGCGGTCTTTGTGTGTATGCTCGTCGAAGGAATCTACCTGCATCGGACACTTGTCACAGTTTTTAGACAGAAGTTGAAGATTCGACTGCTATATGGGATTGGATTGGGTACGTTCATGCATTTGAAATTTGTGTTAGTTTATCGTATAGAAGCTCACTAATTCCGGAGTGCAGGAATCCAGGACGCGACGGGTTTCCGAAATCAGGATCTTAAAAAAAATTATTAAATGTAAGTATCTAGAAGTAGCTAAATTAAACAATCCAGAAGCAGTAACAAAAGGATTTTTATATAATTTTAAAAATTGCAACGGTAAAATGTGGGCATGTGCTTCTGCCTACTCTCTCAGGGACAAAGGCGTGACTATATTTATGTATTTATTTAAAATGGCAGAGCCGATTTTTATCCGTCCATTTGGATCCACATCGGCTCGGTTTCAAATGTGAATCGGTGGATTTTTTTCTCGTTAATCCAACGGTTGATTTTTAGATTCTTAGTTCTACGTATTTCCCGGGTTGAAAGGTTAAAATCTTCGCACGAAAAGAAAACTACGTTTAGTACAGATGCGTAAGAGAATTTCAATGAATCAATCAATCATCAAACCATATCTATTGCAGTCCCCTACTAGTGCAGCCTCAGCCCTGCCTCAATTACTTTATTAGTGTGATTGGCTATTATTTTTATTTTTTACTCCTAGCCTGGGTTTTCCCGAACGTCTACAGTATGGGATTATCTTCAAAAGGGGTCTTAGAAGGTTTATAAAGGGTCGGCAGCGCGAGTGCTGCACCTCTGGTGTTGCATACGTCCATAGGCTACGGTGATCACTTTCCATCAGGTGGGCCGTACGCTTGTCTCCCACTGATATGGCATAAAAAAAAGTGAGAGGTCATACAGCAATCGTTCACAACAATGACGAAAATGTGAATCCAATTTCTGCTGTTTGTAGCTGACGCCAGGCTTCAAATTCAGGATGATTTTAGAAGTAATTAGGAAATACCTACACTAAGATTAGAAAGAAGAAAAATTGAGTAGCCTTCGAGAGCACACGGCATTAACGGGCTGGTTTGTCTCTTTGTCATGACCTCGTCCATTTATCAGCAGGTGCACCACCTGCCTAAGATCGATAAAAACGAGGCCAAAAGCAGTCTGGCTATGGATAAAGTTCTATTATTTCAACAGTGATCGCGTTGGGACCAGCGATAGCTTGGGCTTCAGTCATGGCAATACACAACGATCATTCCTGCTGGTTGATATACACCGTGCCACACATTCAGTGGATATTGGACGCGCCCCGAATCACCATTCTAATCATCAACACTGGCCTGTTTATTGACGTTTTAAGGGTTTTACTCACGAAGATCAGGAACTCCGAAAATGTAAATCAACTGTGAGTATATACAAGCAGCTAAATTAAACAACCTTAGCTTATTTTAATGTTGAGTATTGTAATAGTTGTAATCTGTATTGTGTTTAGAATAAAATATAATACATAAATAAAATCTTAAAAAGCTAAATTGTATATCTTAAGATTATCTTAATAAAAGAGAATGAATGAAGGTAGATAAGCTCAATATGGTATCTAGGGGTGGAAATTGCGAAGTACCTACGTATGGCCATCAAATCGAAGACGGATAGGTCAGATCAAGCATAAGCCTAACTGGCGACCGTGTATAAAACACGAGAATAAAAGATGCGAAAGTAGTATGTTAGAATCGTAGCAATTAGAATAAAACCGTGATTATCATATAGCTGACCACTGCCAACAGGCCAATTTATAACCGTAGTCAGTCATTAATAGATTGCTCGTATTTATAGAAACACGGCTAAAGCAACTCTTTTCTTGATGCCGCTCTTCGGGACACAGTTCTTGCTGACTGCATTCAGACCAAACACAACCAACTGTACTGGAGAGCAGATCTACTATTATGTAGCCTACACGGTTGAGGGACTTCAGGGATTCATAGTAGCTATGTTATATTGCTATGTTAATAAAGAGGTAAATATGTTAATTATATCTTTAAAATACATAAAAACCCTTGTAGTGTCGTATTGGGGTTGGCAGCGTGAGTGTACTTCTCTGGTGTTGCAATCGTGCAAATGCTACGGTGACCACTTTCGATCAAGACGCCGAGTCTACTATTTTAATTGCGTCAGAATAGAATCGAAATCGTCGCACAATAGAAAGTCGACGGTACAATTTTGTCAGTTTTCGTAGTCTACTATTACAATCCGCTGCAATAGACTTCTATTCGTCCGTCAATAGAATTCTATTAACATGTGACAGAATAGAATCGATATATTAACCGCAATAGAATAAACCGATATTGAATAGAAATAGAACGGTTTTTTGTTATAAAATACTAGGCCCCCAGGTGAGCTGTATGCCTGTCTACAACCTTAGTGACACATTACTACCACTTATTTTCCCTTAGCTTTGATCCTTCCATGTTTAAAAAAAATACGTTTAAATAAAAAGACATTAGATATGAGGCTCCGTATGGTTACACAAGTACTTTATATAGCAAAATTTCATAAAAATATATAAAAGATTTTCTGAAAATTTTCAGTCCTTTCAAGGCGTCCTTGTAGTTTCACCATCGTACATTTAACAAGTTTATTGACATGTTTATCGTAAATTCAGCTTGTTTGACAAACGTATTGATGTTTTTGCTACCTAAAGAAATATGTAGATTGATCATTAATGTGGATAATTTAATTCTTTAGGTTCGTATCTTAGTCAAGGCATCGTACAAGAAAACCGAAAGGGCTGTAGTAACCCGAATCCGAGAACCCAACTACCCACCGGTTAGTAGTATAGGCCCTAATACAGATAGACGAATGACATGTACTACAGGTGTAACGTCAAACCAGGGTGAAGATCCTAAGGACCAATACGCTACAATAAGACCCAAATTACACGTGGCCGAGATAATCTCTATACAAGCTAACGAAAGATTGGCAGAAATTTTAGAACCAGTATATGAAACTATACAAAATGGGGTAACAAACGAGAGTTATGATTCTTTAGACAGGTCTGACAACGATTCCGGTTTTATACCTAACAGAGAATCTAAAGTAGAAGAATACTACGGTTTTACAAATGCATCCAGCATTTCTATAGATTGTCAAGACTGGATACGCTGTGTCTCATCACCGTCAAGCAGTGTGTACAACAATTCCCTCAATGATTATGAAACAAGATATTTAGAGAAGAAATTTCCTCATCATCCAAGAGTAGTTAGAGAAATAAAACATGATCCTAAAAATTTGAATTATTTTGAACATAGACATGCTCAGGCGACCATTGAAGATGTTAGGGCAGAGAATCAGTCTGCCGGGTTACACGATACACAAGAAGATGAATATGAAGTCTGTGAAAATATGCTTGATGAAATTATGCAATATATGGAAACGGCTGAAAACAAACAGCCATTAGATCCAAACACTCTTTGTCCTAACAGGAAAGAGGATGATAAAAGCTTTTAAAAAGAGTTTTCGATGTAGATGTTAACTTTATATTTTTTGTACCTATGTAATAATTGCGTAGGATACTAGCTCATGACCTCATTTCAGCAGTAAAGTTTGATACCTAGACTATTAAACTTTACGTATTAAGTAAAGCAGGTATTACCTAATCATAGTAATAAATTGTATAAAAACTAAAAATAATGCTATTAAAATTGTTTACAATGAAGATAACATTTTATTTTACATAAAATTAATTAAATTTAAATATATCTGCACCTTATACGATGTTCAAGATCGTTTCGGCACACCTTAACAAACTTCGAGAAATTAATTGATCTGTCAACTAAACCGACTGATCTAGATCCTTACGAAACGTTAATACGAAGTTACAAAACTACGTGAAGAAATACACTCACGCACAGTCGAACACGAGAGCTTTAAGTGTTACCTTCTAAGTATATTTGATAAACAGCACATTATGTTGTCTAAGCTGATAATAGGGTTATTTCTGTGTTCGAGTGTACAAAGTTTTCCCGATGGAGCTCCAATCGACACCTGTGTGAAAGAGCGAGCTAATCAACCTAACCACGGACAACATAGGACGCAACCCTTGTCTACTTCACCATATCGAGTGATCGCTTCATCTTCGGTTTTTGCTCCAAATTCTCCAATCACAGGTATGTAAATTTGTATCTACTTGTTGATTATAATAATCAGTTCACTTTGACAGCAGTGGTAAAAGTTTTGCATTGCTGTTATTCTTTGAAGATTTGAAAAAACCTTATAATCATTATAATTTCAAATTCTGAATAGTTTTAAGTAGGCTCATAAACATAATTAAAATGCTAAATAATTAGTCGATAATACATAATGGCTTGTTTGACTATCGCGTGGAAAACATTATCCTTATTTTGCACAAAAGTAAAAGGTTGTTTATTATTTAAGAACCGTCGTTCTTAACAAAAGAAAACCAAACCTACCAAAATAAACATCTTGTATATAGCCTGTCTAAAATTTAATAATGCATGATTTAAATAACCATGTATTTTGCACTATGTTATCTAGCCTAATGTAAGTTAATATAAGCTAGTGGTATGGGATCTAGACAGCTGATGAACATACTTATAATATTTATAAAAACACAACATGCTAACAAAACTGCGAACTTAAAGAACGACAGCTGTAAGTTCACGATAAACTTAAAAACTAAATTACTACAGACATTTGCGTAGAATTTGTTGTGAACCGCAGGACAATGATAATACTTGTAAATGATTACATTCTAACACAAATAGAATGTAGATTTTATCTATAATGCAAATTTTAGAAGCACTTTTGTAAATTATAAGTAAAATTCGGAATACTTGATGAGATACTTACAAGTGAATTATATACACGCGGGCGAAACTGCTTGAACTGAATATCCTGTGCGAGACATTCCCTGAATTAATACATAGGGTATCTACTTTGAATCCCGGGAAACCATCTTTTTTCCCGCGAGAAAACCATTTTGTGTACTAATTCGTCTGTACAGTCTGGACAGTCGCAGGCATCAACTTTCGGAAATGTTCTACCTATATGCCGATTTTTATCAGAATGTGATTTAATGACAAACGTCCAAATAATATAAAAATCTTTACAAACTTTTACATTTATAATATTAGTAAGATTACATTCCTATGGGAATACCGGGAATTCTATCTTGGTGCTCATCTAACGTTATATATGTAAGGAATACGTTCACCATTTTTTTATTTTATTTGAGTTTTTCGAATCTCATACCGACACATTTATTTTTCTGCATCTTGTTTCTTATTGTTAGTACAAGGGTGTATAAGAATAATAAGCTATAGCTTACTTACAACAAATTTACTACAACAAAGGTTTAACTTATGGAAAACAATTACCTCGATGGCTTGGTGTTTCCGTAGCATTACTAGAAGAAGAATTCAGGCATTTTATACGTAATAACTGACTCCTGCTGAGATTAATATGGTGCAGTGAAAGTGCGGATTCAATAAATAGAAGTTACTACGTGAGAAATCTAAGGTAGTGCTAATGTTCGCGAAATTGAGGATAAAGTGCAAGTGTGGAGATAGTGACCACCATACAAAGCAGAGGGAGAAAAGTAGGAAAAAGCAATGGTACTGGATGTCGTCAGGGCTAACGCTTAGATGATGACTATAGTATAGAACTCAAATGCCTGGACTTATTGTGATAAAGTTTCCCGAGCGGATACCTATTTCTCGTGTACGAAGTCGCGGGTTTCGTCTAGTTGTTTATTAAAATTGTATCAGAACTAATATTAGAAAGGAGAACATATGTGAGTGTGTATGTTTGTTTGTTCTACACGTTTAAACCGCTTGACCAATATTGATAAAATTTGGTGTGGTAGTAGTTGGCACCCTGGAGTAACATAAAGGATGCATTTTCTAGAGGTTCTTGTTAAAAACGAGTACGAAAACTTCACGAAATATATTTATAAATAAATCGTGTAGTTGATTGCGAGGTCAATAAAATAATGTATGTGCAATAGGTACAAGCTATGGAAATAATTAAATGTTAAAACTACTAATCTGATATAGATAATGATATGATAACCGAATTAATATGTAAAAAAATGTTTCACAACAAGTGACTGGCAAAATGCGTCATCTGTTCGTTTCCGAACAACTAGCTCTATATTATCTTACTAGCTGTCCCGCCCGGCTTCGCCCGTGACATACTTCGAACCCCATGGCACCCATTTAATCCCGTCGTTTATTAATTTCACAATAATGTATGAAGATTTTCCAAATTCGTTGATTACTTCTTCGCTCTCCAGTACCTACCTGCGCCCGCACGGCCTGGTCGAAATATGTAAATATTATCTTCATAAACTGTACTTAGTGATGAAATAATTTATTTTGATAAGGATTAATAGCATGAGTAAAATAAACGCGTTTAAATGCAGTCCAAAAAATTCAAGATTTTTAAATAAAAAAATGGTTGTTGTGCCTCACTCGACATAGATAGGTATGGTGTGTCGCGGACTTTTTTGTAGATATTTATAAGATCTACACTTAATTAGAACATTTTATGGATCTATCTTTTATAGTTTAGGCAGCGTTCGCAAAATAAGTAACTTTTCTGGTTGATTTTTTACACCTTGTGTCCGAAAAACCCAAATATCTTACGGAACCCTATTTTTTTCCAAAATAAATATTCCCTATGTTACTCGTGGATAATGTAGCTTTCAAATGGCAAATAATTTTTAAAATCGCTCCAATAGTTTTTGAGCCTATTCATTACAACCAAACAAACAAAGTTTTACTCTTTATAATATTAGTGTAGATGATCTGAACTAGCTAATGCCCGTGGCTCTGCCCGAGTGGTGAATTTTTCCCGTGTTCGTTACCCACAGTCGTAAGTCCGGGATATAAAGTAGTCTATGTGTTAATATCGGACTACCCCGTCATAAGAAATTTCATGCAAATTAGCCCAGGCGTTGCATTGGCGCGTCTAAATAAATCAAACTTTTCATAAACTTTCCAACTTACATATAGTTAAAGCTATGCTAGCTGTGCCCCACGGCTTCCCCTAATGGTGAACTCAGAATATTGAAATTTGGTACGAAGCAACGTCTTAGAGCACAGATAAAGGAAAAAATTCCACACTATAATAAAATTTGAACATTAAGGGGTGTCCCCATACATATTTGGTATTACCAATTAACATAGACCTCTGCGTTGTAAGGGCGCTCATACAATTTGGAGGTCTATCTCAAATGGACACCACGCCAAATAAGGTATTATTTTTTTGCTAGACCGAATTTTTATTTATAATATTAGTTTTGAATTGCGGGCGCCCCGTGGTTCGACCCATGTATGTGACCGCTCCCGTGGGAATACGGGGATAAAACGTAGCCTAAGTTACTCCTTATGATATTAACTATCTGCCAGTGAAAGACGCATTAAAACGGCTCCAGCATCGATTTAGAGATTAGCCGTAACAAACACAAAGACAGAAAACTATTTTTTTTTTAATAAGTATGTACCGTATATACTTTCAAATGCTTTAATCTAATTAAGAATTACAAACAAACACATCAATTTTATTTATCTTTATAGAATAGGATAGGATATACATTAAAACCCAATGAATGAAATTTTAAGTAAAATAAATAAATATCCATCGCGTACTTTTCACCGTGTGGATTCCTGTCCCACGTAATAGGTGGTGAGCCCATTGCCGTGTTGAAATAGACAGACGCAGGTTGTGGCTACCTGCTGTTGAATTTTTTTTAAGCCGCCCATAATGCCTTCTACCAGGCTTAACGACTGCCATTTTACTGGCAACCGGGACCAACGGCTTAACGTGCCTTCCGAAGCACGGAAACGCTCGCAAATGTAAATGCCACAAAGTGGTCACCCATCCGAGGACCAGCCATAGTGAAAGTTGCGTAACTCAGTGATCGTTTACAGAACACTGAGACCGCGGGGCCACGAGCGCTTCCTATGAAATTTTAAGATAAAATAAATATAGGTGTACTATCAAACCGACATGGTTGCTAAAATCAATCAAAGTACTACACAATCATAAAGTGAGTGCGCAAGACTCGTAACTTAAGTTGCGTAAGTTTTTTTGTTGTAATTATTTTATTGCCTGGTTACTAAGACCTTTTAGCCATTAATTATGTTTCTTCAATCTTTTTTCTTATTATCTAGAATGTTCTCTGCGTCTTAGTCAAGTCTAGTCTTAAGTCAAGGTCAGTCTCACCCCAGTATAAAAGTGGTTGATATACTGAGGCTTTCAGAGGATTTTGCGCGGCAAGAAAGAAAATCGCATTTCACTGCATATATATCACTGTCTTTCACGTTAACACAACTTTTATATCCAAGAATCCACCAGTCCCGCACATAAAACAAGATAAATGCACTAGTTTTAGAAAATAATATACAGCAAGTGTCTGCTCTTCTAATTTTTCCCGCGTAGTATCAAAAATCAATCAAAGTAGGTACTACACAATCACATAGCGAGTGCGCAAGACTCGTAACTTAAGTTGCGTAAGCTCCCATGTGCGCATGCTTAATGTAGGTCAACGACTTACGATAGAAGGACCAGTTTTGCCCTATTCTAATAAGGGTGATAGCGATGAGAAACTGTTAACCTTGAATGTGAGAGGAAATAAAATGTCCATTAGCGTTCCATCTTTTCCATTCTACGACAATATTAATTGCCGTCTATTAAACTAATTCTCGACTACGTATGTTACTTTTATTTACTTTTTGTAAAACATTTATGAAGTGAACACTTCTTTTAGTTGAGATAAAATCTCTGGACTAGCGACACCGTTACCGAAACGCTGTAGTGTGTTCGCCCTAGTACCCATCTAAAAAATGTCTAACGCGCCAAAATAAGTTTTCACTTCTGTCGGCGGTCCCGGCCGGAGTGCAACCCGTAATTTTTTTTAACTTCTCCATCTAACACAAACTAAGCTAATACAAGCTTGAGCTATGGAACCTAGATAATTTATAAAGAACCTATATATTTTTAAACTAGTGGGCGCCCCGCGGTTTCACCCGCGTATTTCCCGTTCCCGGAATACGGGGATAAAATGTACTTAGCCTAAGTTACTTCATGTAACGTCAGCTATCTGCCAATGAAATTCCCGTTAAAATAGATCCAGCTGTTTCAGAGCTGGATCGAATAGCTAGATTCGCCGGACTAAACAGACAGCAGAGAAAATTTAAAAATTGTTTTTTTTTATGTAAGTATAGTAAATATTTTAATAAGCCTTTGGAGTTACAAACATACACTTCAATTTTATTTATCTGTACAGATATTTATACACATACCACAAGCAAACTCTGAAACAAACATTTTTGCAGATCATAAGTACAAAAAGTTGTACTGACCCAAGATTCGAACTCGTGACGTCAGTTATGGTGGCTGCATACACTAAGTATCAACGTGTAACCGATGTTTTCAAAATTTATTAACGGTTGTTGTTGTTGGAACTACGGAGTTGTAAAATAAACGACGGGATTAAATGGGTGCCACGCTGTTTGATACGTTAGGGGCGAAGGCGCGGGGTTAACTAGTAATATATTCGTGAATCGCATTCTTCTCCTATTCAAAGAGGTTTCGCAGGCTAAATCAGGCAGCAAAAAACTCTAATACAATCTTAACTGTGTGAGTTTTTGTTGCAAAAACAAAAAAACATGAATAATTCTATTCATTTCTATCATTAATAGCTCAACGCACTACCTAGTGACGTCAATTCTTAGTTTTAGTTGAACCCTTTTGACATTTTATGCAACTTTATATAACTTTTGTAAAGAAGATTACTTAATAATTATTTGTACCAGACCAATATCATTGAGAGTTTGTGAGTGTGTACGTTTATTACTTCTACATGCTCAAACGGACCAATTTGGATTAAAAATGCTTTAGAGGTCCCTAGGATAAGTTCCTGTAGGAAATCTTCACAACGCGCCGCATGCCTATACTTCTATGCTTAATATTCTAGAGTGGTGAAGTTTGTGTAGATAATTTCTGGATCTACTAAATTCTTTCACTGTAAGAAATGTTTTTTTTTATCCCCGAGTTAGGGCTTTATATTCCGAGAACAAGTTCCTGTTCTCGCGATATAAAGTAGCGGAGCCGCGGGCATAGCTCTAGTTTCTTATAAAATTTAAAAAGAAGTCCGCATTTGATCCCCAGTGACGGTTGCTGGAGCTGAACCATTCAAGGGATTCTTCATACAAGCGCGATCTGTGGAGTATGACAACTGGATTGGAGCATGGGAGCAAGCGCCTAATACCACCATACATCCGGAGTGCGCGTCTATAACACACGCAGACCCGGAGTTCAAAACGAGGGCCACATTTCTGTGGAGAGCTCCACCAGATGCCTATGGAAAAGTTTATTTTACGTAAGTTTCAAATTACCTATTGTTAGCTAAAGTTACAAGTAAGTTAGTTAGTCTATTTAATATCTAGTAAGTTAATAGATATACCCACGAAACATCAGAACATAACTAGATTGAAACATGTGTAAATCGATGATTTTGTCCCGCCAAAGACCCGAGTGCAGCGGAAGCCCTCACCTCTAACTAAACCCACTTTCTTGTTATTATGATAGCACTTCTCTGAATCTTCAGGAATCCAATAGTGAGGTAGTTGTGGTAACAATGTCATCTTCTACATCATCAGTCATAACTTTTTTGGATCGGTGGCAAAAAAACCTGGTAATATAAACCACTAGAGGACGCCTGATGAAATTCGGTTATAGCGCGTTCCTGCAGGAATTTTATGATTTTCAGGGATACAAAATTGGTACCTATAACCCTACCTGGGAATAAAATGTCAGAAGATGCATGAACGTAAGTTGAATGCTGTGGAGATGCAATCACTTTGAAAATTGTGGGGCGTAGCCTTGGCCGACCGAATACGTAACGAAGTGATACGCAATATGGCAGGTTTGAATGAAAGTGTCAGCGTTAAGCTGGAAAAGGGCCTGCTCCGTTGGTTTGGACACGTCAAACAAATGAATGGGGAACGATTGACGAAGAATATATATTGTGCGAAATTAGAGGGCAGAAGGAGTCAGGGTAGGCCGAGACTTACATATAAAGACTACATGAGCAGATTGCTCAAAGACGGAAAAGTCAAAAGTTCTCGAATACCCAGACGTGCATGTATGAAGCGATTAATGAATCTACAGGAAGCGAAAGAAGTATGCATGGATCGCGATGCCTGGCGATCTGTCCACTCTGACTACCCCGTTAGCAATACAGCGTGAAGAGACATAAGTTTTTTATTTTTACAAAATTATATTTCTTTATTACACGATTGCCCAATGGTGAAAATTCGTCCAGAGGTATTTCTACCATGACGATTGTATTTTACCTCAAAACATTTAATATTAATGTTCTGTGATTTTTACGTAACTATAATTTTATCCGCACAACAAATTGCAATCAAACATACGTACCCGCTTAGGTTTGATTGCAACTGTAATTAAAAGGTGTACTCAGTATAATAAAAATGTGTGCGTGTACCTACCAGAGTACATAGGTAATAATTATTTTTACAGCTATAACATTTCTCTAATACGTCCATAAAGTTTTACTTTTGAAAAAGAAGTTTCACTTCAAAACTACATGGCGCATAACCGAAAAATTTCTTTCAACGTATAAAACATTCTTTTACACAGAGCCGTCTAGCCCAAATTAAGTAAATAAAAGCTCGTGTTATGGGATCTAGACTACTAATATACATATTTATATATTTGTAAATACATACATATTATATATAGGAAACACCTAAACTCCAAATCAAACATTTATGGATCACACAAATATTTTTTCCGACCCGGAAAACGAACCCGGAATTTCATTGATATATTTAAAAACATAAAACTTATATAGGTCGCGCGGCGAATGATGAGCTCTGTAAGAAAGTGGAAGGGGAATGCGCAGAACTCATAAATTAGGTCTAATTGGCGGGGTGACAGGGGGTGAAGGGCGGGTTTGTAGGAGCGTGGACGCAGGAGTGGTCCAAATCCTACACGCACACTAGGGCACAGCTGCACACTACTCTGCGATACGTCGGCACGTGTTGTCATTAGTCTCGGTACTGTCACGGACATAAAATATTCTACTTTTTTAGACAAATCTTTTAATTGCGGTTTGAGGTTTTGATGCCCTGAGAAAATAGTCTGTCCAATCTGGACAAGAAAGAAAAATGGTTTATTATGTATATAGTTTGATCAAATATTTATACCAATTATAATTATATAACGCAGTGATAGTGCCAACATTGCTTTACGGTAGCGAAACCTGGGTATGTCAGCAGATGCATGAAAGTAAATTACATGCTGTGGAGATGTGTTCACTTCGAAAATTGTGCGGCGTAACTTTGGCCGACCGAATACGTAACGAAGTGATACGCAATATGGCAGGTTTGAATGAAAGTGTCAGCGTTAAGCTGGAAAAGGGTATGCTTCGTTGGTGGTTTGGACACGTCCAACGAAGGAGTGGGGAACGATTGACGAAGAATATATATTGTGCGAAAGTAGAGAGTAGAAGGAATCAGGGTAGGACGAGATTTGCATATGAAGATCACGTGAGCAGATTGCGCAAAACGGAAAAGTCTAAAGTACTCGGATACCCAGACGTGCGTGTATGAAGCGGTTGATAAATCTTAAGGAAGCGAAATCAGTATGCATGGATCACGAAGCCTGGCCATCTGTCCTCTCTGACTACCCCGTCAGGGATACAGCGTGAAGATAGTTAGTTTAGTTATAAATTTTCTACAATATCATTTGTTTAAACAAATAAAAATTAAAATCACGTCTATCATTCACCGGGGTAAGCAGAGACTTCTTCCATTTCTTTTACTTTAAATAAGTATTGTCAGTGTCACACACATTTTATACCTATTTCTACATTAAAATATTACAATAAAAATGTTTTTTTTTAATACGATCACTAAAAAATAAATGAAATATCTATCATGGTTTAATATTTTAACGCAAAACACTTTTGAACTCACTTGTTGTAAATAATATAAACCTACTTACGTACCCACCTACATAAGTTATAAAAAAAATGTTTAATGGTTCAAAGCAGAGTCGTATTATTTGTTTGATCAAATATTTATACCAATTATAATTATTATTATCGGCGAAACATAACGCAGTGATAGTGCCAACGTTGCTTTACGGTAGCGAAACCGGGGTATGTCAGCAGATGCATGAAAGTAAATTGAATGCTGTGGAGATGCGATCACTTCGAAAATTGTGCGGCGTAACTTTGGCCGACAGGATACGTAACGAAGTGAAACGCAATATGGCAGGTTTGAATGAAAGTCAGTTTCAGTTCAAGTTCAGCATTAAGCTGGAAAAGGGTGTGCTTCGTTAGTTTGGTCACGTCCAACGAAAGATCGAGTGGGCAACACGATTGACGAAGAATATATATTGTGCGAAAGTAGAGGGTAGAAGGAATCAGGGTAGGCCGAGACTTGCATATATGAAGATCACGTGACCAGATTGCTCAAAAAACGGAAAAGTCTAAAGTACTCGGATACACAGACGTGCGTGTATGAAGCGGTTGGTGAATCTTAAGAAAGCGAAATAAGTATGCATGGATTGCGAAGCCTGGCAATCTGTCCTCTCTGACTACCCCGTAAGGCATACAACGATATAGTTAGTTTAGTTAAAAATTTTCGACAATTTCATTTGTTTAATACAAAAAAAATTAAAATCACGCCTATCATTCACCGGGGTAAGCAGAGACTTCTTCCACTTCTTTTACTTTAATACCTACATTATATACCTATTTCTACATTAAAATATTACAATAAAAATGTTTTTTTTTTTAAATACGATCACTGAAAAATTAATAAAATACCTATCATGGTTTAATATTTTCACGCCAAACACTTTGAACTCACTTGTTGTAAAATAATATAACGTAGGTAGGTGGGTACGTAAGTAGTTACGTACCCACCTACCTACGTTATAAAATGAAAAAAAAGTTTGGTTCAAAGCAGAGTCGTATTTAACTTGATTCTTTGTGTAATAATATTGTGCGCGATTATACATGCGCAAACTATCCCCACTAATTTTTGTCAGAGCTCATCATTCGCCGCGCGACCTATACCTACTTAACAAAACGGAGAGTTTGTATTGCGTCATGTTGCGCTTCCCTGATCCGGCATCATCCGGTTCCTTATTTATGAACCATTATTTTGATAAATACCGACCTCCGCTTTATCGCTACTTTTGCGGGTTACCGGGTGCAAAAGTTGTGACCGGAGATCTTAAATTCATATCAATATAGGTTAGGAATTTTTGAAATACTAATGGTAGTTGTATATCAATCACGCCCTATCCCCGAAAGTGTGGCAGAGGTATATTTTATGCCAACTGTTCACCGTGTCCCACGTAATAGTTGGTGAGCCCTTTGCCGACAATTTAAATGGTACTTCGTTGACATAAATTGATCTTAATGGATGAAGCCAGAAGCTCTGTAAAACAAGGAAATGCAGTTCTATAAAAATATCGATTAGGTACCTTCTCAAATAATTCTTGTTTCAGTTATCAGTTCTTTGTTTAGATTTCAAAGAACTTCTTTGACGTCAGCCTATTTTCTATTAGGAACCTACTTATCATCACAGAGTCACCCAAATCGTCAGAAAATATGAAGTCAATTATTGATTAGGTACAATTAAGGGCCGATTTCACCGATACTAATATAAAACGCGTTTAACTAAACTCAGTTTTGGGTAAACGAGTTCAATTATTGGATTTGATCTAGATCAGAGGCGAATCATTTTCACTGGTACAATTATGATCGCGTTCAAGTAAACCAACTTTATACGTGATACAGAACGTAAATGCTGACTAGAAATGTCAATGTCACTGTCAACTGTCATTATATCGGTCATATCAAAACTACTTTCGTGGTATTTTCTTTCCTCATAGTTCACCGACTTCACTGTTTATTTCAATTTTCATCACAATAATACAATATATTTATTCGCATCACAAAGTTGAAAGTAAATTATAAAATTATACAGATTCCGATTTCCTAGTTTCGAAAAGGGCTTAGCTTACATCTAAATTTCTTAACATTCTTTAAAAATGAATAATTTGCGTCTCCAAGAACAAAAAGAACATGAGATACTTAAACAGGAACAATTGAAAACCAAGCAAGAAGCTTTAAACCTTGAGATGTTGGAGTATGAATTTAAAAAGTTAAAAGAATGATTTTATTTAAATAAATGAATACAGTAAAATAAATAATGTTTTTTAAATATTGTTTTTATGGACGTAACGTGACCAGACGTGCGTGTATGAAGCTATTGATGAATCTCGAAGAAGCGAAAGAAGTATGCATGGATCGCGAAGCCTGGCGATCTGTCCTCTCTGACTACCCCGTCAGGGATACAGCGTGAAGATAGTTAGTTAGTTAGTTTAGTTTTTTTTTAATAAAATAAATAAATATCCATCACGCCTTATCCCCGAAGGGGTGGCAGAGGCATATTATATGCTCACTTTTCACCGTGTGGATTCTTGTCCCACGTAATAGGTGGTGAGCCCATTGCTGTATTGAAATAGACAGACGCAGGTGGTGGCTACCTGCTGTTGAACTTTTTCAAGCCGCCCATAAGGCCATCAACCAGGCTTAACGACTGCCATTTTACTGGCAACCGGGACCAACGGCTTAAAGTGCCTTCCGAAGCACGGAAACGCTCGCAAGTGTAAATGCCACAAAGTGGTCACCCATCCGAGGACCAGTCATAGTGAAAGTTGCGTAACTCAGTGATCGTTTTAAGAACACTAAAACCGCGGGGCCACGAGTGCTTCAAAACCGCTTCTTCTTTTTTTAATCCTTAAAATATAGTGGCAGATAGAAAGAGAAGAAAGTAAAGATTATCATGAGATTACAATATAATACAATACAAAAACTCTATTGAATATAGACTTATAAAAACATCTGATATTAAATAAATTATAATTAAGGGTATTACAATGGGTGGTCTTATCACTTAAACCGATCTCTTCCAGACAACCTTTGGATGGACTGTGTCAGAAACGAAGAAGATTACCTACTTTAATACAAATTATTTTTATCCTTATCTTTATTACATTATTCTTTAAAATTAACTATAAGTGCTTTATCTTGCTAATCTGAAATAAAGAAAACAATATTTTAATATTATTGTCAGTAGCAGTAGGTAGGTTATTTAACAGATAATATGGTAAAATAAAATGGCAATTCATAAACATAGCAAATAAAAATATATTAGATACTTTTTTGGTACTTACTGTGAAAAATAATTAACAATTTCATTGCATCTTCTATAGTTAGGGTTGTTTCGCTGAGCTCTTCCTGTGTCTACATTTCCATTCATGACATTTCCCAGAGCTAGGATATCATCCCACACAGCTGGATTAATCACTGCATTATCATTTGGAGGGGTTGATTCTCCACTTCTTCTTGCAATGTTGTGCAATACTGCAGTGGCAATGATTACTGGGAATGAATTTTGAACGGTTATACCCAAACCAATATTGAGTATTATAGATTCTCGGATCCGGCAGGAGTGTACCCTCTCGGAGTGTCAATATGGGTTTCACCCTGGTTATGGGACCAAGGACCCTGTTTTTACCCTGAAGGTTGTCGCAGAGATATACAGGTCGAACAACACGCCTCTGCACTGTCTGTTTCTAGACATGCAGAAGGCCTTCGACTGTGTTCCTCGTGCGATGATCTGGTGGGCACTGCGGTCCAAAGGGGTTCCAGAGGTCTATATTGACACTATCCGGGACATGTACTGTGACTCCGATTCAATGGTTCGGACTGCTGTTGGCGACACGAAACCCTTCCCCATCACCGTCGGGGTACACCAAGGTTCGGTCCTTAGTCCGCTTCTGTTCAGTGTATTTATTTATTTATTTATTTATTTAAATGCAGGTACTTGATGTGCTTACAGCATAGCCAAGTCGCACATCAAGCTATTACAGTTTTGTTATTGTATTTTATTAAATAGGTACACAATTACAAATAGTTGGTAAAATATTCTATACAAATGTGAATGTACAAACTAAGCCTAATACAAAACACGTCCATGCTAGGTTCATAAGCAATCAAGGCATTGAGGACATTCAAGGCTTGTCTCGTCGGCGCGTACTCGGCGGTATTGGTGCGTGCCATTGGAATAGTGTGTAATATTAGACGAATTGTCGGACAGCATCAGAAACCCGCATGAGCAGCCTCCATGGTTGCTCATGTATGCTGACGATATTGCGCTGGCAGACACGGACAGAGGCAGATTGGTGCGACGTGTAAAGGCGTGGAAGGAGACGCTTGAGAACGGCGGTCTTAAACTAAATGTGGCGAAGACCGAGTACTTGGCACTAAACTCGACAGATCCCACATCCGTCCGCATAGGCGGTGATTTGGTCGAGCGCACGGACCAGGTTAAATACCTGGGATCTGTTTTTCACACGTCCAGTGACATCGATTGCGATGTCAAGTCACGCATTGCTGCCGCGTGGGCCAAATGGAGGGAGATGACCGGTGTCATTTGTGATCCTAAAATGCCGATCCGGTTGAATGGACAGGTCTACAAAACCATTATTAGACCTGTTCTTTTACATGGCAGTGAGACGTGGCCGATATTGGAGCGACACAAGGAGGAGCTGCGTGTCACGGAAATGAAGATGCTGCGGTGGATGTGTGGGGTCACGCGGATGGACCACGTGAGAAACTCTCGCATCCGCGGCAGCCGTCACGTCCGTGACATTGCAGACAAGTTGCAAGAGTGTCGCCTTCGTTGATATGGTCACGTCTTGCGGCAACCGCCGGGCTACGTAGGTAACAAATGTCTGGCCATGTCAGCCCCGCCGGGTCCCGGTAAGAGGGGAAGACCCAAGAAGTGCTGGCTTGACGTCGTAAGGAATGACATGCGTGCCATTGGTCTCACTACAGGGGATGCCGAAGACCGTGCGAAGTGGAGGAGAAAATGTAGTAAAGCGGACCCCGGGCGTCGCGAGACGCAACTGGGATAGACGCTCGGATGATGATGATACCCAAACCAATAGCCATGGCTGGGAAACGTCTCTTCCATACACCAAATGCTCTTTCTATGCAATTTCGAGATCTTATATGCGATTCATTGTACAGATTCTCTGCTGCAGTGTTGCACTGCTCCAATGGCGTCATCATATATTTATTGCAAGCATAGCCTGAATCTCCAACAAGAATGGCATTCCCGAAATGTCCATGTTCAAACATTGACTTACAATATGAGTTATTAAATATATAGGAGTCATGTGTACTTCCTGGCCAGCGAGCAACCATGTCAATGTACTCCATGTTGGCATTACAAATTGCTTGGACATTCAATGAAAAATAGTTCTTTCTATTCCTGAATATTTCTGGATATTCTCCACCTAAAACAAAATACTGGGGTTTTAAAAAATCTTGTGAGTAATACCTAAAACAATTTACTTAAGATACGAACTATTGGATGGATACTAACCTGGAGATTTGATGAACTTAATATGAGTGCTGTCTATATCACCTATAACATAAGGGAATTTTGCTTTTTTGTAATATTCCATTTGTCCTCTGCTGAATCCACCTAAATCTGCAGCAGTCATTTGGTAGCATCCCGTCGCATAAAACCGAAGTGCACATAGCAATTGATTTTTGGGTGACACACAGTGATTCCTTGAAAAAAGTGGAAATATTAAATTTTTGCTAAGAAATAATTTATTTTGGCTTATAAATAGTAGTAGGTAGATAGGTAACTATTAATTTAAACTCAACATATTTTGACGCTCACATTTCTGAAGGAAATCGTAATTTATCTTTAATTGACTCCAGCACGGATGAAAATGTAGTTTTCGTAAGGCGAAATCTTGTAACGAAGTCTTTGTCATCAAGGATGTCGAAGTGTTCTTCTCTTTCGCGAATCCATCTTGAGCGCCTTGAGCGATAGAAATACTCTTCTTCGTCACTATCCTCGAAACCTAAAGCCAATGCTCGATCCATATTTCTTATTATTTCTGCAGAATATACTAACAAACAATAACTGATCTTAGGTTATGTTTGTAAACACTGCTGTCGTAGACGTCAAATCAATTTAAAACGCGTTCAAAGTACTTAATCCTGCAAAATCGGGCGTTCAATATTTAAACTCGTTCAAGTCTTAACTACGTTCAGTTTTAGTTGGTGAAATCAAAACGAATGTTTTGATCCCAGTTATACTTTTAAACTGCGTTTTAGTCGGATTGATCGCGTTCAATTCTAGTGGTGAAATCGGCCCTAAGTGTTTTAATTTCTACAGAAATTTAGGTAGGTACTTTAATTTCAAATTTCACAGGTCTTTTGTCATTAGACATTGACCGATATGTTTAATTTCTTTCAATTTACTTATGAACAGGATCCAACCCTCAAAAAAGGTTGTGGGCAAGCATTGCAAGCAAAACCAAAATCAGATAACTTAGCGTCTATTCGCTCATTATCTATGTTGGTACTGTAGTGCATTCTGCAATAGTCTAGTCAACAAGTGCTCCTTACAGGGTGGCAATTCTAAACCATTCGACTTCAAAGTGACATGACTTGTCATTCATCTGATATTCTATTTAGAAACGGAAAAATAAGATTAATGATAATAAATAAAAATCATGAAGCGATTAATGAATCTGCAGGAAGCGAAAGAAGTATGCATGGATCACAAAGCCTGGCGATCTGTCCTCTTCGACTACCCCGTAAGGGAGACAGCGTGAAGATAGATAGATAAATAAAAATCCACTTAAACAAGAACAACAACTCCTTGAGACCATTCTATTAAGCCCAAACATTGTATAAGTATATTATTCCAAAATGCAGCAACAAGTTCCAGGTTTACAAGATGTGAAAATATTACCAATAAATAGACAAGTATACCAAATTTAAGGTGAAATCAGACTTACGAATAAAAAAATCGCAGCGAAATTGGTGGTCCGGTCAGACATTTCACTAGTATGCTTGCAAGTCACATTATCGATAATTTAAATCAACTCGTATTTTGTCCTAGTTAGGTGGGAACGTAAAGCCAATCGCCCTTCCAAAAATGATTTGGAGAGAAGAGGTGTAGATCCTTCTGTGAACTGCGAAGGGCTGATTTTTATGATTATAACAAGGTTAAATTGTTGACAAGAGCTTTGCGGTTGAACGTCAGAGTAGGTATATTGACAGAATATACCTACTCTGACGTTCAACCGCAAAGCTCTTGCCCATAAGTCATCTTCCGCTACCTATTTTTTTTGCTAAAGTAGGTACTTATGGCATAATCAGTCTACTGTCGTTGTCAACCTACTCCCTACTTGGATACATTGGACTTCGTTCGCTCCAAATAGCTCAACCGTGTACAATTGGCTAAAAGTCTACGAGCTAGCAAGATCGTTAAAATGACATTTAAGGTGAACTGTATGTTACCTTCTGTATGTAACCTTTCGGTATATAGAAATGTGCTCATGGTATGTTGTAAGCGGTTGTCGTATTTAAACGTCGGTCTTAGTCGGACTATATATATATGTACTTACAACTGTTTTATAAAACCTCAAGCTGTTTATAGTATAGGCAACAAGTCTTTCTAGGTCAAACTTTATTCTGTCTCAGAAAAATATTATAATAATTTAAAAAAAAAGCATGACATACCTACCTACCGCGCGCAAAAAATGCATTATTTTTTTTAAATGTGGAAATCCTCATGGATGCTATGCCGGACTCTTACCGACTAAAACCACACGGTGCCCTTCCATTTGTCTATGGCCAGGAGTCCCGGGTAAGCCCTTCGGGAGGATAGCCCCAGGGCTCCCAGCAGACTTTATCCGCAAGCACGGTATCATCTTCGGATGGGGGGCTTCAGGGGTTATCCCGCTAATCTTATATCTTTGGGGAGGATTCGGGTGCTGTCCTACTTTCTTGAGTGGGCGAAAGACGTACGCGAAGTTCTCACGTCCCGCCACCGTCTAGGGCCTGCTTCTGTAAGGACGGCTCGCAAAAAGACGCAGCGGCGTCCCACTTGCTCCGGCTGGAGATCATGGCTCTTACCATCCCGGGTCCCGGCTAGGAGACATGCTGCCTCGACGGAGATCGTGCGATACCCTCTAATTACCCTAACGGCCATTGTAAATATAAATAAAATAAATAGCCACGTTGGCAGCCTTTATCCGGTTTCCCGCCCATACGGGAGCCCCGTAAAGGGCCATGCTCCGCACGATCCCGAGGTAAAGTCTCCTGCAGGGAGCGTTGGGTCCCTTCAAATTAGGCAACAGTCGCGAGAGCGCGGCTGCGGCCCCCTCAGCGTAGGGATCAAACTTCGGAAATGGTATCTGAAGTTCCATCGGCTATCGAGTACGAGCCCAAGATACTTCATCGAAGACTCGATGCCGATGCTAACGCCCCCTTCTTGTATACTGGATCCCGTGGGGAGCCCCTTCCGAGGTCCGTGAAAGCACAGAGCCTCGGATTTGTTAAGGGCCACCTCCAGACCCAGTCGCCGTATTCAACCCACGACTTGAGCAACACCTGCTGTGGCCGTTAGGGCAGCGTCTCGGTGCGTTGCTCCCCGCGCCGTAACGAGAGTATCGTCCACGTAGCACGTTAGGTCAACACCTCTGAGCAACGAACCGCGCAACACCCAATCGTAGCCGATGTTTCACATGAGTGGTCCCAGAACCGATCCCTGTGGAACACCGCACGATACTTTTCGCCGTCCCGGCCCTAGCCAGCTTGGGTAAGCTATAGCCCTCTCAGATAGGAAGGCCCCAAAAATGCGTCGGAGGTCTCTACCTAGGCACTCTGTGATAGATGTGCGCCTCCCTAACGCAGCTCCAGGGCAAGGTATTGAAGCCGTTGGCGATGTCAAGAGACACCGCCATCACCAACTCACCCCGCGATATTGCTCTCTCCGTCAGGGCTCTAACACGCATAATCGCGTCCACTGTGGAGCGTCCTCGACAGAAACCAAACTGGTTATCCGCTAGGTCTGGTCCCACGTGTGTAAGATGCCCGACGAGGCGCTCTGCAATGATGCGCTCAAAGAGCTTGCACACCTCGTCGAGCAACACGATCAGCCGGTTTCCGGATGGTAAGTCCGCCGACCGCCTTTCGGATCAGAACCAGTTTCCCCGTTTTCCACACCTTGGCAAACTGACCTTTTACGAGGCATGCGCTGAAGAGCCCAATCAGTCGAGGCCCAAGTTCTTCGAGAGCCAGAACCCATGCTCGGCCTGGAATGCCGTCGGGTCCGGGGGCTGTGCTCTTGCGGGATTTAAGCCGCTAGCCCTAGCTCACCCTCGGTGACATCAGGTACGTCGTTTTCGCCGCAATCCGCGTCGAGCGCCTGAGACGGAGCCATGTTCCTCCGCTCTTGATGGGAACAGGGAGCCTAAGACCATCTCCAGCTGCTCCGGCTGGAGACACTGGGTCAGCGGGGGCGCCTTAGGCCGAAGTTTGCCTCTAACCATAAGGTATGGGCGCCCCCATGGGTTCTGCTACAGAGTCTCCAGAAGCTCTTCGCGGGTCGACTTCTTGGCCCGTTTTATGGCCTCCTGGAGGGTCCTTTTGGCCCCCTTGTAAGACTCGTGCAGCTCCACCTTTCGGGTCGTCGCATCATCCGGGCGGCGATGCCTCCGGCGGAATCTGGTGTATCGACGGCGCGCAGTCACGCACGATGCGCGCAACTGTGCGATGTCCGGCGACCACCAATACACTTGCCTCCTTACCGGTCCGGGCCTAGCCATAGGCATCGCCGCATCGCAGATTTGAGACATGGCTCTCCTGAACCACTCCGCCTCTTTATCAACATCGACAGGCCCCTCCCTTGCCGGGATCCAAGCCTGCACGATGACTGCCTCCAGGAGAGCTTCCCAATTTAGGCGTTTGAGCGCCCAACGCGGTTCCGGGGGATTCGCGATAGCCGGTGGTAGGTTAGTTGGAAGAGAGACGTCAAACCGAATGTACCTGTGGTCGGATGACGACTCCACCTCCTCCACCACATGCCAGCCCTGGACGCGGCGGGCGAGATCAGGGGTCGCAAACGATATGTCTACGACCGAACTGCGCTTCCGCCATACCCAGGTGGCGACGTTCCCCAGGTTTAGGATTTCTAGGCCACGTGCAGTGACCCAGTCCTCCAAAATCCTCCCCCTACCCGTGGTTTCGCGAGAACCCCAAGCCTGAGACCAAGCGTTGAAGTCTCCCAGAACCAGGACAGGGCGAGGTTGCCATGCGGCAAGAACGGCGTCCAGCTCAGGGAGCCAAAGCTCGAACTGATGCTGGTCACGATTCGGCGAAAGGTAAACGGCCAGGATGGCCACTCCATCGTATTCCGCCGCAACGCAACCCCGGACCCTTGCAATGACTGCCCCAAAGATGCCCCAGAGGAGCAGTGGTTTAAATTCACCTGCAGGATGCGGATATGTGTGTTCATTAATGGACGTCCATTCCCGCATCCTGCTGTAAACGTGACCGCTCCTGAGCGGCACCCCTCTCCCCACTACCCCGTGCAGACGAACGAGGCCTCGGTTTTAAGGCGGCGCAGGTCCTACTGTCCGCGCGGTGGTCCGCCATTTTGCCCTCTGCTACGCACTTAAAGCAGAGCGGCGGGGCAACACAAGAGCTGGCCTTGTGCCCTGGCTGACTGCAGCGGAAGCACCTGCTATCCACGGTAACTTCCTCTGTGCACTGCACTCCTACATGCCCTACGACCAGGCACTTGTAGCACTTGGTTTCGCGAGGCTGCAGGAGATGCACCCGCGCCTTTAGGAAACCTCCAATGAGGAGGCCCCGACCGTGTGCTATTTTCTGTGCCGCCGCGACCGGGCACCTGGCTACCACCAATCCGTGACCAGTGAGGCCGAAGCGAATAGCTCCGGCTCTCACCTGGTCACAAGGGCAGCCACTCGCCTCCACGATAGCGAAGACGACTTCCTCCGTGGTAGCCGCGTCATCCAGACCCGAGATGCGCAGACTACCGCATTTATTCGGACTGGTGACGCGGACGTCAGCTTCATCTAGCGTCTCTTTCAACTTAGCCGCTAGGGCATCAGCTTTAGGAGCGCTAGTGGCGCCGGAGATCTCGAGGAGGCGAGCTCCAGTTCGAGTTGTCTTGCACCGGAGCCCGCCTGTAATCTCTAGGGCCTTGAGGTCCACAGAGGCCTTCACCTGCCTCATGACCTCGACGTATCCCACGCCCTTCTCCATACCCTCTGTCGTCACCGTTAATATGATACGGCAGTGCAGCGTGGGGCGCGGAGCTTCTTTGCCGTCTTCGCCGCGGCGGCTTTAGCAGCCTTCTTTTTCTTCTTGACTCCGCGACGCGCAAAAATTGCATAATTTAAACAACGGTTTTTTGAGATTGTATAGTTATGAAAAAGATATAAAGAGAAGAAATTTCTTAAAAATGTCCGAGATCTGCATCTGCGTCAGACATTAGCCGGAACATACAGACAGAGAAACATTTTAAAAATAGTTTATTGTTATGTAAATAACGTATTTGATTTATCGAAATCTAAAGACAAGCAAGATGCATTAAGTCTGCGATCTATCCAAAGCTTTTGATTGCGTTCAGCATGAAACGCTGTGCAGAAAATTACATCACTATGGAATAAGACGCAAAGCTCTCGACCTTCATCTTCAAATTTATTCTACGGTAAATTAAAAAATGATTTTGTGTAAAACGTTATTACACTGTCAAAGACTATTTGCAGGACAAGGACGCCTAGAAATTATGTGCTGGCAAAGTGAAATAATATTATATTGTAAATAGGCCATCAAAAAAAGCATTCCTAAGTTTCTTGCCGGTTCTTCTCAGTTGGGCCACGGTCCGAACTAGTGGTCACTTTAAAAATAATTAATTTATCTTTAATACTAATGTATGACATTTTGTAAGCGATATAGATTTACTCTTTGCCAAAAAAACAAATATATTAGTAAAGTAGAGTAAAGTAGTATATAAAGTAAAGTAGGTAGGTACTATTGAACCCAAACACCATGTCTGCTGTGAATTTTCGAAGAGTCGAGTTCTCTGGTGATAATTTTCATTGCAGCATAAGGTCAATGTTCTCAATGAATTGTCATTTAACGATTATACTGGCACGCGTTAAGCATTTAACAGAGTAATCATACGCCAAAAATGCCTTACATTACGTGGGTAATACTGAAAATGTTTAGAAAATAAAAAACGACTTAATGTAAACAGTTGCTAATACGTTTTATTGTTTTTCGAAGTAATCTCCGTTCCTCTCTACACATCGTCGCATTTTATGGAACCACTGAGAAAAGCTGTGGGCCCATTCTTCCTTAGGGGTCTCTTCTATGGCATTTTCGTACGCTTTCACCGCATCTTCAGGGCTCGTAAAGCGAATACCTCGAAGTTTATCTTTAGTTCTTGGAAATAAATGTAAGTAGCAGGGCGCCAGGTCGGGACTGTATGGCGGATGACTCATTATCTCGACACCTGCCATTGTCAAATATTCAACAGTCCGTTTTGCGGAGTGCGCTGAAGCATTGTCATGGTGAAGAAGGATCCTGCTTCGAGGGCGCTGCTGTCGATTTTTTTCCAAGACAACAGGCAAACAGCGATTGACGTACCAGTCTGCAGTAACTGTCCTTCCATCTTCTAGCATAACAGTCGCGAAATGACCTTTCCGACCAAAGAACGAGGCTATCATCTTTTTTCCTTGACTTCTTTCTTTCTTTGCCTTAGTTGGCCGATCCTCAAAAGGAAACACCCACTGAGCTGATTGCCTTTTGGTTTCGGGTTCGTAGCAATATATCCAGCTTTCATCACCTGTGACGATGGCAAATACAGCATTTGAGTCACCGCCGTTGAACTTATCTAACATTTCGCGACACCAGTCCATACGAAGGCGTTTCTGGTCGTCGGTTAAAGTATGGGTAATCCATCTGGTACAAAGCTTCTTGACGCCTAAATGTTCGTGTAATATTTTTTTGAACTTGACTCTTACCAATGCCTAGGCTTGCCCGTATCTGCTGATATGTCACTCTCTTATCTTCCTTTATCATACGTCGCACAGCACTGATGTTATCTTCAGTAGTCGCTGTTAAAGGACGTCCCTCACGCGGATCATCACTGAGATTGCTACGTCCACGCTTTAACTCGTTAAACCAATTGTAAATAGTGGCACGAGACGGGCTTCATTATGAAATGCTAATCGCAGCCTATCATAGCTTTGTTGTTGAGTAAGCCCACAACGAAAGTCATAATAAATCATTGACCGAAAATTTTCTCGCGTTAAGTTCATTTTCACGTTTAACAAGAGTTTTGCATTTGCCGCCAATTCACAGAAACAAATGACAAATGAATGCACTATATTACATTAGGTTACCAAAGTGTTCTATAATTGAAATTCAAAAAAAGTTTTTATTAGCAATATTTCTTTCTGGCCAGTTCTAAACATTTTCAGTGTTACCTAGGTAATATGAAACAAAAGCTGATACTCTTACACAGATGGACCGATATTAACCAAAAATTGCTTTCAAATGAAAAAACCGCATTGAAATCGGTCCGTCCGTTTGAGAGCTACGATGCCACAGACAGACACACTCACACACCGAAATCTACGTCTAACTTATAACACCCCTCTTTTTGCGCCGGCGGTTAAAAACAGGTAACATTATAAAAAATCTGAGTTGCCCCCCCTGGCCAAGATCCTGGGTACGCCCATGGATCTATAATTTTCCTAGAGAGCTAAAAATACGTCTATCTAATACGTATATTTTGGGGTCATTTATACGGTTATTCAGGTTATTATTTGAAGAGGATTTTGCAGTAATAAAATATCCATCCGTTTAGTTTTAGTTAGATGGTCTAATGTTTAGTTAGGTATTACCTAATAATTGGACCTGGCCAAAACTTAGGATTTGTTAGTGACCTCAAAATGCCAATAAGGCGACGCCAACGTTGCATTATCCTTTTTTATATAAGTACATACTATTGAGGTGGCAGACAAGCAGGCGCAGAATTGCAGCGCTATCATGTTTCATTTATTAGACATAAACATATTTTCATGCCTTAATCCCTGAAGGGGTAGGCAGAGGTATACTATACGCCCACATTTCACGGTATGCACTTTGTCCCGCGTAAAATGTGGTGAGTCAATAGCCGTGTTGAAATAGACAGACGCAGGCTGTGGCGACCTGCTGTTGAAATATTTCAAGCCGCCCATAAGGCCTTCAACTGGGCTTAACGACTGCCATGTTACTGGCAACCGGGACCAACGGCTTAACGTGCCTTCCGAAGCACGAAAACGCTCGCAAATGTAAATGCCACAAAGTGGTCGCCCATCCGAGGACCAGCCATAGTGAAAGTTGCTTAACGCAGTGATCGTTTACAGAACACTGAGCCCGCGGGGCCACGAGCGCTTCGTTTATTAATTTATATAGGCTAGTGGTTCTGTGAACCGTAGACTTCGGAGTAAATTAAGGAAAAAGGCTAAACATTTTTTTGGTTATTGTGTTATTTTATTAGTAGAGAGCATGCATGACTTTCCTGTTGCGCACCCATGACGGGACCATTTCCACTCCGATCAAAAAACCCCCTCGCTTAAAATTTTGGCTATATCAAGCATTGTCCATGCCAAGTTATATTCAACAAGCAAATAATGCAAATGCAAATCCGATGAAAAATGCGACCTGTAAACTGAATGGACTGACGACCGGTCGGACATCGATTTTCTCGTACCAGTGGGCTAGCAGCAAGTTATCGGCAACCGGCCAGAGCACAGAGCAATGAATGTTGCTCGCTCCTAATAGAGACGAAAGTAATAATAATACTGCGTGTCAAGTTCACGTCAAATGGTGTGCGAAAATCACATAAGAAAAAGGGTGACGCTCCCTAACACTGAAATATATTATAGGTAGGGTAAGTAGTCTTAAAGGGCGGGCGCGAAAGACATTGATTTCTTGCTCTATGGGCCAAGGGTTAGAACCACAAAGTGAGAAATATACATAAGTACCTACTTATAGTAAAATGACACGGTCCACTGTTTGACTGCCTCTGTAGCGCGGTGGACTGCTACGCAAGAGGTCGTGGGTTCGATTCCTACACAGGATAAAACTTTGTGTGATGATTATGATACGACGGTTTATTCTGTGTCTGGGTGTTATTATCTATAATATGTATGTATTTAGAAATATATAAGTACGTTTGTCAATTATCTGGTTACCTTAGTAAAGCTCTGCTTAGTTTGGAATCAGATGGCTTTGTGTGAGTTGTACCAATGATATTTATAAATATTATTATTTATTACTGCTCTATTTGAATCGCTCACACCACTTCACCTTATACTAGATTGTTCAACAAATTTATCACCATGGTTCATACCTACCACAAATAACCATTTAATTTTTTTTACAGAGGCACAGTATTGAAGAATTACGGAACTTTCTGGTCCAATATCGTAGCTGAGGCACCACAAGACCCTTCGCAGCTTCAAATACTTGGTTGAAGAAGAACACACATTATCATTTATTTTTGTAATTCATAGCGTGTTATCTGTTAATCGTTATAGCCACAGAAAATATGTACTTGTTTGATTCCACATTTAGTCTGCAGTGGGACCATGGATAATTGAAAACGTGAAACTGTGGAGGCATCCCCTCCTAGGGGGCAGTGTTTACTATTGACAAGCCGTGACAAGCAGTAGAATAAAACCAGAATCGCAGATTTGAGCTGTCAAAATGTTAGTAGACTATCAAAAATGTCACTGACTTGCGGCCAGTGGTGCGATGCGTGTTAGATGATAGAAGTCTATTGGAGTACAATTTTAATAGTAGATTACGAAAAACTGTCCAAATTGTACCGGTGGCTTTCTATTGAGCGACGATTTCGATTCTATTTAGACACGATTGAAATAGCAGACTCGGCCCCCTGGAACATTGTATCAGTGGTATCAATTGCAGTTTTATGAATCCACTAATCGAATAATGACAGATCATGATGAATTAAATGCGATATGTACTACCTTACGGTCTTATGTCTGTGTGTACACTACTTACTTTCAGGATATTTCACTGTTCTGAACTCGTCTACGAGGATGAAGTCAGTCTGAATTTTAACAGTTAATTATTTCAACACTGTCTCAATTTTTGAAATAGTTGGACTACTATTGATTTGACAGAACATATGTATATTTGACTAACATTAGCCCGACAAAACATACTTCGCTCGCCGAAAGATTCGCCGAACAAGTGCATGTCGAAAAAGGGTTTTGTTCGAATTGTGTCGTTCGTAGGCGTGTTGTCAAATATGTTTTGTCGGACTAATGTTCGTAAAATAATATGTTCTGTCGAAGCAATGAGTATTTGATCTATTGTTTGTCGAAATTGGGACAGTCTAGTAATAATTAAAAATGGAAATTCAGAATGACGCTCCATTATTATTTAATTTTGTAAAATATTTTCAAAAACCAATTCAATATTCGAAATAAATAATTGAGATAAAATTTTAATATTCTTGGGGTTGCCACGGACAATATACCATGGCTCCCGCAGAGGTATTCTTCAAAGGACAAGTCCACAGTTATTATCGTTCAGAATGCTGTTCAGTTTGTTTATAAATTGATATTGGTTTGAATAGTTAGTAAATAAAACAAATTGTAAATACATATAAAAGTATATTAGTATTTTATTGGAGAACATAAATGCATTATTTAATACAACCAATTATTTCGTCGACGAACTATCACGAAGTTAGTAAAACGTGTCATAATTGTTATCGCTACGTGAAATTGTGGCAAAGGTCACATAATATGTAACTGATATGCCAAGAAAAATAGAATATTACATATCTTGCTTGTAATTTATCACATTAGCAAATGTAAATATTTATATCGTTATAAAAAAATATTATTGAATATTCGACATTTATCTGCGAACAAGATGTGCGCATAATCACTCATGTTTTTAAAGGCAGTCAATTCGTGATTTCTCACGTGATTGCAAGCTAGCTTACCAATAAATAAAAAAAATCTATCAAAAAGCGATAGTTATAATCTCGTTTACTCTAGTAAAGTTCTCATAAGAGAGACAAGTAAATGGTACTTTCATATAGACTCAATTTTGAATACTTATTTCAAGACTGATTTGTAAACGTGACATATTTACGAGTAAATATAATTTGCTTGCTATAGCTCTAGCAGCAAATATAAGCTGTTAACGTACTTCATCAACAAAGAATAAAAAAAGAAGCTAATACAATTAGTACAAGCAGTTGGTTTACAAAATCACATAGATTTAGCAGTTACGTCTTAGGAAGGAGTCTTCTGTTTCATGACGGGTCTCTTGATGCCCATTAAATCGCAGAGGTCATTTCTTATCGGCCGGAGTTCAGATACTTCTTTTTCCCAGTCAGTTTCGGCGAGGACTAACATTATCTGGTAATAAAAAATATATTTGATAAACCTATCATAATAATAAAATACCGTGAGTATCGTACGACAATTAAGAGTTACAGAATAATAAATAATGAGCCATGATTTGTGAGATTTTGTCACCCAAAGATCTTTGAGCAATATTGCGAGTTTAGTTATGCCGGTGGATGAGGTTCTGGAGTAATAATAATAATTCTTTCTTTTCAGGCATCATGAGAAAAGTTACAGGTGTTTTAAAAACTTATTCTACTGCCCACAGATAAATACCTGAAAACTAAGAATTCATATAATAATAACCTAACGTAATTCACACGTAACGTCGACGTGTCTCGGGATGTAATGCCTCGTCTTAACGTTAACAGGAGAGATGAAAGGCGCACACAAGGTCAATAAATGTAAGCCCAAAAGAATTTAATGGCTAGGGCTATTTTGGATCGTACACCAAACAAAACCAAACCTACTTATACATACAGCTAAATAAAAACATACCAAGGAGCGTTTAGCCAGGTAGACGGCAATATATCTTCTTTTTTCAACTTAGTATAATTTCAGTTGCTTTCAAATCCTACCTGGATTTAAAGCCTGGAGCCCATTTTTATTTGGCTATCATTTGGCTTTTCGTTTTTGGCATTGTTGGTAGCGACAGCCGTCTCACCTCTGAAATAAGGGATGCTAGATGCCTCGTTCGTTAGTCAGCAGGTGCACCACTAGCGGATGAAGATGCCGAGCCCCGGAGCTTTTGGTAAAGTCCCTTACACGTATCTGCTTAGCTAATCACAATATACATACATATTATCACGCCTGTCTCCCATCAGGGTAGGCAGTGACTATGGCTTTCCACTTGCTACGATCTTGACATTCAAATTTCGCTTCTTCTACTTTAATGAGTGTTTTCATACAAGCTCTCCGTTTAAGGGTACTCTTGACCTGGCCTATTTCCAAAATATCTTCGATTTGATGGAGATACACCGAGGTCGACCTCTACCAGTTTGCCCATTCACTCTCGCCACATAAATCTGCTTCGTCAGTCTATTATCATCCGTCCTCTCCACGTGTCCGAACCTTTTTCTTCACTACGTCTTCTGTCATACCGCAATGTTGCCTTAACGCGCTGTTCTTCCTTTATTACCTACTTATAATTTATTTGTAACATAGAATTTGCACCTTAAATACACAACGTCAAGCTGAGTCAGGACCGTTACTATCCATTAATAAATTGAGACATACTGTAATGAACCGGGTAGTATACCAATCGAATTACAAAGCAAAATTAAATTATAAATCCGTGAACCGATTTTTCATGATCTTGACACAACACGCAGATTACAATAACATCAACTATATTTTATCCATGTAAACATCGTTCTGTAAACTAAAATGACATTGTGAACCTTACATTCAAAACAAGAGATAGACCATAAGTTCACAAACATGTGCGCACGTTTCCTCTTTATATCGTTGTTTTAATACAATTACCATGCACTTCTGATGGCCGTGTCAAACTCTTATTATGCCTACTGTACTCTGCGCACGATATAGGTGTTGGCATCAATACCAGTCGTCAAGGTTTCTCTTTGTATTTACCTAAATATGTATCTTTACTATGAAATTTCACGCTGTATCCCTGACGGGGTAGTCAGAGAGGCCAGATCGCCAGGCTTCGCGATCCATGCATACTTCTTTCGCTACTTCAATCGCTTCATACATGTACGTCTGGGTATTCGAGTACTTTTGACTTTTCCATTTTTGAGCAATCTGTTCACGTGGTCTTTATATGTAACTTTCGGCCTACCCTGTCTCCTTCTACCCTCTAATTTCGCACAATATAATTCTTCGTTAATCGTTCCTCACTCATTCGTTGGACTATAGAAGTCGTATTAAATTGAAATAGTTCCGGGTTTGGCTCCATTCCATAAAGAACTTCATGAACTATAATGAAGTCCTTTATGGAATTGATCCAGACCCGGAATCCGTTACATTTGGCTAGATTGGCGTTTAACTAAATTTTCACAAGTCTGCCCCGAATACAAAGAATCTTGCAACAGAATTTACGATCACCAATTTCTTGGTACCATGTGAGAAGGAAGGCGGAAAACCAGTTCAGTATGTTACGTACAGACGAAATCGACGACTATTTTGCTTTATGTACTATGTACAACACTAGCGATGAACCAATGTCGTGCCTCTGCGCGTTATTAAGTTCGTAAACAGCTGATAAACGTTCACTAAACCTTATGTTTAGCTATTGCGATAAACTTCGTATTACATCAATGAACTTTAAATTACTGATAAAAGATGATGTGTTTGTCATAGCCAACCAATACTGGGTTACTCGGATAGAAATGGTACGTCAAAGACTATCAGGACTAAAGTAGGGTCACTTTTAGAGGTCACAGTGCTACATTTGACATACACCGGTCCCCTTTATGAGAGAGGGGGAAATCGGAAAAGAAAGGAGAGGCGCAGAGATAGAGAGAGAGAGAGATAGAGAGAGAGAGAGAGAGAGAGAGATAGAGATCGATATACATCATATTACGCTCGGTGTACGCCTGCTTGTAGCTAAACTTATGTGGAATCAATGGAGTGGCATGTCATGTATGACAGACAAGTAATGCGGAGCGATTATATTAAACACATGATATTATTTTGGAAAATGGCGGAAAGTACGATTTTGGACAGCGTTCATTCATTACGTTTTTCTGTACAAACTGCTAGGCTATTTTAAAGCGTGTATGAAACTGAGCCTCGAATGGAGTTTTTATTGGGACTAATCCTACCCGCATTCCCATTACTGTGACTGCTGTAAACCAGGATCAACAGCAATGACCAAAACACCAGAAAAGTTAGCTTCGTATGGACTGTCATAAGTGAACTGTAACATAATCCACAAGCTGCTTTCTCAGTATAGATGAAGCAGCAATGTTACCTTAGTGCTGTGAGTGCGTACTGTATTATAATTATTTTAATTTGACACAACACATGTTGGCACATAAGATCGAAATGTCATTATTAGAAACTCACCTGATCAATATTATCCTGTGGCACTGAACACACGTCTCCATAGAGAGTGAGCGCCTCGTAGAGTCTCGCAGCCGCACATCGACGCACGTACCGGTCCGCGTAACACAAGTAAATCACTAGCTGTCCCAAGGATTTTCCACAGACATCGCCGCCTACCTAAAATAAAGATTTTTTACATTATTTAAGTTGAAAGTGACCCATAAAATAAATAAATAAATATCCATAACGCCTTATCCCCGAAGGGGTGGCAGAGGCATATTATATGCCCACTTTTCACCGTGTGGATTCCTGTCCCACGTAATAGGTGGTGAGCCCATTGCCGTGTTGAAATAGACAGACGCAGGTTGTGGCTACCTGCTGTTGAAATTTTCAAGCCGCCCATAAGGCCTTCAACCAGGCTTAACGACTGCCATTTTACTGGCTACCGGGACCAACGGCTTAACGTGCCTTCCGAAGCACGGAAACGCTCGCAAATGTAAATACCACAAAGTGGTCACCCATCCGAGGACCAGCCATAGTGAAAGTTGCGTAACTCTGTGATCGTTTACAGAACACTGAGACCGCGGGGCCACGAGCGCTTCCCCACGTCCACCAACAATACCAAAATAAAAAAACATTGCAGTTTTAAAGAAATCTCCAAGGCAGGAAATGTAGGAAATCTCTAGGTCTTCTGAATTTAGAATGTCAAACAAAGCTCGAATAACTAGTAGCTTAAGGTATATCGTTTATTGTTTATCCATCACGCCTCATCCCCGAAGGGGTGGCAGAGGCATATTATACGCCCACATTTCACCGTGAGAAATAAGGTTTTGTAATATAGCTAATTGAAATAGTTCTTCTACGACGTTCGCTAATATGACGATCGCTCATGACAAAAACGCGTGTATTTCACTGAGAGAATCATACGAAAAAAAAAATGTATTCTATTAAAACAGAAAATAAATGTGCTTGGAATCATATTTTTTGTGCCCTACCACTAAGCAGTGCTTGGTGTAGCAAGTAATAGTAGAAACACTGCAAAAATATCCGTAAAAAACATTGTTTAAAATAAAATTAGTCAATTACATTAGGTATATTTGTTCTGGATAAATTCTTACCACAGCTTTTAACAGTTGACAAATTCATGTATATGCAAGAAGCGGAAAATGTGAGTATAATTTCCATAGAGTAAACACAAACTTGTAGCGACCAGCGCCACATAGCGAAGTACAATCGAACTACTTCGATACTATACGTGCTTTAGAAGTTTGCTTGTGCCAGTGCTTTAGAAGTTTTCGCTAAAGAATGACATACACTACAGACCAATATAAATTATAGGATCACATAATTTGAGTGGAAGATATCTTTTATCTTTATTGAACACGAGGTGACTGGACACATTCTTCACGAGTAACTATTAAGTTCATTATATAATATTCAAATAAAATCGTTACATAACTAAAACTGCGTAAGAGGTTCACGATATTGTATTTTTGATGTTTGTAGTTTTGGTTGTGTTGATGTAAATTCTGTTTCTTTCTCTAGCTCTGCCTGTTATTGTGTCCTTGGGATTCTGTAAACTTTTACTGGATTACACCTTCTCTTCGAGCGGGGCAGCACATCTAGCCCCCCGCGGAGAGCCACATATTGGGGCATCCCCTTAACCGGGCCGCGGTGAATAGCCCTCAGGCCTATTCAGCGACCCAGTAGGGAAGAAGTCGGAACACCGCGGGGTTTAGTGGGTAGGACGGTCACCAAAATGCCGGGAGTCCCACACACCGTGCCTGCCACCCCTGCAGCAGGAATGATGGCACGTAAACCTGTTCGAAGTGTGTTTCTTGTCGTGTTTACATTTCTCACTAAACTTTAAAGAATCAACGGAGCTTGAACGGACTTTTTTCATATTGAAAAAGGTGTGAGTGAGACAGAGTTGTGTAGCGTCGCCGTTGCTGTTTAACCTATACATGGACAGCTGCCTGAAAGAACTGCAAGAAAGTACATATGGTATAAAAATGGATGAACTGACCGTCAAGTGCCTCCTATACGCCGATGATCAGGTAATACTAGTATCATCGGCGGAGGAGTTGCAGTTGATGGTTAACATTATGTATGATGCGTTGAAAAACAAAGGAATGAAAGTGAATGTAAACAAGTCGAAAGTAATGGTTTTTGAAAGAGAGGCAAGTATGACGGATTGCTCAATTGTTGTGGAAGGAGAAAGAGTAGAACAAGTAAAAATTTGCGAGAGATGGAAAGCATGACTATGACATTGAGCGAAGAGTATTGGCAGGAAATAAAGTGAATGGAGACATGTACGCCTTTATGAGCAGTCAGAACGTTTCGAAGAAGGCACGACTGGCTGTACATAGAGGTGTGCTGGTCCCCACACTTATGTATGGCAGTGAAAGTTGGGTATGGCAGAAAACGCATAAAAGTAAAATAAATGCAGGGGAAATGAGAAGTCTGCGAAGTATAGCTGGAGTGAAGTTGATGGACAAAGAAAGTTACAGCGCGATATGACAGAAGAGGTAGTGACTAAGATAGAAAAAGGGATGCTTAGATGGTTCGGACACGTGGAGAGGATGGATGAAAGTAGACTGACGAAGCAGATTTATGTGGCGAGAGTGAATGGGCAAACTGGTAGGGGTAGACCTCGGCGTACGTATGTCTATCAAATCGAAGCCCTTTTGGGAAAAGGTCAGGTCAAGAGTACCCTTAACCGGCGAGCGTGTACGAAAACACTATGAAAGTAGAAGAAGCGAAAGTGGTATGTCAGGATCGTAGCAAGTGGAAAACCATAGTCTCTGCCTACCCCGATGGAAAACAGGCGTGATAATATGTATGTATGTATGTATGTATGTATGTTTAAACAATCTATAAACTCTACGGCGATAGCTTACGGCTACATTGTCGCCTACTTCCTCGCGTTCCCCTTATCGTTACTACTTTCAAGTACATATATAAGTATGTTAATAGTGTCTTCTCTTACGAACTGATATTGAACAAAATTTTTGTTTTTTTTTTTCTCAACTTGCTTTTACAAAGCGTTTCAAGACTTCTACTAAAACTTAACGTAGAAAAGGAAAGATAAGAAAGGATGTTGTCATAAGATATTTATCTTTCTTGTGTGGCGTGAGGAACACGGTTTAGTCGGTATATATTTATCATCTTTGATGTTTTTTTGGTCTGTTATATCTCTATATTAAAAATGAATCCCTATTTCCCTTGGTCGCGCCATCACGCGTGAACAGCTGGACCAATTTGAAAAATTATTTTGGTATTGGATAGCCCATTTATTGAGGAAGGTTATTAGCTATATATCATCTCGCCCTACACAGGAGAGCGGAGCAGTAATCATAAATGTCAACAAATCGGGGCAACATTCGTACATTTTTGGTAAAGTAATAAGCGACGGGATTAAATAGGTGCCACGGGGTTGGAAGTATGTCACAGACGAAGCCTGGCAAGTCAGCTAGTACATAATAAATACCTTTTACAAGTGTTTACAAGTGTTCTACTAAATGTCTGTCTCATTAGTCACAAACAACATTTTTTATTTTTTAGAATTAGATTTTTCATCAGCCTGTTTCAATTTATACAAGTTGACGCCCGCGGCTCCGCACGCGTGGTGAAGTTTTCCCGTTCCCGTTTCCCACTGGAACTTGTTCCCGGGATTGAAGTAGCATTGTGTTATTCTGATATGTAAGCTATATAATTGTAAAGTGTCATCAAATCCCATTCAGTATTTTTCGCGTGATAAAAGTAACAAACATCCATACTTAAAATCTTTTGCGTTTATAACATTAGTAGTACTTTTTACTAATAATAAAGCCGAAGAGTTTGTTTGTTTGTTTGGTTGAATGCGTTAATCTCAGAAACTACTGGTTGGATTTAAAATATTATTTTGTATGGAATAGCCCATTTATCGAGGAAGGCTATGGACTGTGTATCATCACGCTACTGCCCTGATGAGCGGAGCAGTAATCATAAATGTCGACAAATCGGGCAAACTTTTATGCATTATTGTAGAATATAGCGTCGGGATTAAATAGGTGCGATGGGAATTCGAAGTATGTCAAGGGCGAAGCCGTGGGGGTCACCTAGTTTTAGCTATTTTAAAAGTACAGTGAATGGGTTACCCCCTTTCCTTACAGATACAGGCTCAAGACGACGGCTTTACGTCAGAATTTCACGCACGCAATACATAATATGCGCCAGGTAATACATTTGTACATTGAGATTGTAGCTGTGGTAAAAGTACAATGGGCGGCCTTATAACATAATGCGATTTCAACCAGGCTAAATTTTATAGACAAAAGTAGGAGTCGTAAACCATGACCGGAAGAGGGCAGCTACCCCTTCTGCCCTCCTCTGGGTACGCCCATGAAATGATCCAAATATAAAACTGTAAAATTGGAAATACGGAACCGAGCAGGAAACTCCGCATCGTTGTATTTTTCGAATGTATTTAGCTTCTCTAGGTTTCGTCGACGGTCGGTCTTTCATGGTCAGAGAGTGAAGATAATGACATTATTTTAACGCTTCAATATATTCAGTTACAGATTTAGGAGACCTCTGGACCACTCATTACATTTAGGGGACATTCAAATCAGTTTGACAGGTCATTTGACACCTAAATTAAATTAAGTGTCATTCCAGTATACGAATTTTACACTGAGTGGCGTCTGAGCGCAACTAACCTGAGTTCATCTTAAATTTAACACATGCTTAAAGTTGATGTTTGAGAATACGTATTTTGTATTAAGAGCTGCTCAAACATTTAATTTGCCGTTACATATTTGAGTGACATGTCAGTATTCGGCCGTATGTCACTTAGATTTGATTTATACAAAGTGTGTTGAGAGTTGTTTTTTGAGTTTGAGTTGATCTTTCATATTTCCATTTAAAACAAATAACAGTAACATATCGTAACGTCAAGCTAGGAAAAGGAAATATAGGCTGTGGGTATCTAATTAGAACTTTTGACGTAAGTTCATGTTAAAATTACGTCATAACGCTTTGCTTATCATTCGAAAATAAATGATGCAATCCTATAACGATGAAATTAATTTGGCACAGCATGATTGTATGAAGAATGATGTAAGTTTGCTACTGTATTATGAAGTTAAATGAATTATCCATCGCTAATTATGTTATTTCTTGCTTGTCACTTCAGTCTTTGTTTATAATTATAGATAAAAAGAAACGTGTGCAGAATATTAATGACACGTGAATGTCGTAAGCATAACAACGTTAAACGGTAGTGATAATATTATATAACCATCGATGATAAAACAATTTATTTTACCTTCGATGTGAACTTATGATTAAAGGTCATATACCTAGTTATATCTGGAACAATTCGGGCAGTTATCTACTTCGAAACTATCAGCTCGACAACAATATAAAAAAATCGATCACTACTGATACTAGCACCAAATCAAAGCGGACTCAAACAATGAGTTGTTGGACGCAACCGGGACTATGCTCAAAAGGCGAAGCAGCTTGGATATATATATATCTATTATTCTCTCAAAGTGGAATAGTAATAGTTGATTTAATGATAAAATAAATAAGCATAATTAACGGCTGCTATAATGTAACGTCGGGCACCACCAAGGACTAATCCTGAAACCATTTCTGTACCAGACGTCTTGGCTCACATTTGCTGACTCAGGTTGTGCTATAATGTGTAGACACCATTCAAGACTAGTACCACTGAGACAAACGTGCACTTTATGCTTACTAGGCTACAAATAACTTCAATAGTGGTTCCTAGGACCTTGAAGCAGTTATTATTATATTTAAGGGAAAAATATACTTTTTTAAAGTTAATATGCCTATGTTTTCAAATTTATAATATTAAAGGATAAATCAAAATCTTTCGCTCCGAAATGTCTATAAATTCAACGAGTATGGCAAGGATTAGACAGTCTATAAATATCGCGATACTTGCGATCTCGCGATATTTATTGATGTGTAAACTGAATCTGAAACTTTATTGACGATATTGACAAAAAATCTGGATATTTTGTGATCCATCAATAATGGTCAATATTTATTGACTATGTGAGCGCTTGTGGATCGCGATACTTTCAGTACCCGCCCGACCTGCGCACCGTAAACATGTCAGACGATGCATTAATTGAGAATTGGGTGGCTTCGCCTGGTTCAGTGGACGAGTCAGAAGCAGAATGTAACAATATTGTTCTTAAACAATTTATAGAGACTTTCGAAACGCTTCCTGAGCCGTGAATGGTTAGAAATCCAACTTTTGAGTGAAGCCGGGGCAGAATGCTGGTATAACTCTTATCTATGAGCGACCTTCCTGTAGCAAAGTAACGCAAAGTCACTGCTAACTTCTCTCTCTTCTTCTCTAATGAGTATCTTGTTTGGTAACATACGGCGGTATGCGGTCTAATAAATTCTCAAAAATAGATTATAAATAAATTATTCATACGAAAGTAATTTCTATAATCTTCAGAGTCCGACAGTTTTATTTCATTTAATAAATTTAAATAGGCATGTATATTTATAACGCATGGACATCCACATTTTTGTTTTCCCTACATTTAATGCTAACATAATGGCGATACAAGCTTTTGTTTTTAAATCCATAATGTAATTGTAGGTAAACCTATTGTAAACTCGTCTACAGGGAATGATGAACCAATGAATACTGACAAATTTTGTTGTCAATATTTATTGAAAGTGTAATACGCTATGAGATCAATATTTACTGAGACCGGTATTACGATATTGGATTGCGATATTATTTATTGACTGTGTAATCCTTGCCTATCGGTCAAAGCGCCAAGTAAAAAATACCGTTTGGGACAGGTTTAGAATTTCAGACCAAACAAACCATTTGCAATTCTATTAACCAGACATTTTAATTACTGGAATCGTAATGAAATTATGTTTTGTTATGGTATTGTGGTAGTATTATGAACTACGTTTTATTATAATTTATATTTTATCTTATTATTTAATAATAATTAAGTTTTAATGTTTCTACGCAGTTCTCACGCTCAATACGTATTTACAGATGTTTTGCTCTTGAGTTATCACACTAACTGGAATTAACGCAAAGATGGGTGTATCAGAATATACTATTGTAGGTACCTATGCATTGTCCGTTTTTACCATTGCTTCGTCAATGATAGATACACTCTTTGCCGCATCGCCGGTTAGTGTTAAATAAATAACTATATTTTTATGAGGGTGAGGGGCCCCACCAAGATCTTCGGGGTGGCCGCCACAAGACCGAACGTTGTCCAAAATTGGTCTATACCCAGATGTGGCTGAAAAGTTCTTGAATTTCGCTTACTAAGAAACGCTTACACAGTTGGTAGGCTTCCTGCTAGTTGTACTGCCTGATGGATGTGACCAGCACACGAGCGTAAGTTGAACGGGCCTATACCCAGCTTTAAGTAGCATTCGCTTTAAATGATGATGATGATAATTACCTGTAATAACTGGCATAAGACATTGATGGAATCCAGTAGTTTATAAATGTTTTTCCCGCCTCTCAATTCCAACTGAAGATATTTCAACACTTGCGCGGCAAATGTTGATTTCTCATCTTCCAATATTGGTGAAATGGAACCTAGAATAAAAAAAAATGTAAGTAAATATAACATTGATGGAGGATATTGTTACTACTCCTTATCAACTAGTTATGGACCAACGGTTTAGGGATATCTGTATATAAAAATAGGTAAAAGTATTGGGTTATGCGCATTTCGTCCCATTCGCACTTCGTCCTTAGTTCGCATTTGGTCCCATGCAAGCAGTTTGTAAAAATCTATATCTATACAAATATATAAAACTAAAGAGGTTGTTTGGTTAAATAACGCGCTAATCTCAATAAATACTGGTCGGATTTGAAGAATTATTTGGTCACCCAACGCGACCTATTTTTTTCAGAATTATTAATACGTACTTAGGTACTTTGAGATTGAGTTTCTTGTATTATTTTTACTTTTTAATGGGTACATAGAATGTGCCGACGGCTTTTTAAAATTTTTAATTAAATATTTTAGAATTTTTATAGTTTCATACTTTTTGTTACGTAGATTTTGCTAAGTTGTCTTCCCGTACAAACTGCTATATGGGACGAACTGCGAATTGGACCAAGCGCGCATAACCCAAAGGATTAAACTGGTTTTATAAAGATTAAAAAAGAATAACAAATAAAAATCTACATACAATTAAACAGTTAAACCATATTTAATATGCTATTTACGTATTAAAGATCCAAGCTACAGATAATTAAATTGAATGACGTAGGTTTATTATCGTTTAATGTAAACGAGTATAACCATGGCCTCTAGTGTCCTTGCTTTTCTCTCTCTGTCATTATGTAAAGGCATGTTTCAACCAATTTTGCACGACTGCCAAATAAAATTATTATTATTTATTTATTATTAAAGCAACCTATTCTCTTCCCGTATAATTGACGTCCTTTTTTTTGACATATTCCTACTTAAATCACCAACGGGGAGCTACCATCATCTCTTAAAGCAATATAACTATAACTTTCACAGAGTGAATCGGATAGCCGGCGAATATCCTGACCGACGACAAAACGGTCCAATTCACACTATGAAAGTTAAAGCAACACTTAAATTACATACACATTGCTTTGAGATGGTGATAACCCAACTGACCACTAATACGAAATTACTGCTACCTAACTAACTAACTAACTATCTTCACGCTGTATCCCTGACGGGGTAGTCAGAGAGGACAGATCGCCAGTCCTCGCGATCCATGCACACTTCCTTCGCCTCTTCGAGATTCATCAATCGCTTCATACACGCACGTCTGGGTATCCGAGTACTTTTGACCTTTCCGTTTTTGAGCAATCTGCTCACGTGGTCTTCATATGTAAGTCTCGGCCTTCCCTGACTCCTTCTACCCTCTACTTTTAAACAATATATATTCTTCGTCAATCGTTCCTCACTCATTCGTTGGACGTGTCCAAACCAACGGAGCACGCCCTTTTCCAGCTTAACGCTGACACTTTCATTCAAACCTGCCATATTGCGTATCACTTCGTTACGTATTCGGTCGGCCAAGGTAACGCCGCACAATTTTCGAAGTGATCGCATCTCCACAGCATTCAATTTACTTTCATGCATCTGCTGACATACCCAGGTTTCACTACCGTAAAGCAAAGTTGGCACTAGCACTGCGTTATGAATCGCCATTCGTGCTTCTTTTACGATGCTTTGTCGCTTTACTAACTGGGACAAAGCACCGTTAACTTTGTTTCCGGCAGCTACTCGCCGTTCTACATCCGAATCACATCTTCCATCCGCGCTAAACATACTTCCTAAATACACAATTTCATTCACTTGCTCTAGACGTTCCTGGTTTACCCTAATCTCGCATTTAGTTCTTACGTCACCTCTTTCAAATACTAGAACCTTAGTTTTACTTGCATTCATGCGGAGACCCTTACTTTCACACCCCTCTTTCATATTAGTGACTAATGCCTGTAGGTCGGCTTCTGATGAGGCCATGAGCACCGCATCATCAGCGTACAGCAGACAGTTTACTGTAAAGTCACCCAAATTCACACCCATATTAAAATCTTTCAACTTCTGCAGGCAACTGTCCAGATACACTATGAACAGCCAGGCGGACATGACACATCCCTGTTTGACGCCTGTACAGACATCAAAAAGAGGTGACACATCCCCCCCTACTCGCACGCAAGCCTTACAGTCCCTATAAAGCGACTGTATTGCCCGCAGTAGCGAGCCGTCCACACCATATCCTGGCAGCAAGTCCCACAGCGTTTCTCTCACAACGTTATCAAATGCTTTCTCTAGATCCACAAAAGCGCAGAAAACCTTCTGGCTAAGAGCCAGAAACTTTTCCGCGATCATGCGGAGAGAAAACACTTGATCCATGCAACCTCTTCCACGTCGGAATCCGCATTGAGCCTCCCATAAATACCTTTCAGACTTTTCTTGCATTCGTGCCGTTATAACCTTTGCATACACCTTACTAGCTAAGCTGACCAAGCTGATCGCCCTGTAGCTGGAGCAGTTTAGGCGCGAGCCTTTCCCTTAAAAAGGGAAAGGCTGGCGAGTAGCAGTTGTAGTACCTCTTTCCCTTTGTAAAGAGGTACTACAACTGCTACTCGCCAGTCATCTGGGACCTCACCCGTCCGCCAGCACAAGTTGCATAACAGACAAAGTGTGTCCCAAACACGCGACCCACCGTACTTGATCATCTCAGCAGTAACTCTGTCTTTTCCCGCAGCCTTACCACATTTCATACTTCTTATCGCTTGTTCTATTTCTTTCATACTAATGACTTCAATGACATCGGGATCCGGAGCATCGAAGTGAGCTCCACTTCCCGATGTGGCATCTCTGTCTTTTCTTGCATACATCTTTCCATAATATTCACTCCATCTCTGCAGGACGTCACTTTGGTCTGTTAGGACGTCATTGTTAACACTAAGCACTTTATTCATACTGCAGATTGCCGAACAACTCCGGGTCTTGCCTACCTCTTTCCAGAAGAGCTTGGCATTATCCCGGAAATTGGACGACAACCTTTCATCCGCTTTCATTCTGCACCTTTCACGAGCTTCTTCTATCAGTGCCTTCGTGTTAACTTTCTGCAGCTTGTATCTCTCTTTCATATTAAAATCATTCCGCGAGGCTAAGTAGTCTAGCCATGCTTTCTTCTTCATTCGAACTGCTTCTTTCACTTCCTCATTCCACCATGCATCACGCTTATTACTACTGCCTCTTTTCGTTTCTCCACACACTTCCACAGCGGCATTTATCATACTGTCCCTAAGGTTCTGCCATACACTTTCCACATTCTCACTGCTTACATTGACGTCGCCAAGCTTTTCGGCTACCCTTTCATTATATTTATCCCTAATGGATGCATCCTGCAGCTTCCAGCTTTTGATGCTATAAGTCGGCCCAGGTTCAGGACACTCGGTACGATGACGCCAACCCGCGAACAGACCCCTAATCCTAGTTATGACTAGGTAGTGGTCTGATCCCAGCTCAGCGCCTCGATAAACCCTCGTGTCCATCACCTGTTTACGGAGCCGACTATCCATTAGGAATAGATCTATCATGCTTCTCTTTGACTTACATCTCCTCGTATACATATGAATTTGTTTGTGGTTGAACATTGTGTTCGCCACAAACAAATCCTTCTCCTTACAATATGCCAGTATTAGCTTGCCAGCGTCGTTCACCCTTTTATCCCCATACTTCCCGAGTACCGACTCAAAACCATTGCGAGCGGTACCCACCCATCCATTCAAGTCTCCACATACTATAAGTCTTTCATTTCCTTCTATCACATTTAGAGCTTCTCTCATACTCTCCCAGAAGTCCTCTAGCTCACTCGCGTTCGACGAAGATACTGGCGCGTAAGCAGCTACCAGGAAAATCTTCGTCAAACCAAGTTTTACACGGATCCAGAGGATTCTAGGACCTACCAGTTTGTACTCATACATACCGGAGGCCAATCGCGAGGACAGCAAAATTCCAACCCCCCGACTGCCATGCTCGCTCTCTGGTACTCCAGACCAAAGCACGAGCATCCCACCCGGGAGCTCCAAGACTTCGCTGCCCTTGCGCTTGGTCTCTGTCAAGCACACTGCATCTAACTTTCTCTCATTCATAACATCCATCAACTCATTCATCTTATCTTGCATTCCTCCCCTAACATTCCACGCAGCTACCCTGCACTCCATCCTCCACTTCCCGCCGTGTCGGGCCGCGCGTGTAGGGTGGCGGTCCCCTACGCCGCTCTGGCTCACACTTTTCGCACCAGCGGGGACGAACTGGTGCGCGTCGCCTCGGGGGCACGCCCTAGCATAGTTCGCCCTGGTGGCACTCGTGTTGGAGTAGAATTGCAGCCGTAGCTGGCAGGGATGGCGACGTGCACGCTTCTACTCTTCATCCCCTTACTGCTACCTACAACTTACTAAAGTATGCTGATAGAGTAACGATGTTACTTCGTAAAGGTGATCAATTGTGGCATTAAATAACTTTAAAACTGACATGATTATTCTTATACGAACTCTTATACGAATTACTATTTGGATTACCAGGTATTATTGTTTTATTGAGTTACCGATATTTCGTCACTGTCGCAAGCGTCCTTAGATCACGAGTACTCATAACACACAACAGTGCAGCAATAGTTCGTAAAGTTTCTACGTTCGATTTTCTCTTCAGACTAGTTTATTCCGAGTTGCTTCCAAAACCTTCGTTGGTCAGCACCACAGATGTACAAGAGTAAGCAGACCAAACATATTCCTTTGCTTATGGAGCAATACCTCATTCTTTTCACTCTTGCCATTTGTTGTATAAAGCTATCTTTGTTATTCCTGTGTAGCTGCATCTAACTCACACTTTGACAGCGAACAGCGCGTCAACAGTTTTCCTACTACAACTAAGCTACAAACTTGTAACGACAACCGCCGCTTTCATCTTTAAATCAAAGATTTATGTTGTAAAATGTTACAAAAGTAGACAAAAAATATACCAAAAGGTGTTGTGCATAGAATAATGAAGTTTCATTTTCAAGAAATCGCCAGAAATGACTAAGGTAAGCTACCTGTCTATGTGTGTATATAGCGTAGCCAAGTGGCTACGCTATATTTTGCTAACGTTGGGTCTGCTTACTGTGTTTTATGTCTGTAGTCAGCACGTGCACCGCTAGCAGGTGAGGTCGCTTGAGCCCCGGAGATCTTGATAGGGCCCTAACACCCAAACATTGAAGCCTCGTTCAAGTATTAGCAACAGATACTTAACACAGTAATACTGATATTTACCTGAACTCAATAACCTATCCAAAAAGTTGAACATGGGTCCCATAATCCTTTTAACGTGCAAATTGTCTGCAAACACCTTTATGATAGTATCACAAATAGAATTCAGCATTTCTTTATCACAGTGCAGAGTATTTAAATAAGCGTATAGTGATTGGGTGGTGTGTTTTACCTGTTAACAAAATTAATGGAAAATTATTTATGGTAAAATAAATTAGTAGAGGGTAGGAGTCAGGGTAGACCATGGAAACTAGTAGTTCCGGAGATTAGCACGTTCAAACTTGTTCAGTTTTATATTATTAGTATTTCCTTTATTCATTTTATATACATATTAAATACATTTTTAAATAAAATTAAAATGAAACAAAAAACAATCTAGTTAAAAATATATAAAACAGCATCCCACCGGTATCGGATACAGGGACCAAGAAACCGGTGGTTAGGGCTCCAGAGACAAAAACCTCCTCACAATTCTGAATCTGGCCCTTGACCCAGCTACCCAACGCGAGCCTCTTGAGATGTTGGTCGAGGCTCTTGGCAATAAGTCCATTGACAGAGACAACTATCGGAACACTGATTGCCGAGTCCACAACCTCACGAGCTAAATCCAAATACTTACTCGTACTTTGCTTTTCTTTTTCAGCTTTCACGAGATTGCCATCATGAGGGATTGTGACATCGACAATCATTACACGTCGCTCTGACCTGTCTATCACCACAATGTCAGGTTTGTTAGCTATAACAGTCCTGTCTGTGATGATAGACCGGTCCCAGTACAATGTGAATTGACCATTTTCGAGAACTGACTCAGCTACATACTTATAGTACGGAACCTCAGTACCCACCAGGCGGTACTTCAAAGCAAGCTGTTGGTGAATAATCCTGGCTACTTGATTGTGCCTGTGCATGTACTCGCTGATAGCAAGACGAGGATAACCGGAAACGATATGTCTTAGGGACTCACCTGGTTAGTGACACGCTCGACAAATATCGATCGTGCCGTCCCTCATAATATGCCTCCTATAGTTGTTCGTCTTGATAACCTCATCTGCAATTGCACAGACAAAACCTTCGGTTTCTCCGAAGAGGTCACCGAAACGTAACCAGGCTACGGACGATAAAAAGTCCAAATCAGGCCCATGTAAGGCCTGTTAAAACCTACTGTGAAGCTCCTTGCTCTGCCATACCTTCTGACGGTCACCAAGGCTAAATACTGTAGGTTTATGCCAGTTCTCTTTAGCCAAACCAAGCGGGGTAAGTCTAACGTCCACTGCAACAACATCAAGATGCATATCCACATTCATATTAAGAAAATACTGTCAAAGGTTGTACACCTCACTGTTATGAAGGCTTTTCACATTTGAAAAATCTCGTCCTCCACATCTTCGTGGGATGTACATCCTCATCACAGAAGAACGCGGATGATGCATCCGATATGTTGTTAGCAATGTACGTACTCTTCTATCCAAAGCATCCAATTCAGTTGAGTCCACTTGAGTATCCCAAAGGAGTACATCAGAAGTGGCATGACCCATCCATTATAAGCACGCACCTTGTTGCCACCTGATAAAAGGCTATTTAGTACCTTTTTCAGGCGACCAAATAAACTTTCTCGTAATGAATATTTCATGTCAGCTTCATTGATGCACAAAGCCTGCGACATACCCAAGTTTATTAGTATTATTGTTGTAATTAAACTATTTACACATTCACATAAGTAATATGTGAATGTGTAAATAGTTTTAGGTATATACATAACTCCAGAACATATTCTGGCACAGCAAGCAATCAATATCACTCACGCGCTCTCTACTGGAGACGGACGCCTTACTATACATGTATTTCATACTGTCCATCAGGTGGGTGGTATGCTTGTCTGCCACCTCAGTCGTATAAAAAAAATACATCCATACATACGTGCGTGTCAGGAGGCGTCACTTTTTTCTCATACGATTACACTAATTACTACAGACGAATGGTCGGCAACTGTGACAGGGGCCCAAATCTCGACCATACGCCGACCAGACGACTTGAAAGCGTTGACGGAAATTTGCTGGTGAAATGACATTTATTTCATATTTATAAACGGACAAACACGAGACAAAGGACATGTCACTAGCAAATTTACGTCTACGGTTTCAAGTCGTACGATCGAGAATTGGGGCCCAGGTCTCGTGGGCTACTTTTGCATACTATTTGACATAAACGCGGTTTTCTTTAGTCTCTTTTAGCGCGTGCGAGAGAAATTAATTACTATGTGTATTTATTACTTGCCAAACTTTCCGTCAATTCTCCTCCGCTCACAACTAATCCCTTTATGATATTATACCTATAATCGGTATAATTCAGTAGTTGAACAAATCTGGGCATTGTATGCCCAGGGAATAACCACAGTACTACATTAGAATTTTCACTCGTCAGAGTGTGTTCGGGTTCTTCATCGCCATCCTTTGATGGTTTGACTTCCACTTCTTCTGATGGAAAGATTCTCTTTAGTGCATCATGGTAAGGAATGTTATTTATAGGTGGATCGCTGAAAGTAAAATTTTTAAATATGCATTAGTTATATGGCATTTCAGAACATTACAAGTAAAAATTAAGCGCTCGTACCCCGCAAACACAGTGTTCTGTTAACGATCAATGTGTTAAGCAACTCAACTATGGCTGGTCCTTGGATGGGTAAACACTTTGTTGCATTTCTATTCACGAACCGTGCTTCGGAAGGCACGTCAAGCCGTTGGTCCCAGTTGCCATTAACATGGCAGTCGTTAAGTCAAATTAAAAGCCTTACGGGCGGCTTGCAAAATTTTAACAGTAAGTCACAAATTGCACCTGTCCTTCTCATGACGGCAATGGTATGAGTCCATTGCAGTCATCACTTGTTACATGGGAAAAATCTTTACGGTGAAATGAGGGCCTATATATGCCTCGGCCACCTCTTCGGGGATAAAGGCGTGAACGGAATATCGTAATATCGTTGGGACAACTCACACAACGCCATCTGATTCCAAACTAAGCAGAGATAACTGATAAACATACTTTATATTTCTAAATACATACATATTATAGATAAATAACACCCAGACACAGAATAAACCATCGTGCTCATCACACAAAGTTTTATCCTGGGTGGGAATCGAACCCACGACCTCTTGAGTAGCAGTCGGATACACTCCCACCGCGCCACAGAGGCAGTCAAAATACATTAAGATTAAGAAAAGATGTTCTTCGTTAATTCCCTGATTAGCAAGGAAACACTGATTTTTTTTATTATTATTATTTAATGGCCTGGTTTCTAAGACCTTGTAGCCAAATCTTATTTTTTATATCATATTTCTTCAATCTTATCTTCTAATTAGTCCTGTCCAGTCGATGTCGTGTCCTCAGGCTACGTCCTGGTCCTTGCCCTCAGTATAATGGTGATTCTTATACTAAGGTTGTCAGTGGACGTTTCGCGGCAAGAGAGAAAATAGCATTTCACTGCATATATATCATTGTCTTTCACTATTGCACGTTAACACAACTTTTATGTCCAAGAAACCACCACTCCCGCACATAAAACAAGATAAATGCACTAGTTTTAGAAAATAATATAAAGCAAGCGTCCGCACTTGTCACTCTTCCCGCCAAATGTCAGGAAACACTGATATAGGTAATACGCATAGATAACTTAACTGAAGAGATATAAAACAAGCGCACGGTGCTGACTCCCTTTGCAGAACGTACGTTCGTAATTTAGATTTCAGTGTACATAAATAATCTGCTTTATAAATGTAGTAATACATTTACTTCAGTCAATAATTGATGTAAAGTCAATCAGTGAAATAAGCATAAAGTTTGCATCGGCACATTAGTGTGCGAATTAATATTTGTATATGAATCGTATGTAGTACTCGTAGTGTAGGCAGTAGCGGAAGGAATTTGGCAAAACAGGTTAGCATAGTAAACGCTGCGTTCGCCATATCTCCTTAGTTTTCAAAGGTTGAAGGTCGGGTCGACCTTTGAAAATGCCGTAAGGTGAAACCGGTCAAGTTAAAAAGTAAATTTTGTGGAAAAGTACAAGTGTTTTATTCAAAATGTGTAACAAGTTCCACCAAGTGCAATCAATCAACAGTATAAACCGCCCATTGTACTCTCATCCATAGTTTTAACAATACTGTATGTTACGGTGTACAATAAAGAGTTATCTATATATCTTCTATGGTAATACGTACTTGTAAATAAGTGAAGTGAATATCCTGCCAGCGTGTGCCCTTGTACGGTCTATTTTCTCGACGGCCTGCTGAGCTACTCCGCACATTATATCCCTCACGACTTGAGGTGAGTTCAGGTGAGGAGCTTCCACGGCGCATTGACGACAGATCGATAACAAACCTACACGCGAATTTAAGTTAAACTAATCTATATACATAAAATAAAATACAGTCGTCTAGGTTACACCATTTATAACTCGAAAACGGGTAGACCGATCATTTTAACCCTTGATTTGTTAGATTTGTCTCTATCCCGAATAGCAAAATACAGAAAAATTACAATAACAATGAATGATATAAACGTTACTTTTCTCATACATTTTCTATTGATGCTGATTCTAAGGTGGTGCAAAGCTCGCTGAGACCTTTTTTTATATATTTGCATACTAGGCATAGATCTAAATACTATAAAATGTTAACCAATCAATATATCAGATATGTCGTTGAGAAAAGTGTATGGAGAAACGAAAAGAGGCAGTAGTAATAAGCGTGATGCATGGTGGAATGAGGAAGTGAAAGAAGCAGTTCGAATGAAGAAGAAAGCATGGTTAGACTACTTAGCCTCGCGGAATGATTTTAATATGAAAGAGAGATACAAGCTGCAAAAAGTTAACACGAAGGCACTGATAGAAGAAGCTCGTGAAAGGTGCAGAATGAAAGCCGATGAAAGGTTGTCGTCCAATTTCCGGGATAATGCCAAGCTCTTCTGGAAAGAGGTAGGCAAGACCCGGAGTTGTTCGGCAATCTGCAGTATGAATAAAGTGCTTAGTGTTACCAATGACGTCCTAACAGACCAAACTGACGTCCTGCAGAGATGGAGTGAATATTATGGAAAGATGTATGCAAGAAAAGACGGAGATGTCACATCGGGATGTAGAGCTCACTTCGATGCTCTGGATCCCGATGTCATTGAAGTCATTAGTATGAAAGAAATTGAACAAGCGATAAGAAGTATGAAATGTAGTAAGGCTGCGGGAAAAGACAGTTACTGCTGAGATGATCAAGTACGGTGGGTCGCGCGTCTGGGACACACTATGTCTGTTATGCAACTTGTGCTGGCGGACGGGTGAGGTCCCAGATGACTGGCGAATAGCAGTTGTAGTACCTATTTACAAAGGGAAAGGCTCGCGCCTAAACTGCTCCAGCTACAGGGCGATCAGCTTGGTCAGCTTAGCTAGTAAAGTGTATGCATATAACGGCAAGAATGCAAGAAAAGTCTGAAAGGTATTTATGGGAGGCTCAATGCGGATTCCGGCGTGGAAGAGGTTGCATGGATCAAGTGTTTTCTCTCCGCATAATCGCGGAGAAGTTTCTGGCTATTAGCCAGAAGGTTGTCTGCGCTTTTGTGGATATGGAGAAAGCATTTGATAACGTTGTGAGAGAAACTTTGTGGGATTTGCTGCCCGGATATGTATGGTGTGGACGGCTCGCTACTGCGGGCAATACAGTCGCTTTATAGAGATTACAGTCTCTATAAAGCTTGCGTGCGTGTAGGGGGGGATATGTCACCTCTTTTTGATGTCTGTACAGGCGTCAAACAGGGTTGTGTCATGTCCGCCTGGCTGTTCATAGTGTATCTGGACTTGATGTGATGATGTGGATTGTGATATGGGTGTGAATTTGGGTGACTTTAAAGTAAACTGTCTGCTGTACGCTGATGATGCAGTGCTCATGGCCTCATCAGAAGCCGACCTTCAGGCATTAGTCACTAATATGAAAGAGGAGTGTGAAAGTAAGGGTCTTCGCTTGAATGCAATTAAAACAAAGGTTCTAGTATTTGAAAGAGATGACGTAAGAACCAAATGCGAGATTAGGGTAAACCAGGAACGACTAGTGCAAGTTAATTAAATTGTGTATTTAGGGAGTATGTTTAGCGCGGATGGAAGATGTGATTCGGATGTAGAACGGCGAGTAGCTGTCGGATACAAGGTTAACGGTGCTTTGTCCCAGTTAGTAAAGCGACAAAGCACCGTAAAAGAAGCACGACTGGCGATTCATAACGCAGTGCTAGTGCCAACTTTGCTTTACGGTAGCGAAACCTGGGTATGTCAGCAGATGCATGAAAGTAAATTGAATGCTGTGGAGATGCGATCACTTCGAAAATTGTGCGGCCTTACTTTGGCCGACCGAATACGTAACGAAGTGATACGCAATATGGCAGGTTTGAATGAAAGTGTCAGCGTTAAGCTGGAAAAGGGCGTGCTCCGTTGGTTTGAACACGTCCAACGAATGAGTGAGGAACGATTGACGAAGAATATATATTGTGCGAAAGTAGAGGGTAGAAGAAGTCAGGGTAGGCCGAGACTTACATATGAAGACCACGTGAGCAGATTGCTTAAAAACGGAAAGGTCAAAAGTACTCGGATACCCAGACGTGCGTGTAGGAAGCGATTGATGAATCTTGAAGAAGCGAAAGAAGTATGCATGGATTGCGAAGCCTGGCGATCTGACCTCTCTGACTCCGTCAGGGATACAGCGTGAAGATAGTTAGTTAGTTTAGTTCGTTAAGAAAAAAAAGTAGAAACCTGAGATATCTAATGAGAATGATAAGCATCGAAACAAATATTGGCACTTTTTGTTACGTGTCGGACTAATGCCGACTTAAACCACACGGTGGCCTTCCATTTGTATATGGCCAGGAGTCCCGGATAAACCTTCGGAAGGATACCTCCAGGACTCCCAGTAGACTTTATCCGCCAACGCGGTATCGACTTCGGGGTTGGGGTGTTATCCCGCTTCTTTGGGGGTTATACACTACCACTGAATTACCCGAAACATCAAATCGTTGTTATACCAGTTCTAACAATATAAACTATATACATTCGCTTACTGCGACTTTGAGACGACTTATTTTTTGCACATTTGAACCGAATACTAAATAAGACTCCTTGAATTAACTCCTAGTTTTAGATTTTTACAAGGTGTCCTTGTAAAAATCACACAAGTGGTTCTGCTCACGTGATATTTAGCTATCTCCTTTGCGGTCAAATTTTGAATAAAACCCTTTCTCAGTGAATTTAACATTATAAGAGTTGTATACCCTAAAATATTAGGTTGGGGAAAAAGTCTTTTCGCATTTAGTATGTAAATGGCTGTACTATTTTTATCTGGCTGATTTTGATAACATTAAAAAGGTTACATTTTAAAAAAAGTAACAAATTAGTAATAATTTGTTTCCCGGTATTTTTCTTTTGTTTTTCTTTCAGTCAAAATGAGTGAATCTAATGAAGAAATTTGATACATTTTAAAGTTTTATTACAAAAAGGGGAAAAATGCAACGTAAGGTGCGAAAAAAATTTGTGAGGTTTATGGACCTAATACAGTGTCAGCAAGAGTAGCACAAAATTGGTTTAAGCTTTTTCAATCCGGGAATTTTGATGTTAAAGATGCACCTCGCTCTGGTCACCCTGTTACAGATAAAATTGACGCAATTTTTTAAAAAGTGGGGCAAGATCGGCATATCAGTACGACGTAGCTGAAGAAGTTTTGACCCATTTGAAATAAGCTGGGTTTACAAAAAAGCTCGAAAATTGGGTGCCACACGAACTCACTGAAGGAAACCAAAAGAACCGTGTACTCATTTGCGAATCTTTATTGAGACGTAATGAAACTGAACAGTTTTTAAAGAGATTGATAACTGGTGATGAAAAGTGGATCACGTAAGACAAGAACGTGCGAAAAAGGTCGTGGTCAAAGGTCGGTCAGGCTTTACAGACTGTGTCAAAACCCGGGTTAACTCGCAATAAGGTGATGCTGTGTGTATGGTGGGATTGGAAGGGCATTGTTTATAATGAGTTTTTACCGCCGGGCAGAACCATTGATTCGGATCTTTACTGCCAACAACTGATGAGATTAAAGCAAGAAATTGAGAGAAAGCGGCCGGAAATGATCAATAGAAAAGGTGTGGTCTTTCATCACGATAACGCTAGACCACACACATCTTTGGCCACTCAGCAAAAATTAAGATAGTTTGGCTGGGAGGTGTTTAACCATCCGCCATATAGCCCTAATCTTGCAACTTCAGATTTCCACCTGTTTCGATCTCTTCGAATTCTTTAGGCAGTGTCAGGTTAACATCAAGAGAGGACTGCCAAAACTACTTGTCACGTTTTTTTGATCAGAAGTCCCAAAATATCTACAACAATGGGATCATGTCACAACCCGCAAGATGGCAAAAAGTTGTTGAGCAAAATGGTACATATATATTATAATTAAATGTAAATTAACTTTTAAAAAATGTCTTGAATTTTTATATAAAATGCGAAGAAACTTTTTCCCCCAACTATTATTCTAGTTTCAAGGTCAATGGATTTCGGTAATACTAAAAACTTATACTAACCAGTCATACTAGCTTCCCTGACCCAAGCGCCGACATCCCCTCTCATATCAATCGTATACTCAGACAAACAATCCAATAACGCACCAACAATTTCAACCACATATTTCTCCACGGAAAGAATTCCTAGAGTTTGACACACTTCAGTCAAACCAATGACTGCGTCGCGACGGGCCTCCGCCCATTTCTGCGTGGACTCTGTCACTCTTGTGCACTCGATAAGGGATTGGATCACTGTCTGTAGATGTTCGGTGAGAACGAATTTCGGTAGTGATCCTGTAATAACACGTACATTTCAGTACACTAGAGGTCGCCCATTGGTTAAAATTTCACGATTTCCTTCTTTATTTTAATGTTTTTCCGGTTACTAAATTATTAGTAACGAAAAAACATTTAAAGCCCTCATTAGGGGCTGACACGTTACTGCAGTGCTTCGGGGATGTTTGCAGAGGCTGGCAATAAACAGTTTTGCAGCTATTTTAAGAGGTCGCATCGCATCCCTGATTGATCGGGTAAGGGGCAGCTCCAACACTCATGCAGAGTGTTGCGGCGAGGCTAGACGATGGCAGTGCTATTATGCAGCACTGGGCACGTGTACACCTCGCCAAAGACACAAAAAATTATTATGTCCATTTTGAATAAGTTATTATTATTTTCATTGTATTAAAATCGTATTTTGTTAATTAACATAGTTATGAAGTCCTTTGTTATTAACACATTGGGTAATAGCCTGAAAAAAAAATATAATCCCTACCTGGATTTGGAGCCAGAAATCCGCTATAATTAGCTGTTAGGAGCCGATACGATTTGGCTTATTATTATCGGCTTCATTGAAAGTGACTATCATCGGACTCTGCACACCTCGCGCCTGCATCGTTGCCTCGACTATTAATCAGCAGGAATACCACTTGCAGGTGAGGTCGACTGGACCCCTGAAATCTTGGTTATTCAACAATAATTATTTCATTTAGGTTTGAACTTATGCATTTTATATAAACAAACAATAGCTTGCACTTGTACTTCATGTCAAATTTAATGTTCATCCGTTCGCCCAATTCTAATTTCTACACGTGAATAATATTCCGTGTTGACTATTGCGCATTTTCTGAAAACTTCGTAGTACGCAAGCGCAAAGAATAATTGTGTTCTATCCATATTCTCTAAGGCCCAATCCTATTTATAAATATTTCTCCTTTTTCTGTTGCTTTTACATTACGTAGAATTTTCACCAATAAATATATGTCGCTATAGATCAGAAGGAGGAACGAATGGACTTACCGACAGCTCTAGCATAACCCATTCTCAACACTAAACCATTCACACCACTGCTCGACAACTGCTTACAGTATTTCTCTATCAATTGTTTTCGTTTCTCTTTAGCAGTCATCTCGCCATATTTCAGGCGGTCATCGCATAAATATTGGTCGAAAACAAGTGGCAACGCGAATATAGCCTTCTCTCGTATGACTTGAACTTCATGGGATAAGCTTTCTTCGATCAAATTCAGCCAGTCATCTAAAATTACAAATGATTTCATCTGGGTATTAGAATAAAAGTGTTTAACGCAATCAGCCAAAAGGGAAAATTGGACAAAGGTGTTAGGACGCAAGGTGATAGGAAGGAAAGAAGAAATGACATTTGGTCAATTGTACAAATGGTATGCATGGGTAACTGTGTGGCAGCGTCGAAAATGGCCACTAATCCAACCCCTATAGACAGTGGAGTGGTACAATCCGATCAGTGTCCAAAATTGCCTTTTGTACATTTTAAATTAATTGAAGCGCTCGTGGCTCTGCGGTCTCAGTGTTCTATAAACGATCACTGAGTTACGCAACTTTCACTATGGCTGGTACTCGGATGGGTGACCACTTTGTGGCATTTACATTTGCGAGCGTTTCCGTGCTTCGGAAGGCACGTTAAGCCGTTGGTCCCGGTTGCCAGTAAAATGGCAGTCGTTAAGCCTGGTAGCCACAACCTGCATCTGTCTATTTCAACACGGCAATGGGCTCATCACCTATTACGTAGGACAGAAATCCACACGGTGAAAAGTGGGCATATGCCTCTGCCGCCCCTTCGGGGATAAGGCGTGATGGATATTTTACATTTTAAATTTAACATTGAGATAGTTACTGTGTCATTTAATTCTACAGGCGTTTAGGATCATTGTAACTATAGTCTTAATTTACTTGCAGTCTCTGGTTAAAATCATCCATAGGCTATGGTGACCACTTTCAATCAGGTAGGCAGTTTGCTTGTCTAGCACTTTAGTAATATAAAAAAAACTAAGAAAAGTAATAGTAAGGTAAATAAATGAGACAACTCACACAACGCCATCTGATTCCAAACTAAGCAGAGCTTGTACTAGTGTAACCAGATGACTGATAAACACAGAATAAACCATCCTGCTCATCACACAAAGTTTTATCGTGGGTGGGAATCGAACCCACGACCTCTTGCGTAGCAGTCGGATACACTCCGCGCCACAGATGCAGTCAAGTAAAAGTCAGTCAACGTAATAGGCTAAGGAGACAACTTTTGATCAGGGTCGTATGCTTATCTGACAAATTACTGGAATATAAAACTTTAGGTCTGTATTATTCTTCAGTTAAATAACAAATATTACTTACCAATGATTTCATGTCCATGGAAGGGGGCCCCTGCTAACGCCAATGAAGCGATGCAATGACAGCATCCCTGACGCATCAGCTCTCCGCCTAAACCACGGAACTGTTGGCGAGATCGCAGCGATGGCACTATATCGCGAACACTTACAGAGATATCTTCAGATATCAATGAGTCAGCCTTCTTACCTAGAAAGAATAGGTATTATCATTGAATAAGAAAATAATAGAGTTTTTAAAGTCTTCGTTTATACCTAAACTATTTATTTAGAGTCCACTGGTGCTAAGGATTAGAGGAAAACCAATATTAGGTCTGTCCATTTAGATGGCAGTGAGGCGTGGCCACTACTGGATCGACACAAGAAGGAGCTGCGTGTCACGGAAATGAAGATACTGCGATGGATGTGCGGAGTCACGCGGGTGGACCGCGTGAGGAACTCTCGCATCCGACAGACAAGTTGCAAGAGTGTCGCCTTCGTTGGTATGATCACGTCTTGCGGCAACCGCCGGGCTACGTAGGAAACGCAATATCGTCAGCATACATGAGCAACCATGGAAGCTGCTCATGCGAGTTTCTGATGCTGTGGTCTAATATTATACTGAACAGAAGCTGACTAAGGAACGAACCCTGGTACCCCGACGGTGATGGGGAAGGGTTTCGTGTCGCCAACAGCAGTCCGAACCATGGAATCGGAGTCACAGTACATGTCCCGGATAGTGTCAATATAGACCTCAGAAACCCCTTTGGACCGCAGTGCCCACCAGATCATCGCACGAGGAACACAGTCGAAGGCCTTCTGCATGTCTAGAAACATGCAGTGCAAACATACATAAGTGTTCTTCGACCTGTATTTCTCTGCGACAACCTTCAGGGCAAAAACAGGGTCCGTGGTCCCATGACCAGGGCGAAACCCATATTGACACTCCGAGAGAGTACACTCCTGCCGGATCCGAGAGTCTATAATCCTCTCGAAGATCTTCATGGTGTGGGACATCACCTTTATACCGCGGTAGCTCCCGCACTCCTGCACTGACCCCTTACCTTTGAAGACTGGAGTAATAATACTCAGTCTCCATTGGTTTGGGATCTGCCCGCTGAGGAGTATGCGGTTAAAAAGGTTTGTTAAGATGCCCACACCGCGAGGACCCATCGCCTTCCAGGCTTCGATGGGGACTCCATCGGGTCCGACAGCTTTCCGATTCTTCATGCGGCGAAGCGCAGTCAGAACTTCTCCAGGCGTTACCGGTGGCACTAGTCCCTGATTCGGAGGGAGGTCCGGAGACTGCACCTCTTTGTGCTGTTTATTAAGCAGCTCGTGAAAATACTAGCGCCATCTATCCTTTACTGCGAAGTCTTCGCTTAACAGTTTGCCCTCAGGGTCTTTTACACAGCGACACTTGGATATATCCTGTGCCGCTTTGACCCTGGAGCGCGCCAGCTTATAGATGAGCTTCTGCCCCTCAGACGATTCCAGCTTATCATACAGAGGTTGTAAGTGGTCTCGTCTGGCTCTGGCTACAGCCGTTTGTGGCGCGCTTGGCAGCCCTGTACGCGCCGCGGTCTTCAGGAGATCCGGTCGCTTGCCACTTTTTAAAGAGGGCTCTCTTCTTCCTAGTCTCCCTCTGGACTGAATCGTTCCACCACCAAGTTTCCTTGTCACATTTGCGTCCACCCTTAGACTCACTGAGCACCACCTTCGCCACTCCAAGGATGGCCGCCTGAACTTTGTCCCAGTAATCTTTAACTAGTTGGCCTTCAGTGTCGGTGCACTTGTCACCGACAGCTGAGACGAACTCCTGGGACCTAGTTTCATCAAGCAACCACCATCTGATGGGGCGCTGGCACCGCTCGATGCGTTTGCCTTTGGGCTTCACGCAGAGGTCCATGACAAGGAGGCGGTGTTGTGCAGTAAGACTCTCTCCGGGTATGACCTTGCAGTTGGCCACCTTGCCGATGCTGTGTCGCCTAGCGAGTAGGAAATCGATCTGAGTTGTACGCCTCCCGCTCTTGTAGGTGATGAGATGTTCGGATTTCTTTTCAAATACGTGTTCACAATGGCCAGATCGGCAGCCGCACACGTTCTGAGGATAGTTTCTCCGTCAGCGTTGCCGGAGGGTGCCGTATCCAAAACCACCATGAACACGCTCAAACTTCTCACACCTCTCACCCACATGACCGTTTAGGTCGCCGCCCAAAACGATTCCCTGTGACAACGGAATGCTCCGAAGCACTCCCTCGAGTTGGCCCCAAAACGACATCTTATCGGCGTCGCTACAACCGGCCTGTGGCGCGTAGGCACTTATCAGGTGGGTAATAATCCCATCGATAAGCATCCTCACGATCATAAGCCGGTCGCTACAGCGTTTCTCCTCCAAGATGCCGCTCTGCAGCCCCTCTGAGAGCACCACGACCACCCCGTTCTCCCCACCAGGAGCACCCGTGTAATACAGCTTGTACCCGTTCTGCAAGGGCCGGGCTCTGTTGCCCTTCCACAGAGTCTCCTGCAGGAACACCACGTCCACCCTCCACCTGGAGAGTACTTCGGCCAACTCTACCGCACGCCCAGTCAGCGTGCCAATGTTCCACGATGCGAAGCGGATACGGGTTGGGGCTAACTTCTTTAGCCGTGCTGGCCCAACACACGGTAGCCCTAGCCCACTTGCCACAGGAGTTGGGCGGGGCTCCTGCGCGCTGTTTTGCGGCGGCGCCCTATCCCTAGCAAACTTCCTATAATTCACTTCCATTATTTGTTTTGGCGGGTGGCTTTTATGGGAGCGACGCCCTCAGACCTCCCAACCCCAGAGGGGAAAGCCAGCACCTGAGCCTCGTCCGTTAATCAGCAGGTGCACGCACTAGCACGGGAGGTTGACTTGGGCCCCGAAGATCTTGGTGGGGCCCCTTACACCTTCGTCGTACCGTGCGAAGTGGAGGAGTAAAACTAGAATAGCGGACCCCGGGCGTCGCGAGTCGCAGCTGGGACAGATGCTCTGATGATGTTGACGGTGCTAAGGATTAGATGAGAATGTCAGGATGGAATTCTATTACAGGCTGTAATAAGAGCCCTGGTTTCTCACCAAAGCAGGCTGACCCTACCGCTGATTGGAAGTCGAAGCTTCTTTGTTTGTGTTAGTTTGTTAAATATTTGACGGAGCAGTTCATCAACTGCTGTTGCAAATATTCATAGGTTACGGTGACCACTTATCATCGGTTGCCTCCTAGATGGATTTAGTAACTGCGTTGACTTTAATAAAGGCCTCCGCAGAATAGCTTCTTTTAGTATCCGCAACCGGCGACTTAGTAGCTTAGTGGAAAAGCCAGATGCAGCGACCGAGCGCGACAGAGTATTGACACAGTCTCAAAGTTGCCGGTTGCGGATAGTAAAAGAAGCCAGTGTGCGGTGGCTCTTAGAGTAGCTATGTTTTGGCTTATGTTTGGCATCATTGGAAGCGACTGCCGTCTGACCTCTGAATCACGTAAGGGTGCCTGCGTAGATACCATTAGTCGGCAGGTGCACCGCTGGCACGTGAGGTCGTTTGGCCCCGCATTCCAAGTAGGACTTTTTACATTATCCTACTAATATTATAAACGCGAAAGTTTGTAATAATTGATGTTTGTTACTCTTTCACGCAAAATCTACTGAATGGATTTTGATGAAACTTTACAATAATATAGCTTACACATCAAAATAACACATAGGCTACTTATTATCTCGGGAACAAGTTCCTGTGGAAAACGAGAACGGGAATCCTTCACCACGCGTGCGGAGCCGCAGGCGCCAACATTACATGATAGTACTTACCATTAGCTAAGTTAGCTTGAGACAAAGCATAAATGGCTTCTCCAATAGCCAGTATAGCCCCATGTCGCACATTCAGATCTATAGACTCAGTTTTGTTCACAAGTTTTGGTAGCACTACCGTCGCGACGTAATCGGGTATCTGTAATTACACATTCCATATTTGTAACCTATTATTTGACTACCCCGTCAGGGATACAGCGTGAAGATAGTTAGTTAGTTTTTTTAGTTATTACGTGTTACCAAATAATATTGACTAAGTGCAAGTGTTAGGTTTAAGTCTCTGTCTACCCCTTCAAAGGTATACGCGCGATTATTCGTGCACATTTGTAACTCAAAAGTATATAAGTAGCACACAATTATAAATAAGAAGTATATAAGTAGCACACAATTTATCATAAAATTCTTACTGGTGACATCCCTAAAATTGAAAGCTTTTAACAATTTTGTAATTTAATAAATGGGTTTGAAGGTATGATTTAAAAAAATAAAAATAATACTAGATATAAACTACTTAACCTAAGTCCTAAATAAGACTGAAATTATTAACTGTCATACTGACTTTACTGTCAAATTTAATGGTCTTAATTTGGAATTATCTCAATCATAGACAAAGCCCGATTAATACTCATGCCTTAAATATTATTCTTGTAATGAGGTTTGTTGATGAGAAACGTGTTGATTACAAAAAAAAAGTTTAAGGAATGAGAGCTGGCTTTGTTATAAAAATGGTTCAAAAATGATAAAAAGTTATTCAGATAGAAATCCAGAAATGCATAAGTACAAAAATGGTCAATGAGAGACTCTTATACCTTAAAATCAGTTCAGTAGTTTAGGCGCTACGATAAAACATACATACAAAGACTAATAACTTTCGTGAGCCTTGTTCATTATTACTAACTAAACGGTTTTACTCACGTCCAATTTTCGGGATAGCCCGACAAGTTTCGGACCTAACGGAAGACCTTTTTCAAGAGAAGTGTCAAGCTACTTCGAATATAATCTATCTATCCCAAATTTACACGTGAGAGAGTGAGACCGTTTAGTTAGTAACAACATACATAGACTGTCAAAATAATTATTCGGTCGGAAAAACAATAGGATTCATTTACAGATAATAACAAATTGGGAGGGACAAACTATCTTAGCTCAATGAATACCTACTTAGAGCAATACGATCAGGCACAAAGATGTGTTATAATATCTACTAATGGGACTGCTACTGCGTCCGCAGAGGCACTCAAATGGCGCAAATACCCAAACTTTGCTGAAAATTATGTATTTGAACCGTTTGCGGTCGAAACTCTTGGTCCGTGGCGTATTAGTACAAAGCTTCCTTTCAGAGCTCTATCTAAGCTTTTGGTCAATGGTTCTCATGATCAGAGGGCGGGCTTGTACTTGGGTCAAAGGCTCAGCATTGCTATTCAACGTGGCAATGCTGCCAGCATTCTGGGTTAGGTTGTTGCTGACAGTGATGCGAAAGAGTTTTTTTGATACCAATATTTTTTTTTATATATGTAAATATTCCTTACCTTCGTTTTTTTTAATATGTGTAAATTTTATAGTATCTGTAAGTTGTAAGTATCTACTAAATACAGAAAGGAGACTATGCCTAGTACCGAACCAATCAGAGTAAATAATTATTCGTGTCCCAAAATCTTCACGCACATATCATATGTATACTCAGAGTTTAGCGAGACAGACCTTTACATTATTATTATCGTCTGATAGCGTATACCTATACGCAAATGAATTATATATGCAGCCCGGTTTTATATTGACATACCTAACTTTTTTAGCCTATTCATGATTTGTCTTTAACATCACACGGGATGACTAATCATGATTAGGACAATAAGTATGGATTAAAAAGGTAGGTAACAATGAGAGTACCGGCCGGCTTACTTAATTTCTTGAGCTCTGTACACAAAATTAAAACATGTACGACGACGGAAAATAGTGCAACAGTAATCTTTATCTTAAAATAAAAAATAAAATAAATAAATATCCATCACGCCTTATCCCCGAAGGGGTGGCAGAGGCATATTATATGCCCACTTTTCACCGTGTGGATTCCTGTCCCACGTAATAGGTGGTGAGCCCATTGCCGTGTTGAAATAGACAGACGCGGGTTGTGGCTACCTGCTGTTGAATTTTTTAAGCCGCCCATAAGGCCTTCAACCAGGCTTAACGACTGCCATTTTACTGGCAACCGGGACCAACGGCTTAACGTGCCTTCCGAAGCACGGAAACGCTCGCAAATGTAAATGCCACAAAGTGGTCACCCACCGAGTACCAGCCATAGTGAAAGTTGCGTAACTCAGTGATCGTTTACAGAACACTGAGACCGCGGAGCCACGAGCGCTTCAATCTTTATCTTAAAGACATTTCTTCCAGCAGAGCCACAAATGGAGAACTTGAAGACCTTTCAAGGCCGGGTTGCTCTAAGAATGAATACTAAACTAACTATCTTCACATTGTATCCCTAACGGGGTAGTCAGAGAGGACAGATCGCCAGGCTTCGCAATCCATGCATACTTTTTTCGCTTCTTGTAGAATGAATACATACTAATTTAAACGTATACTAACCTTAACAGCTAATTTATTGAGAGCCTTAGCTGCGATTTCACGGATAGCGCAATCCCAGTGTTCAACTTTCAAGTCGACGAGATGATCGACAAGCGGCTGGGTGTATTCCGGGTAGGCGGCCACTTGTGGTGCGATTACTAAGTACGCGTTATTCCGTGGACCGACAGACTGGAAGTCAGCAGTGGTGAGTACATCAATGCCGTGTGGAAACATGCCATGCCTGCCAACGTTTTCCTGGTAAGCAGCTGATGCTGCTCGTCGACAGTTTATCTGAAAAGTATAAGGTTTTAAAGGTAGGGAATAAAATATACTTTTCACTTGCTCTGAAATTGCTTATTTGTGACAGGATATAAATTATATTCAGGACATAGAATTATATTTGGTGCAGCCTATATCCTGCACAACTAAGCACTTTCCTCGCAATCGAAGTGAAAAAGCAGAGTTTATAACTCGTCCACAAAACCATTTTATTCTCGACATTACTATCAGCCTAGCCCAGCCCCGACATTAATATCACCTTCGGATCCGGCTGCTAAAAGTCTCGGATAAAAGTGGTTCGTTTTGTGCACTTGTAAAATCTACAATAGTTTTCTAGGTTACATACATACACATTGTCACGGCTTTATCCCCGAAGGGGTAGGCAGAGGCATCCTATACGCCCACATTTCACTTAACAGGTGGTGAGCCCATTGCCATGTTGAAATATACAGGTGTAAGGGACTCTACCAAGATCTCTTGGACACAAGTGACCTTACCTGCTAGCGGTGTACCTGATGATTAACATACGAGGCAACTACGCAGACGGGTTTGGAAGGTCAGACGGCAGTTCCTCACAATAATACCAAAAACAAAAGCCAAACGATAGCTGTCACATTATTACAAGGAGATATATAATTCAACCAAATCACCCTCGCGGCTTCATCCGCGACATATTTCGAACCCCGTATCACCCAATTCATCTCGTCATTTATTAATTTTACAATACATACTGTATGAAAATTTGCCACAATTATGATTTCTGCTCCACTCTCCTGGGTAGTAGCATGAATATATATAGCTTATAAGCCTTTGTCGATAAATGAGGTATCCAAAAGAAAAAGAATTATTCAGTTCGGTACAGTAGTTTCTGAGATTGAGCTTTCAACAAAACAAACAAACAAACTTCAGCTTTATATATTAGTATAGATTAAAGATACAAGCTAGAATATTTATAAATTTTTAATAAAGTGAAATAAGAAAATTTGATTCGAGACGGAGATTGAACCCGTGACCTTTGCCTTCAGAGTTCAATCCCCGTCTCGAATCAAATTATCTTTTTTCACGTTATTAAAAATGTATGAGAAATTTAGCATAATAATTGCTTTAAAAATTTATCCATAGAATATGTATGTACTTCTCTATCGAAACACGCCGTAGAGATGAGCGCGTTGGCTAGCGACGTAGCGTGCGGCGCTAACGCTGCGGCGTCGTATGCTCTCGCGAAGGCCCAGGCGGCGTGACAGGCCGCGTCCCTTGCCGCGCGCCCCCCTCCCCCCCCTCCTGACGTGATGCGCGCCTCGTCGCGACGTAGGGCCGCCCCCACCCGGGCCACGCCGGCCCCCACTTGAGGCGGCGACAGTAACCCACGACGAGCTGTGTGAAATAACTATGTGTTATTTCTCAGTTGCGTACAAAAAAAAGTTGAAAGGGTTCCGTAGCAGCAAGAAATGTTTATATTTGAGTTGATTCAAAGAACGGTAAATTACGGTTTACGGTTTATGACGTATTAAAAAAAACTACTAGATTTCGTTCAAACCAATTTTTGGTGGAAGTTTGTATGGTAATGTACATAATTTTTTTTTTAATTTTATCATTCTCTAATTTTAGAAGTTACAGGGGGTGGCGAAAAACATTTTAGCATGTTGGAAGTGCCGCTCGCGCAAACTATTCAGTTTAGAAAAAAAAAATTAGAAACCTCAATTTCATTTTTTAAAGACCTATCCATTGATACATGTATGGGTTAGATGAAAAAAAATTTATTGAGTTCAGTTCTAAGTATAAATTTTGGGGGCTCCCCCCAAAATTGTTTTTTTTTGTTCTCAACTTTTGTGTGAAAATCTTAATGCAGTTCACAGAATACATCTACTTACAAAGTTTCAACAGTATAGTTCTTATAGTTACAGACATGACGAATCCATAAGGGTTCCGTTTTTTGCCATTTGGCTACAAGACAAAGTTAAACAAACTTGGGAGATAAATCGACATCCACTCAAAACGAAAAAGGGTCCAAAATCCACGTGCTGGGTTAGATCATGAGTCTGTTGGTGTTAACTCTCAATTGCAGCTAAATCAATTCTGGTAGTGATGTGGCCCTTGTCTCAGATTTTACATCAGAACTTTTTATTTACTTTTAAAGCATGGAAAATGGCCAGGTCAAGAGTACCCGTAACCGGCGAGCGTGTATGAAAACACACATGAAAGTAGAAGAAGCGAAAGCTGTATGTCTGGATCGTAGCAAGTGGAAAGCCATAGTCTCCGCCTACCCCGATGGGAAACAGGCGTGATATAAATATATGTATGTATATAAAGCATAAAAGTGAATAGAAAGGACGAAAGAAAGAAAGAAGAAGAAATTGGGATTTCCAACATATGAATATTATGAATCTTCCCAAAATTTCTCTAGTTATATGACCTTATTTGACACTCGCAGCTTCGCCAACGTAGTGGAGACACGGGTACCGTTTCCCACAGAATCTTATTCCCGGCATAAAAAGTAGCCTATGTGTTATTCTGATGAATTATTTGTATTATTATGAAGTTTCTTCAAAATTAATTCGGTAGTTATAGCGTAAAAGAGTAACTAACCTACATCCCTACAAACTTACTCGTTTATAATACTAGTAGGATATGTTATTCTAACATATAAGCTATATTATTGTTAAGTTTCATTAAAATTGATTCAGTAGTTTTGCGAGTAAGCATACAGTAATTTTTAGTCAATATAATTTTATATGGATAGTATTTCACGACGTCGAGGGGGATTTAAAACCGCGTCCTTGCCCTATTCGGAGTCCCAGTCCGCTAAGCTAGCGCACCACACTCAAAAGTATAAAAATAAAAAATAATTTCAGTCATCATAACATTTTCACATAAGTATTACCTAGTTCTGCCAACGCCATACAACCCCCATGCCACGCCGTTTCTCGTTCATGGTCTGCAAAGAGCGTCAGAACACACTCGCATACATCAGCAGCGGCGACAGCCGGCAGCCTCGCTCCGATTCGTCCTACGCCTTTAGCCGCTGACCACCGCACTACGGTGTCGTCGTCACGTAGAGAACATAGTAGAAGTTCTACTACTTCTTCTACCTTTGAATCAGAAATAGTGACAGTATTATTAAGCGGTAATTATACATGTGACTAAGAAATCTTCGCGCGAATACACAATACGAATATTGGATAATCGTGTGAACGCAAAGCTAAGTGTTCTAAACGCGTAATGGCGATGAAACATGTGATCATGTGAACTGCGAACGCCACTACGCGATAGTCGCACCGTTTACTCGCGCGATGGTCGCGTATTCACGTTCTATTAGGAGTCCTTCGACATAAATATGTTTGAAAATGCGTTCATAAAAACTCAGTTCTTGTGTATAAATTTAAAAACATTTAATTCGCGCAATCAAACTAGGAAAATCGCACTTTTAATACAAGTTAAATTTATTACTTTATTAAGCTAAAAGTAATTGGTATGCAAAATATTTCTTAACTTTTTTAAAATTTTCGAAGCGCTCGTGGCCCCGCGGTCTCAGTGTTCTGTAAACGATCACTGAGTTACGCAACTTTCACTATGGCTGGTCCTCGGATGGGTGACCACTTTGTGGTATTTACATTTGCGAGCGTTTCCGTGCTTCGGAAGGCACGTTAAGCCGTTGGTCCCTGTAGCCAGTAAAATGACAGTCGTTAAGCCTGGTTGAAGGCCTTATGGGCGGCTTGAAAATTTCAACAGCAGGTAGCCACAACCTGCGTCTGTCTATTTCAACACGGCAATGGGCTCACCACCTATTACGTGGGACAGGAATCCACACGGTGAAAAGTGGGCGTATAATATGCCTCTGCCACCCCTTTGGAAGTAAGGCGTGATGGATATTTAATAATTTATATTTTTTAAAATTTTAAAGTTCTGGACGCGAACCAGCGTCTTCTGGTTCAACGCACTAGATGCGTTTAACAACTACACCACCGTGACCGTGACGCTAAAAGCGAGCTGCTTAAGACGTAAAGGAAAAGTATAGATCTCATTTTTAATAATAAAAAAAGGAATTACTTCTTGAGGTATATCTTGATCATCATCATCTGGAGGAGAGGTCATAGGCTCAGTATCACCAGAAGCCGCAGCTCCCCCCAAAGTAACGGCCAGTGACCTAGACCCGCGGGTGTATCGCCATGATGCTACTCGTGGTCTTAGGAATGTCAAACCTAGAGAGATAGTTTATATACTTAAAGAATCTATTGCGTGCAAAGCTCTGTTTAGTCTTGGGGTCCTTGGGTCTTTGGGCCACAACCCAACCTTACCTGCTAGTTTTGCACCTGGTGACTAAAGTCTCACAATGCAGAGAAAGCAAACTTGAAGCAAAACTCTGTACTATCCTATCTAGCCAGTTTGGTACAGTAAGGTCCAATACCATCCCAATATGATTGGGAGAGGCATGCATCAAATAGTGAGGACTGTGTTGTCTGATTTGATTGAGTCTCATATAGTATGAGTGTCTCCTGAATTGATTGTGTGACAAGATGGTTCAGAGACAGTAATATAATAAAAAAAAATATCAAACCTATTCTCTGCACAATTTTAACACCATACTTCCTAACTAGCATAGCTTTATGGTGGTGATATTTTTGATTGGTGACCCACTCAAGTAGCTTAGGCGCAAAGGGTAACAAATCATCTCTCTTCCCGTGCTTGAGAACGGCAGCAACAGCTGCTAATACTCCATAATGGATAGTATCTTCTTCTTGAATATTGGAATGTAGATCGCAGGCCCAGTCAAAGAATGTACCCATGTATAATTCTTTTACATCTGACCTGAAATTAAACATGTATCTATGTTGAAAACACGGTTCTATAAATGGAAAAACATGAGCTAAAATTCACACTTCTTAATTAACAGGACTTCAAGTTGCACTGTGATAAAAGATACACACAAACTACTACACTACATTTCTGCATTAGTGCTATACATTTTTCAAAGTATAAGTAATGGGTAACAATATATAAGTATAGGGCCCTTAAGGAGTTGGAAGGTTAGACAACATTTGGTCCTAACACTGGCGAATATCAAAAACCAAACGATAACTTTTTGCAGTAGGAAAGTATGAGTGGGCCCCTGGCTTCAAATCAAGGAAGAGTGTGTAAGCACCTGGGAAAAACACTAAGATGAAAGAAGAAAGAATTTATCAAAGTACCTTATTAAAAACTTAGAAGCCAAGTAAGCACTGGCCTCTGCACATGAATCCTTGCAGAGTGCATATGTTTTACATATGTTGAGTATTCTTTCCATAACTGTCAGTTGCTTTAATCCAGCAGCAGCATCTGAATAACATTATAAGGTGTAATTTAGCTTTTGTAAATAGGCACCATCAAGATATCAAGAAGTCCAAGCTGACCATACTTTTGAGCTAATACTCCTGAACAGAGGAGAGATTGGCACAGGTGTCTATAGAGATGTGGGTAGGTATATAGCAATTTCAACACAGTACAGTACAGCTCTCAGCAGCAACCAAGAAAATCAGGTATACCAAAAATAATATTTTGCAATTATCCTATATATAATCAAATTACAACTTGACAGGTCCAAAATATCTTAATTACTCTCTCGAAACTGTCTGAACAAAAATCCAATTCACAGTCACATCTAGCAGCTCACAATAGCACACCACTGACTATCAATTCAGGTATGGTTTGGATGTAAGTATGAAGATTGAAATACATACCAAAAGTTATTTATTCTAATTATATGACACTCTGAATCACCCAATGGACAAAGTAAATATTTTGATAACTAGAGAGTAGTATATAATAGAAGAGTTATTATTCAATATTATACCATGTCTATAAATAATCTATAATAAAAAAATATATAATTTTACCTGGCTGTCCTGGTGCAAATCCATCTAGTCTGCTCATATGAAAAGGAATTATTACTACTATAGAAAGCCATAGAAGTAAGACAAATCTACTCCTCCAATTCTCTTTGTCTTTTGGGTCCTGGGCTTCAAGGAATGACAACACTGTAAGGAGATCTGAAACCTGTGTTGGAAAATAGACTATAACTAGGTAAATAGTTATTTTTAGTAGGGCCATTGACAAATTACTAAAATAATGGACATTTAACAACAATAATTTGAATAGTCCAACATTTATCAACAACATATTGAAAGTTTTATTTGAAATGTTATAGAATTATCCAGTTGTAATTATGAACATCAGTTTCAACAACAATTCAAAGGTGATGTACTCTGAGCTGTGGGTTGAACTATCATCGCAATACCTAAGCCCTGGTATAAATTAAAAATAAATTTTAAGCAATGCTAACATACCTCATGGGGTAGATGCCGTACAACCACTTTATATCCTCTAACTCGGATAATTTGATACAAGTAATTAAAAGTAGCGTGCTTCAACTCTACTGGGGAATCCTTATCTTTAATCAAGCTCAGAAGCTTGGAAAGAATCGGATCCAAGTGAGGATCAAGAAGATGAGGTTGCTCATAATATTGTTTAAGTATTGCATAAAGTTTATCATATTCTAACTCTAAAGTTGGCATGTTATATATATTTTTAACATTATCGATCATGTTCATCACATCTTCAACCTCTGAAAAACTCTCTAGAGCACAACCGAGACCAATATTGTCACAGTCTTCATCCCGGTTTATGTCGACTTCGAGTCCAACCATTTTTGTTTCGTCTAAATATCTGTCTGTTCTTTGTAAATATTAAAGATTTGTTAAGTAATTTCAATTCCTGATGAAATTCAACTTATGGTAAATAGCGGAAACCTTGGTTTTGATTCAATTGCTATTGAATTTCTTGGTACCTATTGAATATATATTGTTTCTTTTTTGCTTTTATTTAGAAATGACAATAGATTTTTTTTTTTAGTTGTCTTCGCCCATCTTGGGCAGGCAAAGGAAACTTAGTCCATACAGCCTAGTCTTCTCTTTATTTTTCTTGTTATTATGTTTTAGTCCTGTCTAGTCGTTTTTCGATGTCAAGTCCTCATTCTAGGTCCTAGTCCGTGCCCCAATAAGGCAGTGGATCCCTTATTGCAGCTCTCTATGGAAATTTGGCTCTAACACAAACAACACCGCTATTTATTGCAATATATAACTTTCCTTCACTAATGCACTTTTCCGAACTCTTTATGTTTAATATTCCACCATTATTAAACACAAAAATACAGATTTTACACTAGTTTTTGAAAATATTATACAACAAACGTGCGTCACTGCTTATCTTCGCGCCAAAAGTCCCAATTGAAATAAATTGACATGAGTACTTTTGGCGCAAAATTCGTGTTTTTAATAAATAAACGCGTGAAATTGGTATCAGAGGTGAGTCGCTCTTTACTGAAACGACTCAGGGGGTCGTTTCTTTAAAGCGAGTCACTGATTTAAATCATTTACACCGCTTGAAATGAATCTTTTGCTCTATTGAATCTCGGTTTCAATCGGCTCGCGGCGTTCGCTGACACGATTGAGTGAGATACACTGTACGGAGCGCTTCGGGTCGCGTAGTCACCGTTGCGTCGGAGAGCGCTGACTCTGTCTCTCTCACTGATTCGTTACTAGTGAGTGATTGATAGAGACAGCAACACTAGCTCTCATGCACGGCTTAGGTACGCGTTGTTATTATTTGTTCGTTTTAGTTGACCTTTGTTTGTGGAATAAAACACCGGTTTGTTTACGTTGGGTCTGTGATTTTCAATTACATAAGTGTTACAATAAGTAAAGAACTAAAGACGGTTTAGTGAAACATAATATTTACTTTACATAATTCTTCAAACAAAGGTCAATAAAAACGATTCATTTTAATTTATTTGCGCTAATAAATCGAGCTTAGGTACAAGTTGAGTCACTGATTCAAATGAAGCACTGAAGCACTTTACTGATTCGAATCTTTGAACTAATCCAGATACAAATGATCCATTCTCAACAAAGATACGTTTTTGTCACCGCTGATTGGTATTATCTAAGCATAATGGACTTCAAATTTATAACTAAAATCGTTTTCAAAGCAATTCGGTGACTTTGCCGAAAGCAGTTCCTAAAGAGATGCGTATATGAAGTATTGATGAAAAGCAACTATTATGCGGTTGATTTAAAAATTGTCAATAGCCTAAAAATCTAATAAATATTGATGTATTTGTAATTTGATGACCGTTGCCCACCGAACTTAGATAATACCAAAATTGAATTTTGACTGCTGATTGGCGCAAATCGCAATCAAACTGATATCCATTTTAGTTACATATTACACCTGCTGAAATGACGTCATGGATGCGATATCCATTATGATTCACATTTGACATCTACTTTCGTATCGATAGTCCTATAAACGCGTGAAATTGGTATTATCTAAGCATAATGGACTTCAAATTTATAACTAAAATCGTTTTCAAAGCAATTCGGTGACTTTGCCGGAAGCGGTTGCTAAAGAGATGCGTATATGAAGTTCTGATGAAAAGCAACTATTAAGCGGTTGATTTAAAAATGTCAATAGCCTAAAAAGCTAATAAACATTAATGTACTTGTAATTTGATGGGATAAATCATTACACGCTTTGTCGTTGTGGCTTCAGAGATTTACAAATGTGATAACTGCAAATCTATACGTTTTTTTAGATTTCAATAAGGCAATGGGCTCACCACCAATTCATATAAGGAAATGTGGGTGTAAAATATGCCTGCGGGACTAATAAACTTATAAGGTAGCTCGTGCCATATTTTGGGATTTGCCGAGGAAGAAAGTTGGGAGAGTAGGTAGGTATAGTAATATATTTATATATTATTAGGAGCTAGGACTTGGGCAAAAATTAACGCTTTTGTATAGAAACGATACTTGGGCTATTTTTGATTGATTTTAAATAAAGTTGAAACATGGCATAATTTTGGGTGGTTATGTAGGTTTATGTAGCCATTTAGTATTGGTAAAAGGGCTCTTGCGTTGTTGGTGGCAATACTAATTTAACCTATGATTTATCTTACACAAGCAGGTCCATACTTACCTAACCAACTTTTACACATTTTTTGCCATATCTCCAAAACGGTGCGACTGAGCTTGAAAATAATTAGATTTTTGGTCCCCTTTGTAAACCCCAAACACCTCCTTCACTACTAATTAAAAGATAAAAAGGACAGAAATTTGACGTTTTTAATTTTTTTCTTAATTTTTTTTTAAACAAGTATTTCAAATTTTGATAAAACCAAGTTGGTTACTTTGTCTACGATCAAGTCACCTTTCTTACGCCTTTCTTTTGCGATTATTATATTACCATTGCCATAAGGCATAATAAAAAAACGATAAAAATTGGTAAGTTCTGTACCAAAATACCTGACTACAATTCGATTCCACCTTTATCTGCATCAATTTTTTCTGTACAAAAATCTTGTAACTATGAAACTAAATTTGCCTACGATATACATAAAATAATTTACTCACATTATAATATTCAATGAACAGTAAAATACGTAGGCTCCAGCCGAATGACTTAAAAAAAACGAAATAAAATTAATTATTTAATTAAAAGAAAAAATTACAAAAATTATATACTAAGTAAACTAGTGCCTTAGTTCGATGTGAGAACAAAAGTGAACTTAAAACTATGCATTTCTTGCGCGTGGCGACGACGGGTCACGTTGCAGCTGGCCGTTGCACGTTGTGCTGACGATGCGACGCTACGCTGTCGGACACGAGGCGGTTGCTAAGCGCATTAACTGGGTCGTACGGTTATATTGATGATTCGGCGAGTTATGCGATCGTAATTCCTCCGCCCTTAGAGAAGCAATTATTTTCCTACTTTTAGGGAAAAAATTGCTGGTGTAGCTGGTTTCGCATATATGTGTCTTTCAGGTTCTTCAGAGGTCCCTTCTTGCTGGGAGCTGGGATTCTTTTCTATAGTTTCAGAAAGTTCGCGTCTGCGTTGGTGATATCGACGAGCCAGTACAGCCAAGGTAAGTATAGTTATATAGAATGGTATGGTGGTGTGGTATACCATTCCAGAGGAGTTCTTCTGAAGTTGCGATGGAGGCTGGGATATAATTTTATCCCGGATCAAGTGTAGTGATTTCAGGTTTATTGAACTCAAATTGAGGTGCGGTAAATCTACATTCTTCGGTTCTTCAGGGTAGGTAATTTTCATGATTTTCAGGGGCTGGCCTTGCACGACGTCATTTGTATTAGTTAAGGTAAGTTCAGACGAGCTTAGTGAGCACTGGTTTGGTATTGTTGCCAAGAAAGTCCCGTTCAGTATGTTGTAAGCTTCAGTACCGCAGTTAAGGTGAATCGTCGTTGGTTCTGGAAAGGTTATCACGTAGCTTCGGTCATCCAATTGTTCTACAGCTTCCGTTGAGAGATGTATAGTTGAGAAACTGCATGTTGAATCGATGATTTGGTTTGAAATTACTTGTTGAATACAGTCATGTTGGGTGCGAAGTCTTTTGTGAGAGCTTTCATCACAGAGAAACAGATTTCTAAACTTCGGGCATTCAGCCTCTATGTACACGAATTCGTTTCTATTAGTTGCTATGTAGGGATTAGGGGGAATAAGGACTTGGTGAAATTTATTCGGTGCTAAGGATAGTTTGTAGAGATCATAGATATTGGTAGAGATTATTGGAAACTTAAAAATTATAACAATTTGCTTTTTAACAAAGTACGATCCTGATCTTATTATATTATAGTACTCTCGAAAGTCCAAATCTATTAACTGATTTTTCCCATAAAGCGTCTCTAATTTATCTAACATGGTTTTAAGTACGTTAATACTAAGCATGGAGTGATGGGTGGTTGTGGATCTAGTAAACGCTATTATATTTTCTATCCTTTTTAGTTCGTCAAATAAGTCTTCAATATTTTCTGTAATAATCGCTAATAACTGCGCAAACTTACCGTATTTAATTAGACCGTAACTTTTGTAAGCATTTTCGTTCAAAATTTGATTAAGTGTGTAATTAATTCTACCCTGGTTATCGAGTAATTGGTTGACTATTCTATCGTGTTCTTTAATCCATTCGTTATTCAAACTAGAACGACTATTGAACTCTAATGATATTTTATCCTGATTTTCTTTGAGATTTACTAACGCTTCGTTGTACCTAATGGCATCCTGATAATCTAGGTTACCGGTGATGCTTTTAATTATGGTACCTAAGCCGTCTATTAGACCTCTTTTTGTCCTGCTAGGTTCTAAAGATTTTAAGTGGTTAACAATGGTGTTTATCTTGTTATTTAAATATTCTAATTGTAGTTCGTATAACATGTAAGTTTCGTTAGTAAGTCTGTTTCTGTAGTCCTGTAATTCGTCCCTAAAGGTAAGTATTCCTTGTTCTATTTTGTCGAGCTCTATATACTGTAAAAATGTATGGTAATGTGTAGTTAGTCTAGTTTGTCCTAATTTAAACGGTAGAAGTCCAGGTCCGTCATCCAGGTTGTCAAGTCTTATCTCTTGAAGTTGTACCAGGAGGGGGGTCAGCACCAGGATCAATACTCGTATCCTGCAACAATTGTATATTCTTTGGTGGTCGTTTTAGACGAGATTTCGCTACTGGGCCGCGTTTCTTTGATGTGTAAATGTGAATTGGGAGGTCAGCTAGAACTTTGTCTTGGGTATAGCGGGGAGCCACTTTCTGTCTATCAGCTAGTGGGTTTTTAATGAAAACCTGTTGCCGAGGTTGGTATTCAATTTCAGGTTCTCTAGTCTTATTGCGTGTTCTATAAGGGCGGTCCTATCCGCTAACGCGGATTCGTTTATCATGTCATAGACAGTCTTCATTTGTTCCCTGTGAGTAATTATATATTGTTGGAGTAGTTTTTCGTTAACGTCAATGTCAATGGGATCTCTGGGGTCAAAGTGTCCTTTTATTATGTCGTACGGTCTGCATTTCGTGAAACTGTGTATGGAACTGTTGTAAGTCATTAGGGGAGTGAGGTCCTTACCTCACTCCCCTAATGACAATGGTAACATAGAACGTTTCCATTCTACACTACTAGAGCAACTTCGTATATTGAACCTGAAAAATAAAAATGAACCCATAATTAACCTAATGCCGTATGCCTTAATTGCTTACAACAGTTCCATACACAGTTTCACGAAATGCAGACCGTACGACATAATAAAAGGACACTTTGACCTTAAATGATCTTATGATGGGTAATTTTGTGAAGTCGTAGGAATTCTGCAAACAACTGGTTTGTGAACTCAGTTCCGTTATCTGTCACAATTGTCAGAGGGAGTCCATGGTGAGTACAGAATGAGAGGAGGGCTTGCACTATACTTATTGCAGTGCCGTCTCTTAAGTGGTATGCCTGTCCATATTTCGAGAAAACGTCTATGAAGGTGATGTATTTTTCGGATTGCGCTGTGAATAAATCAGCGTGGACAATTTCTAAAGGCTTAGAAGCTGGTGGTACGATATTAAATTGCTGTTTAATAGGGTTCCTATCGTATTTACTTTGACCACAAATGGTACACTCGTTTATGTACTTGGTTATGTGTTCTCGCATTTTCGGCCAGTAATACTTTCTAGATAAAGCCAAATAACACTCGTTAATTCCTCTATGGTTAGTCTTTCCGTCGTGGTAGTGTTTTATTATGTTCTGTTGTCTTAAATACTCCTTTACGTTTTCTAACTCTAATTTAGTTAACACAAGGTTCATTGAAGAGCTCCTAAATTTATCCTGAATTATAGGTATAATTTTATACATAGCTAAAGGGGGAGTTATTAGTAAACCGGTCTTAACTTTAGGATTTACGTATTCTTTCACACTGTCTTTTACGTCGGTCTCGAGGTTACTTTCAGTGATTTGGACTGTCACTCTGGTGTGCGTTTCGAAGGGTTTAGTAACAATAGGTCGTCGTTTAATGTCGTTGACTATGGTCATGACTATCTGTCGGTGAAACTTGTTGAGGGGTTCGTCAGTGATTGGTACTTCTAAGATTGGGTGTTCTTGGCTAGTGTGAGCTGTACTTGTAGCTGAGTTATCTAGGTTGGGTTGCTTATCTGAGGCGTTAGCGATTATTGAACTGATTTCCTCGTTGTAAATTTCTATTCTAGATAACGCGTCGGCATTGGTGTTGCTTTTACCTTTCTTATATACGACGGTGAAGTCGTATTCACTGAGTTTTAAACGCCATCTAGGATATCTAATCGGGAGTTCGGCTCTTTAAGACTCATCATCCACTGGAGTGGTTTGTGATCAGTCAGAACCTTAAATTTACGTCCAAACAGATAGTGTCGAAAGTATTTCGTTGCCCATACTATTGCTAGCAACTCTTTTTCAATAGTGCTGTAATTTGTTTCACTCTCGTTGAGAGTACGAGAGGCATATGAAATGGGCTTGTCCGATCCTATCGGCCCTTGCGATAAAACTGCTCCTATTGCAAAGTTAGAGGCGTCGGTGGTTAAGATAAATTCTCTGGTGAAGTCTGGGTATTGGAGTATTGGGTCATTCATAAGTAGGTTTTTACATTTTTCGAAACAGTCTGTATAGTCTTTGTCAAAGGTTATCTTTTTGTTCTTTTTCAAGCATTGGGTCATGGGCTTAGTGATTTTCGCGAAGTCGGGGATAAATTTCCTATAGTAACCTAGTAATCCTAAAAATTGTTTGATTTCTTTAGCTGTTTTCGGTAGTGGGTAATTCTGTATGGCCGATATCTTATCGGGGTTGGGTTTTACGCCTTCCCTTGTAATAACGTGTCCTAAATAAGCTGTTTCCGTCTTAAGGAACTCCGACTTGTCCATTTGGATTTTAAAGTTGGACTCTCGAAGTCTATGGAAGACTTTTTCGAGGTTGGTCATATGTTCTTGGAGGCTAGTACTAAAGACAACGATATCGTCTAGGTACACTAAGCATATTTCGTTTTGTAATCCCTTAAGCACGTTATCCATCACACGTTGAAAGGTGGACGGAGAGTTTTTGAGTCCCATGGCCATTCTTAAAAATTCAAAATGGCCGTGTTCTACTGTAAATGCTGTCTTCTGAATATCCCTAGGGTCCATTTCTACTTGATGGAAACCGCTGGCTAAATCTAATGTAGTGAAATATTGACATTTTCCTAACTTATCTAGAACATCCGATATGTTGGGAATGGGGTACTTATCGTCAATGGTTTTCTCGTTCAATTTACGGAAGTCTATTACAAGGCGCCATTTCTGTTTACCAGAAGCGTCAGCCCTCTTTGGTACAACCCAAATAGGCGAGCTCCATGCGGATTCGGATGGTCTGATAATGCCTTGAGCGGGCATCCTTTCAATTTGATCCTTAACCTCTTGACGGTGAATGAAGGGGTACCTATAGCTTTTTGTATAAACCGGGACTTCATCAGTAGTGTTGATTCGGTGCTTCACTTTATTAGTGAAGGTAAGAGGTTCGTTTTCTATGTAAAAAACGTCTGAATACTTAGAGCATAGTAGTATTACGTTAGCCTTTTCTTCTTCATTTAGATGGTCCGTTCGTAAGCGTGAGATTAACTCTTGAGCACGCGAGGGGGTTGTTTGGTTAGAGCATTCTATATTAAATATATCTGCATTAATTGCGTGGTCTAATGAAAGTATAATGTCATTGTCCGTGGGGTTGGATACTTCTAGTATACCGCGACGACTGCTAACAGTAGTTAAGCATTCGGTTAAGACACAGTTGCAAATGATTTGCTCTGGGATACTGACATCACCATCAGGGGCTTCTATTGGCAATCTAACTAACTTGGAGCTTTTCGCTGGGATAATGTCTTCGTATAAGTTAACGTTACGAGAATTGTACATCTTGATAGGGTTTACCACAGAATGGGTTGTTAAAGTCTGGTCTTTAAGATCTATTTTAGCCTCCCATTTGGTCAGTAAGTCAAGTCCCATTAGGCCATCAAAGTAGTCGTGAAAATTATAGACAAAGAGGCGAATGTCGTCTGGATCGTTAAATTCAGGGAAACAAGGTAATGTTATAGAATACTTGTTTCTAATAGTCGCGTGTACGTTGGTCACTTCGAAAGGATCAAAATTAAGAGGTACATCGGAAAAATAATTTTAAACAGCTCGTGGACTTAAGAAAGACTGATTGGCTCCGGTGTCAATTAAAAGTTTTAACGGTGGGTTTAGTATTTGAATAAATGGTAACTGTCTCTGTGTCTGTAGGTTTATTTCTATTTTGGCTTTTTTGATTCCTGATCCGTCTGAAAATTTGCCTTTTCGACGGTTGAGCTGTCAGTCGAGTCAACGTTTGGATGGTTTGTCGGGTGATCATGGTAAGGCGAGTACGACGAGTCGTATTCGTTGTAGTAAGTATAGTCATACAGTTCGTCTTGTGAATATTGCCCGTAGTCAAAGTCGTAGTAATAACTATCGTCATAGCATTCATTAAAGTTCATCTCGCGGGTTTTAAAGTAGTTATTAGGCGGCGGGTTGCCTTGGGTACGCCAATCATGATTACGGAATCCACCTGCCGGTGGCAATGGCTTTGGGTTATAATGCTGTACGCCACTCATCGGTTTGGGGGCATGCAGCTGATTCGTTTGGGGTCTAGGTTGCAATCGGAACATATTACTTTGGGGGTTATAATTTTGAGGTCTAGCACTAAATATGTGTTGTGTATGTGTGGGTATACGTACCTGAGGTGAATGTTGATTCTGCATTTGGCCTGCTCTAAAGCCGCTTTGTTGGGGCGGCGGCGCAAACTTAAAAGGTTGCGTCCCTTGCATGTGAGGCGGTTGTGGCCTCTGCACGAAAGGTGCGTGCCAAGGCGCATGCCAAGGTGCTGTGGTTGGAGTATTTGGAAGCTTTGGAAGGTGTGCAGGAGCCAGATGCGTGACCTTAGGGGTCTGGTGTGGCTTAGTAACGGAATCGTTACGTTGTTGTAAATACATTATATTCATCTCCTCTTGGACATATTCCAAAGCCTTCTCTAAAGTGTCCGGTCTCATACATCTTATCCGTGAACCTAGGGGTTCTTGTAAACCTCGAACAAACGCTTGCAACGCGAGTTTCCTATACAATACACGTTTAGCTTCTATCGTGGTAGATATACTTTCGTGGAGGGTTACATATGTCATAATCGTGCTAAATAGGGTTTGACAGTGATTGTAAAATTCTTGAGCCGATTGTCCACCCTGAGTGGCCAAAGAGAGGTCGTTGTACAGGGCAGTTTCATCCCTTTGGTCGGCAAAATTATTAATTAGTGTATTTCTAATATCTAACCAGTTATCAGGTATACCATTAGCGTTTATTATACTAGCGGCGGGCCCTGTGATTTTGTTCAGGATACCGTTTAGCAAGCAGAGGTTGGGTAATTCGCTGCCAGGTTGAGAACCGAGGTACGTGCAAACTATCTGGTCACATAGTTTAATAAAACGTGTAAGCACGTTTGGGTTGCCATCGAACTCCGGGACGTGGCGTATAGCCTTAAAAATAATTTCTGGGGTAGGGGTTGCCATTTGGCTAGTTTCGAATAAAGTATTTAAATCTAAATTAGAATTAACTAACTCTATGTCTCTATTATTATCTAGATCTCTTTGCCGGCGAGTCTGTCTCTGTGCAGACTCGCTGGTGCGCGAAGTACTTGGGTGAAAAATGTTGGAATAAAAGGGAACTATATACTAAGGAAATAGCAACACAAGAAAGAATCTGTGCAACTCACAATATCATCTCGTTCTCTGCGTATCGATGTCTGGATACTCTTCCTTCCACGTGGCTGCAGCACTCGTAAGTTCGGATACTCTTGATGGGCTTGATAGCCGCCCGGGCGACTCGCGATCCCGAATTTCGAATTTTTGAAAAACTATTCTCGCGAACCGGCCTGCGAGTACCCTACCGACTGCGCCAAATACGTAGGCTCCAGCCGAAGGACTTAAAAAAAACGAAATAAAATTAATTATTTAATTAAAAGAAAAAATTACAAAAATTATATACTAAGTAAACTAGTGCCTTAGTTCGATGTGAGAACAAAGGTGAACTTAAAACTATGCATTTCTTGCGCGTGGCGACGACGGGTCACGTTGCAGCTGGCCGTTGCACGTTGTGCTGACGATGCGACGCTACGCTGTCGGACACGAGGCGGTTGCTAAGCGCATCAACTGGGTCGTACGATTATATTGATGATTCGGCGAGTTATGCGATCGTAATTAGTAGAAAACAAAAATACAATAGCTTTCGGATGCCAAACATTACACAAGGTTTTTAAATTTGCCGCAAATAACCAACATTCCATAAATTCTCGGTGTCTATCAACTATAAACCGTTCACGTTAAAGTGTTTGTGAACTCTACAAAGATAACGGCTAAATAGGTATAATTTTACATGGCCGCGTAATGTCGATAAAATGGTAGAGTTGTCAAAAGGTTTGCTGAAAGCCACTGTGCCTCGGTCGCTTTGAATTATAATACGTAATACCAATTTCACGCAACCTTCTAGCTGCTTTCAAAGCGTGGTTGCTATCGAACAAACCAAAGCGACATGAACTGTTAAAGTTACATAATAGCAGGGCTGGTGAGACTGACCTTGACTTAAGACTGGACTTGACTACGAGCAACTAAGTTGCACGGCGATTTATTTGTCTATCTTGCCATCTCCTTCCGGCAATTTAAAAGGTTCGCGCACGAGAACGAGAGAGTGTAACAGACAAAATAGTAGTGGAAGTAGTAGCAGTAGCGTAGACAAATGAATCGCCGCGCCGTGCAACTTAGTTGCTCATGCGCGCGGGCTCTTAGTTAAGGCTAGTCTTAAGTCAAGGTCAGTCTCACCCACAGCAGTGGTCCCACCCCTGTATAATAGAAGTTGTTATAATGAGGTTTTCAGTGGATTTTACGCGGCAAGAAAGAACATCACATTTCACTGCCTTCAGGCCTTCAATTTGATTTAACGACAGCCATGTTAACGAAGTACGAAAACTGTCGAAGCACGGAAACGCTCGTAATGAAAATGCCACATAGCGGTCAGCAGTCACCCATCTGAGGACCAACCATAGCAAAATTGCTTTACGCGGTGATTCAGATTCCTCAGTAAGTGGGGCCACGAGTGCATTAGGTACATACATACATACATTGTCACGCCCTTATTCCCGAAGGGGTAGGCAGAGGCATACTATACGCCAACATTTCATCGCATGCATTTTTTGGTGAGCCCATTGGTGTGCTGCCATTGGTTGCCATTGGTTTGGATTAGGTAATCTTGTTTTATATGTAACAATGGTCAAATCGTAAACATAATACCTAGTTGAAACAAAATATGATAATTAGGAGATAATTAAGAGTTAAAACTATTTTTAAGATAAAGGTAGGTACTACATTCTTAAGCTAATGGATCTCTTAAGCCAAAGCTTCAAATAAAAAAAAATAAAAACTGACATCATGGAATTAGGGACACGGTATCGAATGGTACTAGTATCGATACTGTACTTATGAGTAGTATCGAAATAAAGAATCATACTCATTAAAGTATCGATACTTCAAAGTATAATAATAATTAATAATGTATTAGTAAGTTATTGAAAAGCTCACATCCGCAGGGCAGCTTGTGGCGAGCTGAATGTGCGTGGCTACACATCGGTCCCGATTCCTCAGAGTTTTGTTGCCCTTCTGCACCGGTTAGGATTTAATGGCCTAACGGGAGAGCAGTGAGAGTGCTACTCCCGGGAGTGCAGCAAATCTTAACTCTGGCTTGCCTTAATTGGCCGGTCAGAGGGAGGGAGCCAGAGCTATATGCTCGGGGGTGGAAGTGTCATTTTCAAGGGCATAACTACGGGGAAGCCCGCTCCGGGCCTGTCCCGCGAAGGTGAAACCGGCGCCGCACCGCTCGACACCCCAAGCCTCTCACACCGGTGTTGCCCTCTGTCGCCTTACAGGCTTATTTTGCCTATGGTGATTGTATAGGGGGCCCATCTAGTGAGTTGGCAAGTCACCGTCTGCCACTATTTTGTATAATAATATATTAAAAAGGCAGACGCCGTTTTCATCAATAGCATAAATCACCCAATCCATTTAACACCCAACCCAATAGCCCATTTCATAGTTAGCACATTTCACAATAGTTTAACTCCCATTGGAGGTGATCCATTACCGTTCTTCTACATAAGGCGGGCGTGGATTGCCTGTAGTGGGGGTCCCATTTCCTATTAGATTAAAATTCTCAAAGGGCCTCTGCGTGTTGGACCAATATGTCCCCATGTAAGCCTGCCAAAAGACCGGGTATCTTCACAAGAAAAAAAAAATAGAAGATACCCGTGAAGAAGAGACAATAATAATAATAAATCTTTATTCATTTAGGTCACAAAGTAACACTTATGAACGTCAAGAATATTGCTTCTACATTTACATTTACTGCCAGATTCGCAAAGCAATAGGTAGAGCCTGAGGAAGAACCTGGCAATAAAACTCATGGCCATTCTTTTCTAAACGCCAGTAATTACATTAGTTTGATTAACATGATATTTGACCAATTATATAGTAATGAATTTATACAAACAAAAAAAACAAAATCAATGTTGTGTTTAAATCATATCAAAAGTATAGCGATTATAGTTGCCGGTTCTAAGGGCAGCCTACCTTTGAAGAAGAAGAATCTGGCAAGAAAGTCAATGGATGCCATTTTAAAATGTAGGAATGGCTTACAACATTAAAATAACAATTACATTGTTCCTTTGGATTTATGTGAGAACAGTCGACTAAACTTAAGTTTACCTTAAATATAAATAAGATTATTTTTAATAATTGCTATAACAGCTATGAGCTGACCAGTCCCAACAGACGGCACCCGTTCACGGGTATGACGCATTATATCAGCCATCGCCCTACTCAACCGTATTATAGGGAATAAGGCGACCCGATACATACGCCACCACTGCCAGGACACTTAGGCGAGCATGACATACTCAAAAACTGCACAGCAACTATCATGTCAATTTCAAAGAAATAAATAAGTCTACATGGTGCTCACACAATAACAAACTCAAATTATATTGTATACCGGGACTAAACGCAGCCAATTTAGAAACCTTTAGTTGTCAGATGTTTCAAATTATTAATAATGTAGAGATGTAAAAATACAACATATATATGCAGATTCAAGGCATATCACAAGATTCATTCGAATCCTAAATAGCTCAAGCGAAGAGCAAGCAACTCATTTCCATTTATTTTTATCGTTCAAATAATCATTAGTTGTGTAATAGGCCCTTTTCAAGAGGTGCCTCTTAAATTCCGCCTTAAATTTATGTAACGGCAGGTTCATAATGTTTAAAGGAATTTTATTATATAGTCGTACGCCAATTCCTGCAAAAGAGTCGTGAACCTTTTGTAAACGATGATGCGTTCCAATTAATTTATGCTTATTTCTAGTATTTATCGAATGTATGTCACTGTGTCTATTGTATAAATGTATGTTCTGTTTAACTAACATAATATTTGCAAATATATACTGTGATGCAACCGTTAAAATGCCAATTTCTTTAAATTTTTCTCTAAGAGACACTCTAGCACTCAATTTATATATTGCACGTATAGCTCTCTTCTGGAGTACAAAAATTACTTGTAGATCAGCTGCTTTGCCCCACAGCAAAATGCCGTAAGACATGACACTATGAAAATAACTAAAGTATACCAGCCTGGCAGTTGCCACATCAGTAAGCTGCCTGACTTTACTAACGGCAAAGGCTGCCGAGCTGAGTTTACCTGCAAGACACGTTATTTGGGCATTCCACTGCAGTTTGCTATCTAAAGTGATCCCCAAAAATACAGTTGATTCTACAAGATTAAGGGCATCACTGTTCAATGTTATATTTGTACCGCAATTCCTGACATTAGGCATGCTGAATCTGATACATTTTGTCTTCTTAGCGTTTAGTAGCAAATTATTGGTCGTAAACCAATCTACAACTTGGGCAAGTGAACTATTTACGCCGTTAAAATTACTAAGCGTGCGATCAACTTTAAAAATAAGTGACGTATCATCAGCAAATAGAACAATGTCGCACAAGTTCTGTATATAGAATGACAGATCGTTAATATAAATTAAAAATAGAAACGGACCCAGAATTGATCCCTGCGGTACGCCCATAGCAACAGATGCTCCAGGGGAGCGAATTCCATTGACCTCAACATGTTGTATTCGATCATTTAGGTAGGAGGCAACAAGGTTCAGTGCAGAGTCTTTGATACCATAATAAAAGAGTTTTCCCAATAGTGTTTTATGGTCAACGCAATCAAATGCTTTGATTGCGCAATCGCAGAATACACCAATAGCATCTTGTCTATTCTCCCAGGCGTCATATATATGATTCAGAAGTGTCACACCTGCATTAATGGTAGAACGACCCCTTGTGAACCCATACTGCTCCTTATGTAATAGCATATTTAAATTAAAATGAGCTTGTAATTGTTGCAATATAATTTTTTCAAAAATTTTGCTAATGGCTAATATTGAATAATAATAAATAAGTAATATTGAAATTGGTCTGAAATTACCAGGGTCGGTTTTGGCTCCAGATTTAAATAGAGGTATTACTTTACTGTGTTTCATTAAATCTGGAAACACTCCTTTATCAACACATTTATTAAATATTTCAGCTAGATGTGGTGATATATTAACAATGATAGACTCAATCAATTTTACAGAAATACCCCACAAGTCAGCTGTCTTTTTTGAGTTAAGTGACTTGAATACTTTAATGATATCATTTGGGTTTACATATTTGAAGCCAAATAAGACACTACACTGATCCACGCTGCCCCCAAGCATGCGTTGAGCTTTTATTGGACAAGAATTTAAGGAGCTAGTTGTTTTCGCGGGTATGTCTATAAAATAGTTGTTAAAAGTTTGTGCTATATCTAATTTATTATTACTCACTTCGTTATTTATAATTAACTCAATGTTATTATCACGGGGTAGTAATCGACCGGTTTCAGTATTGATTACATTCCAAGTCATTTTTGCCTTGTTTTTTGACTCTTTAATTTTATTACTTATATGTAACGACTTGGCAGAAGCACAGGCCTTTTTAAAGGTCTTAGAATAAATTTTAACATATTGAATAAAGGCAGGATCAAAATTAAATTGCTTCATACCATATAGTTCCTACAACTTAGCCCTACTTTTGTAAATTCCTGCAGTTGCCCACTCACAAAATTGCAAGTTTTTGTTTTTATAAAATGTTTTTGATTTAAATATGTTGTTGTACTCAGCATTAATTGTATTAAATAAGGAGTCATATAAGCTGTTTGGATCTTCCTGATTAAAGTCAATATGAGTGACTTTTGCTGAAACATTTACATTAAATTGTTTAAGTCGATGTGCACTCATTGGTATACATACAATTTTATTCTTTTTAGAAGTGACATCAATAGGAAATGCTGCTTTCTGACCAAGATGATTTGATGGAAAGTTACTTAGTATCTCCCTTGTTGTTGATACACAGTTGCAGAATATATTATCTATACATTTTCTAGAATGTGAGGTGATTCTAGTTGGGGCATATCTTATACGAGTACTCTTCTTAGGGCCTTATGTGTTTAAGTCAGGACGTCACTATCAGTCAGAAAGTAACGTCAGGTTAAAAATCCGGACAAGTGTGAGCCTGACTCGTCCACCGAGGGTTCCATCACAAATTTGTAGGTACATATTATGAATAATTTTCTCACGTATTTCCGAGATAATGGGTTTTGACAGACGGATAACAAAGTGATATGGGTTACAATTTTTTTTCTTTTGAGGTATAGAGCCCTAAAAAGGCAACTGTGAATTCACAAATTAAAAATATTATTAAAATTATTAAGTTACAAGCTTTTGCCTGAAGCTACGCTAATGTGGTATTTTGCATGTGAAAACATAAAGTAAAAACGAATAAGTTTATACTTATTAACCTGTGGCAATCTAGAAGAATTTTGGGATAGCCCGACGAGTTTCAAACCTAACGGAGGTCCTTTTTCAAGAGGAGCGTCAAGCCACGTCGGAAGATGCGCAGGCAGTGCGTTGCTTCTCTAGCAAAGAGCATGCCGTGTCAGTGTAGGTGCGTGTGCCTCGTCTTGAGTAGCAGATATGGAGATTGCTGTGGTGTTAACTACAGAAGCCAAAGGTGCAAATGTACACACCACACTGGTCGTATCTCCCTCCAAGACTGCAACATTATTGGGCAAGCTTTAAAGCCGGTTTCCATAGGGCAATATTCAGCCAGAGTGCCTGTTGCAGTTTGGACGACGGCTGATTTCGTCGTTACGTGGAACGAAGTACTTCTCTGTTGCTAGTACAGAGGCCTAATAAAATTTTATGTAATGAGCCGTGTCCATGTGACATGCGTGCTCAGCCACCACTGACCTCTTGGTATCCATGCTTTTCATGCTACGTATATGCTCCTGTAGCCTGATTAATACGCTGTTACTAGTCTCGCCTATATAAAATTTGCCGCAGTCACACGTAATTGTGTATACTCCTGGTGCACTCAGCGGATCCACATCCTTTGGGCAGCGCAAGAGCTGTCTTAACTGCCTGGGTGGGCGAAAGATTGTCCTAATGATATATCAATAGTAATATTTGCAACAGTCCACCTATCTTATTGGTAACACCCCGGATGGGGGCCCTTTCGATGGCATAATCTTTTTCAGCATAATGTAGTTTGGCATAACAGTTTCAGCATGAAGTTTTCTCACATAAATTATGATAAGCAAAGTGTTATATTCGCAGAATGATTTTATTGGCATAATTCTAACTTACTCTAATTTTCTTTATCATAATTTTAATCAGCATAAATGTAAAGGGTATAAATTAAAACTATCATGGTCATTCACATGAGTAAAATATTGATTTTCGGGATATTTACCATGTACACTTTCATGCGCGAGCATCCGATATTTTGGCACTGTTGCCAGCGCCATGGTCACATTCGATCATGGCGCTTGCAACACGATCACGACGATCAGTTGTCAGAAGATGGATGAAAATAAACGGAATGCCGTGGAAATGCGATCAATTTGAAAATTGTGCGGGGTAACGTTGACCGCCCGAATAAGTAACGAAGTGATACGCAATATGCCAGGTTTGAATTAAGGTGTCAGCGTTAAGCTGCAAAAGTGCGGTCTTCGTTGGTTTGGATACGTCACATCCAACAAATGAGTGAGGAACGATTGACGAAGAATATGTATTGTGCGAAAGTAGAGGATAGGGTAGACCGAGACATATGAGATCTACGGGGGTTGCTCAAAAACGGAAAGTCTCAGATACCCAGATGGGCATGTATGAAGCGATTAAAGGATCTGCAGGAGCGAAATAAGTATGCCATGCAGACTTCATTGCGAATACTTCTTCGTAAAACGTATTTGCGAAACCTGGCAATCTGTCCTCTCTGACTACTCCATCAGGAATAAAGATAGTTAAGTTATTTTTTTTTAATTTTCCTTTTCTTTGCCATGACCTTGTCTGTTAGCCAACAGGTGCACTACTTGCAAATAAAACCGACCTGGGCTCTAAAATGCTTGGTATAGCCCCAATGCAACCCAATATTTACCTACTTGTATCGTGTCTAAACTAGAATCGAAACTCATCACAAAACAAAAATTCTATTGATCTTGTGTCAAAGTTCAGTGTTCTCGATCACTCTCATCGCTGTAAATCACTCCGTCATTACACACCGTTTCATTTTCGTTGTTCGCTGACTGATCTCTGCTCCTCTAAAAGATAATTGATGATCGTTTTTAAAATTTATCCTTTCTGCTCGCTGATCACTTATCAAAACATCTCTCAAAAGGATTGATGATCTGTTTGAGATTTGAGTTTTCTGCTCCCTGAACTTTAGCTCAACGACTCTCAAATATCGATGTAGATCTTTTTAAAATGTCAGCCGTGTTTCTCGTTGAGATAGGATTTCACTTCTATTGTTTTATAGCTTTCTTTTAGCGGTATGTTAATTATCAGAGAAAAATTACCTTTTCCTGAAAGTACCGTCGGATAACCAATACTAAATAATAAATATGTAAACGTTGTAAATTTCAGATAAGTCATCTTCTGAAATGTGAGCTACGAATCAGGAATCCTTTCGGGTTTGCACGATAGAGCACTGTAACTGAGTGTCAGGTGTAGAGCTTAACGCGGCCCCTGTAAAGCGTAGTACCAATTCCCAGCAGCTGACCCCAATGCATATGAGAATCGTGTTATATTATTAGGCTTACGGAAGTATGGCGCTCAATGGCTGACTGATACAGACCAAAATACTATGACGGAAGATTCGCGATACGAACATCTATAATGTAATAAAAAAAAAAGTAAATCTAATGTAGCAAATTACTGGTAAAGTGAATTAAGAAAGAATAGAAACTGAACTGTTCACCGAAGGAACGATATCGAGCTCAATGTTTGTTTAGTATAACTGAATCACGTCAAATTTTAAATGAGTATTTTCTAAGATTATTCTATTCGAAAAGTTTCGAAGACAAAGAATCGAGTACAACAGTATCAATATCGAATAGTATCGATACTTTTTCGTGTCCCTACATGGAATGGAGCAGCTTTTATTGTGAAAAAGTGAATTTACTAAATTTGGTTATAATATGAATAAAACAACCTTTAATTTTTATGATTTAACGTTTTGAATACGCGTGTCATATATTGATGTTAAGATTCAGTCCTAAAAATGAATAACCGTACGTATTTGTAGTAAATTGTGTTTTCGCTTTTTTTATGAATTGATGCAATGTTATTATTTACGCGTTCTCTTTTATAGAAACTAGAGGCCCTGCTAAACGCAAAGTGAAACCAGTAGAACCCCAATCATTATTGGATTTCGATCTTGGTGAAGGTGAAAGTTCTGATGATTCTGATTTTCGCATCGAAGATCATCCCGAAGAAAGTGATGACTATTCTATTAATACGGATGACGAAGGAAAGAGTAAGTAATACTTTTAGTAGTTGTTATGTTGTTGTTATTGTTGGGACAATTCACACAACGCCATTCCATTCCACACTAAGCAGAGCTTGTACTATGATACCAGATAACTGATAAACATACTTATATATTTCTAAATACATATTAAAGATACATAACACCCAGACACAGAATAAACCATCATGCTCATCACACAAAGTTTTATCCTGGGTGCGACTCAAACCCACGACGTCTAGCAGTTAGATGCACTCCCACCGCACCACAGAGGCAGTCAAGTAGTAGGTAGCTTTTATTAATAACATTCAAAATCTGAAACATTTACATGTCCGTGTCCCATGCTAACTAGCGCTGATGAGTCTACTTGTAATTTCAATAGGCACTCTCTATTCCTTATGTCCCAGGTCATTATCATTTTACTAACTACACTTTATAAGAGTTTCTATAATTCAGAATTTAAGTTAAATTACATTCTTTTTTTTAGATAAGCAAGCAAAAAGTGAATCTTCAGGAGAATCAGAATCTGATCTTGATAATGAATTTAAAAGTACCACCAATAATGTTGGAGGAGATGTATGTATTGCTGATATTATACAAAAAGCTGCACAAAATGAGTTCAAGGTAAATTATCTTAAATGATTATACAGGGTCATTTGTAAAACACCAAAAACCTGCTAAGAGTTTATAGCCAACATTGTTCTCCGACTGAATTTTGACAATTCTTTACGAACCTAGTACTATCATATATTGAACCCTTGAGGAAACATTTTTTATGGTGTTATTAACCTAGTCCTAGCAGGTTGCTAATGTTTTACAAATAACCCTGTATATATTTGTTCGCCTAAAAAAACATGCGCTAACCTTTGGTCATGGATTCCATAAGTTGGATAAGATTAAAATAATAACTTTCAACATATTGATTTACATGATTAACTGATCTATACTATATTTGGATAATTGATCGTGGGTCGAAGAAACATATGTTGCCACAAATGTGTTTTTTATATTTTGGGTGTTTCTTAAATATAATATGTCATGTATTTAGAAACTCTTATCTATGTGTATCTGATGTCTAGATTCTATAGCAAAAGCACAGCATCAGTATGATGAGGCTCGATTCCTTTGTCACGGTCCAAGTTAAGAACTATTACAAATATAGGAAGAGATTATGTAAAACCAAATGCCATTAATTTTGAAGAGTCTTTATAACTAAACATCTGTAAATAAATATAGAGTTAGTATTCTTAAACTAGGTTATAATAAATTGTTCTATTTTCAGTTTCATGGTGAATTGGCAAACATGCTAATATGTGCTGGCTGTCTTGGGTCTCGGAGTGATGACTTTAATGAGATAGTAGAATGTGATGGGTGCGGTGTAACAGTTCATGAAGGTAACAGTTTAGAGAGAGACTTTTATAGTAGTATTGATTCATTGTGATTTGTGAATAGTTTATTACCTGTTGTGTGTCTTTTTTTTTTAATCTTTTAAGACTGCATTTAAACGCTAGCAGTGAGTTGACAGTATACTGAATTAGAATAAAGTAACATTATTTGACTTTTAGTATTAAACATATCTTTATTAATTCATAGGTTGCTATGGAGTCTCCGATACAGCAAGCGAGTCTAGCACTGTAAGTTCTGCTTCCACAGAGCCATGGTTTTGTGAAGCTTGTAAAGCTGGAGTCACTGATCCTAACTGCGAACTGTGTCCTAACAAAGGTGAGATGTAACATTATATTCATTAATCTTTAAAATAAAAGTTGTTAACTTGTACTTGACAAGGGGCCAGCCAATCTCATCTACATATTGGGTCACTCTGCACATCTGTTGACTGCTGAAGAAACCATGTCACTGTTCCATTCAAGTCCTAGTGGCAGTCTCTTCACCAATAATTACGCAAAAGCCAAAATAACTTTTCCCAGCAGCCAGTTGGAAGTGGTCACCTATCTCCAAACCAGAGATTAAATTTTAATATTATTTTATTATTCTAATTGCAGTTTTATTTAATGTAATCCTGTATTTTTTTATTTTGATGTTGTGAATTCATCTGTTTAGCATTCAAAAAATGTTTATAAATAAAGAAAATGTAGTAAAAATGACACTTAAATGTATTTATAATTATCTTAAAAGTTTGCTTGTATTTCGTTTCAATGAAATTTTTAACAATTGTTTAAATTATTTTGATGGATTGAATATAATTTTAAGTGCATGTAAAACACACTATGACAAACACAAACACAAAAGTTCTCATGACACGTACTGCACACAAAACACACTGAACCACACTTACAACATTAACATAATTTTAATAACACAGAAATATACCATCATACACCTCAGCAAAGCCTCATATGATTACACTTCGTTCTGTTTATTGAGCTGCCTGCTTTCATGCGATATTGATGCTAACTTAACTTCACTTAAATGGTCTCTCCTGTTTCCAACATTAAATTCGTGGTTGTCTCTCCGTTTTTACTTGATTGGCCTAGATTTATGTGCTCACATATTTACAGGCAAAATATTTCCATGTTGCATATTTGAATGTCTTCCCTTACCCTTATTTTTACAGATTAATAGTCGAGTAACTGGTTTATATCTTAAACCAGTAACTCGACAATATCGATGAACTCTCTGTATCAAAAATTCACTCATGTGCCCCTGAAAAGCCTAAATCGATTCTGAAAATCCCAAACCAGTTTTGAAAAATGTTCACTCAAAATATTTGTTCAATAAATTGCAAATATGTATATGAATTTACAAACATTAATACACCGTCTCTCGTTCGATTGTGACGTGTTTGTTTTGACTGAATGTTGGCTATCTTGTTCCACCAATTAATATATTCCAATCCCACAAAACTACACTATGAATAAGACGACCAAGCATCTCAACAAGAATGACGGCGTAGTGGTCTATTTAAGATCGGACCTTTTGGTTACTTGTGAAGAAGTAGACCGTAAACAATCTGCATCGGGACTTAAAATTAAAATTAAAAATGAAGTGGCTATAATATGTATTATCAATTAACGAAATCCATGGTTTTCTTGACGCTTTCAATGACTTACTTCCATCGCTTAATCACTTTAAATCAGTGTCTCATGATATAAATAAAGATAATAAACTCAATACGATTGACTCGCGCTCTAACGAATATCTGACCTGTCTCGCCTTACATGGTTTCCTTCCCGCGCACACCCTATCCACCAGAGAGAAGAATCGTTTGGACCACCTGATCATTAGAACAAGGTGTCCCACTGTCTCGTTTGTATACGAGACTACTATCACGGATCATGGATCTTCCTTATTCTGTTTGGAAAAACATAAACAAAGAACCGCGATGAGTTCACAATACATAAGATCGAATCTGAGGCACTTGACAGATCGATATCGCGGTTGGATGTGAGTATTATTTCGTTCATGCAGGATGTAAACGAGGCCACTGATACTCTGGTATGTTGACAAAACCTATTTCTGAAAACACTACTATTAGAAAAGTACCAGCTAGAAAGAAAATACTTAAGCCTTGGATTACTCCTGGCCTGTTACGGTGTATGCGAAACCGTGACGAGTTGCATAGGAAGTTCAAACAGTATCCCGATAACCAAGTGTTAAAAATAACTTATAAACGATACAGAAACTTTTGCACAAGCGTATTGAGAAAGGCTAAGAGACTATACGACATAGAAGAGTTAAACAAATCTAGTCGTAACCTGAAAGCACTCTGGGAGACTATTAAGCGAGTTCCATTCCACATTCCATTCATTCAATTTCCTATTAACCAGAAATCCTTCCACGCAACTACTTACATGTTTCACAACTAATGCGCGATCATGTAATAAAGTCAACTCTTACTTTGTAAATGTCGGCAAAACACTTGCTGACAATATTCACCATAATACAGTTCTAAACCCAACTACACAGACAAACCGTAAGTCCAGTCCTCTGACTTCTTTTGTACAAGATCCCCACGGATCCTAAGGAAGTTGTATCGATTATAGAACAATTACGGTCGAACGCTGCCACTGGGTGGGAACACTTCCCCGCAATTTTTAAAGAGATATGCTGAAACTCTGGCGCCCATATTGTGTCATATATTTTATCTGTGTTTCGAAACTTCTATATTTCTCACATCCATGAAAAGAGCAATAATTCATCCAGTTTTCAAGGGTGAGGATTGCAACTTGTCTAGAAATTATCGACCAGCAGCAGCAGTACTGAGCACATTATCCAAGATTCTGGAACGTCTTATCAAGTTGTCTATTATCTGGAACACTGGTTTATTATCCCCCCAACAGTATGGTTTTCGAAAAAATAAATCTACTCGTGACGCTGTTCTAGATCTAACGAAACACGTTGTTAAAAACTTAGACCAAAACAAGAGGGCCCTCACAGTGTTTTTAGACCTCGCCAAAGCCTTTGACACCGTCCCTATCCCTACTCTTTTGTCAAACTTGAGGATGTGGGTGTTAGAGGAGCACAACTGGATTTATTTCGAAGCTATCTCACGAAACGCAAATAGTTACTATTGGGGACTACAAGAGTGACGAGCTACATATCTGTTATGGTGTTCCTCAAGGTAGTATTTTGGGCCCCCACCCTACTCCTTATTTTTATAAATGACCTGTGTAATCTTGAGATTTCTGGGGGCAAAATTGTGACATTTGCAGACAATTCCGCATTGACTGTTACTGCTGACACCTGGTCGGAACTGGAACACATAGCACAATGTGGCTTAAACACTACACTCTTATAGTCTAACCCTAAATACTAGTAAAACAAAATTCATGACCTACTTAATTAGTGCAACCTCACAGCCAATCAATCCTAAAGGTATAATGTAACAACACTAAAGTTTCACTTTTGTTCCTAAGGGGGATTCATGTGGCTGTTCATCTATAGAACCTGTCGAGCATATTAGATATTTGTGTGTAATATTGGACTCAAAATTAAACTTTAAGACACACATAGACCTACTTACAGGGAGAGTCCGCAAATTAATTTACATATTTAAAAACCTCCGGTACGTAAGCGATCTCAGAACAATTCGTCTAGTATACTTCGCCCTTTGCTCATCTATTGTTACCTAATGTATCTCCTGTTGAGTTGGTGCAGCTAAAACTGTTCTGATGCCATTAGAAATCGCCCACTGAGCCATCCTAAAAGTTGCACTGTGTCGTACTATCAGATTTCCGACTGATATACTATGTAAAGATTGGGGTGTTCTAAATGTGAGGCAGCATTTTATCCGGCACGTTATCCTATTGCAGTACTCAAAAACGGAGTACAAAACGGTGACAAAGCGGCGAAGAGACAAAATATTTACACTACCCAGGATTCGCACTTCCATCATCAAGAGATTCGCATATTTCCAGGGACCACATCTGTACAATACATTGAGTCGTTACTGTGAATTATATAGTCTGTCACATTATGACTGTGGGAAAACAATATCCATGTTCCTACAGGGGAAAGGTTTCGACGAAACGGAGAACTTAATTACAGAAACTTGAAATATGGCATAATATCTTATTAAATCTTAAATCAATCCAGGCTGCCACACAAACACACACGTACTCGTACATAGTCTCACACTTACACATACACACGCGCGCACGCGCATCCACGTGAATTTTTTTTCCCTAGAAATTTAATTTCCAGTTCATTTTTCATTAATTTTTATATGATTTGTTTTTAATTTGTTTTAATTGATTTTAATTGATTTTAATTCAATTTATTTTAATTTAATTTTAATATTAACTTGAGTTCTATAATTGGATTTAATTTTACTATAATTTAATTTTTATCACGATTTCAAACAATATTATTTTTAAAGTTATGCTTATTTTCATTTATGGGGGCCCGGCACTGTCTTCCTTAACACAGGTTACATTTAACCTAGCTAGGAGGGCAGCATCTGTACCACTTTTAAAATTGTAGACTTTTATCATTATATTTAAGACTATAAATGAACTTATATCCATTTACTGCAATATTTGTGAGAATGAAATAAATTATTATCATTATGTTTTAGGAGGAATTTTTAAGGAGACCGAAGTTGGTGCATGGGTACATTTAGTATGTGCTCTTTATGTACCTGGAGTAGCATTCTCAGAGGTAACATTTATTGAATTAAATTTAATCTAATTTAATTAAATCATATATAAATTATACGAACTCCCATATAATTGATCTATGATATGACAAATACTTAGATTTAAGCAAAAAATAGAACTTAAAGAGTTAATGCTCTCTAATTAAATTAAATCATAAAGCCTTACCTTCATTTACGATTTATTTTACACATTTCTCAAGATATATTGTAATAATTCGATCTGTGTTACCTTTAGGTAGAGAAACTGTCTGGAGTGACATTATTCGAGATGGCTTACTCTCGCTGGGGTGCTCGGTCCTGTGCCTTGTGTGAAGACGCCACGCTGGCTAGAACAGGCGTCTGCGTGGGCTGCGACGCTGGCCTATGTAAAACTTTCTTTCATGTTACTTGGTGCGTATGGCATGACTAAACAATTTTTATAACATAATTTAAATTCTTCACTCGATTTTACACCATTTTTAAAAGATCATCTGAAATTCCTTCTTGATTTACCGAGAGTTGGTTCACGACGTTCACGAATGCTAGGTCTAAATCTCGAGGTCCTTACTTACCCTTTCTTTTATAACTTATGCCTTTACATTTATTAGACATTAGGTAGTCAGAAAAATATATAATATTATTCTTTTATATTTTATGAAATATATTGACTGTAACATAAATTCTTTTACCTGGCATAATATGAATCTTTTTAAATAGTGGCCAACGCGCGGGTTTGTTAGCCGAAGCGCACTCTGAAGAGGCGGAGCAAGCGGATCCGTTTTACGCGCACTGCAAACTACACTCGGACAAGACTTTGGTGAAGAAACGTAAGCGAAACTGGTTGGCTCTGCAGTTAAGGACGGAGAAAAGGTACTATTCACACTATTGTGCAGAGTGTGCACCACCTGATTTTATACTTTAAATTATAAATAGGTACTTAATTAAAATATGAATTACTTAACTTTTAAAATAATGATAATTATTGTTTGCGAAATACGTACCTACAGTTGAAGCGTATTTCTATTATGTTTCATATTTCAATGCTGTCTCCTGGCCAGTAGCTTATTTCAAAGCAAAAAGTCTGTCTCTTGACACGGTATTTGTTACAAAAAAATGCACTAAAATGTTTGTTTGTAGTCAATCAAGCAAGCAATTATTTATTATTATTAGTTTGAGTAGCTTTAGATGTAACAATTGAGTAGTGTACTTAGTTATTTAATTGCTTTTTTTCAGAAAATTGGAATTGATAAATAATCTCAGCACAGAAGCAAAATTAAGAATTCAACGCAAACTTGTCAAATACAGAAAGAAGTATTTAATACAGAAAGAAAATAGGAATCCGCCATGGGGTACGACGAGTTTTATAATTATGTACTTTTTATGAACTTATCGTAGTGTAAGATTGTTTCTGAAGTACCAATTTCTCTACGTAATTGAAACGGTCAGCAGAACACTGTATAGAACAGTTTAATACTCAAGAGTTGATATGAGAGATAGATTTGAAATATGTATATAAATTTCTATTGATTTAGCAGAGAAATTAACATATTCTGATAAAAAAACATAAAAGAAATTCGAAATTGGCATAGTTATCTTTACAATAAAGGTATGGTCATGTCTCGCGGCAACCGCGGGACTAAGTGGGAAACAAATGTCTGACTATGTCAGCCCCGCCGGGGCCCGCTAAGAGGGAAGACTCAAGAATTGCGGGCTTGATGTCGTAAGAAAGACATGACATGCGTGCTAATGGTCTCACTACAGGGGATGCCGACGACCGTGCAAAGTGGAGGAGAAAAAGTAGGAAGGCGGACTCCGGTCGTCGCGAGACGCAACTGGGACATACGCTGGGATGATGAGGATGATCGTCACAATAAATGAAATATTTTGTTACATTCGCAGTTCCGACACAAAAAATGGCACGTATGTTGTACAGCAGTGCATCGGCAATGAGGAAGTTCCAAAAGAAAGCAGAATGTATGGGATTAGACACATTTGCTTTGGAGTTTCAAGATTCTCAGGTATTATAGTAAACAATCTTTTCAAATTTTGTTTTGGTGCGGTTTGGTAGCTCACTGGTTAGTGTTGCCATTGTTAGAGAAAGGTCACGGGTTAAGTCCCACTCCGAACCAAGTTGTCTTTTTCACTAGAGATCATAAATCAAGTATATAAAAAATCTCACATCACATTGTTTGTTATTGAACTCCTCAGAACTTATTTTTATTTTGAAACTGATTATAACAACCCATTTCAATCGATAATATTCTTAGGTGAGTTTTAAATATTACCAAATAACAAAAAAATCGATTTGTATTTTTAGTCCTTACTATATTTTTAATAGATAGCAGCCCTTAAAGACGTGTCACGTCGTTGGCACGTGCCGCCCGCATTTTCAGTAGAGTTTGTTGGCTACTACTTGGAGAGGAACACCCGGGTGTCATCATTAAGGAAATCGCTTGAACGACTCACCAAGGAGAATGAGATACTCTTGGCCGGCGATAACAAGTTACGATTGGATTATGACGAGGTTGGTAAAGTTATTAAATAAATTCCATCAGGCCTTATCCCCGAAGGGGTGGCAGAGGCATATTATATGCCCACTTTTTACCGTGTGGATTCCTGTCCCACGTAATAGGTGGTGAGCCCATTGCCGTGTTGAAATAGACAGACGCAGGTTGTGGCTACCTGCTGTTGAAATTTTCAAGCCGCCAATAAGGCCTTAAACCAGGCTTAACGACTGCCATTTTACTGGCAACCGGGACCAACGGCTTAACGTGTCTACCGAAGCACGCAAACGCTCGCAAATGTAAATGCCACAAAGTGGTCACCCATCCGAGGACCAGCCATAGTGAAACTAGCGTAACTCAGTGATCGTTTACAGAACACTGAGACCGCGGGGCCTCGAGCGCTTCGTTAGTACGTTTTAATATTAGGTTACACGGGGTTTTGCCACTCACGTATACTTCTAAATTACAATGGCCGTTACAGAACACTCAGCGGGGCCACCCCACAGAGTGTTCTGTAATAACCATAGCTAGCTTTTTTTATACCACTGAGGTGGCAGACAGGCATAGGGCCCATGTGATGGAAAGTGGTCACCGCAGCCTATGGACGTTTGCAACACCAGAGGTGCAGCACTCGCGCTGCCGACCCTTTAAAAACCTTCTAAGACCTCTTTTGAAGAACCCCATACTGTAGACGTTCGGAAAAACCCAGACAGGGAGTTCATTCCACAATCTAAGCGTACGCTGTAAAAAGCCTATCGGACCTAACTGTACGTGAGCGCTCCGAACGCAAAGTGTTAGCTAGCTACCTTAGCATCCGCAACCGGCAACTATCTATATATAAAGCTTTTATAAAGCTACAAAATCACCGGTTACGGATATTCAAAGTAGCAATAAACCTCTCGGGGTGGCCCTAAAGGTTCACTGCCTTAAGCATCTTACACTATGGACATTGAGATGTTTGACAGTTTGTAGCGTTTTCAACCTGTATAAAGCGGACCAGTCATAGCGAAAGAGGCTTACCGCAATGATCGTTTATAGAACTGTTAGTTGGGCTACGAGGCTACTTCCTTAAAATGTGGCCGTAAAAGTATGCCTCTGCCTACCGCTTCGGAGATAAAGGCGTGACTAAATGTATACATGTACAACACATCTTACTTCACAGGCATCAAATGAAAATACAGACGGTTTGGCGGCCATGACAGCTGCTCGACAGTCTCTGCAAAAGCTATACGACGCTATAATCGCGTTGAGTCCCAAACGAGCACCTCCTGCTATCCTCGAAGATAAGCCTTTAATACCGCCTGACTTCCCTCGATCTACGCCTAAAGTTACACCACAACAGCTACAGAAACGGTATGTCCACTACACTTTAAACTGGGAATATATATACCTGAAGTTGACACACTACCAACTTTTTGTATGTGCCGGTTTTTGTCATGTGTATGAGGTAAGCGGAGTGAAGACGTTACAATAAAAAATAAAATATTGATTTGACACAAATATTGTGTATTACCTTCGACGTAAAGTTTTAACACTAAGCCTTAGTCAGGATGGTCACAAAACGTGTTGAAACTGTATTTCATACTAGGCTAAATAAAGCCTGTTTTATGGAAACAAAGATATCCTAGATATGGACATAGATGGCGTGATAATCCCATCTAAATGTGCTATTACTTGAATGCGCGCTAGCGTATACATAGGACAATAACTGACATCAGCTGCAGGTGTGTTTATTCCCGGCTTTACTAATGAAACATAGTGCTGCTTTACATTCTCAGGTACTTAATTTGACATCTGGTCAGGGATTAACATAATAATTAGTTCTGTAAACATTAAAAATCAGATAAGTAGATCAGATCAGCGCTAAAATGGCAAAAATCTAAAGACTTGAGTTTGACTTTGATAGTATGCAATCGGGCTTACTTGTATTATACCACTGAACTTCAGGGGGACTACACCATATCTTATAACAATATATATAATATAACTTAAACTTTCACAGTGTGAACCGGACAGTCTGCGTCTGTCAGGATATTAGTGTTCTGATTCAGATTATTCAGACGTACAACAACTTAGTCCAATTCACACTGTGAAAGTTAAAGTAATTTTACAATAATATTGCTATAATAGATGGCGGTAGCACCCCTGATAGTGCTACGATCACAATCATGACGCAGACTAATCGCATCTTGAAATCAATCTGACAATATTAATCATGTAGATGATGCCGCTTTAATGTCATTTAATTATAAGAGATCTTCATCTGGGCGTAACGTATTCTCTCATTTAGCTATAAGTACTTTATATAATTGTTATATTGTATAGAGGCTTGGCCAGCAGGTCAATGTCTGTACCAACTGCGGCTGCACTTAAGATGGGCGTTGGTTTTCCTCTTAGCGACAATCCGGACGCTCGCCAAGGAAAAGTTTTGTCGACATCTTTGGAAGGTAAAGTATTTATTATAATATAATCCTGTTTCTCGTAAAGAATTGTTTATTAACACACTGAATACTCATTTTATCACACTTTTTATTATCAAAATGACATACTAACGTTATGATGTGCATTGTAGTGTCTGGTGTAACGATGACACGTAACACCAGAGACAGTCGTGTTGCCGACGCTTTGAAAACCTAATGCTTATTTTATGAACCTCATACTGACTTGACAGGTGTGGGCTAGATACCGAGCGTATGTGAATCGCAGCCGCTATCGGGCCTTCAGTACACGATTCGGATAGACTATTTTGCAATTTGCTATGTTTTTGTGCTGACATTTGAATACAGAATTTAGTCGCTGCGTCGGGTATAGATAGACGATCCAATGATCCCATCACAAAATTAGACTGGCCGTAGAACATATGCGAGCGCCCATGCGTTCCATGTGCAGCCTACTAACTCGTGGAATAACAACTAGCTAATACAAATAGTACCTACAAAACTGCTGTCAAAATAAGCGAGGCTTTAAAAAAATCTGCATTCGATTAGTCTTTATTTTTCTGATTTTGGCGCCGTCATTCCGGTGCGGTGTGTGGGACTCCCGGCCCTTGGGGTCCGTCCTTCCCACTAAACCCTGCGGTGTTGCGTCTTCTTTCCAACTGGGTCGCAAGATAGGCCTGAGGACGATTCACCGCGGCCCGCCTAAGGGAATGCCCCAATATGAGGCTCTCCGCGATCGATTAGTCAAGTCACATCACGACTATCATTCATTACGTTTCTATTTTTATAGTAAATATTAATATTCATTACAGTTTCTGTTTCATGAGAAGTTATTATTAATAAAATCTTATGACTATAAAATATAGTTCATTTATGTTAAAATGCAGGAGTATTCAAAAATCTTAATGTATATTACGCACATTAGGATTTTTAAATACTCACTGACCATTATAGGTACAACAACACCACAATATACACAGGCATTTAGCGTGCGCGACTCGTATCAGTATAATGATGTCAAACGGATCAGTGCACAGAATAAAAACCTTATAGAATATTCTTACGGTCTACCATAATACTAATGTTGTTGAAGACGGTGCAAAGTGGAAGGGGAAGAGTAGGAAACCAAACCCCGGTCTTCTTTTTCCGGGCTTTGGATACAACAGAAATTAGCGCTGGAATAATGATGATGATTTTAAAACTACAACAATCGTTTTGAGTGATAAACTATGAGTTTTTAATTTTATGTTATCCCACCTAACAATTTAGGAATTTTACGTTATCGAAGTTTAATTGGATGGTAGTACCTCTTATCTTTTCGGTCATATATGATTGGTATGCAGTTTTCGTATACGGTACCTTAGTGCGATGACGTCGCAATCGGCTGATCAGAACACAAGTATCAACAGGGTGGGACAGGGAGAAGTGCAGGGGGCCGAGTCTCCTATTTCAATCTTGTTAGAACAATGTTGTAAGGCTGACAGATTTTAACACAGACAAGATTTGTCTGTGTTAAAATCTGTCAGCGAAATATGGGCGTTTAATATGCCTCTGCCTACCTCTTCGGGGATAAAGGCGTGACAATATGTATGTATGTATATTTTATTGCAAAATAGTAGACTCGACCCCCAGATCTCAGCTCCCAAACAACATAATACTACCAACTACCTATGTATATAGCGACGTCGGGCGTGCTGGCAGGGCGAGAATGCGCGGCATGTGGTCGTAGCAGCGAGCAACATTTAATGGCGGCCTGTGACACGTGCCATCACCATTACCACCTGCATTGTCTCAAGCCACCATTACAGCGACCGCCTAAGAAGAGCAAGCTTTACGGATGGTAAGAACACCAAACACTACACAGTTTCTGTATTCAAATCGCCGAAAACAGAATATTAGTCCGTTAATACTATTTGTCTCTTTTATTCCCGCGCGATTATATTGGCTTTCTCTTTCACAGTGATGTCTGTGTGAATGAAATGGCAAAATATTTGCGCACAAGTAACAAGGAGGTTATTCAGACTCATACACAACTTTACCTACTCGAATGTGTCATAAATCTTAAATGTAACCAAATTTCCGTTTCTATGTGTTCTATACATAGGTAGACATGTGACACTATTATTTGCATGCGTAGCGAACGTATTCTCATTAGTATTAATTACATTGATATGATTGAACTGCTAATTGATATTACTAAACAGTTCCGTTTTTAACAATGACATACATCTAGATAATATCAAATCAAATCTTGTAGGTTTAGCATTTGACATTGTAATTATCTTTCATTATTTTACAGACGTATACTTTATTTACAGGCAATGCTCGGAATGCGATAAAACTTCAGATTCAGAGCCTGAAGTGCTAGAAAAGAAAGTACCGCGACGTTCTCGCATAAGATACAGCAAAGACGGTGCTATAATCACAGAACCACATAGCCCCAGTTCGCCTCCTAAAGCACAAATAGAAAAACCACACAATTTGGAAAAATCAACAAAACTAAGCACTTCAGAGGGAATATCTCCGATTAAAGTGACAATCAAACCGTTTGAATTTAGCAGTGACGGTAATGAAAGCACAGAAGTTAAACCTAAAAAAGATAAGAAAATAAAGAAGGCAAAACTAAAGGAACATCTGTCTGGAACAGGTGGAGAAGATACTCCTAGCAGAAAGCTTAAGCGTAGCTTCACATCGCCTACTTTGACAAACACTCCTTTGATGTCTATAACACCAATAGTAGCCGACAGTCCCAATGATTCCCATAACGAAAACTCTAACGCGTCTACTACCATACCCACATCAAAACGCGAGGATAGTTTTGTCCCCCAGAATCTATCATTCTCATCTTTACTGGGCGAAGGGAAAGAAAGAGATAGCAAAGCCATCGAAAGTTCCATAGAAAGTACGTTAGCAAACTTATCATCTGATATTGCGACGTACAAAGCTAACAGAAAGAGAAGGAAAGAGAAGCATAGATCGAGATATTCTCCCGATCTCTTGCGATCTCCTTCTAAATCGCATAAACATAAACGAAAGAAGAAGACGCAAGATATGGAAAACCCTGACCCTCCCCATCCCAGAATTACAATCAAGGTAAAAATATTTTTAATAAAATAGTTGTGTTGTATGTATCGATGGTACTAAATTCGTATTATATTGGCTCCACAGATCAAGCCAATACCTAAACCTGATGGTTCATTGGATACCCAGATGTTCTACGTCCCAACAGATAGCAATGATGGTCCTCCTGCGGCTGTTATGAGGAAACTTTCAAAGGTAAATACGGGTAAATAAAATTAAAGTGTCTTTGTAATTCTAAGTTAACAGCTTTTCTCTAATAAATGCATATGAAATTGTATATATGATTTTTAAAACAGAAAAAAAAAATCTCTTATACTACGTTTATTATTATTATTATTATCCCGATAAGAAGCACCAGTGATATAGAACGGGAAGCCAATAGGCTGGACGAAACCCTGAGAGAGGCATATCACAAGGCATGTCCTCTAAGGGAGATCAAACCGGGCAAAGGACAACCATGGTGGACAAAAACACTAGGTAAGAAAAGGAAAAAAGCTCGCCGGGCCCTTAGACAAGCCCTCAAAAAAGGGGATGAGGAAAGCTGGCGAGCATATAGGGAAGAAAGAAATTCGTTCAAAAAAGAATGCAGAAAGGAAAGTAGGAACTGTTGGAGAGCGTTTTGTGAGGGGGTCGAAAAGCAACCAGATGCTGCACGACTGATGAAAACGCTCTCCAAGGTCAACTCCTGCAAACTAGGCAGCATAAAGAACGGGGAAGAATTAGTGACTGATCCCGAAAAGATTCTGGAGATCATGCTGAAAACTCACTTCCCCGAATGCAAGAGACACACAGATAACACAACGCCAGTCGACTCAGTTAACATCGAGAGCGTAATGCTGGATAGTTGTATAACAGAGGAACATCTGAGATGGAGTGTCAAATCGTTCCAGCCTTATAAGGCTGCTGGACCAGATGGGATACTTCCGAAGATGCTGCAGACGGTAATAAACCACATAAGCGAAGACCTACTTGCTCTGTACAACAGCAGCATTAAGTCAAGATACATCCCAAAGAAATGGAGAGAGGTCAGAGCAGTCTTCATACCGAAACCTGGTAAATCATCTTACCAGGAGGCAAAGGCCTTTAGGTGTATCAGTCTCTCCTCTTTCCTACTCAAGACATTGGAAAAAATACTAGACAGGATAATAAGAGAACAAATAGATAAAAGTGAATCACCTCTGCACCTAAATCAACATGCGTACATGGAGGGCAGATCAACGGATACAGCCCTCCACAACCTGGTGAACAGGGTGCAGAGATCGATAGAAAATAAGGAATATGCACTAGGATGCTTCTTTGACGTCGAGGGAGCCTTCGACATGGCCACTCCCGAATCGATAGAAGCTACCCTCGACCGCGAAGGAATAGATAAAGACATATCAGAATGGGTGAAACTAATGCTGAGGCACCGACTGATACAGGCAGAGATGGCAGGCGTGACCCTAAAAGTAGAGGCAAGCAGAGGCTTTCCACAGGGAGGATGCCTATCGCCTTTACTATGGTGCCTGCTAATAGATGAACTTATCAAGAAAATTAACAGCTTGCACATATACACACAGGCATATTCCGACGACGGCGTGCTACTGGTCACCGGCAAGGTGCCAAGTGTTATGTGCGACATCATGAATAGAGGACTGAAGGTAGCTCTAACATGGTGCAAAAGCAAAGGGTTAAACTTGAATCCCGACAAGACAAAGGTAGTGACATTTACGAATAAAAGGAAGAAAGACAATTTTGGACCGGTGAGACTAAACAACCACACCCTGGAGGTGGTTGAGAATATCAGATACCTGGGAGTCACACTGGACAGCAAATTGACTTTTAAGACTCACATAAAGAACACATGCACTAAAGCCAAAATGGCGTTGATGCAATGTAAAAGTGCAATAGGAAGAACCTGGGGAACGAAACCAGCAACAGTCATATGGATATATAAATCAATTATCCTACCCAGAATACTGCACGGGGCCATAGTATGGTGGCACAAGGCAGCGAACAAGACAAACAAAATAGAATTAGACAAGGTACAGAGGCTGGCAGCCCTGATGACAACAGGTGCTATGAGGACAACTCCCACAGCTGCGCTAGAGATCGTATTGGGACTCCATCCTCTGGATCTAGAAATTAAAAAGAAAGCAATTGAACAATGGTTTAAATTGAAAAGCGTGGGCCTGTGGAGAGGTAATCCTCAAGATGGCGGACATGCTAGTATCAATAAGAAATACGAAGACAAATTGTCAATGATTCTCTCTAACAATGACCTAATCAAGAAGGAGAGGGTTTTTGACAAAAAGTATAGAATACATATAGGACAAAGAGAGAGCTGGCAGACGGAAGACACCGGAGGCGTCATCTGCTACACTGACGGCTCTAGAAAGGAATCTACTAAGCTCTCCGGCTCCGGAGTGCACATACAATGTGCAAATGGAACGGAGATTAATAGATCAATACGGTTAGGCAAATTCGCAAGTGTCTTTCAGGCGGAAATATGCGCCATCACAGAGTGTGCGCAAACTATACATCGCCATACAGACATAAAAAAGGTGACTATCTACAGTGACAGTCAAGCAGCATTGAAAGCCCTAAATAAAGTAGAGACAATGTCAGCAACAGTCAAGGAGTGCAAAAAATCACTCGAAAAGCTGGCGGAAAGAACTGAAGTCCACGTTGCCTGGGTCCCCGGACATGAGGGAGTCCCGGGCAATGAACTAGCGGACAAACTAGCCCGGGAAGGGGCTGACGAATGCGTGATCGGACCGGAGCCATGGCTTCCGATCGCTCATAAGATCACGAAAGGAGTAATTACCAGAAGCATAACAGTAGAAACCAACCTCAGATGGAGGTCCTCGATAGGCATGAGACAGTCGAAGATCTTCATCAGGGGAATGGATGCGAAAAGGACAAGCCGACTGGTCAAACTTACCAGAGCAAACATGAGGCTTGTCATAGAGATCATCACAGGACACTGTCGCCTCAACAGGCACCTAACAGTGATAGGAGTAATGGATGACCCATTATGCCCAGAATGCATGGAGGAAGAAGAAACCAGCTTCCACCTACTAGCTGAGTGCCCCATGTATTCGTTAACAAGATGGGAAATTATGGGCACCGACAGACTAGAAGAAGAAGACATAGAACATCTGAATGTGGATCAGATAGTAAGCTTCTGCAAGGAAACAAGAAGGTTCGACGGGGCGCCGTGAAGACTGCTGGGATACCCAATCCAAACCGCAAGGAGAAGTTTTTCGGGGAAATGAGCGAAGTGGGCGGCAAAGATGCGGTCGGATCGTTCGCTCGGCGGTGCCGGCGTCCCCAACAAGAAAAAATAATAATATACTACGTTTTGTCTTCGTGTTCTTCGGGAACGGACACTAAGCGTGGAAAATAGCGGGACGTCCGCTAGTATATAATCTAAAACTATGTACATATAAAATAAAAATATCTAAGATTGCTCAGTAACGATGTGATTTGTGATAATTCTTTATAACTTTTTAACATAAACATAACATAACATACTTTCACGCCTTTATCCCCGAAGGGGTAGGCAGAGGCGTACTATACGCCCACTTTTCACCGTATGCTTTGCTATTTTTGTCCCACGTAACAGGTGGTTAGCCCATTGCCGTGTTGAAAATGGACAGGTGCAGCTTGTGGTGACCTTCTCTTGAAATTTTTCAAGCCGCCCATGTAGTGAGACACCCGTTAGTTGGTTAAACACTGATTTTATTTACATCCACCGACATTAACAAATGGATACATATTGATGTACCGCCAACATATACTACATCTTTCCCCTCTTTACAATGGAACCTCTCAACAGTCTAATTGCAACAATTTAATTACATCGCATAATGCCTAGGTTCAAGCACATACCTAGTTATTGTAAAGAAGGGTTCAATAATATTTAAACAATGTAACAATAATATATAATACAGTAAATAATATAAGTTTAGTACTTAACTATTCACTCTAAGCTCAGCGTAGGTACATAGGTAGGTGATATTATGACTAAATTATGCATACTTATAAAATAACGATACAAATAATGAATTTTTAAGCGTTATATATGCCAATACAGCATTTCTTTATTACAAGCAATTTCTGTAGTATGTTAGATTATATAGCTAAGTATTATTTAGAATATCTGTGACAGTAGCATTCGCGCGGTTCGCTCCTTCCGTCTAGTAATTGGAACTATTGGTGACGACTGTGACACTTGATCGTTACTAGAACTGCTTTCAGTAGTTATACACTTATTATCGGCATCAGTAGAACGCGGTGATGACGTTTTTAGCCTACGTTTACGTGTACCCAGCTTAGCCGCAAACTCTTGACGCAGTTGCCTGAAGTTACCATGCCCACTCAACCTTTGTGGTGAATCTGTGCAACGTGTATCAAAATTATCAGAGCGTACTATAAGCTGCCCACGGTTACGACGGAATTGTTGCCCACGTTCGTCTTGTACTACAAATGATCGCGGTTCTTGCGCACGTGCTACTACTGTTACTCGCTTTCTTTGCCCTTTATCTATTAAAGTCGCCTTGTCGCCCGCTACTAAAGTACGTTCGAGTGACCTCGCCGACCTGTCGTAATGCTCTTTAACTTGCTGTCGCTGTAACATTAACATACGAAAATTTCGTTCATTGTCCACGGTTTCATTCAACAAGTTGAAACTGATAGGAAGTTTAGTATTAAGTCGCCTGCCCATTAGCATTTGAGCTGGCGAGTCCAGACCATTTCGAGGCGTAGACCTTTAATTTAATAATGCTAAATTGAAATCTTGCCCGGAATCAATACATTTTTTCAATAAGTTTTTCACAGTTTGAACTGTCCTTTCACTCTTTCCATTCGATTGTGCATACTGTGGCGACGACGTAATATGACGTACTTCCCATTCATTCACTAACTTTTTAAATTCATAAGAACTATATGCCGGTCCGTTATCAGTCACTAGCTCTGTGGGAATACCGTGTCGTGAAAACTGTCCCTTTAAGAAATTAATTACCTGTTTACTGTTTTGAGTTCGTAATTCACCAACTTCGACATAATTAGAGAAGTAATCCACTAAAATAATAAAACTTTTTCGCCTATATTCAAAAATGTCAGAAGCCAATTTGTACCAGGGGAGACTGGGGACTTCGTGCTGTATTAATGGTTGACGCCGCGGCGGAGGTGCCCGCAAAGCACACGATTCGCAACGTCGTACCATTCTCTCTATATCCTCACACATACCAGGCCCAAAACATAACATGTCGGGCACGTCGCTTACAACGCTCGATGCCCATGTGCCCCTCATGGACTCGTGATATCATTTCTTTTCGTAACGTTCGCGGAATATAGACACGATCACCTTTAAAAATTACTCGACAAAAATAATGCATTTGTTCTCTATAAGGCCAAAAAACACCAACTTTTTCATTGACATCGTACCTAATCGTACCTATTTCTCGGCCAGCCAATATTTATATAATGTATTAATCATTTACATTCACTATCCCTTTCAGTCTCCTGCATAATAACTGTCATTCTTGTCTCACTAAACGGTACATTCTCAATCATAAAACAAGTCTGTACTTCGACCTCGTCAGTGACACGATCATGCATCAATTCTTTGAGAGGAGCCCGCGACAGCGTATCTGCAATGTACATATATTTACCCGGAGTATATACAACCTTAATGTCAAAGCCTTGCACTCTCATCATCATACGTTGCAGACGAGCTGGAACCGATACTAAAGGTTTGTTAAATAGTGCTTCTAGTGCCTTGTGATCTGTGTTAACGGTAACGTCAGGTCTACCATAAATGTATTGCCTGAACCGCTCAACAGCAAACACAATTGCCAACATCTCCTTCTCTATTTGGGCATACCGAGTTTGTGTTTCGGTGAAAGTGAGTGAAGCAAACTCAACAGGTCGGCCCTCTTGCAACAGAACCGCACCGACAGCTACACTACTCGCGTCTACAGACAACACGATCGGAGCAGTCTCGGAGTACAGCGCTAGCACCGGTGCATACATAACTTCTGCTTCAGCTCGTCTACAGCTGTAGAATGATGTTCCTCCCATGACCAGTCAGAATCTTTTTTAAGTAGTGATCTCAATACGTTAACGCAGTCTGAATAATTTTGAATGAATTTTGATAAAAAATTCACCATTCCTAAAAACCTTTCTAAAGATTTTTTATCCGATGGGTAAGGCATACCCATAATAGCTTTTACTTTGGTTTCATCCGCTCTCATACCATTCGCATCAAATTTCTATTTCTAAATTCCTAAATAAGTGATTTCTGAGACCGCAAACTTACATTTTTCACGATTGAATCGTTCTAAAAAACCAGTTAGCCGTTGATCATGTTCTTTATGGGACCGCCCCCAAATAATAACATCGTCTATAAAGGATTCAACCCCTACCAAATCTTCTAAATACTGTCGCAGTTTGGCATGAAAAACTTCAGGTGCGCAGCTGATACTACAGGGTAGGCGTAAATACTGGTACCGTCCGAAGGGAGTACTAAATGTACAAAGATCGGAGCTTGCTTCATCGATTCCAATAATCCTAAAACCACTTCAAGCATCGAGAGTACTAAATACAGTGGCGCCGCGTAGTTTGGCGGCTAGCTCAGGTATAGTCGGCAACGAGTAGTGCGCACGCCGCACTGCACGGTTCAGAGGCCGCGGATCTAAACACACGCGAATACTACCATATTTCTTTGCCACCAAAACAATAGCATTAACCCATTCCGTTGGATGCGTAACCTTTCTTATAACGCCTAACGTTTCCATTCGCTGTAATTCTATCATTAATTTGTCTTTAAGTCCTAAGGGTATTTTTCTAGTAGGACAAATTACCGGTTGAACACTTTTATCAACTACAATAGAATATTAGGTAAGTTACCGGGTGGTAACTTACCTAATCCTTCAAACAAACATGAATATTTATCGGAAATATTTAATGAAGAAACATGATTTATTATACCTAACAATACACAGCTGTTCAATCCGAGTATATTCTGGCATTTCAATTTAGCAACAACAAACGGTAAATTAAACGTTCGGCCATCAAATATAAAGTCGATATTAGTACTACCCAGAATTGGCAATCGATTACCTGTAAATGAATGCACCCTTTTGGTGAACGGCTTAAGGTCCATAATAGATAAACCCAATCCTAAGTATTCACACATAGATATCACATTGAGCATAGACCCCGTATCTATTTTTAATTTGAGTTCCTTACCATTACAATAGACTTTTTCAATCCACTCTTTAGGTGACGTACAATTTTGACCGTTCTCGCCAATAGTGTTCACGTAAAACATTTCTTCCTCACTGTTATCACTTTCCGCTAAGTCTATATTCAAATTTAAAACTTTCTGTAACGCTTTCCTCTGCTCACACACCCGAGCAAAATGTCCTTTTCCATCGCATATGTAACATACAGCAGATCGTGCAGGACTCCGAATATTAAATGCGCAGCGGGAACCACCACACGTCACGCAGCTGGCCGACGTCGACGCCCGGGCCGAGCGCGCCTCGCCGCCCGCCCGCACGTCGCCAATAGTGTCGCTCTGTTCCACTAGTGCCCGCACTTTGACCCCACACTGCGTGTACTTGCATCTCTTCCGAGGTTTTTTCAATACATTGCCCTTCCTCTTTGGACATCTCTGCCGCCTTACAGATTTGTATTGCTTTCGCCAGAGTTAATTCATCCGTTCGAAGTAATCGATCTCTAATCGTGTTATTCATTACTCCGCAAACAATTTTGTCACATAATAAACTCTCGTGTAAGTCGCGGAACTCACTCTGCTGACTTAATACACGCAATGCCGTCACATACTGATCAATGTTTTCTCCATCTTCTTGGTTGCGAGAGAAAAACTTGAACCTACTCACTGTAATGTTAGGCTTGGTACCAAAATAATCGTCATTTTTTTTAAGGATACATTTTATATCATCTTCACTTTCACTCTCACTAAATGTAAAAGTAGTATCCACTTCATATCCTGCTCCTATGAGGTTAACCAACAGACTAGCCTGTACCTCTTTTGGCTCTTTGCTCATTCCAGACGCTTTTAAAAAGACCTCGAACAACTTTCGCCATTTGTGCCACGCATCGGATCGTGCGGACGGACCTCCTTCTAGCAACAGTTCTACTGGAGGACGCGCGTGTTCCATATTGGCAATAACGTTAACCACGTATATTTTGATACTAACTAACTTGTAACTTGTTCGTAACACGGAAACAAAATAATTAAAAGCCACCGCTGTCACCATGTAGCGAAACACCCGTTAGTTGGTTAAACACTGATTTTATTTACATCCACCGACATTAACAAATGGGTACATATTGATGTACCGCCAACATATACTACAGCCCATAAGGCATTCAACTGGCTTAACGACTGCCATGTTACTGGCAACCGGGACCAACGGCTTAACGTGCCTTCCGAAGCACGGAAACGCTCGCAAATAAAAATGCCACAAAGTGGTCACCCATCCGAGGACCAGCCATAAGGAAAGTTGCTTAGCGCAGTGATCGTTTACAGAACACTACGTCCGCGGGGCCACGAGCGCTTCTTTTATAACTTTTTAGAAGTATTAAATTCACCTTTGATTATTTACAATAGCAAGCGGAGCAAGTGGCAGCCAAATTAGAAGCGGCTAAGTTAGAAGTTGCTAAAATGGACGAGGCGAAACAGGCAACTCTGGTACAAGCTGAAATTACTCCTGCACCAGAAGAGGTTGACGTCACAGCTGTAAGTATATTACTACTTTTTTACGCAATCTGTTCCGGGGCCTGCTTTTATGAAAAAAGAGGGAAATGAACGACGGAGGATGGCTATTAGCTGATAACCTAGCTGAAACGTATATAAATAAAATACTTTCGTCTAGACGATACACGACCGAATTAATCATTTCGCCAGATCGAAAGCCAGATTCCAGCATGTGCATGTGAGAAAATGCTCATTTTGTATGAACACTTATAGAGAAGTGTTTAATACCAGGATTTAAAAAAAATATAGGTCGCTGTTTCATTAATAAAGTGTGGACGTCGCCAGAGATGTCATGAGATGACGGACTCGAACAGACTAAGAGTCCTCCTATGGAGTGGAGAGGACAGCTTAATGGGTCAATCACAGTGCTTGTAATCCGGTCTGTAGGAAACATAAAGTCGACTATCCTATATAATATAGTTCACTGTCATCTCCGCCACACTCCGCCCAGCTCCGCGTCAGTGGAAATACACCCTGAACCCCCGTGCGTGATCTTAGCTGAGAAATCCTTCTGTAGGAATATCCCCGATATCCCCACGGAAGGTATTCTCAGCTGAGATCGCTTTGGCGTAAGAATGGACGCGATGACGTCACAGACTGTTATGCATATAGTGCGGTCGTGATTGAGGTAGTGCATGACAAATGCGTCAGGGAAAATCTCAAGTTATTGAGATTACGTAGTATTTTAGTCTGTAGATATTGATATAATTAAATGTGTAACTTTTTTACGCAAGCCTGCGCCTATAACGGAAATACCAGCGCCACCAGTTACGACCAAACCCAAGGTAATAAACGTATCTTAGTGCCCTTTTTATATAGCATTGTGTCAATAAAGTTCATGTATACTACCACAGCCGAATACAGTCGGTCGACGAAGCTGTCTAGACAGAGCAATCGTGCGGGGGACAAGAGACGAGACGGGGGAGGGCTTGTCGCAACCTGCAAACACAAAATTTTGTTCGTAGCTTGGGACAGTCTTTCAGGGCTGTCGCATTCCCGACAGCTTGCTATGATTATTTTAATTTTGAATCGACTTCTTTATTCATTATTTTATTTAATAAAAAATAAAAATGGTGCATACAAATTGTGCTGTAAGAGATTGCAAGTCATCATCACGGAAAAATAAGAATCCGCGATTTCATCAATTGCTGCACACGGAAGAAAGGTAAGGTGTATTCATGTCGTTTGAATAGTTCTTTTTATTAGAAAGCGTTTAGAAAATGGCTGCCGCGTCGTAAATTGTAGTTATAAAATTATCATGTAGGGTACATTTATAATTCATGGGGTTTTTAATATTCTGATTACAAATTTCGTGTTCATTTTGCAATCCAATATAGCCGCCGCGCCGTGATCATAAAATTTCATGTTGGGTATCTTATAAGGGGTTTTTTGGTATGCTGATTATGAATTTCGTGTTTATTTTGCAATCCAATAAAGCCACCGCGCCGTGGTCTTAAAATTTCATGTTGGGTATCGTATAAGGGATTTTTTGGTATACTGAGTATAATTTTCGAGTTTATTTCGCAATCCAATATAGCCGCCGCGCCGTGGTCATACAATTTCATGTTGGGTATCGTAAAAGGGGTTTTTGGTATGCTGAGTATGAATTTTGAGTTTATTTTGCAATGAGGATCAGTCAAATAACGGGAGAACCCAATTTTTACTATTACATTGCATGCGTTATGATTTTCCAAGAACACAACTTTTTGATTTTTTGAAATCCATCCATAAATGACAAAGTTATTTAATATTTTATCGAGCCTTATTAATAAACGCGCGCCTCCCGGCTGTGGATACTGATGACGTCATTCAACAGAGTCTGCACGCGATCGAGTTCGTGCTGTTTGTATACTATGTAAAAAATTGTGTATTTAAAGTGACCACCGGTTCGGAACGCGGCCCACCTGAGAAGAACCGGCAAGAAACTTGGAAGACTTTTTTTTTGATGGCCTATTTACAATTTAATATATTATGACTATAATATTTTATTTGCCAGCAGATCATTTCCAGGCATCCCTGTCCTGTGAATACGAGGATAAGTATAAAACTTACGTCGAAATGATCTTCGCAACAGAAATGAGTACCTACTTTTGCTTGATAAAGGATCTCTCTTCATAACACTACAATACTTTTATCTAGCTTTTAGGTCCGTTGGAACTCGAAGAAGTAGAAAGCGACCGGGACAAGCACAGTTTAAAAAACTGCGCGGGATACGGAGTATACCTACAAAACTGTAGAGCGCGCGTACGGCGCGGGGCGAGCTGGGTTTGTGTCGGATGACGTACTCTCGGCCGTTTTTTGAACTGCAGCAGTAAAATCGCTGTATCTTCGTCATTTCTTATCCGATTTGAATATTTTTTTCACAGTATGTCATGGTTTTCTTACTGTTATCAAACTACATACTTAATAAAAAACGTGACTGATCCTCATTCAATACTCCCGCTGTGGTTATTAAATTTCATGTTGGGTATTATATAATGGGGTTTTTGGTATGCTGAGTACAAATTTCGTGTTAATTTTACAATTCAATATGGCTGCCGCGCTATGGATATAAAATTTCATGTTGGGTATCGTATAAGGGGTTTTTTGGTATGCTGAGTACGAATTTTGTGTTAATTTTGCAATCCAATATGGCCGCAGCGCTGTGGTTATAAAATTTCATGTTGGGTATCGTATAAGGGGTTATTTTGGTATGCTGAGTACGAATTACGTGTTAATTTTGCAATCCAAAATGGCCGCCGCGCTGTGGTTATAAAATTTCTTGTTGGGTATCGTATAAGGGGTTTTATGGTATGCTGAGTATGAATTTCAGTGCTAGCTGTTATAAAAGTTTATGTTGGGTATCGCATAAGAGTAATATAACCTCTGGTGTTGCAAACGTTAAAAATTAGCATTAAAATCGTACTCAGCGTATCAAAAAACCAATTATAAGATACCCAACATGAAATTTAGTGAAAAAAAAAAAATTTACGACGGCCATATTGGATACTAGAAACCCCATGAATTATAAATGTACCCAACATGATAATTTTTTATATCTACGACGCGGCAGCCATTTCGTAAACGCTTTCTCATAAAAAAAACTCAATTCGACATGAAATGAACCTTACCTTCTTCTGTGTGCGGCAATTGATGAAATCGTAAATCCTTATCTTTAAAACCGGTATTTATATTATTGATTAATTGTATATACATATAATTATTATATTATATATTGATAGTTGATTGCGAGTACGACTCCATAAATTAGTTACAAATAATATCAGCCTTGTATACTTGAGACAACCCGACAAGCATCACTGTCTACACGTTGTCGGCATTTTTGTCAACTTCAAAGGCGTAACGCTACTGATAGGTTTACTCTTTATACTGTGATATTACCTTCCATCGGATGAAAACGATAAGTAGCAAAATGTCCAATATCGGAAAACAAATGAGCTATACGTTTAATAGAACAACGTTCAGCTATTTTATATAGTTATAGGAGCACGTATTCAGTTTAAAATACTTAACAACCTATTGTGATACCTACTTAATACGCAAATAGAAATCATTATAATCGATCGAGCAGTTTCGGAAGAATGCTCACCACACACATTGTGACATGAGATATGTCACAATGTGTGTGGTGATTGAATGATTTCTATTTGCGTATTAAGTAGGTATCACAATAGGTTGTTAAGTATTTTAAACTGAATACGTTTTTAAAATTGCTTGCATGGAGGTAATTCAAAAAATGACAACAAAATCAGATGATACAGTTTAGGGTTGCAGCTACATAATCAAAATATTCATTCCATGCAAAAATTCAATTACACCATTGTAGAGGACTCTGATTCATTTCCGCGCGGCGGAGGGTGAAAGTCTGCCATTTTGAGGTAATTTAGCTGCGTATCGAGATTTCCATTTAGCATTACTTGACTCGGAGAAGCTACGACGTTCGTTCAGTTTTAGAAATATTACCCGTTACGAGACGTATTTATGACAGAGAGCCACCCCCCATTCTTAATTACTCTGCTACACTCCCCCACACTGCTTATTTTATTTTTTAAATATAGCATTTTATATCAAAATTTCTTCGATAATTTATATACTGTAATAATATCTTCAGGTACGGTTTATTCCTGAAATCCCCACCGACATTTCCCCACCAGTGGGGATTGTAACTTTTTTTCCAGAAATACCCACTACTTAAATAAATTCAGCTTAGTGGGATTTTAGGAAAAAATAAGTTACAATCCCCACTGGTGGGGAATCATCGGTGGGGATTTCGGGAATATACCTGAGGTACACCACCAGTTACTAATTTATAACGATATGTCCAGCGGAATCGAGTGGATCGATCCCGTCGAGGCGGCAGAGCGAGCGGTAGCGGTGTCGGAGCGACGTCTGCACAAACTCCGCTAACAAAATGCGACGTGTGCAACGAGGCAGGAGACCATTCTAACTTAGTGCGGTGAGGGATTTTGTATAATACGAGGACGCCTGCGATGTTATTAGCGTAAAAGAAGTTGAAATTGGTCTGGCCACGAGAGCAGCTCGAATCAATAGACAAACGAAATAATACGCAACAAGTTAAAATAAAAGTCATTTTGGCAATTTACATACAAACATATTGTCACGTCTTTATACCCGAAAAGATAGGCAGATGTATACTAAACGCCCACATTTCGTTGTATGTATTTTTGTCCCACGTATAAGGTGGTGCGACCATTGTCGTTGAAATGGACAGGGGCAGACTGTGGTGACCTGCTGTTGAAATTTTTCAAGCTGTCTATAAGGACTGATGTTTTACTGGTAACCGGGAACAACGTGCCTTCCGAAGCACGAAAACGCTCTAAAATGTAAATGCCACAAAGTAGTCACCCATTTAAGCACCAGCTATAGCGAAAGTTGCTTAACGCAGTGATCGTTTACAGAACACTGAGTTAGCGGGGCCACCAGCGCCACGTTCTCCAATTTTTCCAGCTATTTTTTATATTTAGCTAACCAAAATGACGCCTTCCTTCATCACCCCATTGTATTCTTAGTGTCCAGCAAAACTTTACCTGTATTTGGAGCTTGGGGTTTACTTTTATTTGACTTTTAGCAGTTGTCGCCTGGTTTTTGGTTTTCGGCATTATTGGTTGCGACTGCCGCCTGAGTTCCCAACCCCGTAAGGGTAATCTGCGTTGTTGCCTCTTTCATTAGTCAGCAGGTGCCGCTGCCCGCCTTATGAAAGTGATTGCGACATTTATCGAATTTAATTTCACTCTCACAGTCCACAAGACTATTGACAGTGGCATTCGAGTTGGCGGCCCATCTTGGTATGGGTAGGAGGTATGTAATTGGTGCCATTTCAAGAAAAATAATCAGCGACGGAATTTGTTACAGTTAAAGCAATAATATGAGCTGGGCAACTTCTGTTAAGATTTTTTAGCCAAACTAACATGTTATATTCTTTTTATATAGATGTGATGAATGTTCGAAGCGATACCACTTCACCTGTCTCGAACCGCCGCTGAATAAGAATCCAAAGAAACGGGGTTACTCGTGGCATTGTGCTGACTGCGATCCTACGGTGAGAGGCCATTTTACTCTTTTCTCTTTTTTTTTACTCTTCTTTCCTTTATCGTAGTGTATTCCTAGTTGCTTTGCTTCCAATCCTTTCTTAGATTTAGGGTTACCCTTGTACTTGGCTGCTAGGAGCTGCTATTCCGTCTGACCTTCCAATCCCGTAAGAGAACCCTCCAACCCCGCCTGCGTCGTTGCCTCGTCCGTTAGAAAGCAGGTGTACTTGCATGTGAGACTGCAGAAGAACAACCTGGCCAAATCCAATTTCTGTAGTCACTAGAGAAATTGTACTTATAGATCTATCATCTGGCCTGGATACGATACGATAGATTTAATATCTGGAAGGCATCAATCAGACTTTTGTTCTGATTGAAGAATTATAGAAATGAATAAACCTTCAATTATGCTGGTTTGCACTGTGACGGCTTTAGGCTTGCTTCAAATTATTTGAAACCAACAAAACTACTGGCAAAATGTAATAGTTCATCTCTGCATACCCCCTCGGCAATATGGTGTGATTGTTTGTATATTAAAAAAAAATGATTTTTTTAAGGATTAATTGTGAAAATTGAATAGAAAATTATCATTTAAATTATATATGTTAGGCTTAGTACTTTTTACTGACCATAATAATATAATAATCATTTTGTTACAGGATGTGGAAGAAAACAACTAAGTATAAAGGCTTCAATCTCATAGTATATCTAAGTTTATATCAGATTTATATAAACATATAATTAAGTTCGAACAAAATTGACATTAATGGTTATACAGAAATGCGCAAACAGCTCAAAATATTGTACAAATTAGTTCCATCGTTATACATGAAGGGCGATAACTTTCCACGGTATTTCCAGTTCTCTGCAATCATCCACTTTAAACGGTATTTTTTCCCAACTGTTCCAACGACGATATTTTTTATGCGGAATTGGCAAACAGCTGAAATTTGCATAAATTAGTTCCATCATTATACATAAAGGGCGAAAACTTGCCGTAGAATCTAAATCTGCAAACAGTTTAATTCAAAGTTGGCAAATATGTTACCTTTTACATTTTTTTAAATTTATCGGTATTTTTACCCGACTGTGCGAGGTTAATATTTTACGCGCACATGGCCAACAGCTGAAATTTGTGCAAATTAGTTCCATAATTATACACGAAAGGCGAAAACTGCCATAAAATCTAAATCTGCAAAACATTCAATGTGAAAGGTCAAGTTGGCAAAAAATGTTCTTTTTTGCATTTTTTCAATTAACGGTACTTTTACCCATTTGCGTCAGTGAGTTTTTTTACGCACGTATTAAATAAATATTTGTCGGACATTTTCACTCATCGCAATCTTACCCAGATTAAGCTATATTAGCTTAATTGAAAATTTAAAATGACGCTATAGTATCTGACCACTGATTAACATACTTATATATTTCAAAATTCATACATAGGAAACAATAAAACGCCGCAGTATGGTGTACAATATTGCACTAGAAATATTTGTTGCGGTAGGACAAAGCGTATTGATATATTACGTACATACTGATATACTACATAAATTAAAGATCTGTAGACTGACTATGCTCCACAAATAAATGAATTGAGTTGAATTAAACATAAAGTTCTGCGCCTTTTCATCTAGTCCTTGCAACCTTTCTTACTTCCGTCTGGCTGAGTGACGTTCTACCTTACGTTTGACGAATCGTGTTCTACATTCCGGCGAATCTCTGTGTTCCATCGGCTGTCAGTTTTCTGACAAATATGGGCATCTTATTGCAACTTCCGTGATTGCTATGCGAGCTATGTCGACCACTTTTGTCCTCTGATTATAAACCTCGTTGCTTTACTAGATAATTTCGTAACGGAGTATAATATCTCTATAAATATCCCTACCTAATAATATAAATATCCCTCAAAGATACTCCAAGCATAGTTTACTTCATAGCTACCGTAACTCTGTAAGTGATCTCTTCTCTCTAGGCACCGTTGGTCATAACAGATAGAACTCACTGGTTGTGGACCTTCAGTCTTTTACGGTATAGGCAAAGACAAAAAGATGTAATTAATTGAATTTGTATTTTGTGTCCGATACAATTTCGAATTCGGTCTTTTTGTTTTGGCAGCCAAAGTTTGACCTATAATATTATGATTTTCAGTTATGGCATTCAATAATACTAATCGTCAGGTCTATGTGAAGTAGTGTGCGCTTCTCCATAAATAATACCAACATGGGTATAGTATTAGTTTGAACTTAATTTAATTTTATTTTTGTATTTCTGTCATATTTTGCAGTACTTATGTGTTGTATTAGAGATACAATTTGTTTTTTAATATTAGAATCTACTACATTAGTAGTGAAGTTTAATTTTATTGTACCTAATATATGAATTATGACAAACCAAAATGTTGTTTAAATTAACCTTCTCATAATTCTTCACATACTTGAAATGATTCATATTTATTAGAGGATTTTAATGTGGAAGATCTTCTTCCTTAACGGGGGAGCTGTTTTGACCGCTAAGCTATTAAGCCTGTCTCGAAACTGATGAAATATTCCATTACTAACAGATATTAACATTTCAACGCCAGTCGTACTAGAACTTCCAATAGTCAAATAGGTCACCAGTACTTACCACTGTCAGCTATATTATATAATAATTAACAAAATTTTGCGTAAAAGAGTAACAAACATCCATCCATACAAAAATCCATACTTTCACGTTTATACTCGTAATATTAGTAGGATAGAAAACTTTGAAACTATAAACAAAAATTTATAGATCACAAAAATTAGCAATCGCATACACTACGATGTGTTCTTGAAAGGTATACTTACAGTGAGAGATGGCTTAAGAGTAGGTACTTATATAGATCGAACTGTTCAAATATACCGTGACAGAAAGTTGGTAGGATATTCGGATTGTATTTCTGGAACCGCTTGTTTGGAGTCATCTTAACTTATTGACTCAAAAAATATTGTTTTTTCTAAATTTGTATTTTTTCCGACATCTCCAACAAATATCGTTATAATTTCGTCAATGTATTCAAACACTTAACAAAATATACATAGAAACCTTCCTTATGAATCACTCTAACTATTAAAAAATACCGCATCGTAATTCGTTGCGTAGTTTTAAAGATCAAGCATACATAGGGACAGACAGCGAAAAGCGACTTTGTTTTATAATATGTAGTGATAAGTATTACTAAATTATAGAATCTACTTATATCGAATTAACACCAGAAATAGCGTGCCGTATAATTATACCTAGTAATGAAGGAAAACGTCTGGAAAGTTGTGATAGCTGTGTTCCCCTATAATAGGGTAACACAGCTACTTGAACTCATATGAGAATACCAATAATTGGTATTCTCATATGAGTTCAAGTAATGGGACAAGTTAGGTATCTCCGACAGCGCTAACAACGCATCACAAGTTTGTTCTTTATTCCGCCTAAACTTTCATCCACTGCATAATATGTTCATTTGAGAACTTGGAAACTATTTCTAGATTCACTAGATTGTATATACAACATTCGAATAATCGTGAGATCATTTTTATCTAAAATACATAAATATTTCAGAACAGCTTGTGCTTTATAGGATCTAGACAATTGCTAGCAATACTTTTATAGGTATTTCTAAACACATAGGTACATATTTCCATATTAAACACATACAAAAGACCCAAACTCCGAAACAAATATTTGCGGACCGACCTAGTGCTCCTACTTTTAATTTCATTAGCTCGTTGAATGACTTTCCGTTGCTTTTTATATTTTACTGTATCTAATCCATTGATCACTTATCAACACACTTGCTCGTGAAGTGGATTTAATTTCATCGGTTTTAGATACATAAAGCAGCTCATAAAACACGCTTGCGTTATGAACCTAGATAGTGAAGTAAGTATTATTCTATAACCTACCTAAATATATTTGTTAATAAATCAACTCTAGTTTCTAAAATATATCAAAAAATCGTTTATTTTCATACTTACCATTGTTTAGTTTTGTGTACAATTTAAATTTCATAAAAAAAAGATTTATTACCTATTTCAAAAACTAGCCTGTATGTATACTATAGCGTAGGCAGCTACGGCAGAAAATCCTACTTCCTACTAATATTATAAACGCGAAAGTTTGTAAATATGGATGTTTGTTACTCTTTCACGCAAAATCTACTTAATGGATTTTGATGAAACTTTACAATAATATAGCTTACACATCTGAATAACACATAGGCTACTTTTTATCCCGGGAACAAGTTCCTGTAGGATACGGGAACGGGAAAACTTTCCCACGCGTGTGGAGCCACGGGCGTCAACTAGTAATCCAAAAGTTAAGAACTCCAATAATTAAGAATAGGAATAAATTTGTGTTTTATGGCAATTTACACTGTTTGTGTTTTGATTTTAAAGGTAGTGGGGCATAATATTAAATAAAAAAAAAGTGAGTGTGTACTTATGTACACGCGTTAGAAGTTATACTTCTTTAGTCTAAATAATGAAAACTACTTTGAATGTAGTTATAAATTGTCATGGAAACACTTATCAGCTAACTTTAGGGTGTTTATAATTGGTCATGGAAACACTTCAGCTAACTTAATGGTGTCGGTTTTTCGTGACGGTCTGCGCGCGCACCGTAAAAATTTACTGTCATTATGTTTCCCTAACGCGCCAAAAGTATAACTTCCAAAATATTTTGATTAATTTTTATTTTGTTTCCTTCCAAGTGTGTTGAAAAATGTTGTACGATATACGTGCGTATATTGGTAAAACGCACTCGTGCACTAGGTCTTAAAAATCGCCTCGTGAGTCGTTATAACCGCCGTAACATACCTACTTATATAGTACGGTTACGGGGGACTCAATGGGAGTATTTAAAAAAAACACACACTAATGCTGTGGGTTTAATCGGTGTAGCTCACTTACTTACTAACAAAAGAAAATGATTAAACTAAAAAGAATTGGCAAAATAGAATTAGTGAAGTAGCAAGAGATGCTTTCGCGACGGGAGATGAGATAGAACTGCCTTCGACTTGCTCTGGGTTTGAGGCGAGGACGGACTGCTGACATGGCGTTGTTTGCCATCACTGGAAGACTCGGGCTGAGTAAGCAATTCAGCTTGCATGGGGAATACGTAACAGTACTTAATACGTAATGTACTATAATCATCACTTGTCCTTTACGTGTGGAAAACCCCGCTTAAGTCATGCCGTTCTCGAATTATATGGGTAAACCGGGTACACAGTCTTTATATCGGATTCAATCCTTTCATTTATCTAGATTGCCACAAGAGATGTCTACATTTTAGTTTCTCTGTGGTAGTTTCATTTTTTTTAAAGTGCTTGTAACTTGTCATCAGGATTAATCACTTTCAATACACTAATTCCGATGTTTAGTTGCAAGGAGCTTTATGAGCTAAGTAGGTCGTATGGCAGGTCTTTCGCCACATTTTATTCGCCAGGCTGAGCTGAGTGACCGCTTTGTGGCATTTCCATTTACGAGTGTTTCCGTGCTTCGGATTGCACGATAAGCAGCAAGATTCAGACCTTCTGAAAAAAATTACTTACCACCCGTGACATGGGACAAAAATGCATAAGTACGGTGAAATGTGGGCGTCAAATATGCCTCTACCTATGCCTTTGGGAACTTGTTCGTAAAAATGAATTCACTTAATATTTAAAAAAATAGGACGAAAGTAATTTCTGATTAAATGAAATCCATAATCGAAACCCTGTGTAGATTAATCCACGGACTTTCGCTTGGCCTGTTTTGTAATGGATGAATGAAGTCTATTTATCTGTGCTTTGAAGCTCACAAATTATCTTTCATTGGCTTAATGTTCATTGATCTGTATGTAATGGTCGGTGAAACATACGTTTAAAAACCAAATTTCACAATTTGCTTGCAACCTGTTCAATAGGTACTTAATCAGCAACTGATTGCCATAACATCTTAACCTTAATAATATTATAATCGTGAAAGTTTGTGTAGATGTTTGTTACGTAAAAACTACTGAATGGTTTTTAATGAAACTTTCCAATAATATAGCTGATACATCAGAATAACACATAGGCTACTTTTATCTCGGGAACAAGTTCCTGTGGGAAACGGGAACGGAAAACTTATCTACGAGGGCGAAACCGCGGGCGTCAACTAGTATTAAATAATAGAACACAATCGGAAAAAGAAACTATAATGATCGAAATCAGTAGGTTACAGTGACTCATGTAAACCAGGACCTAAAGCAATGATTAAGACCAGAAACGTTACAGCAAGCTCGAAGTCCGTAAAGTCTCAATAGTTAAAAAGTCTTGGAATCCACATCAAAATTAATCAGATGATAATTGGTGGAGTTGGAAAAAGAAAGCAACGCCTCTTCCCTCTATTGCAAATCGCACCAGTAAATAGGTAGCTTCATGGAGGGCTTGATACCGACGAATAGGTACACAGCTCAGAATAAGACTGTCTTGCAGGTGGTTGTGCCTGAGGCACATGGAAAAGTATAGCCTCGTAATTTTATTGTGAAGAACTACCTGAAGACCCCGCAGTCCGAGCTCGTACTTACACTTTAAAATAATACTTATATAAGAAGTAGGTATGTACCTACAAGAAGGCAATCTATTATATATCCAAGTTTGCACGATGTTTTAGTTTTCAAAATGTAGCAGGTGTTACTAACTTGCCACATAATATATTTGAGCCGTAGTAATACGTCTTCTTCACTCTTGTGACACTTTACAGACAATACATGTTTATCATAAATCTGATGATCAAACCTTGTCGTTGTAGAGGACGGTATACGCTTGAATATTATCTCTATTAGGGATACTGAAGCAGCAAAACAAACTCTGGGTCGGAGGTGAGGGATTAGGGTAACTGGGAATAACGCTGGGATACTGATGACAACATCTTGGGGTAATTATTTATTTTTTTACTCTGACATTATGCTTGTTCTTTGGTGAGGAAAACAAGCTGGCCAAAAGGTAGTGTTTTATACTTTGGAATGTAGGCTTATATACTTATAAGAGGAGGCACTAAAATACAATCCCAAGAAAAAGGGTCCCAAGCTTATGTTACTTAGTAGGCTGGTATACCTGATGATCAACTGATGAGGCTCTGGCACAGGTACTCTTGAGGTTGCGAAGTCAGACGACTTTCACTTCTACCTCGGACAAAGAATTAGTCTAGCTATTCAAAGGGGGAACGCTGCCAGTATCTTCAGAACCCTGCCTAAAGGGACCTCTTTTAATAATATATTTTAGTAATGTATCATATTTTTAAGATAAGTATATGTAAAAAAATAGCCACTTCAGAAACGTCGTCTTCCTAAACTTCTTATAACCTATTATGACCTACTATAACTATATAGACAACAATGACATAGACAATAATGATTTTACGCAAGCAATGGCTTACTCAGAACGTTATCTTTTATTTTATAAAATTCTCGTATTCAAAGTGGAAATTTGTGACCAAATTGCTCCGTAATAGCTTGGCAAATTTTTTTATTTTTTTTCCTGTGCATATTTGGTAGTTCTGAGAATAGGCCATAAACTATTTTTTACTTATAACCCTATAATGATAAGAGTGGGCCTCTTCAGAATTTTTATATGTGAAACAACGTTTGCCGCGTCAGCTATCATAATGTTTGACTATAAATTTCCAGTCTTAAAGGCCCCATTTACTGTAGCAACGCAATTCCAGTGCACACCTCTCTCCATCTCCAATAGTATTGGGATCCTTGGTGTTGAGATATCTAGTGACGTCCAATACCGTAGTCATTTAGAGGATAAGGCTAAGCAGGCGTCCAAAAAGCTCGGAGTGCTCAACAGAGCGCGGCATTACTTTACTGCGGAGCAAACTCGATCTGCTTCTCTATAAGTCGCAAGTGCGGCCACACATGGAGTACTGCTGTCACTATTGGGCTGGTGCACCTGAATACCAGCTTCGACCTTTTGATTCGGTAGATTGAGGATTGTCAACGATCCTCTATTAGCAGGTGGTGTTGAGTTCCTTCATGACAGGAGAGACTTCGCCTCCTTATGTCTGTTCAATGTCTGTGCTCTGAGGAATTGTTTGATATGATGCCCACGGCTTCCTTCTATCAACGCACCGCTCGCCATAGACAGGGTGTTCACCCTCACACTTTGTGTCCGGGGTGCTCGAACACGGTTAGGTGCGATAGAGGCTTTATTCCGCGTACGCTTAATCTAAACGTACGTAAGTGGAATGAGCTCCCTGCCTGTATTTTCCCGAATGTCCACAGTATGGGGTTTTTCAAAAGGGGTCTTAGAAGGTTTTTAAAGAGTCTGCAGCGCGAGTGCTGAACCTCTGGTGTTGCGAACGTCCATAGGCTATAGGCGTGGGCCGTATGCTTGTCTGCCACCTCAGTGGTATAAAAGAAAAGTCTTTCATCAATCTTAACGAATTTTCGCTTTTCCTTCACTGGTACAATTCGTAGGTAAAGGCTGTCGCTTCAAGCTAGGCTGTTAGGCCTTTTTGCGGCGACGTACTTTTTGTGCAACACAGAAATTGCGCCCACCTACCGACCATTCTCAGGAAATAAAAAGCTTTTTACGTTAATCTGCGGCTACGGCATTTAGGTAGGTATACACAAAAGTAGAGAACAGTTTTTCTGTTAGTTAATTACGTAGAGTTAAAAACGAGTGAGACTCACAAAAAGGTAGAAACGACAAATGTGATGCCAACGTATGTTAGTAGGGTGCTGATACATCTCTATCTACATCTCATTTCAATTGGAACTGATAAAAAAAAAAAAAAAAAAAAAAAAAAAAAAAAAAAAAAAAAAAAAAATATAATATGATAAAAATCTTCACAAAAACATCTAAATGCGCCTATGTGTATTTTAAGCAGTTCTCATTTTTAATCCCCGACGCAAAAAGGAGGGTGTCATCATTTTGACGTCGATGTCTGTGTGTGTGTCTGGCTGTGGCATCGTTGCGCTCAAACGGATTCACCGATTTCGATGCAAGTTTATTAGCTATGTTTGGTTAATATCGGTCCAGCAGTCTAAGAGTATCAGCTCTATTCCAAAATGATGTAAGGCATTTTTGGCGTAAGATTACTCGATTTAAGTGCATAACGCGTGCCAGTATATTCGTTAAATGATAATCAATTGATAACTTAGACCTTGGACTTAGATCGAATTTATAGGTACATTCTAGTTGCAATTAGATTGGTCTCCAGAGAACCCGAAACTCAGAGCAGACATATCGAATTTGGGTTCAATAGATTAGTTTTAATGAGTAGGTATCTTGCAGGTTATGATCATGCAATGCGGTCACGTTGACCTTTTGCTGCAACCACGATGCGCTCAAGAAAACCCGACTCTTCGAAAACTCACACTTTTTAAGGGATGTCATATAAGTAATATTAACTATAAGTATTTCTTTGGCGTTGAAGTTTTTTAATTTTTTTAAGTTATATTATTATTGTTTGTGTAAGAATGTGACGATTAACAATAAGCTCGGCTACGGCACAGGCGGTGCAACCTCGTTAGGTGCGGTAGCGCTCCGATATTAAATTTATCGCTTCTGTTAGGTACTCCCTGCCTCGTCTAAAGTACTATTAATAAATTATACCACATTAAAATGAGTTACCTACTATTAAAAGATTTTAATACCTAAAATTTCGTTGTCTTTTTATTGCCATGAAAATTTGCGTCTCAACTAATATTTCCATACTATTATTTCTTTCTATTAAAAATATTGTTAGGCTTTAATTTACGATTTCATTATATTACAGATAAGTGAATAAATTAGATAGGTACTTTGAACAGCAGAATGTTTGGAAGACACTCAATTTTCATGTGGCATTGCGTGTCAGTTGCAGTGAATCCCGATTGTAGCAAAACCTCAGAACAAATTTATTTGTCATTTATCTGAGAGCGCAACCGACCGAGTCCAATTATGAAACTAAACTGGATTAGACCATAAGTACGGCTTGGGCCCTGAAGACCTGAATCAAGCCCCAATGGCACCAAAGATTTATGTGAATTAATGACCAATCTTATTAGAATAAAAAATATAATAAAATAAAAAATATAATAAATATTAGAATAAAATTCCGTGCTTCGGAAGGCACGTTAAGCCGTTGGTCCCGGTTGCCAGTAAAATGGCAGTCGTTAAGCCTGGTTGAAAGCCTTATGGGCGGCTTGAAAAAATTCAACAGCAGGTACCCACAACCTGCGTCTGTACATTTCAACACGGCAATGGGCTCACCACCTATTACGTGGTACAGGAATCCACACGGTGAAAAGTGGGCATATAATATGCCTCTGCCACCCCTTCGGGGATAAGGCGTGATGGATATTTATATTTATTTATTTATAATAAAAAATATAATAATAAGCCAATTAAAGAATGACCAAGAATTGATTCCAGGCAAATGAATATCAGATTAAGCCTAAAATCCATTACTAGCGAAACCGACTTTGGTTATCTGGTACAGATATAAGTACCTAACGAGAGATCGGTATTATTATAGCACCCAAGCTTGACGCGAAGTAGTCTTAATCGCTAGCAAATGACCGAGTTTAATCTTCTCTTTACATCGCTAACTTAAATTACTTCGGAAAGACTTTAATGCCTACCTCGGTGGCACAGTGGTAGTGTATGGCTGCAGGTATGCAATAGTCATTACAGAGGTCTTGAGTTCGAATCGTCAATTTCTGCGTTCATCAAAAGATAATTTCACCATCATCATTTCTCTTTCTAGCTTCATGAGTGATTTGAACCATTACTGCACTCGAATCGCTAGAGACTCTAATTTAAGAAAACCATATCAGAGCGATGGGCGCTACCTAGATCTTTGGTGCTCAAGTTAGTTTCACCGGCAATTTGTGCACTGGCAATTTGTGCACCTTACTAAAGAACGAGGTCATTGCGAAGAGAAGCAAAGCTCAACAGACCCATGTACCAACATATGTACAGAAAGTAAAGTCAATCAACCTCCCAAAATAAAATTGAGGAGTCCAGCAGTGAATTGTGATACGTCGATTTGATATAGAACAATCGAACCTTACACATCTTGATCAGATTTATGCCGAACGATGCTCCAGTTCGTAGAAATAACTATCCACTTCGTTAGTTTCCAGTGAAATCAATTTGACATCAAAAGCCTCTTATTGATATCCGTAGTATTGTCTGGAAAATGGAACGGTATAAAATATAGGAACACATTACGTTAGATAGACGTCTCTCGATAGGTACAAACACTTGAAAATCGGAATACGTTCCCACGCTCGGTAAAAAGTGCGATAGACGACAGATTGGAATTGTTCGTAGCGATAGACAAAAGTAAAGTTGGATCGGAAATGAAAGGAAATTATCGTTTTAATTTTCTAGATAATTTTTGTGTTATCTCCATTTTCAATTTTGCTTTGAATTGGAATAGTATCACTGGTAGTTAAATATTGTTTTTACACATACCATAAATATACCTATTATAAAACTTTTTTATTTACTCCTTGGGTTTTCTTGACTTCAACTATGCCGGACTCAAGTAATTAATTGTTCCTCTTTGTTTGTAGATAAAAAATAGAAATCTTCTTGTAGATGGCAGCGCATTCATGTCTAGGTTTCTTTAAAGTTTTAGGTCCGTATTCCAGAACGTTTCTCAATACTCGATCAACGCTTGAGACTAGATTTTGCCTCATAAAATGTACTCTCAAGTGTTTCTTGAGTGTTGATAAACGTTCTGGAATACGTCCCTTACTCTAGTAAAGCCGAAAAAGCTTTTACTACTTTTTATTATTTTCTCGAATGAAGCGCTCGTGGCCTCGCGGTCTCAGTGTTCTGTAAACGATCACTGAGTTACGCAACTTTCACTATGGCTGGTCCTCGGATGGGTGACCACTTTGTGGCATTTACATTTGCGAGCGTTTCCGTGCTTCGGAAGGCACGTTAAGCCGTTGGTCCCGGTTGCCAGTAAAATGGCAGTCGTTAAGCCTGGTTGAAAGCCTTATGGGCGGCTTGAAAAAATTCAACAGCAGGTACCCACAACCTGCGTCTGTACATTTCAACACGGCAATGGGCTCACCACCTATTACGTGGTACAGGAATCCACACGGTGAAAAGTGGGCATATAATATGCCTCTGCCACCCCTTCGGGGATAAGGCGTGATGGATATCTATTTATTTATTTATTATTATTTTCTATAACTTTTGAAGTTTGTGAAGGCTTGTATCTTTAATAAGCTATTATTTATACAAACAAACACTCGAAAATGCACTAGTTTTTAAATATTCTTACTACTGAGTGGCGTCCGTGTCCATTTTATGCCCGCCAAAAACACCGACTAAAACCTTTTTACACAATCCTGCTTAAACTATATGTCACGCTGCGAGTGCCAATGAGGTTGGAAATCTCAGTGATTAAGGCAGTATATTCTCACACGGTCGTTTATTCCAGCAGTATATGGGGGAATCTCATGTTCAGTGGTAAACAACGGAGCTGTTACGGTGAAGGGAATGATATATTGCTTCGTATTAGAATGCGTGCGAGGGTGAAATAAAATTAAATGACATCCAGGTAAAAGCGCTGTCACTGGCATTAAAGCAGTTGTAAAATATGATTGCATAATGTGTTTCACAAGGAGGAAGAGTACAGTACTGAGGAGAATAAGTACCTACTAATGATCTCTATTTGGTTCGACTATCACTTATTTTACGTGTATCATGATATATGTACGACCCTGCCCCTATATCTTTTCTTACTACTTTTATTTACTTTCTGGCAATGTACCTGTAGGTAACGCTTAATAATTATTTTGTGGCTAGTACTAGTACTCGTGGCCCCGCGGTCTCAGTGTTCTGTAAACGATCACTGAGTTACGCAACTTTCACTATGGCTGTTCCTTGGATGGGTGACCACTTTGTGGCATTTATATTTGCGAGCGTTTCCGTGCTTCGGAAGGCACGTTAAGCCGTTGGTCCTGGTTGCCAGTAAAATGGCAGTCGTTAAGCCTGGTTGAAGGCCGTATGGGCGGCTTGAAAACCTTCAACAGCAGGTCGCCACAACCTGCGTCTGTCTATTTCAACAGGGCAATGGGCTCACCACCTATTACGTGGGACAGGAATCCACACGGTGAAAAGTGGGCATATAATATGCCTCTGCCACCCCTTCGGGGATAAGGCGTGATGGATATTTTATTATATTTATTTTACCAACAAGTACATTAACAGAAAGTAAAAAGAAATAGTAAGAAAAGATATCGAAATATTTAGATAGGTGTGCATGGATTGCGAATTGCGATCTGTCCTCTCTGACTACCCCCTCAGGAAAATAGCGTGAGAATAGATAGATTGTTAATTTGATATTTCAGGTTATGATACTTAGGTATATAGGATTAGGCGACGATGCTTTTCTTCTACGAGTAAGTGTGTACTATACTCACAATTTGGGTCGAGCGACGAGGTTGAGGATTCGGAGTACAGGCTGCAGGTTTTTGAGTTTAGGGGCCCAAAGGAAGGCCTAAGTCTGCCAGTGTAATAAGTACCGACAGAAAACAAAGACAACAAAATAACAATTTAATTAATTTGCAATAAACAAACAACCACTACCTAATTTTAATGAAAATTCAACTTAGGCGAAGCTTAAACAAAATAGTTACTTAGAATTGACTTAAATTGCGTCTAGTGAAAATGGATGTTAAACTTGTACCATGCATTTTAATCAAAGTTAGACAGGCTGTTGCTAAAACATTGTAGAACTTATTTGATTACAGGATACGCATGGCTACCTCGGTTAGTAGTGAAGCGTAATACTTTTTACCTTGAACAAAGTATCTGCCATCTGTTTTATTTATCCATCACGCCTTATCTTCGAAGGGGTGGCAGAGGCATATTATATGCCCACTTTTCACCGTGCGTATTCCATTAACATTCCCGTATTTAAATAGACAGACGCAGGTTGTGGCTACTTACTATTTATTGCTGTAGGGGACACGGTCAGGATTAATTAAATAAGGCTAATTAACTGTAAACGTTGCGGATATTCTAGTGACGTTTTTAGTGATTTGCAACATCAGAGGAGTGACACTCGCGCTCTCAACTCTATTTCCGCGTTGAAACGGAGAGGAACAGGCGGTTACTGCTTGCTGTTAAAAAATTTCAAGCCGCTCCTTGTTACTCTCAACTGGTTCGGGACCATGTGTTTTCCGAAGCAGGGTAAGATTTGTACTTGGAAATTATTTAAACAGCCATCACTGGACCAACAGTAGCGCAAGGTACTTTCTATAGCCGTTTACATGGTTGCCTGGAAGAGATTGCCGTAGCGCGATAAGGCCGCCAATTGTATCTACAACTTACATATATAATGTATTTTTTATTTTAATATTGTCAATTTGGTGTACAATAAAGAGATATATTATTATTACAGCCAATGGGACTACAAGCGTTTCATTCTTTCATCCAAATCGAATTGAATGATTATACTGCGATGGAATGCGTGAGGAACACAATTATTACAGATGACCTACACGTGATTCGCCTTTACAGGCACTATCACTTTGTTTTAAGAGGGTCAAGATTTATAAATACACGAGATACAGTGTCAAAAGTCCTGGCATCTTTTTATCAAGGATGGATGGATGGAATCCATGGATTTAATACCGGATTGGACACGTCAAAAACCACACGGGAATGTTCCAGCTGTCTAGAGCCGAATGTTCAAATAAAACCACAGTTTTTTGAACTATTTGGATACCAGATTAGCTTCGTGTCTGGATTTGGGCTTAATCCCGCTTGACGCAGAGGGTGCGATGTGTACCAATGGTGTCATTACTATGAATATAGGGATACCAAAGCCTGTAAAAAGTGCAGAGTATAGTAACAAGCTCACCTCAAACTCTGAAGCCAGAGTTTTGAATATAGTTGGGACTTCGCAAGGAGGGCAAACGATAATGAAAACGAGGGCAATTAATAACTAATATTGCAGTTTAACAGCTCCCTTTCTAAAATCAGTTAAAAAGACAATATCGTATTGACCAGATGATCCGACTAATAAATGTAAATTGTGTAACGAATTAAACGCAAACATTGTCATATAATTAACTGAAACAGACAATTAAAATCCCCTAGTATTATTAGGGCTTGATGAAGCGTTTTCAGATTTCCAAAATAAACAGTTGTGCAATTAAACAAAGCCCACTAGATAGACAGATAGATGACTTTATTTGCCAGAACATTGTTAAAGAGATCTTACGACTTACGTACATACATTATGTTCCGCCTAAACTCGGCATGAAAACATTAGATACTTTCTCATAAAAAAAATGAAAAAAAAAACAAATAACAATAACGGGCCTTACATTAGTATTTAAATAAGCATACAGAAGGATCTCATTCACCTTTCTACTTAGTAATATTTCCATACCTGTTAAGTTCCTTTGTTGAGTAGAAACATTTTTCGACTATTCATTCTACTTTTTGACAAACTGACCATACTTTAACTCTTTAATATTTTAAAGTACGCTATTTTAAGTGTTGGTAACCATCAAATTTTATCCACAAAGAATAATGTAAATTATAAACAGCGGTTTCTGTTGACGCGGGCGTGATTAGCAGCAGGAGTACATACTCGTATCTACAAAAAAAGTATGAGTAATGTGACTATTAACGAATTAAAAATACATTATATAACTGTCAAAATAAAGCTTTTAATTAACAAATCTCAGAAACAAATTCTTATGAGAAATAGGTACCTACCACAGGTACTGTGACCACGGCTGGTGTAATCTGGTCGAAACGTCGGGATGTATAAGGTTGACTTTGTTCCTAATAACATACGTCTCAAATAAGACCCGAAATATTATAAATATGAGGTATTTAGTTTTATTCTGTTAGTTTGTTTTTTATTCTGTTTATATAATTTTACCCTTGTAATTACTTAATTAATCGTCTCTTTCTTTGTGGTTATTGGTTATATATATAAATGTAGCTATAAATATATTTACTGCCGAAATAGAGAAAGAAAAAGAAAGAAAAGAAAGTTCGCAAAGAAAGCGGAGCAACTTTGTATCTACTTTTGTAAGGAGGAAATGTTGTTGCTAATGTCTCTTCCACAATACTCTTTCGAAATATTCTTAGTTTAAAAGAACGCTTTGCAGGCGGAAACGAACGGTTCATTCTTTAAAAAACCTGTTACGTACGTCCAACTGTTGTACATTTATAATGCGTAGGTAGTCTTGTAGAGAGAAATTGATAACCCTTTTCGTTTTATCGTTGACTCTTTCTTGACCTATCGCACCTACAAGACACGCGTTCGTTACTTCGAATTTCCATGTAAAAATTAATGAAATTTTTATTAGTATATAATAAATAAAGCTGAATAGTTTGTTTGATTCTATACAAACATAGAATCAAACAAACTATTCAGCTTTATTTATTAGTAGATATAGATTTCATAAATTTTTACATTTTAATTATATTAATTACATTGTTTGGTTGAACGTGCTAATCTCACCACTGGTCCGAATCGAAAAATTATTTTTGTGTTCTATCGCCCATCGAGGAAGGCTATAGGCTACATATCATCACGCTACTGCTCTGGAGAGCGAAGCAGTAACAATAAATAACAGTAAATCGGGCAAATTTTCATACATTGTTGTAAAAGTAATAAACGACGGGATTAAAATGGAGCGACGGGGGTTGAAAAAATATGTTTCTTTTTATGGCTCAACTAGTTTAGTATAATTTCAACGCTTTTGTATCAAATTTGTTAGCAATATCATTAGTTAGAAACTTATTTTGACCCATACAATGCAAGTCTATTGTCTGATCTAAGACAGTAGAATTTACGGCTGGTAAGCAATAGATTGTTGGCCAATTTTCCCTAGCAAACCGTAGATTAGTTAGGTCCGTATTCCAGAACGTTTCTCAATATTCAATCAACGCTTGAGGCTAGATTTTGCCTTATAATATTTACTCTTAAGCGTCGATTGAGTATTGAGAAACGTTCTGGAATACGGACCTTAAACCGGTTAAGTGCTTCAGAGCGGAAAATAAAGTATTTATTGTTTTGAATTTATTGTATTTTATCGCATTGTATCGTAAAACCCTTTATCAAAATTACAGTCGACTACAAAATCATTAACATTTCTAGTATACTTATCTAGTTAAACTAGGTACTTATCTAGTTACTAGTTGACCTCCCCGGCTTCGCCCGTGGCATACATGGGCTATCTAACACAAAAAGATTTTTTTAAATCAGACCTGTAGTTTCTGAGATTAGCGCGTTCAACCAAACAAACAATCTCTTCAGCTTTATAATATTAGTGTAGATAGAGTATGTACTTATTGTACACGGCAATGGGCTCACCACCAGTTACGTGGGACAAAAAATGCATACGGTGAAATGTGGGCGTATAGTAACCCTCTGCCTACCCCTTCGGGGATAAAGGCGTGACAATATGTATGTATGTACTTATTCTCTGCCTTCATCGTAATGTATGCTTCTAAACTTTTATTCGGTTTCGAGTTAGAGACAAATCCAATAAATCAAAGATCATAAAAATCGGCAAACCCGATCTCGAGTTATAAAACTAAAAATAAATGTTGTACCGAAACTAACTTCGTTTCATTATATAGCTATTAATGTACAGTGAAGTTCATTCGTCCAAGCAAGTACCAAGCTGCAGATAACACTTTAATCCCAAAGGCAATCCTGAACAGTGTTGCATTTCTCTTAACTATTTACGTAATCCGTATCGGACTCTGGCTGTTTTTATTATATTTGTTTATGTATTGACCTTCTTCTGAAATGCTATTGACCCTATATTTTATACAAAATTAGTTTGATATGTTCGTATGTATGTATGTTTGTTTGGGTGAAATCTTGCAACTTAACTTTGGTGGAAGATATTCCACCGATTGAGCTGACATTTCGAATACACGTTCGGTTTGGATACTATTTGTGTACGCCTATTTTTAATCAAACATAGTAGAACTATATATGTAACTAAGCCAACACTGACGAACTAATTATTTTTAATGCTACAATATGGATATTAAATGAAAGGGCTTGCTGAGAATTAATGAAATAAACAAAGTGACGTCTTTCTAAATACGATATGGCGGAGTACTAAAGACGCTATACATTTTTTTTTCTTTTCTACATACTTTGAATATTAAAATGTAAGAACTATTAATTAAAGGAATATTTTTTTAGCACAATAAAATAAAAGTTTTTAATTTATATAGACACTTCTTTTTAACTTAACCTAAATTTTCTTTACTCAACTTGCTAGCATAAGAAAGTGAGGTCTACACAACAGCAATGCTTGAGCAAAATAATATAATAATGACATGCGCTTGTATAAACTGACTAGTACAAATGTTAAACTTCCACACTCGATACCGATATGTCTAATAAACGAAGCGTGAAATCACATCTCAAATGCCTGCAAGATTGACAGAAGAAAATTGGTCTTTAGGTGAGTAGGAAGTCGAATCGCCTATCGTAGTATTAATTTATCTTTTCTTTCAAAGATATAATATCACGGGCTAAATCCAGTGAAGGGGACTGAGTTTTACAAACTTAGTTTAATGGGCTGATTCCCCCATAAATTGCATAAAGTCTGCAGCGGCTCGGAAGGCGGACACCGTCAGTATGGCTTCAAACCCGGCGACCATGGAGCTGCAACAGGGCACCTGTGACATGCCTGATAGGGCGTATGTCGGGATCCAAGAGATATGCGGCCAGTCACTGCATCTTCTAGTGCTAATCAGTCGTAGCGGACTTCCGCCCCACTGGTAACAAGGACTGGAAGACGAGAGAGTGGGAGAGAGTCGTGTATGCGCAAATGCTTACCCACTTTAATATATTCCCGCGCTGATGACCCCTGGCTCATTACTGGACGGTGCTAACGTTACTATTTTTCGGGAGGAGAAAAAGTAAAGTTTACGAGAAAACTATCACCAGAACTGGAGGAGTCCTGGCTTAAAAGGAAAAGTAAAAGAAAAAGGAGAAAAAGGTAAAGTTAATTTAATATAAGTTAAAAATGTTAAAAATAAAACCAGGGAAAGCCGGGGTAAATTAAGGTCTTGATTCTTCCTTTAACAGAGCCGGTTAACAGCACACGCCGCTAAGAAGGGGCCTCGAGTAGGCCTCCACGTTGCTAGGAAGGGGCCTCATGTAAAGCCTCCACGTCGCTAAGAAGGTGCCTCAAGTCCCTTCAAGGCCTCCACGTCGCCGACCTCGGAGAAGCAGGTCGCGATAAATCCAGGCAGGCGGAGGGCTGAAAATAACGAGCCGTCGGCGTCACATGCCACTGCAGACAATCACTTTATTATTTTTGGAGGGCACAACCCTCTCACTCAGCACTTATTCATCAGCACCTCCTGACAAGGTGAGGACCAAAAGTAGACTGATCTGACGGCCCCGGCTCCCTTCTTTTACAGAGCATTTCAAAATTTAAACAATATTATTCTAAACATAAATATAAATTTATAACAAGGTCTAATATCTAAACAACCTAACCTACTGGCAGCTCTAACAATAAATTAAAAACAAAATCTAGGCTTGTCATTAACTGACATTAAAAATTACTAAAGGTAAACAAACATTAAGAGAGCATAAAAATTCTCGAAATATAAAGGCCTAGGAATGCTACAGATAATGGCCATGCAGATAATTTGAGAGAACGTATAATAAAACATTTAATTAAAATAGCAAAAAAAAGTAAGTAAATAAGTTACATTACAACGGAGAGTGCAAGTCCTGCGGCGATGAGGACTGGCGGTGGGGACTGAGCAGGTGAGTTTGGTCCCTAGTTAGATCTTTGCACGTACGGCGGTTGGGTGGTGATGGTCGTATTGGAACTCACTAGAGGCGAGAGAACTGGTACGGCAGCTCACCCGACGACAAAGCAGCCCTATTTTGGGATCGCACTGCTTTCCCCAATCCGGGGAGGGGCCTAGAAAAGGTGGCCTAAACAAAGCTCGCCTCAATGCAACCCAGGTGGCTAACCGCGGTCATCTGGTTTCCAATTAAAAGCGGTCGAAAGAAACATAAATAAATATAAATAAATAAATGTGAATTGACCCGCTATAACATCGACAAGCCGCAATCAGCGAGGCACATTTAGCGGATAGCGGTGAGCTCTGTGAGGAATTGGGTGGATATACGTATTACTGGGAGGGTAAACCTGCAAGTGAACGAGCCGCAAATGGTGTTGGATTTGCGATCCGAAACAACATCGCTAGATCGCTAGTGGAGCCTCCAAAAGGGATCAATGACACTACGACTCCACATGTCTCCCAGGAAATACCTACATCTTGTAAGCGTGTATGCGCCTACTATGACAACACCTGATGAGGACAAACTTCAATTTTATGAGAATCTGCGTGATGTTTTGCTGGGGATTCCAGATTGTGACAAGTTGATTCTGCTGGGTGACTTTAATGCGCGTGTTGGCACAGAATATATTGCCTGGAAGAACGTACTGGGGAGACATGGAGTAGGTAAATGCAACACCAACGGTGTTGCTCTCCTGACGTTATGCTCCGAATTCAATCTCAGCATAACAAACACATTCTTCAGGCTACCCGATAAATAAAGGACATCTTGGATGCACCCACGCTCTGGGCACTGGCATCTTCTTGATTACATCATTGTACGCAGGCGAAACCTGAGAGATGTACTTATTACAATAGCAATGCGTGGTGCCCAAGGCTGGACTGACCATCGTCTTATTAGATCCAGGATGAGGCTTTACTACAAGCCTACGCGTAGAGCAGAACACTGGATTCCAGCTCGACTTGCTTGTGCGCGTTTGGTGCGTGGTGAGGGACTGTGTCGTGAGCTAGATGCGGAATTTGAGGCAGCAATGCCCAGCACTGATGACAATACCTCAGTAGATGCCAGGTGGCGTACATATTCCAAGGCTCTCTATGGTGTTTCTCAGCGAGTTATTGGCACACCACATAAAAAAACATCGACGTTCGATGATGAACGGTGAAACGGGAAATTAGGTGACGACTAATTTTAGTGAAAACGTCAAAATTTTGTGTGACGTTAAATTTGTATCTGAATTCATTTTATGTGATAAAATTGAACAAAAATTGAAATATGTACATAGACAGTTCAATCACTAAGTTAGTCGGCATCTAAATACATGTTTTGTTGAATTTCATCACATAAAAGGAATTTTAGTCTTGTCAGATACAAATTTAGTGCTGTTTATAATATCACCAAGTTTAGTTCGACGTAATAACAGAATAGCATTTTGCAATCTCTTAATAAAAATAAGAAAATTTTAGAGAAATTTAGTTTAGTGGTTTCAACAACAGAATTAGCACCAATGTTGAATTATGTTACAGGTAGCTTATAGTAACTAATAACTTACTAGAATATCCTGATTCAGAAGCTACCTATGGTAACCGTAGGGTAACCGAAAGTAGTTTTTTCTCTCAGGCAACTACTAATAAGGATCCTATTGTAAAAGTATACCGATTTAAAAACTGAGATTTGTACTTATTTTAATTGTAACTAACTATTAGTTATAATAATGTATGGATTTAGAAATATATAAGTATGTATATCAGTTATCTAAATTCCACAACACAAGCTTATATTAGTTTACTTTGGAAAGCGCTCGTGGCCCCGCGGTCTCAGTGTACTGTAAACGATCACTGAGTTACGGAACTTTCACTATGGCTGGTCCTCGGATGGGTGACCACTTTGTGGCATTTACATTTGCGAGCGTTTCCGTGCTTCGGAAGGCACGTTAAGCCGTTGGTCCCGGTTGCCAGTAAAATGGTAGTCGTCGTAAAAATTTCAACAGCAGGTAGCCACAACCTGCGTCTGTCTATTTCAACACGGCAATGGGTTCACCACCTATTACGTGGGACAGGAATCCACACGGTGAAAAGTGGGCATATAATATGCCTCTGCCACCCCCTTGGGGATAAGGCGTGATGGATATTTATTTATTTACTTTGGGATAATAAAATGTCCCACAAAATTTATTTTTATTAAAATTAAAAATTAAAGATTTGTCTCAGGAGCTGGTCCGAATTGTATAAATTGTTTTAGTGCTGTTTAAAACCCTTCAAGGTGGGAGTTTTCAAAATCCTTTCTTAGTTGCCCACGTCCACTATACGTCGTACATCGTACCTATATTTTTTTTTATTTTATGTAAGTAGTTACTAAACTATTTACATAATAAAAAGTGTCCATTTTAAGAACTAGGATTTTAAAGAAATACCGTTTTGCAAATTAGTTGTTTTGTGACCCTGTTGCCATTTTGAGAATTAAGCCTTTTGGGGCCAAAACCAAAATATTCAAAATTTCGAGTGATTTGAGCTTTGTATTGATCTCAGAACAAATGATCATAGGTAGTAACAAATTAACGGTTTCGACAGTTACATAAATAGACCGTTTTATTGATTTGTCGACATTTATTACTATTGATTAGCTGCTTCTTCTTCTTAAGGGCGGCTTAAAAAATATCAACAGCAGGTCGCCACAACCTGCGCTTGTCCATTTCAAGACGGCAATGGGCTCATCACCACCTGTTACGTGGGACAAAAATGCATACCGTGAAATGTGGGTATACCTATAGAATACCTCCTCCTACCCCTTTGGGGTAAAGGCGTGACAATATGTATGTATGTACTTAGCTTCTTTGGGTAGTAGCTTATGTTACATCTGGATAACTTGACGTTTCAATAGACAAAAAAATTTAAAACCCGTTTTAAAATTTTTAGTTAATTTAGTTTATCGCCTACAAACAAACAAATCTGTATAATATTTTTATAAATAGAAATACAATTATTAGATCTTATTTTTATAAACTTCTTAAGGATCAAGTTGACCCAAACATGGTACTAAGACAAATTTACCAAAGAAGAAAGTAAGTATAAAACATTTGAAACCTTTATTCATTACTAGATTATAAAGAAATGAAATGTTTTTATATTTCAATGTAGATAGGAGTTATCTGCAAAGTACCCACCGCTTTAAATAACAGAATAAAACAAATACTTTTGCTTTTTAAGATAGGTAGGTGTAGGCTAAAAGCTTGTGGTAAATAAATCGTAGTGAAAACGCTGTAATACATTTTTGTGAAATTTGTTTACCGCTGACGTAGGCACGAAGTGTTGGGCACTGTGCTTTTATCGCATAAGGCTCGTATACGAGTATGAATGAGGTTTCTACTGTATCAGCACTACCATGTGCTGACTACGCATTTTATTTTGTATGACTTCAGGGGATTCACATTTTATTTCAGTCATTTTCAAACTGAGTAAGAATGTCCCTAAGTGCATGCTTCAGGGCTACAGGAAGGTGATAAGGGATCAAGATAAAGTAGGGTGGGGGAATATATCTACGGAGAAGTAGAAAAATTAGTGATCATTGATTTTAAACTCCAACTCGTATTTGATAAGTAGATAATTGTGTTTTAAAATATATATATGGGCTCACCACCTATTACGTGGGACAGGAATCCACACGGTGAAAAGTGGGCATATAATATGCCTCTGCCACCCCTTCGGGGATAAGGCGTGATGGATATTTATTTATTTATTTATTTATTTTTAAAATATATATAGGCAGTAGCGGTTGTACCTTTTTTTTGATAACCATGTGGAAATTCTCATGAACTTCACTCAGTCAGAAAAATCAAATTAAAACCACAGGACGCTCCTAGAGAGAATATCCCCAGAGATCCTAAATTTACCTGGCGACCACTTCCAAGAGGTAGTAGTTGTTCAAATGCACAACACAAATTTTGTGTAGCCATGTTTTATTTATTTCTCGTACGTATTTTACGTACCTATGTATTGGTTTGATGAACGAGCTATGGAGCCAGCTATGAATGATTCTCTGAGGGATACACTTCAAATGAGTTTATGAGTGATAAATAGCCCGTGGAATTTAATAAGACAAGTTTGAGAACCTTTGTTATAGATGTTACAGATTGGTGCCCGCTTTGTAGTATTTCCATTTACGAGCGTTTCCGTGCTCCGGAAGGCACGTAAGCGGTTGCCAGTAACATGGCAGTCGATAAGTCAAGTTAGGGCGGTTTAAAAAATTGCAACAGCAGGTAGCCACCTGCGTCTGTCTATTTCAACACGGCAATGATCTTGTATCACGAGTGAAAAGTGGGCGTATAATATGCCTCTGCCACCCCTTTGGGGTTAAGGCGTGATTGATAACTTGTCCGAGACTACCAGGACTTTAATTGGTCGTGCTATCTAGTGTCTAGCACATAAGACCTTTTAGCCTTTTTGTTACCACCTCACTAAAAAGGGCAACGGGTTTAAAATTTCTTCCAAATTTAACATCTTAAATAGACACATTTTATTTTTTTCAAATTTATTCGGCTCTTTTGACCCACCCCAGTTCCTTGCTTCGGAAGGCACGTTAAGCCGTAGGTGAGTCTTTTAGCCATTGATGCCATAAGAGATGGAGGACTTGTTCGACGTCGAGAAGGATACAGTCAAGTCAAGTCGATCATCAACTGCAGCTTCGAGACTCGGTATAGCAGGTATATGACCCAGTGTATAGTAAGTAATTTTAGAATCTAAAGTGGCTGGTCTCCCGGGTGGAACGGGTAGACTGGTCGAAATGGTAGTACTTACCTCAATGGTCTATTGCCATTTGCCTTGAATCCCCGAAGGAATTAGCTACTGTCAATTGAGATCTGAGAGAATAATATTATCATTCAATCATACTTATCCGTCCGGATATACTTATTTGCGCTACTAAAGTAGTCCTAAAGTTAAGGTACCATACCTCAAAAGGAAAAAAAAACGGGACCCTTATTTGTTGTTCGCCCGTCCGTCTATCTGTCAACTTCCTATATCTCGGGAACGCGTGGAGGTATCAAATCGAAATAAAAACAACTCATTCTGCAGTCTCTTGAAGTTGTGAAAAAATGAAGTTAATAAATGAATTTAAAAATTTTTTTTTGGCGAATTTATAATGTTTCAAATCTGTACGGAGCCCTCAGTGCACGCGTCGGTTTCGCACTTTTTTAAACTATCGCGGTGTATACTCAATTAATCATACTTTGAAACATCGGTGAAACTAAATATTATTTCGCGTGAAGATCCAAGTAGAAAGTAGTTCTGTAAAGCTTTCGCTTTAACTCGAATACATCAATAAGTTTCAATCAGCACAAGTATTGTTTCACCTTATTAAAACTTTATCCAATAAACCCAAGTTAGGTACAAGCAATTTAACTTGCCTCCCTTAAATTTCATTTTGTAAACGAAAATGGTAAACCCCCTTCCACAAGTCGTTTATTTAATTCACTTATAAGCTATTATTATAGCTCCCTATACCAGATTTAATATTCTAAAGAAGTTTTGTATGTTTTGATTTCAACTTTGGGGCTTGGAATTAACTTTCGTGACTGCTATGGGCTCTACATTATGTTTATTTTGTATGCCTTAGCTTGACTCTGCTGTTTTTGCCGGCACCGATGTTGTCTATCATAAAGGGGTTGGGAGGCCATGGTCATAGGGCAATGACTACAAAAAAAGTCAAATAACAGCTACCCATAAACACCAATCAAAGGGGAGCTCTACAGTGGGACTTTAACATATGAATCTGAAGAAACAAAGAATTCAGTCCAAGTCCATTAACGTAAGACTGGTTTAATATTTCTCTTTTTGTTTCAAAAGCTATTAACTTAAAACTTTCATATCTCTAAATCTCTAAATGCTAATGCTTTCTAGTACAACTTGCAGTATCTAGGAATCCTTTTATTTGCAGGTCTATTTCATTAACCTCGCTTGCTGAGGAACCACGAGACTGAGTGCATTATATAACCAAGATTATTTTATGAAAAGACTAGCTGAAGCCCGTGAATAAGTATGAGGGAATTTTATTCTATACAATATGACTTAAGCCTTGTAGCCCCGTTAACTCAGTGTTCTGTGAACGTTCTGTAAAGCATCTTACGCTATGACTGGTTCTGTGATGGGTGACGGATTTCTGGCATTTCTATTTACTATCGCTTTCATGCTTCGGAAAGATAGTTTAGCCGTTGGTTCCACTTACTCGTTAAGCCAGTTAGGCGGACTGCCCATACATGGATAAATGCGTGCCTATATGTGTGTATATACAATCTTATCGATAGCGTGTGGGCAGGTGACTACGCGTCTAATGACTGCTTGTGCATCGGTATGTAGATCGTCAGCATTAAGTTCCTGCAACATATTTTCCATACACAGTAGTGTAGAGACACCACTTACCCAGTGCGAGATAGACATGTCCATCTCAAAATTTGCTTCGGTGGAGCCCATGAAGATACACATGTAAAATGAAGGGTGTACAATCAATTAATAATAGAACAAGAATCTAATTGAAAATATATCAATAAACTATTTCTGTATATATTAGAAGCGTTCGTGGCCCCGCGGACTCAGTGTTCTGTAAACGATCACTGAGTTACGCAACTTTTACTATGGCTGGTCCTCGGATGGGTGACCACTTTGTGGCATACATTTGCGAGCGTTTTCGTGCTTCGGAAGGCACGTTTAGCCGTTGGTCCCGATTGCCAGTAACATGACAGTCGTTATGTTAAGCAGCAAAAATTCAACAGCAGATAGCCACAACCTGCATCTGATTATTTTTTCACCCCTTCGGGGATAAGGCGTGATAGATAAAGAAATAACTATTTAATATGAGAAATAAATTAATACATGTAAATATTGACACCTAGCTTCTAATATCAGAGCAAATCGCACAGATGTCAAAATGTCAGTTACAAGCACGTAATTTGTCGCCTTGTACGATTCTCACGGGAATATGTGCCACGTCTACAAGCTAAACGAATGTTGGGCATTTGTTAGATTTTAGAATTGATTGACTTTCAGTTTACCGACACCACTGGTATCATGGAGAATTTAAAATATTCTCTGAGACACATCAGAGAATATTTTAAATTCTCCATGATACCACTGGGAGTGTCAAGGAGAAGTGATTCCCCATGATACCAGTGATACCATTTGGTGGTGTTACGGGAAGAGAACGCATTTTGAAGTTATGATATATTACTTACATTTATAAGGGCATTTAAACATAGACTTTAGTCTATATATTATCGTTGATTTTATATGTATTGTTGCTATATTTTTACACAACACAATCTAGCGCTATGAATTATAATCAAGTGATAGACATGCTTCTACGTACTTTTTTCATGAAGCATGAACATCGTAAAGTGGTACAACACGAATTTGTTATCTGTAGCGAGTGCAGTTCTTGTAAAACATATTTAATTTAGATACACTGACGTGATTCGCATCATATTGCGTCATATTAATGCGACAATCTGTACGTAGGTACTCTTTTAGGGTTGTGCTTGGGTACAACTAAATACATACATACATATTGTCACACCTATACCCCCGAAAGGGTAGGCAGCGGCATAATGTACGCCCACATTTCACCGTATGCATTTTTGTTCCAATCAACAGGTGGTGAGCCCATTGCCGTGTTAAATGGACAGGCGCAGACTGTGGCGACCTGCTGTTGAAATTCTTGTTTTGTTGCCTTCAACCAAGCTTAACGACTGCCATTTTACTGGAAACCGGGTCCAACGGCTTAACGTGCCTTCCCAAGCACGGAAACACTTGCAAATGTAAATTCCAAAGTGGACACCCATCCAAGGACCACCTATAGCGAATGTTGCTTAACGCAGTGATCGTTTATAGAACACTGAGTCAGCGGGGCCACGAGCGCGTACAATTAGATAAAAGAAAAGCGGAAATTGTGAAATATAAACAATTGCTAATAACACAAATATTGTTTCAGCGATGCCGGTTTCTAACTCTAGTTCATAGTAACAGCTGTCAAAGCATACACTACCATTCCTTTCAAGGGAATTGCGTAATATATTTACAAATAATTTTACAGAATTTAACTTCATAAGATCTATTTGTTTAGGCATAATCTCTCTTGAAATAAACCACCTGCATTTGCCAACAAATCAGAATTATGCCCGAAACATGGCGCTGTTGAGTCAGTTGAATTGTTCTTATGTTTGTTCAACGAACAATAATCTGTCGTACGATATTGTTTGGACTTAATACAATACTGCTATTGTGGCTCTTAGTTTGGTGTTGGCTTAGCCTGTTTTTGTTATTATACGCATATACCTATTTGGATGTTAAGTTTCATCTATATTTTTTAGAAAAAATAATGTATTTTCGAAAATTTCAACATACCGCACTAGAAATCAGCAGCACTCAAAAATAAGAAGCAATTTGTCGAGTATCTTTTGCAACCAACTCCCTTAGGGACACAGCAAACTAGCTACTTTCAGCGTTGGCGACTGGCGATTTAGTAGCTTTTTAAAAGCTAAATGCAGCGTTGAAACGTTCTACATCGGACCAGTTACTAAAACTCGCTATTCCAGTACCGCATCCAATCGCAGGAAGACACGAAATCTTGAGAGAGTATCAATAGAATTTCTAAAACGCGCTATTTAAGTAGTATCGATATAATCGCAAATTTTCAGATAGCAGAATGATATTAAAAATAGCATTATGTGCTTTGGGGGTTTTATTTAGCTGCAACTAAGTCGTGAAATAGAAAACTAACATTGTCGTTAGAGAACAAAATCACCGCTGGGACCACATTACGACAAGACCAGGCAGCCGAGTATGCTATTTCAATAGTGTCGAAATAGAATCGAAATCGTCGCTCAATAAAAAGCCACCGGTACAATTTTGTCAGTTTTTCGTAGTCTACTACTACAATCGTACCCCAATAGACTTTTATCAGTCGGCGAATTCTACTAACACGTACATATAAATAATAAATAAATAAAATAAAATAAAAATATCTTTATTTTGCATAAACCATTTTAACGGCGCTTACAAAATGTCATACACTATTTAAAATATTTAAAGCGACCACCGGTTCGGAACGCGGCCCACCTGAGAAGAACCGGCAAGAAACTTAGGAAGGCTTTTTTTTTGATGGCCTATTTACAATTTAATATTATTTCACTTTGCCAGCAGATCATTTCCAGACGTCCCTGTCCTGCAAATAGTCTGTAACGGAGTAAAAACCTTTTTCACAAAGCTTGTTTTTAATAAACTTTTTAAATTTATTTAAAGGTAAATTTCTCAGGTCACAGGGAAGCTTGTTGTAAAAGCGTATACAGTTACCCTGGAAAGAATCGCCAATCTTATGTAGTGGACTGTGGTGGACTGAAAGATTATTTTTATTTCTACTGTTTATATTATGTTTATCACAGAGTTTAGAAAACTGTGATAGATTTTTCTGGACATACATAAGATTGGCAAAAATGTATTGTGATGGTACGGTTAGAATATTTACTTCTTTGAATTTTTCTCGGAGAGAAACTCTGGGGCCCAAATTATAAATAGCGCGTACAGCCCGCTTTTGTTGAACAAAAATAATATTTAAATCTGCAGCACTCCCCCAAAGGAGAATACCGTAAGACATAATACTATGAAAATAGCTGAAGTAAACCATTCTAGCCGTATCCACATCTGTTAGAGTCCTGATCTTTTTTACAGCGTATGCAGCCGAACTTAATCTAGAGGCTGTCTTTTCTATGTGTGGGCCCCACTGCAAATTGGCATCCATAGTTATACCTAGGAACACAGTTGGTTCTACAAACTCTAACACTTGTCCATTCAGTTGAACATTGGCCGCAACTTGTTTTACATTTGGTAGAGTAAATTTTATACATTTAGTTTTATTTTAATTAAGGCAAAGATTATTTGAGCTGAACCAATGAACTACTCTTGCAATTGCATTGTTTACATCGTCATAGTTATCTAATTGTCTTTTAATTTTAAAAATTAATGAGGTGTCATCTGCAAACAAAACAATCCTATTCCTGTCCCCTACATAAAATGGTAAATCATTAATATAAATGAGGAACAAGAATGGCCCAAGTATCGAGCCTTGCGGCACACCCATTGTAACCATGGATCCTACAGAACGTGTACCATTAATATCGACCCTCTGTATTCTATTGTTCAAATATGAAGACAGAAGGTCGACAGCTTTGCCTCTTATTCCATAGTGGTGTAATTTTTTGCACAGCGTTTCATGTTGAACGCAATCAAAAGCCTTTGATAGATCGCAAAATATACCTAATGCATCGTGCTTGTCTTCCCATGCTTCATGAATACATTTTAATAACTCAACACCAGCATCGGAAGTTGAGCGCCCTTTCGTAAACCCAAATTGATTCGCATGGAGTATTTTATGACTATTAAAATGGGATACCATTTGATTCAAGATTATTTTTTCAAATACTTTGCTCAAAGTTGGCAGCACTGACACTGGTCGGAAATTAGACGGCTCTGTAGCGCTGCCAGCCTTGAACAAGGGAACGACTTTGCTGTGTTTCATTAAATCAGGAAATGTACCACTAGAAACACAGTCATTAAACACAGTTGCTAGATGGGGCGCAATTACCTCAATTATACATGATGCAGTTTTGACCGATAATCCCCAAATGTCCGCGGTTTTCTTAATTTCGATACATTTAAATGTTTTTACAATGTCCTGAGCACAAATATCTGTGAATACAAATGCATCCCTGCAACAAAGAACAGATTCTTCTAATAAAAGTTCAGCGGAACTGGAAGATGCTTGGAGAGATTTTGTTGTCAATATAGGTACATTTTTGAAAAAATGTTCAAACTCCGTAGCCACTTCCAGGTCCCCTGTAACATGGCAACCATTTACTTTTAAGTGGAAATCCCTTTCAGTCACTAAAGATCTACCGCATTCAGAGTTAATGATGTTCCAAGTCATTTTTATTTTATTTACAGAATTAGAAATTTTATTTTTAATGAAGTTTGACTTAGCAAGATGACACGTTTGTTTAAATATCTTTGAATAATTTTTAACATATTCCTGAAAGGTTTGCCTAAAATTATATGATTTTTCTGAATATAATTCAAATAATTTATTTCTACTTTTAAAGATACCTGGTGTTGCCCAGTCACTGAAAACAGGACGACCACCAATCTGTAGAGTTTTTGAGGTAAAAACTTTGCCAAACTCATCATTAATCAAATTAAATAAGTGTTTATATGACTGGTCTACACAAGTGAAGTTAGGTAGATACGGTAATCTCTTTAATACATTTTCTTTAAAATTATTCAAACGACTTTGGTTAATTGGTACATATTTAATTTGTTTTTTGCTGACTTTGTTACTACTTTTAGGAAATTTTATCCATTGGCCACGATGATCTGACTCCACAGGATCCACAATACCTTTATCTATAGGTTTAATATCAGTAAAAATATTATCAATACATTTTGCACTGGTGGCTGTAATACGAGTGGGTTCTAAGAATGTACTATGCAGATTAAAGGATTTAAATAAATTTTTCATTTTATTTCTCTCTGATGGAGTTAATGATGTATCTAATATATCAACATTAAAATCTCCACAAACTATTATAGATTTCTTAGAACATTGGCATTTGAACAGTGCTTCTTCAAGCTTTTCTTCAAATTTAATGTAAGAAGCATCAGGGGGACTGTATACGCTCAACAAGATGAAATGCTCAAACTCAATACTGGCAATCTCAATAACTCGCTCAATGGAGAGCCAGTGGCCGCTAGTCAGTTGCATTTTTGAAAGTCTACTAACATTTAAACAGCTAAAAACAGCGATTCTGGTTCCATTCTACGGCTTGTCAATAGTAGACTCGGCCCCTAGTATTGCTCGACACATGCAGTTATGAGCACACCAACTTGAAGATTGTTGTATTTAGTGATACTTATATAGAATCGATACGTGTATGATGTTGGTAAACTTCTAGATCAATTTCTAATTTGTCTCAGACCGTTTTGTACTAGTGACAAGACTTTGTTCTTGTTTCTATGGCCGTTTCTCTTCGTCTTAGTATATTCTTAGTTGCTTCCAAACCTTACCTTACCTTATAAAAAAGGATTTTTTTTATCAATCACGACTTACCCCCAAGGGGTGGTAGTGGCATATTATATTCCCACTTATTACTATGTGCTTTCCTGACCCCCGTTATAGGTGGTGATACCATTGCCATGTTGAAATAGACACACGCAGGTTATGAGTACCTGCTGTTTTTTTCAAGACCAGCCCATAAGGTGTTAAACATGGCTTAACGACTGCCATGTTACTGGCAACCGGGACCAACGGCCTAACGGTCCTTCCGAAGCATGGAAGCGCTCGTAAATGAAAAGCGGTAACCCATCCGCGTACTAGCCAAGTGAAAGTGGCTCTTTTTTTATTAATTGCCATATGGCATCACCCGGAGGAGACGAGAGGTGGAGGCAGAGAAGGCTACATGCGTACCAAACGGCCGGTCGTTTGGTTATGTTAGACTCCTACTGACCAAAACTCTGCCTTGGGCTCTAGCCCGTGGGCGTTGTGGACTGAAGGAGTTGGAGCGGTTGTACTGCTCGGGCTGCCTAATGGGGCTGAGAGGGCACCAGTTTCCTGAGCTGCACGAAGGCGTGCTAGGTCACCGGTTAGTTCGTTAGGAGGATCGAGAAGTGCGTGACGCGGTCTTCTCGGACATGAGGGGTGTGTGAGAGGATGGGACGCGGTTCGTAGTCCGCTGCTTCTAGTATCAATGGATTTGAGTGTAGCTGTGATTTGGCAAAAAGCGAGTTGAACTCGCTTTTTTGCCTTATAGATACTCTTCTATCGTGGGGAGGTTTAGATCTCTGTGGAGATCTGCGTTGCGAACGTACCATGGAGCATTAGCCGCTCTGCGTTATTCGTGTGCGAATTGAATTTGAAGTGTTGTGTAGACGTTATTCTGAATGATCTGTCTGTGATCCTTAGGTGAATTGGTTTGGCGTGAGCAAAGAATGGGGAGGCGTAGGTAAGGACATTCATAGCTAAGTAACCTCTGGCTTTGTTCGTCACGCGGCGAATGTGTGGGAGGAAATTTAAGCTTTGGTCTAAAGTGCCGCCAAGGTATTTAACCTCCTTTCGCCATGGTATATGTGTGCCTAGCAGTGTGGGTGGTGGCGGCAGAGGCCGCCTGAGTGTGTTTCTACGTTTAGATTCGAGTCTCAAGGCAGCGATCTTGTCTGCTTTGACCTCGATCCGCCATTTGCGGAACCACTTGTCTAAGCTATTAATCCAGGGCTGTAGCCTCTTAATAGCTGAAGCAACTGTGGTGCTGTTCACGTAGAGTGCTGTGTTGTCCGCAAAGAGTGAAAGTTGTGTGCCTCTAGTGGATATGGGTATGTCGTTGGTGTATGCTGTGTAAAGTAGGGGTGAGAGTGGCGAGCCTTGTGGGACTCCTGCTGTGAGTGTGCGTGGTGTAGAGAGCTGGCCCTGGTGTCGGTAGCGGAATCTACGGTTGTTCAGGAAGGATGATATTAGCCTGACTAGACGGTCAGGCATTCCTGATTTGTAGAGCTTGCAAACGAGTCCTACATGCCAAATCTTGTCGAAGGCCTTGGCTACGTCGAAGAAGACTGATACCGTCTTCTTCCTACGTGGGTAGAAGCCGTTTAGAGCGTATTCTATTATTCTGTGTACTTGTTGTGTACAGCAGTGATGGGATCTAAAGCCAAACTGGTGTAGTATTATGATATCGCTGTCGTGCAGATACTCTCGTATGTGAGAGAGCATTGCACGCTCGAAAAGTTTACCCATAGCCTTGAGGAGACTGATCGGCCGGTGGTTAGCCGGGTTGTTGAGTAGTTTCCCTGGCTTGGGTATGCCTATAACTATGGCCTCTTTCCAGGGTGTTGGAAAGTGGCATAGTTCGAAGCAGGCATTGAAGATGAGGGAAAGTATCGTTATCACTTAGATGGGCAAGTGCTTTATTCCAGAGTTGGAGATGCCATCTGCACCTGGTGCCTTCCTGACATTCAGCCCTCTGACGTAGGTCTTAACCTCGTCAGTTGAGATGGTGGTTGAGGGCGCTGTCAGGGGAAGGGAGCCTTTGAGGGCGACTTCCTCCTCCACTGCTCTCACATGCGACGGGTCGCACGGCAGTTTAGACGGGAAGCACTGATCCGCTAGGCTGTCAGCGAAACACTCGGCCTTTTCCTCATCTTTGAAGGCGATGGAGCCGACTGGGCGGATAAGCGGTGGTGTTGTCAGAATGGGTTCGCTACGAAGTGCTTTCGCGACTTTGTAGTAGGCTACATGCGAAGGAGAAATTTCCTTCATGAGCTCTCCCCATCTGTCGTCCCTGAGTGTTGCGAGTCGAGAACGGAGCTCGCGTTGTAACCTATTCGCCTCGGCCCTGTTGGTAGGGGTCGGATATTGTGCAGCCCTCATCGCTGCCCGCTTAGTCGCCAACAGTTTAGTGATGTCCCGCGGTAGGTTAGACTTCCTAGGAAGAGTAACCACCCGCGAGTTGTCTTTAACCGTTGATGTGACTAGGTGTGTAAGTGTTTCGACTGCTGAGTCGATTTTGTCTTGAGTGTCTATGTTGTTGAGTGTTGTTTGAAATATAGACGTGACATAACGTCCAAAGCTGTGGCTAAGGATTCACTCACCTTCTCCCAGTTTGTGTATATCCTAGTTGGTGGAGGTGGTGGGTGTGTAGGTCCTAGTTTTAGGACCACTGAGAGGTGGTCGGAACCGAGGTCGTGAAGGGTTTCGATCGCGCCTAGGGCCAGCGATACGTTCTTTACAATAGCCATGTCTAGGACATCTGGCGCATGTGTTAGAACGTCTGGATAGTGTGTGCAGTCATAAGGGCTGAACACTACCAGTTCTTCAGATATTATAATCTCACGGAGACGTCTCCCACTCGTCATGGTTGTACGACCATTCCACTCCGAGTGTGGGGAGTTGAAGTCCCCAAAGAGGATAGTGTGGTCTCCTAGTGACAGGAGGGATCTGAAATCGCTGACTAGTGGCGTTTTGCCAGATGGGATGTAGACTGAAGCTATTGTTAGGGTCTGGTGACCCGTCATAGCCAGCTTACAAACCGTGGCTTCCATGTTATGTAGTGTGGGTGTTTGGATAGGTGTGTAGTGTAGCGCGCGCATATAGTAGATCGCGGTACCGCCCTGACTTTGCCCTATTCTATCGTTCCTAATTAGTGTGTATTTGGGTAACGCAATGATCGTTTACATAATCACAGTCAGCGGGGCCACGAGCGCTTCAGCTATCATTTGAATTTAAATTTTCAGCATTGTTGGGAACAAGTGCCGTCTATCCTATTGGTCTTTTTTTTTTTTTTTTTTTTTTTTTTAATCTTTATTCATTTAGGGCACAAAGTAACACTTATGAACGTCAAGAATATTGCTTCTACATTTACATTTACTGCCAGATTCGCAAAGCAATAGGTAGAGCCTGAGGAAGAACCTGGCAATAAAACTCATGGCCACTCTTTTCAAAACGCCAGTAATTACATTAGTTTGATTAACATGATATTTGACCAATTATATAGTAATGAATTTATACAAACAAAAAAAAAACAAAATCAATGTTGTGTTTAAATCATATCACAATTAGAGCGATTATAGTTGCCGATTCTAAGGGCAGCCTACCCTTGAAGAAGAAGAATCTAGCAAAAAAGTCAATGGATGCCATTTTAAAATGTAGGAATGGCTTACAACATTAAAATTACACTTACATTGTTCCTTTGGATTTATGTGAGAACAGTCGACTAAACTTAAGTTTACCTTAAATATAAATAAGATTATTTTTAATAATTGCTATAACAGCTATGAGCTGACCAGTCCCAACAGACGGCACCCGTTCACGGGTATGACGCATTATATCAGCCATCGCCCTACTCAATCGTATTATAGGGAATAAGGCGACCCGATACATACGCCACCACTGCCAGGACACTTAGGCGAGCATGACATACTAAAAAACTGCACAGCAACTATCATGTCAATTTCAAAGAAATAAATAAGTCTACATGGTGCTCACACAATAACAAACTCAAACTACATTGTATACCGGGACTAAACGCAGCCAATTTAGAAACCTTTAGTTGTCAGATGTTTCAAATTATTAATAATGTAGAGATGTAAAAATACAACATATATATGCAGATTCAAGGCATAGCACAAGATTCATTTGAATCCTAAATAGCTCAAGCGAAGTGCAAGCAACTCATTTCCATTTATTTTTATCGTTCAAATAATCATTAGTTGTGTAATAGGCCCTTTTCAAGAGATGCCTCTTAATTTCCGCCTTAAATTTATGTAACTGCAGGTTCATAATGTTTTAAGGAATTTTATTATATAGTCGTACGCCAATTCCTGCAAAAGAGTCGTGAACCTTTTGTAAACGATGATGCGTTCCAATTAATTTATGCTTATTTCTAGTATTTATCGAATGTATGTCACTGTGTCTATTATATAAATGTATGTTCTGTTTAACTAACATAATATTTGCAAATATATACTGTGATGCAACCGTTAAAATGCCAATTTCTTTAAATTTTTCTCTAAGAGACACTCTAGCACTCAATTTATATATTGCACGTATAGCTCTCTTCTGGAGTACAAAAATTACTTGTAGATCAGCTGCTTTGCCCCACAGCAAAATGCCGTAAGACATGACACTATGAAAATAACAAAGTATACCAGCCTGGCAGTTGCCACATCAGTAAGCTGCCTGACTTTACTAACGGCAAAGGCTGCCAAGCTGAGTTTACCCTCAAGACACGTTATTTGGGCATTCCACTGCAGTTTGCTATCTAAAGTGATCCCCAAAAATACAGTTAATTCTACAAGATTAAGGGTATCACTGTTCAATGTTATATTTGTACCGCAATTCCTGACATTAGGCATGCTGAATCTGATACATTTTGTCTTCTTAGCGTTTAGTAGCAAATTATTGGTCGTAAACCAATCTACAACTTGGGCAAGTGAACTATTTACGCCGTTAAAATTAATAAGCGTGCGATCAACTTTAAAAATAAGTGACGTATCATCAGCAAATAGAACAATGTCGCACAAGTTCTGTATATAGAATAGCAGATCGTTAATATAAATTAAAAATAGAAACGGGCCCAGAATTGATCCCTGCGGTACACCCATAGCAACAGATGCTCCAGGGGAGCGAATTCCATTGACATCAACATTTTGTATTCGATCATTTAGGTATACGGTCCAATATGTCAGCAACATATATTTATTATTATTTATTTAAAAATAATGTCCACAACGTGATGTATCCTAAGATGCACAGAGCGGTGAAGCACCAATTCCCAAGATACGAGCCTGTCTCAGTTTGGGTTTGGTGTGTCACAGAACAAATTGCTAATGTACAAATTATTATTGTTAAACCTACGTTTAATGCGAGACTTTGTTTGTCATTTGGTTTGTACTGTGCTATGAAATAAAGTTATTATTTATTATCCTCGCAACCTCAAAAGGTTTTTAAAAGGTCGGCAGCGCGAGTGCTGCACCTCTGGTGTTGCAAACGTCCATAGGCTAGGGTGACCACTTTCCATCAGGTGGGCCGTATGTTTGCAATGGTATAAAAAATGGCGCCTGCATCGTTGCCACATCTGTTAGTCATCAGCTACACCATTAGCAGCTGAGGTCACTTGTATTGGATCCCGGAGATATTGGTGGGACCGTTTAGATCCAACCAAAATAGAAATAAAGAAGAAATGACAAAATATTGTATCATGATTTCTGACTGTCTGATTCACAAAAACTTTTTCTTACTCTTATTAGAGTTTTATTTTAATACTCCATGTATTAAAAAGAAACGTTTTTTTTATTTTCGCCATGTTTAAAGACTTAGTAGTAAGTAGTCAACAATTTTATTCTGGAGCGGAATAAATTATATTAGTCTCGGCCACGTTCGATAGCGAATTAAGTAACGAGTAGGAACAGGGAAAATTGTACTGACTGAATCGTATCAGTAAGTAGAAGACCTTGTGACAGTTGGGGGTAGTCATACTTGTAAATTTTCTATATTGTTTCTCTTGAACTTTGTGAGAAAATCGTCTTCATAGAAGTTATATTATTCAGTAACTTTTTATGTAGCTAAGCCTTTGTAGATATTTTTATCAAATGTTGGGTCAAAAAGGGTTCCGATTAACATATATATAAACTTTGCCAGTTTCTGGTTGGTTCATAAATATCGTTCTGGGACGTGGCTGTTCCCATGACTAAACTTTCAGAGGATTCGAATATACTTATCATTTTCAGTTCCTGTAAATGAAAAATGTACGGAATGATGACACACACATCACATTATTACATTTAACTACAGACCTACTTATAGTCACGCAAATTTCCTCGAAGAGGTAGGTAAAAGGCATATTATTGTAAGTTGTATTTTGTCGCACGTATTAAGTGATAGTCCATTGGCGTGTTGAAACCGACCGAACCTAGTTGTATATATATCTACTGTTGAAACTGTCAAACCACCCTTTGGCTTTCAACTTGGCTTAACAACTACGACCACCATGCTACTGCAGGGACCAGCAGTGTGACAGTCAGATTGTCACTTCACTACAAATTATAAAAAAAATCCTTCGCTGCGTTTTTCTGTCAGTCTGTGACTAAAAAACTACTGCATAGATATTCATGCTGTAAGCCGTCTTAGAGCTTTCAACTAAAACTCTGCCTATAACAATCCTTTTGAGATTTTACAAAATAATATATGATGGGTGTTTCTTGTATAGGTCTACAGAAAAGTCGACAATAGCTATATCTATATCTCAGGGATAGCATAATAGCTTACTATAAGAATTGGGGAAACGGGTAACTGCTGGCATAAGCTAGTATATTTTAAAACAGAAGAGCGGTAGCAAACGTTAGTAATCAGACTACGTCCCTAGCGGGTTTGATACCTGACGATTTACAATAGCCCTATGTTTAAAAAAAGAATATTTGTCCATCAAAATCCATTTTTGAAATGAAGTGGCCACACACTGGACTGTATACCTGGCCGTTCTTAGTCTACCATACCATCTAAAGCACGGAAACGGTTAATGGAAATGGCACAAAATAAAATAAAATAAAAAAATATCTTTATTTTGCATAGACCATTTTAACGGCGCTTACAAAATGTCATACACTATTTAAAATATTTAAAGCGACCACCGGTTCGGAACGAGGCCTACCTGAGAAGAACCGGCAAGAAACTTAGGAAGGCTTTTTTTTGATGGCCTATTTACAATTTAATATTATTTCATTTTGCCAGCAGATCATTTCCAGGCGTCCCTGTCCTGCAAATAGTCTGTAACGGAGTAAAAACCTTTTTCACAAAGCTTGTTTTTAATAAACTTTTTAAATTTACTTAAAGGTAAATTTCTCAGGTCACAGGGAAGCTTGTTGTAAAAGCGTATACAGTTACCCTGGAAAGAATCGCCAATCTTATGTAGTCGACTGTGGTGGACTGAAAGATTATTTTTATTTCTAGTGTTTATATTATGTTTATCACAGAGTTTAGAAAACTGTGATAGATTTTTCTGGACATACATAAGATTGGCAAAAATGTATTGTGATGGTACGGTTAGAATATTCACTTCTTTGAATTTTTCTCGGAGAGAAACTCTGGGGCCCAAATTATAAATAGCGCGTACAGCCCGCTTTTGTAGAACAAAAATAATATTTAAATCTGCAGCACTCCCCCAAAGGAGAATACCGTAAGACATAATACTATGAAAATAGCTGAAGTAAACCATTCTAGCCGTATCCACTTCTGTTAGAGTCCTGATCTTTTTTACAGCGTATGCAGCCGAACTTAATCTAGAGGCTGTCTTTTCTATGTGTGGGCCCCACTGCAAATTGGCATCAATAGTTATACCTAGGAACACAGTTGATTCTACAAACTCTAACACTTGTCCAATTAGTTGAACATTGACCGCAACTTGTTTTACATTTGGTAGAGTAAATTTTATACATTTAGTTTTATTTTAATTAAGGCAAAGATTATTTGAGCTGAACCAATGAACTACTCTTGCAATTGCATTTTTTACATCGTCATAGTTATCTAATTGTCTTTTAATTTTAAAAATTAATGAGGTGTCATCTGCAAACAAAACAATCCTATTCCTGTCCCCTACATAAAATGGTAAATCATTAATATAAATGAGGAACAAGAATGGCCCAAGTATCGAGCCTTGCGGCACACCCATTGTAACCATGGATCCTACAGAACGTGTACCATTAATATCGACCCTCTGTATTCTATTGTTCAAATATGAAGACAGAAGGTCGAGAGCTTTGCCTCTTATTCCATAGTGGTGTAATTTTTTGCACAGCGTTTCATGTTGAACGCAATCAAAAGCCTTTGATAGATCGCAAAATATACCTAATGCATCGTGCTTGTCTTCCCATGCTTCATGAATACATTTTAATAACTCAACACCAGCATCGGAAGTTGAGCGCCCTTTCGTAAACCCAAATTGATTCGCATGGAGTATTTTATGACTATTAAAATGGGATAGCATTTGATTCAAGATTATTTTTTCAAATACTTTGCTCATAGTTGGCAGCACTGAGACTGGTCGGAAAAATAGACGGCTCTGTAGCGCTGCCAGCCTTGAACAAGGGAACGACTTTGCTGTGTTTCATTAAATCAGGAAATGTACCACTAGAATCACAGTCATTAAACACAGTTGCTAGATGGGGCGCAATTACCTCAATTATACATGATGCAGTTTTGACCGATAACCCCCAAATGTCCGCGGTTTTCTTAATTTCGATACATTTAAATGTTTTTACAATGTCCTGAGCACAAATATCTGTGAATACAAATGCATCCCTGCAACAAAGAACAGATTCTTCTAATAAAAGTTCAGCGGAACTGGAAGATGCTTGGAGAGATTTTGTTGTCAAAATAGGTATATTTTTGAAAAAGTGTTCAAACTCCGTAGCCACTTCCAGGTCCCCTGTAACATGGCAACCATTTACTTTTAAGTGGAAATCCCTTTCAGTCACTAAAGATCTACCGCATTCAGAGTTAATGATGTTCCAAGTCATTTTTATTTTATTTACAGAATTAGAAATTTTATTTTTAATGAAGTTTGACTTAGCAAGATGACACGTTTGTTTAAATATCTTTGAATAATTTTTAACATATTCCTGAAAGGTTTGCCTAAAATTATATGATTTTTCTGAATATAATTCAAATAATTTATTTCTACTTTTAAAGATACCTGGTGTTGCCCAGTCACTGAAAACAGGACGACCACCAATCTGTAGAGTTTTTGAGGTAAAAACTTTGCCAAACTCATCATTAATCAAATTAAATAAGTGTTTATATGACTGGTCTACACAAGTGAAGTTAGGTAGATATGGTAATCTCTGTATACATTTTCTTTAAAATTATTCAAACGACTTTGGTTAATTGGTACATATTTAATTTGTTTTTTGCTGACTTTGTTACTACTTTTAGGAAATTTTATCCATTGGCCACGATGATCTGACTCCACAGGATCCACAATACATTTATCTATAGGTTTAATATCAGTAAAAATATTATCAATACATTTTGCACTGGTGGCTGTAATACGAGTGGGTTCTAAGAATGTACTATGCAGATTAAAGGAATTAAATAAATTTTTCATTTTATTTCTCTCTGATGGAGTTAATGATGTATCTAATATATCAACATTAAAATCTCCACAAACTATTATAGATTTCTTAGAACATTGGCATTTGAACAGTGCTTCTTCAAGCTTTTCTTCAAATTTAATGTAAGAAGCATCAGGGGGACTGTATATGCTTAACAAGATGAAATGCTCAAACTCAATACTGGCAATCTCAATAACTCGCTCAATGGAGAGGGCTACTAAATCCTTACGTTCTTTAAATTTTAAGTTTTTATTAATTAATATTAAAGAGCCTCCACGTTTAGAATGTTTTCTATTGAACGAGCTAGCAACCTGGTGATTTACGAAGTTCAACAATGTGATTTGATGATCTTTTAACCAGTGCTCTGTAGCACAAAAAATATTAATAGAATTTGCATTAATGTATAGCTCTAACTCTAAATCTTTACCATTTATTAAACCTCTAACATTATGGTGCACCAGGTTTATAAAAACAATATTTTTACTAAGATTATTCTCAGGGGCCAAAGTCAACTGGCCAGATTTATTATCTGTTGTCCTATAAACTAGTTTTTTGGAATTTCATTTTCCAAATGTGAAGTATCAAAACTATCCTGCTCAATAAAAGCAGTTGTATTTGCCAATAATTTGGCTTGAAAAATTAAAAAATTAGATAGCAACAGAGCTACCTTTCGTTGTAAAAATTTTTATAGAAAATATCTATCTAATGTCAACAAACTATTATTATTGAAGATTATGTTCCAATCGAACAATTCAATTTTTTTGGAATATGATACCATGGTATGTAGTTTCATATTTAATTTGTATCTTAAGTGATTTTCCTTGTGGCTCATAGCAGTGCTGTATGGCAAGGTGGACAAAATTACTTGTTTTACTTGCAGACTTGATAACTTATCAAAAAATTTTAAAAGTTTGTCACTATTAATATTGCCTCTTCTGCCAACCAGCACCACTATAGTAGACTGCATGCAGTGTGTACCAGTCAATATAAAATCTGTAATTTGAGAGTATGAAGCTCCTGGATATGTATGATTTATTACAGAATGACTTAACTGTGATAAATAATGTCCAAAATTTTTACCTATTTCATCGCAATAGACTATGGTCTTTGCATCACTTTTTATTTGCAACTTTTCTATTATACTCGTAGATGCCTCGCAATTACTACTTGAACTTAATATACTATTATCCACACTGCACACAGTTTTAATTGGTGAAAATTCATCATTGCATCTAATTCTTACACAACTTAAGGGTGAGGAGGGAACATGGCCTGCGGATGTCAATTGGTCATTTTGACAATGACATGAATTTACTAATTTACCTATGGCTAACACCTGTTCCCTACTCTGTTTCTCTGCTGTTTCATATTTATATGAAATTGATTTCAAAGAGTCTTGAAGTCGGTCAATCTGACATTGAAGGGCCTGTGTATCAGTTTTGTACTGTTGTGCAACAGTATCAAGTTCTAACATATACATATTTACCTGGTCAATCAGTTGCAATCTCTGTCTATTAAGTGACATGCTATTTATAAAAAACTTGTATTTATGTATCATTTTTTTAGATTTAGTAATAAACTTTTTAATTTTCGATCGCGATCACTTATGTCAAGACCGACCGACGACTCTGAGCTAACTGAGCTACGAGCGCTTCATTCTTACGAACTGGGGGCCGAGTCTAATATTGAAAAGCCATAGAATAGAACCAGAAGCGCTGTTTTTAGCTGTTAAAACGTTAGTAGACTATCAAAAATGCAACTGACTAGCGGCCACTAGGGTGCGGTTAGTAGTCTATTAGAGTACGATTGTAATAGTAGACTACGAAAAACTCTTAAAATTGTACCGGTGGCTTTCTATTGAGCAACGATTTCGATTCAATTTCGACACGATTGAAATAGCAGGCTCGGCCACCTGATTGACTGATCGTAGCGTAAGATGCTTAACACAGTCATTGTTTAAGTTTACATCAGTGATTATACAGGGCAACGTGCACACCTTTTATACCTATAACGTCAATCTACCAAGTTATGTAAAATCCTTCACAAGCAGTAGTAGGTTTATGTAGTTTGTGATATCGAATTAAGAGATGCATAACTGAATATACTTTTAGAAGCTAACTTTAATTAGTCAGAAACAAAAATACCAGCATTGAAATTCCTCGAGCATCGTAAATTACAACATCAGAGTAAGTAAATGGCGATTTAACAAAAGCTCATCTCCGCTTGTGTTACTAGCGAGGAATTTAAAAAACAAATAAAATGCCTCTGAAGAAAATTCTCATTACACAATTTAAAAAAAATTTAAGTTACAAAGCAAGGATATCAATAAATAATTTTGCCTTATTTGTATACGTTTACCTTTTTAGACTTTTGTTGTTTTTCTACAGTAACTTAATGTGATACCTATTGTGCGGGTTTCTACTGAGATCTACGGGGTCAAAGCCAGCCTCACCTAATGAGAGAGTATTTTATTAGATTTTTTTTTATTGTAATAAGAAAAAAACTCTACTCAAAACCATGTACCAACCTATCTGACAAGAGTGGAAGAGTACTTGCTACAAGCAATTGTAGCTCCATTAACTCAGTGTCGACTAACCCTGACTGCATTAAGCATTATTTCAATATGGCTGGTCCTATGATGAGTCACAGTTTTGTAGTATTTCCATTTGCGTTTTCATGCTTTAAAATGCACGTTAAGCCGTTGGTCTCGGTTGCCAGTCACATGACAGGCATTAAGCCAAGTTGAAGGCTACAAAAATTTAATAGCAGATCGCCACAACCTGCAATTGTCCATTTTAAAACACGGCAACGAGCTTACCACCTTTTAAGTGGGACAAAATCGCATACGGTAAAATGATGTATAATATGCCTCTGCTGACCCCATCGGGGCAATGGCGTGGCTGCTACTTGGAAGAGTTCGACGAATCGCCCTCTAGTGTGTTGGAGAGGCTAACGTTCGTGATATCCTCTAATAGGCTGATTTGGATTTTATTGCCTCGTATCAGTTTTCAAATATTTTCATACACACTTTCATCTTTTTAAGTTTTCATCGTTTTAAGAGTTAAATTTTGGAAAATTCTGAGAATGTGTTACTTTGATTTTAAGCAGTTAGGTATACAAAATTTAGAAATGCTATCTTTTAAAAAAAATATTATTTTCCGTTATTACTTACGTCCCATATTTTAGCCTCTTTCAGGTAAAAAATGACAAATTTGCATATATGCGAGTTCATTTATTTGTAATAAACAGGTTGCTGGCGGTATACTTGCTGACCGACGCAAGAAGCAATGACGCAGACGCCCTTAAGGAGTTCAAAGGTCAGTCGGCACTTGTTCCCAATAAAGTCGAAAATTAAAAGCCAACAATAGTTACTTCTAGCCGCCAAATAAAAATAAGCCCCAGCCTTCAAATCTAAGTAGTGTACTAACACTAAATGGATAAGAAGAAGTAAAAACTATGACGTTATATTACGCTATTCCCGAATACACCAAACTTATATGAGTTTAACAATGTACATTAATATGCAAGACAGGCTCCTTATGATCATGTTACCATGTGATGCTTAACTACCTGTATTGGTGATGAATTATAATAGGCTGAAGCTGAGATCTTTATGAAATTAATTAGCGGATGGTATGTGTACAGGGCCATACTATATTTGATAAGGTTAATAAATGATTTTAATAGTGTAACCATACTAAACCTCACTCATCACAATGGTCTCAATACAAGGGATGCCGACAACCTTGCGAAATGGCTGAAAAAAGGTAAGAAAGCAGACCCCGGGCGTTGGTCGGATGATGATGATGATAAAACCTGATAAAAATGTATAAAACATTTTCTGAAAGTTAAAAAAATCAACCCTTATCGGGCGGCCCTGTATACATACAAATTTTACACCTGTGTACTTCTGGAACATTGAGGTGGTGGTTAAACAAAAGTTTTTATATTTTGAAGAAAGTAAAGAAAGTAATAAATAAATTGATCCCTAAGTAATAAAAGATCTATTCGTATTTCGACACTGATTGTAGCTGAAAGTCAATAAATCATTTTAAATGACCAGAACGGTTGAATCTGTAGGTACCTATTTATTGATCATAACTGGCAAATAATAAAAAGTTATAGGCGTAATTTACGGCTCTTTTTTTTTCTGAATGTAATTATCAATACTATTTTTATAATTGTGAAAGTTTGATGATATATGTGATGATAAATTTGAGAATGGCTGGATGGATGTTTGTTAGTCTTTCTCGTAAATATTACTGAATATATTTAAATGAATATTATAGAATAACACTATATTTAATATGACCCATATGCCATGGTTTCTGATCGTACAAGTGCCCAAATGGCCCAAGTGGTGCATAATTTGTTCAACGGATTGAATAAGTAAATCAGTATTGTATATGTTCAATATATGTCCAAAAAGATTACTTATATACTACCGTTCCGGAGGGAATTGATCGATGCTGACATATGAGAGAATTTTGTTATTGAAGATACACAAAAAAGGGTTTTTTAACCAGTGACTTCGGAATCAATGTTTAATATTATCGTATGCTCATATACTCTCTGCTAGTCTAGATCAAGAAATTTTGCACAACTATTAGTGCATAACCATAAGTGACGTAAGTGTGCACTAAGAAAGGATTTTGGACCTAATGGGATGGAAAGGGGTTGCAAAGTTTGTATGGAGCAACGTGCTTTTCACTGCGGAATTTTCAATTTAAGGTAACTGACACCCTGCATTAACACATAGCCTACGTTTTATTCTGGAATCAGGTTCATGTGAGAAGCGGGTAGAGGAAACTTAACAAACAATAGTTGCTATTAGCAGTCCAATAAATATGAACCCCAGGCTCCAAATTCAGGTAGGGTATGGAAGCAACTAAAAACACAAAGAGAGAAGTTGTTTGAAACTATGTTAAAAATTTAAAAAAAAAATGCTAAGTCAAAAACACAATGAACATTTATATTGTTTAACTCGTTAAGTTCGTGTTCGCGTTAAGTTAAGCTCGTGGCCTCGCGGTATCAGTGTTCGGTAAACGATCACTGAGGTACGCAACTTTCACTATGGCTGGTCGTCGGATGGGTGACCACTTTGTGGCATTTACATTTGCGAGCGTTTCCGTGCTTCGGAAGGCACGTTAAGCCGTTGGTCCCGGTTGCCAGTAAAATGGCAGTCGTTAAGCCTGGTTGAAGGCCTTATAGGCGGCTTAAAAAAATTCAACAGCAGGTAGCCACAGCCTGCATCTGTCTATTTCAACACGGCAATGGGCTCACCACCTATTACGTGGGACAGGAATCCACACGGTGAAAAGTGGGCATATAATATGCCTCTGCCACCCCTTCGGGGATAAGGCGTGATGGATATTTATTGTTTAACATTTTTATCTCGTTTATCTTATAATCAAAAATTCAATTAAAATCAATGATTATATTTTCGATATTATTTACAAAAACCTAACGAGCTTGTTATAGTTTTATTTTATGGTATTGAAGGAGACCACGTGAGCAGATTGCTCAAAAACAAAAAAAGTCAAAAGTACTATGGATATGGATGGATACCCAGACGTGTGTACATGAAGCGATTGATGAATCTTCAAGAAGCGAAAGAAGTATGCATGGGTCACGAAGACAGGCGATCTGTCCTCTCTGACTACCCTGTCAGGGATACAGTGTAAAGATAGTTAGTTAGTTTAGTTTATTTTATAGTGATGATTGTAATGGTTCTGTACCAACGGTTCTAGGCATTTAACCTAAGACAACGCATATTGGATCTTGGCCAAAATTTCAGGCTTATCGTACACTGTTTACACCTATTTTAGGAGTAGGTACATTAGGGAATTTCGTGCAAGTCAATAGCTCCTTTTTTATATTTCGTGCACTACTTCCACTATTGCCGTCAATTGAAAACTTTTATTCGATTCTATCAGTTATATTAATAGCTAACTCTGCTTTGACTGTGTAAGGCTTCTAATCGCGAACAAAGTTAACTTTGACATTAGAAAAAAATCCGTTTTTGACATTTCATTAAATTTTAAGTATTCGATCTAGTTTCTTACTGACTTAGAGAAGTGACCAAGATTTATTTTAATTATTATTTATTTTTATTTATCTGTCACGCCTTATCCTCGAAAGGGTGGCAGAGGCATACATATTGTATTCCCACTTTTAACCGTGTGTATTCCTGTCCCACTTAATAGGTGGCGAGCCCTTTGGCGTGTTGAAATAGACAGACACAGGCTGTGGCTACCTGCTGTTGAAATTTTTTAAGCCGCCCAACTGGCCTTCAACTTAACAAGGCCTTCAACTTGACCAAACGACTGCCATGTCTCTGGCAACCGGGACCAATGGCTTAACGTGCCTTCCGAAGCACGGAAACGCTCGCAAATGTAAATGCCACAAAGTGGTCACCCATCCGAGGACCAGCCATAGTGAAAGTTGGGTAATTCAGTGATCGTTGACAAAACACTGAGTCCACGGGGCCACGAGCGCTTAATTTTAATTTTACCTATTGATATTTTAATTGTACCTATTATAACATAATCTGTTGATTGATGACACTTGTACCCGCTTCAGTTCTCATATTAATAATCTTAATATAAGCTTGTCCGGTCAAGTTTACAAAGTAAATATTTAATTGTATCCATGTTATATCCATTTGCCTGCGACATTTAAGCATATTCGTTCTTCTACTCAATCAGATTTACCACTGTCCTTACACTTTAGTAGCTTTCTATACAATTAGTGGGCAGTCTGTTAAATCGTCTTAATTTGTCGCTTAATCCGTTTAACCATAAAGAGACTGTCTCATTGAGACCTTGGGGTTCAAACGACTAATATTTTTCGTTTTCTAATTGCTTTCAATCTCTAACTAGGCTTGGAGCCTGGCTACCACTTTTGTTACTTGCTATGATTTGACTTTTTATTTTGGTATCGTTGGATGTGAGCTTCCAACAGCTAACCGCGCAAAAGTGATTACGCTGTTGCCTCGTCAGTGGATTCCCCACTTGTCCTCATCAGTGAAGTTGGCTTATGCATGCATTAGTCAATATATATAAAAACCAATGCCACTTTTAGTTGTAATTTTATAACTCAAGAACAAGCTCACCTATCCAAACCAAATGTTTAGGCTTTGTTCGGACTATTTAGTAGATAGTTTATGTGAAGTTTGCACAAAATCGATCGAACGGTTCTTCATTTATTACATTTATGGTGTCGCTAACGAAGTTGCGCGGGTCAGCTAGTAGATTATGAATAGGCCCCGTACACCAATGACATTTGATAGATAGATAGATAAATCTTTATTGTACAATTTGTACACCATAACATACAAAATATTTATGACTTTAAACTATAGATGAGAGTACAATGGGCGGTCTTATCGCAAAAAGCGATCTCTTCCAGACAACCTTAGTATGGAAAATAGAACAGGAAAGAAAAAAGGTAGTTGATGGCGCACTTACATAATATTTAACGATAGATTAATATAATAAGGATAGGTTATAGTTATTTACTTTAATAGACATGTTTTTATAGTATCTCCCTCACTTTTTTAGAAGTTATAATAAACTAAATGACGTCCGCCGCTATGCACGCATGGTGAAATTTTCCCGTTCCCGTTTCCCACAGGAATTTGATACCGGGATAAAAAATAGCGAATATGTTATTCTGATGTGAAAGCTATACTAGTGGTTCTGTGAACCGTAGACTTGCGCGCTCTTGCCAACGACTACGGGACCATTTCACCTCCCTCTGGGGGCAGCTCTATTTCCCCCCCGATCGAAAAACCTCCTCGTTAAAAGTTGTTGTCTTGATCAAGGATTGTCTACACCAAGGCTTGCCTCTAATTAAAATTCTCTCTCTGCTCTGTCTCTGTCTTATTCGAAATATACTCGTATAAGCTAGACTAATACCATGTTGTATAGTGCCTGATCAAGAACCTAGTGTAGTGAAAGCAGAAATAATGCATGTATCCCAAAATATTGTACTGGTTCACACAGCTCGAATAAAAATAAATCCAATATAATGAATATTGAGTAAATCAGAACATTTAGGTCCGTATTCCAGAACGTTTCTCAATACTCAATCAACGCTTGAGGCTAGATTTTGCCTTATAAAATCTACTCTCAAGCGTAGATTGAGTATTGAGAAATGTTCTGAAATACGGCCCTTAGTTAGGTGACCGCTCCTAATTATTACTTATCTACGAATTTTTTGTCGTACGTAAAATGCATACGGTGAAATGTGGGTGTAATGCCTCTGCCTACCTCTTCGGGGATATAGTGTCAATATAGACCTCTGGAACCCCTTTGGACTGCAGTGCCCACCAGATCACCACTCGAGGAACACAGTCGAAGGCCTTCTGCATGTGAAGGAACATACAGTGCAGAGGCGTGTTCTTCGTCCTGTATTTCTCTGCAACAACCCTCAGGGCAAAACCGGGGTCCGTGGTCCTATGACCAGGGCGAAACCCATATTGACACTCCGAGAGAGTACACTCCTACCGGATCCGGGAGTCTATAATCCTCTCGAAGATCTTCATGGTGTGGGACATTACCTTTATACCGAGGTAGCTCCTGCACTCCTGCACTGACCCCTTAGCTTTGAAGACTGGAGTAATGATACTCAGGCTCCATTGGTTTGGGATCTGCCCGATCTAAGTAGCACGCGGTTGAAAGGGTTTACTAAGATCCCACACCGCGAGGACCCATCGCCTTCCAGGCTTCGACGGGGACTCCATCGGCTCCGACAGCATTTGGATTCACCATGCGGCGAAGAGCAATCTGGACTTCTGCAGGCGTTACCATATAAACAATGTCCTAAAAAGATATAGCAGTGTTCAGATAAGTTGTAGATATAAATTGTACTCTTATGTCTACCGAGCAAGAGCAAAGTGTGGTGTTAACAGTCAATTCAAGCGTTCCGTGGTGGCTCTGTGCCAAACTTTGCGGTTACTTCCCTTGGGTTTGCGAAACTCGCAGCGTATTTACGGTTATTATACCTTGACCGCTAACTATTTTAACTACTAGTAAATACTTAGCGGAACTCGCGAAGAATTTGTTAATAATTTGAAATAATTCAAAAGCTCTCAAGTGATGTTTCGGATTATTATTGAGTAATTCTAACATATTTTAAACAAAGTCCTTCATGGCAACAGTCTGTCGTGAGAAACGCAAACACTATATAGCGGGTTTTCATGAAGTTTTCACTAAAAGATAGAATAATCATGTGGTAGGTTTAAGTATATAATACGAGTAGCTACTAACTTAATTATTGAGTTGTATAACAATTAATCAAAGACTAATATTTCGTTTTTATATTTAAGGTTCAATATAAATTGGCCACGACTTATGTTTTATTTTTTTTTGTAAACGGATCCAATCCAATCCAATGTTCCAATGTTTATTATATTTTAAAATGTAAATGAAGCGCTCGTGGCCCCGCGGGCTTAGTGTTCTGTAAAAGATCATTGCGTTAAGCAGCTTTCGCTATGCCTGGTCCTCGGATGGATGACCACTTTGAGTCATTTACATTTGCGAGCGTTTGTTGGTCCCGGTTGTCAGTAACATGGCAGTCGTTAAGTCAAGTTGAAGACCTTATGGGCGGCTTGAAAAATTGAACAGCAGATAGCCACAACCTGTGTCTGTCAATTTCAACACGGCAATGGGCTCACCATCTATTACGGGGGACAGGAATACACATGGTGAAAAGTGGGCATATAATATGCCTTTGCCACCCCTTTAGGGATAAGACGTGATAGATAAATAAATATAATAAAAATGTATTTATCTGTTTAATATTCATTATATAACCTTCTTTCACGTCGATACAAATAAACGCATAGAAGTTGTTTTTAAATGGACATTTTTGTCTGAAGAGTCAACTTTTATCCCGGAATATCTTCGTACCCACGAAATCATATTTGTGCGCTAACCGAATTTCACGTGGATAGAGCCGTGGGCGTCCTTGTAGCTTAATCATGTTTTACGTGATATATGGCACTGGTCACTTGAAATTATATATAGATATCTTAACTGAAGTTTATATCTTAACTATAGTTTATTAATAAGTTTATTTCTTAACAAAGTTTAGTTAAGATATCTATGATTGAAATACAAGTAACTTTTTATGCCTTATAACTAGAGACGCCTTATAACTAGAGACGCCTTATAACTAGGGACGCCTTATAATATCATACTAGCGATGCCTTATAGTATCATACTAGAGACGCCTGATAACTAGAGGCGCCTTATAAATACGAACGCCATATAATATCATATAGCGACCATTTATAGTATTATAATAGCGACGCCTTATAACTAGAGACGCCTCATAACTAGTGACGCCTCTTAACTAGCGACACCTTATAACTAGAAACGCCTCATAACTAAAGACGCCTCATAACTAGAGACGCCTCATAACTAGAGACGCCTTATAAGTAGAGACGCTTCACAATTAGAGACGCCTTATAACTAGAGATGCCTTATAATATAATACAGCGACGCCTTATATTATCATACTAGAGACCCCTCATAGTATCATACTAGAGACGCCTTACAGTATCATACCATCGACGCCATATAATATCATACCAGCGACGCCTTATAGTTTCATACTATAGACGCCTGATAACTAGAGTCGCCTTATAACTAGAGACGCCTTATAAGTAGAGACGCCTTATAACTAGAGATGCCATATTACTAGTTATTAGGCGTCGCTATTATAATACTATTAGGCGTCGCTATATGATATTATATGGCGTGCGTATTTATAAGGCGCCTCTAGTTATCTGGCGTCTCTAGTATGATACTATAAGGCATCGCTTGTATGATATTATAAGGCGTCGCTCGTATAATACAATATGGCGTCGCTAGTATGACATCAAAAGGCGTCTCTAGTGAAAGTGAAGTGAAAGTGAAAGTTAAGTTAAGTTATATGGCGTCGCTAGTTATAATGCGTCTCTAGCTATGAGGAATCTATAATACTAAGGCGTCGCTAGTTATAAGGCGTCGCTCGTATAATACTATATGGCGTGGCTAGTATGATATTAAAAGGCGTCTCTAGTTATATGGCGTCGCTAGTTATAATGTGTCTCTAGTTATAAGGCGTCTCTAGTTTTAAGTCGTCGCTAGTAATGAGGCGTCGCTAGTATGATACTTTAAGACGTCGCTAGTATGATATAAGGCGTCTCTAGTTATGAGGCGTCTCTAGTTATAGGGCGTATCTTGTTATAAGACGTCGCTAGTATGATACGATGAGGAGTCGCCAGTATGATATTATAAGTCGTCCCTAGTTATAAGGCGTCTCAATATAGTATGATACTATAAGGCGTCGTTAGTATGATACTATAAGGCGTCGCTAGGATAATATTATAAGGGTCCCTAGTTATGAGGCGTCTCTAGTTATGAGGCGTCTCTAGTTATAAGGCGTCTCTTGGTATAAGGCGTCGCTAGTATGATATGATAGGGCGTCGCTATTATGATATGATAAGGCGTCCCTAGATATATATCTAAGGACGCCTTATCATATCATAATAGCGGCGCCTTATAACTCGAAACGCCTCATAACCAGAGACGCCTTATATCTAGAGACGCCTCATAACTAGAGATACCTTATAACTAGGGACGCCTTATAACTAGGGACGCCTTATAATATCATACAAGCAATGCCTTATAGTATCATACTAGAGACGCCTGATAACTAGAGGCGCCTTATAAATACGAACGCCATATAATATCATATAGCGACGCCTAATAGTATTATAATAGCGACGCCTAATAACTAGTAATATGGCATCTCTAGTTATAAGGCGTCTCTACTTATAAGGCGTCTCTAGTTATGAGGCGACTCTAGTTATCAGGCGTCTTTAGTATGATACTATAAGGCGTCGCTGGTATGATATTATACGGCGTCGATGGTATGATACTGTAAGGCGTCTCTAGTATGATACTATGAGGGGTCTCTAGTATGATAATATAAAGCGTCGCTGTATTATATTATAAGGCGTCTCTAGTTATAAGGCGTCTCTAATTGTGAAGCGTCTCTAGTTATAATAGCGATGCCTTATAATTAGAGATGCCTCATGGCTAGAGACGCCTCATAACTTCCGACGCCTTATAACTAGAGACGCGTCATAACTAGAGACGCCTTATATCATACTAGCGAAATCTTAAAACTAGAGACGCCTTATAACTAGGAACGCCATATAATATCATATAGCGACACCTTATAGTATCATACTAGCGACGCCTTATAACTAGAGACGCCTCATGACTAGAAACGCCTCATAACTAGGGACGCTTTATAATATCATCCTAACGACGCCTTATCGTATCATACTAGCGACGCCTTATAACTAGGGTCGCCTTATAATATCATACTGGCGACGCCTCATTGTATCATACTAGCGACGCCTTATAACCGGAGACGCCTTATACCAAGAGACGCCTAATAACTAGAAACGCATTATAACAAGAGACGCCCCATAACTAGAGACGCAGTATAACTAGAGACGCCTCATAACTAGCGGCGCCTTTTAACTAGAGACGCCTCATAACTAGGCACGCCTTTTAATATCATACTAGCGACGCCTTATAACTAGAGACGCCTTATAACTAGCGGCGCCTTGCAACTAGAGATGCTTCATAACTAGGGACACCTTTTAGTATCATACTAGCGACGCCTCATAGTATCATACTAGCACGCCTTACAACAAGAGACGCCTTTTAACTGGAGACGCCCTATAACTAGACGCCTCATAAACAGAGACGCCTCATAACTAGAGACGCCTCATAACTAGGGACGCCTTATAATATCAAACTAGCGACGACGCCTCAGAACTAGAGACGCCTCATAACTAGAGGCGCCTTGTAACTAGAGACTCCTCATAACTAGGGACGCCTTTTAATATTATACTAGCGACCCCTTATAGTATTGTGGTATTCGTCCCCATATTATGTATAGAGGACGCATGTCACGTTATGGGGCAAAGCGTGCTGGGTGGTCGCAGCGATAGCCATTAGGCAAATAAATAATAATTGTTATTAAATTAAGAACGGAAAATAAAAGAGGATAGGCTGATGTCACTTCGGAGAAGATTGGATGACTGAGCTCCGTGGCGACGACTTCGCTGCCGATTGCCATCAGTGAAAATCCGGTTTAGATACTGCATTGAATGTGCAGTCGCGTTTGTGAACCGTATATTAAAGTTCCATGGAACATATATCATTATGAACAAACTTTGAATAAAATTGCAGTACTTAAGGAGGAGCTACAACGATCAGAGATCAAAATATCACAACTTGAAACTGAGAAACAGAGCACCGTGGTTCAATCTAATCAGAGTTTGTTCGATGAACTGATGGCTACAAGCATAGATACTGCCTCTGATGATGAATCCGGGGGCTGTTCTAAGTCATTGAAAATTATTAAATGTAGTAAAAATGTATGTAGTTGTGAATGAGAGAAAGTTAGATGTAGTGTGCTTGACAGAGACCAAGCGCAAGGGCAGCGAAGTCGTGGAGCTCCCGCGTGGGGTGCTCGCGCTATGGTCTGGAGTACCAGAGAGCGAGCATGGCAGTCGGGGGGTTGGAATTTTGTTGTCCTCGCGATTGGCCTTCGGTATGTATGAGTACAAACTGGTAGGTCCTAGAATCCTCTGGATCCGTCTAAAACTTGGTTTGACGAAGATTTTCCTGGTAGCTGCTTACGCGCCAGTATCTTCGTCGAATGCGAGTGAGCTAGAGGACTTCTGGGAGAGTATGAGAGAAGCTCTAAATGTGATAGAAGAAAATGAAAAACTTATAGTATGTGGAGACTTGAATGGATGGGTGGGTACCGCTCGCGATGGTTTTGAGTCAGTACTCGGTAAGTATGGGGATAAAAGGGTGAATAACGCTGGTATTTTGTAAGGAAAAGAATTTGTTTGTGGTTGAACATTGTGTTCGCGCATATGTATACGAGGAGATGTAAGTCAAAGAGAAGCATGATAGATCTATTCCTAATGGATAGTCGGCTCCGTAAACAGTTGATGGACACAAGAGTTTATCGAGGCGCTGAACTAGGATCAGACCACTACCGTAATAACTAGGATAAGGGGTCTGTTCGCGGGTTAGCGTCATCGCACCGAGTGTCCTGAACCTGAGCCGACTCATAGCATCAAAAGCTGGAAGCTGCAGGACGCATCCATTAGGGATAAATATAAAGAAAGGGTAGCCTGAACAACAGCAGTTCGAATGAAGAAGAAAGCATGATTAGATTACTTAGCCTCGCGGAATGATTTTAATATGAAAGAGACAAACAAGCTGCAAAAAGGCACAACGCAACAAGGCGAAGGCACTGATAGAAGCTCGTGAAAGGTGCAGAATGAAAGCGGATGAAAGGTTGTCGTCCAATTTCCGGGATAATGCCAGGCTCTTCTGGAAAGAGGTAGGCAAGACCCGGAGTTGTTCGGCAATCTGCAGTATGAACAAAGTGCTTGGTGTTACACACAATGACGTCCTAACAGACCAAACTGACGTCCTGCAGAGATGGAGTGAATATTATGGAAAGATGTATGCAAGAAAAGACAGAGATGCCACATCGGGAAGTGGAGCTCACTTCGATGCTCCGGATCCCGATGTCATTGAAGTCATTAGTATGAAAGAAATTGAACAAGCGATAAGAAGTATGAAATGTGGTAAGGCTGAGGGAAAAGACAGAGTTACTGCTGAGATGATCAAGTACGGTGGGTCGCGCGTCTGGGACACTCTATGTCTGTTATGCAACTTGTGCTAGCGGACGGGTGAGGTCCCAGATGACTGGCGAATAGCAGTTGTAGTACCTATCTACAAAGGGAAAGGCTCGCGCCTAAACTGCTTCAGCTACAGGGCGATCAGCTTGGTCAGCTTAGCTAGTAAGGTGTATGCAAAGATTATAACGGTAAGAATGCAAGAAAAGTCTGAAAGGTATTTATGGGAGGCTCAATGCGGATTCCGATGTGGAAGAGGTTGCATGAATCAAGTGTTTTCTCTCCGCATGAACGCGGAGAAGTTTCTGGCTATTAGCCAGAGGGTTTTCTGCGCTTTTGTGGATCTGGAGAAAGCATTTGATAACGTTGTGAGAGAAACGCTGTGGGATTTGCTGCCCGGATATGGTGTGGACGGCTCGCTGCTGCGGGCAATACAGTCGCTTTGTAACTAGAGACGCCTTATAACTAGGGACGCCTTTCAATATCATACTAGCGACGCCTTATAGTATTATACTAGCGACGCCCTATAACTAGAGATGCCTTTTAATATCATACTAGCGACGCCATATACTTTTATACGAGCGACGCCTCATAACTAGCCACGCCTTATTATTAGAGATGCCTCATAGCTAGAGACGCCTCATAACTAGAGACGCCTAATAACTAGCGACGCCTTATAGTATCATACTAGAGACGCTTTATAACTAGGGACGACTTATAATATTTACTTATAATATCATTCTTACGCCTTATAACAAGGGACGCCTTATAACTAGAGACGACTCATTACTAGAGACGCCTTATAATATCATCCTAGCGACGGCTTATAGTATCATACTAGCGACGCCTTAAAGTATCATATTAGAGACGCCTTATAACTAGGGACGCCTTATAATATCATACTGGCGATGCCTCATAGTATCATTCTAGCGACGCCTTATAAGAACAGACGCCTTATAACTAGAGACGCCTTATAACTAGAGACGCCTTATAACTAGAGACGCCTCATAACTAGACACGCCACATAACTAGAGACGCCTTATAACTACAGACGCAATATAACCAGAGACGCCTCAAAACTGGAAACGCCTTATAACTAGAGACGCCTAATACTAGAGACGGCTCATACCTAAAACGCCTCATAACTAGAAACGCCTGATAACTAGAGACGCCTCATAACTAGGGACGCCTTACAACTAGCGACGCCTTATTATTAGAGATGCCTCATAGCTAGAGACGCCTCATAACTAGAGACGCCTAATAACTAGAGACGCCTCATGACTAGAGACGTCTTAAAACTAGAGACGCCTTATAACTAGGGACGCCATCTAATATCATATAGCGACGCCTTATAGTATCATACTAGCGACGCCTTATAACTAGAGACGCCACATAACTAGAGACGCCTCATAACAAGAGACGCTTCATAACTAGCGACGCCTTACGAGTATAACTAGAAACGCCTTATAACTAAAGACGCCTTATAACTAAAGATGCCTCATAACTAGAGACGCCTCATAACTAGGGACGCCTTATAATATCATCCTAGCGACGCCTTATAGTATCAATTTTCCATTTCAATTTCAATTTATTTATTGTTTGTTATATTGATGTTATAAATTTAATACAAATGTCCTTCCGTAACATGCCTTACAGGCGTACAATAATATTTATTTTTTAAATAATAATAAAGATTTTAATAAATATGAATGTCAGTATTAAGTCTAAGAACATCTTACACTACCATTATATTAAATTATGCACTTGTCATAAATAATAGTCAGTACACAATGTCAATTATTCTTATGATAAATGTCTATCTATTGAAGAAAGAATCAAATGAATTAAAGAAAGACTACAAATATTTTTAATTTCTTTAAATATACTCATGCATTCAGATAATTTAATATAGTCAGGTAACTTATTATACAGCTTAGCACTCATTCCAAATATACTATTTCTAAGTTGTTGAGTCCTACACCTATCTATGTGAAGGGTACTTTTATGTCTTTTACTAGATAGGGTCTTATATTTCTTTTCGCCCTGCTTTACTTTTATTAAGGCCTCATAAATATACACGGAAGGCAGGGTCAGTATTCTTAACCTATTATATGAGGGCTTGCAGGAATCAGTCTGTTTGAGTCCACATATAAGTATATGTGGACTTAAACAGACCGATTCCTGCAAGCCCTCATTTAATCTTTTGGGCCCTAAAAGCAAATTCTTTGTGGACTGAGTTACCCCAAAATAAAATGCCATATCTGAGAATAGACCTAACATTTGCATGATAAGCTGTTAATAGCGTTTCTTCATTTGCAACTTTTCTTAGCATATACAGGGCATAAGAGTATGAGTTTAACTTGCTACAAATTTGATCGACATGGGTTTTCCAATTTAAATCTGAATCAATATAAATAAACCGAGAAATTTTGTAATGTTTACTTCCTTTATTATTGTATTTTTGTAACTTAATGATACATCGACGTGAATAGCATTTTTGTTTTCAAATATCATGTAATTATGTTTAAATAATTTTCTGTCATCCATTTTATAATATTTCTGAGTGATTTATTTATGTCTATTTCGTTATTCAAATTCCTGTCATTGTTTGTAAAAATAGCCGTACTGTCATCAGCGAAGAGTATCATATTTTGGTTGATAGCTTTTGGGAGGTCATTTAAATATACTAAAAATAATAGTGGCCCAAGGATGCTGCCTTGTGGAACGCCATATTTAACATTTTTTTGTTCTGAAATATAATTTTCTTCAAGTTTAGATTTTATATTTATAATGGCAGTCACTTGTAGCCTATCACTGAGGTAAGATTTTAGTAATGCTAGTGAGTTTGCTCTCACTCCATACCTTTCTAGTTGAAATAATAAGATTTCGTGATCAACGTGGTCAAAGGCCTTGGTCATATCCATAAATAGTGAGACAATGCTTTTTTTTGGTCTAATCCTGTCATTACTTGATGTAAATAATGGAAGAGTGCAGTGCCAGTAGATTTTCCCTGTCGAAAACCAAATTGTTCTTCTGTAAATATATTGTTCACTTCAAAATAATTATATATATTGTTATAAATGACCTTTTCAAATATTTTCGCAAAAATAGGAATTAATGCTATTGGCCTGTATGACTATACACTTAGTTTATCTTTTTTTTTTGAGCTCTGGATTTATAACAATTAGTGTCAATTTTTTTGGGAAAACTCCATGCTCTATGCATAAATTAATCATATGACTAAGTATGCTATATATTGATTTATTAATTTAATTATTTTAGTATGTATGTCATCATATCCCGTGCTGTTACAGTTATTGAGTTTTATTAAGATATTATGAATGTCAATTGGGTCTGTAGGTTTCATAAATAGTGAGTTACATTTATTATGCACTATATTTTTATAAGAATTAATATTTTTGTATGTATTCGACTTTATGTCATCGATTAAAAAAATATTAAATATTTCAGCAATAATATTCGGTTCAATAATAACGTGGTCATTATGTTTAATTTGTATTATTTTATCTTTTAGTATTGCACCTTTATAGTTATTTATGATTTGCCACGTAGCCTTACTTTTGTTTTTTGCTGAATTAATGTAGTAATTATTTTGTGTTTTCTGTGTTTTGTTTTTATCATACTAGCGACGCCTTATAACAAGAGACGCCTTATAACTAGAGACGCCTCATAACTAGAGACGCCTCAGAACTAGAGACGCCTCATAACTAGAGACGCCCCATATCTAGAGACGCCTCATAACTAGAGACGCTTCATAAGTAGAGACGCCTCATAACTAGAGACGCCTCATTACTAGAGACGCCTCATAACTAGAGACGCCTCATAACTAGAGACGCCTCATAACTAGGGACGCCTTATAACTAGCGACGCCTCATAACTAGAGACCCCTCATAACTAGCGGCGCCTAATAACTAGAGACGCCTCGTAACTAGAGACGCCTCATAACTAGCGGCGCCTTGTAACTAGAGACGCCTCATAACTAGGGACGCCTTTTAATATCATACTAGCGACGCCTTATAGTATTATACTAGCGACGCCCTATGAATAGAGACGCCTTTTAGCTATGTGGCGTCTCTAGTTATGAGGCGTCTCTAGTTATAAGGCGTCTCTAGTTATAAGGCGTCTGTTCTTATAAGGCGTCCCTAGAATGATACTATGAGGCATCGCCAGTATGATATTATAATGCGTCCCTAGTTATAAGGCGTCTCTAATATGATACTTTAAGGCGTCGCTAGCGACGCCTCATAACTAGAGGCGCCTTATAATATCATCCTAGCGACGCCTTATAGTATCATACTAGAGACGCTTTATAACTAGGGACGACTTATAATATTTACTTATAATATCATTCTTACGCCTTGTAACTAGAGACGACTCATTACTAGTGACGCCTTATAATATCACCCTAGCGACGGCTTATTGTATCATACTAGCGACGCCTTAAAGTATCATATTAGAGACGCCTTATAACTAGGGACGCCTTATAATATCATACTGGCGATGCCTCATAGTATCATTCTAGCGACGCCTTATAAGAACAGACGCCTTATAACTAGAGACGCCTTATAACTAAAGACGCCTCATAACTAGACACGCCACATTACTAGAGACGCCTAATAACTACAGACGCAATATAACCAGAGACGCCTCATAACTAGAAACGCCTTATAACTAGAGACGCCTAATACTAGAGACGGCTCATACCTAAAAACGCCTCATAACTAGAAACGCCTGATAACTAGAGACGCCTCATAACTAAAGACGCCTTATTACTAGGGACGCCTTATAATTTCATTCTAGCGACGCCTTATTATCTCTGCAAGCTTCTCCGGAACATGCATTTCTAATGAATTTTGCGTGTATGAAGCGATTGATGAATATTCAAGAAGCGAAAGAAGTATGCATGGATCGCGAAGCCTGGAGAGCTGACCTCTCCGACTACCAGTTCAGGGAGACAGCGTGAATAGTTAGTTTTAGTTAATGTTTGTTCAAGAAATGTAAAATTATAAATGTAAAAATACATAGACAACACTAAAATTGAGTAGACGAAGTTGTGACGTTATTTCCTTATATGCCACAGGGGGAGGCAACGATTATCTTCAGTTAGTCAATATATCATAGGTATACTAGCTGTCCCGCCCGGCTTCGCACGTGACATACTTCGCACCCCGTGGCATCAAGAACTTCACATAAACCATCTACTAAATAGTCCGAACAAAGCCTAAACATTTGGTTTGGATAGGTGAGCCCGTTCTCGATTTATAAAATTGGCATTGATTTTTATATATATTGATAGCGTTTGCTCATGATTCTGATTACTGTCAAGTTTCTAACCTGCCTACTCGTCTCACAGATTCATGCAATAATTATTGTTATAACTAGTTGACGCCCGCGGCTTTGCCTACGTAGAGATATTTTCCCGTTCCCGTTTCCCACAGGAACTTGTTCCCAGGATAAAAAGTAGCCTATGTGTTATTGAGACGTATCAGCTATATTGTTGTAAAGTCTCATTAAAATTTAGTAGATTTTACGTGAAAAAGTAACAAACATCCATTTTTACAAACTTTCGCATTTATAATAAGTATTTGTAGGATTATAGATTTTGTTTTTTCGACAATCAACTGACACTTTTATTTTTTATATCCTTATTCTTGAAACAGAACTCTTTTCTATTCCAACAAAATTGACCAAAGAGATCGAAACTCATACTACAGCAATGAAATATGACACAGACAAATTTCATATCGCACTGTAAAATATTTGACAACCACGTGACTCTATTTATAAAACAAAAGAGACTCAAAGAACATCTAAATTTCACAGACAGGAGCATTTTGTATTGAAAAATTTAATGGTCTTATTTAGTTTTTGATTTATTTATTGTGTTTGTTTCTAACCGTTTAAACCTACTCTGAACCTTTACAAACCTATCAATATGAAAGTCAGCCAAATCGGTCCGGCCATTGTCGAGTTTTAGTGAGACTAACGAACATCAATTCATTTTTATATATAAGATAGCAGAAAATAGCAACGTCTGTTTTGGGAAGATAATTTAACAAGTCATTTAATATAGTACATAAGCAATTTTTTTTTTTGGATTTATATCATTGCCTTTATTATGGTGAATCTCATAACCTCGCTGTTCACTTACTGAACCATGAAATAATTGAATTTATCCTACAGAAGGCAATATGTCAACGTCAGCAGTGTTTCTGTAATCTTTTTCTTTCGCATTATTGTTATTTGGTTGCACAAAATGCCTTATGGCAGTAAAACTGTACATTTACCGAGATTGTGTCGTATTTTTGGAATAATTTAGTTTAAATACACATAGTCAAATATCATTTAATTAAAACTAAGTATGATGGTGTACCTACCTAATATTAATTGATACTAAGTATATAATCTATATGTCGGAGATGGCAACAAATCTAACATGATTATTGATAAATATCAGTGTACTGGAAACTAACTGCGTATTATTATCAAAATAATACGCAGTTAGTTTCCAGTACACTGATATTTTAATTTAACTAACATTGAACTCGCAAAATAACAAAGGATGTTCACAATACATTCGGCTTTAATTTCAAATGGAATGCAGTGAGTTTAGTTGTTCCGCAATGTGACTGACCACTGCACTCGCTCGTAACAATCTGCCAATAAAATGGACGTCTGTCCTCGCACATAGACTAGCTTTCACCCAACGATATATGTCACTGTCATCCGTGTCAAGTGACGTTATCATCTGTCATCTGTAGTAGGTCATTGCGCACTCAAGCAATATTTCAAATTGATAACAATTTAGCGATTGGGTAAACTAATTGCTTGACATTCCATTAGTTTCTGCCTTCGAATAACATTCTACCCCTAGGGAAGTAAATAAGCGATAAACGGTTGTATGGAAGTTCGTCATTTTCAAAGTTAGAAACATGAATTTATGAACACCTGTTTTTAGTTACAAATAAATGGGTACGTGTATTGCGGCTATATATCTCCTAAGGCCTGTATTACAAGTGAGTTTGGTGTTCCCACGGGAACCGAAACTATGTCAGTACACCACGCACAGCCTAAACATTAAACATGGAATCCTGAAATTTGGTGAATATATACTTTAAGTCTTTGGATAAGCAAAAAAACGGGATGTCCGATATTTCCATGGAAACGGGAATTACGCGGATGAAGCCACACACAGTCTAAACTGTCAAACATAGGTACATACCTGAAAATTGGTTAAAGTATTTATTAGGTATCTACCTTGAATCAGCATACACAACCTAAAATTTGGTGAACGTATTCTTTACGTACCTACGTTAATGAGCATCAAGAAAGAATTCCCGGTATTCCCAGGAAATGTAATCTTACTAATATTTTAAATATAAAAGTTTGTAAAGATTTCTATATTATTTGGACGTTTGTTATTTAATCACATTTGGATGAAAATCGGCATATAGGTAGAACATTTCCGAAAATTGATGCCCGCGGCTCAGCTCACGTGAAGTTGTTAGTACACAAAAAGATTTTCTCGCGGGAAACAAATGTTTTCGCGGGATGTAAAGTAGGTTGCAATAATTTATTCATCAGGAAATGTCTCGCACAGGATATTCAGTTTAAACAGTTTCGCCCGCGTGTATATTATTCAGTTGTAAGTAACTCATCAATAAGTATTTATAATAATAATTATAAAATAATATTATTGGTTGAGCGGGCGAGATAAATAAATTCAAAGCGGACTGTATTTGCGGGGAAAGACAATAATGAAATTTACACGCGGTTGTTGACGGAAAAATAAATGGAAAAAACAGGAATGGGCACACTACCTTGCTGCTTGCTGCGAGATGCTGAGGTGGAGGCTGCCGGGGACGTCCCTGGACTTGGATCCCTGGTTCCATTGCACGAAAACACTATTTATCCATGGAAAACACAATTATTGCGAAAGGTTTGATGCGGGCGCGCGCTCGGTCATTGTAGGACTAACAGCGAGCCTTCAATTCGTGAATCTGTGAGCGGCGTTTTAAATCGCGCGTAATACAGCTTTCTCGCTCTCCTTTTATGCGAGACAAGGTAGGTGCGAAAGAGAATTGGAATAAAGGGAAACGGGGTGGGAAAGTCGACAACTAATTAATTAAAAACAAATGTAGATCGGCGATGCAACATAGAAAAAATAACGCGGCTACTCTGGAATCGTATACCGGCGCAACCATTTCCCCCCCGGCTTGAAGGGTTACCTTCGAAAAAGGAACAACTGACTATACAGTTGCCACTAAGCTTTAGCTGCTAACTAAACAAAATGCTATCGAACTAAACTAAACAAAACTAAACCTTATCGAACAAACTAAATTTGTTATTGAAGTTACTGTTGATTAGGCAAAGGACAAAGACGAATAACTGGTCGCAAGTACGAACCAGTTGCGGTTATAACGCGAACTATACGGGTGATCTCATTTGACCCAGGGAAAACTTCTTCTACTACCCCAAGAGGTCAATGTAATGGAGGCATATCTTCAGTTACAATAACTACGACAGTACCGACAGTAATAGGATTCGATGGAGTATTCCATTTCTGACGTGACTGTAGTGTATGCAAATAGTCTGTCCTCCAACGCTTCCAAAACGATTGAACGAGTTTATCCAATAAGGCATGACGCGAAAGAAGATGAAATCGATTTTCCTCTATTTCAAAAGCGGGTAAGTATTTTAACGGTGTAACATTCAAAAAGTGCGCTGGAGTCAGTGCAAGCGGCTCCAAGGGATTACTAGACAAGGTTCTACAACGAGGACGCGTATTCATTACGGCCTCGACTTGAGAGAGCACGGTGCTCAGCTCTTCAAACTTAAAGTGTTTGGAACGCAAAAAAATATGTAGTTCAGAAAGGTTACGACGAGCTCCGATGCAATTTGTACCGTTGTCCGAATACATTCGAGATACGGAACCCCGACGCGACAAAAATCTTTTAAATGCAGCCATGAAGCATGGCGTGCTCAAATCATCAGCTAACTCTAGATGAACGGCGCGAGTCGTCAAACAAACAAAAAGACAAACATAAGCTTTCGTGGAGCGTATACCACGACCACGAGAAACTGTTACCCTGAAGGGGCCAGCGTAATCGGTACCCGTGTGTACGAACGGTTTAGCAGCCTGAACAACACGACAAGGATGATGATCGGCAATTTCGGGCGCGATTGACTTCGGGCGAAGTTTAAAACACGGAATACATCTATGAACTATCGAACGAATCAAATTGCGTGCGGAGAGAATCCAATATTTTTGGCGCAAAATCAACATTAATAAATCTGGACCAGCGTGACAATTCACCCTATGGTGATTTCAACTAAAAGATCAACGATATGATCCTTGCGCGGGAGAACCATAGGATGCATTTGATCGTACTCTAATGCGGACTGACTCAAACGACCACCAACTCGAATGAGGCCATCCTTCAAAAAAGGTTTCAAATGTTGAAAAGCGCGACTACAAGGTTTATTTAAAACCAAATTTCTAATTTCAAACGAAAAATAAAATCGCTGAAGTTCACGAAGCACGATTAACTCAGCCTTGTTTAAGTCGAAGGCGGTAACGTGCTCGCGAAGAGGAAGGATTTTCAAAAATCGACAAATAAAAACAACACTACGCAAAAGAATCGACCACGATGAAACACGGCTAGCCAACTCCAAGACATGCGACTTTTCGAGCGGCGCGGTAGCAACTAAAGAGGCTTTCTTTTCCTCTGGCGGCGTGGACACAGTAGCGGGGTTGAAAGGACTAACAGGCCATTCATCAGGTACCTTGGCACCAGGAAGAGCCATAGAACCACAACGGATGGTCCAAAATCTGTGCAGGTGTTAACCCACGAGACAAACAATGGGCAGGGTTGTCCGTACCTGAGACGTAATAAAAGTTTTGCGGCGCCAATTCCGACTGAATTTTTGCCACTCTACTTGTGACAAATGTATCCCAGCGATGGGGCGAAGAAAGTGTCCAACACAAAGAGACGGTCGAGTCCGAGAATGCGAAAATTCTATCTATATTAATGCGTTGAAATCGGCGATCTGATTCGCGAACACCAATACAAAGAAACATTTTCAGGTCAGGTTTACAAAGTAAATGTTGTGGAACAGTACAAGTGGTGTTATTTAATAATAAAGAAACATTTGTCTAATGTCGGCTGAAAGCACGACAGCGAATAAACGAAAGTAAACTATAATTTCGAACAAATTACCTTGGAGATTTTGACCACTGTGCGAAATATCGTTTACCGAAACATTCGAACTAGTTTTGGCGCTGCCATCTAAAACAACGCGCAACTTGGTGGTTGGCTTATCCTCGCGGACAACTCCATGGTGCGGTTATGGTATACGAAGAAGCGTGCTTCGTCTCTTCGGTTTCGGGAGGCGCGGGTAAAATGAAACCTTTATCCAAATATTCTACTATTACGCTATCGTAAGCCTCCTTCAACTTTGGAGATGTCTGCATTTTCCGTTCTAAACAAAAGAAGCGTTTTTCGGCTGACTGAAACGAATCTCCAAGCAAATTAACATCACCTTTAAAGGGGAGTGCGACAACATAACGACCATCACTATCGCGAGTAGTCGTGCGAATATAAAACTCTTCACAAAGTTTATCATCCGGGCTGACAATAGGAGGGACGTTCACCTCTCTATCTCCCAGAATTTACGGACAGCGGAGTCCAGCGGCTCGACGGCGCAACAATATGACACTGTCGAGTTACAATCAAAATAAGCGGGTGCGGAACCAACAATAACAAACCTAAGAACCGTCTCTAAGGCGAGCGGCGCGGGGTGCGATGCGTGACCTTGAACCTTACGCTGCAACAGGAGGTGCGGGAAAATCGAAGCGCCAACTAACAAATCAATATCACCTGGAACGGCGTAAGTATCATCGGCCAAAGGCAAATCTCTAAAATTAGTCAATAATGAGGTATTGACAGTCGGTAAAAATTCGGTAACCTTATCGACGACTAGCGAATCTATCGAAAAACTAATATTAAAATTAAAACGCGAGTGGAATTTAATCCCTACAGAACCCTGAACGGCTTTAGTGGAACCCCCAATGCCTTTCACAACATTACAGGCGGGGCGGATATTTATATGTAAACCAAGACGACTACAACAATTTTTACTAATAAAATTACTTTGAGAAGCACTATCTAAAAGTGCGCGAACACTATGTCCCCTACCATGCGAATCGTAAACAACAACTCGAGCAGTTGCCAGATGTACCGTAGTAGGGCTTGTGTGCAAACTTGATAGCGAGCAAAAAGCGACATCGTTCGGCTGGAGGCGCGCGGCAGTGGCGCCGCCGTCGCTATGCGCGGACGGGGACGTAAACACGCTAGAGCGCTCCCAGTCGCGACTTAACGGCGCGGGCGGCTGTGACGTCACAGCGGACGGACGGTTAGGATTAACGCGCGAGGCCCCAACTGAGTTTAAATTGGACGCGGCATTATTGTTTTCGAAGTGTAATAATGAATGGTGTCTACCATTACACTTGCGACAAAAATGATTCGAATTACAGAATGAAACACGATGCCTCCCACTGAGACAATTGATACATAAATTACTAGAACAAACAAATTTATAGCGATCGCTAGGAGTGAGTTTATTGAAGTCCGAACATTTTTAAAGTTGGTCATGGTGACCTTGGCACAAAGAACAATTTTTCGAATGCAGCACTTGCGATTGCGAAGTTGTGGGTTCAAAATTAACAAAAGATTGCGTGGACTTCGTGGGCTTACTACTACTACTACGATTAGTCGGACTATTTTTCGCTACTCCGTGGTTTAACGAACTTAAGTATTTGATGGCCACGTCTATCCATTTCAAATAAGCGAACGGTTTCGGAATCTAATTTCTTTAAACCGATATACAAAAACAAAAAATCACAGAGGTCATTGACCTTGATATTCTTTAGGGCGCGAACAGCTGATGCAAAAATATCTAAGAATTTTTCTAAGTCGTGTTCATTACACAATGAGCTATTTTTCAAATTAAATATCTGAACCAAATAAGCGGTTGTTACTAAGCGTTTGTCTTCGTATTTGACCTTTTAAGTATTCAAAATCAATAATTAATATAATAATTTTCGGCGCAAAGCGTTATACCGGCGTACACGGTTTTTGATTTCCCGGTTAGTTTACTAACTAAGTAATGTAATTTTTCGTAATCCGATAACGAATTATTATTATGGATCGTATTTTAGCAACTAGCGAAAAACAAAGGCCAATTTTTAATATCGCCATCAAATTCGGGTATGTGTATGGGCGGTAATTTAGGTCGGTCCCGTTTCAGCAAATCAAAACCGGCTGGCCCGGGTTTCGAATCGGTGACTACTACGGGCACGGGCGCTTGCAATGACTTAGCGACACGTTTTATGCGACAAATTAAATCTTCGAAGATGACACGGCGTCATAACTTAATAAGAAATCGGGATTTAATTTTAATTCAAGCAAGTTATTTTTATCGAGAACATTTTCGAAATCTAAGCGCAAAGTATCTACGGTTTCGATCGAGGATAAAAACAATTCTTTTATTGATTCATCTGCGATCCTCGATGAATGATAACAAATTGATAGCATACGCTTAAAAAGGCTATCCTTCTTAGCGTGTAATAGTTTTAACTGTAGATCCGGAATCTCTTTCGGAGGCATTGTTAAAACAAACAACTAAAGCTACATAGAGTGCAAAACTAACGAACGATCAAACTGGCAGCGGTGGTAAGCAGCGAGACGCGACGCGAACGAGCGTAGGTACTTGCGCGCGCGGGCCTAGGTACCTGGCCACGTGGTCTACCTATTACTATGCGGTGCAGTCGAAATTAATAACTATTTAGTACCTAGAGTCCGAGACTACCAGGACTTTAATTGGTCGTGTTAATTAGTGTCTAGCACATAATACCTTTTAGCCTTTTTGTTACCACCTCACTAAAAAGGCAACGGGTTTAAAATTTCTTCCGAATTTAACATCTAAAATAGACACATTTTATTTTATTAAATTTATTCGGTCCTTTAGACCCACCCCGGTCCCGTGCTTCGGAAGGCACGTTAAGCTGTTGGTCCCGGTTGCTAATAAAATGGCAGTCGTTAAGCCAAGTTGAAGGCCTTATGGGCGGCTTAAAAATTTTCAACAGCAGGTCGATGCAGCCTGCGCCTGTCCATATCAACACGGCAATGGGCTCACCACCTGTTACGTGGGACTAAAGTGCATACGGTGAAACGTGGGCGTTTAATATGACTCTGCCTACCCCTTCGGGGATAAAGGCGTGACAATATGTATGTATGTATGTTAGTACCTACCTATGCGAAAAACAGTAGGTAAGTATGCGTTTATTCCCTAATGGAATAAAAAACTATTACCTAATCTATGCGTTTATTCCGTGGTGGAATAAAAAACTATAACCTATACCTATGCGTTTATTCCGAATGGAGTAAAAACTATAACCTAAACCTAAGCGTTTATTCCGTGGTAGAATAAAAACTATAACCTATACCTATGCGTTTATTCCCTATGGGATAAAAACTATTGCGTTTCTATTGGCAAACTACTAAAGCGAATGGATCAAAATCCGGATCGTTGGGACCAGAAAATGGTTGAGCGGGCGAGATAAATAAATTCAAAGTGGACTGTATTTGCGGGGAAAGACAATAATGAAATTTACACGCGGTTGTCGACCGAAAAAGAAATGGAAAAATCAGGAATGGGCACACTACCTTGCTGCTTGCTGCGAGAAGCTGAGGTGGAGGCTGCCGGGGACGTCCCTGGACTTGGATCCCTGGTTCCATTGCACGAAAACACTATTTATCCATGGAAAACACAATTATTGCGAAAGGTTTGATGCGGGCGCGCGCGCGGTCATTGTAGGACTAACAGCGAGCCTTCAATCCGTGAATCTGTGAGCGGCGTTTTAGATCGCGCGTAATACAGCTGTCTCGCTCTCCTTTTATGCGAGACAAGGTAGGTGCGAAAGAGAAATGGAATAAAGGGAAACGGGGTGGGAATGTCGACAACTAATTAATTAAAAATAAATGTAGATCGGCTATGCAACATTGAAAAAATAACGCGGCTACTCTGGAATCGTATACCGGCGCAACCAATTATAATACAGATTTTGTTGTTAAAAGGAAATACTTCAGAAGTTGTTTCATAAGAATAGCCTACGCGCCACCCTCTTTAACTAATGTCTCGTTCTTTTTCTGTTTCTCTTATGTGGCGCTAACGAAGTTGCGCGGGTCGGCTAGTATGTAATAAAATACGATAATAGATAGTTAAAAAAATATGTGTGTGTACCAGAGTACACATGTAAGAAGTGAAAATTCTTTACGACATTTACAGCCATTACTCTCATACGTCGATAAAGAAGTTTTACTTCAAAAAAACATGGCGCGTAACCTAAAAACGTGACGATATTTTTTTTACAGCTATAAAATTTCTCTCAACGTCGATAAAGAAGTTTCAATTCAATAATTATACTTATTTTTTTAATATGAGTATAATTACTTAAATATTTATTCACAGATCAAATATCGTCTTAGTTTTATTCATTTTTAAAGTGAGAACTTATAGACAATATGCATTTTCCCAACGAGACCTTGGAAGAAATAATCATCCTTTCCTTTTATAGGGTTCATTGATTCTGGAAAGTAAAATACTCGGAAAAAGGAAATGCGATGACACATACAGACAGATTAAGGATATCTTTGGGACGAGTGCCGTGGGATCGATAACTGCGACGAAATAACGACTTGGGAAACATATTTAGTCACAAGTTTTACAACTATTAGTTCTTACGACAGCGATAAATTTCAATGTATTTTATAACTTTTTACTACGATCCTATTGGTTGTATCATAATGTTAGTATTCCTCAATAAATGGATTATCCAACAAAAGTACAGGATTTTTGTAAACGAGTTAATGGTTTTAGTATAGGCCTACAACTTGACTTAACGACAATGCTATGTTATTGGTAACCGAAACCAACGGGAAAATGTCACAAAGCAGTCATCCATCCGAGAACCAGCTGTAGCGAAAATTGCGTAATGCAGTGATCGGGGCTACGAGCTTTATCTTTATATTATTATAACTTTTATAAGAAAACTGTTTTCAAATATTTGTTCACGCACATCACCGGAAATTTCACTGCCGAAATCTCATGTTTTCATCAATACTTTGATGTTTTATAATTTAAAAAATATATATACTTAAATAGCTTTCCGAAAAAACTTCCTATAACCTGTTTACAATGACTTTTATCAGCAGTGCATGTCATGTTCATTTGGTCCAATGGATTTGAAAACAATACGAACATACGAAGGTGCATAGATACAACAGAGTAGGTACCTGCAACCATTTTTGAAGTCGGGGACTAAGTATATAAAACAATATTGTGTACTTAGTTTAATCGATATGTGTTATGTTAAAATATTATGTCGAGTTTATGACAAAACTACTGAGAGATGTTTGGAGAACTCAAATAATAAATTGATCCTTTAAGAATAAACTTTACAACAATGTGCACGCCCGTGATGTATAAATGTATTAAAATTATCACAGAATTGGTGATTATCCATTTTCAATGGTCCGTATCTGCTAAATGGTCTGTTTCAAAGACCTTAGTCTGTATGCAAATATTTCTCTGGAACCTTTTGAGATAGAGATAAACTGCATTCGATTCAGTACACCATGAATACGTGCATAGGCGATTTTAAAGTTTCTACCACTTCCGGTATTGAAACTGATTTTGGTTTAGAAGTCGTCTGATTCTTTGGCGACGATAGTAAGGGACTACTTGTTTCAAGAGAAGCGTTATGCTATGTCCAAAACTGCGCTGATACCGTTAGTTAGAAATAATGAACAATAAATTAGGTTCTAATCAGGAATAAATTTTGTATATTCTATTCCATATTCTATATAAAACATTGAACTATAATGTACTAAGTATTCGCTTGAAACATTAGTTGAATATATAAACATTAATTTACGCTACGCTAATTTATATAGTCATCTCAATCACCTTTGTGAGTGCCGTAAGCTGAAAATACGATATAAATCGAATTTAATTGATATCGAAACTATCTAGAATAAAAAAAAACAACTAAAAGAATTTATTCATCGGACTATGAAATTACATAATATTTCACTTCCACTTCATTTTTTGTTTGTTTTAGTCTTGGAGCGGGAAGTTATCAAGTTAACCAACTCGTTTTGCTGTAAAATTTATCTTGTAGCTCCCTCACTGTGTTTTAATATTTATAGCCGGGAAACCAGGCGCTCCCCAAGGAATTCTCTGAAACCTATGCGTGGTAAACTTTTGTATCCATTCGTCTTCAAGAAGTAAGCCTACAGAATAATCACTGGTGCCTCCCTTTTGGATTTGCTTTGCTGCTACTATGGCTATAGATAGTTCCATTTAATATTACCGCTCTTACTGATAAAATATATTTTAAATATTTTATTTTATACATTTAGGTAGGAACTTGATTTGTATCCTTTTGTGTTTATACAGATATTTTATAAAGGATTATTTGTTTCACTTTTATTGAAGATATCCTTCTTTTAGCGAGTTAGAGAAAAATGATGAGAGTAAATTTTTACGATGCGAGCGCAGACCGACACAAAAAACCAACACCATGAAGTTAGCTGATAAGTGTTTCCATGACAACTTATAACTACATTCATAGTAGTTTTCATTATTTTGATGTTTTTTTTTTCTTACACACTTATAATTACTGTTACAAACAAGTACTTCTAACTACTCGCAAGTAAATAAGTACACACACACACTTTTTTATACTAAACTGATCTAGTCCTAAGTTCCAATTACCACAATGAACTGAATAAAAATGGAGATTGTAATTTAATGCTGTTTAGTTTTTATTATCCTTCGTTCTAGAACTACTTTTCATTAGCTAAATAGTAGTAGTGAATTAATTAAACACTGCAAGGTATTTGTAATGCGCCGTATTTCCTCAAGCTCAGCCGTGGGGAAGGAAGTTGACGCCGGATGTAGTTGGGCGTACGTGGCGTGCTAATATGGCGACGTCTCTCTTACAAGATTTATTATTTATCTGTGTATGTTTACTGTAGATTTAGGAATCCATTAGCTTTTTTCCGCAGAACTTTCTTGTGATAAAAATAGCGAGTGCTGAAGTCGTTGGTGCTGAAATCTGCACTATCACGATTCAATTTTTTTAACACCAGATCCGTTTTTTCTTTTTAATGATACTCTGATCGAAATGGTTCTCAACTGTGTTTTTTTGACTTTTATAGTTGGTAAAAGGATTTCCCAAATTCGAAGTTTTATTTGACATGTCGTTTAAAACTAGCTTAAGCCGCGGCTTCGTCCGTTACATACTTCGAACCCCCGTCGCGTTTAATCGTTTATTACTTTTACAACAATTTATCAAAATAGGCCCGATTTGTTGACATTTATAACTACTGCTCCGCTTTACAGAGTCGTAGCGTGTTGATTAATAGCCTGTAGCCTTCCTCGATATATAGGCTACCCAATACAAAATGATTTTTTCAATTCTACCCAGTAGTTCTTGATATTAGCGCTTCAACCAAACAAACATACAAACAGCCTAAACCATTGAACCTAAGAAGTTACAATTTAGTGTAAGCCACTAAGAAATTATTTTTCAAAATTACACTCGTAAGGGGTACTATCAAAGAAGAAGTATGAAAGCTAGTCATTTTTATAATTATTTGGAAACATGATTGATAGAAACTGTTTACAAATAAATGTACACGTGTATTGCGGTTTTGAGAAATTTTACCTATAATGGGGTAAAGTAGTAATTAGCTTTAAAAAAAAAAAATTAAAAGATAGCACCAAATTTCGAATACCTACTTCTGCTTAAACATTAATATGTGTAGCAGTATTTTTATAATTTCTACCTTTAAGGGTGAAAAATAGGTAATCAAAGTTAGTTTGAAAGTATTAGAAAATAAGTAGCATGGGTTTAGGTATAGGGTGCAGCGGGTGTTCGTAGTATGTCACGGGCGCAGCCGGGAGTCAAGGTTATTATTGTATAAAACATATATATTTATGTGTTACATGTACGTTGGTATAAAATGAAAAGCCTTAATTAACACGTTTAAAAATATGTTACTGAATTTCTCGTACTTTATTTTTATATTTAAGAGGGTCGGGTTTTATGTATGGAACTGTTTGTCTGAAGGTTCTAGATTTGTTTAAAAATGATAGCATTTATCCATATTTATAAAATGTGGAGAAATGCTAAAAAAAAATTATTTTATTCTTCGTCTCATTTCGCTAAATACTCATGGACTGTTCACATCACCGTGAGCAATAGAGTTGGGCATATCAGACTCATACCGACTAAACCACATGAAAATGACCAAATTTTTGCGAACTGTTCATAGCGAGAGTGGAGAATAGACTAACTGTATTAGATCGTTCATCAGGGCTTATACTGCGGCAAAACTGCTGACTATGTACTGTGATCATTAAGTCTGTCATCATTTTAGGGTTCAGTGTCTTCTTTCTGCGCGTGTGTTCAAATAACCGAGTATCCTGTGGAAGATATCCCCAAGACCGGATAAATGCTACCATGCATATGTTGTAGAGATGGTAAGAGCTCGGTATGGTTACGTTACGCATTTTGCGAAGAATTAAACATTTTTTATTTTATCTCTATTTTGTAAATTAAATAAAGATAGAATCATCATCGTCACTTAAACGTCTGTCCCAGTTGCGTCTCGTGACACCCGGTTTCCGCCTTTCTACTTTTTCTCCCCCACTTCGCACGGTTGTCGGTAGCCGCTGTAGTGAGACCATTTACACGCATTTCATCTCTAAGACGCCAAGCCAGCACTTCTTGAGTCTACCCCTCTTACCGGGACCTGACATGACCAGACATTTATTTCCCACGTACTCCGGCGGTTGCCACAAGACATGACCATACCAGCTAAGGCGACACTATTGCAACTTATCTCCAATGTCACGAACGTGAAGGCTGCCGCAGATGCGAGAGTTCCTCATGCAGTCTACTCGCGTGACACCACACATTCACTGAAGCACCTTCGTTTCCGTGATACGCAGCTCCTGTTTGTGTAGCTCCAATATTGGCCACGGCATTGCCATGTAAAAAGACAGATCTAATGATGGTTTTATAGACCTGTCCCTTCAACCGGATCAACATTTTTGGATCACAAATAGCACAATTCATCTCCTGCCACTTAGCCCACGGGGCAGCAATGCATGCCTTGACACTGAATGTGTAAAATACAGATCCCACGTATTTAACCTGGTCCGTGCGTTTGATCAAATCATCGCCTATGAGAAGGGATCTGTAGAGTTAAGTGCCAAGTACTCGGTCTTTGCCACATTAAGTTTCAGATCATCGTTCTTAAGCGTCTCCTCCCACTCCTTCACGCGTCGTACTAACATGCCGCTGTCCACGTCTGCCAGCGCGATCTCGTCAGCATACATGAGCAACTATGGAGGCTGCTCATACGAGTCCCTGATGCTGTCTGACAATACGTCTAATATGACACTGAATAGAAGCGACTAAGGTCCGACCCTTGGTGTACTTCGACGGTGATGGGGCAAGGTTTAGTGTCGCCAATAGCGGTCCGAACAACGGAATCGGAATCTCGGAAGATGTCTCGGATAGTGTCACTATAAACCTCTGGAACCCCTTTAGTTCGCAGTGCACACCAGATCATCGCTTGAGAAACACGGTCGAAGGCTTTCTACATGTCTCGGAACAGACCGTGCAGAGGCGTGTTCTTCGTCCTGTATTTCTTCGCAGCAACCCTTAGGGCAAATACAGGGTCCGTGGTCCCATGTCTACGGTGAAACCATATTGACACTCTGAGGGAGTAGGTACCTACATTTCTACAGGATCCGAGATAATAAATAAAGTTAGAATATCTGTTATTTATCAAGAAACTCTTATAGTTTCAGTAACGGTTTGTGCAACTATGTATACTGGCCTGGTGATCGCCCAAATGGTCGAAATTATACAAAAATAAAAACTAAAATTTAAAAATTGTTTCGTGCACTTCTTATTACTTAAAAGGGTATAAGTGTTTTAATATATGGATAGATTTAATGTATACCTTAAAAAAAGCTGTAATAGATCAACAGTTACAGAAAAGAAGGGTAAAATTTCTCAAATGCTTGATTTCGGATAAAGGTCAGCGGGGTTCCTCCTTATTATAAATTGATATGAAATCGTCCCTCCGCATTGCACTGCGGTCGTCCACTGGTGTTTAAATGCTTAAAATTGAATGGTATGACGAGGTCTGTAAAGCTCTGTTCGAACCTTTTTAAGGTTACCTTCGTAATTTAATTCGTAAAAAATAATTCGCCTAGTCCTAAAAGAAGAGAGTAAAAACGTAATCAATATGAATGGACACTGGCAACAGTTTTTCCAGATGTGAAAGTGACCATCAATTTCTGGATGTTACTATTGACTAACTAAAAAAAAAAAAAAATCTTTATTTTGCATAGACCATTTTAACGGCGCTTACAAAATGTCATACACTATTTAAAATATTTAAAGCGACCACCGGTTCGGAACGCGGCCCACCTGAGAAGAACCGGCAAGAAACTTAGGAAGGCTTTTTTTTTTGATTGCCTATTTACAATTTAATATTATTTCACTTTGCCAGCAGATCATTTCCAGGCGTCCCTGTCCTGCAAATAGTCTGTAACGGAGTAAAAACCTTTTTCACAAAGCTTGTTTTTAATAAACTTTTTAAATTTATTTAAAGGTAAATTTCTCAGGTCACAGGGAAGCTTGTTGTAAAAGCGTATACAGTTACCCTGGAAAGAATCGCCAATCTTATGTAGTCGACTGTGGTAGACTGAAAGATTATTTTTATATCTAGTGTTTATAATATGTTTATCACAGAGTTTAGAAAACTGTGATAGATTTTTCTGGACATACATAAGATTGGCAAAAATGTATTGTGATGGTACGGTTAGAATATTTACTTCTTTGAATTTTTCTCGGAGAGAAACTCTGAGGACCAAATTATAAATAGCGCGTACAGCCCGCTTTTGTAGAACAAAAATAATATTTAAATCTGCAGCACTCCCCCAAAGGAGAATACCGTAAGACATAATACTATGAAAATAGCTGAAGTAAACCATTCTAGCCGTATCCACATCTGTTAGAGTCCTGATCTTTTTTACAGCGTATGCAGCCGAATTTAATCTAGAGGCTGTCTTTTCTATGTGTGGGCCCCACTGCAAATTGGCATCAATAGTTATACCTAGGAACACAGTTGATTCTACAAACTCTAACACTTGTCCATTCAGTTGAACATTGGCCGCAACTTGTTTTACATTTGGTAGAGTAAATTTTATACATTTAGTTTTATTTTCATTAAGGCAAACATTATTTGAGCTGAACTAATGAACTACTCTTGCAATTGCATTGTTTACATCGTCATAGTTATCTAATTGTCTTTTAATTTTAAAAATTAATGAGGTGTCATCTGCAAACAAAACAATCCTATTCCTGTCCCCTACATAAAATGGTAAATCATTAATATAAATGAGGAACAAGAATGGCCCAAGTATCGAGCCTTGCGGCACACCCATTGTAACCATTGATCCTACAGAACGTGTACCATTAATATCGACCCTCTGTATTCTATTGTTCAAATATGAAGACAGAAGGTCGAGATCTTTGCCTCTTATTCCATAGTGGTGTAATTTTATGCACAGCGTTTCATGTTGAACGCAATCAAAAGCCTTTGATAGATCGCAAAATATACCTAATGCATCGTGCTTGTCTTCCCATGCTTCATGAATACATTTTAATAACTCAACACCAGCATCGGAAGTTGAGCGCCCTTTCGTAAACCCAAATTGATTCGCATGGAGTATTTTATGACTATTAAAATGGGATAGCATTTGATTCAAGATTATTTTTTCAAATACTTTGCTCAAAGTTGGCAGCACTGACACTGGTCGGAAATTAGACGGCTCTGTAGCGCTGCCAGCCTTGAACAAGGGAACGACTTTGCTGTGATTCATTAAATCAGGAAATGATTGATGAAATCAGAAAAATAATTTCGATACATTTAAATGTTTTTACAATGTCCTGAGCACAAATATCTGTGAATACAAATGCATCCCTGCAACAAAGAACAGATTCTTCTAATAAAAGTTCAGCGGAACTGGAAGATGCTTGGAGAGATTTTGTTGTCAATATAGGTACATTTTTGAAAAAGTGTTCAAACTCCGTAGCCACTTCCAGGTCCCCTGTAACATGGCAACCATTTACTTTTAAGTGGAAATCCCTTTCAGTCACTAAAGATCTACCTCATTCAGAGTTAATGATGTTCCAAGTAATTTTTTATTTAAAGAATTAGAAATTTTATTTTTAATGTAATTTGACTTAGCAAGATGACACGTTTGTTTAAATATCTTAAAATAATTTTTAACATATTCCTGAAAGGTTTGCCTAAAATTATATGATTTTTCTGAATATAATTCAAATAATTTATGTCTACTTTTAAAGATACCTGGTGTTGTCACTGAAAACAGGACGACCACCAATCTGTAGAGTTTTTGAGGTAAAAACTTTGCCAAACTCATCATTAATCAAATTAAATAAGTGTTTATATGACTGGTCTACACAAGTGAAGTTAGGTAGATATGGTAATCTCTTTAATACATTTTCTTTAAAATTATTCAAACGATTTTGGTTAATTGGTACATATTTAATTTGTTTTTTGCTGACTTTGTTACTACTTTTAGGAAATTTTATCCATTGGCCACGATGATCTGACTCCACAGGATCCACAATACCTTTATCTATAGGTTTAATATCAGTAAAAATATTATCAATACATTTTGCACTGGTGGCTGTAATACGAGTGGGTTCTAAGAATGTACTATGCAGATTAAAGGATTTAAATAAATTTTTCATTTTATTTCTCTCTGATGGAGTTAATGATGTATCTAATATATCAACATTAAAATCTCCACAAACTATTATAGATTTCTTAGAACATTGGCATTTGAACAGTGCTTCTTCAAGTTTTTATTCAAATTTAATGTAAAAAGCATCAGGGGGACTGTATACGCTTAACAAGATGAAATGCTCAAACTCAATACTGGCAATCTCAATAACTCGCTCAATGGAGAGGGCTACTAAATCCTTACGTTCTTTAAATTTTAAGTTTTTATTAATTAATATTAAAGAGCCTCCACGTTTAGAATGTTTTCTATTGAACGAGCTAGCAACCTGGTGATTTACGAAGTTCAACAATGTGATTTGATGATCTTTTAACCAGTGCTCTGTAGCACAAAAAATATTAATAGAATTTGCATTAATGTATAGCTCTAACTCTAAATCTTTACCATTTATTAAACCTCTAACATTATGGTGCACCAGGTTTATAAAAACAATATTTTTACTAAGATTATTCTCAGGGGCCAAAGTCAACTGGCCAGATTTATTATCTGTTGTCCTATAAACTAGTTTTTTGGAATTTCATTTTCCAAATGTGAAGTATCAAAACTATCCTGCTCAATAAAAGCAGTTGTACTTGCCAATAATTTGGCATGAAAAAATAAAAAAATAGATAGCAACAGAGCTACCTTTCGTTGTAAAAATTTTGATAGAAAATATCTATCTAATGTCAACAAACTATTATTATTGAAAATTATGTTCCAATCGAACAATTCTATTTTTTTGGAATATGATACCATTTAATTTGTATCTTAAGTGATTTTCCTTGTGGCTCATAGCAGTGCTGTATGGCAAGGTGGACAAAATTACTTGTTTTACTTGCAGACTTGATAACATATCAAAAAATTTTAAAAGTTTGTCACTATTAATATTGCCTCTTCTGCCCACCAGCACCACTATAGTAGACTGCATGCAGTGTGTACCAGTCAATATAAAATCTATAATTTGAGAGTATGAAGCTTCTGGATATGTATGATTTATTACAGAATGACTTAACTGTGATAAATAATGTCCAAAATTTTTACCTATTTCATCGCAATAGACTATGGTCTTTGCATCACTTTTTATTTGCAACTTTTCTATTATACTCGTAGATGCCTCGCAATTACTACTTGAACTTAATATACTATTATCCACACTGCACACAATTGGTGAAAATTCATCATTGCATCTAATTCTTTCACAACTTAAGGGTGAGGAGGGAATTGGAGCCTGCGGATGTCAATTGGTCATTTTGACAATGACATGAATTTACTAATTTACCTATGGCTAACACCTGTTCCCTACTCTGTTTCTCTGCTGTTTTATATTTATATGAAATTGATTTCAAAGAGTCTTGAAGTCGGTCAATCTGACATTGAAGGGCCTGTGTATCAGTTTTGTACTGTTGTGCAACAGTATCAAGTTCTAACATATACATATTTACCTGGTCAATCAGTTGCAATCTCTGTCTATTAAATGACATGCTATTTATAAAAAACTTGTATTTATGTATCATTTTTTTAGATTTAGTAATAAACTTTTTAATTTTTAAATATTTCTTTAACTTATTCTTACTACACTTAATAATTTTTAATGATTTAGAACAGCCCCCGGTTTCATCATCAGAAGTGAGGTCTATGACAATGAAAGGGTGAGCTGTAGCAGTATCTAAGCTTGTAGCCATCAGTTCATCGAACAAACTCTGATTAGATTGAACCACTGTGCTCTGTTTCTTGTCTTCTAGTTGCGATATTTTGATTACCGATCGTTGTAGCTCCTCCTTTAGTATTCTAATTTGGTGCAGAGTTTGTTCATAATGTTCCATACATGAGTCAAAACTGTCAACTATAAGTTGTAACCTATCCCGATCCTGTAAGGTATCAGTATACAGTGAATGCAACTGTGCCAGTTCTTTTTTGAGTTGTCCGTTCTTACTTAAAATACCTAGCAGTTCTAACTCATTTTCGTCCCTTTCCTTGTGCAGTTTATCGCACTTCTCCCTAAAAATCTGTAATTCTTTCAACGTTAATTGAAGCCTTGTCTCTTGTTGATGAGCCAAGGCCTTACGCGTCTTTATCATGTTATTAGTATTCGACATTTTGTTATAATTAAGTGCTACAGAATTAGTAATTATTAGCAAAGTAGACTTAGAGCAAAGAAATGCGAAACAAAACGAGGTTATGTTTTATTCATAGAAAATTACAAAATCACACTATTAATGGACATATGAGGATGTAAAAGTAAATAAACTCACAAACCTTGATTGAAAAAACTATTAGTTTTATAAATCTTGCCAAATCCAAGTAATAATTTCAAATATTGAAAATTTTTCCGATGTTCTAACTGTCACTACACCGGTACAATTTTTAAGTTTATATTTATTTACTTTTAGCACAATAAATGGTGAAAAAGATTATTTATCACTCAATATGGTATTATTTGGCAATGATGAATTGGTTTTTAATTAAAATTATAATTATTTTTGCAATATTACAATATAAAATACGGAGCCAATTCAAATCAGCTGTTATACCTAGGGTTGCCACAAGGACATCCTACGACGATCCTAACGATATATAACTGATCAGAGATCAGAGGAGCTGAATATACAATAAAAACTAAAATATAACTTCCTTTCGATTACAAAATTAATACAGAAAATTCAAGTATCATTGAATTTTTATTACAATTTTACATCAGGCGTCGGTCGTTTTGGAGAGCTAAATATTAAAACAAGATAAATTGCCTCTCCAATTGCTCCTCCAAATTGGTTGAGTCAGTAGTGGGCTCTCATCAATAACGAGAACTCAAGTCTGTCATCTAAACCTAGGCTACCTTATTTTTAGTAGGTGCCTTTTGCCATTGCACTGAATGATAAAAACAATCTATTAGTCCTAGCAATCCTACCAGGAATTCTCTTAAACAAAGGTCAGTCTGTTAAAAATGTATCATTTCCGATATTATGCCGATTAACATTTTCTTTCATAATTTACTCTATACCGTTTTCCCTTTCCGTAGACATGTCCCAAAAGGGTATGTAGTAATGTACGGATACTCTTAGGGACACACAATCTCCGGCAAAAAACATTTTCAGTGATAGCAATGGTAACAACGATCCAATTAAATACGCCACGAGATTGTAGGGTTTGGGTCACCGCTTAATCAAATGTTACACATAACTCGATCATTTATCAATGATATATAATTTCTAGCAAATAGGTATTATTATGATGACTTGGGTCTACAAATATGGCTGTACAGTCGGTAAAGAAAGTGGTTTAGGTACTATATTTGAGAAAGTTGTAATAGATGTAAGTATCACTATGGTGGATTTTTTCTAACGGAGGCGAGTTGTCCTTAACAGTAATAATTCAATCTTGGTAAGAGAGAAATGGAAATGGCCACTGTTATAATATTATTGCAAAGACTATCGTTCATTTGAACCTCAACCTATGGTGATGTTTTTTATGGTATACCGTGCAAAGTCTTTTGCTGTATGGAACTCTAAAAAAAGTAGACATGGAGTGTAATTGATGTAGAGGCCACTTGAAAAACTAGGAGAGAATTTTCTGGACAATAAACGCCCTGTAACGCAGCCAAAGGATACAGACACAATTATAACAAACAAAGTACGCCCTCTATTTGTGTTCTATAATTTTATTGCATACTCAGTGCTCAGTGAACAGTGTGAATGTATGATTTAAAGGGCACACTCAATTTTATGATCCACGTCTGGTAAAATAGGCTGACATGGACATGATAAATGTCATTCGTATTACCTGCCAATATGAAATAATCCACTGAAAACTGAAAGACAGGACTGCTAAACGCTTTGCTCACGCAAAAGTCATATTAAAGGTCTACTAAGTTTCTGCGGGCAGGTTCATCTATTTATGGCTTAATGTAATATCTATTTAAACTCTTTGCCCTTTTTGAAGTCAAAGTTTGTGACCTATTTATGTTAGAAACATGCCATAATACAATGTTCTGAAATTAAAAGCTGTTGAAATGCAACTGTACTAGAAGATGGTATCAATTTCTGTTATAATTATAACTCTTCTTAGCTACCACAACGTCAAGCGAATCTATAGTCGCCGACTTCAATCAAGAAAAATGTAATTTAACTAACTCAAGTTATGTTATGTTACAAAGCTCTTCTCGTGTTCTTCCTGTATAGCGGAGAGTCCTTGTACTTGGTGTGTTATCAAGAGTAAATGTAGAAAGCAATCATGCGGTAATGCTACATTATTTTCCCTATAGAGATTTCTTCTCTAATGACTGGACCGCAGTTTTGCCAACGAGTTGTGGAATCGGAAAACGTTTTGACAATAAAAAGTGGAGTAAAACAACTTATTGCTGTGAATATTACACAAATACATTTATGACGTTTACATACATACATATTGTCACGCCTTTATCCCCGAAGCGGTAGGCAGAGGCATACTGTACGCCCACATTTCAGTCATCTAAACTCTTATCAGCCAACTTCAGGGTGTAAGTTTTTCGTGACGGTCTGCGCGAGCATCGTAAAAATTTACTCTAAACATTTTTCCCTAACGCGCCAAAAGAAGTATAACTTCAGAATACTGACTACTAAAATTTTTTGATTTCTTTCTGTATTCTTCCCATCTAAAAGTATCACATAATGAGCAAGGAAGTTGGTCTCTGTATGTTATGAACTTTAAAACTAATAAATTGAGTTTTTTTTTATCTAATAAAAATGGTTAAAATTTTACTCTACATTGATATTGGTTACAGTACAAATAATCTTAATACAAATAGACATGTAAAAAGGGCGGCTTATTTAAAAAAAAAATGGACAACCTTGAGATGAAAAAAGATATAGCGAGCAAGTGAAATAGAAAATCAACCAAGTCGATATTTAGATTGTTTATGTTATTATTAGTTTCTCATGCCAGCCTAGATGGCGTTGTACGATTTCGCTGTATCGCGGTATAGTTAACTCACGGGTTTGTATACTGGTTTTGAGGGTATAGATGGTGTTGTGCACTATTGTTACATCTCGGTATAAGTCTCGCTACCCCGAGGCCTATTTAAGTTTAAGTTTTATTTGTTTAAGTGAGAACCATTGTTTTGAACCATCATAGTAAATATATACTCAGTATAAAAGTTGATGTTATAATATAATTCAACAAGTTTATAGACATTTTTCAAATAAATTAGAATAACAAGAATTCATTTTGAAAATTGACATAAGTGACAAGCTATTCGGATATTACTTACTAGTTGTCGCCCGCGGCTCACACGCGTGGTGAAACTTTCCCGTTCCCGTTTCCCACAGGAATGTGTTTCCGGGATAAAAAGTAGCCTATGTGTTATTCTGATATGTAAGCTATTTTATTGTAAAGTTTCATCAAAATCCATTCAGTAGATTTTGCGTGTAATAGTAACACACATTCATTCTTACAAACTTTTGCGTTTATAATATTAGTAGGATGCTAATAAAATACAAACATACTTCAAAAACATATCCATTTCCCACATGAGAAAACATAGACGTTTACTGAAAAAATATGTAATATAGACATTATTTATCTACGTACTCGTATATTGTAGGATGTTCGCCAGAGGCTACGAGCTGAACCAGTTAACATCGAGAATTTTAGAAGAGAAAACTACGAGAAACTTTTTAATCCCATTTATTTTATGAGCTTTCTTTTTATTCTAGTTTATTCTAAATTGCTCGAACGCCATACCTGAATTTAATGCTAAGGGTTCATTTTTATCAGTTGTTGTTGTTTGTTCATTTTTATTTAGTGGCTAGGATCATTTCGGCATTAGTAGGAGAGACTGCCGCCTGACTTTCCAACCCCGTAAGGACTCCTGTGTCGTTGTTTGTCTGTTAGTCAGCAGATTCATTGCTAGCAGGTGAAGTCGCTTGGACCTCGGAGATCTTGGTGGGGCCCCTTATACCCATCGCTTTTTTTATGAGTATCTTAAAATGGCATTCGTATTAATTCAAGATTAGTGAATCTACAGAAAGAAGTGTGCATGGATCGCGAAGCCTGGCGGTCCGTTCTCTCTGACTATTCCGTCAGGGATACAACGTGAAGATAGTTAAGGTATTCACATCTACTCAGATTGCTACTTTACAGATTAATTAATACTATCTACACATCTACTATTGCTAAATACACATAGATGTTTTCCCGAGGAGAGCCCTGTGAGGTGGCCAGGGATGCCTAATAAAGTACACAAATGAAAGTATTGACGTTCATATTTTATAAAATCTTACGAACTAGTAAATACATAGAAATTATGTTATACTAATAGTTTTGTGGATAGTCTGGCCTCTCTCCAAGGCTGAGATTCCCACACAAAGTCACCCTCCTGCCCCTAGTACGCCTTAGATATGTCGTGTCAATTCAAAATAAATACGTTAGCTCGAAAAAATGTGATTTATTAAATTCCAAAACGAAAAAACGACTTCGTACAGCATTTAGTCGAGCTAGTCTTCTGCTTCGAACATCTTCATCTACTAAGAAATATACTATACCATATAGACTTTAAGTATATAATTAAAACACAAAAGCAAAAGCAATGTCACTCGCGCGCTCCCTGTTAGGAACGCCTTACTATTATTTCATAGAACGAAGCGTGTCAGGGGGCGTCACTTCCTTTTCATACGATTACACTTATAATTACAGACGAATGGTAGGCAACTGACAGGTCGTATATACGATTTTCGCAAACAGTTTCACGTAAACTTGGCACGCGGTATTGTAATTACTTTCGTCTTTATTAGACGCGAGCGAGAGGGAACGAGCAACTTTCCTTGCTCTGTGGTTAAAACGTGATTATTATCGTAGCTAGGTACCTACTACGACTCTTCTTAGTCGTTATCTTCATTGCTGAAGGTCGTGTCACTATGCCTCTGCATGCGTTCCTATCCTCGGCAGTCTTCATAGCCTTGGTTATTGGTAGGCCAGTGAGCGACTTTATTAGGTCAGACCATCGCGTAGATGAACGACTGCGTGATCTTCTTCCATCGACCTGGCCAACTACCATCAGCTTCTCTAGACCGTCAGGGCTTTTGCAAGAGATATGTCCAAAGTATTTAAAAATGCGCTGTGATTCCGAGCTCCTCAAGAATGGACACGTTGGTCCGGCGGCGGCGTGCAGTCCATGGAATTCGCAACATCCGCCTCCAACACCACATCTCAAAAGCATCGATCCATGCCCTTTCGCTCTATTCAGTCTTATTATCCAGGATTTAGCGCCATTCAAGAAAATCGAGAAAACCAACGTGCACACCAGTCGAACTTTCGTTTTCCGGGATATGTTGCGGTCTTACCTACTACGACTAATCATAAAGATTTTTTTTAACTTTGTCTTAACGTTTACTAGCACGAATTGGAATTTTTATTACTATTACATTTCTATAGATTTCAAAACAAAAGAAAACAGCAACAAAGAGTATACGGGTATAGTTGCACCGCAGCAAAACTGTAGGTAGCTTGTTTTTAAAATTCGTAGCTTGTATTTTGTCGGGAGAATAAAATTCGACGCAAGTATAAATTCCACTAAAAACTTATTGAAATCTTGCTAAAACAATGTCTGTAAATAACAAATGGTTTATATCTTTTGGAAGATAAACTTCTTTATCGACATTGAGAGAAATTTTATAGCTGTAAAAAAATTCGTCACGTTTTTTGGTTACGCGCCATGTTGTTTTGAAGTGAAACTTCTATCATAAGTGAAACTTCCTTATCAACGTATGAGAGAAATTTTATAGCTGTAAAATAATGTCGTTTAGAAGTTTCACACATTTTTTTTCATTTTATATCTTTTCTTCATGGATGCTTTCATAAGTTTACCATTTCATTTAGTTCGTTTTTAATTCTTGACATTGTCTATATTCAAAGTATCGTGTTTGTAGTTAAAATGGGGCAAGCTTTCTATAGTAACGGTTCCGTATCTCAAAAGGAAAAAAAACCCTTACAGAAACACTTTGTTGTCTGTCCGCCCGTCTGTCTGTCAAGACCCTTTACGGGAAAGCGTGAAAAGAATCGAGTTGAAATTAAAATTACTTATAAATACAGGTCTACGGTCGCTTGAAGCAAAGTAAAAATCAAATTTTTAAGTTTATATAAAATAAGTAATAGTCGTTTAATACGCAAAGCGCAATTTGACGGAACCCTGAACTGGCGAGTCAGACTCGCCTTTGTCTGGTTTTTTTGCTTAAAATCTTATTGTAGAAAGTTCTAAAAAACCAGCAAAGTTCAAATATTTAGGTTAGGAATGAATTGTCGAAATATATACCTTGTAATTGCCGGGAATGAACGCAGTCAGCGAGAAAGCAAGTCCATATATAATATGTCCTATACCTTTAAGGTCCACAAAAACACCATTAAATGCATTAGCTTTATGTGAATTGTTATGTTCCTGTGTACGTAAATGTGCTGTAGATAGAGTCAGCGTACTGGAGCCTTCAACTATTAGACTACAGCGCCGCTTCAAAAAGTAATTGAAGTGGTGAAGGTATCAATGATCATCCGGATTGTAAATCATTTGTTCTATAAACGTTCTCTGCTGGGGAGTACGCCATATACTCGTATGTGAAAGTTCAGTATCACTGACTGACCGCAATTCTCGGCATGCAACTTAGAAAATTATTCTGGTAGAAGGTCTGTTATCTCAAGTTTTGTCGTTTCTAAATATGAAACAAATATATTACAATAGCAAAAAGATAGACATTGAGCAAGTCTATTTAACTTACTGACCTTATTGGCATCTTGAACAAGGACAGGCTATAACTGACGTACTATTGAAATTTTTCAAGTTATAACCTTATAAGGCCTTCAACTTGGCTTAACAACTACTCTATAAACGGCAATCGGGACCAACGGCTCGTTTCTTCCAAAGCACGGAAACGTTCGTAAATGGATAAAAGATTACCCATCTTACAACAAACCGTAGAATAAGATGCTTAGCGCGGTGATTGTTCACACATACCTGAGCTAGAGGTGTTCTTAATACAATCCTTTTTTTGAATCGACTGCTATCAAATGTTAAAAGTTATACCGAGAATTTTCTGAATTGAAACTAAACTACATAAAAGCTTCCTAAGACTTTTAGTTTAGTTTGCAATTTCAGCAAAACTATATCAAGATATCTTTCCATAAGCAAAGGTAGTTTGGGAAATTTCAGAAACTGAGCCTTGGTGTTATTGCAATTGTTTCGGAGTTCTATTATAAGGAAATAAAGGAGAAGTTGATTAGGAACCAAATGTTACTGGTACGACATTTGGCCTATCTAATACTAACCTACGTGTAAGTACTGTAAGCTGAGAATTAGGTATTCATGGTCACGCAGGGCCATTTTGCTAGCATGTATGTGTTGTACTTGTTTACTTATATTATACTAGCTGTGTCCTACGGCTGCTCCTGTGTATTTGACCCCGTACTATTTACAATAATGTATGGAATTCTGACCGATTTTTTGAATTTTATTATTACTGCGCTCCCTTTGTATATATATATAGATAGTTAGTTTTTTTTTTTTAGTTATATAAATAATAATTTATTTTTTTCTTAAACGAAAGTAAACTATCTTCACGCTGTATTCCTGACGGGGTAGTCAGAGAGTACAGATCGCCTGGCTTCGCGATCCATGCATACTTCTTTCGCTTCTTTAAGATTCATCAATCGTTTCGTACACGCACGTCTGGGTATACGAGTAGTTTTGAATTTTCCGTTTTTGATCAATCTGCTCACGTGGTCTTCATATGTAAGTCTCGGCCTACCCTGACTCATTCTACCCTCTACTTTCGCACAATATATATTCTTCGTCAATGGTTCCTCACTCATTAATTGGACGCATCTAAACCAACGGAGCACACCCTTTTCCAGCTTAGCGCTGACAATTTCATTCAAACCTGCCATATTGTGTATCACTTCGTTATGTATTCGGTCGGCCAAAGTTACGCCGCAAAATTTAGTTAATTAGGTAATTTTTAGATGAATATAAAGAAAATTCAAAGCTATTTTATAAATTTTGAATTTAGACGTTTTCGCGTTCCCGTTTCCCACAGGAACTTGTTCCCGGGTTAAAAAGTAGCCTGTGTGTTATTCTGATGTGTAAGCTATATTATTGTAAAGTTTTATCAAAATCCATTCAGTAGACTTTGCGTGAAAGAGTAACAAACATCCATGTTTACAAACTTTCGCACATATAATATTAGTAGGATATATGCTTTATTAAAAAAAATATTAATGCGTTTATCACTTTCAACAATAAGCAAATTTGTGTTTCTAATTAAAAGCTTTGTCATTGGCCTAACAGTATAAAAGTACTATGAGAAAAAAAGTATGTTGCAAAACGTTTTCCCCATAGAATGGAATACTTTTTCAGTGCCCAAGAGAAGGCAAAATTAGCGGTGACGGTTGTTAATTGAAAAGAGCAACTTACTCAGCTAGATTAGAAGAAGGTAGTAGATAGGTAGAAATAGCAAGGGTGTCTTTAAGAAAGTAATTTGTGCTCTGTACTAGATACTTGTGAGTTATACCTACGTATGTAGGTTATAATAGTAACTGAACAGAAACATTAATTGAGTTATAAATAGATATATTATAGACTAGTTGACGCAAGCGGCTCAGCATGCGTGCTGAAGCTTACCCATTACCGTTTCCCAAAGGAACTTGTTCCCGGGATAAAAAGGAGCCTATGTGTTATTTTTCTCATATGAAAGAGGAGTGTGAAAGTAAGGGTCTTTGATTGAATGCAAGTAAAAGCGAGTAGTTGCCAGAAACAAAGTTAACGGTGCTTTGTCCCAATTAGTAAAGCAACAAAGCATCGTAAAAGAAGCACAACTGGCGATTCATAACGCTGTGCTAGTGCCAACGTTGCTTGACAGTAGCGAAACCTGGGTATGTCAGCAGATGCATGAAGGTAAATTAAATGCAGTGGAGATGCGATCATCGGTAAGTTAGTTTAAGTGTAGTATATCTATCACGCCTTATCCCCGAAGGGGTGGCAGAGGCAGATTATCGCCCAATTTTCACCGTGTGCATTCCTGTCCCACGTAATAGGCGGTGAGCCTATTGCCGTGTTAAAATTGAAACTTTTCAAGTCGCCAATAAGGCCTTCAACTTGGCTTAACGCCTGCCATGCTACTGGCAACCGGGATCAACAACTCGCAAACGTAAATGCCACAAAATGGTCACCCATCCGTGACCAGCCATAGCGAAAGTTACTTAACGCAATGATTTTTTACAGAACACTGAGTCAGCGTCAGTTTAAAATCAATTACAAAATTCCACCAAGTAAAAAGATTTTGATATAAGAACGTATCGCAGTAGTAGCTGAAATGTTTTCTGATGCGGAGTCCTACACTACAGCTTAACTGGTTTGATTTTGGCATGTAGATTGTATGCATATCACTGGCGATTCTGTGTGGCATAAGCTAGTTATTAATAAAGACTCTAAAACATGCCAGGTATTATAAACAAACATTTGCTAACAAGGTATGGTTGCATTGCAGATGTCTGCATCACTGTGATAAAACTTTGGCGTACTGCATTGCCAGGACGTAGTTTTACAAAGGCCTTGCACACGATTCGAGAAAATAATTTATAGTCTACACTGCACTTCTATTGTTTTAGAACAAGAGATTGGCTTTCCTGTTGTAGTAGCGTGTAATAGCAAGTTTTATAGTTTTGACGGATAAAGAAAGAAGGTGCAGGGCAGGTACTTTGAGTTAAAAAAAAAAAAAAATACAACTGAAGGTGTGACTTATGTAGGGCAATATGTAATAAATAGCAGATAAAAGTAATAGGAAAAGAGTACCTATGTACCCTAGAACTTCGGAGCTACCGGACTTCGGAGCCCAAGTCAACCTCACGTGAAAGCTTGTTAACATGCTGAATCACGGACAAGGCTCTGGCACTGGCTTTTCCTGAGCAGTCACTCGCTTAAAAGCCAAAACAAAAAAAAATGGAAAGTAACAGTGCATCCTGGGCGCCGTGAGGCGCAACTCGGATACACGCTCGTATGATGAATTAATGGGCTAAGTTTGGGTTAAATGGCGCTGTGTATATTGTAACAATGTAGTTTTCTTTTTTTTGTTTAATTAGTCGATTATTGTTGACTGGTGAGGTCAATTCATTCCCAACACTATGGGATCAGTTGTGTCTCTTCACTAGTCGACAGAGTAGGGGTGTGGGTAGTGGTTGAATAAAACGGTTGACTCCCGGCACATCAACCTCTTTATCTCGCCACGCTCTCCACTTACACTGATCCGGGTAAGCTCCTATAAAAAAATTTAATAATTGCATTTTTACAGGGTTTTAACATTTTAGCATTCACAGGGCATCCAGTAAATCACACTAGGTTTGAAAACAGTGGAATTCTACAAATGCTATTTAATACTGCAGCATACTTATTGTATGTTACCGGTTGCCTACCCACCTTCTTGCCGTGTTGATGAGGGTACATCACAAGGGTTCCTGTGAATGCAATTTAATAGGGAGTTAAAGAGGGAGTCCATCTGTGTTCCGCTTAGCGGTATGTAAACGGACCGGACGGAATCATTACATCGAACCCGGCCCTGAATGTACCTAAGAACTTAAAACTCCAATATACTTACTTTTATATTTAAATTGTCTCATCGCTTAATTTATCTCTCAAGCTCTCACCCACCTAATTTTCCTTAACTTGAGTAGGGGTAGTTGGTCTACCACCAACCAACCCTAACGTGACAATATAACATATACATATATCACAAATATGTAGAAATATAAATGAATGAAAATATATGCAATCTCCTCTATATGACGTACGAAGTACTCGGTATCAAGCTAAAAGATAATAAAATATGTCCTTATCATGTCTTAAAAGTGTTGTAGACCGTAGCTGTCTCATAAACAGACGTTCATCCGAGGCTACGTCGGGTTTCCGACCCTCGCTATCCGGTAATCTAATTTCAAAATGATGAAGCCGGAGGAAATATTTTTCACTTTAGTTTCTAAGTAGTGAAAAAAGGTTATTACGTTACATAATCTTCTTTGGAAAGGATCTTCACTTTTATAGAAGCCATGTTAAGTAAGAGATTAGGTTTAGGAATCTGATGTTTTCGACAGATGCTGGTTAGGTAAAGACTTATAGATGGCTAGTTTATTGCTTTGAAGCGAAAGATTTTACTCTCCATATGAACAAAACCTAGTTTCGATTAATAAAAATAGCCCAAAAATGACCCCAAAATATAAGCTTGCAATGAGATCTAGAGAAATTATACAACTAAGTTTACAGGATGGATTTTGGAGACGGATCAGTATAAAGGCCCTTTACTGTTATAGTTATAGGAAACCGTCTTAGCAGACCGTCCATATTTTTTTAGGTATTCCAAACACATTCATATATTGGAAAAAAAAATCAAAAAAGGATTTTTTGTGCCATGGAATTTGAAGAGGAGATAATAGAAAATTGTATATAAAAGGAATTTAAACCATCGGTTTTTACACAGCATACTACTTGGTATTTCAAGTTAATTTTAAACGAATCTATGGTATTACATACCTACATATATCTGTAAATTCGCGCTTTATTCCCGATTGAGGTGATTTTTTACCAGTTGTATTTCAGTCTACTTAATACTCAATAGGCCTATTGTGACTTTTTCATTTTGCCATTATAGCGTTCCCGTGCTGTTAGGGCGGTAGGTACAATTATAAGTATAAAATCTTTGGGTCGGTACAAATTCAACATAACCTACGTCACCGCTAGCTTGCGGCGATGCTAAATTCACAAAGAAAATGTCCTAGAGAAGGTTCTTGTAATATTGACTAAACGACTATAGTTCTATGTGCCTTCCGAAAAAGAATATAATAATTACTACTACTCCCAAACGCAAAGACCATTTTAACTTCGATCCTGGTATAAATCAAGAGTTATACTTGCTGGTTAAGGGTATTTTCAACTTGGCATTTCCTTTCGATTTTATCGAAAGCGCACACCGAATATAACCCCTATCAGTTCGCCCACGCATCCTCATTAACCAGGTTCTTCAGAATGATTTCATCCATTCTACTATTAAAGCATGCCTTTTGTGGTACTTTCTCGAGCAAACGAGAAACGAGTATTTTAAATCCCAAAAAACCATAGCTTCATACCATATACTCTTTAGCCATACAAACGAAACACCTTTTCTGAACCCGGTTGTATATTTATATTCAGGTACTCGCTTCAAAATACAGTTCAGGCAATGACCCAATTCAAAATTGAACAGTAAAAGATATCGAACTAACAGTAAAGCTTCACTACATTATACATGAAACATAGGATAAGCCAAGTAATATGGTTTGGAGTTTGGCTCAACTTGAGTAAAATATACGCGCTTTAAGCCGTCTAGTCTTCGGTTCCGTCGTATGTCGCGAACGTGGCCTGAATTGCTTACAATACGCCATACGCTTTTATTTCTGCTTATTATACGAACATTAGACCCGAAAACTGCTATATACCAAAATATGATTGTTCAATTTTCATGTTTATTGTCAGCATTGTCTTTATGACTCATTATAATATATCAGCATAATTAGTACATACATATTTAGTTTAAGAAACTGTTTAGTAGTGTTTGCTAATCAAGTATAACTGCGTAAGTGTTAGATTGGTACCACGAATCCACTGCTCGTGTATGTTTTCAGTTCTGTGTTCATCATTGTTATCTGTATTTAGTAAATCACATCTGTAGAAGATAAATATAAGTGAATTTGTGAGTTTATTATGTTATGTACTTGCTATACTCCGTGATGATGCCCACAAACTTGACACCAGCAACGAAACCTTTGAAGAGGTAGCTGTATCTCTACTAATTCTCCGACATATTTTTATATATGTTAATTATACATATATAAAATAGCGCCAAAACTTATTAATTAGAGACAAATAAATAGGTAGGCATAGGTAATGAGTATTTGTATGACTTTTAATCAAAATCTGTTGAAAGCATTTGAAAAAGAGAATATTTACGATTAAGAACATAGTAGCTTTCCCTGTATAACATCATCCGTAATTTTGACTAGGGCTTGAGAGTATTATCACACGGACGGAAGTCGAATACAATAGGGGTTATGAGGTTATTTTTAGACATAAAGGAGTAAAGATTTGAATAGTTGTCTATAGCGAAGTAGAAAAGTTTTATTTTTATAAAATCATTTTTATAACAACTATTTATTCGCATGACACAAAACTGAAGTAGTGTTACAAAATACTAAAAGGAGCCTAAATCGGTTGTGACGTAGTTATTTATTGCTAGCTTTACAACATATTTGTACTAAATATTTAAATTTCTTCCTGACTTTGGGTCATGGATTTAAGTATGCAAAATGACCGAATGTTAGAAAATCTAAAATAGGCGACCATCGGTTATGACGTATTCATTACTAGCTTAACAATGTGCTAATAGTTCCCACAGTTAATATTATTATTAGTAAATTTATTAGTTTTGCTTGTTAAAATATAGGTATTTAGTTGATAATTAATTAAAGTTCTGTTACTGTGATGAAATCTATACTAATATTATAAAGCTGAAGAGTTTGTTTGTTTGGTTGAACGCGCTAATCTCAGGAACTACTGGTCGAATTTGAAAAATTCTTTTTTGTTAGATAGCTCATTTATCGAGGAAGGCTATAGGCTATATATCATTACGCTACTACACTGGGGAGCAGAGCAGTAGTCATAAATGTCGACAAATCGCGCAAATTTTTATGCATCATTGTAGAATTTATAAGCGACGACGGGATTAAATAGGTGTGACGGGAGGTTGAAATATTCTACGGGCGAAGCTGTGGGAGTCATCTAGTGTATTATAAATATAAATAGCTTAGGAGATCATCTTTATACCTGGTGGCAATTAAATCGTTGCTCTCTTGAATATAATCTCTGCGTGAAAGTCCTCAATGAAATGTATTAAGAATATAATGCCTGTAAGAAAATGCGAGTCCATATTATGATTTCTATTAAAGTTATCTTCAGGCATGACATTTTGCAAATGCCCTATTTGCATGATTACAACTACTAGGCGCCGCACCAAACTATTAGGTATACTAAAAAGAGTATGGACCTACCTTTAATTACCAAACATTATCAAGTAGAAACTCCCAAATTTAAACGTTAAAAATCTCAATTATTAAAATCCAATTAAGCGCTTCTACATAAATTTTGTAGGAACAAAGGCGTCCTTTAACTTAATCGCTTAAATTGCTATGACGAATTCCGAAGGCGTAGTTATTTGTGCAATTTACATAAATTCATACTCAGCTAAATTGTTTTAGAGTTATGTCATATCAGACGTACTGGGTCGTGATTAGTAAAGAAGCTAGGAGTATTTCAAGTAGGATTAAAATACTGATATCTACTCCCACAAAATGGCGTCTTTCAACGAGTATTTGGGTTCTACTTATAAACTAAATAACGTATTGATATAATATGAGCCAATATGTCTTCAAAACAGTAAAGTGTGAAGTTGAAGCGCTCGTGATCCCGCGGACTCAGTGTTCGATTCGATAGACGATCACTGCGTTAAGCAACTTTCGCTATGACTGGTCACGGATGCGTGACCACTTTGTGGCATTTACATTTGCGAGCATTTCCGTGCTTCGGAAGGCACGTTAAGCCGTTGGTCCCGGGTGCCAGTAACATGGCAGTCATTAAGTCAAGTTGACGTCCTTATGGGCGGCTTGAAAAATTTCAACAGCAGGTAGCTACAACCTGCGTATGTCTATTTTCAATACTGCAATGGGCTCAACACCTATTACCTGGGACAGGAATACACATGGTGAAAAGCTGGCAAATAATATGTCTCTGCTACCCCTTCGGGGATAATGCGTGATAGATAAATAAAGTGTGCACTCTGTAGATCCCTACGTAAAGCTAAGTTCCCTACGTAAAGCGACGCATTTCGTTAACTTTTGTCCTTAACGTTAAATATTCCAAAATAAATAAATTAGTTTATAATTGAGCTGTCAGAGAGTTTAGAACTTCAAAGGCAAGCTGTATTCCCTCAGAAACACATTTAGTTCGCAAAAATTCATGAGTGTGCCTGTGTTTGCGACCCGTGACATCTCACAAAGGAAAGAAAATGGTCAAACAATAACATTGTTTGTTTAAGACGTCTGCCTCTATCCAGCGCGATTGTGACCTCGAGTAATTTGCATTTGTTTAGTTCCACAAAGGGCTACAAACTATCCTTATTACAATCCTATCCTATAACCCTAAATAGATCTATCTCTCTTTGGGTTTCCTGTTCACCGTCCCTTTATGTCCTTTATTGATTTAATTCATTGGTATAATTAATATTTAAATTAGTTTGACTGAAATGGCTCTTCATAACGCTTTTATAAGCGCTTGAAATTGGATGTCGTTGTACGATATTTATAAATGGTGACTTTTATGTTATGGACATTTTTATCTATTCAAATAAGTAAAATTTAAGGATTTTTTTGTACTCCCAAATAAACAGTTTTTCACTAAAGCAAATGAATGTATGCACGGTTACTTACTTAAAAAATAATTTTAAGATTTTTGCCTATCACTCTGTCTATTCCGACTAATCTCTGAAACAGCTAGACTGATTTTAACGGAACTTTAACTGGCAAATTGCTGATGTTCTATTAAGTAGCTTTAACTACATGGCAACAATTTTTTTTTTAATCGTTGGGACAACTCTCTCAACGCCATCTGATTCAGAGCAGAGCTTGTACTCTTGGTAACCAGATAACTGATAAACATACTTATATATTTCTAAATACATACTTAGATAGATAAATAACAGCCAGACATAATAAACCGTCGTGCTCATCACACAAAGTTTTATCCTGAGTGGGAATCGAACCCACGACCTCTTGCGTAGCAGTCGGATGCACTCCCACCGCGCCACTGAGGCAAATTGGTGAAGTTTCTGTCAACTAGTACCGGTACTTAGGGCCGTATTACTGAATACTCAAGAAACACTTGAGAGTAGTATTTTAAGGAGAATACTAGCCTTAAACGTTTCTTGAGTATTGATAAACTTTATGTAATATGGCACTTAGTATTTGATAAGACAAAGATATGAAACCTAACTTAAAACGCATATAAGGTTAAAGCAAAAAAAATATTTTTTTGTTAAAGTTCAAGCGATTTGACGTCATTGAGGATGAAATGCTGTCTATTTGTCTTACATTTTTAATGCTTAATTTTAATGCTTAAGATGTAAAGAGCCTCATCAAGATCAAGTGACCTCAGCTTTTAGCGGTGCACCTGCTGACCGTCAGATGAGACAACAACGCAAGCGCTCTTAAGGGGTTGGGAGGTCATGTAGTTGTTTACGATACCAATAATAAAATACCAAGCCATAGCTGATTCTAGCACCCAATAATAGTGAAACACATGCTCCATACTGTAAAAACCCTAAAAAAGAAGAAAGACTGAGAGAAGTGGAATCGTACTCAACAATCAAGACGGTACCCGTGTTCTCTATCGAGGGTTTTGATGATTTATGTCCAAGTAAATAAATAAATATTTTGTAACATTTTTACACGGCTCCATTTAGCAATAATTTAGTTATTGTGATTTTGAATTTAAAGAACTGATTAAATACAATAACTGATTAAATTAATAACTAAATTATTGCTAAATGGAGCCGTGTAAAAATGTTACAAAATATTTATAAATAAACTAGCTTTTGCCCGCGGCTTCGCTCGCGTAGTGTATGTAACAACATAAATTTCTAAACTTGTCAGCATCATTTGTTACGGGCATAGTAATAGATATCATGAGTATATTTATAGGTAGGTACTTATTATCCTGTAGTAGATAATCTAAAAAGTGTTTAACGTTATTGCTCCACACCGAGCCAGCCAGATAAGTAGGTAACGGGTTTTGATTAAAGTTTTATTTTTCTTAGTCATGACCTCGTCTGTTAGTCAGTAGGTGCACTACTTCTAGATAAAGCCGTTCTGAGCCTTAAAGTTCTTGGCAGAGCCCCCCTAAGCAACCTAATGTTAACCTTCTTGTTGCTCTTTAGTCCAAGTAATGCGTTCTCAATCACTCTCGTCTGTTTACATCACTCCTTCTCATACGATTTCTTTTAGAGTGTTTTTTTTTTAATATTTTGAGAGTAGAATGTCGTTGTTTGTTGACCGGTCTCAGCTCCTTTCAAAATTCATTGATGGTCTTTTTCAGATTTAATATGCAAATCGGGTAACTTCCACTTTATGTGTCGAAGTTCTTATGGATGCTATAGCACACGGTGCCCTTCCATCTGCCCATGACCCGGAGTCTTGCATGAACCCTTGAAAGGATAGCCCCAGGGTACCTGACAGACCACTGCGGCCTCGTCTTCGGGGTGTTCGGTTGTTATTCCACTTCTTTACAGGTGTAAAGGGTGTACGTATAGTTATCACGCCACGAAACCGTCTAGGGCCTTCTGTAAGAACAGCGAGCAGCCCACCTACCGTCTTCACACCCCCGGTTATGTAAGCCTGTAGTTATTAGCGAAAAATCTCTACGACGCCTGAGGTGCGGAATTCAAGCGGTAGAATTTTCTTTCGCTCCGCCACCGCTGCCACTTTTGTAAGCATGAGTTTCTCGCAAAAACATGCAGCGGCGTCTTATTTACTGGTGTAAAGCTTAACGCTGCCCTTGTAAATCAAGTTACAAATTCCTTGCAGCTAACCCCATTGCATGAGAGCATCATTGTATGGTAGGCCAATCAAGGCCTGCCGAAGTACTGCGCTCTCGGCGTGTTTGCGAAATCGTTGATTTGAATGTAACTTAGCCGGCAAGTTTTGTCAGGGTGCCCTCGTCATTTTCACACTCGTCGGGGCGTTTCATCCCCGCCGTCTGTTTTGGCTGGAGTGGCCGTGGTACCCCGTCCAGCAATATTTATAAGGGATGTGCTACGGGCGTGCATTTTAGCGCACGCTCAACCGCTTTCTACCGCCTTGAATTGCAGTGACTTAACTTCCCGCCTTTCCTGCGTTTCGGAAGTGGTGATAGAGTGGGAGTTCCCGACAAAGCCGCTCTGCTGCTCCCTGCAGCAAGTTAGTGAAGCGCCTTAATGCATTCCATAATGTACGAAAAAGAATCTTCTAAAATCTGAACCTCTATCTAAGCTAGGGTAAGGCTAATTCAATCGAAAATGAAGCTTGAACAGGATTGAAATAAATAAGTATCAAAAAGTAAAGTAATGACAACGAATCGATATTTACAATCAGCTCGTGGCCCCGCTAACTCGGTATTTTATAAAAGATCATTGTGTTAAGCAACTTTAGCAATAGCCGGTCTTTGCATGGGTGACCACTTTGTTGCATTTACATTTGCAAGCGTTCCCGTGTTTCAAAAGGCACGTTAAACTGTTGGTCCCGTTTGCCAGTAAAATGGCAGTCGTTAAGCCCTGTTAAAGACCTTATCGGTGGCTTGAAATATTTTAACAGCAGCTCGCCACAGCCTGCGCCTGTCTATTTCTACACGGCAATGGCCCCACCTACTGTTACGTGGGACAAAACAGCATACGGTGAAATGTGGGCGTATAGTATGCCTCTGCCTACCCCTTATTAAATAAACATTGTTTGAGACTTTTATGAATTGGATATAATATATTTGTGTTTGACTATAATCTATAGTTAGGCACACACAAAACATACAATCACTAAATTATTCAAGGGATAAACAGAGGTATAAACCATACTCATAGATAACTATAATTTTAGATCCATACACAGTGGTGTCATCAATCAAATGTATATATATGCTGATTATTATTAAAAAAAAAACTGAACTATCTTTACGCTGTATCCCTGACGGGGTAGTCAGAGAGGACAGATCGCCAGACTTCGCGAATTATTATTCATTTGATATAAGCCGTTCCCAGTAAAATGGCAGTCGTTAAGCCCAGTTTAAGCCTTATGAGCAGGTTGAAAAATTTCAACAGCAGGTCGCAACAGCCTGCCCCTGTACATTTTAACACGGCAATGGGCAATCTTATATGGGAAAAAATGCATATATATAGTAGGTATAGTATGCCTCTGCCTACACCTTCGGAGATAAAGTCGTGACAATATGTATGTATAACATTTCACATTAGTAGCAACTGCCTTTGGCCTACCGACCTCCTGAGCTTGCCGAGGCACCTTCACCAGAACCTCTACCATCATTTAGTAAGTGCCGGTTAAGCAGGATTGGGCCAAGTGTGTTTTCCTTTACTCCAAAAATATCACTGAAGTTGTTCTTAGATCGTCACCCATCCAAAAGTTGACCGTGCTTAGATTACTTTACGTCACTGATCATTTACCCATTAATGACCAAAACTTATTATATGCGTAACTGAAAGCTAAGTGTCTGCTGAAATGTGTTTCTCATTCTTTCAAAGTGGTCACCCATCTAAAAGTAGAACGCGCATTTGGCTCTTAACTTCACTGATTTTTACCCATACGAGACTGTAACTGAAAGAAACGTATCTGTTGTAGTGTAATGTACCTACTTTTGAAGTGAAGTAGTCACCCATCCAAAATTTGAACGCACCTATATAACTTAGCTTAACTCATCGCTTAGTCATTAGTCAAGGCAACTCGATATGAGTATGTGCATAACTGAAAACCAGCAAAGATGTGAAAAATAAAGTTTTAAGGAAAGCCAAACGCTAAACCAAAATACTTTGACCTCTCCAATGTGTCTAGTAAAATATAGTTCCAGCTGTATTATTACTTCTGCTAAACCGATTTTGATGAAATATAGCGCAGTAGTTAAGCTGGAAAAGTACCCACAATATTTTAATAATACATTTGTGATCAATCGCCTGGATTTTGCTCCAACCCCGAACAAACAAACAGACACGAAGAAAAATAATTACAGTTTCGGACTCAGAATCCCTTAATTAGTAGTTTACAATTCTTTTATTTTATTTTTCTTCAATGTACGTCACAGCTATTTTTACAATTTTATAATAGTATAGATATCTAAAATATATTCTTTTAACTGCCTCGGTGACGTATATGGCATTGTATACGACTGCTGTGCTAAGGTCACGGTTTCGATTCCTGGATCGGAAGAAATACTTATGTGATCTATAAATACGTATTTCAGTTTTGATGTTTCCTGTATAATATTTATGTGTATTTAGAAATATATTTGGATGTTTATCAGCTGTCAACATTCCATAGCCCAAGCTTACATAATTTGGGCTAGACGACACTGTATATGAAAGTAGCACACAATATTTTATTATTTTGTCTCTTCTTCTCGCCTATTTTCTTTCTTTTTCTCATGAACTCTAACGCACGGGCCTTTGATAGACTTACATGGGGACATATTGGTACAACACGCAAAGACCCTTTGAGAATTTTAATATTTATATATTTTATTATTATTATACGTACCTATTATTTATAGAAAAAACACTCAAACTCCGAAACAAATATATATTCACGGATCAAGTAACATAAGTTTTGTTTAGCAACACCAAAAATGCTACGCTCGCGCTGCCAGATGCATATATTACAATTTTTTATTTCATTGAATAAAAGTTTCATACAATTTCATAAATGATCCTAAGTCTAACATTCTCGTGTACGCAATCACGTGTAAGGAAATCAAAGGCTCTGTGTGAATGCAGCTTTATAGATAACTGAAATTTTACGGGTCGTTGAGCAACATTTTTGGTTTAAGAGAGAACTTATCTTCAACTAAACTGAAAATGTTATTCAAACTATGCTTTAGCGTGTTTACTTGTTAAATAATTTTGCTTTGTATTTTGTAAAGTGATTATATATCAGAAATTATGTCTTAGATATCTATCAATTTGTAAATGATATTGAAAGTAAATGGGGTAAAATGGGTATTTTTAAATTTGAGTTGATGGTGTTTGTTTCCGACTTAAAAATTAGTAGCTTAACATGGGTAAACTCGAAACAAATTAAAACACAATCTAAGGGTTCCGTTTTATTTTTGCGTTTGAAGTAAGGAACCCTAAAAATGGAGAATTATGCCATAGCAAAGACTTGATGTTCCTCGAATGGTTAAGGATTTATTTATATTTAGAACTGATGGAGAATGTAGTATATTTTGAAGGGATATCTTTGCATATAAGAGCACTCACCCTGCCGTAGTAGATGCACTGATCGCTGGAGCTCCTGTAACTATCTTAGTCCTGGATAGAATAGTAATCCTAATAGAACGGTCAAAGCGCTAGGGTAACAGACCTTAGGCAGGGCTAGAGTGGTGACGCGACGTGTTTCCGCACACATTCATAGATAAGTGGAATCGACACCCAAACAGCAAGCAGCGGTTGCTAGGGTTGGTGACTGAGGCTGATCCGAAGCCTTTTTCAGACTGGAATGAACACAGTGGGGTGAAATACGTAGGAGACTCCACCACTCTTAAAGATAATAGCAATATTATGCATACAATAGATTTTGATGAGCTTGCTACTGTACGACATAACACGTGAGATATTCGCTATCTCCGCCATCGGTGACATTTAAAATAAGCTACCTATATTGCTATCACTAATACTAAAGATAATGTAATAGTACCTAATATGTCAGATGATAGATACGAGTATATCAATGAAATACTTGATGTTATGTGTGATAAAACGAATAATATTTGTATATCAATACTTATTAATCAGTGGCGTTTTTATTAACCTCGTAGCCCACGACATGGCAATTTCTTTTAATGGGGCAGTCACGTTCTTCTTCTTTCTTCTTATATCTATAATAATTCTGATAATAGTTCGCTTGACATCGTGATGGAGATACTGAGTATCAATTAATATGGCAATAAAGTCTGACGTAAGTGATAGTGAGTACGACTGCCACCTAAGGTTTCGAGTTGCCTATACCGGATCGAAACAAATAATTATATGATAACTAAACTAAACTTACTATCTTCACGCTTGACGGGGTACTCAGAGAGTACAGATCGCCAGGCTTCGCGATCCATGCATACTTCTTTCGCTTCTTCGAGATTCATCAATCGCTTCATACACGCACGTCTGGGTATCCGAGTACTTTTGACCTTTCCGTTTTTGAGCAATCTGCTCACGTGGTCTTCATATGTAAGTCTCGGTCTACCCTGACTCCTTCTACCCTCTACTTTTGAACAATATATATATTCTTCGTCAATCGTTCCTCACTCATTAGTTGGACGTGTCCAAACCAACGGAGCACGCGCTTTTCCAGCTTAACACTGACACTTTCTATCAAACCTGCCATTTTGCGCTTCGTTACTGCGTTATGAATCGCCATTCGTTAATTATATGATCATCATATAAATGCTGTTCCTCCGAAACATGTAATTGTAAGTAAACAAAGTAAGTACAAATACATGTTTCGGAGTTTGGGTGTTTCCTAAATGCATGTATTTAGAAATATGTGAGTATGCTTAACACAGAACTAGATCCCGTGGCACAAGCTTACAGGTATTAGCGTGAGCAAGCTGTGTTGTGTAAATAGGGGAAAAAGTATATACAACTGCCTACTACTACACTACATATTATATACTAAAGTACAAAAATGATGAATAAATAATAATAAGAAATAATATTATTAAATTTATTATGTTATTTGGGTGAAGCGCTCGTGGCCCCGCGGTCTCAGTGTTCTGTAAACGATCACTGAGTTACGCAACTTTCACTATGGCTGGTCCTCGGATGGGTGACCACTTTGTGGCATTTACATTTGCGAGCGTTTCCGTGCTTCGAAAGGCACGTTAAGCCGTTGGTCCCGGTTGCCAGTAAAATGGCAGTCGTTAAGCCTGGTTGAAGGCCTTATGGGCGGCTTGAAAAATTTCAACAGCAGGTAGCCACAACCTGCGTCTGTCTATTTCAACACGGCAATGGGCTCACCACCTATTACGTGGGACAGGAATCCACACGGTGAAAAGTGGGCATTTAATATGCCTCTGCCACCCCTTCGGGGATAAGGCGTGAAGGATATTTATTTATTTTATTTATTTGTTATTTGGGTGAATATTTCATTTCGTGCATTTTGCATGGCGGACGCTCAATAACGCATTAAACTTTTTTTTTTAATGTTTCATTGTTTTCGTTTAATTAACGTAGGCCTGCGTTAGGCGCAATCCTTAAAACATCTTGATTTTAGTTAGAAATGCATGAAATTTTGAAAATAAAAGCCTAAATCTAATTATCATCCGTGTCCCTTTTCCCAGATTTTAATAAATTTTTGAAGTCTTTCTAAAACGTCTATTGGGAGATCGAATTTTTGTAAAACGTTTTCGGTTAATAGATTAATTAATCTATATTATATTTTAGTAACGTTTACGAAAGAACAAATTTAAGTGGTATCATACCACTTAGAAAAATGTCCTTACACTCACACATAATTACCATTCAAAGACATTCACGACCCAATATTTCGCATTCACGCACGGTTATGGACTAGTTTAAACATAAAAGATTCGCTGACCATCACCGCATTACGGTCGTGAACAACACACCCCTGAAAGTACATTTTTTTACTATGTAATTTAGAGTTCTCCTGCTCGAAAACTGGTTTGGTTCAAAATATTTCTACACACCATTTGCCTTTCAAAAGGTAATTATTTTATGTTTTTTACATAATTATTTGCTAGATATATCCAATATGTATCCCTCTATTCAGTGTTAAACTTAACAAATCGTTACCTATTTAAAATATCCTTTTATTTCTGAAATTATTCAAATCTCATTGCCATTAATATAATAATAATAATTAATATAAAAAAAAAAAAATTGGCGTTGTCAGAAGCATCTATATTGTATATAATAATTAATTTTCAGAAGTATTTACACACAAGCACTTATTAAAGTATTACAATAGAATAATAAAGAAACAGAATCAACCTCAACATTATAAAAATGAACCGAAATATGCAGTAAACAAGAAAATATGTTTATAATGTTTTTGAAGAATGACATGACGTCTGTCATGTCAAACTATATTACATACATAACAACAAACTTATGAAAATATAACAATAAAAGATGTTAACTAGAGCCAAAAGCCGAAATGCACAACCAACACCACCGGATTCGTCGCATAGCTCCGCCTCGCAGCACATGGAAACCTCGGAACCGATTGCTGCTGAGGCTTTGAGCTCGTCATCGAGCGACGAGTATTTCTCTCCCCCGACGTCGCCAACACCTGTACGTCGGCAGGGGAGACGCCGGCCACCGACGTGCTTGGAGTCCAGAGGCCCGCCGGCCTCGAATAGGGCTCCCGCTGCCGGTGGTAATGTGCACCGCATACGATGGACTTCATCTATGAATGAAAACGTTATGCGGGCATATTTTGCGGCTACAGAGGGAGGAATTAACCTCACTGCGTACCGTGTTCGTATGCTGCCTTTGTTTCAGGTACTTGAGCCAACAGTCAACGTTTCGGCACAGCGGCTATCGGATCAAGTGCGAGCCATTCAACGCTGTCATATGTTGGATGATGCCGCACTTGGGAGACTTCGTTCAGAACTACAATGTAGCCACATCATCCCTCCTTCGTCTCAAACTAGTGAGGTTAATGAAATGTGTAATGCCACAGAACTTTCATCCAGAATATCCATTGACGAAGAACTGGATGATGTTGTTACAAGAGTAAGTACCCAGTACAATGACGAATTAAGGAGTACTTTGGAACGAACGATTAATGAGTATAGGTTTTCTGATCCTGAGTATCGTCCACATCTACCGCGGTTGCCTACGCATAAAAAGAATATAGCGCTGGTGTGTGCTTTGGACTCGGTTCTAGCAAGCTATTTTGATACTTGTATAGATTTAAGTGATGCACACTCAATTCTGTATTGTGCGGCTGTTGCGGTTTGTCGGGTAGCTGGTGTTAAATTTACACAAGTTGAATCAGCTATTCGACCAAAATCTGTTCCAGCTTGGCAATGCAGAATTGAGCGTCGTATCGCCGAGACTAGGGTGCTCATTGGCAAGCTGTGCTGCTTCAGGGCGGGTAATACACGCCCGAAAGTAATGCGTTTCGTGACTCGGGCATTCGCGGGTACTGATATTAGTCCTTGCGAATACTCTTTTCGGGTCACGGAACGTATTGACCACCTGAAGCAGAAAATTTATGCGTGGGCAAATCGTATACGACGATACAAGAAGAGAGTGGATCGCTATACTCAGAATCGTTCGTTCCAAAAAGATGAGAGGTGGGTGTATAGAAGATGGGAGCAGCCTGATTTTCGTGTGACTGATATGTGTCTACCTGATGCTGAAGCCACAAACACGTTTTGGCGAAGTATTTGGTCGGCACCTGTTAGTCATACAGAAGATGAGTGGATGCGGGATGTCAGATATTCATGTGAATCTATACAAACTATGGAACCAATATTAATAACATCTGATGACGTTGCCAGTGCAGTTCGTTCTTTACCCAATTGGAAGTCACCTGGGCCGGACGGACTGCACAATTTTTGGCTTAAATGGTTCCATAGTTCACATGACTGTTCGGCATCTCGCTTTCAAACATCACTTGAATCTGGGTTGCTGCCATCTTTTATGACTTCAGGCATCACTCACCTCCTTTATAAATCAGGTAGTACTACGGACCCTAAAAATTATAGACCAATTACTTGTTTACCTACGGTCTATAAGCTTCTCACGTCCATTTTGAGAGTGAAATTAAGAACTCACATTGAAAATAATACTATAATGTCCAACTCTCAAAACGGATGTAGAAGCGGGTCACGAGGTAGTAAGGAACTCCTTATTCTTGACATGGCCATTAATCAGCAGGTCCGCCGTAACCGAAGAAATCTGGCAACATGCTGGATTGATTACAAGAAGGCCTATGACTCTGTGCCTCATACGTGGTTGTTGAGGGTGCTAGAGTTGTATAAAGTTGATACAACTCTACGCACCTTCTTGAAGGCATGTATGGGGCAATGGAAAACGGCTCTTGTTTATCCAGGATGTCGTCAGGTTCTTGGGAATGGTGAACCTGTAAAGATCGAAAGGGGTATATTTCAGGGTGACAGTTTGAGTCCCTTATGGTTTTGTCTGGCACTGAATCCTCTCAGTACTTTACTGGAGAATTCAGGGCTGGGCTATCAGATTCGGAGAGGAGGTCAAGTTGTGTCGCATCTTCTTTACATGGATGATTTGAAATTATTTGCCTCCACCGAATCCCATTTGAATGAGTTACTAAAGGTCACTATAACCTTTAGTAAGTCAATAAAAATGGAGTTTGGTGTAGATAAGTGTGCTGTCATGCATGTTAAGAAGGGACGAATTGTGGAATCTGTAGGAGTACAACTTTCAGATTTCACAAAACTTAGGTCCCTTTCTGCGACTGAAACCTATAAATATCTGGGTATGTCGCAAGCATTGGGTATTACTGAGACTGACATGAAACGTTTGTTGCAGGATCGTTTCTTGGGCCGCCTGAAAAAGGTACTAAAAAGTCTTTTATCAGGCGGAAACAAGGTGCGCGCTATCAACGGGTGGGCCATGCCAGTCTTAGTATACTCCTTCGGCATACTTAGGTGGACTCAAACAGAGTTAGAATCCCTGGATAGGAAAGTCTGTTCGTTATTGACATCATATCGGATGCATCACCCGCGTTCGTCCATAATGAGGTTGTATATCCCACGGAAATGTGGAGGTCGCAGCTTTTTAAATGCCAAGACTTTGCATAATCGTGAGATATGCAACCTTAGAGAATATTTTCTTCGTACTGACGTGGGTATGCATAAGGGTATGGTGACAGTAGATAACGGACTGACCCCACTCGCTCTTGCCAAAGAGAACTGGCGCAAACCACTAATACTAAGTACTGACGATCGCAAGGAGATATGGCAGAGTAAGGAACTGCATGGACGGTTTTATCGGGCTTTACATAGGCCCGATGTAGATTTATTAGCATCTGTCTCCTGGCTACGGTTCGGTGATTTATTTGGCGAAACCGAGGGTTTTGTCTGTGCAATTACTGATGAAGTTGTAATGACGAATAACTATCGGAAGTATATTCTGAGAGATGGTACGGTTGACATATGTCGGGCATGCCACCTACCTGGTGAATCTCTTAGACATATAATATCTGGTTGTTCTCGTCTTGCCAACGGCGAGTATTTGCATAGGCACAACCAAGTAGCCAGGATTGTCCATCAGCAACTTGCACTGAAATATAACCTTGTCGATTCAGAGGTACCGTATTATAGGTATGTACCCGACCCAGTTCTAGAAAATGGTCGTGTCACATTATACTGGGACCGATCTATTATCACTGACAGGACTATTGTAGCCAATAAGCCTGATATAGTGGTAATAGATCGGTCAGAACGCCTCGCATTAATCGTTGATATAACCATTCCACATGACGAGAATCTCGTAAAAGCCGAAAAGGATAAAGAAATAAAATATTTGGACCTTGCTCACGAGATTGTCGACATGTGGGATGTGGATTCAGCGATTATTGTTCCGATAGTTGTATCGGCACATGGTCTGATCGCCAAGAGCCTTGAACAACATCTCAAGAGGCTCGCGTTAGGCAGTTGGGTCAAGGGCTTGATGCAAAAGGCGGTTCTACTGGGCACGGCACGTATTGTGCGGAAGTTTCTGTCTCTGCAGTCCTGACCACCGGTAGCTTGGTCCCTGTACCCGAGGCCGGTGGGATACTATTTTTTATATTTTTAAATAGATTTTTTTTATATAATGTATTTAAAAATGTAATTGATAAGTGTAATTGATGAATAAAGGAAATAATAATAAGTTTATTTATTTTCTCTCACATAAAATTAATACAAGGGTAATACTTAATTAAGGTAAAGAATAGTATTTATGTGAGAGACTGGCATCTGTACTAGGAGACCTGTGTGACAGATTAACAGCCTCTCCAGTCTCTGCACAAGTGATACACGGTAAGTACCTTCAGGCAATGCGAAAAGCCACTTATGTGATGTATGAGAATATACTAAACAAGCATGCGTTTGAGTGTGTGTGTGTGTGTGTGTGTGTGTGTGTTAGTGTGTGTGGGGGGGGGGGGGGTGGTGTGTGTGTAAGTGAGTATATGGCCATTTCAAGAAGTGAGCATATTAGGTGATTCATAGCACAACATCTAACAGATTCTCTGTATCTGAAAAGTTTAATGTTTTTAACCAATCAGAGATAGTTTCTTTACATTTGTGCTTTGTAAGAGGGCAAATTGTAAGAATCTTATTAATTTTATTATATAGATAAACGCTCATGAATCCGTAAAATCTCCCTGAGAAGCTAGTGTTCCACTGTTTCACAGGACAACAAACCTTATGTTTAAGTCGTTTGTCTATGTCAAGCTCAGGATTAAATTCTATTGAGGAATGCTTTTTGAGAATCACGTGTAAAATATAATTACCATTCATTCCCATTCTTTTTAAAATGGAATGGTAATTAGAAGAAACAAACGGTAATGATTTTTTATTGAGTCTGGATGACGTAGTAATGACAGAGGTGGTAATCTCCCCCATCGTGGAGGCCAGCGGCTGTCCCAGTGACCAGGCGAGAGCCAAAGCTAGACGTTTCGGCTTCACCGGTCACGTTCTTCAGCTGCCCAGTGTATAAAAAACAGCAGACAAACAGAACCTCCTCATTTGGACTTCCGAAAGACCAAAGTGTATCTCCTACAGTCCTGCGAAACTAGGTGCTACAGGTCACTGACCGGAGAAAGTATGTGGGGGTACAGTGCACAGTGACAGTGAAAGTTACCGTGAGGAACCATTGCTTCTGCTGCAGTTAGTCCTATCACAAAGCAAGCTCTTACCGCTGTCTGACCGCACTACTTTAGTTGCGTTACGTAGGGCTAAAGTACAGATCACCTCGAGATCAAGGCCTGTCAGGTATGGGAAGTGGTTGTTACCGGTCAAGAGCGGCCACGTTCACGACAGGATTGGGGAATGGAGGTTCATTAATGGACAAACTTTTCCGCATCCTACAGGTGAATCTAAACCACTGCTCTGCTGCTCAGGATCTCCTGTGCCAGAGAATTGCGGAGTGGACATTCGCCTACCGCAAGTAGTTATCAAGGAAGAAGGAAAACTCTTCTTTTACAACTGGTTGCGTAACATGATTGCGATGACTGATGAAATGAGAGGTCTATTAGGTTCTATAACGTGGTCACCGTTGCCAAGCCGTACTGGGTCTACTACGGGAGCCCAGTCACGATAGACAGCTTAGCTTTTTTTAGCTATGGGTGTTGACGCGGACACCTCGCGCCTTGCAATTATGGTTAGGAGCCGATGCTGTGTTGCAGCTGATTGCAGCGGAGTGGTTATTGTGGCCGCTTATTTCTCGCCAACCTGTAAGCAATTTCAATTCGAACTATGGCTCGCTGAGCAAGACGTCATTCTTACCGCATTTCGTTCCAGTCCTGGAAAATTTCAACCCCTGGGGTGGACACTTGAGGCTCCCGAAAAACCACTGGTAGGGGGAGAACTTCGGCGGTCTAGGTGGCCGATCCATGACCGGAAAAATGTAACCACCTGTGTGTGGCGTGTGTGACCCCTGATCGCACACGCCGCGTTCAGGGCTGGCATGTGGTGGAAGGAGGGGTCGTTATTCGTCCATAGTTATATTTAGTTTGACGATTCTCCTCCAACTAGCCACCCACTAGCTATCCTAAATACTTCGGCATACGTTGGGTTGTCAAACGCCTGAAACAAGGGCTCTCCGGGATGCAGCGGTCGTGCAGGCCTGATTCCCGGTGGAGATCACAATGTGCACGTAGCTTGCATATCCGCTATCGGTACACCAGGCACTGAGGCCCCAGTGACGAAGCACACGAGTGTTACAAGGGTGCCGAAAGGTCCCTCTAGGAGACCGTTAAACTGCTCAAGAAATTGGTCCGAAAATAGCTCCTAGAGAATCTGGAATGGTAAGGCCATCTGCTGGCCTAAACCCCAGCCAATGTTAGGAATTACGTCGAGAACGACGTGTCCGCAGTCACTAAAGTGAGCTATAGGTGATGCGGCTAAGCCCCGCAAGAGAATCACTCCGGATCCGATAGCATTCCGGGGTGAGTAAGACTGACTCCTGGATCTCAATGAACGTTGACTTTTAAGGTTTTGGCTCATCCTTCACTAAAGTTGTTGACTAAAGGTGTCGTATACGGGGAAATTGATCCTTATCCAAAACGAGGGCGGCTAGCGGCCTCGCCTTACGGCTATTGGTCGCTCGTATTGCTCGACGAGGTATGCAAGCTTTTTGAGCGTATCATTGCAGAGCACTACGTCGCATATCACAGTCATGGGGATCTTGTACATAAGCAGTTTGGTTTCAATGCTCCTCCGACGACGCTATCATGCGTGTCGAAGTCCTCGAGGAAGGAGCGTCATCACAGTGGAGGTAGTCATGGCGGTATCCCATGACATAGTCAACGCCTTGCCCTGGAAATCCTAAAGAAGACGCTCATTTTTATACAGTGCCTCCCTGCCTCTAGTGCATTGTCGGGGCTTATCTTTCCGAGAGAGCCATAGCTTACCAAAGCTAGGGCTGGCATGGCGAGAAGTGTTGTGTTTCCCGGGATCGGTCCTAGGACCACTTCTGTAAGGACCACGTCAGGTGTTACTCCAGTCCTGTGTCAAGGTTATTTTTCTAACCTTTGATTTTATTTCTAATTACCATTTTAATTTATTTCACTACCTTATCTCGAGATCTAATTACCGAATCTCGGAAATATCATTAACGTTTTTTAAAAAAAAAGAAACGTCAATAACTCTTAGCAGAAAAGAGTAATTGCTGGGCCTTTCATAAAATTCAGTTTCTATCATTAATTTCTTTCCGAAAAATTCATAAAAAAACATGAATATGTGCATTTATTTTTTTATTCTCCAAAACGTCAAATCTGCTCGAAATGAAATATTCGCCCATTTAACTTTATTATTTTTAAATGAATTGCCGCATTTTATTTATGTCAAGCACCACACGGACATTACATACTAAGAAACAATTCTTGAATTTACTAAATATCAGTAAAATGTGCAAAATTATGCAATAGATATTATTGTTTAGTCTTATGTTTTATTCTTTTAATATAAGTAATTTGTCTGGAAATAAATATTTGATTAGGCAGCTACTGAATTTAATGCATTTCAATTAAATAACAGATAAGATTAGATTTACCTTTTGAAATTGATTATAGAAATTTAAGTAGTTTAGAATTTAATTTTTAACTTTATTTTTATTTAGATTTTCCAATTTTAATTTTATTTTTGTACAGACTTATAAAAAAGAAGGATGATCTCAATTTCTCGACTCTACCGATTAGATACTCTAAGATATCTGAACCGATGTGAAAAAAACTTTCATGTTTTGGTTAAAAAAAAAAAATATGAAAATCACGTTTAAATTTTATCGAAATAAGTTGAGCGGTTTTTGGAAAATTAATATCTATAAAAAATATTCATCGATTCATGGTCAGTTATATTCCAGTCAATTAAAACAAAACCTGTAATGAATTTCTAAAACTTTCTCTAAAATCACTGAGCGTAAAGGTGAAAATAGTTGAAAAGTCGTTTCATAGTTTTTGAGTTGGTGGACACGATCGTGGACAAATTCACAAAATTAAAAAAATCGGATTATTTGTTTAAAAATTGCCAGTAAGCCCGAGGGGCATGTTATGAAGCATCTCTTTAATATACACGTGATGTCATAATGTTATTCTCATTTATTAATATCCAATAATTATTTATTCATCATATTCAATTTATTTTTTAAATTTTAGAGTATGTAATAAAAAAATAATAATTAATTAATATTATTTACTTCTTGTAGTTAATATCATTGATTTTTAATTGTTTTTGTGTTCACATTTATTGTGGATTTTATCTGAAATAAAGGATTATTATTATTATTATTATTAAAAAATATATTTCTAACCTATGGGTATTTTTATAGGTAAATGATTCAAATCTGTTTAATTTCCTGTTGGATATAGGCCTCTCTCAATTTAATTTCGGGAGTATTTTAGACCTTACTGTACCACACTGGCTTAACGTTTTGATATAGGGGGTTGTTTCAAGTTTACCTTCTCTTTACCATATTCTCGATAGTTAGCAACCGGTGCTCCACTGGCAGGTGAGGCAGGCTTCGACAACAATTTTTAAAATACTCTGACATAAAAAGCACATTAAAATCTTTTTCATTACATTTTTTGTCTATAAGTACTTACAAAAGTAAACAGTTTGTCTTGTCGTTACAAAATAGAGAAAATAAATATTATGTATTCGATAATATAACTAAAGTTATATAAAAACATATTGTACAGACTAAACCTTTGTACAAATTTAAAAGAATAAGGTAAAATATAGATTTATTTTCGATTCGATTCAGCTAAAATTATTATATTTAAATAAATAAATAAATATTGTGGGACACTTTTCACTAAGCGCCATCTAGCCCAAAGTAAGCTAATATTAGCTTGTGTTATGGGATCTAGATAACTGATAAACATACTTATATATTTCTAAATACATACATATTATACATAGGAAACACCCAAACTCCGAAACACACATTTGTGGATCACACAAATATTTGTTCCGACAAGGGAATCGAACCCGGGACCTCTTGCGTAGCAGTCGGATACACTCCCACCGCGCCACATAGGCAGTCATATATTTATCATTTCAGTTGATTGACGCCTACAATGGTCATAATAAGACTCCAAGGATCACCTAATACACTCCATATAGGGGTATTTTTAACCCCGTACATACAAATACACGTGTTAACCTGTGTTAATTACACGTTTTATTTTTAAGCTTTGTCGGTGTATACTCATATTTTCATTCTACTCGGGAATTCACGCGAAACAAAATTCTACCTACATATACCGACGTTGGCCACGGACGCTGCAACGCGTTCGAAACATCGGTGAATGTAAGTAGAATTTTGTTAAATACACATGTTAACCTTTGTTTGTGTATCGCTCTGTTTGTTTAATCAAAATACTTGTATTGTTCCACTTATTTAGTTTTAAATCTAACCGGTTTCACCTTACGGCATTTTCAAAGGTTAGTACATATTTAATGCATCTCGGATATCATTAAGTACAAGATCTGTGGCAAGTTCCACCAGTACCATCAATCAACAGCATAAACAGTACATCTTTTTTTTTTTTTTTTCTTTTTTTTTTTTACCACTGAGGTTGCAGACAAGCATACGGCCCACCTGATAGAAAGTGGTCACCGTAGCCTGAGGTGCAGCACTCGCGCTGCCGACCCTTTGTTGCACCAGCTTTAATTTTTTTTAATAGCCAATCAGCTCGGGATGGACGCTACAATCCACAGGTCCGATTGATACTTTGATAGTATGTCCAAGAAGTGGTATACTAGAGCTTACTACTGCCTTAAGTAGTCTGCGTGATGCCCAACTACCAGATCTACCTTCCTGACTTAAATTTTCACGAGAGTACAACCGTTTAGTTAGTAATAATTAAGACTAACAGTTTGTAGACGCAACGAAATAATCACTCATCAGATTTACAGGTTATCAGTGGATATTAAGGTGATAACCAGCAACTATCTCATGGTCATTATTATTCTTTATTGATATAACGTACTTTCATAGACAGAATAAAAAATGTTTGTTCATCGGTTAAAACAACATCCATACATGCATATAGTCACGCCTTAATACTTAAGAGGGTAGGTACTCAGCTTGTTTGCTACCTTGTGGTGACTTTTTCAAGCCGCCTTTTATTTGGCTTAACGACTGCAATGTTACTGAGAACCGGAACCAACGCCTTAACGTGGCTTCCAAAGCACGTAAACACACGAAAATTGAAATTAGCGTTGTTAGTTATAGAAAAGAAGAAAGAAATCACAAGATATACGTTTATATGTAATTAAATATATACATTACACAATCGAATAAAAGCACATAATTTTCGCCAAACATTCCCCATGTACAGACAAAGTATAAGCACACGTTTAACTAGTTGTATTTCGTCTCACGTAATAGATGGAAACGGACATCGGATTCCAGTCATATCAATTATTATATTTGTAGAATAATAAAAACTATAATTATTAAAATTTAATTTATATTCTAATATATCACGATTGTTTCAATCTTAATTGACTGAGGAGGCGAGCGAAGCGAGCCGACGAAGATTCCGTTATAACTACACTGGTACGGGAAAAATGCTATTGATGTCTGACCGTCCGTCCGTCCATTCAGTCTACAGGTCGCATTTTTCATCGGATTTGCATGCAACTTGGCATGGACAATCCTTGATGTTGACAACAACTTTTCGCGAGGGGTTTTTCGATCGGGGGGAAACGGAAGCAGGGGAGGGAAAATGGTCCCGTAGTGGTTGGCAAGAGCACTCAAAACGAAAAAAAGTTATGTTGATTTTGATTAAATTGTTAAATAAAAGAGAAAAAGAAAATTACTCTTAAGTCCACGGTTCACAGGGAAGAAAACGAAGAAGAAGGGATTAAAACCATCAATGATAGAATTAGAACTATCATTCATAGAATTAAAAACTAATTTTATTCGAATAATTAAATACTAGTGGTTCTGTGAACCGTTAATCCCGGCTATTGCCAGGGTACGCTTTCCTAATAAGCTTACTCAACTTTACCCGATCTTTAACATCCTTTTCAGTCAGGCCATTGCCTCTCATGTCGGACTTGACGACATCCCGCCAGCGCTTTCGAGGGCGACCAGTAGCTACTCCATATACCTCCTTGTTATCCGGACAGTTCGACCTTTGCCAATTTTTTAAATAAACTCTTCTTCCGAGTCGCCTCCTGCACCCCGTCATCCTACCACTACGTCTCCCTGCCTATGGTGCGGCCACCACGAGAAGTGCCAAGGACGCGCTTACCTGCAGTGGCGATTGCTGAATGGACGCATGCAGAGCACTGATCTCGAGATGCTTGACCTACACGATGAAGTCCGACATCACATAGTGCGAGGTTAGCGTTTTACGATCACTTTCTTTTTTGGCACCACCACAATGTCCAGGACAAGAAGGCGGTGTTGATCCGTTAGGCTTTCGCCTGGGAAGAAGTTGTAGTTTGTAACCTTGCCAATGTGGCACCGTCGCACCAGCAGGTAATCAAATAGATTACTTTATAGATTAACCTAGGGTTGAGTAGGTACCAACACGGTACGTAATAAGATGCTGGGACTTCTTCTGAAAGAATATGTTCGCGATGGCTAAGTCAGACACAACGCAGGTCCTGAGTATACTGACTTCCTCTGGATTTACGTGGCCATAATTAAAACCACGGTGAATTCATCCGTGCTCATCAGCAAACTAGCTAACGTCACGTTGAAATCCCCCTTAACCAAAACTTCTTTGGAATTTAGAATAGCGCGTCATACGTTCTCGAACTTATCCCAGAAGGCCTCCTTTTCAGACTTACAGCAACCGGTTTGAGGAGCATAGCGCTGATTAGGTCGTCGACCCTTCGATCAGCCCCTTACTCGCATCAACCGGTGGCTATATCGGGCTACTACAAGGAGGCTTTCCTGAAGGTCCCCAGACAGCACTACGGCAACTCCTACGTACTCCAGGTGATCCGGCGTACACTAGCCGGTACCCCCACCCGATGACAAGGGACTTATTCCCCTTTCAGCGCGTCTTCTGAGAGAAGGTGCATTGGACCCGACGCTTCGCAAGTACGTCCGCGAGTTCTCAGTAACGTCCGGTTAGGGAGCCAATGGCTAAGCGGAACTTTCTTTTGGATACTAACTTCTTTGGCCGTGTCCCTAATTGACACGAAAGCCCTAGCCCACTTGTCGCAAGTTTAGGGTGATGTGCCTGAGCGACGTTGTGCGGCGACGCCCTAGCTCGAGTACCCTTTCTTAACTTGTCCTTGTCCATATTAGTATTTGACTGAAGTTGTTTTTACGTAGGGCGAACAGCCGTCTGACCCTCACAACTCTATAGTAGTGGTTCTGTGAACCGTAGACTTCGGAGTAAATTGAGGGAAAAGGCCTAATTTTTCCTCCCTAGCCTCCATTTCCCCTCCTCTGCCGCCATTCCCCCTCCCCGCCGTCGGCTTGCTTCGCTTGCCTCCTTAGTCAAAGAGGGAAACCAGGCTCGCCAGAAACTCGTCCGTTGGACAGCAGGGTGCACCGCTAGTAGGTAAGGTTGGCTTGGGTCCTAAAGAAGTAAACAGCCCATACACCCCTGGTTATTTCCAATCACTTCATCAATGGTTATTATGATTAAATTAATATTTCTAACCTCTACATAGGATTACATAACTTTTAGATAAGTATTATTAGTGACATTTCTAAACTAAACACAATAGTTGCTGCAAATCAATGATCGACCTAAATACTAATCTCTACAACAGGTTGTCCAAAAATAAAATCATTTATGACTTAAAAATGCAGCAAATTAATATATTATTTCAAGAAAAACAGTAACAGCATCTAAAGTACGTTTGCACAATAGCTTGTTTTCCATTATACGCGTCGGAAACACGGAGGTTAAAGTCAACTTCGTTATAGATGAATTTGCGTGCCATCGACGCAAACAAGAGCAGGGTCTGTTAGCTTTTTATTTTCTTCGGTAATTGGATCCTATGACACCGCAGGGGCTTCGTGCTCAGCTCTTGTTTGTACTTATCTTAGCGTTACACAATACCTAAATTAGAATGCACTTTTAATGATATTTTCATTAGCCAATTTTGCTTGGCACCAAACAAAGAACTAAGTACCTAGCACGTACGTAATACTTTATTTAAATTGATAGTTAAGAGATTTAAACAATAATTGTCACATTGAATAGGTTATTTTTGGCTTTTTAGTGCTGTAGATTTTTGTTTGAAGTCTGTTTTAACTTGTTTTAAAAAATATTTATTTGAGAAGCGCTCGTGGCCCCGTCAACTTAGTGTTCTGTAAACGAGCACTGAGTTACGCAACATTTACTATGGCTGGTCCTGGAATGGGTTACCATTTTGTGGCATTGACATTTACAAGCGTTTCCGTGCTTTGGAAGGCACGTTAGGCCTTTTGGTCCCGGTTGCCAGTAAATTGGCAGTCGTTAAGTAAAGTTGAAGGCCTTATGGACGGCGGAAGAATAGAAATAACTAATGGTTTCAGGCGTTATACTAGTTATACGGCAGAAATCCATCATAGAACAATAATAAGGAGAGGTAGGAGAAAAATAAACTTTCGATATATCAATCCCAGCACACAAAATATAAGAATAACCTCAATCAATTGTAACGGAGAAATGTGGAATCGAAAAGGCAAGGAATGTAAGAGAAGTAGTTGATACTCTCACCCTCCAAATGGTTGATAACGAGCAATACTCCACTTTACAACGTGAAATTAAGTCGACACGTATTTCCTCTTCACACGAACCATCCTCAAGACTGCTTAGCAGCAAATGGGGCATGCAAGTTTTGCCTCGCCTCTTAGAACACAACGATAGATTAAAAAAGATATATTAGTTCTTAGTCCACAGTATAAATTATAACTTGTTTAGTACTTGAACTAGTCAAACCTATCTTTTAGGATAAGAGTAATAACTACTAATACTCTTATCCTAGAGAGTTCACATTTAACAAATAAAGATTGCCTAGTGTTATTGGTTTGGAGCCTAGGGTTGTTTGTTTAGATTCTAGGAAGTCTCATGTTTCTTTTTCACAGACTATTATCAAAGTTGAGTAATTGGGCTTCAAAGCATACATAAATTGTTATATTACATAATCCGTTCGACATTTCCACATTCTAGATACATGAGCCTCTTATCAACCGACAATGTTCCAAATAATTTCTCTGTCGATTTTACGTAGATTATATTCTCCCTTAATTACAATATTTGCTCCATCCCATGCTGAAATGAGGAAATATGTCATTTCAACACGAGATGGAGTAAACGTTTTAGACTGCTTGCATGCATGTGAAATAATTACTATACACCGTCAGGTTGAGGTTATATTAGAATTTTAGAATCGACCTCACAACGTTTCGGTTTAAAATTAAAAATTAGAAGAGACATTGATAATGGCATAATTCAAAATTGGCAGAAGTTTGGTTTTATTTGCTAGATTCTTAAGGGATTTTGTAATCCCGTGAAATATACTCGGTCTTTAAAATATACGCACTTTAAAGAAACACATTACCTTATGAAAGACCTAGTTGACGACCGCGGCTCTGCACACGTAATTAATTTTCCCGTTTCCTTTTCCCACAGGAACTTGTTTCCGGGATAAAAAGTAGTCTATATGTTATTCTGATTTGTAAGCTACATTATTGTAAAGTTTTATCGAAATCCATTCAGTAGATTTTGCGTGAAAAAGTAACAAACATCCATTCTTACAAACTTTCGCGTTATATATTAGTAGGATGTCATATCGGTGAATATTATGAACCGTGTCATAAGTTTCTAATCTTCGAACTTTTATGTACGTACATACATACATATTGTCAAGCCATTATCCCCGAAGGGGTAGGCAGAGGCATATTAAACGCCTACATTTCACCGTATGCATTTTTGTTTCACGTAACAGGTGGTGAGCTCATTGCCGTGTTGAAATGGACAGGCGCAGGCTGCGGCGACCAGCTGTTGATATTTTTAAGCCGCCATTAGGCCTTCAACTTGGCTTAACGACTGCCGTTTTATTGGCAACCAGGACCAACGGCATAACATGCACGGAACTGGGGTGGGTCCAAAAGGCCTTTTAGTGAGGTGGTAACAAAAAGGTTTAAAGGTCTTATGTGCTAGACACTAATTAGCACGACCAATTAATGTCCTGGTAGTCTCGGACTCAACTTTTATGTATTAGTGTTTATATCGTATTTATTTAATAAAAATGTACACTGTACATTAATCATTCTGGAAGAGCTATTTTAAATAATTAATAACTCATAAACTTTATACACTAATAAATAAATAAACAAATATTGGGGGAATGTTTTTACCCAGCACCATCTTTCCTATATTAAGCTAATATAAGCTTTATTATAACATTAAAGAATTGAACCACGTTTGCCATGAACGAACCGCATTGATGTAAGTAAGTTTTCGTCTATTGTTTCGTTATACTTACTATCAATCAATCAATCAAGTTCTGTCGTCAAAGCGTATGGGAACTTGCAGCTGGCGGAGAAAACGAGTTCAGAATTTCCGCTCCTGATTCTCGTCAGTTCGTTTATGGACGCAGTTTTTATCTTTCTTTAAAGAAGGGGTTTCTGCTGTCGTACCATAAATATTGTGAAATTAATTATGGTTCTGTATGCATTATCTGATTAATGTACTTACGTATACACATGAATCTTAATGTGTTTATGTACAAAGTTAATTATAGTCTACTAGAAATTACGCTTTGCAATTTTAATTGTGTCAGTTTCAACTTAAAATAAATATTATTACTGATATATATATTCTACTTTGGCTTGGATTCATCTTTTTAATATGAAATACTGTTTAAACCATTTCACATGTGGTGTAAAAAAAAGAAAAGAAGCACTCGAGGCCCCGCGGTCGCAGTGTTCTGTAAACGATCACTGAGTTACGCAACTTTCACTATGGCTGGTCCTCGGATGGGTGACCACTTTGTGGCATTTACATTTGCGAGCGTTTCCGTGCTTCGGAAGGCACGTTATGCCGTTGGTCGCGGTTGCCAGTAACATGGCAGTCGTTAAGTCAAGTTAAAGGCTTTATGGGCGGCTTAAAAACTTTCACCAGCAGGTAGTCACAACCTGCGTCTGTCTAATTCAATACGGCAATGGGCTCACCACCTGTGGCGTGGGATAGGAATACACATGGTGAAAAGTAGGCATATAATATGCCTCTGCCACCCCTTCGGGGATAAGGCGTGATAGATGAGATAAGTAAACATAACTTATAACTTTGCCAATACGCATTGGCGGCATTGTTTTGAATGATCACTTCATTTTTAGATAATACAACCAAAACCAATAGGATTGATACTTCCAATTCAGAGTTGAAGAACCGCTTTAAAACGATTTCGTGAGCCTTAGTGGTAGTAGTGCCTAAAGAAGCAACCTATAAACAAAGTAATTGTTTAGTTTTATTAAAATTAATCCAATAGTTTTTATATAGAATTAACATACATTCATTCTCACATACTTTCCTAATTAGTAGGCATTCCTAATAAGCAAGGTAGATCACAGTTTTATATATTTTGAATTTAATGACAAGCTCGCACGTCAACACTTGATCTTTAAAAAGACATTCAAAACATAATTATAAATGTCGACGCGATTTTCAGTCTACGCTTTGAAATTATAAAACTCGACACTCTGTGATCTGAATATTGAAAAGTATTTTTGTAGTATTATTTTCTTTCCTTTGCTTTATGATAAACAAGACGCCTACGCTTGGCTGCTGTTTCATTACTTTACAAAAAATATTTTTATCTTTGTAAAGAAGGTTCTTAACAAAATATTTATTTATGTCACTGAAGCAAGGATAACTTATGTGTTGATCATAGTTAACTTATTGTATTGAAAATAACGACTCTCAAGCTCATCTTGTAGATAATTCTACTGGAATTTCATGCAAGGGTGTAAAACAAGAAGAAGAAAAATATCATTATTCCGACATATCTTTATTCCAACCCTAAATTCTTATACAACTAACCATTCTATTTCCGATTCGTCAATTTAATAGCAAATACATGTAAGATGTATGCCAAAGGGCTATTAGATCAAAGTGTTATAATGAAGTGTTAGTAACGCTAGTCTTTTTAACTTAAGCAGTACCCCGGGTTAAATTGTAATCTGGATTCTCTTTAGATTGTATCCTTTTGTCTAAATAAGTTATAAATTATTGTTCGCACGAGCTGTGGGAAGACCTTAACATATAAAAAAAACCATAGTATACAAAGAAACCTACTGTGAGTAGTACCTACTTTTCAATAACTATGAGCAGGATAATTTAATTAATGAATACGCCATTCAAATGACTACTTAGTCATACTTAGTAATATTTGTTTTGAATGGGATGATTTTATGACCAAGATCAGAAAACTTACAAAAAGCCTGGGCTCCTAAAGTCTTAGAAGTGGTTAGAATATCTTGTAAATAGTATACTAGTTCTGCCCCGTGGCACCCGTGACAGGGTTGGAATCCCTTCTGCATCCATTATACTAAAAATTCCTGTAGATTATTACTATTATGTATGAAACTTTGCCAATTGAAAATTATGATTACGATCCTGGGTAGTCGCTCGATGAATGTGCTATCTAACACAATTTTTCTTTTCAATTTGAAGTAGAAGTTACAGATATTACAGCGTTAACGAAACAAACATACAAAGATTTGGTTTGAAAACGCGTAAAACTTAAAAAACGCTATAATAAACACTAGCGATAATGTTACTTATAAAAAGTTTATCTATACCGTCATTTTTGATAAATTCTACACTCTGAAAATATGGTGATGAGCAGTTCGATAATGCTTAGAATCCTTCTGTTCATATTTAAAAAAAGTTATTATATTTTATACTAGGTGACCCCGATCCCGTAGTAACGTGATGGTATATTATATAGCCTATAGCCTTCCTCGATAAATAGACTATCTAACACAAAACGAACTTTACAAATCCGACAAGTATTGCCTCAGATTAGCGCATTAAACAAACAAACAAATAAAATCTTCAGCTTTATAATATTAGTATAGATTTGTAACAAGATTAAGTGAGAAGAGTGTCAAGTATCGCAACTTAATGGAGATTAATGATGATACGGACCGTGTAGGTACCTACCTTCTCGTACATATGAAAATGCAAAGGAACTTTCACTATAATTTGGCTGCTAGAAGCAGCTATAGTTTGGAAATAGATTTTCGGCATGATTAGAAGCAACTGGTGTCTGAGCTAATCTTCCTGCATCGATGTCTTGTCCATTAATCAGCAAATAAGGTCCCTTTGGGCCCCATAGATCTTGTTGGGACCTCATACACCAGTAATTTTGAGCTCTATTTGAAAAACCGTAAATTTACTCTTAATAAATATATTTATCAAGAAGCATGTTCCTTTTTTGACCCAACAGGATATGTGTGTCTCACAAGGAAACTGAGTTGTTGTCGCCTGCTTTTTAGAACTTGAAGTTATTAAAGTAAGACTGTTTTCTCATTTCGTGGATAAACTTTTAATGCGGTACAAAACATTTTATTGATGATTTTAAGTACCTAAACATAAAATAGGTAGGTGCTTTATTTATGTGAAAAGTTCCGAACAACAACATTGTTGGAGTACCTTTATCTGTGACTACCCTTAACGTGCCTTGTTGTGTTTATTCAAAGTTAGAGTTAAGCTTATTAACTTGTTTTCATAGCTTGAACTAGGTCTTCAATGTCTACGAGCCTCTTGTACTCGTAGCAATCATTTTCTCAATCATCATCTGATCAATTGATATTGCTTAGCCGCAAGGCTTTCTATACAATATCAATTGATCTGCACTCATACATGTATGAATGTAACAAGGCCCGAGAAGATTTTCGGAGGATCTGCTGATTACGATGGGACGTGAGAGGGCTAAGGCTAAAACTCCAGCGAAAGATATTAAAAGTAAACGTTACTGCGAAATCCTCATTACAATGAAGAACAATGCAGAATCGTTTACTGAAATTAGCTCTATTCTCCTATTATCATATTGTTTGTAGTCGGTCGCATTGAGCCACTAAACTGGTGTATGTGCCATTAGGGTGAATGCAAGCGCATTGAGCTACTGGTCGATTTAGAAACAAAGCCCTTAATACCGCCAGCTGTGCCGGCTGATAGCCTCAGCGGGTGAACACCGTAGGGGATTCTACTCTTAGAATTCTCTAGTTTGTTTCTTTCTTGTTATTTTCAAATAAAAAATAAGATTTTCAATTAACTTTCTTATGAAATACATACATACATGCATATTGGCACGCCTTTATCCCTGAAGGGGTAGGCAGAGGCATACTATACGCCCACATTTCAAAAGTTTGGTGAGCCCATTTCCGTAAGTGCCGTAAGTGCTTATGAAATATAGTAAATATAATGGAGTTTTAAGACTTTCGACTCTACCCGAGAGCAACACGTGAGTGTGTATTTTTTTAAAAACTAGACTATTTGAAGTTTTCACTTGTATGTGCATAGTTATGTTTTTTTTTCAGAATTTGATATCACATAGTTTGTTGACTATCACATTGAAATTCAATTACATATAGTCATATTTTCAGTGATACTCATAATTTAATTCATCACACACTGAAATTATCAATATAGGTCCGCGCATTCCATCTCAACAAACACGATATCTTACAAGATACGTTTTATCATATCTAATCTTAATATTTGAGCTACCAAACTGCAACTTCACCGTTGCAGTGAAGACTTTATACCAAATCTTTCTATCAGTCATGACTGTCTTTCATAATGACAACCAGTCGAGTGCATGTCGGGAATAAATAAATTTATCTTTATTTATGCCCGACATGCACACTATGAGTGGTCCAGTACAATGTAGGATTCTGCCAATTTGTACGTAGTATTCTCTTTCAAAATTTTTTACTTCGAAAATTACTTTATTTATTTATTTATTTAATCTTGTTGGAGGTTCAACAGCTTATAAACAGGATAACAAATATCAAATAAACAACATGAAGCCAATAACAGGTCCTCACAAATAAACTACAGTTTTAAATTTAGAGAGTGAACTAAGACTAATGATAATGACTAATATGTACATAATACATCAAAATAGATAACTTTTAGTTTTTCATGTGCTCAAAAAAATCTAGACTAAGTAATTTCTTAACAGATGTTATACTAACATTAAATATATCAAATCCGTACTTATTTATATATTATATAAATAAGCACGGATATTTATATTTACTTAATAAATTATTGGAATTACATCCTCTACACAAGAAAGTACACTCCCGGACTCTTGAATAGAGCCACCTTACATTCCCGGGCCTAAAAGCCCAATACACAAAAAATATACAATATAACAAAAAAGTTTTTATGCTTTTTTAATGCTGGCATATTTCATCGTCTTTCCCGTATGTATTATTCCAAATTTGAATTTAGTAATTTAAAATAAAGAACAAAAGCCAAGGTTGGTCACTGATTTGAAAAAAATAATGTCTGTTGAAAGTTGCTTTTGAAGCAATTTAATGTCGATTTGGTTTGATTTTCGCAATTGTTGTTAACCAAAGTTTAGTTTAGTTATTTTTCTATAATTTAAATCGTTTTTGGCTATAAAATTATGGATACTTCACCTGAAGTAGCCGCGCAAGCTGTAGCAAGCACTTCTGTCCTAAGTCAGCGAGATGTGAGTTCATAACTTCACATAAGTCGTTCCGCTGTTCAAAGAGTGTACCACCGATACCTGGAGACTGGCGGCTTCTTTCGGCGAACAGGAGGACCTCGTTACCGAGTGACAACGGCGAGACAATATCAATACATTGTCACTACTAGCTTACGAAATCGACGCCTTAACTCTGTTCAGATACAAGAACAGCTCAGGGACTTTCACGGAGTGGCTGTAAGTGCTCTGACCGTTAGAAGGCACAATGAACGTGGTTTAAAGCCCCATAAGCCAGCCAATGGACCCAAATTGACACGAGCACACCGAATAGCCCGTCTAGAGTTTGCGCGCGAACATCTAAATTGGACTCGACATCAATGGAGCCAGGTTCTCTTCACAGATGAGTCCAAGATAATGCTATACGGTCATGACGGAAGGAGTAAGGTGTACCGAAGACAGAACGAGCGTTTCGCGCAATGCTGTATTGACGAGAAAGTGAGTTCTGGTGGAGGATCATGGACAGTCTGGGGAGGAATCTCTATGGAAGGCAAAACTGAGCTAGAGGTAGTGACGGGACCACGACTGCCGCTCCTAGATGGCCATAGATACATTCGCCAATGTTTAGAGAACCACGTGATGATATATGCTGGATTTATTGGCCAAGATTTCGTTTTAATGCATGATAATGCAAGGGCCCATACTGCGGGAATCGTCAGGGACTACTTAAATGACATTGGTATCACTGTTATGAGATGGCCAGCGCGATGTCCTGATATGAATCCTATAGAGCATCTATGGGATGAGCTAAAGAGGCGTGTTCGAGCTCATCATCCTGCCCCGCAAACCATGCAGGAGCTCAAAAATGTAATTTTGGAAGAATGAGAGGACATTCCTCAACATGTCATAACGACATTGATTAATTCTATGCCAAACCGTATGAGAGCTGTCATAAATGCACTGGGAGGCAATACAAGTTACTAAATAAACATTTTTTTTCATGTAAAACATGTCTTTATTTAAAAATCGATTAGATTTTTATCCTTGAAAACAGCAAATATGGACTTGTTTCAACGTAACTCGACTTTTTTAATAAACTGTAGTTCAAATTTAGAACAGTGGCACTCTAAATGAATGATGAGTATACCAGCTCCAAAACTGCATAAAAACATTTTCCTTCTACATATATCTTTTATAAGTTACAGTACTCCAAACCAAAATAATCAAGGTGGCTCGATTTAGGTGTCCGGGAGTGTATTTAGTCGGTAGTTCGTCGACGCAAATGGTACGCACGGGGCGCACAATGGCGCGAAACTTAGACAGGTGCATGGATGCCAATCTTAGAAAGCAGGTAAGGGCTATCAACCCGATTGCATAAAATCTTAAGTAAGAACATTGCATCAGTGATTTCCCGCCTTTTGGTCAGAGGAAGGAGATGAAATTTAGCACATAACTTATGATAGTTCTCTGACCTATAGATTGTCTTAGTACGATAACAGAGATATCGAATAAACTCCCTCTGGATACCCTCCAGTCTGTCTACATACCTGCTATATCTGGGTTTCCATACCTCTGACCCACATTCTAACTTAGTACGGACATACGCACAATATAATATTTTAAATGACTTCACTTCCTTGAAAGTAGATGATGCACGCATAATGAAACCCGGGGCTTGGGACGCCTTTTCAACCATACTATCAATATTTTTGTAGAAGAGCAGCTTTCTAATAGACGAGTGACTGAAGAAATACTGTTATTACACATTTAATAATTTTATCCAAATTGGTCCAGAAGCTGGAGCATGTGGAAGTAACAAACATTAAAACAGTTGGTAGCTACTTACAATCTTTCGCGCTTTTAATATTATATTCCTGATTATTGTGAACCTATATATAATTATGTTGTATATAACATACGTAAGTATACATATAAACAGATTGTCACGCCTTTATCCCCGAAGGGGTAGGCAGAGGCATATTAAATGCCCACATTTCACCCTAAGCATTTTTTCCCACGTAACAGGTGGTGAGCCTATTGCCGTGTTGAAATGGACAGTGGAAATGGCTGCGGCGACCTGCTGTTGAAGCTGCTGTGTCTTCCGAAGCACGGAAATGGGGTGAGTATAAAGGGCCGAATAAATTTAATAAACTGTGTCTATTTTAGATGTTAAATTTGGAAGAAATTTTAAACCCGTTGTCCTTTTTAGTGAGGTGGTAACAAAAAGGCTAAAAGGTCTTATGTGCTAGATACTAATTAGCACGACCAATTAAAGTCCTGGTAGTCTCGGACTCAATACGTAAGTATATAGGTAAAATAAGTCAAAACCTTTAACCAACTTTCTCCATCCTTGCCAGTTGTATTGCTTCCTGTACTTAATACGTGTAGTTTAATTTTATTAACCTATTACAATAAAGTGTAAAATTAATTTTTCTAGCATGAATATTGGAAGTATGGAATAATACAAGTGATATGTGCGGTTATAAACCACACATATCGTTTAGGTATTCTTCCAGTTACTGGGAGCAATTTATCAGTTTAGCAATGGTTTAGCACTTCGCCAACACAGGATTTCTTATCGCAAATGGGTCAGATTAGTTCACATCACGTTTTTATCTCAACCCATCTAGATTTTTAACACGCGATTTATCGAGTATTTCCCCCAGGACATAGCTGCGTAGGTGGACAAGTTAATCGTCCAGCAATCGGGTGTTTGATGACGTGGTCGTTAAATACGGCGGCTTTGTTAGTGTAACCTCTATAGATAGAAAACATTTTCGTAAATTTGTTTTTTTGCATGTACCTATGAAACGATAATAATCTGCATGTAGCAAAAGAAGTATGCATGGATCGCGAACACCTTGGAAATTTGCCCTCTTTGACCCCCCGTCAGTTATAGCTTGAGGATAGTTAGACAGATTTTCAGATATCACATTCTCCGGTATTGGCTGCCTATGTGGCGCAACGGTTGTATACTCCCATAAGTATTTGTGTGGTTCACAACTTTTTTTCCGAATTCAGTATTCTCCACCAATAATAGTTGTATATTTAGAAATATATACGTATTTTCATAACAAAACAAACAAAAATGATCTATATTCATTTAGGTCACATTAAGTCACATAGTAACACTTGAACGTTATTATGAATGATTGTACATTTACTGCCAGTTTGTTATATGCGGTAGACCCTTGGGGTAAGAATCTGGCAAGGAATCTTACAGCCACTTTTTTTCAATTGCCGATAAGTATTTACAAATTGTTTTAATACATTAAAATCATTGTAAGTCAATATAACAAAAGAATATGATAAACAATAAAAAAAATGCACAGCGGGGGATAATAAAGGTCATTAAATTGTAACAATTTAATAACCTAAAGTATCGTTTTATGTAACTCAGTTCCACGTTTCTGTATTATTTAAATAATCACTCGTACTGTAATAACCTTTTCTTAATAAGTGACTCTTAATAACAATTTAACGATTCGTCAAAGGTAGCTTCAGTCTATCCTAGATCACAAGCATTATTTTTTTGTTGCTGACACGGGGAATGCCTTCAGGCTCTTAGCTACCTGATCATGACATCTCTACCCTGCTGTGGGGATGCGTGCTGCTCTAGGACGTAGGTCCATCTTATGCTTTGTGCAGCTTTTTTTGAGAATTCCGGCTCTGAATAGGAGCCAGATTATCCACCAAAACCACCGTAGTGTTCAGCCTCACACCATAAGCCAAAGGTTAATTCACTTCTATCCGCCAAAGGGTCACACCGGTCGGTATGTGACTCTCCGCGGGGTCCAGATGTCCGTTCCCCAACACCAACATGTAATTTCTACTACAAATAAATATTTACATATTAGACAAAAAGTGATATGGTTATGGAACGTAATTTCCAATTTAAAATAAACATTTAAAACTTTTTTTCTTACAAACGTTTATGATGTGGTTACGTTTATATCATTAAAAGACAATATTACGTTACTTTGTGTCATCATGTCATCATCACGGTTCATGAGCAATGACAATGTACGGCAATGACAATTACCGTTGACGTCGTTAAATAATGACATTCAGGAAAGCAGAAAATATATAAACTCACTTGTTTATTTTTGCAGAAAGGTTACTAGGTACTACTCATGTACACTCTAAACCATATTCCACTCTGATTCAGTGGCAAGATGTATGAGTGGATTTTATGTTATTAACTAACTTACTAACTATCTTCACGCTGTATCCCTGACGGGGTAGCCAAAGAGATAAGATCGCCAGGCTTCGCGATCCATGCTGATGATGATTCATTAACCGGTTAATGAATCTCTCCAAATACTTATGACTTTTCCATTTTTAAGCAGACTGTCTTTATTTGTAAGTCTTCGATTACCCTGACTCCTCCTACCCTCTGCTTTCGCACAATATAATTCTTCGTCAATCGTTCCTTACTCATGTGATTTCATGTTATTCTGTGATTTAAGTCAAACAATAGGCTACTCCAGAAACAATTAGATTAGGTTGACCTTATAATTGTTTGCCCCTCGGTACTATAAAACTAAAGAAGTCAAAATAAATAGAGGACCTACTCGCTTATACTAGCTTAACCTTGAATGTACACTTCGAACCTTCTTTATAGATAAGGGGAAAAGCAAGAATTATATTTAACAAAATAGGTCCCTAACTACGATATAATAAAGGGATGGACGATGGAATCTTAATGCTCTGTACATTAGTATTCCGTCGAAGTCAGATTGAATGTCTCTTGAGAATTTCGCTAATGCAGGAGTTTAAGATGGGTTTCACGTTTTATCAAGTTTGAAGTGAATGTTCACGACAGCTCTAAAATGTTTCATGTGATGTATTCCTGTTTCAAATACTTACTTACTCGTAATTTTTTAAAGTTTTCTTATAATTTCTGTGGAATTCTGGGTTATAGTATGTAAATTTTATCGATTTGATGGATTGAGAAAAATAATACAATGTTTAATGCACTAAAAATTTACACTTCGTGGATTGTAAGAGACAATTTTGAAATGCAATTAGTATACTTACATAACTAATTGAATCAGGCGTTACATGGCGGAAAACCATTTTAAAAAATCTATAATTATTTTTGTTTTTAAATGTTATTTTTGCAATATTCCGCTTTTTTAGAATGTCGTACGATGTCGACACGTGTTTCGCCTACACACGAGGCATTATCAAGACTGTTTGGCAGCAAAAGTACTTACGCGTTCACCTCAACCTTTTATAGTTCGAACGCAACAAAGATGTAGACTTCTAGTTGTTTTGTCTATTTTTGAATAAACTAAGCAAAACCGAAGTGTGGAAGTCTGTTTGTTCGTTCAGCAAAGTACACCCGTCCCGTTTTATAATTTCTAACTGCTCTAATACGGACATTTTTAGACCCTTTTCACATAAATGTAATATTTCAAAACTGTTGTTATCATTCAAAATATGCCCGGTGTCCAGCAAATGCTTCGCGAAATATGATTTATCTGTGTGACCGTTTCGGAATGCTCCTAGGTGTTCCTTATATCTGGTATCAAAGGAACGACCTGTTTGGCCTATATAAACATTGCTACAACCATCACATTTCAACTTATAAATACCGGATTTTTTGCTATTACTAATACTATCTTTACCATTACATAATGTTTTTAAGGTATTTTGAAGTCTATAGGCCGAGAAAACATTATTTTCCTTAAGTACCCTCGCCACACGCTGTGTGATACGCCCAAAGTATGGGAGACAAGAAGTATACTTTTTGGTTTCTTTAGTTGATGGGTACAAAAGGAGCTTAACCATTTTATTTTGCTTTTTTTAATAAAAGTGAGTGTATTAATTTTGAGCTATAGCCGTTAGATTGTGCAATGCAACAAATTATATTCAATTCCTTGCCAAATGCCTCTCCGCTTAATGGAACATAGTGCTTCGTTTTCAAAATAATGAGGAGGTACAACGTTGCAGTCACCCTAGAGTTAAAAATCTTTCGAATATTCAGTTTTCTACGAACGAAATGTCACTCCTGGAAAAGGGTTTAAAATATAGTATACCAAAACCGGTTGCTACAAGGTCCAAAGAGACACTGGTAGTGGATACCGAGGTAGCAATCGTTAGGAATAAAAAGGACAATTTAGTTAAAAGTCTGGCGGCTCACCAGATAAAATCATATAAGTCCACAGGTTTTCATAGCTCGGAAATAACAAACATTAAATCAATACACCAAAAACTTGTCACCAATAATTTAGTCATTAATAAAGCTGATAAAGGTAACACTATAGTGATTATGCCCAGAGCTGAATACACCAGCAAAGCGAATGACATCATTCTGACAGATGAATTTCAGCGCCTGGGTTCCGATCCAACTTTGAAGTATCACGCAGAGCTAACTCTGTATAAAAGCAGCAAAATACCTTTTTCCAGAAGATTCGCCGTTACTTCGGACCTTAATACCTATGAATCCACAATGTCCACTACTTTACGGGTTACCAAAAATTCATAAAGACAATGTACCTATCCGACCTGTAGTCTCGTATATAAACGCGCCCACTTATAAATTAGCCAAGTACCTCAATTCACTTATTAAGGAAAAGACCGGTTTCAATCCAAAATATTGTTTACGTAACACTTACGATTTGATTCAAAAAATAAAAGACATCGAGTTGCCGCGTAATTCAATATTGGTATCGTTGGACGTAGATAGTTTGTTTACAAACGTTCCTTATATGGAATGCTTAAAAATCATAAAAAATATGTTGCAAATTAAAAAATTACATCCAGAACAAATTATTGATATTTTACGCTTGACGGAGCTTTGTATGAAGCAAAATTACTTTCAATTTAACTATGAATATTATGTACAAAAAGAAGGTCTAGCAATGGGCTCGCCTTTAAGCCCACTAATAGCAGACATATTTATGGACTATTTTGAAAATATAAATATAATCAATAACAGTCATATTTCACATTATTATAGATATGTAGATGATATAATAATGAATTGGACGGGTACCCATAGACAACTAAGTATATTTCTCAGTAACTTAAATGGCATTCACCCTAAAATTAAATTTAAATTAGAGATAGAACAAAATAATTTATTAAACTTCCTAGACCTATCAATTTCAAAAAATGGCACAAAGCATAGTTTTGAAATATTCCGTAAACCAACATATACAGATACTACAATCCCTTTTAATTCTTGCCACCCGTGGCTGCACAAAATGGCGGCTTTCCATAGTATGATTCATAGGCTATTATATGTTCCATTAAGCGGAGAGGCATTTGGCAAGGAATTGAATATAATTTGTTGCATTGCACAATCTAACGGCTATAGCTCAAAATTAATACACTCACTTTTATTAAAAAAGCAAAATTAAATGGTTAAGCTACTTTTGTACCCATCAACTAAAGAAACCAAAAAGTATACTTCTGGTCTCCCATACTTTGGGCGTATCACACAGCGTGTGGCGAGGGTACTTAAGGAAAATAATGGTTTTCTCGGCCTATAGACCTCAAAATACCTTAAAAACATTATGTAATGGTAAAGATAGTATTAGTAATAGCAAAAAATCCGGTATTTATAAGTTGAAATGTGATGGTTGTAGCAATGTTTATATAGGCCAAACAGGTCGTTCCATTGATACCAGATATAAGGAACACCTAGGAGCATTCCGAAACGGTCACACAGATAAATCACATTTCGCGAAGCATTTGCTGGACACCGGGCATATTTTGAATGATAACAACAGTTTTGAAATATTACATTTATGTGAAAAGGGTCTAAAAATGTCCGTATTAGAGCAGTTAGAAATTATAAAACGGGACGGGTGTACTTTGCTGAACGAACAAACAGACTTCCACACTTCGGTTTTGCTTAGTTTATTCAAAAATAGACAAAACAACTAGAAGTCTACATCTTTGTTGCGTTCGAACTATAAAAGGTTGAGGTGAACGCGTAAGTACTTTTGCTGCCAAACAGTCTTGATAATGCCTCGTGTGTAGGCGAAACACGTGTCGATATCGTACGACATTCTAAAAAAGCGGAATATTGCAAAAATAACATTTAAAAACAAAAATAATTATAGATTTTTTAGTATACTTACTTTATTGTAATTTTAAAGTGGAAACAATTTTCAGTCTGGAGCTGGACTCGAACCAGCGTCTTCTGGTTTAACGCACTAAATGCGTTGGCCAACTACACCACCGACAAATTCAAAAAAATAAAAATAAAGACGTGTGGCACTCGGAGACTGTCTCGGTAAAGCTATTTCATAGCATACCTTTGTTTTTCTTTGATATTAATTCAAGTTTCACCAAAAAAAAGAAAAAAGAAAAAAAGCACCCTTACCCTCACCCGCACCCCCACCCTCACCCTCACCCTCACCCTCACCCTCACCCTCACCCTCACCCTCACCCTCACCCTCACCCTCACCCTCGCCCTCACCCTCACCCTCATCCTCACCCTCACCCTCACCCTCACCCTCACCCTCACCCTCACCCTGACCCTCACCCTCACCCTCACCCTCACCCTCACCCTCACCCTCACCCTCACCCTCACCCTGTCGAAATATATCATAGACCATCTCGTTTGTGTCTGTCAGAATGTTAAAGATCATTGATATAGACTTCAAAACTATGGGCCAATACGATTACATGTCTGTCGCTCCCCACGGTGTACTTTGCTAAACGAACAAACAGACTTCCACACTTCGGTTTTGCTTAGTTTATTCAAAAATAGACAAAACAACTAGAAGTCTACATCGCGCTATCGTTTGGTTGCGTTCGAACTATAAAAGGTTGAGGGGAACGCGTAAGTACTTTTGCTGCCAAACAGTCTTGATAATGCCTCGTGTGTAGGCGAAACACGTGTCGACATCGTACGACATTCTAAAAAAGCGGAATATTGCAAAAATAACATTTAAAAACAAAAATAATTATAGATTTTTTAGTATACTTACTTTATTGTAATTTTAAAGTGGAAACAATTTTCAGTCTGGAGCTGGACTCGAACCAGCGTCTTCTGGTTTAACGCACTAAATGCGTTGGCCAACTACACCACCGACAAATTCAAAAAAATAAAAATAAAGACGTGTGGCACTCGGAGACTGTCTCGGAAAAGCTATTTCATAGCATACCTTTGTTTTTCTTTGATATTAATTCAAGTTTCACTAAAAAAAAGAAAAAAGAAAAAAAAGCACCCTTACCCGCACCCTCACCCTCACCCTCACCCTCACCCTCACCCTCACCCTCACCCTCACCCTCACCCTCACCCTCACCCTCACCCTCACCTTCACCCTCACCCTCACCCTCACCCTCACCCTCACCCTCACCCTCACCCTCACCCTCACCCTCACCCTCACCCTCACCCTCACCCTCACCCTCACCCTCACCCTCACCCTCACCCTCACCCTCACCCTCACCCTCACCCTCACCCTCACCCTCACCCTCACCCTCACCCTCACCCTCACCCTCACCCTCACCCTCACCCTCACCCTCACCCTCACCCTCACCCTCACCCTCACCCTCACCCTCACCCTCACCCTCACCCTCACCCTCACCCTCACCCTCACCCTCACCCTCACCCTCACCCTCACCCTCACCCTGTCGAAATATATCATAGACCATCTCGTTTGTGTCTGTCAGAATGTTAAAGATCATTGATATAGACTTCAAAACTATGGGCCAATACGATTACATGTCTGTCGCTCCCCACAGTCTCGTCCATTAATCAGGAGCTGTATCAGCCCACAGGTGTCTTTAGCTTGGACCCCATAGATGACGATGGGGCCTTTTTACTCCTATGTGGGTTCACATAACATTGTCTAAATATATAAATATAGTTCAAATTCCAAAAAGTAATTGTTACTTGTTATTGTTCAAATTTACTCATTTGATGCATTGAGGTCAGACAAGTTTGTTCAAAAAGCCGCCTCACATACTTTTTTCCCATCTGTCAATATTGGATGTTTGTCTAAAATATGCATATAAACATACGAAATATACAAAAAAAATTGTGTGATTTTTATAGACTTTTCTCACGAACTGCTCATCAACGTGCAGTTAGTATGCAGTCAGTGTGCAGTCGGTGTAACTACACACCAACTGCAAGGCAACTGCAGCTTGACGTGCAGTTGATTTGCCGTTTCAATGCAGTCGTGCCAACCGCATTAAAACTGCATCAGAACTGCAATTATGCAGTCGAATTGCAGTCCGTGAGTCACGTGAGACAAAATACAAATGGTAATATATGGGCGTATAGCTGTCTTCCACTTTGGGGTAAAAGGCGTGACTATATATCTCGTACGTATGTCTAACCACTCAAAAAGGACTCCTTTAGCTCTACCTATATGTTTAATCTCTATTTACTTATTCATCATATGTGGTATAATTATACGAGTTGCACAAACAACTTAATAATATTAGTTATAACGTGGTAAGCCTTGTTTTAATATAGTGTAATTCTTATCTTGTTGAAATATGCTGAATATAAACAAAACAGTATAATTATTTACATACCTACAGAAGTCGAGCTTAGCTGTAATCCATTATATGGTTACTGAATTGCGTAATTGTATTATAGTAAATTTTTACAGTAAGTACAGTTTTGTTGCGAATATAATTAATATTTATTATTAGTGCATTAGCATTACCAGAGACCAGTAGCCAGCTAAACGGTTTGGTTTTTGTCAGGATAGCTCACCGATATCTCTGTTGTTCGACGCAGTTTTTCGAGGTATAATGGTATTCTGTAGCAGTGACGTGCTCTTTTCGTAATAATCTCATAACGGAAAAAAGGAAGATAAACCAAGACATGATTATGAAAACCACAACCGGCCATTTATTATGACTCATACTCAATGGCGCAGTCAGGCCTGCGGAGCTCATTTCAGAAATCTGGTTTAAACCTCGGAGTAATCGCGCTCTCGAGGCCTTTTTCCTAGCAAAAGAGGTCAGACACCGCACAATCTTGGCAAGGAACCTGCTGCGACGTTTACTGTAACACCTGGCCACTAGCGTCAGCTATGAAGCGCCGCGTCTCTAAGCAATAACGTAGTAATGTGGGGGGCTACATTACATTATTACCAAAAATAAATCCTAAATCCGTCCCTAGTTGATTCTATCTGTGTATTTCGTCTAGTTTTCTGGAAAGCTCTTTAAGAAATCTGCTGCATATTCAAGTCTCGTGCTAGGTCATTAAGAAGTCAACTCATTAACTTATATGATTGAGGTGAACCTGTCGATTCTTATTGATTTGTAAATCACGTACATTTAAATACAAGGAAGGTAAACTTTGACAAAGACACTATTTGAATGAATACAATAATTTATTAGTAATTTTTCCTCATCCATACATGCAAAAAGAAGTTCCATCATATGTACTACCTATATATTGCCTTCAACTTAAATCTGCTTTACTTTCGATTCTGCCCAAGTGTTATACTGGGCGACCGTGATCCATTGACCCCTTGAAGTCCTTATTGACAGAACATAAATAGTGAGCGTATGTTTCAATATCCAGACGCGACTAACATATTACCATCCTAAATCTCATCTCGGCTTTGTTAACCAAAGTTCTGTGTAGATTGTGGACAGATGAATGCGTGAACGAACTTTTCGAAACTAAGGTCTTTGTTGACATCAATGTCTGATGGTCGTACTTAAGTCAAAATATCACACACATCACACTCATATCTTTCGATCTTGCGCCACCCGCATCTAGCAGGCTCCGGTGATGGGGTCATCAGTCCACCTTGCGGGAGGCCAAACCCGCGTTGCGTTTTGCCATACAAGGTTGCCACTCGAGAACCTTTCGGCCGAACACACACAAGCATTTAATAATAGTAGTGCGATGTTGCGTACAAAACATGTTTATTCGATCGAAGTTATGAAATTGCAGATTTGATAAAAAATAATACCCACCACCTGACGATGATGCCGTCTAAGATAGACTTTGATCACAGTTCATATACCAGATATATATAATCACTTCGCGCTATGTTGACTTCTGTTGCCTCGGTAAAAAAAAAAGCTGTCAAAGTAGGGTTTTTTTGTACAAGTGTAAGAGAATCTTATACAATAATATAGGCATCATTACTTTTGTATTAATTGCATAGTCATAATTCAAGTCGAGTCAATATTTCATTTGGCTCAATGATCCACTATTATTCTTTATTGTCATCTAGAAGTTAGTCGGTAGTTCTCGAATTGGAGTCCAGGGTCCATTAGATCATTCACGGTCGTCTCCTTAATGTCAAACCAAGGTTTTTTAGGACCTATTTCTCGGAGGAACATCTCCACCCGTTCTACACGAAAAGCAGAAACAGTCCAAGACTACCAGGACTTTAATTGGTCGTGCCAATTAGTGTCTAGCACATAAGACCTTTTAGCCTTTTTGTTACCACCTTACTAAAAAGGCATCGGGTTCAAAATTTATTCCAAATTTAACATCTAAAATAGACACATTTTATTAAATTAATTCGGCCCTTGAGACTCACCCCTGTTCCGTGCTTCGGAAGGCACGTTAAGCCGTTGGTCCCGGTTGTCAATAAAATGGCAGTCGTTAAGCCAAGTTGAAAGCAATATGGGCGGCTTAAAAAATTTCAACAGCAGGTGCCACAGCCTGCGCCTGTCTATATCAACACGGCAATGGGCTCACCACCTGTTACGTGGGACAAAGATGCGTACGGTGAAGTGTGGGCGTTTAATATGCCTCTGCCTACCCCTTCGGGGATAAAGGCGTGACAATATGTATGTATGTATGTATGTATGTATTTCTCCTGGGTCACGGCGATTTTCTTGTACCGCCTTTGTTATCTCATTATTCCAACAAATGACATGATTACATCAGAAAACCACTTTACATCAGGTGGGCGGAATGCTTGTCTGCCACCTCAGTGGTATAAAAAAATTTGGTAGTCCTTTAATTAAAAATATCCAACTGTACACATTGTGTAATTAGTTTAAGTAGTTGTTTATAGTTTTAAACAAGGTGTGAGGTAATTATTTGTTATTTTTATAATATAATTATACAGAAGTCTCACATTTTATAACTTAACAACACGGATTTAGGTAAGTACTACATATTCATGACGTATGAGGCAAAACGTTGCAAATAGCAGTTTCTTCTTTTCACAACCGAATTAAAAAAGAAACAAAATGTTGCGGTCAAACTCTCAAGACCGGTCTCGGGGCCGGATATTTGATGAAAAAACTAATGTATTAAAAATTGCGAGAAACGTAAAAGCGCCTGTACCTGTTTAACGCGAATGTGCGTACATCGCAACGTCTTAAGAATTATGTTCATATGAACTGGCGATCAAATATATTATTATGGATCCTCAAGAAGTGTCCTACTTGATATTCGCGTGAAATGCTTGATTTACTCAATAGGTTATTGAAAGATGCAATTTTCAACCAATGTTGATAATTTTTATATCCCGTAACTACGTCTAAAGTACAACTTATGTTATTTATAAAACAATGTAATAAAGATCAATTCCATGATTAAATGTAAACCTATATCCCTAAATGTTAAGGGATTACTTGTGTCTGTAACTTACTTCTATCATTTAGGCTCTTGTCGAGGAATTCTCAATTTAAATCACCATTATCCAATGTTTTGTCTACAATTCAAAAACTGATTACAGCAAAATAGGTGTGCCAAATTTGTGTTATTCCCAATGAAAAACAAATTTTGAATACCTAACTATTTATCTCGGATAAACGGTCCTGAATCGATGTGATAAACAATAATCAGAAGTTTTAGTATAGGGCTGATTGCGATAGATAACGGTCACTGGCATGTCTTTATGGATATCACTTTATCCGCTGCGACTGCGTATGAGATATCAATATTATTAACTCGCGAACTGAGCACCGAGCAGTCGCCTCAACAAGTCGTGTTGCAAATCAAAACTGGAAAGGAATTATTGACATTTCGAAATAAAACTTGCAGTAGTGAACTTTCACGTGATTGAAGTAGTGAGTTTGTGATCAAATTATCCTAACAAAAGTGTAATATGACAGTGTCTACTATACAAACTCTTTCCGAAGTGGTGGAAAGCAAGGTCCCGCATAATAATCAAACTGTTAACACAACAATTGTATCCTGGATCAGAGCAGAATGGAAGAAAATTCTGTCAGAATTTTTTTCAACCCTGTTGTTACTCTTACTTGGCTGTTTAGGATGCACGCCGGCTGGACAAGCAAAAACACAAATTTTTGAAGCACTGTCATTTGGTATGACGGTCATGTTTAACATTTCAATATTTGGCCACATTTCTGGAGCGTATATGAATCCAGCAGTGACTCTAGCGTCTATGATCTGGGGCAGTACTTCTATTCCTTTGGGCATTGTATATATAATTGTTCAATGTGCGGGGGCAATACTTGGTTATGGAATATTAGACGCATTGACAGCGATAAATTTATCGGAAGGATCAGTGTGTGTAACAAAACCGCTTCCAGGTCAAAGCGTAACGCAAAGTTTGTTTATTGAAATCTTCGTTACAGTAATTCTCATGCTTCTGAACTGTGCCGTTTGGGATCCAGTAAATAAAGACAAACAGGAAACGATTCCATTAAAGTTTGGTTTGACAATTCTCGGATTGTCATTAATAGGTGGACCATTCACCGGCGCCAGCATGAACCCTGCAAGAACACTAGGTCCTGCAGTATGGACCAATGACTGGACTGATCATTGGATTTATTGGGCTGGACCATTTTTGGGTACTGTGTTTTCCGTTTACCCGTACAAATTTCTTGTTTTAAATTAAAGTACTGGTTTGTTTACGTAGGACTTGTTGCTCAGGTCTCACATTTGTTATGATACGTTTATAAACAAATTAAACAGCACCAAAATAATATTGGGTATGTTATCTAAATTATAAATATGATGTGTTAACTTTTTCACATTTTAGTGTTTAACATTTAAGTTGTCGAGAAGTTGTCATATAAGTTAAATGTGACTTTCGGAGGAATTTTACTTTACATATGAAATATAATGAAGCCAAAGCAAATTTCTTAGGTTAACATAGGTACAAGTTTGTTGGTTACTAAATGACAATACAGCCTGTGAAACAAATTAAATGTTGGCAAAAATAAGTCAGTATTTTCAATAATAATGCATGAGGTTGTGTACTGTGTTATAGTTTGTGAAAATTTTATAAAATTGTCAAAAGCAGGGTTCGATGAGAATAGACTGTTCTAATCTACTCAGGTTAATGTCATACTAAATTGACGGTGTGCCAAGGTAGAGACTTTTGTTTGTTGTTATTACTACGATTTGTAAATTACAATCACTTGCAATTTCAAATGCGTATTATATCTGATAAGATTCAAACTATTGTTTGATGTTAAGTGATTTTTATTATGCATTTACATATGTATCATTCACGATTCTCAGAAATTTTAACTCTTATTCAAAACATATTTAGTGATAATTTTGCAGTAGTTAAGCATACTAAACGGTCATATTATTACATTTATTTGTATTATTGTTAGAATATTGTAGATCCGGTATTACGTGTACGAACGCAATGAGCCGTACACAGAAAGCACCGAAACATTAGAACTTTAGGTTTCAATGGGTCATAATGATTCCCCAGGAACATAGTGTACTAACTTGTTTGATACCTTGGTATATACCTAAATAGCGGATGGTAGCATACCACCATAAGAACGTCATACATTGAATTTACGGGTCATAAGTCAACTAGACCCGCCAAATGTTTTGGAATTATTCTTAATACGAGTAGTACACGTCATCTCAGGGCAATGGAATGTTTTGATAGTGAGCAATTTTGATTCGGTGCCAAACAATTTAATTTACTCAGATATAATAATAGTTTATTTAGTATAGGGGCCTCATTGTGATGTTCCCGGCCCTAAATAGTGCATCTATTGACAGCCAAATGAAACTATGAAATACGAGTATGATGTTAATACACGTAGAGGAGTTTTGGGTTAATGTTTTTATTTTAAGTATTATCTTATGTTAAGATAATTTTAAATATTACTTACATATAAGTAATTATATGTACATAATTTATAGTTTTTATTTATGACTAGTAATTAATGATCGTTTTGATTATATAATCAACAAAACTATTTTAATCTGATATAGTGTGTTAGACAAAATATTAGATTATGATTGACGAATAAATTTTCAAATTCAGGGAGTTTATAGTGTTAAAAAAGTTTTTAATTTATATTTCTTATCTTTACAGACCTTCTTGCGAAGTAAAGCTGAAGTGATGTTAATGAATAAAAAAAGGAACAGCGCTATAAGGGAACATTTCGGTATGACAGAAGACGTAGTGACTAAGTTAGAAAAAGGGATGCTTAGATGGTTCGGACTCGTGGAGAGGATAGATGAATATACACTGATAAAACAGATTTGTGTAGCGAGAGTGAATGGGCATACTGGTTGGAGTCGACCTCGCCATATGTCAATCAAATCCAAGACCTTTTAGAAAAAGGTCAGGTCACAGGAGTACCCTTAACTAGCGAGCGTGTATGAAAACACTCATGAAAGTAAAAGAGGGAAGGTTGTATATAAGGTTGTTGTAGGCTAAGGTGACCACTTTCCATAAGGTACGTACGCATGTCTGCCACCTCAGTGGTATGAAAAAAAAAAAAGCATCGTAGCAAGTGTAAAGTCATAGTCTCTGCCTACACCGATGGAAGCCTGGCGTGATAATAGGTAGGTATGTACCTTCTGTTAAATTAATTAAATGTATCGATTTTACATAATGGATGCGTTGAGGCCCTACCGAGATCTTCAGTGCCCAAACTAGTCTAACTAACTAACTAACTATCTTCACGCTGTATCCCTGACGGGGTAGTCAGAGAGGACAGATCGCCAGGCTTCGCGATCCATGCATACTTCTTTCGCTTCTTCGAGATTCATCAATCGCTTCATACACGCACGTCTGGGTATCCGAGTACTTTTGACCTTTCCGTTTTTGAGCAATCTGCTCACGTGGTCTTCATATGTAAGTCTCGGCCTACCCTGACTCCTTCTACCCTCTACTTTTGAACAATATATATTCTTCGTCAATCGTTCCTCACTCATTCGTTGGACGTGTCCAAACCAACGGAGCACGCCCTTTTCCAGCTTAACGCTGACACTTTCATTCAAACCTGCCAAATTGCGTATCACTTCGTTACGTATTCGGCCAGCCAAGGTAACGCCGCACAACTTTCGAAGTGATCGCATCTCCACAGCATTCAATTTACTTTCATGCATCTGCTGACTTACCCAGGTTTCACTACCGTAAAGCAAAGTTGGCACTAGCACTGCATTATGAATCGCCAGTCGTGCTTCTTTTACGATGCTTTGTCGCTTTACTAACTGGGACAAAGCACCGTTAACTTTGTTTCCGGCAGCTACTCGCCGTTCCACATCCGAATCACATCTTCCATCCGCGCTAAACATACTTCCTAAATACACAATTTCATTCACTTGCTCTAGACGTTCCTGGTTTACCCTAATCTCGCATTTAGTTCTTACGTCACCTCTTTCAAATACTAGAACCTTAGTTTTACTTGCATTCAAGCGGAGACCCTTACTTTCACACCCCTCTTTCATATTAGTGACTAATGCCTGAAGGTCGGCTTCTGATGAGGCCATGAGCACCGCATCATCAGCGTACAGCAGACAGTTTACTGTAAAGTCACCCAAATTCACACCCATATTAAAATCTTTCAACTTCTGCAGGCAACTGTCCAGATACACTATGAACAGCCAGGCGGACATGACACATCCCTGTTTGACGCCTGTACAGACATCAAAAAGAGGTGACACATCCCCCCCTACTCGCACGCAAGCCTTACAGTCCCTATAAAGCGACTGTATTGCCCGCAGTAGCGAGCCGTCCACACCATATCCTGGCAGCAAGTCCCACAGCGTTTCTCTCACAACGTTATCAAATGCTTTCTCTAGATCCACAAAAGCGCAGAAAACCTTCTGGCTAAGAGCCAGAAACTTTTCCGCGATCATGCGGAGAGAAAACACTTGATCCATGCAACCTCTTCCACGTCGGAATCCACATTGAGCCTCCCATAAATACCTTTCAGACTTTTCTTGCATTCGTGCCGTTATAACCTTTGCATACACCTTATTAGCTAAGCTGACCAAGCTGATCGCCCTGTAGCTGGAGCAGTTTAGGCGCGAGCCTTTCCCTTTGTAAATAGGTACTACAACTGCTACTCGCCAGTCATCTGGGACCTCACCCGTCCGCCAGCACAAGTTGCATAACAGACATAGTGTGTCCCAGACACGCGACCCACCGTACTTGATCATCTCAGCAGTGACTCTGTCTTTTCCCGCAGCCTTACCACATTTCATACTTCTTATCGCTTGTTCTATTTCTTTCATACTAATGACTTCAATGACATCGGGATCCGGAGCATCGAAGTGAGCTCCCCTTCCCGATGTGGCATCTCTGTCTTTTCTTGCATACATCTTTCCATAATATTCACTCCATCTCTGCAGGACGTCACTTTGGTCTGTTAGGACGTCATTGTTAACACTAAGCACTTTATTCATACTGCAGATTGCCGAACAACTCCGGGTCTTGCCTACCTCTTTCCAGAAGAGCTTGGCATTATCCCGGAAATTGGACGACAACCTTTCATCCGCTTTCATTCTGCACCTTTCACGAGCTTCTTCTATAAGTGCCTTCGTGTTAACTTTCTGCAGCTTGTATCTCTCTTTCATATTAAAATCATTCCGCGAGGCTAAGTAGTCTAGCCATGCTTTCTTCTTCATTCGAACTGCTTCTTTCACTTCCTCATTCCACCATGCATCACGCTTATTACTACTGCCTCTTTTCGTTTCTCCACACACTTCCACAGCGGCATTTATCATACTATCCCTAAGGTTCTGCCATACACTTTCACTTTCCACTTTCCAGTCTACACTAGTCTCACCAACTAAAGTTCTCTAACTACAGTAAGATCAATCACTCCCCCAATATGTATTTGGTAGAGGCTTAAGTCTAGCAGTGTACTGCCATAGGCTAACTTATTATACTTAATTAATTATTTAAAATAAATAATTAATTAAGTATAATTAGCGTTACTCGTGCTTCAAGCGCTCGTAGCCCCGCTAACTCTGTAAAAGATCACTGCGTTAAGCAACATTCGCTATATGTGATCCTTGGATGGATGACCACTTTCTGACATTTACATTTGCGAGCGTTTCCGTGCTTCGGAAAATATATGAGTTGGTCCAGGTTGCCAGTAAAATGGCAGTCGTTAAGCCTGGTTGAAGGCCTTATGGGCAGCTTGTAACATTTCAACCGCAGGTCGCCACAGCCTGCGCCATTTTATTTCAACGCGACATTGGGCTTACCAACAGTTACTTGGGAGAAATAATAATGCTGTGAAATGTGGGCTATAGTATGCCCCTACGGGGATAAAGGTGTGACAGTATGTATGCATGTATATATGTTTGTACTTAACTGTGTAATATAAAAGAGAGAGACGTTTTGTGCCTATCAAATGATAATATTTACTCAATAATACTCAATTCAAATGCATAAACGAATTATCAGCGAAGATACCCGTCATGTATCTAAGGAAAAACCCATGACCTACAAATTATAGCTGACAGCGTCTGTGGCGCGGTGGAAGTGTATCCGACTGCTACGCAAAACGTTGTTGGTTCGATTCCCACCCAGTATAAAACTTTGTGTGATGAGCACGATGGTTTATTCTGTGTCTGAGTGTTATTTATCTATAATCATCATCATCATCCGAGCGTCTGTCCCAGTTGCGTCTCGCGACGCCCGGGGTCTGCTTTCCTACATTTTCTCCTCCACTTCGCACGGTCGTCGGCATCCCCTGTAGTGAGACCATTGGCACGCATGTCATCCCTTACGACGTCAAGCCAGCACTTCTTGGGTCTTACCCTTTTACCGGGACTCGGCGGGGCTGACATGGCCAGACATTTGTTACCTACGTAGCCCGGCGGTTGCCGCAAGACGTGACCATACCAACGAAGGCGACACTCTTGCAACTTGTCTGCAATGTCACGGACGTGAAGGCTGCCGCGGATGCGAGAGTTCCTCACGCGGTCCATCCGCGTGACTCCACACATCCACCGCAGCATCTTCATTTCCGTGACACGCAGCTCCTGCTTGTGTCGCTCCAAAATCGGCCACGTCTCACTGCCATGTAAAAGGACAGGTCTAATAATGGTTTTGTAAACCTGTCCCTTCAACCGGATCGGCATTTTAGGATCACAAATGACACCGGTCATCTCCCGCCATTTGGCCCACGCGGCAGCAATGCGTGATTTGACATCACAATCGATGTCACTGGACGTGTGAAAAACAGATCCCAGGTATTTAACCTGGTCCGTGCGCTCGACCAAATCACCGCCTATGCGGGCGGATGTGGGATCTGTCGAGTTTAGTGCCAAGTACTCGGTCTTCGCCACATTTAGTTTCAGACCGCCGTTCTCAAGCGTCTCCTTCCACGCCTTTACACGTCGCACCAATCTGCCCCTGTCCGCGTCTGCCAGCGCAATATCGTCAGCATACATGAGCAACCATGGAGGCTGCTCATGCGGGTTTCTGATGCTGTCCGACAATTCGTCTAATATTAAACTGAACAGAAGCGGACTAAGGACAGAACCCTGGTGTACCCCGACGGTGATGGGGAAAGGATTCGTGTCGCCAACAGCAGTCCGAACCATTGAATCGGAGTCACAGTACATGTCCCGGATAGTGTCAATATAGACCTCTGGAACCCCTTTGGACCGCAGTGCCCACCAGATCATCGCACGAGGAACACAGTCGAAGGCCTTCTGCATGTCTAGAAACAAACAGTGCAGAGGCGTGTTCTTCGACCTGTATTTCTCTGCGACAACCCTCAGGGCAAAAACAGGGTCCGTGGTCCCATGACCAGGGCAAAACCCATATTGACACTCCGAGAGAGTACACTCCTGCCGGATCCGAGAGTCTATAATCCTCTCGAAGATCTTCATGGTGTGGGACATCACCTTTATACCGCGGTAGCTCCCGCACTCCTGCACTGACCCCTTACCTTTGAAAACTGGAGTAATAATACTCAGTCTCCATTGGTTTGGGATCTGCCCGCTGAGGAGTATGCGGTTAAAAAGGTTTACTAAGATGCCCACACCGCTAGGACCCATCGCCTTCCAGGCTTCGATGGGGACTCCATCGGGTCCGACAGCTTTCCGATTCTTCATGCGGCGAAGCGCAGTCAGGACTTCTCCAGGCGTTACCGGTGGCACTAGTCCCTGATTCGGAGGGAGGTCCGGAGGCTGCACCTCTTTATGCTGTTTATTAAACAGCTCGTGGAAGTACGAGCGCCATCTCTCCTTTACCGCGAGGTCTTCGCTTAACAGGTTGCCCTCAGGGTCTTTTACACTGCGACACTTGGATATATCCTGTGCCACTTTGACCCTGGAGCGCGCCAGCTTATAGATGAGCTTCTGCCCCTCAGACGACTCCAGCGTATCATACAAAGGTTGTAAGTGGTCTCGCCTGGCTCTGGCTACAGCTCTCTTTGTGGCGCGCTTGGCGGACCTGTACGCGTCGTGGTCTTCGGGAGATCCGGTCGCTTGCCACTTTTTAAAGAGGGCTTTCTTCTCCCTGGTCTCCCTCAGGACTGCGTCGTTCCACCACCAAGTTTCCTTGTCACATTTGCGTCCACCCTTAGACTCACCGAGCACCACCTTCGCCGCTCCAAGGATGGCCGCCTGAACTTTGTCCCAGTAATCTTGAACTGGTTCGCCTTCAGTGTCGGTGCACTTGTCACCGACAGCTGAGACGAACTCCTGGGACCTAGTTTCATCAAGCAGCCACCATCTGATGCGGCGCTGGCACCGCTCGATGCGTCTGCCTTTAGGCTTCACGCAGAGGTCCATGACAAGGAGACGGTTTTGTGCAGTAAGACTCTCTCCGGGTATGACCTTGCAGTTGGCCACCTTGCCGATGCTGTGTCGCCTAGTGAGTAGGAAATCGATCTGAGTTGTACGCCTCCCGCTCTTGTGGTGTGAGATGTTCTGGATTTCTTTTTGAAATACGTGTTCACAATGGCCAGATCGGCAGCCGCACACGTTCTGAGGATAGTTTCTCCTTCAGCGTTGCGGGTGCCGTATCCAAAACCACCATGAACACGCTCAAACTCTTTACACCTCTCACCCACATGACCGTTTAGGTCGCCGCCCAAAACGATTCCCTGTGACAACGGAATGCTCCGAAGCACTCCCTCGAGTTGGCCCCAAAACGACATCTTATCGGCGTCGCTACAACCGGCCTGTGGCGGGTAGGAACTTATCCGGTGGGTAATAATCCCATCGATAAGCACCCTCACGATCATAAGCCGGTCGCTACAGCGTTTCACCTCCAAGATGCCGCTCTGCAGCCCTTCGGAGAGCACCACGGCCACCCCGTTCTCCCCACCAGGCGCACCCGTGTAGTACAGCTTGTAGCCTTTCTGCAAAGGCCGGGCTCTGTTGCCCTTCCACCGAGTCTCCTGCAGGAACGCCACGTCCACCCTCCGCCTGGAGAGTACCTCGGCCAACTCTACCGCACGCCCAGTCAGCGTGCCAATGTTCCAAGAGGCGAAGCGGATTCGGGTTGGGGCTAACTTCTTTAGCCGTGCTGGCCCGACACACGGCAGCCCTAGCCCACTTGCCACCGGAGTCGGGCGGGGCTCCTGCGCGCCGTTTTGCGGCGGCGCCATATCCCTAGCTGCAATCCTTTTGTGTCTGTTAATTTCTGTTTCGGCGGGTGGCTTTTATGGGAGCGACGCCCTCAGACCTCCCAACCCCAGAGGGGAAAGCCAGCGCCAGAGCCTCGTCCGTTAATCAGCAGGTGCACGCACTAGCACGGGAGGTTGACTTGGGCCCCGAAGATCTTGGTGGGGCCCCTTACACCCAATTATTTATCTATAATATGTATGTATTTAGAAATATATTAGTATGTTTATCAGTTATCAGTTATGAGATGGCATTGTGTGAGTTGTCCCAACGATATTTATAACGATATATATAACACGGACAGTCTGATCTTAACAGAAAGCCCTATTTATAAACGTTCTCTCTTCACGATAGTGTATTCGCAGTTGCTTCTAAACCCTACCTGGATTTAGAGTTGCACCACCAGCATTCAGGCTTCGGAGATCTTTATTAGGTCGCCTGGCCACTTTGCGGGAGATCTTACCACCTTCCATCTAACTTGTAATAAAAGAACACAGTTTAAAATTTAGATAGACTACCTGAGCCCCGCTCGTTTCTTAATTGTACAATAATGATTTTTTTCCCCATTAGTTGACAATTACAGTTATTTATTCACACTCTTTGGTAGTAAAGTAATAATATAATAGCCTTCTTCGACAAATTGACTTTTCAACACTAAAAATAATCAAATAGAACCAGTAGTTTCTAAAATTAGCGTGTTCAACCAAACAAAGAAATTCTTAATTTATAATTTTTAAAATACATATTATTACAAAACACGTTTTAGTGTCTAATAATACATAAAATCCACAATACTTATCTAATATTAATGCACAATAAATAAATGAAACCTGTAAGTAAAACATGTTTTCGAGAATAAAAACAAGATTACTGTCTACCCCTTAGGAATACTAGTGGTGATTATGTATGTATTAACAAAAATTCAATGTAACTGACTCTAGAAATCTAAGAAATATTCTCGTTTGGTGGTAATTGTTTATGAGTTTTTATGGTAAAGTTGAGGAAACGTATTCGGTATACAATAGACAGGCACACACATACAATGCTATTATACTGAAGAGATACGCAGTAAATACGTGTTCCACACACTTCACCAATTGAATAAAACGAATGATTAATGATTAGTTTATTCGACTCGCATAAATGCTACGATTGTTCTGTATGAACCTAATAAGTAAACCTAAAAAGCAATTAAGTAGGTATTATACCTACTTAATTGCAAATAAATTATATAATATATGTTAAAAATAAGTTGTTATTATTATTGGACTCAATGCGTAAAGTACATAACCCTGAGTAATGGCGAAAATTGGGCAATGCCTACGTCCAGCGGTGGACTATCGTAGAGCAAATTAGGTGGATTGATAACATATTGTACAACTCACTAAGTACTACAACATATAAGGGATTAAAGTATGACATTACCACTTCATATATATGTTTTTATTTTTCAAATAATAACATATTTTTTTCTAGGATAAGATATATTACTTAATTATAGGATCATTTAAAACCTTTGCGATCGTACTCTTGGGATGGAGGCCAACCGCCAATGTAATGCCCTAAATTGAAGCTTACGGTTTAGGGATTTTTTTCGTTTGGCCTGGCCATTGCGATTTGCGCTTACGGTTATAAAAATAATTAACTTTACTTCACACCTCACAATTCAGTTTATAATACCTTCATTATGTACCGGTTTAACAAAGAAAGGCAAGCTAAGTTATCATTCATCAGTCAAACAAGTATTCAATTATCATGTTTTTTTATAATACCGACTTCCTGCAATATTGCGAGTATGCTAACCTCAAACCATGCAGCTAATTCCTTGGTAGTCGGATCGGCTTCCACCATCGCCTTTAATTAAACAATGATGAATTCATCATTGTTTACTTTCCTTTTGTTCCATTCTTCAAGTCAAAGTTTTCACTACGAAAGTGGGTAAATGAAATATCACTGAGCATTTTGTCCTTTACAAATACTACATTGACATTAGGAGTAGTTTCTGCTGCGTTAGTTCTATGTTGGAACTAATTTTCCAAAAGTATTATTACATTAAATTATTATTTAATTTTAGAATGGTACCCGAACACTTTAAAAGCTGAATTTAATAACAATCAAAAGACATACAACCAAATGATTATGTAATAGTTTTGTGTGAAAAATGTTTGATTCTGAAATTTGAAACCATGGACATTGACAGTAGTCACGAGTAAAAATGGCAACTACAATTTAAACAGCTATTATTATTATAAAATAGTGCAAACCAGTTATTATTATTACTAGGCAACCTTACTTGATGCTAAATAATTGTCTAATAATAATTACTAAGGACCCTGAATATTAATTAGGCAATCATTCAAATATTGTTTATAATCAAACAGTAATATAAAATTTGAAAACACATTCAGCAACTATATAACAGATGGGAAATTATAATTTGTATTAATTATAATATTAGCAAAGATAATATAATAGTACTATTTTATTATAGTTATACTATTATATTAGTTCCCACATATATATAAGGTTGACTGACCAGTTTTTATGGGTATTAATTATTTTGAAGTGATCGAAGAAGCATCATAATAATACAAAGCAGTGGCAAATACAAGTCATGATTCCAATAACAAAAAAATAAGTTATCAACATTTCGAAATAAAACTACGAACAGTGGAACATTTTGTGATACGTGAAATAGTGTTATAGGTTATAGACTGATTCGAAAAAAATATTTTATTTCTTGAGTGATCAAGTTTTGTGGACTACAGTGTAAAATCAATCAACATGAAAATACCAGTTACACGAACTCTGACCGAAGTATTGGAAACTAAGGTCCCACGTTATGACCGAACCCCGAACTCAATAATAGTATCCTGGATCAGTGCAGAATGGAAGAAAATCCTGTCAGAATTTTTTTCAACTTTGTTGCTGGTTTTACTCGGCTGTTTAGGATGCACGCCGGCTGGAGAAACGAAATCGCCAATAATTGGAGCACTGTCATTTGGTATGACAGTCATGTTCAACATACAAATATTCGGTCACATTTCGGGGGCATTCATGAATCCAGCAGTCACTCTAGCGTCTATGATCTGGGGCAGTACTTCTATTCCTTTGGGAATTGCGTATGTAACTGTTCAATGTGCGGGGGCAATACTTGGTTATGGAATATTAGATGCATTGACTGTAGTAAATTTATCGGAAGGATCAGTGTGTGTAACAAAACCGCTTCGAGGTCAAAGTGTAACGCAAAGTTTGTTTATTGAAATCTTCATTACAATAGTTCTAATGCTTCTCAATTGTGCTGTTTGGGATCCAATAAATAAGGACAAACAGGAATCCGTTCCAATAAAGTTTGGAATGGCGATTATCGGATTGTCATTAATAGGTGGACCATTCACCGGCGCCAGCATGAACCCCGCTAGAACTCTGGGTCCTGCAGTGTGGACCAATGACTGGACTGATCACTGGATTTATTGGGTTGGACCATTTTTTGGTACTGTGATTTCCGTTGTACCATATAAGTTATTACTTCTTAATTAATGAACAATTTTTTGTTTTTGTGGGAATAAATTGTTGAAATAGTATTTTTGTCGAAAGCTGACTATATTTTTAGGGTATAAATCTGATTTGTAGGTACACACTAGAACGTTTTTTTACAAATTTCTAAATCACATCAATGCAATGATTTCTTAACACTCTGATAGACAAAAATAGGCACACCATTCCATTAGTATGTTAACATGAAAAATATAGGTTTATAAACGAAATTAAAATGAAATACGAGTACAATAGTAAAAATACATCACCAAATAATTAGACTGATTCGGCTTATTTTTTTTTTCAAATATTCGCAACATATACTTTAATGACAAGAAAAAATGTGAAAATTTAAATGAAACTGCGAGAATTAAAACATTGTTTTATACACCTTACTGTGTAGTATATAACAATTTGTTTATTATGCTTGCCAGTTGCGCCTTTGAAACTGTGTAAAATGTTGTCAAAATATGCCTGTATTGCACGCCTCATAAGCGAATCGTTGACGTGGGTACTACTGACACTTCGCTTGATTTTTCAAACTTAAAATGTCTCTATTTTATCATATATTGCACTTGTAAAATAATATAAACACTTGTAAAATAATACATATCAAGAAAAACACTATTTTTATAGTCATGATATTTTTGTTATTTAAACTAGTTAAAAAATTGTTTAAAAAGTTTTGTCTTAGACGTCCGTGTGTCTGTATGTGCGTCTGAATATTTTCTTGTTAACATGATAACGACCGAAATACTTTACTAATCGAGTCTTTTTTTTCTCTTATGCTTCAGTATAATTAGGAATAGAACCCTTTCACTTTTCACGGTCTCATTCGATGTGGTTTATTTGTTATTTAATAATTTTAGAAATTATGAGGCGTGCACTTTTGGATTTTTCAAACTTTTTTTATTCCCGTGGTTTTATGATTGACGGGTATAAAATTTAAAAGTCTAAGATATTAATTAGATTATTGTCTCTCCTTACTATTGTCCTAATTTTTTATAATTTATTTCCTACTTTTTTTAATATTTTCGGCAAAACTTTCAATAATTAATAATATGTGAAAGAGAGTTAATAAAATGTAAAAGAGACTTGAATTAGCCTTATGTTTGAGTTTGAACTTACAAAATATACTCCGTGGTCTGCTACAAAATATACGGCTGGTGGCAACCTGTTGAAACTACGAGTACCTAAGCTATTTTATATATTTCTATGTATACATGATGAAACGCGAAAGTTTTAACGCGATAGTTCATCAGCTTTTACCTTAACCTTAGAGAGATACTTGTATAATGCGAAGAGATCCATAATTTATGGATTTATTACTACAATATGATAGTTCAGATATTATGTGATAAAACTATTTCTTATCTGATATAGTGTATCCATTAGATAAAAATTAGTTTAGTGATTTGGACGATAATATTCGATTTCAGGGATTTCTATAAGTCAAGATAAAATTACAAAAATAGTTTACAATTTTTTTGATCGTAAATTATTCTTTTAAATCCTAACCAATAAGATTTAGGACCGGCTGACTCAAATACTCATCCCACAAAGATGAAAGATCCGGTGAGAGCAACAAATATCTACCAGAGCACCAAAACTGTTCTAGGCTGTTCCGAGATTAAACTGGAGATTAAGTACCATCATACTCGTTGTGGTGACCACAAGAGCTGGAACGTTTGACGAGGAACTGTTGTGCTGGGTGTGGTCAGTAACTTGGCATTGAGAGTATAAATATGCTACTCCAGCTTACTTACCTCAAAAGTACGGAGGAAAAGTAACCTGAGAATCATTGTCCTCTGTAGTGCTGGAAGACGTACCGAATCTGTTATCTGATTACGGAAATCTGGTTGCAACGACTCGAGCCTTTCAGAAGCGAGTTCAGAATTACTGGTATTAATATTCTTTAAATATTTTCACTTAATCAAGTGTCTGATTGATTGAAAATATTTTAAGAATGTTACTTGTCAATAAAATACTAATTATAGGATAAACAGTATCCTAAAATGTGGTTACAGCCACTTTACATGAAGTGCACAGCAGTGACAGTCTAGAAATGAAGAGATATGCTGCACTTTAAGGAACTGTATTGACTTCTTTCAACAATGTCATCAATGAGCTCTAGATAATCGCTTGCGCTTCCATAAAAATAAAAAAGTTCTAAATAAACACAATTATGTTTTAAAACGGACTAAACTTACTTCCCTTTTTTTCATATTTTCATGCATTGTGCAATACTTTCGAGTAATGGTTCAAATTTCAGGCATATAGCTCATCGGGCAGTTACTTTAAAATCTATAACAAAATTACAACCAAACAGACATACAAGAAATGCGATGTTCTCTTACAATCCTAGGTTCTTTAAGAGAAGCGTAAAAAAGCATAATATTTCGCTGTTAAAACCCTGCTGGCTATACCGGCCCTCAATCACGATTCGTCGTGTCTGCTTTCCAGCATGCGGACAGCGCCATCTTGATGTGTTAAATATAAAAAAGCGAGTTAGTAAAAACATGGTAAAAAGTCCATTGCCGTCTCAAGTCGATTAAAAGATAAGCGATTATTGAACCACTGACTGATTCATTTAATCGCTGACCGTAGGTAGATATATTCAAAATACGTCGTAAATTTTAGCAATCTCTAACCTTGTGCCAATATTTTTGTACGTTTTTTTACGCAAACAAAGTAATAAAACGTACTGTTCCTAGTTTTCATTTCATTATTATTTTAGTTTAAAACCAATTTAAAGGTAGTTTCCTTAGATGAGGCGTGCGAAGGGGCCTTGCCGAGATCTTATAGGCCTAATCCTCACCATCAAGTGGTGCACCTGCACACTAAAAGACAAGGTCATGTCTAAGAAAAGGAGACCCGTCTTGCCAACATAGTAATTATAGCGTCAAAGAAATCTCCAGCCGATTAGAATTTAAATGTAAACCACTAGGGGTGAAAAACCAGTAGCCTAAAGTGTAGTAACAGCTACTTTACATGAACGCCGGTCTACATCTGAGACAATCGATGCCTAGAAATCTATATCTATTTTTTGTGTTGAATAGCCCATTTATCGAGGAAGGCTATAGGCTATAAATCATCACCCTACTACCCTGGAGAGCAGAGCAGTAATCATAATTTTGTATGCAATATTGTAGAAATTGTGACATTTCTACGTCCAGCAGTGAGCTTGGGTGATTGATTGACACGGATTTCAACTATGCATTAAGTTCTATCTGAATGATATTATCAAAAGCTTACGCCATGATAGAAAGGTCTCAAGTAATAAGTGTACAACTATTTTTTAAAGTTATAATTGATGCTATGCCGGTCTTCTACAGACTAAAACCACATGGAGGCCTTTCCTCGGAAGGATAACCCCGGGGTTCCAACAGAAGTATGTATTAATCACGCTTTATCCCTGAAGAGTTGGCAGAGGCATATTATAAGCGCACTTTTCACCGTGTTTATTCCCGTGTTGAAATGGACAGACGCAGGTTATGGCTATCGAAATTTTGAAGCCGCCCATAAGGTCATCAACTTGGTTTAACGAGTACTATGTTACTGGCAACTGGGACCAAAGGCTTAAAGTTCCTTCCGAAGCACGCATCCGTGATCAGCCATAGTGTAATTTGCTTGATGCAGTGATTGTTTACAGAACACTGAGTCTGCGAAGCCATAAGCGCTTCCGCGCACGAGCTGGGCCGATTGGGGTTGTAGAGCATACTTCCTATATGCAAAAAAGAAATCTATTAGTACTTATATTATATATACACTTACGCCAAATTAGGTGTTCCACCAAGTTCGATTTGGAATGACTTAACACAGATAACTATGCATTGTTATCCAAACTAAACGTGAACAAAATTACAGCACAATCGGTTGAAGATATCTGTTTATACTGTTGCTTGATGGATCTTGGTGGCATTTGCTACACATTTTGAATAAAATCGCTTGTACTATTTCACAGTATTTACTTTTTCACCAGACCGGTTTCGCCGTACTTAAGGCATTTTCAAAGGTCGACTCGTACATAAAAATACCATAAGGCAAAACCGGTCAATAATAGTAAAAAAGTAAATAATGTGGAATAGTACAAGGGTTTTTATCTACTCTAACATCCCTTAATAAAAAGCTTGTAAAATAATTGATGAATGCGCCGCGCCTTAAATTCACCGACGCTAATTAATTTATTTGTCAGTCCTCTACTATTAAATTCGACAGACAACTTAAAATATAGTAGGTACGTAGGTACTGACCGCCCCGTAAAAAATAATACACTGTTCTAATACTTTTAGACAAGCATATCTAGTTATCACATTGTCACATATATAATCCATGAAATCCTTATTATTTTAAAAAACAAAGCTTATGTGATTGAAAAATAGAAGTCATAAACTCAATGCACATTGGATTATGAGAAAGATGTGATATCAATAAATGGTAACATAACAGTCAAACATATTTGCAGAATTTTTGGATTCACATCTCGACATTCAACAAATATTTATGTGATTCGCAACTGTTTGTGTTTAGAGTTTGGTTATTTTCTCAGAGTATTATTTTTATATTAAGTAATATAAACGTGAGTTTCCCACATTAACTTATTTCAGGATGTGTAAAATATAGTTTTAAAAAATATTAAAATAACGAAACTTGAGAAATTACTATTCGATGTTATGACATCGACAATAGATCCTAATACATTTGCCAGACGAATGACCCTTACAACTTCTTTCATTTGCACAAAACAAATGTCGCCAGACAAAGAAAGAGTCAGTGGAAGGTCTACTATGTGGTAAAATCCCAGCTAAATGATTATATAAGAATAATAAATAACTATCGTTTATTTACTCAATAAAATTCCTATTACTATTTAATAAAGTCATTCATCAGTAACATGTGAGCGCGTACCTTGACGACACGCATAGCACCTAGTTGATGGGTCGCAAAAGAATCATAAATAGATCGTCAACCTTTTGCCGATTCATTGTGATTTATGTAATAATGACCACATGTCGTATGTGAAATGTTTCGTTCAACCAAATATCACGTGTGGAATATCTTCACCGAATGTCCAGGAGTTATCAGCCTCGCTTGATACCGTGTTTAGCAAAATTCGGGATACGTAGCATCAACTTACACATATAGGTAGATGTGTAAGTTGATGTTACATATATCCCGAATTTTTGATGATATACGTATAAATAAGAATGACTTGTTTGACCTCAAAGCAGCTTCTGACTTTTCCACTAACAAGCTTGATGAATTTCAATGTAAGCTCACTAAACTTGAAATTAGAGCAATCAAGCTCGACAAGCTGCGTGAAACTGTAAATTTTCCCCAAAAAAATGAGGAGATCAAGAGAGTGGACGAAAATCCGTACGCAGGCGTGTACTTGATTAGACACTAAATTGACTATAATAGCCCTAAGTCCCAAATTAACTACATCTTGAGAGTATCTCTGTGAATCCATAATGAAATGTTAATCATGGTTTTAACTTCATAAATAGATATGTAAAGGAGGACTTAAAGAATCTGTCAGCATCGTGTTTAGGTTTTAATTTATCCTCACAACGAGTTTATGTGAATGGCCATAGCGTTGATTCCAAGAAATAGCTTAGTACTGATATAATAGTAATAGTTAATAACTTTAGCTTTAAAAATAAAATTCAATTTGTGTGGGTTAAGCATGGTATAATTAATATCATAAAAATACTACTTCTAAGACGTTCATTGTGAGGTGGAAGTTGGATTTAAGCAAGATAGTCGTATAGGTACCACACTTTATTTTTTACATTTGTTTACCTAACATAAATTTATACAAAATATTATGTACCTCTGCTTTATGTCTGCATTCTTATCGTTCCTATTGTTCACTTTATCGTTTTTTTGAAGCGTTTTCAAGTTAAACTGTTTCAAATACTAAAACTTAAACTAAAACTCCACTGCTGTCGGCGATCCTCAACATCCCTTGTCTATAGTTGACATCTGTCAGATCGAAGTTAAGGCTGAGGTTGAAAAATTCTGGACGTCTAAAGGTTAAATTTCGGAAAACATATCAACTTCTTAAATGCTTCTTGATCTATGTCTGTTGGCCTAAGTATTTCGATTCTGTTTTAAAAATACTTGGCGGTAATTGCCGTTCTTCGTTTTCGAAAATATAACGCCTGTCTATAATGAAGGATGTAAAACTAAGGTTGCAAATAATAGACCACTATCAAAACTCATCATAGCCATATTATAGAAAAAATAGTATACAACATGTCTATTTTGAACAACATACAACAGGTTATACAACAGGTCTATTCTGCCATATCCTTAAGTTTTAGCCCGTTTCAGCACGGTTTTTTGACTGACCGATGTTAATTTAACTATAGTTTGACCACGACCGCTGTACCGCTCACTGCATACAAAATTGTACGCAGTGAGCGGTACTTCACAAAACGAAAACGTCTATAAAATTAAGAAAATACTATATCGCTTGAAGTTCCGAGTACTAACTATACAAAGTATGTGTACGTTATCACATTTTAAATTTATCAGCCTAGTTAGTTTGTATGGGAAAACGACAGCAAACATCCCCTTAACAATAGAATATAATAAACTTTATTCTACACTAATATAAAACATTCATATAAAGAGTATACAATTTTGTAAATGTACAGAGGTCGCCCTTATCGCTTAAAGCAATCTTTTATAATAAAAGTGCTTTATTATATGCCCGGTAACATTTACATGAATATGGATTTCTTAAAATTTAAAATGTATAATAGACGGCTAAGTGCAATTATTCACTCGCAACCGACATAATACATAAAGATACATTTGAGCTAGAACCAATAAAATATAAATTTCAAATGATAATTTCCTCCTTTTCATTTAGTCAGTTAATAATAATATTAAATACGAGTACTTTGTTGTAACGCAAAAAGCTACTATTAGAAATGTTTCTTATAAAAACGTCAACACTATGCATAATTAATTCACGCTATTAAGCGATAAGGATAAATGTCACTTAATGGTGCGTGCAAATTCGATTAAACGTTAGAGATTGTTAGAACAACCTATCTTGAAGTTAATCAGATTAGCTGATTGCTGATAAAGACTGCCAATCTATGTTTTTTTACTACTGAATTTTTTTTGCTACTGTTTCAATATTATTTTTTTAGGACGAATATAATACCCACTTAAATTTTATTCATCGATACAGATAAAAGAAATTGAAGTGTCAGTTTCTAATTTACAGAACGAATTAACATCTCGGCACTTCTGTTTGACTATGTCTGTATGTTCTGACTAATTTCTGAAACGGTTAGACCAACTGTATAGAGATTTTCACTAGTAGATAGTCAGCCAATGTTATAAGGAGTAACTTAGACTATATTAAGTATATCCCCGGATACCTATGAGAACGGGAATTATGGGGGTGAAAATGAGAGGCGTTGAATTATATTATACGTGTAAAGTATTTGGTTGAGCGGGCGAGATAAATAAATTTAAAATGGACTGTATTTGCGTGGAAACACTAAAATGAAATTTACACGCCATTGTCGACGGAAAAAGTAATGGAAAAACAGGCACACTACCTTGCTGCTTGCTGCAAGATGCTGAGGTGGAAGCCGCCGGGGGCGTCCCTGGACTTGAATTCCTGGTTTCCTTGCACAAAAACACTATTTATCCATGGAAAATACAATTATTGCGATAGGTTTGATGCGGGCGCGCGCGCAGTGTTTGTAGGACAGACTGCCAGCCCTCAATCGTGGTCGATGCCTGTGAGGCTAGCGGCGCGAGCGCAGGTACTTGCGCGCGTAATACAGCTGTCTCGCTCCTCCTTTATGCGAGACAAGGTAGGTGCGAAAGAGAAATGGAATAAAGGGGGGCAGGGGGAGTGTCGACAAATAATTAATTAAAAACAAATGCAGATCAGCGATGCAACATAGAAAAAATAACGCGGCTACTCTTTTATTACGGCGCAACCATATCACCCCGGCTTGAAGGGTTACCTTCGAAAAAGGAACAACTGACTATACAGTTGCCACTAAGCTTTAGCTGCTAATTAAACAAAATGCTATCGAACTAAACTAAACTAAATTAATATGGCAATAAAGTCTGGCGTAAGTGATAGTGAGTACGACTGCCACCTAAGGTTTCGAGTTGCCTATACCGGATCGAAACAAATAATTATATGATAACTAAACTAAACTTACTATCTTCACGCTTGACGGGGTACTCAGAGAGGACAGATCGCCAGGCTTCGCGATCCATGCATACTTCTTTCGCTTCTTCGAGATTCATCAATCGCTTCATACACGCACGTCTGGGTATCCGAGTACTATTGACCTTTCCGTTTTTGAGCAATCTGCTCACGTGGTCTTCATATGTAAGTCTCGGCCTACCCTGACTCCTTCTACCCTCTACTTTTGAACAATATATATTCTTCGTCAATCGTTCCTCACTCATTCGTTGGACGTGTCCAAACCAACGGAGCACGCCCTTTTCCAGCTTAACGCTGACACTTTCATTCAAATCTGCCAAATTGCGTATCACTTCGTTACGTATTCGGCCAGCCAAGGTAACGCCGCACAACTTTCGAAGTGATCGCATCTCCACAGCATTCAATTTACTTTCATGCATCTGCTGACATACCCAGGTTTCACTACCGTAAAGCAAAGTTGGCACTAGCACTGCGTTATGAATCGCCAGTCGTGCTTCTTTTACGATGCTTTGTCGCTTTACTAACTGGGACAAAGCACCGTTAACTTTGTTTCCGGCAGCTACTCGCCGTTCCACATCCGAATCACATCTTCCATCCGCGCTAAACATACTTCCTAAATACACAATTTCATTCACTTGCTCTAGACGTTCCTGGTTTACCCTAATCTCGCATTTAGTTCTTACGTCACCTCTTTCAAATACTAGAACCTTAGTTTTACTTGCATTCAAGCGGAGACCCTTACTTTCACACCCCTCTTTCATATTAGTGACTAATGCCTGAAGGTCGGCTTCTGATGAGGCCATGAGCACCGCATCATCAGCGTACAGCAGACAGTTTACTGTAAAGTCACCCAAATTCACACCCATATTAAAATCTTTCAACTTCTGCAGGCAACTGTCCAGATACACTATGAACAGCCAGGCGGACATGACACATCCCTGTTTGACGCCTGTACAGACATCAAAAAGAGGTGACACATCCCCCCCTTCTCGCACGCAAGCCTTACAGTCCCTATAAAGCGACTGTATTGCCCGCAGTAGCGAGCCGTCCACACCATATCCTGGCAGCAAGTCCCACAGCGTTTCTCTCACAACGTTATCAAATGCTTTCTCTAGATCCACAAAAGCGCAGAAAACCTTCTGGCTAAGAGCCAGAAACTTTTCCGCGATCATGCGGAGAGCAAACACTTGATCCATGCAACCTCTTCCACGTCGGAATCCGCATTGAGCCTCCCATAAATACCTTTCAGACTATTCTTGCATTCGTGCCGTTATAACCTATGCATACACCTTACTAGCTAAGCTGACCAAGCTGATCGCCCTGTAGCTGGAGCAGTTTAGGCGCGAGCCTTTCCCTTTGTAAATAGGTACTACAACTGCTACTCGCCAGTCATCTGGGACCTCACCCGTCCGCCAGCACAAGTTGCATAACAGACATAGTGTGTCCCAGACACGCGACCCACCGTACTTGATCATCTCAGCAGTGACTCTGTCTTTTCCCGCAGCCTTACCACATTTCATACTTCTTATCGCTTGTTCTATTTCTTTCATACTAATGACTTCAATGACATCGGGATCCGGAGCATCGAAGTGAGCTCCACTTCCCGATGTGGCATCTCTGTCTTTTCTTGCATACATCTTTCCATAATATTCACTCCATCTCTGCAGGACGTCACTTTGGTCTGTTAGGACGTCATTGTTAACACTAAGCACTTTATTCATACTGCAGATTGCCGAACAACTCCGGGTCTTGCCTACCTCTTTCCAGAAGAGCTTGGCATTATCCCGGAAATTGGACGACAACCTTTCATCCGCTTTCATTCTGCACCTTTCACGAGCTTCTTCTATAAGTGCCTTCGTGTTAACTTTCTGCAGCTTGTATCTCTCTTTCATATTAAAATCATTCCGCGAGGCTAAGTAGTCTAGCCATGCTTTCTTCTTTATTCGACTGCTTCTTTCACTTCCTCATTCCACCATGCATCACGCTTATTACTACTGCCTCTTTTCGTTTCTCCACACACTTCCACAGCGGCATTTATCATACTATCCCTAAGGTTCTGCCATACACTTTCCACATTCTCACTGCTTACATTGACATCGCCAAGCTTTTCGGCTACCCTTTCATTATATTTATCCCTAATGGATGCATCCTGCAGCTTCCAGCTTTTGATGCTATAAGTCGGCTCAGGTTCAGGACACTCGGTACGATGACGCCAACCCGCGAACAGACCCCTAATCCTAGTTATGACTAGGTAGTGGTCTGATCCCAGCTCAGCGCCTCGATAAACCCTTGTGTCCATCACCTGTTTACGGAGCCGACTATCCATTAGGAATAGATCTATCATGCTTCTCTTTGACTTACATCTCCTCGTATACATATGAATTTGTTTGTGGTTGAACATTGTGTTCGCCACAAACAAATCCTTTTCCTTACAAAATGCCAGTATTAGCTTGCCAGCGTCGTTCACCCTTTTATCCCCATACTTCCCGAGTACCGACTCAAAACCATCGCGAGCGGTACCCACCCATCCATTCAAGTCTCCACATACTATAAGTCTTTCATTTCCTTCTATCACATTTAGAGCTTCTCTCATACTCTCCCAGAAGTCCTCTAGCTCACTCGCGTTCGACGAAGATACTGGCGCGTAAGCAGCTACCAGGAAAATCTTCGTCAAACCAAGTTTTACACGGATCCAGAGGATTCTAGGACCTATCAGTTTGTACTCATACATACCCGAGGCCAATCGCGAGGACAGCAAAATTCCAACCCCCCGACTGCCATGCTCGCTCTCTGGTACTCCAGACCAAAGCGCGAGCATCCCACCCGGGAGCTCCAAGACTTCGCTGCCCTTGCGCTTGGTCTCTGTCAAGCACACTGCATCTAACTTTCTCTCATTCATAACATCCATCAACTCATTCATCTTATCTGTCATTCCTCCCCTAACATTCCACGCAGCTGCCCTGCACTCCATCCTCCACTTCCCGCCGTGTCGGGCCACGCGTGTAGGGTGGCGGTCCCCTACGCCGCTCTGGCTCACACTTTTCGCACCAGCGGGGACGAACTAGTGCGCGTCGCCTCGGGGGCACGCCCTAGCAGTAATCGCCCTGGTGGCACTCGTGTTGGAGTAGAATTGCAGCCGTAGCTGGCAGGGATGGCGACGTGCACGCTTCTACTCTTCATCCCCTAATATTAAAAACCCCATGAATTAAAGAAATCTATACAAAAACTCAAAAATCATAGCATGCGGTCGTGAATGCGTCAGCCCTGAAAGACTGTCCCGAGCCACTAACAACATTTTGTTCGCAGCTCGGGACAAACCCTCCCGCGTCTCTTCCCTTGTCCCCTGCACGATTGCTCTGTCTAGACAGCTTCGTCGACGGACTGTATGTCTTTCGGCTGTGCTATTACTATGCGGTGCAGTCGAAATTTCCAACTATTTAGTACCTACCTATGCGAAAAACAGTAGGTAAGTATGCGTTTATTCCCTAATGGAATAAAATTATTATCTATGCGTTTATTCCCTATAGAATAAAAACTATTACCTAATCTATGCGTTTATTCCGTGGTAGAATAAAAACTATAACCTATACCTATGCGTTTATTCCGAATGGATTAAAAACTATAACCTATACCTATGCGTTTATTCCGTGGCGGAACTAAAACTATAACCTATTCCTATGCGTTTATTCCCTATGGGATAAAAACTATTGCGTTTCTATTAGCAAACTACTAAAGCGAATGGATCAAAATCCGGATCGTTAGGACCAAAAACTGATTCAGCGGGCGAGATAAATAAATTCAAAATGGCCTGTATTTGCGGGGAAAGACTAAAATTAAATTTACACGCGATTGTCGACGGAAAAAGTAATGGAAAAACAGGAATGGGCACACTACCTTGCTGCTTGCTGCGAGATGCTGAGGTGGAGGCCACCGGGGGCGTCCCGGGACTTGAATTCCTGGTTTCCTTGCACGAAAACACTATTTATCCATGGAAAATACAATTATTGCGATAGGTTTGATGCGGGCGCGCGCGCGGTGTTTGTAGGACAGACTGCCAGCCCTCAATCGTGGTCGTTGCCCGTGAGGCTAGCGGCGCGAGCGCAGGTACTTGCGCGCGTAATACAGCTGTCTCGCTCCTCCTTTATGCGAGACAAAGTAGGTGCGAAAGAGAAATGGAATAAAGGGGGGCGGGGGGAGTGTCGACAACTAATTAATTAAAAACAAATGCAGATCAGCGATGCAGCATAGAAAAAATAACGCGGCTACTCTTTTATCATATACCGGCGCAACCAGTATTATAGAAAATGTCCATATGGTACACCGTACGTATTCCGTTCTCCTTTCGTTTGGTCACTTGGTCTACATCCCCTCAACGCGCTTTCAAGGCGGTCTTATGCTGAGTGGCAGCGACTGAACCTAATTAGCATAAACTGCGGCTCGGCAGAGGAGAAACAGAACACTTCTATATGTCAATAGTTTGTTCCTTCTACAGTACTGAAAGACTCACACAATACAAAAAAAGTTAACACAGTGAACACACCTTATTGAATGCCTGAATTAGAATGATTTTAGGTACTAATCAAGGTTAGTACAATGCACTATACTAACCTTTATCAGTGCCGAAAGGCATTCCAACTAGTTCAAGAAAACTTAAACATAAATCACTTGTAAATTTCAGGGTATTGTGTATTCTTATCACTAGGATTAATTTTAGTCTTTCCCCGCAAATACAGGCCATTTTGAATTTATTTATCTCGCCCGCTGAATCAGTTTTTGGTCCTAACGATCCGGATTTTGATCCATTCGCTTTAGTAGTTTGCTAACTTTTATTACTAGTATATATAGCATCTTCTGCTTCCGGAACAAAGACAAGAAACTTATAAGATTCTTAACTAGGTGTTTTACCATTGATATTGTACATTTATTTATGAATTACTAGCTGCTTGATCGCGACTTGGGTCACAAGGACGTTGTATTTTAACAAGGCTCTCTTTATTTGGTGACGAAATTAAGTATGTCTTTCAACATTATACAGTCTCCTAAAGTTCACCGGTAAAAGACAGATATATGTATACAATGAATATTATATATCACTTTCGAAATAAAGGTAGTATCGCCATCTATTTTTAACATTCTTTCGGATATAAAATCTTCTTTTTTAAATATTTTATCAGCTAGATGTTAATAAAATAAATTCTATGGTAAAATTTTATCATTCTGGGTTCAAGAGTTTTGTCTATACTACTATATAAAATTTTATCTAGATTAATATTTTCGATTTTTCTCAACTGGGACGGTAATTATTAAGTTAGACCAGGGGGCCGCGTCTAATTTACAATAGAAAGAATCGAATCGAATCTGTTTTACAATAGAAAGCCGATCTAATTCTATTCTATAGCGGTTCTATTACGATTAGTTCAAAATTAGGTAGTCTACTAAAACTATTTTAATCACAATCACACTTCTCAAGCTGCAGAAAAGAGACATAATAGCTGTTTTGAGCTATTAAAATATTAATATAGACTACGAAAATGCAAATTAAGAACTACTTACAGGCGCTACCCGTGTTTATTTATTTATTTAAATGCAGGTGCTTGATGTGCTTACAGCTTAGCCAAGTCGCACATCAAGCTATTACAGTTTTGTTATTGTATTTTATTAAATAGGTACATAATAACATTAATTAATAACATTCCATCGGCCGGCCGATAGAATTCCATTGGAACGCAATTGTAATAGTAGACTACGAAAACTGACTATTTTTTCTGTAGGCTCTGTATTAAGGGACGAATTCGATTCTCTTCTGACGAGATTGAATTAATAGACTTGGCCCCCAGATCTCTAATATAAAACTTCATCTAAATCCGATCAGTAGTTTTTGCGTCCTTTATCGCAATCCGTTGTTCGCAATTTTCAGTCTTTTATGAATTCCAAGTTTTTGCATGCACTAAATGCATCAGACATTTTAGGTCTCTACTGCACAATATTTATAATTCCTGATAATAACGAGGTCATTTGCACGGATGATATCCTTTACGCTGGTAAGCCACTCAGTGTGTCGTCAGTAATCAATGATTATGAATTACAGTTACGAAATTGATTTCTTATGATCTAATTACGTTTGAAAATAAATTCAGTAGATAATAACTTCTTGTGTTGCACTCTGACAAGCACATTGCTAGATAAAATTACTTCGATGCGTCTTTTATAAACAAACGCTTTCACAATCGAAGGAAAACTGCACATTGACAGACAAAATAAAACCACGGAAACAGTCATTACTAGTTTTGGATAGCACCATGGTTATAAAAGTGATAAGTATGAAACCTTTGGTTATCGACGATTCTACTAGTGTGTAAATTTTTTTTTAAGTTTTTTGGCTTGGTTACTAGACCTTTGAGCCACCTAGTGTGTAATTAATTAATTCAAACCATACACAACACAGTTAAAAAGGTTATGAAATAAGAGCTGTCAACTAAAAATAAGGGGGAGGCTGTCCAGTCGCCTTAACGGTTGAGTGTAGCATAAAACTGGCTATGTAATCAATATATATAAAAATCAATGCCACTTTTCGTTGTAATTTTATAACTCAAGAACTGACTCACCTATCCAAACCAAATGCTTAGGCTTTGTTCGAACTATTTATTTCAGATGGTTTATGTGAAGTTTACACAAAATCAGTCGAGCGGTTCTTCATTTATGACATTTTGGTGGCGCTAACGAAGTTGCGCGGGTCAGCTAGTGTTTAATAAAATAAAAGTAGTAAAAAACTAAAGTCACTGGTCGTGAGTATAGCATAGTATAGTGAGGTATTACAATAAGTTCCACCAAAGTGCCAATAGTTAAGAGAATAAATTTAATTTAGATGTATTTTCCTTCGTCAACCGTAAAGATGTCTGGCCAATCACCTCACTGCCAAAAGCATTGATGTCACTGTAATGTTATGTCATTATTACTGATGTCTGACAGCCAACCGTTCCTCCATGGTTAATGCTTTATAAATGAAAAATAAAATGAGTTTAGCAACATTAATTTTGACGTAATTATCTACGAACATCGAAGAAGTAGGTAGTTGTGTGAAAATGCTTTACTGTTTCCTTATTTCCCTAAACAAAAAGTTATTTCAATTTTGCAGATAACAAAAGGGTTTCAAAGTGTTTTTTTTATTTAACGCTCAATACAAATCACCCGCTTACTGTGTTGGCATTTAAAGAGTACCCAAAGAAACAGTTGAGCCCTTCCGTTTCACAAATCGTGTAGTCTTGGCGGTCAGCCGCTTTGACGTATTCCGTTACCGTCTTCAAATCAAACCGTACTTGATCACAAATTGGATTCTTTTATAAAACTTCATAAATTTTTATTAAAGTAACAAATAATTTCGGTACTCCGACAATGTTTTCGTGATAGTATCTAATTTTCGATTTTAAAAATATATTGATACTATAAAAACCTAACTTTCATATTAGTTAAGTAAATTTTGTGGTGTCTGGTTTCATAAGAACGAAAAATTAAGATTATTAGGACTGATCTTTGGCAACAGGTAGCGAAAGAAGTATGTATGAATCGCAATATATGGCGATCTGTCCTCTCTGACTACCCCGTCAGGGACACAGCGTGAAGATAGTTAACGCCATCCAGTACCGAAAATAAAGAGAAAACACTAAAATTCTATTTTTCTGAGAAACATTATTTTATGATAAATTTTTAACACCTTAGACGCGATTGTAGCTCAAAGTCTGTACTCAACGATCATAGCATTAAGCTCTTACGCTACGATCAGTCCTAAAATGGGTGATAATTTGTGGCATTTTCATTTACGAGCGTATAAGTGCACATTTAAGCTGATACTGAGGCAATAAAAAAAACAACCTGTAGAAAAGCAATTGTTTCTACAGTTTGTTTTTTTTTTTATTGCCAGTAGTATAAGTGAAATTTGAAGACCTTTCAGGTCATTTGAAAAAAAAATTCAGCATCAGCGAGCCACAACCTTTATTTGTTTTCAATATGACAATTGGTTCAGCTCCTATTGTGTGGGACTAAATATTACTGGTATCACATTGATGACAGAGACATTTATTTGTCATGATATGTATTGTAGTGTGCATCTGCTTACTCCTTCAGGAGAAAAGCGTGTCTATTATACGTATAGATTAAATAAAAATGACGCAAATCTTTTTTTTTCTTCTAGCAATACAGTGTCAGTCGTTGCATATGGTTCTTTCAACGTTTGTTGATCGTGTTTAAAAATTACTATCAATTTGATATTTAGTTCAAGGTGTACTCATTTGCATTTGAACTATACTTGATATTTATTCTTTACGAGGTCGTACAATTCAAACAAACAAGACAACAAACGAGGAATATCCAATGCATACCAGATATCCCGTTAGATTTGACTTATAATGAGTTCAAAGAATGTCATATATCCAGAATAGCTTTTGTTTTATAAAAAATACAGATATTGGAAATGACAAAGTACTGGGATAACCAGACGTGCATGTATAAAACGATTAATGAAACTGCAGGAAGCGAAAGAAGAATTGTGAAGCCTGGCGATCTGTTTTCAAGTTAGTTAGTTTAGTTTAACTTATGTTTGTGATCTGTGTAGGTATTTACGATTTTCAAATAGTCTAAGATAATACGCAACTACATTGTAAATATCGTTACAAGTTAATGAGTAAAATGGTAGGGGTCCACCTCGTCTGCCAATCAAATTGAAGATTTTTTGGCAAAAGGTCAGGTCAAGAGTATCTTTAACCGGCGAGCTTGTAAGAAAACACTTATGAAAGTAAAAGAAGCGAAAGTTGTATGTCGGAATCGTAGCAAGAGGAAAACCATATTCTGAGCCTACCCCGATTGGAGACAGGCATGATGATTTGTATGTATGTTGCAATAACTACGGATGAAGGGTGTTTTCAATAAACCTTGAAACATAATTAGAAAGAAACTGTTCTGATAAAGGCCGTTTATAAAGTTGGTATTTATGGTTGGTACTTCGATGGCTTGATGAGGGTTTTCCGTACTTGTTAACCACACCACAAGGTATCACGCCTTTATCCTCGAAGAGTTAGTATATTATACGCCCAAGTTTCACTATTATATACATTTTTGTCCTACGTAACTGATTGTGAGCTTATCACAGCGTTGAAATGGACAAGCGCAGTTTTTTTACCTGCTGATGAAATTTTTCAAGCATTAGGTCTTCAACTTAGCTTAACGACTGCCATGGTACAAACAACAAGGTATAAGTAGGCAATTATCCTTAAAAGATAGACGTATGCCATCAGGGACTTAAAAGGAATAATATAAGAAAAGTAAGGAATAATATAGTAATGTAAGAGAAGAATAAAAAAATAATGTGTGTTCTTGAAGATGATCAGTTTTTTGTAAAATTTCACACTCCTAATTTTTTAGAGCTTGCAATAGTTGAATTTTATCTAATAACAGAAATTGCATTAACGTACGCAATACCGGTCAGTATCTTATCTATTATAATATGGCTAATGTAATAAGGCTTAGGGTTATCCACACAGTAATACCCAAATATCATAAAATTCAAGGAATAAGGTACCATGGTTAATAAATTGTTTAGCAAAAATATCATACGTTAAAGTTTGTCCTTTCGTAAAATATATTTGATATTATAAACTTTTTACTAACTTGCAATGTTATATTGTTCTTCAGATGGAATCATGTTACTCAATTTGGAAGCAGATGTCTTTAGGATTGATTTGAAATTTTAGAAAAGCTACGTGTCGTCATTCTAAATTTAACATAGTGGAACACTTTGGTGGACTAGTTATTTTAATACCCTGCTATAAAATGGGTCTCAAACAAAGGAGTTTGCTGAGAATAACTTGAAATATAAAATACAATCACTCTATGTTGGATATGGCTGAATGCTAAAGATACCGGTTTAAGATTATATGATTTTCTACAAAATGAATATCAAATGAAAGGACTTGATAAGGATTATTCTTCTAGTGCATTAAAGAATCTGGTTTTTCAAAAATGTTTTTTAACTAATAATTTGTTTTTTCGCAAAGATCTGGGATGATCATCATCATCATCCGAGCGTCTGTCCCAGTCAGTTGCGTCTCGCGACGCCCGGGGTCCGCTTTCCTACATTTTCTCCTCCACTTCACACGGTCGTCGGCATCCCCTGTAGTGAGACCATTGGCACGCATGTCATCCCTTACGACGTCAAGCCTGCACTTCTTGGGTCTGCCCCTCTTACCGGGACTCGGCGGGGCTGACATGGCCAGACATTTGTTTCCTACGTAGCCCGGCGGTTGCCGCAAGACGTGACTATACCAACGAAGGCGACACTCTTGCAACTTGTCTGCAATGTCACGGACATGAAGGCTCCCACGGATGCGAGAGTTCCTCACGTGATCCATCCGCGTGACTCCACACATCCACCGCAGCATCTTCATTTCCGTGACACGCTCCTGCTTGTGTCGCTCCAATATTGGCCACGTCTCACTACCATGTAAAAGGACAGGTCTAATGATGGTTTTGTAGACCTGTCCCTTCAACCGGATCGGCATTTTAGGATCACAAATGACACCGGTCATCTCCCGCCATTTGGCCCACGCGGCAGCAATACGTGACTTGACATCGCAATCGATGTCACTGGACGTGTGAAAACCAGATCCCAATTACTTAACCTGGTCCGTCCGCTCGACCAAATCACCGCCAATGGGGACGAATGTGGGATATGTCGAGTTTAGTGCCAAGTACTCGGTCTTCGCCACATTTAGTTTCAGGCCGCCATTCTCAAGCGTCTCCTTCCACACCTTCACACGTCGCACCAATCTGCTCCTGTCCGCGTCTGCCAGCGCAATAGCATAGCATAGCTTTATTAATAGCTTTAGACAAGCGTTTTTGTAGTTTATAATCTTAAATAAATTTCTCTAAGTTAGAAGTATATCCTATATCATGTATTTTTCTTCTAGTAGATTCATCTCATATTGTTCAGTGTCTATGATACTCGTGTTGGTGTAACTCATCAATGCACGTTGAGAGGTAGTAATCAACTAAATAACTTTGAGTTCAATTTAGCTAATGCTAAATTTCATCGCATCGTTTAATAACGATGTCTACTGTATGTTGTTGACTCAATGTAATCCCACTAACAATATTTTAAAAATATATCCATAAATCTGTAATTTAATTTATTGCACGCCTCATAAGCGAAGTGTTGAGGTGGGTACTACTGTCACTTCGCGCAAAACATCTGATTTTTCAAACTTAAAATCTCTCTATTTATCATATATTGCACTTGTAAAATAATATATACACACACATATAAAGAAAAACACTATTTTTAACACTCATGATATTTTTGATGCCATTTTTGTTATTTAAACTAGTAAAAAAACTGTTTAAAAAAGTTTTGTCTTGGACATCCGTGTGTCTGTATGTGCGTCTGAATATTTTCTTGTTAACACGATAACGACCGAAATACTTTACTAATCAAGTCTTTTTTTTCTCTTATGCTTCACGGTCTGATTCGATGTGGTTTAATTGTTATTATCTTTACTTTATTTATTTCATAACCCCTACGCGATAATTCATAGCAAAGTTTGTAAGCTTGTAATTCTATTTTTGTTTATAATATAATAAAAGCGTGTGAGGCGTGCAATTTTGGGTTTTTCAAATTTTTTAAATATTTAATGCAATATCAATGTATGTTTTCTATAGTACAGCGATACTAATTTGATTGCAAGGATTTTCGTGCTACAAAAGGCACGTCAAGCCGTTGCTTCTGGTTGCCAGTAACATGGCAGTTGTTAAGCCAGGTTAAACCCTTATGGGCGGCTTGAAAAATGACAACTTAAGGCCTCCACAACCTGCGTCTGTCGAATTCAACACGGCAATAGACTTACCACTTGTTACGTGGGACGAAATGCATTCGGTGAAATACAGGATGCCTCTGCCACCCTTTCTAACCCACCTTTATCACCGAGGGGATAGGCAGAGGCATACTATACGCCCACATTTCACCGTATGCATTTTAGACCCACGTAACTGGTGGTGAGCTAATAAAATAAGTGTGTATGAATGATAAATGCAAATAGAAAATAAATAAATAACTTATAATTTTTTGTAGTCTCTATCTGTGTATTAGTTAGTTTTTATATTTGACTTGGATCCGGTTCAAATTACAAATTATCGAATTAGGGTTGCAAAACATCAAGTTTTTCTAACAGATGTAAGAGATCCTTTCGGAAGGTCGTAAGAGATCCTTCCGGAAGGTCATATAGTTAAAAAAAACACAACAAAAACATTGTTTCAATATTTGTGCTTGTATAAGCTCTTCATCCCATCAATGCAATTCATCTGGCGATCCATAATGTCCATCTCGATTTTTCTTGATCTACCCCCGCCCCCCCTTCTGAGAACATTTGGAAGAGTCAATACCAAACATATTCCCCACGAATGTGAATGGGTTCCATAAGACCAAACCAGCCAGCTCTTCCCTTATACATTGTAAAATTATACCCTTATTGGCATTTCTAAATTATACATTCTTGTCAAAATCGGGAGGCAATAAGTATCTCGAACTCTTTTATTTTGCGACACTATTTTCGATTTCATTATTATAATTATGAATATTGTTAGCATTAAAAACAATACTACTTAACTTAATTCTTTATTGTTTATCAATCACGCCTTATCCCCGAAGAGGTGATATTATACGCCTACTTTGTGTATTCTGTCCCACATAATAGGTGGTGATAACATTGCCGTATTGAAATAGACAGACTCAGGTTGTGGCTACCTGCAGTTGAAAGTTTTCAACCCGCCCATAATCTTAACTTAAGCCTTAAAGACTAAAACCTTGAGGTCTTAAAGACTGTTACGTTACTGGCAACCAGACGAATGGCTTAATGTGCCTCCGAAGCAAGGAAACGGACTCACTAACTTCAATCTGCCTACCAAATGTACAACTAAACTACTTGTATTTTGTAAAATTCTTGTGCAATGAAACTTTAGGGGATGATATCTTACTACACATCTGAACCCTCGTCACGCCACGTACAGATTTGAAAGTCTCGCGTGTACACGCTTGTCTTGTATTCTTCGCTGCGTGCCTGAGTACTGCGTACATAAATTTATTTTATGTAAAACTGTATCCAAAATATTCAACGTTGTATGGGTTAGGTTAGTACTAGTACACGTATGTGATGCCTTACTAGAAACAACTAAAATCACACGGACAAACTTACTAGACTAACACTGGGTTCCCCAGGTAACAACTCGGAATGATGTACGATGGGAGTAATCTGTACAAATATTATAAACGTGAAAATTAGGTAAAGTAACGTAAGTATGTATGGATTATATTTGTTAAGAGTATCAAACATACATCCATACATTGTTACGTTACAAGCAAATATGACTTAATGGAGGTTGATAAAATTTTACAATAATATAGCTTACACATCAGATTCAAACATAGGCTACTTTCACAACAAGTTCCTGTGGGAAACGGGAACAGAAAACTTAACCATACGAGCGGAGCCGCAGGCGTCGACTAGTATATGATAAATGCCTTTGTATTTTCCGAACTATAGAAACATGACCAATGAAGTTGCAGAGAGACATAATAATAATATTATCGTTATTGTTATTTTAAAGCAAATATATTATTTTAATTACGTTATATTTACCACCACAATACAATAAAATGATGTATGTTTCAAAGCTAACAGTGAAATACCTGTTATGAAATGAACAAATTACACGATAATTGTTAATTATCGTCCCAGCGGTTATTACTCGTTTGATAATGATATGATTACCAAATATATTCATAATATAGTTTGTATGTATGTTAAGTCAGTTTATTTGAATGCTGATCTGGTATCATATGTGCTAACAGCTATAAAGGTAGTCTAATTCGTTTTTTTGAAGCCCACAAAGGTTACACGGGACTTTATCCAAAGGAAAAGCATTTATAAAAGATCTGCATTAGCCTACTATTATATAGTTCGATTCCCACCCAGGATAAAACTTTGTGTGATGAGCACGATGGTTTATTCTATGTCTGGGTGTTATTTATCTATAATATGTATGTATTTAGAAATATATGTTTGTAACACTTCTGAGTGTCGGTTACATATTCCTAAGATTTATTTACTAACCTTGTTTTTATATACATCCCTTTTGTTGAAACAAACTCAATTTTCACAATACTTTAGTTATAACTCTAAAGTCATTTGTCTAATTATTTAAAAGTTTAAATGATTTCACATTGTCTGTTTTTGTTCGGAACGACATGAGTTTGACGTTGTCAAAACTGTCACGAACGTTTCGACTCTTATGGCGCGTTCTAAAGTTAACGCATGCGTCTATGGTGTCTTTCAGTTTGGTGCTGGACATTGAACTTAGATAGATTGGCTGTCCTGACTCACATCCACACATAATGTATTGCGTGCGGTGTGACAAACAGGAATAGGAAGGTTTTTATGTTGATTTCGTTTATTCTGCCAATGTTTTGTCAAGGCTGTATGGTGTATGACTTTAGCCTGCCGTGATCGAACGGGGGAAAAAAAAGAAGCTGGTTCTTTTTGACGAGAACGGCGTGATGAAAAAGCGCTTGGTCATGGTGATTTAATTCGGATTAATATCCGAAGTCTTTTTAGCTAATGCTAGAAGGTGAGGATAGTTGTTTGTATTTGTTTCTTCGTAATCTGCAAGATTACTTGGCATTGGCGAATAATATGTTCTTGCAATGGTTGTACTTTGTATTTCAGTCTGCTTATCGGGAGACTTGGCAAATAAGATGAAAAAGAATGATGATAGAAGGATCTAGTTAAAACCCCACTGAAATAAGTGGTAAGTTAAAACTATATAATCTCTTAGACTGAATTCCTTAACAGAATGTTGAGGGTGGAAGTGATTTTTATTACAAATGACTAATGTCTGTAACTTTTCTATTGTTACAGGGGGTTTAGGTTTTAGTTTTAGGTTTATGTTTTCGTTTTTATATCTACATAATAATTGAGCTTAACGTGTTTCACGTTCTCTGCATTCTACAAATTTTACTCCTGAATGTCTGTAAGAAGACTTAAAGTAAGCTGTGACTATGTGCAAAGAGGATATTTCTCTCTACTCCGGTTACTTACTACCTGGACTTCTAGAATAGAAAGAGATGTGAAGGACTTGGATGTTCCTCAACCCAGCTAAGTAGTAATCTTTAATTAGTTTCTATGTAGAATAACCCGGTAAAGGCCGACTGATGTTGATAGTTTAAAAGGAATAACTTTTAACCTTGAATATTCATTTTTCTATTACATATGTAGCTTTCAACTACTTTAATATACTGGACTACCGATGTGACGTTCCAGTTACACATATTTTATAATCTTTTTATTATCACAAAATAATATTAATGTGGAACTTTATTTTTACCTTGTTATGTTGTAGTGTACGATGATGATGATGATAGGAAGCGGCGTTGTGTGTTTAACTAAACTAAGAAATAGTTTAAATGTATGTCTGCATATAATTTAGATATTATTAAGGCATCTGACAACTGCTTTAATATTTGTCATTTTAGGCCACGCCCATTTCCATACTTTGGTTAAAATTTTTATTTGTACTAAATATAAATTTATTTTTAAGTGACCATATATATATGGGTCCCACTATGCTTTACTAAGCCATTTCTTTTTACTTTCATATATGTATATTCATGTCTACATAGGGATATAGTGTAAATAAATATAATTAATAAGTTGATAGCGTGAATTTTTTTAATTGCATCATTCGTTTGATGGAGAGATACCTGGCGCCCTCTTTTTATAAATTCTGGTATTTCTCTGCTCCAGGTTGGTCCATACTCACTCCCTATACGCATGCTCTGCTAGCTGGTGCACCGGTGATTCTTTGAGATAGTGTTACTTACACATCTCAAGGGATTACCAAACGTACCTGATGGGTGTACGTAGGTGTGTTGTTGCTACCTAGTGCACACCACCCCTGCCAAGCCCGTCAGCCGTTATAAGTTGGCGGCCCAACGTGTGACCTTGGAGAATGATGCAATTAAATATGTATTTTTATTTAGTGATAAGCATGTACTTAATTGTGTGTCACTATAGTTTAGTTAGTCTTAAAGTGTACTTTAAAGGAAACTTATAAATTTTCTTTAGTCTTAAGCGCTATGGTATATCCAAGTTACCTTTGAACAAATCTACTACTTGTATGTATTTGGTTAGATAGTTAAAGCTGATAAACTCGAAACTATCCAACATCAATGAAAGACAATATATTCAATTTAAGCTTATAAACTTAAAGAGATATTTTTAAATACGCCGTGCTTATATCTTACATTATCTTATATTACCTATTTTTTTCATTTTGATTAGGTGCCATAACCTAACAATTATACTTGTTTTGAATTAGAATTGAATTTAGAATTCAATTTTCTATCATGGATTTTCTACAAGCTGGATGTAAGATCTCTCATTTACACAAAGACGAAATTACACATGAACTGTCCATTCGTAAACTAGAAGTTAATCATCTCTCGCGACGATCCAGTCTTTGTCAAGCGTTAAATGAGACATCGAAACTTGCTCGAAGGGGTAGTTTGAAATTTACTGATTTGGTCAAGGTTAATTTGACTTCGGAATTGGAAGTGTGTCAACGAAAAGTTGAGGAGATCGAAAGAGAAGCTAAAGGTGATTTGTCTACATCTGCTAGAGGTCGGTTAAACTCTCGTTGCAGATACTTTCTTTGCCGTCTAGGTCGTATAGATGAGAATGAGGAATGCTTCTCAAAAAGCAATTGAATTCTATAATTGAATGCTTACAAGATAGTGATTCTGCTTCTTCATCGGATTCAGATGATGACTTTGACTCTGTAGTTACTGAGAAGCAGGTAGTCAGAGAGGTCATTTATAAATCTGAAAAGATTTTTAATATTAATTCTTTAAACTTGAAATTCAAGGGGGACACTTGTGTCCGTACTTTCCTTTCTCGCTTGGAAGAACTTCGTGTTGCTAGGAATATTTCTGAAAACAGAATATTCAGAGGTTTCCCGGAAATTTTGGATGGACCGGCGTTGTCTTGGTTCCGTTCTCAACGTATTAATTATACTACTTATCGTGAGGTCACAAAAGCCCTTCAAGAAGATTTTGATATACCGGACTTTGACTTCCAACTACTTAAAGAAATTCGTGCTAGGACTCAGGCAAAATCTGAAACTGTCGTAATATTCGTCTCCATAGTTCTAGGAATGTATGATCGTTTAAGTAAAGAGGTATCAGAAGAGGAGAAGCTTGATATTATTACCCGTAATATGCGTCCCGAGTATTCTAAAGCTTTGGTTCTGCATGATATAGGATCTATTCAAGAACTCAAAACTTTGTGTAAGCGTATTGAATTGGCTGAGGTAAAAGCCAAACAATTTAGTGAACCCATTTTCTCTAAAAAGCCTAACGTTATGTCTACTACTCCTGTACGTGAATTTGCATCGCGTAATACACATAAAACTTATAAACCACCTCCTAAAAATTATGTAGCTTCAGTAGCTCAAAAGACTTCTAAACGTCCCTGTTTTCGATGTGGCATGACGAACCATTTGACTAGTTTTTGTAAAAACTCTAAACAGATTGTTTGTTTTAAATGTGGTGAAAAGGATGTTCGTACTCCCGAATGTCCTAAATGTAATAATAATAATCCAAAAAACTGAATAACTTTGTCTTTTCGAAAAAAGACATCTACTTTAACTTCTACTCCCGTACTCGACGAGAAGACAATATTTTTTCAACCCTATGAGGGAGATAACAGACTTTATCTAATTTTAAACATACTTGGTATACAAGTGAAGGCCCTGCTAGATAGTGGTGCCAGTACTTCTTTTCTTGGCTCTGATAGTCATCTAGTTTTTGCTTCAGCTGGCATACCTGTTCGTACTCATAAGATTCCGGTTAGAATCCGGGTTGCTAATGGTGAACGTTTGATATGTACCCAATATATGATAGTACCAGTAAATTATAATAATAATGTACAGCTCATTCACTTTAATATTCATCCTGGACTTGCTACTCCTATTATCCTAGGTTTAGACTTTTGGAGATCATTCCGCTTGGCTCCAGAAATAATATCTGAAGTATGTACCGAGCAAAACTTTAGTGTGTCCACAGCCATCGCTGAAAATGGTTTAAATAATTTTGAATCTTTAACCCTAAGACAGAAATCTCAATTAGAGGATGTAAGGTCTCTATTTGATCAAATTGATACCGATAAGATAGGATTAGGTAAAACTCATTTAATAGAACATGTTATTAATACAGGTGATACTCCACCTATTAAACAAAAATATTATCGTCTTAGTCCTGATAAACAAACTGCTTTGGAGAAGGAACTTGATCGTATGTTAGAAGCAGGTATTGTTGAACCTTCTTATTCCCCTTGGAACTCACCTGTTGTTATGGTACAGAAATCTAGTGGTGAGATGAGATTATGTCTAGATAGCCGAAAGGTTAATTCTGTGTCGAAGACTGATGCTTATCCGTTACCTTATGTAAACTACGTACTTGATAACTTAAGAGATGCTAAATACCTCACATCATTAGACTTGAGTGCGGCTTATCATCAAATTCCTCTTAGTGATAATGCTAAGGAAAATACTGCTTTTACTGTTCCTGGAAGAGGACTTTTTCATTATAATCGAATGTGCTTTGGTTTGGTTGGCGCTAGTGCTACCATGCAACGTCTAATGGACACTCTTTTTACTGCTCAATTTGATAATAAAGTATTTTGCTATATAGACGACATAGTCATATGTGCGTCTGACTTTGATGAACACTTGCGATTACTTAAATCGGTTTTTGAAAAACTTGAGGCTGCAAACCTTACAATAAATATGAAGAAATCTTTATTCTGTAGAAGTGAACTCAAATATTTGGGATATATAGTGGATAGGTACGGCTTACGCACCGACCCTTCTAAAATAGACGTCATTATGAATTTTCCTATTCCGGAAGATGCGAAAAGCATCAAACGCTTTCTCGGTATGTGTGGTTGGTACCAACGTTTTATTAATAATTTTTCTAAAATCGCTCGTCCCTTGTCTCGATTAACGGGTAAGAGAGTGAAATTTGATTGGTCAGAAGAAGCCAATAATTCTTTTAACTTTCTTAAGTCTGCTCTTATCTCGGCACCTATTTTGAAGTGCCCTAACTTTGAAGAACCTTTCTATATACATACTGACGCATCATCTTATGCTATTGGTGCAGTATTGACACAAAAGTATGACGGACTCTATCATCCTGTACCATATTGTAGTAGAACACTTTTAAGACCTGAAATTAACTACTCAGTTACTGAGCGTGAACTTTTAAGTGTAATTTATGCCCTGGAACAATTCCGAGCATATGTAGAAGGTAGAAAAAGCTACATAGTTACTGATCACGCATCTTTAAAATGGTTCTATGACTTAAAGAATCCTTCTGGTCGTTTGAACAGATGGGCTTGCAGATTGAGTCTATTTAACTTTGAAATTATACACCGAAAGGGTAAAGAACACATAATTCCTGACTGTCTGTCGCGTATTCATTTAAACTCAATTGACGTTCTTTCTACTCAAGATCCTTGGTACTTAGACATCTTTAAAAAGGTCTCTGATACTCCATCTATGTTTCCTAATTTCAAAATTGAAAATAATAAACTTTATCGTTTCTCGAAGAATAAATATCGCCTGACAGATCAATTTGACTGGAAGTTGGTAGTGCCTTATGAGGAACGAAAAGAAATTCTGACGAAGTGTCATGATAATGTTACTTCTGGCCATTTCGGTGTGGCCAAAACTCATTTTAAAATAGCTAGTATATATTACTGGCCTAATCTCTTTGAAGATGTTAAAGAATATGTTGATTCTTGTGAAATATGCAAAAGGTATAAACCTACTAATTTAGCCCGTCCTGGATTTATGGGTAAACCACGACGTATAACGTTGCCTGGCGAGGCTATCTCTTGTGACATTCTTGGTCCATTTCCTCCCTCTTATATGAGAAATCAATATTTGTTTGTTTGTACAGATTACTTTAGTAAATATGTTACTTTGTTTCCTTTGCGCACTATAACTGCTCAAGCGATAGTTAAATGTTTGGAGAAAGGAATTTTTCTTGTACATGGGGTACCTAAATATCTTTACTGTGACAACGGCGCACAATTCACTTCAAAAGACTTTAAAGACCTAATGGTTAAATATAGTGTTCCTCATATCTTTTACAATCCTAGATATCATCCACAGACAAACCCTACTGAGCGTGTAAATCGTGAATTGGTAAGAACCATAGCTTCGTACGTGCGTTCTGATCACCGAACTTGGGATAAGAACATATCTGAGATTCAATGTGCTCTTAATACAGTTAAACACGATGTAACTAAACATACTCCGTACTTCTTAACTCACGGACGTGAGATGATTCTTGATGGTTCTATATATAATGATGATACTCCCATTGATCCTAACTCTTTAGAAGTTGATAATGAGAATAAATTTTCTAACAAGTTGAAAGAACTTGATACTATATTCAGTAAAGTTCGAAACTGTTTACTCGTATCGCATGAACGTAATGCTCGTTATTATAATTTGAGAAAACGTAATGTGGAATTGAAGGAAGGCCAAATAGTCTACAAGCGTTGTTTTCATTTGTCAAATGCCTCCAAGCATTTTTCGGCAAAGTTAGCTCCCCGCTATGATAAATGTGTTATATACAAGAAACTTAGTCCTCTTGTTTATACTTTAAAATCTTTAGATGGAAAGAATCTTGGTAATTTCCACATAAAGGACATTGTTCGCCCTGGCGAATCCGGTTCTCAATAAATATAGTTAGTGCTTTTCCTAGCTATATCCAAAACTCCATATAAGTAGAAACTCGACGTTGAGTTAGAGTTGATACTATTTAAAAGGAATCATAACTGAAAAATACATATACATAGAGTTTTCTTTCAGTAGTCGTCTAATTTCGACAAAGTGTTTCGAGATCTAGTACTTTTGGAATCTCTTGGAACATAAGATTTTCCTATACTACCTCGGTTGTAAATAAAACGGCATCTTGTAATATAATAAGTTGTTTTTTTGCCATTTAGAATTAACTAGATAGTTTTAACAGTATTTATACATAGTTTTGTCCATTCTGTTTCAATAGTTTTTGTCATACTCTTTAGAGCTGAGTGTTATCTGTTAGTTAGATAGGTGTCTGATGTCTATAGTTGTTGTAAGTTTTTTTTGTTGTTGTATATATATATTGCTTAAAAATAAAAAAAAATTTTTTTTTTAAAAAAAATTTTTTTACCCAACTAAGGAGGAACTGTAACACTTCTGAGTGTCGGTTACATATTCCTAAGATTTATTTACTAACCTTGTTTTTATATACATCCCTTTTGTTGAAACAAACTCAATTTTCACAATACTTTAGTTATAACTCTAAAGTCATTTGTCTAATTATTTAAAAGTTTAAATGATTTCACATTGTCTGTTTTTGTTCGGAACGACATGAGTTTGACGTTGTCAAAACTGTCACGAACGTTTCGACTCTTATGGCGCGTTCTAAAGTTAACGCATGCGTCTATGGTGTCTTTCAGTTTGGTGCTGGACATTGAACTTAGATAGATTGGCTGTCCTGACTCACATCCACACATAATGTATTGCGTGCGGTGTGACAAACAGGAATAGGAAGGTTTTTATGTTGATTTCGTTTATTCTGCCAATGTTTTGTCAAGGCTGTATGGTGTATGACTTTAGCCTGCCGTGATCGAACGGGGGAAAAAAAAGAAGCTGGTTCTTTTTGACGAGAACGGCGTGATGAAAAAGCGCTTGGTCATGGTGATTTAATTCGGATTAATATCCGAAGTCTTTTTAGCTAATGCTAGAAGGTGAGGATAGTTGTTTGTATTTGTTTCTTCGTAATCTGCAAGATTACTTGGCATTGGCGAATAATATGTTCTTGCAATGGTTGTACTTTGTATTTCAGTCTGCTTATCGGGAGACTTGGCAAATAAGATGAAAAAGAATGATGATAGAAGGATCTAGTTAAAACCCCACTGAAATAAGTGGTAAGTTAAAACTATATAATCTCTTAGACTGAATTCCTTAACAGAATGTTGAGGGTGGAAGTGATTTTTATTACAAATGACTAATGTCTGTAACTTTTCTATTGTTACAGGGGGTTTAGGTTTTAGTTTTAGGTTTATGTTTTCGTTTTTATATCTACATAATAATTGAGCTTAACGTGTTTCACGTTCTCTGCATTCTACAAATTTTACTCCTGAATGTCTGTAAGAAGACTTAAAGTAAGCTGTGACTATGTGCAAAGAGGATATTTCTCTCTACTCCGGTTACTTACTACCTGGACTTCTAGAATAGAAAGAGATGTGAAGGACTTGGATGTTCCTCAACCCAGCTAAGTAGTAATCTTTAATTAGTTTCTATGTAGAATAACCCGGTAAAGGCCGACTGATGTTGATAGTTTAAAAGGAATAACTTTTAACCTTGAATATTCATTTTTCTATTACATATGTAGCTTTCAACTACTTTAATATACTGGACTACCGATGTGACGTTCCAGTTACACATATTTTATAATCTTTTTATTATCACAAAATAATATTAATGTGGAACTTTATTTTTACCTTGTTATGTTGTAGTGTACGATGATGATGATGATAGGAAGCGGCGTTGTGTGTTTAACTAAACTAAGAAATAGTTTAAATGTATGTCTGCATATAATTTAGATATTATTAAGGCATCTGACAACTGCTTTAATATTTGTCATTTTAGGCCACGCCCATTTCCATACTTTGGTTAAAATTTTTATTTGTACTAAATATAAATTTATTTTTAAGTGACCATATATATATGGGTCCCACTATGCTTTACTAAGCCATTTCTTTTTACTTTCATATATGTATATTCATGTCTACATAGGGATATAGTGTAAATAAATATAATTAATAAGTGGAAGGGAGAAATTTTTTTAATTGCATCATTCGTTTGATGGAGAGATACCTGGCGCCCTCTTTTTATAAATTCTGGTATTTCTCTGCTCCAGGTTGGTCCATACTCACTCCCTATACGCATGCTCTGCTAGCTGGTGCACCGGTGATTCTTTGAGATAGTGTTACTTACACATCTCAAGGGATTACCAAACGTACCTGATGGGTGTACGTAGGTGTGTTGTTGCTACCTAGTGCACACCACCCCTGCCAAGCCCGTCAGCCGTTATATGTTTATCAGTTATCTAGTTACCATAGTATAAGTTCTGCTTAGTTTGGAATCAGATGGCGTTACGAGTATGTTAGTTGTCCCAACGATATTTATTTATTTATAAGTATTAAGGCCAAAGTAAAGTATTAGCTTATTAGAAGTATTTTCCCAAGTTACTTAAGGCTGAAAACCTTAAAGAAATCTCATGATGTATAAAAAAGTTTTGGATGATTAATCAAACATTATTTAAAGTTTTGGATGATTAATCAAACATTATACATAACTTTTGTACCTTTCTTATGAAGTTCTTAGCTGTAAACCATTATTTCTATAGTTAAAATAATCTAAATATACTTGCAAATAAAAGGATGTTTGAGACGTTTTTAGATATTTTAAGGGCTTTTACATGGTTATTTTATTATTTCAAACTATTCGATTATCGTGTTGAAAAAAATGCATATTTTTTGTTCAAAATATCCACACACTGAAACAAACGGTTATGGATTAGCAAATGTAAAAACATGTTATTAATACGTTGTAAATATAATAAATAAACCTCCAAAGTAAACCTCTAAAGTCCAAAGTAAGCTAATATAAGCTTGTGTCTAGACAACTGATAAACATACGAGCATATCCTGCTAATATTATAAATGCGAAAGTTTGTGGGAATGGATGTTTATTACTCTTTCACGCAAAATCTACTGAATGGATTTTGATGAAACTTTACAATAATATAGCTTACACATCAGAATAACACATTGGATACTTTTTATCCTGTTAACAAGTTCCTGTAGAAAACGGGAACGGGAAAACTTCACCACGCGTGCGGAGTCGGGGTCGTCAACTAGTTATACATAATTATGAAACACTGAAACTCAAAAGAAAAATTTACGGATAACACAAATATTAAAAACAACAAAACCATAATGCTTTGTACAAGTCGAGTGAGTTAAAGCAATACTCGACATTTTTTTTTTTTCATTGATTGATGCTATTTTAAAGCGGTACGGTCAATTTGATTCGAGTGCTTTTGACTTGATTGATGAAGGTCTATAAATGTTATAACGGAGTTTTATATGTATCTACACACTGTTACTTGTTTTACAACCGCTTTCATGTTTCACTATGTTTTCTATAAATATTTAAAGCCTACGCAGCGCTCCCTGTACATGTTTCATAGAGATAACTGAAATTTTCGCTTACGTAATCGTTTGTAACCTGCGATTAAATAAATTTTGATTTCATTCTTGTTAATATCAATCACGCCCTCACGCCTTATCTCCGAAGGGGTGGCAGATGCATATTATAAGCCCACTTTTTACCATGTGTATTCTTGTACGACGTGGTGGAAAGCCCATTGAGGTGTTGAAATAGATAAACGCAGGTTGTGGCTACCTGCTGTTGAAAATTTTCAAGCTGCCCATAAAGCCTTCAACTTGGCTTAACGACTGACATTCTTGACCAGCCATAGCGAGAGTTGCTTAACGCACTGATCGTTTACAGAAGGGCCATGAGCGCTTCAATTGATTTCATTCTACAGTATTTTACCAAGATAAAAAAAATTACGAAAATATATTCTATGTTAATAATATGAGTGCTCATAGACCCTCTACCTATGTGTTTGGTAAACGATCACTGCGTTAACCATCTTTTACTAAGGCTGGTTCGGATGGGTGACCGCTTTGTGGTATTTCTATTAACGAGCGTTTCCGTGCTTCGGAAGGCACGTCAATGTTGGTCCCGGCTGGCAACCGGATGCATATTATAAGCCCACTTTTTACCATGTGTATTCTTGTACGACGTGGTGGAAAGCCCATTGCGGTGTTGAAATAGATAAACGCAGGTTGTGGCTACCTGCTGTTGAAAATTTTCAAGCTGCCCATAAAGCCTTCAACTTGGCTTAACGACTGACATTCTTGACCAGCCATAGCGAGAGTTGCTTAACGCACTGATCGTTTACAGAAGGGCCATGAGCGCTTCAATTGATTTCATTCTACAGTATTTTACCAAGATAAAAAAAATCACGAAAATATATTCTATGTTAATAATATGAGTGCTCATAGACCCTCTACCTATGTGTTTGGTAAACGATCACTGCGTTAACCATCTTTTACTAAGGCTGGTTCGGATGCGTGACCGCTTTGTGGTATTTCTATTAACGAGCGTTTCCGTGCTTCGGAAGGCACGTCAATGTTGGTCCCGGTTCTGGCAACCGTGGCGTTGTTAAGCCAAGTTAAAGGCCTTTTAAATTTTAATTGCACGTCGCCACCTACGTCCTTCCATTTTGAATAAGACAATGGACACTTCTTACAAACATATAGAAATATAGCTATGTAATGTAATATATTATAGACATTTTAAAACCATTGCTCTCTTCTTGACGTTTAGCTCATGTTAAAATAGATGTGGTGTCGAAAATATTTTAAAAAATGTCTTCAATAATGTCTATTTTACGTAAAATAACCCGAAATTCATTGCATGCATTAAACAAGTCATGCAAGTTAAAAATAACATTTGAAAGGATGTCACGCAGTTGATCAAAATAATAATGATAACGAACAATGAACATATCAAATAATCACATATTGAAATTGTGCTGTGATAATTGTAGTAGCAGCAAATAGTAGTGATTGATAAATAAAAGATAACATGTGAATATATCTTTATGTACTTATTAATCTTGTTAAACGGTAAGGAAATCACATTAAGTATCATAATCATCGCCATCCGAACGTTTGTCCCGGTTGCAACCGAAACGCTACGGAGACCGAGGTCCGTTGTTTTATTTTTTCAATTTGCACTATCATCAGCATCGCTTATGAGATCTACAATACGTTTATCGTACCTCCACTACAATCATTCAAATCAGCCTATCACCGTCCACATAGGAAACACCTAAACTCTGACACAAACATTTGTGGAGGACACAAATGTTTATTATGGGTATAAGTATTTTTAGCGCACTCGTGGCCCCGCTGACTCTGTGTTCTGTAAACGTTCACTGTGTTAAGTAAGATTCGCTATAGGTGGTCCTTAGATGGGTGACTGTAGGTATTTGTATTATGGAAGAGAATGCATGTATGTAGGTAGGTACGGTGCGCGGCGTGCCGGCCGCCGAGTAATGAATTAAAATCAGTCTTCATCGCACACAGTAGTTTGATTTACGTGTCCATGTCTCCTTTACATAACATGGCGCAGCCGGCCTAAAATATATATAAATATTCGTAAAATGTATATAAAAGTACACGAGTTGAAAAGAAAATAAATTTTAGTAGTTTATAGTGAAATCTCGTAAGTAAAAGAAATAAAATGGAATCTGTGTTACAGCCTCCTAAACCGTTTGAATTTGAAAATAGTTTGTGCAATATTACGTCCGGTAATCTAAGTACAGAATGGCAAAAATGGAAGAGTGCGTTCAATATCTATTATGAGGCTTGTGAGTTGTCAAACAAAAGCAAAAAAACGCAGATCAACATATTATTACACGTTATTGGTGAGAAATGCCGGGAAGTGGCATCACAATTTCATGAAGATTTTAATACAATAAATGAGTTGCTTACAAAGTTTGATGCCTTTTTCATACCAAAGAAAAATTTAGCAGTGGAGCGACATAGATTTTTCAAGAGGGACCAAAAGGAGTTAGAATCGGCAGAACAATACGTGTTTGAGTTGAACAAAATGGCGGTCAAGTGTGAATTTAAAGATTTACGTGACGATCTTGTATGCAGTAGATTGATATGTGGCTTAAGAGACATGGCTCTGTCAGAAAGATTACTACGTGAACCAGAGATTAAATTGGAAAAAGCTCTAGACATCTGCAGATTAGCGGAAATGTCACGCATGCAGGCGAGAAACATGAAAGTTGAGAATCAAGAATACAAAAATCACGTGCAAGAGATTAGTAATACAAAGGAGTACGAGGTTAATTGGATGCAGCGAAGTAAAAAGCCTAGGCAGTTCCCGCGTTGGTCTCAGCAGTCGGCAGCCAACCGTTCGCGTACCTACTATCAGCCAAGACCTACTTCACATCGTCATATTGTAGAAAAAGGCCCACCTGTCACGAGTCAGTCACAATCAACTGATACAGCCAATAACTTGCAGCGTAACATAAACAAAAGGTGTGGAAAATGCGGGCGAGTACATGGAAAGAACAAGTGTCCGGCGGTTGGCCAAAGGTGTTTGAAGTGCGATCGCATGAATCACTACGCGAGAATGTGCAGGGTTTATGAGGTGCATGCGGACTCCACTGATCAGGTAATAAATAAAAATATTAGTAAATGTAACGAATGGAGGGTTGAGCTGCAAATAAATGGTGTTAGCATATGTTTTAAATTGGACACAGGCGCTGATGTAAATGTTTTACCCCGTAATTTCCTAAATAAAATTAATATATTAGAACATAATTTATCTAAAACATCAATAAAATTGCATGGTTATTCTGGTAGCAGTATTTCGGTGATAGGCAAGTGCTATTTAAAAGTAAAATACAAAAACAATATTTTTATTTTGAAGTTTATTGTTGTTGATGCTTCTTCACCTCCAATTTTAAGTAGATATGCCTGTGAAGAATTACAATTAATTAAAAGAATTATGTCAATTAGCAGGGAGAATCAAAATGGTTATAATATTTTGAATGAATTTCCCAATGTGTTTGTGGGCATGGGCTGTTTACCTGGTGAATATAAGATACAGCTAAAAGATGACGTCACGCCAGTCGTACATGCTCCGAGGAAGTTGCCAATAGCCATAAGAGACCAAGTTAAAATAAAGTTAGCAGAGATGGAAAGGGAAGGTATAATTGCTAAAGTTGATAGGCCGACGGACTGGGTGAATAGCATGACAGTGGTCAAAAAGCCTAACGGGAGTTTACGCATATGTCTAGACCCCCGAAATCTCAACAATGCTATCAAGCGGGAGCATTTTAAACTACCTACTTTTGAGGAAATAAATACAAAACTAGCAGGTGCAAAGTATTTTAGTACATTAGATGCCAAACAGGGGTTTTGGCAGATTAAATTACATAAAGATAGTACAGAATTATGCACGTTCAATACTGCATTTGGCCGATATAGGTACTTACGTATGCCATATGGAATTTCTTCGGCATCAGAAATATTTCATAAGCGTTTATACGAACATTTAGACGATATTGAAGGGGTAATCCAGTTCATAGACGATATTTTAATTTACGGTCAAACTAAAGAAATTCATGATCAGCGGTTACGGGCTGTCCTTAAGAGATGTGAGGCTATTAACATAAAATTAAATAAAGAAAAATGTAAAATCGGTTTAACTAGGATAAAATATTTAGGACATATAATTTCTAAAGATGGTGTAAGTCCGGATCATTCACATGTGAGTGCTATAAAAAACATGCCCACTCCTACCAACATAAAGGACGTAGAGAGATTTTTAGGTCTAGTTACTTATGTTAGCAATTTTATACCCAACTTGTCAAATAAGACATGTTTATTAAGAGAATTACTCAAGAAAGAAATAGAATGGCACTGGACTAATAAACATGATCAGTGTTTCAATGAGATAAAAAAATCTCTTATTAAGTCACCAGTATTACAGTTCTATGATCCATTAAAACCGGTTGTAATATCGGTAGATGCAAGCAAAACTGGGTTGGGGGCTTGTTTACTACAAAATAATTTACCTGTATGTTACGCTTCAAAAGCGCTTACTAAAACGGAGCAGTCATATGCTCAAATAGAAAAGGAGTTGTACGCTTGTGTGTTTGCTTGTGAAAGATTCTATACATACATATACGGACGGACAGAAATAACCATAGAAACAGACCATAAACCGTTAGTAAATATCATAAATAAACCTTTAGCTAATGCACCCGCGCGGCTTCAAAGAATGTTAATGAGATTACAGCCATATACATTCAGCTTGGTTTATAAGCCCGGTAAATTTTTATATATTGCAGACACGTTATCGCGTGCTGTTGCACCAAGCACAGAATCAGTTGCTCCCCTCTCTCCTCGTGATCATTATGACGCGCAGGCGCAGGTGTGCTCAGTCAGTGCAAACAATGTACTGACAGACACGCATTTTTTGGAAATACAAAGATGCACTTCTGAAGATGAAGATATGCAAAAATTAATAAAAACAATAAAGCGTGGTTGGCCAACAAACAAAAGTAAATTAGATGATCAATTGAAACCCTTCTGGGAATACAAAGATGAGTTGGTTGTTAACTTTGGAATAGTATGGAGAGGCAGTAGGGTTGTCATTCCCAAGTCAATGCGTAACAAAATGTTAAAATATATACATAGTAGTCATTTAGGCGTAGAAAAATGCAAGTTGAGAGCTCGTGAGATAATATTTTGGCCCAACATGAACACACAATTACTAGACTATTTATCACACTGTCAGGCATGCTTAAGTTACAGAAAACAAAATACAAAAGAACCTTTAATTCCTCATGAAATTCCAGATAGGCCGTGGTGCAAAGTAGGCGTAGATATTTTTCATCTCGGTCCCAAATCCTATATAATACTGGTGGATTATTATAGTAAATTCGTTGAATTGGTCCAAGTTAATTCATTGACCTCAGTGAATGTTATTAAGAAATTAAAAATAATATTTGGTAGACAAGGTATTCCAGAGACAGTTATGTCAGATAATGGCCCGGAGTTCTCATCCATGTTGTTTGCAGAATTTGCAAATCACTGGAAATTTAAACACATCACATCGTCACCAAGATATCCTCAGTCTAATGGTCAGGTCGAGAGAACTATTCAAACTATAAAAAACATAATGAAAAAAACAATACATGATCAATCAGATTTCAATTTAGCATTTTTAGAATACTTAAATACACCCATTGGTAAAGATATTCCATCACCTGCAGAATTATTATATAATAGGAAGCTACGTAGTATTGTGCCCTGTAACCCCGTGTTACTAAAGCCAACACTACACAATGACACCATACTAAAATTAAAGACTCGTCAACAAATGCAAAAATATTATTTCGATAGAGGATCTAAGAATTTGAAACCCTTAAGCGTAGGGCAGAAGGTCAAAGTTAGAGTAAATAATACTTGGCAATCAGGCACGGTAACAAATAGGTTTGCATTAAGATCATATGATGTATTAATGAATGACGGCATTGTCTTGCGAAGGAACAGAAAACATTTGATTGCAGATTCAAACCAAACTTGCTTATCACGACTCAATGAATACAATTACTTGTACGACGATATAAATGCAGCTCAGCCCACGTCAGTCGATTACAGTGAACCGGTTTTGCAATCAGCTGATAACAGTTCTAATGTTTATTGTACTCGGTTCGGCAGGATAGTGCGGCCTCCTGATCGGTGGGGTTACTCAATGAACGAAAATGAGTAAGTGAATAAATAAAAGAATTGTTTAATCGTTAGTTTTGTCATGAAAATGTTTAATTAGTGTTATTTGTTGGTCTGATTATCTTAATGTGTAATAAATTCTAGTTGTTTAAATGTGAATAAATGTGTATTTAAAATTATTAACAATGTAAGTAATTAAAAAAAAAAACAAATATTGGAATATGGTTTAATAACGTCTTTAGCAATAATCATTCACGTGAACCATGTACATGGTTCACGTGAATGACAAAACTAACGATTAAACAATTCTTTTATTTATTCACTTACTCATTTTCGTTCATTGAGTAACCCCACCGATCAGGAGGCCGCACTATCCTGCCGAACCGAGTACAATAAACATTAGAACTGTTATCAGCTGATTGCAAAACCGGTTCACTGTAATCGACTGACGTGGGCTGAGCTGCATTTATATCGTCGTACAAGTAATTGTATTCATTGAGTCGTGATAAGCAAGTTTGGTTTGAATCTGCAATCAAATGTTTTCTGTTCCTTCGCAAGACAATGCCGTCATTCATTAATACATCATATGATCTTAATGCAAACCTATTTGTTACCGTGCCTGATTGCCAAGTATTATTTACTCTAACTTTGACCTTCTGCCCTACGCTTAAGGGTTTCAAATTCTTAGATCCTCTATCGAAATAATATTTTTGCATTTGTTGACGAGTCTTTAATTTTAGTATGGTGTCATTGTGTAGTGTTGGCTTTAGTAACACGGGGTTACAGGGCACAATACTACGTAGCTTCCTATTATATAATAATTCTGCAGGTGATGGAATATCTTTACCAATGGGTGTATTTAAGTATTCTAAAAATGCTAAATTGAAATCTGATTGATCATGTATTGTTTTTTTCATTATGTTTTTTATAGTTTGAATAGTTCTCTCGACCTGACCATTAGACTGAGGATATCTTGGTGACGATGTGATGTGTTTAAATTTCCAGTGATTTGCAAATTCTGCAAACAACATGGATGAGAACTCCGGGCCATTATCTGACATAACTGTCTCTGGAATACCTTGTCTACCAAATATTATTTTTAATTTCTTAATAACATTCACTGAGGTCAATGAATTAACTTGGACCAATTCAACGAATTTACTATAATAATCCACCAGTATTATATAGGATTTGGGACCGAGATGAAAAATATCTACGCCTACTTTGCACCACGGCCTATCTGGAATTTCATGAGGAATTAAAGGTTCTTTTGTATTTTGTTTTCTGTAACTTAAGCATGCCTGACAGTGTGATAAATAGTCTAGTAATTGTGTGTTCATGTTGGGCCAAAATATTATCTCACGAGCTCTCAACTTGCATTTTTCTACGCCTAAATGACTACTATGTATATATTTTAACATTTTGTTACGCATTGACTTGGGAATGACAACCCTACTGCCTCTCCATACTATTCCAAAGTTAACAACCAACTCATCTTTGTATTCCCAGAAGGGTTTCAATTGATCATCTAATTTACTTTTGTTTGTTGGCCAACCACGCTTTATTGTTTTTATTAATTTTTGCATATCTTCATCTTCAGAAGTGCATCTTTGTATTTCCAAAAAATGCGTGTCTGTCAGTACATTGTTTGCACTGACTGAGCACACCTGCGCCTGCGCGTCATAATGATCACGAGGAGAGAGGGGAGCAACTGATATGGTTTAATAACGTCTTTAGCAATAATCATTCACGTGAACCATGTACATAGTTCCTAAGAAGATATTTTTAATGTAGTACCTAGGTAAGTAAGTAGCATGATGAATAATAATTAAAGTTTATAATAATTATGAGGTATAATTAATGTTTTATAGTTAATTAATTACTGAATATAATGAATGATACTAAATGATTATTAATGATTTTTGTCTAAATTTATTCTAATGATATTTGTCCAAATAAATCAAACAATATATTACTATAGGCGTTTAGCTATAGTTTGTAATATAATTTTTTCAACGATTATAATTAAAGTCTAATGTAATAATTAAATGTAATGTTGTAGTCTAGTCTAATTAATTATCAAGTAGTTTTATATATTATGCAATTATGTTTCAATTTGTTAATGGATATTGATTATTATATAAATAAAGTAATTTTAATTAAGAAAGGGGTTGTAGGTATTTGTATTATGGAAGAGAATGCATGTATGTAGGTAGGTACGGTGCGCGGCGTGCCGGCCGCCGAGTAATGAATTAAAATCAGTCTTCATCGCACACAGTAGTTTGATTTACGTGTCCATGTCTCCTTTACATAACAGTGACCACTTTGTGGAATTTACATTTGCGAGCGTTTCCGTGCTTCGGAAGGCACGTTAAGCCGTAGGTCCCGGTTGCCAGTAAAATGTCAGTCGTTAAGCCTGGTTGAAGGCCTTATGAGCGGCTTGAAAAATTTCAACGGCAGGTCGCCACAGCCTGCGCCTGTCCATTTTAACACGGCAATAGGTTCAACACCTGTTACGTGGGACAAAAATGTATACGGAGAAATGTGGGCGTATAGTATGCTTTTGCCTACCCCTTCGGGGATAAAGGCGTGACAATATGTATGTATGTATGTATTTTTAGCGGCACGGCTTTCTAATCACAAACCACAGAGCAAGGAATGTTGCTCGCTCCCTCTCGCTTGCACCTAATAGAGATGAAAGTAATAAAATAAACAGTATGCAGGAATCGCATACGTCTGTAGTAATTAGTGTAATCGTATGAAAAAAGGGTGACGCTCTATGATACGCGTGATTGTATGAAATATAAAGAGTAAGGCGTCCCTTGAAGAGAGAGCCCGAGAGATATTGATTTCTTGCTCTGTGTCACCAACCTAGCCATCGTCTTTTATTCAGTAGGTTGATGCAAGACAAACAGTGAGGTTAACTGGCAGTGGAGGTTTGAAGATCTTAGGTCCGTATTCCAGAACGTTTCTCAATGCTGAATCAACGCTTGAGGCTAGATTTTGCCTTATAAAATCTAATCTCTCAAGCGTCGATTGAGTATTGATAAACGTTCTGGAATACGGGCCTTAGTATGGCTCCTAACTATACTATACTAACGGAGTTATCGTCTATTTTAGAAAGTCTAAGCCAAGAATGATACAACAGTTTCGTATTTTCACGGAAATTGATATTCATAGCACAATGCTACAATTCAAGTTATATAATTTTAAAGCGCCCGCAAGGCGAAAGTTTGCAAAGTTCTAAAAGTTCAGAGTAATGTTATTTCAACGGTTATTGTGACTAGGCTACATGCACAGCTCTGTACATGTATAATTATTGTGTATTTAACCTAACCTAACTATACTATACTAACGGAGTTATCGTCTATTTTAGACAGTCTAAGCCAAGAATGATACAACAGTTGCGTATTTTCACGGAAATTGATATTCATAGCACAATGCTACAATTCAAGTTATATAATTTTAAAGCACCCGAAAGGCGAAAGTTTGCAAAGTTCTAAAAGTTCAGAGTAATGTTATTTCAACGGTTATTGTGACTAGGCTACATGCACAGCTCTATACATGTATAATTATTGTGTATTTAATTATATAGATTACTAGCTAATAACCGCGGCTCATTCCGCGTGGTGTAGTAGTCTCATACCCATTTCCCCACATACTTTTTATTATTGAGAGCTTTTTGTACTGAGAACACGCGGTCAAAAAACCCATGTGATAATCTAGGTTGTCAACTATCTGTTGGTAAACCAAATTTCAGCGGTAATGTTTCAGAGATTTTTTTTGTTCCAACGGACATACTTACCAGTTGGTCTTCCTTTAATTTTGTAGAAGTCGGTCAACCCTTTTTTTAGAAATCAATAACATAAAAATTTATCCGTACATCGATTCATTATCATCATCCGAGCGTCTGTCCCAGTTGCGTCTCGCGACGCCCGGGGTCCGTTTTCCTACATTTTCTCCTCCACTTCGCACGGTCGTCGGCATCCCCTGTAGTGAGACCATTGGCACGCATGTCATCCCTTACGACGTCAAGCCCGCACTTCTTGGGTCTTCCCCTCTTACCGGGACCCGGTGGGGCTGACATGGCCAGACATTTGTCTCCCACGTAGCCCGGTGGTTGCCGCAAGACGTGACCATACCAACGAAGGCGACAGTCTTGCAATTTGTCTGCAATGTCACGGACGTGAAGGCTGCCGCGAATGCGAGAGATCCTCACGCGGTTCATCCGTGTGACTCCAAACATCCACCGCAGTATCGTCATTTCCATGCCTCACAGCTCCTGCTTGTGTCGCTTCAATATTGGCCACGTCTCACTGTCATGTAAAGGAACAGGTCTAATGATGTTTTTTTAGGATCCATGGACTTCTGCAGGCGTTATCGGTGGCACTAGTCCCTGATTCGGAGAGAGGTTCGGAGGCTGCACCTCTTTATGCGGCTTATTCAGCAGCTCGTGGAAGTACGAGCGCCATCTGTCCTTCACCGCGAGATCTTCGCATAGCAGGGTGCCCTCAGGATCTTTTACACAACGGCACTTTGAGATATCCTGTGCCGCTTTGCTCCTAGAGCGCGCCAACTTATAGATAAGCTTATGCCCCTCAGACGATTCCAACTTCTCATATAGAGGTTGTAAGTGGTCACGTCTGGTCCTGGCTACAGCTCTCGTAGTGGCGTGATTCGCAGTCCTGTATGCGTCGCTCCCATAAAAGCCATCCGCCGAAACAAAAATGGAAGAGTACAATAGAAATTTAGCTAGGGATAGGGCGCCGCCGCAACACGGCGCGCAGGAGCCCCGCCCGGCTCCTGTGGCAAGTGGGCTAGGGCTGCCGTGTGTCGGGCCAGCACGGCTAAAGAAGTTAGCCCCAACCCGTATCCGCTTCGCATCGTGGAACATTGGCACGCTGGCTGGGCGTGCGGTAGAGTTGGCCGAAGTACTCTCCAGACGGAGGGTGGACTTGGCGTTCCTGCAGGAGACTCGGTGGAGAGGGCAATAGAGCCCGGCCTCTGCAGAAAGGCTACAAGCTGTATTACACGGGTGGGCCTGGTGGGGAGAACAGGGTGGCCATGGTGCTCTATGAGGGGCTGCAGAGCGGCATCTTGGAGGTAAAACACTGTAGCGACCGGCTTATGATCGTAAGGGTGCTTATCGATGGGATTATTACCCACCTGATAAATGCCTACGCGCCACAGCCCGGTTGTAGCGACGCCGATAAGATGTCGTTTTGGGGCCACCTCGAGGGAGTGTTTCGAAGCATTCCATTGTCACAGTTGTGGAGGGGTGTGAGGAGTTTGAGCGTGTTCATGGTGGTTTTGGATACGGCACCCGCAACGCTGAAGAAGAAACTATCCTTAGAACGCGTGCGGCTGCCGATCTGGTCATTTTGAACACGTATTTCAAAAAGAAATCCGAACATCTCATCACCTACAACAATGGGAGGCGCGCGACTCAGATCGATTTCCTACTCACTAGGCGACACAGCATCGGCAAGGTGCCCAACTGCGAAGGTGGTGCTCGGTGAGTCTAAGGGTGGAAATGTGACAAGGAAACCTTATGGGGGAGACTAGGGAGAAGAAAGCCCTCTTTAACAAGTGGCAAGCGTCAGGATAACCTAAAGATCGCGACGCATACAGGACTGCGAAGCACGCCACTAAGAGAGCTGTAGCCAGGACCAGACGTGACCGTGACTTAACATATCGCCATTTGGAATATTTTGATATTTACTATATTTTTCTATAAGTGCTGACTGATCAGGGAATTAGAATGGTATATATTGAAAATATTCAATACGTCACTCTGAATATTCTCATATAACTACCTATAAACGTTACAAAGAATTATTTATTTGGAGTTGAAAAACTCAGCGGACTATCCTGTTTTTCCAGGTATTTTCACAGAATTTAATTTTATCGTTCCAACATCACACCACACAATGCCGAAACGACAGATAATATGCATATTCATGCGACTCTTTTAAAAAAATCCTTTATTTTTCATCTGCATAAACGTGCAAAACAGTGGCGTTTATGCGACCCCTTTCTCAAAGCCATCGATGTACAGCTGTCGTTTATTTAGCTGCCTTTTAAACGACTTTAGCAAAATCTACGTATATTAAAATACTTTACTTTTCATTGGCGATCAATAAAAACCTACATTATTATTAGTCCATAAGGAAAACTACAGACTTTACATACATACACGCTTAAAACATACCTGGTGGCGTAGCTGAGATTATTTTCTGTACCAATAGTATGTAATATAAAGTTTTAGGGTCGGCTGCGCCAGTGCTGCAACTTCTGTTGTTGCAAAAGTCCATAGGGTATGGTGAACACTTTCCATCAGGTGGGTCCATACTCATGTCTTCTGCCTCAGTGGTAGATAAAAGGGCCCCACCAAGAACGCCGGGGCCTAAGTGACCTCGCCTGATAGCGCTGCACCTGCATTGCCTGCCTTGATCAACGCAAGAGGCGCCGACCAGTATGAAATCACCTTATGACTTTTTTTTTTGTTTTGCAGGAATCTATAATCCCCAAGCTACAAATCAATAAGTAAGTACATACTCCCGTTAATGATAACATACAATCTGACGAAATAATAATGATTTACGTTCACACAACGTACGCCCAATTTTGCCCGTCCAGTGAGAGCTATCATATTTTATCAGAGGCAGTAAATTCAATCGGTATGTTTTGTAGAAAAACTGAGTAACTGATAAATCTGTGTTTTTGTATGGTAGAATGGTAAGGGGCTTCATCAAGTTGTCCGGGGCCAAGCAAACTACAGCAATATACGGCAGTCGCTCACATCAATACCATGAAAAAAAATACAATTACTGCGTCCACTTTTATTGTATCCCAAATCCAGAATAGAGTGGGTTTCAAATCCAGAAAGGGTTTGGAAGAAATGGCTATATTTAGTAAGACGTAAAAAATTTGTTTGTGTTTTTTACTGAAATGCATTAGGGTACTATGCTAGGGTACTTATTTATATCCAAGCATTATAGTCAAACATGTACAATAATGGAAATGTTAAAATACGAATGTTTACATTAATCAAGCCTTATCCCCAAAGGGGTGGCAGAAGCGTATTATACGACCATGATGATGGTGAGCCCTGATCGTGGCTACCTGCTGTTAAAACTTTTCGTTGTGCCTTTCGAAGCACGGAAACGCTCGCAAATGGAAATACCACAAAGCGGGCACTCATTCATAACCAGCCATAGTGAAAGTTGCTTAAAGTAGTGATCATTTACAGAAAACTGAGCCAGCGGGGCCATGAGCGCTTCAAAATATCTTAAAACTTAACTTAATTAAACTATCTTCACGCTGTATCCCTGACGGGGTAGTCAGAGAGGACAGATCGCCAGGCACCGCGATCCATGGATACTTCTTTCGTTTCCTGTAGATTCATTAATCGCTTCATACATGCACGTCTGGGTATCCGAGTACTTTTGACTCTTCTTAATCTTAATAAAATTATAAATTCGAAAGTTTGTGTGGATGTTTGTTACTCTTTCACGTAAAAACTACTGAATAGATTTTAATGAAACTTTACTATAATATAGCTTATACATCAGAATAACACATAGGCTACTTTTTATACCGGGAACAAGTTCCTGTGGGAAACGGGAATGTGAAAACTTCACTACGCGGGTGAAGCCGAGGGCGTCAACTAGTACTAATATATAGTAAATAAACAACAGTTTTAAAACGATTGTACCATACAATTAAAGGAATAATTAATATAAACTTCATCATCACTGATAGATATACAATCAATGATAATAAAGTTTTATTACTTATTAACATTGGAAACTTATTGTTTTTTATTGCTAACAGTTGTTATTAGTACATTATGGTACAAGTGTGTAAAGTTGGTGATTACCGCTGAGGCGCTATTGAGCCGTAAGGCGAGGGTCTAAAGAGAGCCGAAGACGGTAATCAACAATACACACGTGTACCATACGACGTTTTTCAATACACTTATGAATAATATAATACTAAATCAAACAAATAGATATTTTACCTTAGAGTTTTCAGGTAGTAAACTCTCTGTAAACTTAAGGGCTTCAAATCTTATATCGGGCGGTGTAGGTACTAAATAAATCGTTTTCTTCATAACTAGTACTTGTAGACATTTTAATTAATATATAACTTTAATTTCAACAGGGAAAGCGAATTGTGAAACTTTTTGGTACTAGCGGAAAAATAATTATTTAGTTTTTTTTGACCACAGAGTATAGAGTGAGGTTTCTGTTTTTTTTGTTAAAGTCTTGTTTAAAATTTTAAACAGAGAGACAACAAAAGTTATATTTGAGTGAAAGTTTTGTTTGTTATACACGTACAAGATGAACTTTTCTATTTAAATACGAAGTTGTATGAAATGAGCAAGCAATAGGTACGTATATTAATTTATTTGTTCTATTGAACGCGATCTTTTTTGTTTCGATTTTTTTTAAGAATATTGCATCTCAACCAGTGCATTATAAAAAAAAACTATTATTCACTAGTGATATAATAACAATCAAAAAACCACAGTTTGATAATAGGTATCATTATGTGCCTAATTGCCGTGAGATAAGAGCCATATTATGAGTAAGTGTATTGAAAAAATCTTTATAAAATTGATTGAAAATTTCACTAATATATTAGTATAATGTTTAACGCGGTCCAATCGATTTGCAAAAGGAGTTATTGGTTATACTATTGTAGTCTTTGGTAGCTATTACATATAGGTATAGGAAAGAGATAATTATGGGTGTGAGATTCCCATCGTTCCTCAATGCTTTTGCGTAATTTATAATTTTGCCTTTTATCTTCTGCTCACTAGGCTGTTCAGGACATAGAAAATTATTAAGTATCAGACCTTAAAATTTTATATAGGTAAGAGTAGGTATAGGGAGCAAAATGAAAAGGAATTTGTTATTTAGAAACTTGTATTTATTTTAGAAATAAGTGCACAAAATTTAATCTTGCAGTTTTTAGTTTGCTTCTATTAAAAACGCGCGAATTATATTTATTTATTGGTGTATTAGAAGTAAAAATAATATTTAAATGACTAATTTAATTTAAGAACGCCTTTGAAATATTTCATAGCAATATGTATGAAGACTAAGTTAAATAATGATTTTTATCCTCGAACCCATTTAAGCCCAAGGATAGCTTTAACTTTTCGAAATAAATTATGTATTTTTTATTTTTTATTTTTCTTTTGTTGTTATTTTTTCTTATTTGTCATCGTTAGTTTTAAGAAGCCTGTATACAACGCCACACATTAAGAATTAAACGCTTTCATTTTTTCATTTAATTTTTCTATATTTGGCTTTCCATCATATACGGAGATTGTTGGCACTGATTTCATCACCATGACAAATCAAGAATTTTCTTATATCCGCACTATACGCATGTGGCATACCCGTAGGAGTACGGCTACATTATTGTAACCACATAGCCAGGCGTTCGATGGAGTGTAAGGGGCCCCACAAAGACCTCCAGGACACAAGCGGCCTCACTGAAGTGGCAACAATAAAGACGGAATTGGGAGGTCAGACAACAGTCGCTCACAACAATACCGAAAATCAAAAACCAAACTATAACTGTTTCTAATATCCATATAAAAGTTGACCCCAGGCCCAAATACGGTGAAGGTTGAAGGTCACTGAGAATTTTGATTGATTCGATGAAAGGTTTAATTGTACACGTGGATCTCACACTGCTCATCCGGGGGCCAAGTCTATTAATTCAATAGCGTCAAAAGAGAACAGAAATCTTTGTTTTCGTAGTCTATTACAATTGCACTACAATAGAATTCTATTGGCTGGCCGATAGAATGTTATTAACACGTGTAGCGCCTGTAACTACAGCTACTAGCTCTTAATTTGCATTTTTGGTAGTCTACTCGTATATTAATATTTTGTTAGCTAAAAACAGCAATTTTGTCTATATTCTGCAGCTTGAAATCCTTAACAGTTTTAGTAGACTACCTAGTATTAGACTAATCGCAGAACTAGAACGGTTTTCTATTAGATAGTAGACTCGCCCCCCAGGTCAGCAATACCGCGAGTTTCCATGTTCCACTTGAGTCATCTTTGAATCATTCCTAAAATGCATTGATAAATGCTGCTTTGGTAATAATAAATTAAGTAATTTTAAATCGCGATAATTTACACTACTTCTACATTGTATAAGGACTCACTTCTGCTCTAATTACTGTTATTTCTTCACTGTGACTCTAAAAGAAGAATCTGAATACTGATTACTCTCAAAGTAAATCGCGTGTTGTTAAAGTAGTAGTGTAAATATTTTTAGCTATTTTAACTTTATAACAATGACATTTCTTTTGAAACTTGTGAGTTTTTTCTCATAGTAAAAGTCATTTTTTTATTAACAGTGGCATTATTGCTTATGTTACCATAAAAAGCAGAATTGAGGCCTTATAAAGTAATTCGTAGATATTGTTTTAAGTAAAATCTAAGTTGATAAGATTTATAAATTGTTGTTTGTTACTACAATAAAATTAATTAGTTAAAACAATTGCGGTCGTTACAATTTCATAAATGATTTACAATTTTGAATGAATGTAAGCTGTCACTTGAACATGTTGGTTAGGTGAAACATTTGGTGTTAGAATCACATGACAGAAACTTTCATCTCTTCACATAAGTGTATTCCTGATTGCCTTTAACCTTACCTAGATTTACTTTTATTTGACTTATAGGAGTAGCTACTGTTTTACCTTTTGGCATTGTTGGGAGAGACTTAATTGTTTTTTTTTAAATTTCACTATGTGCAAAATTCGTCATTTTCCCTCGCCCTTGCCCTATAACCTTTGCTTCGAAGCCCAGGTTACGCTTTCCTACTATTCTCCTTCCCCTTCATATGGCTTTCAGTGCGTTCGTCAGCCTCCATCTCGTCAAGAAATAACCTTTACGGCTGCTTCTCCTGCTACGAAGCGAGATTAAATTACAGTCGGTTTTAGCTATTGTCTGACCCACCCTAAATACGAGCGTAAAATACGAGGTAACTCAAATAATAGCCATAACAGGCCGTATATTAGTAGTCATTATAACAAAATGGATAAATCAGAAGACAAGCTAAATGAAAAAAAAAGCTAAAAGAATGATACATAAAATAACAGAGATTGAAAACGATCAGTCGGTGCTGAGGTGAGTACACTATGAAAATAGAAAAGACGGATTGAAATACGATCCCCCGACATCCTTTCCGTGAGCAATGAGCTCGAGTGAGTCGTACGGATAGATCGGAACCTGTGTCAGACGGACGTAGAGGGCGCACGCTTCCGGGGATGTGTTTCCGGCGGAGAGCGTTTCCGGCATATAACAACATTCCCGTTATACGCGTATTCCTAGATTAAATATAGATTTACTTACTATGTTTAAATTTCAAATCCAATTAAAGTAATACTTACTGAACGTATGTTTCACGTTAAAGTGTGTAGTGTACATTTTTGTCGTCCTATGTAGGACCGCAAATGATGATTTGCTATTTATTATAAATATTTAAAGTAATAATTTTGTTACACGACCGCTTGCGTAGCAGTCGGATACACTCCCACCGCGCCACAGAGGCAGTAGAATCTGAAAAAAGTCACACTAACTCTTCCGATTTACATTTTGTAAGACATGATGATTATACCAAAGGCTTGAATTTTAGTTCGTCGCAGTTTAACTACGCTCCTTTATTTAAGGCAGTGACCTGCATCAACTTGCAAGTGCCTACGCCTGTACCAAAACAATACAAAGTTTTAAAGCTTTGAAGCAACTGTCTAAGTTTTAAAGAGCCGGACCACACGTTTAGTTACGACAGTAGGCATCTACTCTGCACTAGTAACCGGTATTTTGATATATTTTATAAATACACTTAATTTATGATATCACTAGGTGACATATACCTACACTAGTTTACATAGTTATAAATTCTACCTAAAAATGCATTAAAAATGCCCGATTTGTCGACATTAATGATACTGCTCCGCTCTCCAGGGTAGTAGCGTGATGATATATAGCCTATAACCAGCCTCGATAAATGGGCTATCCAACACAAAACGATTTTTTTTAATCCACGGTTTCTTAGATTAAGCGCATTAAACCAAACAAACAAACTTTTCAGCTATATATTTAAGTATAGATAATTATTTATTTTATTTATCTATCACGCCTTATCCCCGAAGGGGTGACAGAGGCATATTATATGCCCACTTTTCACCGTGTGTATTTCTGTGCACCAATTATTATCTATTATGTATAGATAATAATATATACATACAAGAAATTAAGTGGCATAAATAAAAGTTTGAACTTGACACGAATATAATTTGTGGTTTATCATCGCAAAAAATACCTTTATGTTCTATGGCAATTTGATAAATTCACAACCTGCTCCTGTCCGTTTTAACACGGCAATAAGCTCACCATTTCACCTCTTCGGGCAAATGCGTGACTAGCCTATAAATTATTTGTCCTGTCCGATTGATTCATTAATGCACGGCTCAAAAGGCTCGACGTTAACTCTTTGGCATAAAAATAATTTCTTTTAATTTTTTGTTTATAGGTACACTAAAAAGGACTTTTGTAACTTCCCCTTTAAAGTGTTATACATTTTAAAGGGGGAATTCCAAAAGCCCTTTCAGTCTTGGTCGCTTCTGGAGTAAAGAATTTTTAGGTAGATTCCAAAAATTGCCTAACTGGATGTAGTAAAGATCAGTGACAGCTTGTGTTGATAAAAGTAACAATTTATCTTTTACTCCATTTATGAACCACAAGATATGACAAGATTTATAACCTTGCGAGTGACATTCGATGTTACATTGTCATCTAGAAGGTGTGACACTTTTATATATTTACATGTAGAGGTTATGTATTATATTTATAGCTATGTTTTTTGTGTGTAACATCTTTCCTCTAGGTTGCTGGATATTTTATATGACTGTGATTTTTGAAAAGGAACGGATATGTGTTACAGGAAACCGGCGAAGCACGCGCTATTTGATTTGACCAATGAGCGAGAGTGGCAAGAGATACCTGTGAGATTTTACCAACCCTTTTTGAATATAGAATTACACATACTTTTATGCTTAGAATATATTCGACCAATAATATAATGAATAAATTGACTTCAGATATGTTTCATCTCAATTTCACTGTCCAGTGTGGTATTAATATCAAGAAAATGGATGGTCAATTAATAAGATAGTGAGTGAATAATTACAAATTAACGTTATTACTCACAAAATTTTATTTATAAGGGTATAAAGATTCAAATTTTATAAAATTGAGTCAGTAAGCTACTTAAATTTGGTCACAAACAGCAAGACCTTAACTGCTCTTGCAATGTACATTAACATAAAGGAAGATCGGAAAACAGTACAATATGCTACAATCCCTCAGCGACATATCAATCTTTGTTAAACTTTTTTTTCCTTTTGATATTTCAGATATCTTTCGTCCATTTTAATCATCAATCTTCCTAGTTTAATACTAAACCTATTTCGTAATAAATGTGTTAACTCACAAAGCTCCAGCAGCTCACGCTTCATTCATTATTTACTTATTGTTTTAAATCATAGAATAATTATTATTACCTACTAATCCTTAAATTAAGCAATAGTAAACTAACCTTTGAGTTTGTGCTGCGAAGTTTTAATTATTTATCAGCACCTGCTGCATACCCAAAATTTTTTAAATTGATTCACTCCATTTCATAACCATTTGCTTCACATTTGTTTAAAAAGCTAAATTTTAATAATTATTTTCATACTCTTGTAATTATTGTATATCTCAGATCTTGTCTCATTTTATTTTTAACGCAGCTGCATGCCAGATTTTATATAAAAAAAGAAATCGGTATGAAAGATTTCATTCAAGAAATGGTGAGAGTTGTAGTTTAGGCAGATTTATTTTCCATTACACAGATGTTATATAAAACTTTATAAGCTCCAGTTAGAACAGAATAGAATAGAATAAATTATATTGCACACCAATATTTACTTAACACTTGACATTAGTTTTATAAATGTACAACAGCAGCTTTATTACTAACTTCACCCGTGACATACTTCAAACCCCATTTAATCCCGTCGTTTATTAATTTCACAATAATGTTTGAAGATTTTCCGAATTCGTTGATTACTTCTTCGCTCTCTAGTACCTATCTACGCCCGCACGGCCTGGTCGAAATATGTAAATATACTATATGTATATATAACTATACTTTACTTAGTGATGAAATAATTTATTTTGATAAAGATTAATAGCATGAGTAAAATAAACGTGTTTAAAAGTAAACCAAAAAAAAAATCAAGATTTTTAAATAAAAAAATGGTTGTTGTGCCTCACTCGGCATAGATAGGTATAGTGTGTTGCGGATTTTTTTGTAGATATTTATAAGATCTACAATTAATTAGAACATTTTATGGATCTGTCTTTTATAGTTTAGGCAGCGTACGCAAAATAAGTAACTATTCTGGTTGATTTTTTACACTTTGTGTCCGAAAAATCCAAATATCTTATGGAACTGTATTTTTTTCCAAAATAAAGTATAGCCTATGTTACTTGTGGATAATGTAGCTTTCAAATGGTAAGAGAATTTTTAAAATCGGTCCAGTAGTTTTTGAGCCTATTTATTACAACCAAACAAACAAAGTTTTCCTCTTTATAATATTAGTGTAGAAAAGCAATCTCAACAGGCAACCTTTTATTAAAATGAAAAAATCGCCCATTTTTGATTATTAAGTTTTCAATTTCCGCTCTTGGATCCGTGTTGGTTTGGCCACATGCATCGTTTTCACAGCGCACTGAACAAATACATGTGTAGGTAACGAGGCCGCAACTCTACTGGGAATTTGCTGTTAGCGTTTCCTTACTCGCGAATGTGTTTTGATCTTACTAAAACTTCACAAACTTTGTACCGACTTGGAATCCTTCTATATAGAAAACGTATGTTATATATTAAGATTATATTATATGAGACGTACGATATATATTAAGATTTTTTCATACATATATACATATATTTATACATTTCTATTTATAAATAATTCTAATTATTTCTAAAAAATTTCATTGTTTTGTATTTTGTAATTTTTTATTTTTACTTATTCTGCTATTCGGGGTTACAAATACCACAAATCAAAGATAAATGGTTTCTATATAATAACACGGCTTTATTTTATACAAATAGATTATAGTTTGTTGCTATAGAATTTAAATAAAAATGGAGCAATAATTAAAAGAAATTAATGCATTTTTAAATTCAATATACTCGTAGTAGAAAACCCAAAATTGCGGACTGATTTTTAATACTCTTCTACAATATGGGTATCAAATAAAGTTGTTGAGTTGAGTTGCAAAGAATAACTCGCATAATAAAATAATTTTACTCTAAATCCAATATGGCGGACTACTAAAGACAAATATGCTTTCATTCAATATGGGTATCAAATGAAAGGACTTTTAATAGATTAATAAACTCATGCAAGTCACTTTTTATTTCATAACGTGTACGGGAAACACGTCTTTAGCTTTTGTGAAGGTTTCTCCTACTGCTATAGACTGTTGCTTTTTCTGGGGCTATTTATTAACATTCACGAAAGCTAAAGCAAAAACATTTATTAAAATTAGAATCAAAGAAATAAAGACGCTTCCTCCCAAGTCTCATAATTTACATTGCAAATCGTTGCTACCGTTCATTCGGATCGCAATCAAATTCTTTTATAAATTTTTCTCTACATTTCAATCTTAAATTCAATGAAAGAGAATCAATTGATTGGATCTGTACTAAAGTAGTTTTTGTGTTTAAGCTGGGAACGTTCAATAGAAAAGGAAAATGAGAAGTACTTATTTGATCCCGCTTTTCTTTCTACTTAGTAATTACTTGCTGATGCTTGCAGGTTTACCGCGTAGTGAACTTTTTCCGTATACCTACCCGTTTCATACAGGGAATCTTTAAAAGATAAAGGTAATAAGTCATCGCAAGCTTTTGTAGATGTTTAAAAATGACATCATTTCGTTGTATTTTGTTTTGTTATATTTTTCAAAGTTTTTGATGAAAGCCTAAAGAAGATAATTATTCAGGATGTCGGAAAAAGTCAAATCGGTTAGATATTTTTCGATATCTCGAACAATTATCGTTACTAATAATAATAATGTTTCAACTAATATAGATAAAATCTCGACAAATAATATAGCTTAACCTTTCTTACAAATCACTATCACAGTTAATTTTTACTTTCAAATCATTCTATCTATTGGTAAAACTCGCATGATAATCCGTTTACTAAGTTTATCGCAAACAGGCAGACCGATGTTTAAGTTTATCGCAAACAGACAGACCGATGAAGCAGACGACTTTGTTTTATAAAATTGTTAAAGTAATTAAGTATTCCAGAAGCGTAAGTGAAAAGTTTAAGAAATAATTATTATTGGTCAAATAGCTTAGAAATATTGTGAAACTTAATATGAAGCTAAATTTGCGTGTGCATTTGGATTTAGGCTACTGATAAAGTTATTTATAAACACATACATGACACTCAGTATTCTGTAAATGATAGTCGCTTAAGGCTTCTAATGGTACGGTCAATTTTGAGATGGATGGCCGTTAGTGGCAATTCCGTGCTTCGAAAAGCTGAATAAATGACTGCTTATAATTTTCAACAAGGTAGAACGGACAAAATACTTACCTAGAACTGGTAGAATGTAGACGTATAGAATGCCTCTGTCAGACTTTTCAGAAAAAAAATACAAACTATTTATTCATAGAAACGTGTCTCTTTAATTATTTATTTGAGTCAGTATTAGCTTAAATGGAAGCGCTAATTACTAACCGCGGCACGTATTTAAACCCCGTGCGAGTGAATTTCGTGTAATAGGATAGCTTCCTAGAAATGAGATGTTGCTAGCCATGCATCAAAGGCATTAGAATGCTTTCCGTCTGTTGACGCACCAACCTTATGGGATTAAGAGACTGGCTATACAACCTTTACGGGCGTCGCGTCGCATTCAGTTATTCCATTAAAACAGCAGTCTGCGCGAAAATTGTCTATGAGCTGTTTTATTTCACGAAATTTTTTTAGCAAAGTCGTAGCTGAGTTCTGCATTATAATAGTTAGAATTTTGGTTACGCAGATTTTATTTTGGTTTCTTATGTAAATTGTTAGGTAGCATTAGCTAGATTTTATAAGTTTTCCACAATCTTCATTTACACGCTATTTTAAACGAGTCATAATAATAAAATAAAAAAAATCATAAGAAGTTCAATATCTATATTTTATACATAAATTCTTTTTCATTAAACACTTCGTCATAAATTTTCACTAATTACACATAAATTTTACATCAAGACATTCACTAAATTAATGGAATTCCGATTACATACTTAACCAAACATTTGGTACAATATTTGGTCAAAATTATATTGTCTCTGGTTAATACTATATTCACAATACTGGTGTATAGTGTTAAAAATGCAACATTATAGTAATGATCAGTTAATCAATTTCATTAGAATACAACATTTTAGTAATAATCACCTGATCATTTTCATATCATTCATATCATTTTTATTAAAATTTTAAACCTCTTACGTTATGAGTTATATAATTCAATCAAAGCTCTATTGTATGTTATATTAAAAACTTACAAAGTACATATAAATATAGGAAGGTCATGATATCATTTAAAGTAGCATGTAGCTTTGGCTTGTTATAGACATCACTTAAATAATAGTCCGGTCAAATTCGACCAAAAATAGGGGTGAGATTACAAAAATTCGCACTCAGTGGAAAATTGTTGATAATGTTCAAAACACCAGTATAAATAAAATGTGAAAAGTCTTCATAGATCCAACAACTGGAAAAACATTTACGGGTCAATGGTCAGAAAACAGGGTATTTTCGATGAGACCAAAATTGTAGATCAGATAATTATCTATAAAAAAATTCTAAATACTTTTGCCAAAGAGCTACCGACCAAAATAAAAAAGGGCACGGTCGTACCATAGTTTTCTCGAAGCAATTCAGACAATTGTCGACTTCCGATAACTTCGTTGTGGATTAAACTAGATCCCTGAATTTTCAGTAACCAAGCAGGCATTGTTGTATATTCAATTTTTTTTATATTTGAACCAGTAGTTTACGAATTATAACTAAGTTACTCACTGATTGTCCGACTGAACGATCATCAAAACTCCTAAAGCGCTTCTAGCAGATATAGAAGCTACAAAATTAGAATACATTTAGTATGTAGTGTATAAACCAAGAAAAACTCAAATATTTTGGAATTTTGGTTGACTTTTCTAGATGCATAATAACTTTGCAATCGCATACATTAGTTTTAAAAATAAAATTAATAAATATCCATTACGCCTTATCACCGAAGGGGTGGCAGAGGCATATTATATTCCCCACTTTTCACCGTGTGGATTCCTGTCCCACGTAATAGGTGGTGAGCCGATTGCCGTGTTGAAATAGACAGACGCAGGTTGTGGCTACCTGCTGTTGAAATTTTTCAAGCCGCCCATAAGGCTTTCAACCAGGCTTAACGACTGCCATTTTACTGCAACCGGGACCAACGGCTTAACGAGCATTCCGAAGCACGGCAACGCTCGCAAATGTAAATGCCACAAAGTGGTCACCAATCCGAGTACCAGCCATAGTGAAAGTTGCGTAACTCAGTGATCGTTTACAGAATACTGAGACTGCGGGACTACAAGCGATTCTATTAATTATAGGATAACAAAGTTTATATTTGAGGAAATTTGTTTCATGTACTTTTTACATTTCATTTCAATATAATGGTGTTTTGAACAATAGTACCAATTTACTGTTGGATTTGAATTTTTGTAACCTCGGATGTCTAAATTGACTGGACTATAACATTTTTACAGTTTAAATTGTATTGTAAAATTACGCTGCAATCAGGGTTCTATCACAATAAATTTCAAAAGGAAAATAATCTATACCTAATAATACCATATTAGGTAAATTCACTTTATAAAAATGGAATAGAACTGTTGTCTTAGAATTGTAAATTTACAATCATATTATGGGTAAAAAGTAGTAGTTAATAGATGTAAGTACAACAATAGTTTACAAAAAATCCTTACCGTTTTGTAATATATTCTTTATCATTCTTACGTTATGGTTATAATTTAATCGCAGAAGCAACAATTTTGCTTTTTTGTAGGACTGCTTTTAAAATGTAGGTATCATTAGATATGATAAGATGATAAAATTTCAGTCGCATTCAATAGCTTCTAAATTATACGATAATTATAATGAACTACCATAACTTACCTAAATTATTTACATCTGCTTATAAAACTTAAGAGAATCACAAATGCACCTTTAGTTATTACAAGCACATTCATTCCTATTTACATTAATTATTAATTATTATTGATTGCTCTCAATTTTACAGTAGACATTTCCAATAAATACTATTGGGTCTTCAACGTTTCCAATGAAAACATTTTAGATGACAATGTTCCATCATACCGGAGATATAAAACTTCTACCTAATTTTTAATGTTGAATCATGTTTCTACAATTAATTTTAATTGATAAATTAATTTGACACGTGTTATTGAATTATTAAATCAATTCCTTAGACTTCAAAATTTATTTTATTTTTTGAATTGAATCAAGGAAAATTATTTTCATAGATTATATTTAATGTCCACTTATAGGTAACATTAATAAATAACTATTTAGGCATAAATAGATCTTTAAGATACATAATTTAATAACGAGGAATGTATAGTCTGTAATCGTAATTAAAGTTCTTAATATAAATAAATACGATTTATCTAAATAATGCATTTAATGAGTTTTGAAGAAAATTTCGTACTTTGTTTTAAAAAAGGCACAACGTATCTAAAATTCTACCATTGATTAAAGGATAGATAAACATTAATTAAGTTTTAAAGATATTATACTTTACACAATAAAACAAATATTTTCTTAATATACAATACCATCAATTATTGTAATTCTGGTTGAGAGTGCCAGTCACTATAATAGCATACCACTTACGCTAAGTTGTTTTTGTTACAAAATTAATGAGAGTACATGTAATAACAGCAAGGGTTAAATTGTAAAGCATTCACATACCTACTACATAATTTTGTAAATTTTTTAAAATCTGAGGACCCAATATTGTCATCTTAAGTAAGGGTTAAAAACTACACAAAATATTTTCTTGAACTTATGAAAATTATATACATACATTACAAGCTAAACTATTTTTATGAATACTGTGTATGTAATTCAGACAGTAAAAGCACAATATCCATTATTTAATAAAATCATAAATTATTTAGTTAACTAGCCATCTAAAACATCAATGGACTAATTAGTACTCCATAATTCTTACAAAACAGAAATAAAGGAATAGTATAAAGTAAGTTTCAGCTACCCCATTATTAGGAGCCCCGCCAGTGACACGAATGTCACTTTCTAACATAAAAGGTTCATCAATAACATGGATAATACCATTAGTACACTCGACGTCAGGTCTAAATACATGAATCCAATGCCCATTCCATTCGACGTAGTAATCTGTAAAATAACCAAAGGGTTAAAACCGAAATACTATCAAATCAGAAACTTCATTATAAGCGGATATTAGTTAAAGATGTAAATTAACGATTAAAAGCTTACTCTTATCTGATTCCTTGACACGCAGCTTGAGTGGATCGCGTGTGGTCGGTAGAACAAAGGGATGAGTTTCGTTTGCAAGAAGTTTTAAATCAGATACTGTGTACGCTCGTCCCGCCCGTATTACATGTCTCTCTAAAATTTGCTTTGTCTGAAATAGTTGCAAATGGAGAAAGTTTCAGTAAAATTGTTAATTGCATGTGTACATAAAATAATTTGTAATCGTAACTTACAAAGTAGCCAATTTCTTCTCTGAATAGAGATTTGAATGCGGAAGGATGTTTGATTTGGAATTTGAGCCAAGCATGGTCACGAGGTACGAAATACGTGTAACGGTGTTCCATGTCGTTCAATTGCTGGTTGAACATCTGACGTTTGCCCAAATTGTAGGTGATGCTGTAACAATGAATTTAAAACCTTAAACTAAACTCTTCAGAGGTTTAAGATTTGCATACCAGTTTAAAAAAAATGATTTCCAGATTTATATACTAAGAATCTACTTACTTCAACATTGGATCCGTTTTGAGTTTTTCAAATACAGTAGTATAAGGGACTCCAAGTACTCTATCGATAATGTGAATGAATCCGTTAGTTGCAGCTACATTAGGTAAAGTGACAGTTGCATTCACACCACCACCTTCTACAGTCAAAGTTTGGTTTTGACCGCGTGTGAGCACATTAAAATATAGGTATTTACGATGAGAAGCTGTCGGTGCTTGATATATCTAAAATATTGTAATACATATTAGTTCATACACGTGCGTACTTATTCCTTCCTTAATACCAGCCATGCTAGGATACATTGACAAATACAATTCTATCGGGAATCGATAATAGAACGCAACGGTTTAATAAAATAGAACGTGAAGTTTTAAAATAAATAACCACACAGAATGCCACAATCATGCAATTGTTTAGTAATGTGGTCATAACTACTTATACGTAGATTATTTTATATAATACTTAAAAAATCGGGCTAAAACAACAATTACATCATTTTGTTAAAAATATGAATGACGTACAGTTCCAGGGACCTGCTTTCCAGTAGCAGCAATCAAACCATAGAATTAAATCCAATTCATAATATTAATTTTAATCTAAATGAATTTTATATTTCGTGGTTGTTGCATACTCGTAGATATAGTTTTATTTCGAATACAATGGTAAATCATATTTATTATCAATGCATATTAATATCAGTAAATATTCACCTGATTCATGTTATTGTGAATTATAGCGTCCATGGGCAATTTTTCTCTTATCAAATGGAGTTTCAAAATTTCTTGCAGTTTTTGGTGGTTTCTGTAAAAACAAAACATAATATTCAACATGTATTCGTATTTTTTTCATTTATTTCTAGTCGTTTTAAAAGTGAAAGTGACAGAATTCTTTAAAAATAATGAAATAGTTACCTTATTACGTTTCGCACGCTGAAATCAGCCCATGCTTCGTTTGATGGAGCAAACAGTGTTATATCTGTGGCCGTACTGAGATCATTGAAGAATGGATTTTTAGGGCCTAAGTCCATAATTACTTCGTAGAATTTGCAAAGAGGTCCGTCTTCTTTTTCCTGTTTGAAGAATTTTTATTAATTACTCAGTAAATAATAATAGGGCAGGCAATCTTCATTATCTCTAATCTGAATGGCCTTATAAAGGCTTTTGGGCTCTTTCTTAAAGCTCTCGTTTGTCAAGTAAAAGTTGTAATGAATTTTCCTAAGTACAGTTTGTTGTGAAAGATGCACAATAAACACAATTTTTTAGCTTTAGTAGATTTAGGGTAGATTTATAACAATAATTCAGTAAATAACTTAGATAAAAACCGTACCTACGTTCTCTCATCAGACTAATCTAAAGAAAATGTTGCAAAAATAATTTTTTTTAAGAAATATGTTAGAAATATGTGTAATAATACTGAATAATATCAGTTAAAACGTAAATGTTTGGGGCTACTTAGGCATGCTGTTATTCCTATAGGTACTTACAATCCCCTGTCAAACGTCAAGATCATGCAGGAACAGCAGGATCCAACGGAGCAAGGATGCACAAACAAACAAGATAATAACAAATATGCATAACACCTACCTGAATTGAAAGGTTTTATCGGCTTCTGACATACCATAGATACATAAAGTTAGTAGGTATTTTTGTTGTATAAATACAATAATTTATAATACATGGGTTATCATAATATTATATATTTTACTAAAAAGGTTATTCTAATTATGTATATAGCTAATGATTAAAATAAAAACTTTTGAATTTGACAGGATGGATACTTAATAAATGTCTATTTTATTACTTAAAGCTTATAATACTTTGACAGTAAGTATATTAAGATGCACACACATAATGGAAAGACGTGCTTCAATTGCTTATTTCTAGAAAAAAAATGTAAATATATAACGAAGTAACAGGTCACAAAAAGATTTATATAAATAGAAATAAATACACTTATTTATTTTACCTTCATCGCCTGGGTCCCATTAAATGGAGCGAAAAGGCAACCATGTCATTGAGATGCTATAAGTTGACTAAGCTAACAATATATTTATAGATCATAATGTACAACAAGTATAGGTATAATATTTCACATCAACCAAACTGATTACTTGTCTAATAGTATAAATTGATCTTGTTTTAAAATAATTTCATTTAAAACAGTACTCACCCTGAGAAAATCGATGATGGTTGTGTCCACAACCATTAGTGGTCTTTGAATGAGGTGAACTACACCATTCTTAACTGGAATATTAGCTCTAACAATATCTGCAAGTACTACTCCTCGAGCGTGTTTTGTATCTCCAGCTACCGTGTTTGATTGGACGTAAGCTGGGAAAATTTATCGTTATTAGTCATATTGCATCATTGTATATATCTTTTGGCGTCAAACGACTTTAATTTCGAGTATAATATAACAATAATAAAAATAAGTTTATTGAACCAAATGGTAAACAACAAAGTTATAACGGCAAGAGTTGAAAACATATAGTAGTAGAAGTATATATTTTGGCAGTTAAAGAATGAAGATCACAACCTCCATTCCTTAGACTATAATATATATAGGTATATATTTATACGTATACTATACTATATTCTATAGTACAACTTTCCTGTACTCTCAACAGAAGATCAGTTATCTTCTGTTGAGAGCACAGGAAAGTTGTACATGATATTTTTTTAGTTTTCATTTCATTTAAATCTAAGTGACCTAATTTATTATATAATTAGCTGATGAGCCCATGCCTTGTGCTTGCGGGAACACTTTTTTTTTACCCCAAGTGCATTTGAAATGCTCTCGAAAGTACAATTATCTAAACTGTTATTACATTTCTAAGTTTAATATCAAATAAATACAGATAATTTTTACCCGAGACACTTATTTCAGTTTCTAAGCTTTAATATAAACACAACAAAATATATATTTATTATTTATTATTCAGTCTGCAAATATGGGTTCATGCATATGGTATAATGCAGAGCTGATTCCAAAGACTTATACCCTAGGGTGGTTGAAGACAAATTAATGTTGTTTATATAAATTACTTTATACGTTGTATATTATAATGCAACACTTGTGGCCCTGCGGACTCAGTGTTCTGTAAGCTATCACTGCGTTAAGCAACTTTCACTATGGCTGGTCCTCGGATGCGTGACCACTTTGTAGCATTTACCAAATGTAAAGCGTTTCCGTGCTTAGGAAGGCACGTTAAGCTTTTTTTGCCGGTTGCCAGTAACATGGCAGTCGTTAAGCCCAGTTGAAGGCCTTATGGGCGGCTTGAAAAATTCCAGCAGCAGGTCGCCACAACCTGCTTTTACCATTTCAACACGGCAATGGGCTCACCACCTGGGATAAAAGTGCATACGATGAAATGTGGGCGTAATGTTTGTCTCGGCCTACCCCGGGATAAAGGCGTGACAATAGGTCATGCATGTATGTCTATGTTATAATACAACCGTGATACGCAAAAATAAGAAAAAAATATGACTTACTAATTTCCTCCTTTCCATTTTTGGACGTGCTGAATGAAACAGTGACCTTGACGTTATCACCAAAAGCCAACGTCTCAAACTCCTTATTATCAGTAGTAGCGTGGGTGAATAATACATGATGAGGAATAACGTGCCCATCAATAACCTTTTCATCAATTAGATCGGATCTTGTCGTCGGCTAAAAGAAAAAATGGTTAGATAGCATGAGAAAAAAAAAAATTATGTTTAGACAAGTAGCCAAACTTATCTTAACATCTTGGTCTTCAATTACCTATGGTAACAATGCCTTTTAGTATAGTTTGTTCTTTAAATTTGTTGATTTAACTAAATCAGTTTGCAACATAAATAATTGATACTATAATACTTAAATCCTGTAGATTGAGGTTCCAAAAATAACTCGAATATTATCTAGTAACAAAAATCTATTTATAAAAATATACGACACAAAAAGATTAATATTTAACTCGATTCTTGGAAGGGATGGTAGTAGCAGCAGTAGACGAATAAATAATTTAAGTCATATTTAGTGTGTACCTTAAAGCCCTCATCGACGGGAATAAAGAAAGTGTGGCGCCCATCAGTGTCAAATACTCTGGTCTTTTTCAGCTGGTTTACTTTTTGTCTAAAGGATCTGTGAAAATATATATGTTTATTACTAGATATAGTATCTTCAATTATATGCACTATTTAGTAACATTTGAGAAATATTGTTATTAAATTACGTTTAAGTTTTTAAAACAACAGTTTTTACCAGTGTAAACAAGAAGTTCTCTAAAATATGTGTAAACCTAGATAAGCCTATCTTATAATATATAATATTATATACTACATGGTCTTACAATAGGCACGTCTGAACTTTGGCAGTTGGTAGCGGCCATCTTGTTGAAGCTACATCTGTCAAATTGGTTGTCATTTATTTATTCTGTTTTGCCAAATCATCATGGATAGGTAAAGCATTCAACAACACGTGCAAATGATAAAATTGTTTTATCAAAATGAGTGTTCTGTTCGGGCAACGCACCGCGCGTTTCGCCCATTTTACGGTCGCCATAATCGTCCTACCGAGAGGACTATTCGTCGTGTGGTGGATAAATTTGAGTCCACTGGTTCGGTAAATGATCGACCAACAACCGTACGTCAACGAAACGCAAGGTCTGCTGAAAACATCGCCGCTGTCCGTGAGAGTGTGCAGGAGAATCCGAGGCAGTCGATTTCGCGTCGCTCACAAGAACTCGGCCTTTCACAGATCATAACTTGGCGAATTTTTGCATCGTGACTTGGGCCTGCACCTGTATAAAATTCAACTCACCCAGGTTGAAGGTAAACGACCATAGACAACGACGTGTGTTCGCTGAATGGGCACTGGAGCAGTTAGCAACTGACCGTAATTTTCACAGAAAAAATTTCTTTAGCGATGAGGCCCGATAATCCCGCTAGACTTTTTCTTGTGGAGTTTTCTTAAGTCGCAGGTCTATGCGAAAAAACCACAAACCACAGCGGCCCTCAAAGCCAACATAACCTATGCCATAGGTCAAATTCAGCCTGATTTATGCGCAAAAGTCATGGAAAATTGGATATCTCGCATGCGCTCCACCCAGAGAAGCCGTGGCGGACATTTGAATGATGTCATATTCCACACATAATGGCATCACTACATCTTTCAAATAAATAAATAATTTCGATAATATCTTACACACACTTTGTTTTATTTCAATTTAAAGATAGGACACGTTTAATGAAAGACCCGTTATATATCGCTGATGCATTCCAAGTCATTTGGTTGTCTACGTAAACTATTTATTTATTTACAAAGCTTTATATATTTCATTTTGATTACACCTCCATGTGGAAGTTAAGGAACTCTCATTTAGTTAGCTCCAAACTCCAAAGTACTCTTTTGCGGCTATTCCCAGTAATCATGTTGCTTGTTTCGAACACAACTTGCAAAAAGTTGCATTCTACGATAATTTGGTTAACCTGGAGCTTGCCAGTAATTGAAACGCTAGATGGTAATTAACTTTCAAAAGTTGTTGCATAATGAGACCCTGTTTCATCAACTTTTTGTAAGCACTTTGTTAATACATGGCGTGTATGAATAATTATGAAAAGGTTGTTTTGAAGAACCTTAAAATTTAATTTAAATGTAATTCTTCCAGGTAATAAATTGTGTTTATGTTTAATTCATAATATATGTGGATATAAAAATGTACCTGAGTCGATGTTGTCCGATGTTGAAGAGATCAGAATGTTCAAGGAAGTTGTAAGCGTTGGGGTTGTAGACGGGAAAGCTAATAGAACCGGGTCCGTGAGGCTGCAACGGTTGTAAAACTTGATCTATCACGTGCAGCACCTAAAATTTAATGATGTTTAGAGAATTAAATTACTCTATTAATTTCCAAAATAAGACTTTACGTTTTGATTTATGTTTGATAAATAATTTAAAATACACATGTTCTACATAGTCAGATGATTGTTAAAAACTGCTAGCAGCAGTTGATTTTCTGTTTAAATGATTAAATATGTTTAAAGACAAATATTTAATGTGTCATTATGATCCTATTTTATTACGATTGGCATAAAAATAAAAATTTTACTGGTATATAAACCATCATAAAATAACAGAGGATTAAGGGCACTTCAATACCTTGCTTCGGAAGGTACATTAAGCCGTTGATCCCGAGATTGTTAGAAACCTGGTAGACGTTGAGCCTTATTTGAGACCTTATTGGGGTTTATGGAGCTTGAAAAATTTCAACAGCAGATAGCCGTAAAATACTACTGTGAATTTTAAAATGACATTAAGGTTAACAATGTATTAGGTATTCGTGTATATTAAATACCACATACATACATATTGTCACGCCTCTATCCCCGAAGGGATAGGCAGAGGCATATTAAACGCCCCCAATACACCCTATGCATTTTTGTCCCACGTAACAGGTGGTGATTCCATTTCCGTGTTCAAATGGACAGGTGCAGGCTGTAGCGACCTGCTGTTGAAATTTTTTAAGCCGCCCATAAGGCCTTCAACTTGGCTTAACGACTGCCATTTTATTGGCAACCGGGACCAACGGCTTAACGTGTCTTCCGAATCACGGAACTGGGGTGGATCTAAAAGCCGAATAAATTTAGTAAAATGTGCCTATTTTAGATGTTAAAGTTGGAAGAAATTTTAAACCCTTTGCCTTTTTAGTGAAGTGGTAGCAAAAAGGCTAAAAGGTCTTATGTGCTGGACACTAATAAATTAGCACAACCAATTAAAGTCCTGGTAGTCTGGGACTGAATTAAATACCACATATTAGGTACATATCGTAAAGGTCGGTTAAAGTGCCAAAAGTTGTAACTGCATTTTTTTCATATGATTTATTTATACATATTAATATTAATTATTGAACGCATCCATGACAAGTTCTTATATTCATAAAATTACTCTACAGTTTAAATTGATAAATAAAAAACGATAAAGGCAGAGATTATGAATATACGTGAAGAAATATAGGATGAAAAACGATAAGTGAAATGGACGGGTTTCCTAGGGTATTTCTCACAACGAAGACGAAAAAATAATACACATTTTTTATTAAAATGCCTAGGTAGCTGTTAAATATTATTAGGTAGATCTTACACAGGTTTCGAAATGTTACAACAGTAAGTATCTAATTCACTATCTCTTACAAAAAAAAATATTAATCACTCATTAATCTTACTTGTAACTTGTTGTTTCCATTGATTGCCTGGTATGATCTGCTCTCGTCAACTTTGGCATTATTTACGTAAATATCATTGTGCATCGATTCATGTTGTATCGTCACCCATAGCGGTGGATTACCGTCGAGATCCGTTGATATAGCATAGTCCATGTTCGATATAGTTGTCGCTAAGTTTGCTGGAACAAGCACTTAATATTGTTATTAACTAGTTGACGCCCGCGGCTTGCTACAGGAACGTGTTCCCGGGATAAAAAGTAGCCTATGTGTTATTCTGATGTATAAGCTATATTATTGTAAACTTTCATTATAATCTATTCAGTAGTTTTTACGTGAAAGAGTAACAAACATCCATCGGAACTTTGGCATTTATAATATTACTAGTTGTCGCCCGCGGCTTCGCTTGCGTATAGAAATTTTCCCGTTCCCGTTTCCGACAGGAACTTATTCCCGGGATAAAAAGTAGCCTATGTGTTATTCTGATGTATAAGCTACATTGTTGTAAAGTTTCATCGGTTTCAAGTGGGTCTCAGTAGTCTGGTTGGTTAAGCGTCTGACTTGACAAGCCAGAAGACGCAGGTTCAAGTGTAGTTCGAGACTGTCAATTTTCCACTTTGAATTATATTATTATGTTTAAGTCTTATCTTAGCGGTAGATTACTGGCTGCTTAATCAATCTGAAAACCGGGTAGTATTTAATCCCGGACAGAAGACGATGAGTTTTTTTTTTTTCTTGTGAAAATCCTCATGGATGCTATGCCGGACTCCTACCGACTAAAACCACACGTTACCCTTCTATCTGTCTATGGCCAGGAGTACCGGGTGAGCCCTCGGAAGGATAACCCCAGGGCTCCCGACAGACCTTATCCGCTACCGCAGGCTCCTTCAGGGGGGGTTCGGGTGTGTATCCTGCCTCTTTGGGGGGTTCGAGTGTTATCTCGCTTCTTTGGGGGGTTCGGGTTATATACCACTACCTTGAGGGAGTGAGCTACGTGCGTGTAACCCTCACGCTACGCCACCTTCCCTGGCCTGCTTCTGTAAGCACGGCGAGCAGCCCGCCCACCGTACTCAGGCCCCCGGTCACGGAGGCCGGTAGTCTTGGGCGAAGACAAGTCTGCGGCGCCCTCGTCGCATGGGCGGCTTGAAAACTTCAACAGCAGGTAGCCACAACTTGCGTCTGTCTATTTCAACACGGCAATGGGCTCACCACCTATTACGTGGGACAGGAATCCACACGGTGAAAAGTGGGCATATAATATGCCTCTGCCACCCCTTCGGGGATAAGGCGTGATGGATATTTTTTTTTTTTTTTTTTTTAAATAGTCTTGTATATTATATTTGTTACTATTTTGTTTCTATATTATCATTTTTATATTTCTACTTTTAAATGTGTTGTAAAGTAGCAAAATTATGTTACCCTTAAGTCATATTTGAGAAAATTGGTTACTTATTCCGTCATAGCATTACTCTAGGATTATTTATCATCTTGATTAATGATACGAAAAGGCGATTAAATATTTCAATTGAGGTTGGTATAGTATTCAAAGCCATGGTTGACATTTAATTCGCTGTGAAACTATTACAATCGAATTACCTCAACCCTGATTTGAATTTATGTGCCATCCTTTGTTTAGTGGGCAGGCCTTTCAAATACCAATTTGTAGGACTATTGCGGTTTTTCTTAAAACCATTATATTTTGGGTCAATAACTTAAAGGCATGTACCCAGTATCAATTAATATAACGGGATATTATATACCGGGAAAATCAAAAGGACTCGTGTACCCAGACGTCCATATATGAAACTATGTGTGATTAATAATGCAGGAATATAGTGTGAAGATAGTTAGTAAGTTTAAATTTATTAGTATTATCCAATAAAATTACAATAATTTTAAGACACATAAATTGAAATAATAATAATCAATAGCTTAAATATTCACGATTTCATCGTGAACGTTTAAGCTATAATATTGAACCTAACCTGGTAGAAACTATGTGTAAGCACCTTTAGGAGTTGGTTTTAAACTTAAGAGTTGAGAACAGTGCCGTACTCGCACCTGACTTGCTTTTGACGCTAAACTACAAAGAGGGTTGACTAATAGGGTTGCTAAAGTTAGTCAACGTCAGTCTTTGAGTCTGAGAAGCGAAAAATAAACACTAGGGAACTTTAACCTATTATATCTTACTTATTTTAGTTTATATGTATAATACTTAGTTGCTATACTACGAAGAGTATCCTGTATATGCCCTATACAGATAAATAAAGCAGAAGTGTCTGTTTGTAATTCCAAATGAACTGCTATTCACTAAATGCATATGAAGTATATACGATACGTACATAAAAAAAAATATTTTTAATAATGGTCTTGGTCTGCCTGTCTATCTGTATATCCGTCTGTTTGATCTGGCTCATCATTGAAACGGATGGACTAATCCTAAAGTTTTCTTTCCTCCTTCATCCTTTATAACTTGGGCTACATTTTATACGCGTATTCAAACAGGAACGGGAACTACGTGGGTGAAACCGCGTGGCGTCTGCTAGTCTTAAATAAAATATGGCGCAGTAATCAGGATCATACGAGTATAATGACGTTTGAATTCAAGTAATATTTTTATTTTTAAAGTATATTTTTAATTAATGTGCAAAACTAATATATACTATTTATTTTTGGTCATACGACCTTAACTTTTTGAGCTATCGTTTAACGAAGTTTGCATGGAAGAATGACTTGCCAGTTTGCCCTTAAACTAAACTTCAAAACACAAAAAACGGTACTAGGTCAACGCTAGATAAATAGCTGAAAATTCCTAAAGTTCATCTTACCTATATGATAGAGAACTAGCGAGTCATCCATCTCTCCATTGTATCGCTGGAACGCCTCGTTGGTTGGTGCAAACAACGTCATCTGTCTGTGTTGTAAGGTTGTGTTCACCAATACATTCCGCTCCAAAAGGGCCAGAAACTGTGGACAAAGAAAGTTACCCTTATTTATAATCATAATCTCTACAATCTTAATCTTAAACTATACTAATATATAACGCTGAAGAATTTGTATCTTTGTTTGTTTGAAACAAAAAAACCCGCTAATCTCAGAAAATACGGGTTGGAATTGAAAAACTGTTGTATAGCTCATTTCTCGAAGAAAGCTATTATCACGCTACAACCCTAGAGAACGGAGGATTAATAATAAATGAAAACAAATCTGACAAACTTTCATACATTAATGTAAAATTAAAAACGACGTGATTAAATGGGTGCCGTGGGCGTTAGAAGTATGTCACGGGCGAAGCTGCGGGGGTCAGCTAAGCTATCCTATTTTAGACGCTAATCAAATGCACTGATTTACTCAATTGTGTTTGTTTTCATAGATTTCAATCAAGGATTTAAGGTGCACCACCAAGATCTCACACGGCAATTGGCTCACTACCTGTTACGTGGGACAAAAATGCATATGGTGAAATGTGGGCGTATAGTATACCTCTGCCTACCCCTTCGACGATAAAGTCATGGCAATATGTATGTACCGAGATCTCAGGGGCAAAAGTGACCACACGTGCTAGCCATGTACGAGTATTTGCTGATCAACGGACGCGGTTCTTACGGGGTTGGTAGCCATACGGCTGTTAACAATGCCTAAAATCATAAACTCAAACTACTAGCTACTCTTAGCTGCCAACTTAAAACTAAACAAAACTTTAAAGTGAACGCCGGACTTCAAATGCAGGTATATCTTGGAAGGCATTATTGTAGTGCCACTATGGTATTAAAGAAGAAGATTGGAAGAAAATTTGAATAAGCGTACGCTTAGATTGTGGAATAAACTTCCTGCCTAAATTTTCCCGGACGTCTACAGTATAGAGTTCTTCAAAAGGGGTTTAGGTTTTAGAAGGTTTTTGAAGGGTCGGCAGCGCGAGTGCTGCACCTCTGGTGTTGCAAACGTCCAAAGTTCAAAGATTTTTTTGGTGACAGTATCATAAATTTATTATCATATTCATCATCTTTAATTGATGATATAAGACAGTAAGTTAAATCTACTATTAAAACGATTCGTAAAATTGACGAATCGTTTTTAAAAGTTACGTTAAGTAATTTTGTAATTACTTTGTTATGACTTTTTTAGCATATAAAAGAAAAAGATAATATTTTCTTATGAATGAACAGAATCAATTAATATAAAGTACAAAGGTGTTCACAATTCAGAGCACGCACTATCACAGAAAGTAAAAGTTCAAACAATAATTCCCACAAAGAAAAGTGGGAAAAGTTAATACAAATCACATCAAGTGCGTTGTATACGCAGAACAATAGACTCCCGCGACGCCCAAGTGCCTAGAGTGCCACACGTACATTGCCTTTATCGACGTATTACAAAGGTGAAACTAGAAAACCTTTGTGAGCAAAATGTTAGAGGCTATACAGACTGGAAGGTTTAAGGTTATTACTCCTCAAACGATATTCTTTGCACTGTGTCGAAAGATAATGTGATAAGCAGGTAGGTATTGTGATACTTGTTAAAATTATAGATCCAGTTATCGAAGAATGGGTAGCATGTACCTACATGAGCAAAGGAGATAAGTATGCAAGGTTTTACCAGTATTTTTTTGTAAGAAGTTCCTGTAAATACTTTTTTTGAGGTTTTGTATGATTACACAATAAAACTCATTTAATAACCATAGAAAATATTATAAAATTACATAAAAGAATATCTGAAAAAAATCATTCCTTATCATTGAGTTAATATTGTACTACGTACTAGAGAAGCCACCGCCCTATATCGCCAGTGCTCCGTTCAACTGTGGTGTATGAGCCACAGTTCACTGCTGCTTTCCCGCTCTTGAGCGCGTAAGTCGTATGGCTCGGGCCTGCTCGGGCGCCTCCTCCCCCAAACCCCGCACCGCCGCGCGTGGCGCACAGATTTTGTACGCGATGTCTGCTCAATGTTCCTCATACTTATCTTCTTTGCGCGCTGTACAATATGGGTAGGTACGACTTATTCGTGAAACTTAAAATTTTTAAAGGCATTGCAAAATTATGGAACCCGAAGCTAGGTTGTATAAGTTTAATTGAGTAATGTTCCAATAAGTCCTTACAATCGAAAGTATTAGTTATATAAAAAATATTGTTTTAACATATTCTGCAAGTCAAAATTGTAACCACAATGGCGTATAGCTAGGTTGAAAACCCAATATATATTTAATTAAAAACAACAGTTGGTGCCGCTGCGAATCTCATCCTTTCATTATGAATTCACTGCAATCTTAACACCTAATGTTATATGCATGGTTACTACTAGACGCGATCGTGGCAGTTTGCCCAACTACTCGTACCACTATAAGTTTCAAACATAATTGAGGCACACAAAATTAAAATCATGAATGTTTACAATGTGTACCTGTAGATTTTTTACAATATTGTAGGTATAGGTAAGCAATCAATCGTTACGATCAATTTTTTTTGCACTCCTTTACAATTTAGACTGAAACTATATAAACATTTCTAAATAAATTTATATGGTTTAATTAGCAGTTTAGTCGTTGGGATTATTCAAGTTCTGACAATAACACCGAAATCAAAGCCTCGCTGTCGAAGTAAAATGGTTATAAGTAGACGGTCCCACCTTAGTATACTGTCGAATCTCGTTAAAACTTTGCCTTTTTTGTCTAAGCAACGGCTGAACTATAATATAATTTACGACAAAGTATCCGAAACATTGTTAGTTTTAGTTTGATGTGCTCTTTGGTTCGTCTTCATAAAAGTCACATTTGTTCCACGTTCAAACTGTGGAAACAAAATACCTAAAGAGAAATACATTACAACTTTTCTTGATATACTTTTTTTTATTCACATGGTGCTTTATGGTAAAAAGTTTTCTGTTCCTTCCAAGTGCCAGCAACAACGTTATTATCGAACAATAGTTTACCAATACCACATAGTTTACCAATCTTTTATATTTGCCGATATGTATGGATAAGAACCAGGTACTATTATCTTCGGAAGACAATTGTCACGAATTTGATCAGCCTGAGCCGTCAAACTAAGCCGACCACGACGTGCTATGATTCCCCTTAAAAATAGGTGTGTGTGAATATTATCGCCACGCGCCGCATACTTACTTTGTGCCACTACTATAGGTGACAGTGAAACCTAGACCTCAAAATATATGACTGTTTCAGTGGAGCAATGGTAGTGTATATTTTACCAATATACAAATAAATATAAAATAAATAAATAAAAATGTCTTTATTTTGCATAGACCATTTCAACGGCGCTTACAAACTGTCATACACTAAAACTAAAGAAAAAAAATTTATATTTAAAGTGACCACCGGTTCGGAATGCGGCCCACCTGAGAAGAACCGGCAAAAAACTTAGGAAGGCTTTTTTTATGGCCTATTTACAATTTAATATATTATGACTATAATATTTTATTTGCCAGCATATAATTTCCAGGCATCCCTGTCCTGTAAATAGTCTTTAATAGAGTAATAACCTTTTTCACAAAGCTTTCTTTTAATATACTTTTAAAATTTATTTAATGGTAAATTTCTCAGGTCACAGGGAAGCTTGTTGTAAAAGCGTATACAGTTACCCCGGAAAGAATCGCCAATCTTATGCAGCCGACTGTGGTGAACTGAAAGATTGTTTTTATGTCTAGTGTTCATAATATGTATATCACAGAATTTAGTAAACTGTTATAGATTTTTCTGAACATACATAAGATTGGCCAAAATGTATTGTGATGCTACGGTTACAATATTTATTTCTTTGATTTTTTTCTCGGAGGGAGACTCTGGGGCCCAAATTATATATTGCGCGTACAGCCCGCTTTTGAAGAACAAAAATGTTATTTACATCTGCAGCACTCCCCCAAAGGAGAATACCGTAAGACATAATACTATCAAAATAGCCGAAGTAAACCATTCTAGCCGTATCCACATCTGTTAGAGTCCTGATCTTTTTTACAGCGTATGCAGCCGAACTTAACCTAGATGCCGTCTTTTCTATGTGTGGGCCCCACTGCGAATTGGCATCAATAGTTATACCAAGGAACACAGTTGATTCCACAAACTCTAACACTTGTCCATTCAGTTGAACATTGGCCGTAACTTGTTTTACATTTGGTAGAGTAAATTTAATACATTTAGTTTTGTTTTCATTTAGGCAAAGATTATTTGAGCTGAACCAATGAACTACTCTCGTGATTGCATTGTTTACATCGTCATATTTATGTAATTGTCTTCTAATTTTAAAAATCAATGACGTATCGTCTGCAAACAAAACAATCCTATTCCTGTCCCCTACATAAAATGGTAAATCATTAATATAAATGAGGAACAAGAATGGCCCAAGTATCGAGCCTTGTTGCACACCCATTGTAAACATAGATCCTACAGAACGTGTACCATTAATATCGACCCTTTGTATTCTATTGTTTAAATATGAAGACAGAAGGTCGAGAGCTTTGCTTATTCCATAGTGATGTAATTTTTTGCACAGCGTTTCATATTGAACGCAATCAAAAGCCTAGGATAGATCGCAGAATATACCTAATGCATCTTGCTTGTCTTCCCAGGCTTCATGAATACATTTTAATAATTCAACACCAGCATCAGAAGTTGAGCGCCCTTTCGTAAAACCAAACTGTTTCGTATGAAATATTTTATAAACATTAAAATAGGATAGCATTTGATCCAAGATAATTTTTTCAAATACTTTGCTCAAAGTTGGCAGCACCGACACTGGTCAGAAATTAGACGGGTCTATAGCGCTGCCAGCCTTGATCAAGGGTATGACTTTGCTGTGTTTCATTAAATCAGGAAATATACCACTAGAAACACAGTCATTAAACACAGTTGCTAAATGGGGCGCAATGACCTCAATTATACATGATGCAGTTTTGACTGATAATCCCCAAAGGTCCGCGGTTTTCCTAATTTCAATACATTTAAAAGTTTTTATAATGTCCTGAGCGCAAATATCTGTGAATACAAATGCATCCCTGCAATAAGGAAGAGATTCTTCTAATAAATGTCGAGAGGAACTGGAAGACGCTTGGAGAGATTTAGTCGTCAAAATAGGTACATTTTTGAAGAAATGTTCAAACTCCGTTGCCTTTTCCAGGTCCCCTGTAACATGGCAAACATTTACTTTTAAGTGGAAATTCCTTTCTGTCACCATAGATCTACCGAATTCCGAGTTAATGATATTCCAAGTTATTTTTATTAAATTAACAGAATTGGAAATTTTATTTTTAATGAAGTTTGACTTTGCAAGATAACATGTTTGTTTAAATATCTTAACATGTTTGTTTAAATATCTTAGAATAATTTTTAACATATTCCTAAAAGGATTGGTTAAAATTATATGATTTTTCTGAATATAATTCAAATAATTTGTTTCTACTTTTAAAGATCCATGGTGTAGCCCTGTCACTAAAAACAGGACGACCGCCAATATGTAGAGTTTTTGAGGTAAAAAGTTTGCCAAACTCATCATTAATCAAATTAAATAAGTGTGTATATGACTGGTCTACACAAGTGAAGTCAGGTACATATGGCAATCTCTTTACTATATTATCTTTAAAAATATTCAAACGACTTTGGTTAATTGGTACATATTTAATTTGTTTTTTTTGCAAACTTTATTACTAGTTTTAGGAAACTTTATCCATTGGCTACGATGATCTGACTCTACAGGATCCACAATACCTTTATTTATAGGTTTAATATCAGTAAAAATATTTTGCACAAATTTTGCACTGGTGGCTGTAATACGAGTAGGTTCTAAGAATGTACTATTCAGATTAAAGGATTTAAATAAATTTTTCATTTTATTTCTCTCTGATGGAGTTAATGATGTATCTGGTATATCAACATTAAAATCTCCACAAACTATTATAGATTTCTTAGAACATTGGCATTTGAATAGTGCTTCTTCAAGCTTTTCTTCAAATTTAATGTAAGGAGCATCAGGGGGACTGTATACACTTAACAAGATGAAATGCTCAAACTCAATACTGGCTATCTCAATAACTCGCTCAATGGAGAGGGCTACTAATTCCTTACGTTTTTTTAAATTTTAAGTTTTTATTAATTAATATTAAAGAGCCTCCACGTTTAGAATGTTTTCTATTGAACGAGCTAGCAACCTGGTGATTTATGAAGTTCAACAATGTGATTTCATGATCTTTTAACCAGTGCTCTGTAGCACAAAAAATATTAATAGAATTTGCATTAATGGATATTTCCAACTCTAAATCTTTACCATTTATTAAACCTCTAACATTATGGTGCACCAGGTTTATAAAAACAATATTTTTACTAAGATTATTCTCAGGGGCCAAAGTTAACTGGCCAGATTTATTATCTGTTGTCCTATAAACTAGTTTTTTGGAATTTCATTTTCCAAATGTGAAGTGTCAAAATTATCCTGCTCAATAAAATAAGTTGTAGTTGCCAATAATTTGACTTGAAAAATTAAAAAATTAAATAGCAACATAGCTATCTTTCATTGTAAAGTTTTTGATAGAAAATATCTATCTAATGTCAAAAACAGCTTTTTCATACAAACTAAATGTGTATACAAAATTTCAGCTCAATCGGTCGAACATATATATTATCTTCTTCTTCAACATTTAGTTAGTTACAAAATTCCACACGAACCAAACATACATATCTACACATTACACTTGTCTTGTAATACCACTAGCAGACTATTAAGCTTAAGTGTAAGTGCATTTACACATAAAATGCATCATAAGTGGAAGTGAATGTACATCATATTCAAATTAATTCGTTCAAATGTTAGGTTATTTTACACTGAGTGAACTCATTCCCATACATTCACTCAGGAATTAATAGCCTAGTAATAATAGTGCTACGCTGATATTTTTTTAAATCACAGTTCTGCATGTGACAGGTACTCGAGTTGAAATTGAAATATTGAATAATAACTTAATTTCCTGTATAGAAGCTCTTTTATCTCACTGTTTGGTTTTTGAGTCGGGTATTTGACTACGACGTTTAGAATTGCAATCTCGACCTTTCTTTTTTAACGTTTTGGAATCCCCGCAGATGTTATATATTGGACTCAAACCGACTAAAACCACAATGGTGCCCGCGATTTTTACCTATAGTACGATGCGCATCAATATGTAGATAAAATTTCACGGTAATTATAATTTCTTAAATAGTTTATTCATTAACTTGTATTACCTTCGTCTTTTTAATGGTAGAACCTCAAAAGGCTTTACTGCAACAACATTTTGTGCTCCCTATACTAATACAGAGAGCCATATTTTTTCTTTTTATTAAAAAGAAATAAAATAAAAATAAAATTTATCGTTTATAGAGACTACGTTATTAGGAACTTTAGATAGCTTTTACATTTTTTCATACAATGCGAAGTTGTGAACGAATCGTTCGATTTGAATGATTTCCTTTTCAACTTCAAACTGGATAGAAAAGATTAAATGAGCGTATGATACGACCATCTCCCCGTCTATTATACTTTGCTCTCTCACAGTAAGAAATGAAATGCTTCTATTGTATTATTCCACTTGGTCGTGTTACTCTCCATTTTTATCCTGAGAGTAGATATATAGTAATCCGCTATATTTTATTTATGTTCGGTATGTAGTGGCGTAAATGGAAATGTTTGGGAATAAGCGAGTGACATGGGTACAGTTGCAATGCACGGAACCGTGGATCGATTTAATGGGCTTGTCTTGTCAGCTCATAACTGACTATTCAAATCAGCGTGTGTAGTTTACTGTAATTTGCTCAAATTATTACAAAAATTTAATGATAGTGTGTAAAAAAAAAATATTTACACATAAAGTTTATGATTATCAACGTCGAAAATTTTTGAAATGTTTTTCTTTCATGATAATTTATTATTATTATAATGGAGGAAAGTCATTGAAATTTACACAAAATAATGTAGTGTAATGTAGCTTTAGGTATAGGATCACTTTGTTATATGTTCGTCTGTTCTTCCGTTCGTCCGTCTGTTCTATCAGCAAAATAACTTTAATGTTCGTACAATGAATGAAGAATTCTTTTCACCAATTGTTTTTTGTATGATTAATTTGTTTTAGTTTAAATGTTTAATATAAGTACTTTACTTATCATCTGGAGTGTTATTTCAGTTTTGAGTTGTTAATAGTACGTGACAAAATATCTACAGCACCTCTTAATGGAAAGAATTCCTACTTTGAAAAAGTACTTTATGTAGCGTAATGTAGGTAGTTTTGTCCCTTTGGACAACATTATATTTATTAAATTACTTTTAATCAAAAGAGATTATCACTGTATGGATAAATTTTTAAAGCAATTATTATGCTAAATTTCTCATAATTTTTTAATAAAGTGAAAAAAGACAATTCGGTTCGAGACTGGAATTGAACCTTTGCCTAACCAGGGCAATGTTTTAGCCACTGAATTACCCGAACCGTATCGAACCAAGTAAAAATTCTTCACCATATTTTAATCGTCATTGAAGAGTATGACCAGAGCAATCTATCGAGCTACCCAACAACCCGGTACCAATGAACAGTGTTACAACTATTTTTATACACAGATGCGATGGACTCCACTCAATCAATGGATAAATTTTTAAAGCAATTATTATGCTGAATTTCTCATAAATTTTTAATAAAGTGAAAAAAGACAATTCGATTCGAGACGGGGATTGAACCCGTGACCTTTGCCTAACCAGGGCAATGTTCTAGCCACTGAACTACCCCAAACCTTATCGAACCAAGTTAAAATTCTTTACCATATTTTAATCGTCATTTAAGTATTACTGTATGCTATAAACATTAATAACACTGTATGCCTCTATATCTCATATTTTAAGAGGATAAATGGCCTTACTGTACCACGCTGACAAGACGGGTTGGTACAGAGTTTTGTTTCGAGTTTTCCTTCTTTTCGCTATCACCTGGTCTCTTATTCAGCAGGTGTACCGCTGGCAGGCAAGAGTCACGAAGATCTGGATAGGGCCCCAACAACAGAGATAGGTATCAATGACACTCGCTAAGCGAGAGAGCGTGCAATGTTCCTTGCACTGTGGCCCCAATGCGCCTTATTTGCATCGATATTACCTACTAGTACACTAGCAACTATGTGGTTTACCTGTTCCCGTTTTCCACAGTTCCTTGTTCCCAGGATAAAAAGGAGCCTATGTGTTGTTCTAATGTGTAAGCTATATATAAATATATAAAGTTTCACTAAAATCCATTCAGTAGTTATTGCGAGAAAGAGTAACAAACATACATCCTTACATACATTCGTATAAAGAAATAGATAATATCGATTTCAACAACATAGTATATACTAGATCGTTCAATAAGTCTCGAGACTAGCTTGGAAATGGCGTATATATTAAAAACACTTTTGATTTTTAAAAAGTGTTTCCTTCAATTACAGACATATGTAAATTTTTTAAAACTGGAACATTAAAATATTGATTTTGCAGACATTTAAGGGACGCTACGCTTGTAGTTTCGATACAATGGAAAAAAACGAGTTTCGCGTGTTGATAAAACATGGTTTTTTAATGGGAAAAAATACCGTTAAAGCACAGCAATAGCTTATAAAATGTTATGCGGGATCAGCTTCCTCTAAAGCAACTATTTGTCAGTGATATGCCGACTTCAAACGCGGTCGCATAGACACAAATGATGGGGAACGCTCAGGTCGTCCAAATGAAGCTGTGACTCAACAAAATATTAACCAAGTCTTCAAAATCGTAATTAATCGATAAAAGTGTGCGAGATAGCAGAGATAGTGAAGATTTCAGCTGCTAGTGTTTTCACTATTTTACATAAAAAATTTCCAAGTGGGTGCCGCGTTTGCTTACAACTGATCAAAAGGAACAACGTATCAATGATTCAGTGCGATGTTTGGCGCTGAGGAATCGTAATAAAAAGGATTTTTTACGTCGGTATGTGACAATGGATGAAACATGGATACACCATTTTACTCCGGAATCCAATCGGCAGTCAGCGGAGTGGAGAGCGGTGTGGTAAAAGCCGCCCGAAGCGGCTAAAGACTCAGTAATCGGCCGGTAAGATAATGGCGTCTATATTTTGGGATGCGCATGGAATACTTTTCATCAACTACCTTGAAAAGGGGAAAAATATAAATAGTGACTATTACATGTGATCGCTCCACGATTAAAGTACGAAATTGCGGATAAACGGCCTCAAATGAACAAAAAGAAGTGGTGTTTCACCAGGACAACGCGCCCAGTCACAAGTTGTGAGAACGATGGCCAAAATTAATGAATTGGGCTTTGAATTGCTTTCTCGTCCCCCTTATTTGCCAAACTTGGCCCTCCGCGATTACTGGCTGTTTGCAGATCTCAAAAAAATGCTCCAGGGTAAGAAATTTGACACAAATTGTGAAGTTATCACAGCAATGGAGGCTTTTTTGATGCCAAAGACAAATTGTTCTACACGCACGGGATAGAAAAGTTAGAAAAGCATTGGAGGGACTGTATCGCTCTTGGAGGAGACTACGTTGATGAATAAAAAATAATTTTATAAAAAAACCTTGTTTTAGTACTCAGTCTCGGGACTTATTGAACTACGAGTTTTGATCGGTGAATATACATTTGATCCATAGTGGGTAAAAACATAGAACAATAATTATATTTTAAATAATATTGTGGGACACTTTTCACACAGCGCCATCTAGGCCAAAGTAAGCTAATATTAGCTTGAGTTTTGGGATCTAGATAACTGATAAACATAATTATATATTTCTAAATACATACATATTTTAGATAAATAACACCCAGACACAGAATAAACTATCGTGCTCATCACACAAAGTTTTATCCTGGGTGGGAATCGAACCCACGACCTCTTGCGTAGCAGTCGGATGCACTCCCACCGCGCCACGGAGGCAGTCATGTATACAAGCAATGTGCTTTGCCCGTTGTAACTTGAGCCTCTTCTTTTGTTTTGTCCATTATTTTGGTGACCGGGTTCTGCTTCGGTCGTATTTAAATAGCAGAATAAAATATAAACATTCTTCAATATAAGTTTTAATATTATCCTTCTTTTTTTGACACGGTAACCAAGTCGATTACAATTTGTTTTTAATCTCTTTAGTGCTGAACAGCTTTTATTTGGCATATATTATTACGGCAGTATATACGTCCATTAAAAAGGAGTTTTAAAAACCCCCACCTTAAATTTTAATATCACATACGCCGCCTGCATTCACTAGTACTTGCTTTTACGTCGAGAATATTTTAAACTCAAAATAGGAATGTATCTGAACTGAACAGCACTATAGAGGTAGTTTTAATGGAATCAGATATGTAGTGCAGAGAAGCTATGAATTCAATTATTTTATTCTTCAAATAATACAGTATAAATACCTAACTAACAGATTTTCATACGCACTGTGTTTGGCTCGGCTCATTCTCTAACACTGCATTGCCCAGGAGAGCATTATTTAAAATGAATGCTGTTCCATCTCTGTGTATAGCAGACCAATTAAAACTCTCATTAATAATGACAAGGATTATGTACACCCGGTAATAATTTTGATTGCTTTTGCAAATGGAAGTTGATGTATGTTATATCTATATGTTATCCTATTGTATAGGTCAACGACAAAGGCGAGGGTAATAATAGTACCTACGATGTTATTGATTTAGGTGATTGATATTAAATTTTAGATAGCTGAAAAGCGATAAAGTTATAAAAATTATGAACTTTCATATTTTAACTAACTCCAGAACTTCGCATGGACCTCGTATCTTTTTTTGATTAGTTAAATATTGGCTATGCAATTTTTTTTTAATTAAGAATGGATCAAAATATCTATCTGGCCATTATTTTTAGGTCACAATTATGAAATTGTTTTATTTTTTATAATAAAATAAAAAGAAATTTAATTGAAAAAAAAAATCTAAAAAAAGAACTAAAATCAACTTCAGAACTACCTAAAATGACCAAAATTTTAGGTGGGTGACTTAAAGGGACTCTATAGAAAGCTGTTCAACCCCTATATCTAAACAGACGTAACGTTATGTTTTGAAATGGTGAATATAATAGGTACATACTTTAAGACGTTGTTACCGACGATATGTTTATCAATCACGCCTTTATCCCCTAAGGGGTGGCTGAGGCATATTTACGTTTATCACCGTGAGCATTTTTGTCTCACATTATAGATGGTGAGCCCTTTGCCGTGTTGAAATAGACAGCTGCGGGTTGTGGCGACCTGCTGTTGAACATTTTCCAAGCCTCCGACTTCTGAAGCCCGTTAACCCATCCGTAAGCAGTTATAGCGAAAGTTGCTTAACGCAGTGAACGTTTACAGAACATTGAGTCAGCGGGATCACGAGCACTTCAACCGACCGACGATAAAATGCTTCTCGTGTAACTTAAGTTTTAGTTAAGTTAGTTACCACACGAGAAGCATTTTAAAATATAAAAGAAAACATATATATCTTTTTTCAGAAAAAAGTTATTCTGTAACACATATTGCAGAGATCTGATACAGTTAATTACTTAGGAGTAACGATCGATCAGACTCTGACTTTTGAACCACACATAGAGATCTTGGTGTCTAGGTTGCGTAAATTGATTTACGTTTTCAAAAACCTGCAATACACAGCAAATCGAGGCCCTATTAAAATGGTGTATCACGCTTTATGCCAATCTTTAATTGACTATTGCATCATATCGTGGGGAGGAGCTGCACGCTCTACCATCTCATAAAGGTAGAGCGTGCGCAACGTGCAAATCTGAAAGTGGCTTGTGGTCTCCCTTTCAGATTCCCTACTTCGGAGCACTATAGGAGGACTCTCGATCAGAAAGTCGTTCGTCCTACAAACTGTCCTAAAGCAGCATACGATGTTCAAATACGATCCAAATCTGCTAAAGGATAAGCGTTACAAAGGTAATGTGTGTGAGAGACAAAATTTACGAACCGTTACCTCAAACAAATTCTTTTGTTTTTCTGGCCCTTATCTGTATAGTAAATTAAATAAAACATTAAATATTTACCCTATGACCAGACCTAAATGTAAGGTTGTTGTAACACAATACTTACATTTGACTATGAGGCTACGGAACTTCTGTTGAATCCTGTCATTTAATAAAATATGCTTGCATTTGTATCGGGTTGGTTGGAGAATTAGATGGAGTGCATACCGCTCGGTGGAACTGCTGTTGAGTTAAAATAAATTGGCTCTCATACTCTCGCTCAAACACACCCTCTTTAAAACACATTCGCACACACATTCATATTCAAACACACAACATTTTTATATTTATTTAATTGTATCCAGTCTTTATCCTTTATTCTTCTTGTAACGTCTGTCTATGGGGAGTCGCATTGCAGTTGTTTTCTAAGATTATTGTTTCGGAAAACAGTTGTAATGTGATTGCTTACAATATCATTAACATATCTCAGTCATCTTATTACCTGCGGGAGGGTGATTAGTAATACAGGTTGTGCACATGCACAAACCTACTTCAGGCACCAATCTCTCACAATGTTAATTATTACAATTTTTGACCTTATTTTATCATAAATAATGGGGATGAAGAGTAGAAGCGTGCACGTCGCCATCCCTGCCAGCTACGGCTGCAATTCTACTCCAACACGAGTGCCACCAGGGCGAATAATGCTAGGGCGTGACCCCGAGGCGACGCGCACCAGTTCGTCCCCGCTGGTGCGAAAAGTGTGTGCCAGAGCGGCGTAGGGGACCGCCACCCTACACGCGCGGCCCGACACGGCGGGAAGTGGAGGACGGAGTGCAGGGTAGCTGCGTGGAATGTTAAGGGAGGAATTGCAGATAAGATGAATGAGTTGATGGATATCATGAATGAGACAAAGTTAGATGTAGTGTGCTTGACAGAGACCAAGCGCAAGGGCAGCGAAGTCTTGGAGCTCCAGGGTGGGGTGCTCGCGCTATGGTCTGGAGTACCAGAGAGCGAGCATGGCAGTCGGGGGTTGGACTTTTGTTGTCCACGCGATTGGCCTCCGGTATGTATGAGTACAAACTGGTAGGTCCCAGAATCCTCTGGATCCGTCTAAAACTTGGTTTGACGAAGATTTTTCTGGTAGCTGTTTACGCGCCAGTATCTTCGTCGAACACGAGTGAGCTAGAGGACTTCTGGCAGAGTATGAGAGAAGCTCTAAATGTGATAGAAGGAAATGAAAGACTTATAGTATGTGGAGACTTGAATGGATGGGTGGGTACCGCTCGCGATGGTTTTGAGTCGGTACTCGGGAAGTATGGGGATAAAAGGGTGAACGACGTTGGCAAGCTTATACTGGCATTTTGTAAGGATAAGGATTTATTTGTGGCGAACACAATGTTCAACCACAAAAAAAAAATTAGTATACGAGGAGATGTAAGTCAAAGAGAAGCATGATAGATCTATTCCTAGTGGATAGTCGGCTGCGTAAACAGGTAATGGACACAAGGGTTTATCGAGGCGCTGAGCTGGGATCAGACCACTACCTAGTCATAACTAGGATTAGGGGTCTGTTCGCGGGTTGACGTCATCGTACCGAGTGTCCTGAACCTGAGCCGACTTATGTGTATATCTTAAGTGTATGGCAGAACCTTAGGGATAGTATGGTAAATGCCGCTGTGGAAGTGTGTGGAGAAACGAAAAGAGGCAGTAGTAATAAGCGTGATGCATGGTGGAATGAGGAAGTGAAAGAAGCAGTTCGAATGAAGAAGAAAGCATGGTTAGACTACTTAGCCTCGCGGAATGATTTTAATATGAAAGAGAGATACAAGCTGCAAAAAGTTATCACGAAGGCACTGATAGAAGAAGCTCGTGAAAGGTGCAGAATGAAAGCGGATGAAAGGTTGTCGTCCAATTTCCGGGATAATGCCAAGCTCTTCTGGAAAGAGGTAGGCAAGACCCGGAGTTGTTCGGCAATCTGCAGTATGAATAAAGTGCTTAGTGTTAACAATGACGTCCTAACAGACCAAACTGACGTACTGCAGAGATAGAGTGAATATTATGGAAAGATGTATGCAAGAAATGACGGCCACATCGGGAAGTAGAGCTCACTTCGATGCTCTGGATCCCGATGTCATTGAAGTCATTAGTATGAAAGAAATTGAACAAGCGATAAGAAGTATGAAATGTAGTAAGGCTGCGGGAAAAGACAGTTACTGCTGAGATGATCAAGTACGGTGGGTCGCGCGTCTGGGACACACTATATTTGTTATGCAATTTGTGCTGGCGGACGGGTGAGGTCCCAGATGACTGGCGAATAGCAGTTGTAGTACCTATTTACAAAGGGAAAGGCTCGCGCCTAAACTGCTCCAGCTACAGGGCGATCAGCTAGGTCAGCTTGCGCTAGTAAAGTGTATGCAAAGGTTATAAGGGCAAGAATGCAAGAAAAGTCTGAAAGGTATTTATGAAAGGCTCAATGCGGATTCCGGCGTGGAAGAGGTTGCATGGATCAAGTGTTTTCTCTCCGCATGATCGCGGAGAAGTTTCTGGCTATTAACCAGAAGGTTTTCTGCGCTTTTGTGGATCTGGAGAAAGCATTTGATAACGTTGTGAGAGAAACTTTGTGGGATTTACTGCCCGGATATGGTGTGGACGGCTCGCTACTGCGGGCAATACGGTCGCTTTATAGAGACTGTAAGGCTTGCGTGCGAGTAGGGGGGGATGTGTCACCTCTTTTTGATGTCTGTACAAGCGTCAAACAGGGTTGTGTCATGTCCGCCTGGCTGTTCATAGTGTATCTGGACAGTTGCCTGCAGAAGTTGAAAGATTGTGATATGGGTGTGAATTTGGGTGACTTTAAAGTAAACTGTCTGCTGTACGCTGATGATGCAGTGCTCATGGCCTCATCGGAAGCCGACCTTCAGGCATTAGTCACTAATATGAAAGAGGAGTGTGAAAGTAAGGGTCTTCGCTTGAATGCAAGTAAAACTAAGGTTCTAGTATTTGAAAGAGATGACGTAAGAACCAAATGCGAGATTAGGGTAAACCAGGAACGACTAGAGCAAGTGAATGAAATTGTGTATTTATGGAGTATGTTTAGCGCGGATGGAAGATGTGATTCGGATGTAGAACGGCGAGTAGCTGCCGGAAACAAGGTTAACGGTGCTTTGTCCCAGTTAGTAAAGCGACAAAGCATCGTAAAAGAAGCACGACTGGCGATTCATAACGCAGTGCTAGTGCCAACTTTGCTTTACGGTAGCGAAACCTGGGTATGTCAGCAGATGCATGAAAGTAAATTGAATGCTGTGGAGATGCGATCACTTCGAAAATTGTGCGGCGTTACTTTGGCTGACCGAATACGTAACGAAGTGATACGCAATAGGACAGGTTTGAAAGTGTCAGCGTTAAGCTGGAAAAGGGCGTGCTCCGTTGGTTTGGACACGTCCAACGAATGAGTGAGGAACGATTGATGAAGAATATATATTGTGCGAAAGTAGAGGGTACAAGAAGTCAGGCTAGGCCGAGACTTACATATGAAGACCACGTGAGCAGATTGCTCAAAACGGAAAGCTCAAAAGTACTCGGATACCGAGACGTGCGTGTAGGAAGCGATTGATGAATCTTGAAGAAGCCAAAAAAGTATGTTTGGATCGCGAAGCCTGGCGATCTGTCCTCTCTGACTACCCCGTCAGGGATACAGCGTGAAGATAGTTAGTTAGTTAGTATAAATATAAGTAACTGTTGTGAAGAGAAAATAAAGAAATTATTATTATTATTTTATATATAAAAATACAGGCGAATTGAATACCTCCTCTTTTGTTGGCAACACGATTAATAAATAAAAATCCGACTACCGATGAAGATAATGCGTATTTGGATCTTGCTATCAAAGGTAGAGTGTCATTCTTTTCATTTTCGGGAGCTCCAGTCTTTTAATCAGTTGGTACCTACATAAGTTTAATGTTCTAAAATTTTGCGTTTGTTTTAATTCTTTACATCTCTTTTTATTTTTATTACCAATTCCGAAAATTTAAGGAAATAAATAAATATTTGGGGATATTTTGTACACAACGTCGTTTAGCTCAAAGTAAGCTAATATGCCTGTGGTATGGTATCACAACAACTAATAAAAGTTCTTATATATTTCTTAATATATAAATTTTATACGTAGGAAACACCCAAACGCCGAGACAAACATTTGCGGGAATTCCACCCATAATCGAGGGACACCGATGCGTGTTTATGTACTTCTTTTACTACCGTCTCAGTCACTAAACAGATGATAGATGTTCGAAAAATGGAAGTGACCTTTGTGAAAAAACTATGAATATTAAATCCCCAACTGTTTATGAACCCTGGCTTTTATTTATACCAGTGTTACGTAAACAGCGACGGTAATACATTTGCAAGCCTTCATACGAGTGTTTTTTTTTTCAAAATGTTTCTTCATATCATCATTTATCTTTATACCCAGGGGTGTATAAGACTGATGGAAGTAATTTTTAAAGGAACTCTGGTATTCAGCTTTCGGTACATAATATGAGTTGTTTTATTTGTATATTAATATATTACACAATTATATTTCATACTTGCCACGCCACTTGGGAATTGGGAATACGGCGATAAATTGTAGCTTAAGTTACCCTATATAACATTGGGTGTATGACAGTAAAAGCCCCGTTATAATCGGTCCAGCCTTTTCAAAGATTAGCCGGAGTAAACAGACAGACAGATATAAAAATACAATTGGTTTATTTTTCATACCGCAGAGGAACTTTCATTACTGAAAAGTTATTAATTTAGAATTACAAATCTATGGATTCTGTTTTTAGGCACTAATTAACTTCTCTAAAATTAGTTTCGATATTATTACGCGATTGGAATTATTAGGCTAAAAGTGTTTTGATTGGTTGATAGAGAGCTTGTTCTATCAATGGCAAATGGCAATTGATGTTATGAAAAATTGCACAAACACCGCGATCGCTTGACTCTAAAATACCATTTCAATCTGGCATCTAAATAAAAAATGTTTGTTTAAGAAACGCTTTGAACGTTTTCCTATTTAAAGTAAACCAGCTCTGTGATAAATCTCTATAAGCTGTGGAATAAAATATCCACAGAAAAAATAAATGGAGACATGAAAAATATTTTTCTTGAGTAACAATACCATGATTAAAAATACATTGTATGTTTTTTTTACTATCAATCGCAATAATAGGTACAGTAACTTATAACAGTTTCAATATTTTACGTGTATGCATATTTAAAGAGTCTTCTATAAATGGGCCTATGTAGTCCTCCTGGTATCTAACTATATGCATACATGCATATTGTCACGTCTTTATTCCCGAAGGGGTAGGCAGAGGCATACATGCGCCCACATTTCACCGTATGCATTTTGTCCCACGCAACAGTTGGTGAGCCCATTGCCGTGATGAAATGGACAGGCGCAGGTTGTGGCGACCTGCTATTGAAAATTTTTTAAGCCGCATTTGAGGCCTTCAACGGGCTCAACGTCTGCCATGTTACTGGCAACTGAGACCAACCGTTTAACATGCCTTCCGAAGCACGGAAACGCTTGCAAATGTAAATGCCACAAAGTGAAAGTTGCGTAACTAAGTGATCTTTAACAAAACACTGAATCCTCGGGGCCATGAGCGTATCTATATAATACACACATATATATATACTCACAGAAAAAAACATGTAAATTGAAGTGACTGTTTGTAAATCGAAAGTATATGCACTTGGTACTTACGTAAAATTCAAAGTTATCCTAATGTGTATTTTTTCCTTTTGAGGTACAGAAAACCGTTAAAATTATTATCTACATTATACAAAATCAATCTGTACTAAACCTATATAATATTGCTCAAGCAAGAAGGAACCTAAGCTTAGCCAAATAGGTGTTGAGAAATGTTTTGATATCCAAACATTTTTTTCATTTGCTCTCAAGGGTCTGACAGGAGCCCTTATCCTCGAATGTTTACGGTACGAGTATCGAGACAGCTAACGCCATATTGCACGCATTTTTTATCCTCAGCCGTAAAACTGTTGCCGCATCCATTTTATATGAACGGACGAATATATCCGTCTCCTAATAAATATTGTAAGTGCCCAAATTTAATTTAATAAAAATAAATATGTTGCAAAGGACATTGAAACATTTGAACATTTCAAACTCTCATTAGGTTATCTGTGGTGTATTTTTTTTTTTAATTCCAAAACCTACAAATTACAAATAATTGTTATTTTTGTTTAATTATATAGGTCAATTAGATTAGAAGGCTTAAGCGGAGGTCCCATCTAAGCCTTCGTGGCTATTATTTTAAAAATCAAACTTAACCGATCCGATTTGAATTGCTCTAAGCTGTGGTTTGAAATGTTACATTTTTACATAAGTGAGTTACGTGCAAAAGAAATATTACCAATTTTTTAGAGCCGACCTAACCCGTGACCGGGCTAGGTTCGGCATAATCGGAAGCGTCAGGTAACCGAAATGTAAGACTAACAGTACACATGAATAGCGATAGTGAAAAAGTTTGAAAAAATTCTTTAAATTTGCATCGACCCATTAATCGAATAATTTCCAGTTAAATTGATTCAAATCACAGTTTACATACAAGTATGTAAGTGTATGTGTATGTGAATATGTACATATGCTATGTTCATTTTAGTTCACGTCCGTAGCACAGGTAAATATCTAAGCGTGAGCCCGAAGGTAACTCGATCACAAATCCGACAGTTTAACTATTAACGTACGATCGAACATATAGCATATTCGATCGTATGCAAGGACTCACTGGAATAAATATTTTAAATGTTAATGTTTCGGAATATTGACAACCGAATATAGGTTCTAAGATTTGCAGATCTAGTTTTGAACATAAGCTTTTACTTAGGCGCCGCGCCGTCTGGGCGGCAAGTGTAGACTTGGTTACATAATTTAGCCTACGAACGGGTGAGTCAGGCTCCCATTTCGGGTTGCTTTAATAGGTAGATAAAATGTGCTTTATTGTACACCGTTTGAAAGATGGAATATATTACAACGAGTGGAATAACGAATAGTAATTTTTCTTTCTGCGATTTCTTTTAGACAATCTTTATTTGGAATAATACATTTCGTGAGTATTGTTCATTATTACCAAATAAACGGTTATACTAATGTGTGAATGTAGGGATAGTCCACGTCTATTAAAAAAAGACCTCAGTTAAGTCTGAAACTCGTCGGACTATCCCTAAATTTAACCTGAGTAAAACGTTTAGTATATTAATGTTGATTTTGACTATAACTTTAAGATAATGGTTAGATTGCAGTGTATGTTGCCAAAATTAATTGGAAAAGGCCTATGTCTGGTATCGGAGAGGGGCGATTGGATTAGATTTTGTAACGACTGATTATTATATTGCGTAGATACTAATTATTATTATTAAGACCTAATCTACGGCCCGGATCCGTTATTGCCAGGTTATATTATGGAAGCATTTGTACGACGCCAATTTAGTGTTTTGTAAATGATCACCGAAGTAAACATAGATAGGCGAGCGGTTTCTGATTTTTCGATTTACAAGAGTTTTGTTGCTTCGCAAGGCATGTTAAGTGGTTGGTTCCGGTTTCCAGTTCCAAAAATCTTAATAGGAGGTAGCTACAACGATCTGTAAACGACCACTGCGTTAAGCAATGGGCTCAACCACCTGTACATCATATAGGCTATTTTATTCCGGGAACAAGATCCAGTGGGAAACGGAAACGGGAAAACTTCATATACTTAAATAAATATCCATCACGCCTTATCCCCGAAGGGGTGGCAGAGGCATATTATATGCCCACTTTTCACCGTGTGGATTCCTGTCCCACGTAATAGGTGGTGAGCCCATTGCCGTGTTTGAAATAGACAGACGCAGGTTGTGGCTACCTGCGGTTGAAATTTTCAAGCCGCCCATAAGGCCTTCAACCAGGCTTAACGACTGCCATTTTACTGGCAACCGGGACCAACGGCTTAACGTGCCTTCCGAAGCACGGAAACGCTCGCAAATGTAAATGCCACAAAGTGGTCACCCATCCGAGGACCAGCCATAGTGAAAGTTGCGTAACTCAGTGATCGTTTACAGAACACTGAGACCGCGGGGCCACGAGCGCTTCAATTATAGTTAATAAAATATAATAAATAGTATATATTTATAGTAAATAAATAATTATAGTTCATATACATAATTATAGTGTAATTTTTTTTTAATAAATATCGTAATTATAGTATACCTCCTTACCCTTCAGCGTTAGAGGCGTGACTGTATAAATGTTACATACATACATACATATTGTCACGCCTTTATTCCCGAAGAGGTAGGCAGAGGCATATTAAACGCCCACATTTCACCGTATCATTTTTGGCCCACGTAACAGGTGGTGAGCCCATTGCCGTGTTGAAAAACATGGCTTAACGACTTCCGTTTTATTGGCAAGCGGGACCAACGGATTAACGTGCCTTCCGAAGCACGGAACTGGGGTGGGTCTAAAGGGCCGAATAAATTTAATAAAATAAAATGTGTCTATTTTAGATGTTAAATTTGGAATAAATTTAGAACCCGTTGCCTTTTTAGTGAGGTGGTAACAAAAAGGCTAAAAGGTCTTATGTGCTAGACACTAATTAGCACGACCAATTAAAGTCCTGGTAGTCTCGGACTAATAATAAAACTGTATAAATGTTAAAATGTATAAATCACTACAATAATAAAACAAAGTCGTTTTCAGCTGTCTGTCCCTATGTATGCTTAGATATTTTAAAATACGCAACAATTTTGATCCGGTTCTTTTTAACAGATAGAGTTATACATAAAGAAGGTTTTTATGTATAAATTGTTACGTTTTTGTAAACATTCAATAAATTTTAATGATATTTGTTGAGGGTGTCGGAAAAATATAAAGTTTCTATGAGCTTTCAACGAAAACGCTAGATAAACCCTTTGAGATATAAGTAAATAATGAATAGTGGAATTGTGTATCTAATATAGGTCTACAAAAAACGCGATGGTATATGTCTATCTCTTATGAATAACATACTATATCCATTTTAGTACTTTAAAAAACCAGCAATTATAAAGCGGAAATTTAAAGGCACAAATACGTTATTAATCTATACCATAATATGTTAGTTGGCTTCAACATTTCATAAAGTATATTTTGTAAATTAAATAAATATTTTAGTTGAAAAGGAGAAAACCAAAATAATGAAATTAATACAAAGAAATTAATTTTGTGTAACCGTGCGCGCATAGTAGGTACTGGAGAGCGGAGTAGTTATCAACTAATTTCGAAAATGTTCATACATTATTATGAAATAAATAGATATATAATTAGATAAATTAATAATAAATAGTTATATATTAATTAGGTGCCACGGGGTTCGTAGTATGCCACGGGCGAAGCCGGGTGAATCAGCTAGTGTTTGTTTATAAGAATATTATGTAATTAAATACAAATGGTCATGCTTTTATTTCGAAGGTATAGGTGGAGGAGTATTTATTGGTATGCCCACATTTCACTAATTGTATTTTGTCCTAAATATTTATAATAAACGGTAAAATATTATTGCTGTGTCAATGCACGGATAAAACCTGCATAGGGGAGTCTTCTTCCTTATCTTAAGTGTTTTCCCAGTTGCTTCCGAACTCTACTTGGATTTGGAGCCTGGGGTACGCTTTTATTTATCTGTTAGACGCAGCCTGCTATCGTTTGGATTTTAATGTTTGGAATTATTGAGAATGACTGTCGTCTGCCATTTCAACCCCGTAAAGCGCCTGCGTCGTTGCCTCGTCTGTTACTCATCAGGTGTACTCTAGCATGTGAGGTCGCTAGGGCAATAAGGTGGGGCCCCTTATACCTAAGAGAGAGAAAGCCTACGACAACACAGTTTAAAAATAAATTTGAAACGACTGGTGACAACAAAAAAAATTACTAGGTATTTTACTACGTAGCTCTAGTCGCCTTAAAGTTTGAGTGGATAGAGGAGCGACTGTAGAGAATAAATCTTTTAATTCTTTACAGTCAACAGAATGTAGGTACATGTCCTATATGCGTGCCTAAACGACTTTCGGTAGATGTTTTTCGTGTAATTACTTTTGAAATTCCGACGCTTGTTAATGTTGACATGGCGGTTTTAATGCGACACTCATCTACAAAGCTCATAACCACTGTACGAGTAAATTTTCAAAAGGGATTTATTTGTTCATAAAACAAGCGGGAGTCTGCATCAACACAATGGCTGTCACAATTTTGCTAGGTGAATATTTTATTTTAATTTCAGTGAACTTCATAAAGTATTATATCAAAAATGAACACTGTGAACTGTGGGCGTATAATATGCCACCCCTTTGGGATAAAGCGTAACTGATAAACATAAAGTATTACGGGCCGGTAGGCCAAAGTCGCGTAGGCACCACAACGCTTCCTCAGCCCCCGCCAAGATAGATCGAGGATGTATTTTCTGCTGGCACGCCACAGTAAAAATGATTGGCAGTATCAATTGAAATGGAACATCTCTGTTATTGTGTTGGATTTTATTTTAGGTTTATAATATACTAGTTACGCCCGCGGCTCCGCCCGCGTGATGATGATTTTCCGTTCCCGTTTTAAAATAAATAAAAAGTAGCCTATGTGTTATTCTGATAGATAAGCTATTATATATTATATATAATATATAGTTATGGTAAAGGACGAAATTAAAAACAGTTTGCTAGGCTATCACCGGTGACTGCGACATCACCCCAATCCCCTGGCCTCATAACTAACGCATCGAGGTTATAGCAAAAGATTAAAAAGCAAAGACATAATCAGTGACGACTGAGCCCATTGGAAATAAACGAGGAGATTTGCCCACTGGAGAGCACACTCACTCACCTAATTACCCTCACACAATCTGCTTATAGTAGAACTGATTGCAGATAACAGAAAAAAAAGGGAAAATTTATTTAAATTCCATTCAGTAGTTTTACGTGCAAGTAACAAACATCCATACTTACAAACTTTCGCGTTTATAATATTAGTAGGAGTTTATGATGATTTATTTAATAACAAATTTAGGCTTTATGTACAAGTACCAAATAAATGTCCCGTACTCATTATACTCTCTTTTTTTTTTAAATAATATTTAAATCAAAAAATCATAATGTTATGTTTCTGTCTTCGGCAGCTAGTCACCGTTGTTCTTCAGAACATATCTTCCGTCCGCGCTAAACATTCTCCTTAAGTACACAATTTCATTCAATTGCTCTAAACGTTGCCGGTTTACCCAAATTTAGATTTTAGTTCTTACTTTTTCTTTTTCAAATACCCGATTCTTAGTTTAACATGCAGCGAAGACCTTTACTTTTATATTAGTGACTAAGGCCTGAAGGTCGGCTTCTGATGAGACCATCACTACCGCATCATCAGCGTACAACAGACAATGTACTGTAAAATTTCCAATTTTACAACACATCATCATCTTTTAACTTTTGCAGCCACACTTTTGCACAACTATCCAGATACACTATGAAAAGCCAGGCGGATCGTCGACGGCCCGTTTGACGCCCGAACAGAAGTCAAAAAGAGGCGCCAGGTGAACCTCCCCCTTGGTCGCACGCAAGCTTTACAGTCCGTATAAAGAGACTGTATCGCCAGCAGCAGCTGGCCGTCTACACCATATTCTGCCCGCATATGGTGTAGACGGCCAGCCAGGCCACACGGACGAGTACCACAGAGTTTCTCTCACAACTTTATCAAATGCGGTCTCCAGATCCACTAAAGCGCAGAAAACCTTCGGGTTAAAATGTTGGGATTATTAATTATTAGTTACATGAAATGTTATACATTTTTAAGGCTACTAACATAGAGTAAAAATATAAATATAAAAGCGTTGAGTTGCCCCACTAACTCAATTCTCTGTAAAAGATCACTGATTTAAGAAACTCTCTCGGACTTTGGATGGATGACCGCTGTGTAGCATTTTCATTTACGAGCGTTTTAGTCCTTCGAAGGACACGTTAAGCTGTTTGTCCCGGTTGCTAATAACGTTGCAATCGGCACTTGTTAAGTAAAGTGCAAGTCAAACTTTTAGCAACTTAAATTTACAACAGCGAGTCGCCACAATCTGAAATGACTGTGTTCAAATGGACAGGCCATTTGGACCCAGGCATTGGGCTCACCACAATATGCCTCTGCCACACCTTCGGGGATAAATTCGCGGCTACTAAATTTATAAATATACTTAAATAATTTATACTTCAAGAATAAAACAAAGGTCTTGGATACAATTTAAATAATTTATGCGAAGCGAAGCGAAACTTAACTATAAAACTGCACTGATTACTTCAGCCAGTGGCAGTCGGTATGTTTAAGCTGTAGAATCTATTGATAAAATTTGTGTAGAACCAAATTTAAAGTTTACGAAAAAAAAGCGCTCGTGGCCCCGCGGTCTCAGTGTGATGCGCTCGTGGCCCCGCGGTCTCAGTGTTCTGTAAACGATCACTGAGTTACGCAACTTTCACTGTGGCTGGTACTCGGATGGGTGACCACTTTGTGGCATTTACATTTGCGAGCGTTTCCGTGCTTCGGAAGGCACGTTAAGCCGTTGGTCCCGGCTGCCAGAAAATGGCAGTCGTTAAGCCTGGTTGAAGGCCTTATAGGCGGCTTAAAAATTTCAACAGCAGGTAGCCACAACCTGCGTCTGTCTATTTCAACACGGCAATGGGCTCACCACCTATTACGTGGGACAGGAATCCACACGGTGAAAAGTGGGCATATAATATGCCTCTGCCACCCCTTCGGGGATAAGGCGTGATGGATATTTAAAAAAAAAAAATTTATTCGTCAATTGTTAGCGAAAAAATAGGTAACCATACATTGAACAGCCCACTGGCTCAGTTAATTATATAACTGCCATCTTCTCTATCTGTGGGTACCGGGTTCGATTTTATACTACTTACAGGGATAATTTTGACGCTTCTGTGACGTGTACGCAGCTCATTTTATATTAAAAGTCTCATATACACTATACAAAGCGAACTCCAGGGGTCGCGAGATTAAGCTATGACAGATGCTCGGATGATGATGGAATGCTTACTGCTCTGATAAATATACTGTGCCATTGCGAAGAAATAAGAAGGGGAGCGCAACGAAAAAACCTGACACAGGTCCTACCTCAGTAAGCGCCAGCGCGCGACTGATCATTAAACATTTGTACTATAAAAATCACTGTATATAGTCAAAGTAAGGGAATTTGTCTATAAATATTTAGTAGCTATAGTTGGGTATAAAAATTATCTATAGTTTAGATTTGGCATTGAAAAAACATTTCGAAAGGGGGCAACGTTGGAATGTTTTTCTATCAAGTAAAGTATATTAGATTTTGTAACAGAAAGCCATTTTGACTAGATGAAATCCTTAACTATCATATAATTTTTTTTTTAGATTCAAATACTTTTTTCTACGACTCAGACTGTTTTAAAAAACTCAAATGTGTGTCCTCGGCAGGAATACCAAGCCTTAAGAAAGATTTCTACTTGTTTGTAGAACTTACGGTTGCCGAGCAGTTGCAGCGTGAAATGTGCCATCTAAATTTAATGTAACTCCAAGTATGACCTAAATTTATAACAGCACATTGAGGGTAATGAGAAAGTTATGAACTTTGCAAGCCCTTGGAGTTCCGTTCAGTACAAAATTTCCCACCTGCAAATTATCGCTGCCTTAATTTTCCCAAAATCACTGTAATATACGACCTACGCTATGTAGAAACTCGTTTGCGATTGACTGAGCGATAGTTCTACTTATATTCCACGCTCTACTGAAACATGGTTTGCCCTTCTAATTAGGGAGCGTAATAATGGTTCCACAGCATAAGACTACAAAAGGCAAACAGCGAATGGTACCTGTGTAGCTTCCATACGCACATTGAACAATAGCTTCTAATAAGGTACCGCTATAGCCCATATAAAGAACGTTGGTACAACTGAAGGCTTGTTTTCTGTAACCTATGTTCACGATTTATGTTGAATATAAAATAGAATCTATGCTTACAAAGTTCTCTGTAGTATTTTTATTAGACTCGAAACAAGCTCGCTTTTCTGGAAGAAAATATATTCCTTATTCTTCTTTGATTTACAAACTGCCTTTATTTAAGGACCTCCGGTAAGAAAGTTTTTATTTTCTATCAGAAAGGTGTGTGATTTTGTGTTTAGGAAGTTTTAGAGCAGCATTATGGTATAGAGGGTATAAATATTTATAAATTTTACAATCAATTTGAAATACGGTCCGATTTTTGACATTAATCCTACACAGAAATATTTTTTCAAATCGATATCTTATTTCCTTATATAAGCGCGTTCAATCAAACAAACAAACTCTTAGAATAGAATAGAATAAACTTTATTGCACACAAATATAAAACACTCACATAAAGAGATTACAGTTTCATAAATGTACAAAGGGCGGCCTTATCGCTAAAGAGCAATCTCTTACAGGCAACCTTTGGATGGACAAGTTGTCAAGGACCTTAAGGGAAATGGGTAGCAATTGGTGTTTTTAATAAAGAAAGACGATTAACTAATAAATATAATGTAGTTTACCTAAAAACTTCCTAAGAACTTACATCACATTCATACACAAAAATAAATATACTTACATAAATACATACACATACATAAAAACATACACATACATAAATACATACACAAACATAAATAAATTCAAATCCACACAAATATTATGCGTACATACACAGATACTACGACGCCAAGTAGTGCTCTTTTATTAGTTTCTTAAAAATAGTCAACGACTGCGCTCGCCTTATTTTTAAAGGTAGCCCATTCCACAACCGTACAGCCTGTACAGTGAAAGATTTATCGTAAAACGATGTGGAATGTCTAGGAACCTCTAATTCCAGTGATTCTGATGACATTAAGGATCTTAAATGTGTGTCATTAAGAAACATAAATCGTTCTTTTAAATAAATGGGAGTAGTGGGATTGAAAAGGGTGCTGTAAAGCAAAGAGAGAATATGAGCGTTCGTCGTCGTCGAAGGCGAATCGGGAGCCACTTGAGCAATTTGCGAAATTGTGATACGTGATCATATTTGCGTAACCCAAATATAAATCTAATGCAAAAATTTTGAAGTTGCTCAAGCTTGTCTAGCTGCTCTTCGGTGACATCAAGATAGCTGACATCTGCATAGTCGAGTATAGGAAGGAGAAGGGATTCTGCAAGCGCCCTTTTAAAGGCTGTTGGAAGGAAGTTTCGCAATCTACGCAAAGAGCCTGCAGAAGCAAATAGCTTACGGCTGACTTCCCTCATTTGTGGACGCCAAGATAGTGTGCTGTCGATTATGATACCCAAATCCTTTACTTCACTGTTAATTTGCAGGGCAACTCCATCAATTTTGATATCTGGAAGGGTTGTCCATTGAACTTGACTTAGCATTCGTGAGCTGCCGACCACAATGACTTTAGTCTTAGGGGGAATGACCTCCAAGCCATATTGCTTGCTCCATTGACAGATATGCGCCAGGTCTGTATTTATTATTGTTAAAGCTATCGACAACTCAGATAAAGGAGCTTGATTGTAAATTTGAAGATCATCTGCATAAAGGTGGTAAGAAGAAAATAAATACTTAGAGATAGAATTAATAAAAATTGTAAAGAGCATGGGAGAAAGCACGCCACCCTGTGGAACACCGACAGAAGTACTACACCATGTGGAAAAGGAATCCTCTACTCGAACACGCTGTCGGCGTCCAAAAAGGTAACTACGAAACCCATCAATCACTAGTGGAGATATGTTAATTGAGCGTAATATGTCTAGCAGGATGCGAAAATCCACTGTGTTAAAGGCATTGCTGAAATCCAGCAATGTAAGCACCGTGAGATTCCAACTTTCCATGCCTAGACGAATATCGTCAGTGAGCTTTATCAATACGCTGGCCGTACTGTGACCTGGCCGAAAGCCTGATTGTAAAGGGTTTAAGAGGTTATTTTTATTGAGATATGTGTATAGTTGGGAGTGAACAAGCCTTTCTAGGACTTTGGATAGGAACGGTAAAATGGAAATGGGACGATATTCGGATAAGGATGTTGGGTTAGACTTTTTAGGAACGGTAAAATGGAAATGGGACGATATTCGGATAAGGATGTTGGGTTAGACTTTTTAGGTAAAGGATTTATTTCTGCATCTTTCCAGGCTTTTGGAAACTCGGCACAGATAAGGTGTAACATGCAGTTGTGACTAGCGAGGTAGTGCGAACATATTGCCGCCAGACGTCGCTAGTTATAATAATGGATTATGGTGTTAGTACCTAGCGTTTGCGTATAGATGGCATTACCGGGTCTGATGTTCAACAGATCCCATTTTAATTAAAAAATATAACATTAAAATTGAATAAACTGTTTTTTTTTAAGGAATACTAGTTTTTAAATCAATAATTCAACATAAATATAAAATAACTTTATCTTGGTCTATGGTGATAGAAATTAGTATGTTGATTACTGAACGACAAGAAAATTATAATTTTGACAGTTCTCCAAGGGGGGGTCGGAGTGAAAAAAGGATAAATAGGTTGTGTGAGGAAGGATCTAGATCGATTATCGACCTGAGATAGTTAAAGAATACCCGAAGTTCTCCAGATTTCTGAGATATTCTCCAAAATTCGTAAATAGTGATTTTTCTTGTGCAAGTTTTGGCCAACCCAGCCTAATTCTATAGCCGTCATAGTCATAATCACGTACGAGTGTATAAGAAACCCTGCTATCCACGTAATTGCTGGAAGCGTTGTGGTTTCCCTTGGAGGAAAGGCGCGGAGGCTTCGTAAGATTCTGCCACTTGTTTGTGAGTTGCACTCACAAAGGGCCGCTGCTCACGGTCTCTGTGGGCCGTCATCGACAACTACATCTGCTCTTGAGGGCAATCCTGGTCCTCGGGCGGTCTCCCTCAGTGTTGGGCATCGGCGAGTCGACGCACAGAGGCTTGGAGTGAGCGTACTTGTCAGCTCGCTCCAGAAGTCTCGCACTCCAGTACAAAAGCTGAGTACTTTTTATTTCTCTTCTCCTGTATCTGCTGCATATTTTCTTGTGTGTGTGAAGAATACCTATCTATGAACTTTATACTCTTAGCATTTCATTTGTATAATAATTAATCTCTATAATGAACTTGTATTGCTTAATGTTTATATTTTTTATTGTGAGGTAGATTTTTTCTTAAAATAATCGAACCTTTTTATTAAACCTTGTAAAGAACAATTGTGCAAGAATATTATTTATCTCCCAACCACACACACTCTTCATACAAGGCGCCCTGGGATTATTTCTTTTAGAGTCTCTTCATTGCTCTGCCCGGAGTGAAGCTGTTGGTAGCACCCAAAAAAAAAGTGTTACAAAGGGAGTAGTTTAATATGTGACAAATAATGGGGAGGATTTCGTCAATGACAGGCTCCGCCATCTTACGGCTAATGTTGTCACAGCCAATCGCATTGGATCCTATCGACATAATACTCTTTTTAACATCACACGTAGATAATTGATCAAAATTAAACGGGGAATGCTCAGGAATTGGAAGCGATGAAAGAAACTGCAAAGTATTATCTTTGTTATAAACTGATCTAATTTTGACGAAGATGTAAAATGATGGTTAAGTGAATCAATATTAAGTGAGTTAGACATCAAATTTTGCCGCTGCTTTCCAACTCCCAATGTTCTAAGAAATTTCCAGATTTTAGCAGGATCTCCGTTCTCGACCGATTTATGAATATATTGACGTTGTGCTTTTCTACACCTTACTGCAGAGATTTCGTAATGTGATGTATTTTTCCTTATTACTAGTTGTGGGTCGAATTTTGTATCTGCATTTGGCAGCAGCCTTTCTGGAAAGTATTTTTTTAATATCGGCAGTAAGCCAAGGAGACGGTAAATGTTTAACTTTGATGGCCCGAACCGGCGCATGACGGTCATAGAGCTCAATAATTGTATTATTAAAAAAGGTTATTTTGGCATCAATCGTCTGTGCTGCCAGCAAGGATTCCCAGTTGATTTTACCCGCATCCTCACGCAGCTTACGTACATCCATGCCACCAAAATTGCGATCCGTGCGAGCTTCGTAAAGCTCGCACGGATCGAGGGCGAGGGCGAGGGCGAGGGCGAGGGCGAGGGCGAGGGCGAGGGCGAGGGCGAGGGCGAGGGCGAGGGCGAGGGCGAGGGCGAGGGCGAGGGCGAGGGCGAGGGTGAGGGTGACGGTGAGTGTGAGTGTGAGTGTGAGTGTAAGGGTGAGGGTGAGGGTGTTAATTTTTTTTTTCTTTATTTTAGGGTCTCTAATACTTGGTACAAATAGTAACAAATTTCCACTTATCTTGGCTGGCGATTTCAACATCAACTTCGCTGATAAAAAATCAGAGCGGTTGACAACTTTTCTTTCGAAAATATTGAATTTGAAAATGAATAATGATCCACAAGAATCCACAACAAAATATGGGACCACCATTGACGCGGTATTTTCCAGATATTTAGAAAATATCAAGTCTCAAACTTATGTTTCTTATTTCAGTTACCATAAACCTATAGTTTCAAAGATAAATATTCCTGAATAACCTACATGTATTGTTTTTTTTTATTCCACTGAGGTGGCAGGCAAGCCACCTGGCCCACCTGATGCCACCAGAGGTGCAGCACTCGCGCTGCCGACCGTTTATAAACCTTTATAATATTGCAAATACTAACACTGCTTTGCATGGGTGCATTTTACTAATGAAAATTAAATCTTAGGCGCAAAATTAATTTTCGTTCTACAAGAAGTTATCAAAATAATAAAAAATAAACTCGTATTAAAATCTATTACGTATTTCATTACGTATATCTCCTTTACATACATTAAAAATAATAGAGCAGAACTACAGAAGCACTATTGCAAGTATAAATGTATATTTAATCAGTTACAAATAGGTACAATTTAAATTATTCACGCTCGCCTAAGTGTCCTGGCAGTCGTGACGATTGCCGCGGATTCGCCCGCGTAGAGACGTTTTCCCGTTCCCGTTTCCCACAGGAAAGTTCCTGTGGGAAACGGGAACTCCTGGCTCTAAGCTACCTCTCCACCAATTTTCAGCCAAATTGGTTCAGTGGTTTAGGCGTGAAAGCGTAACAGACAGACAGACAGAGAGAGTTACTTTCGCATTTATAATATTAGTAGGGATAATATGGTTGACTGGGGCGGCAATGGCTGATACCTGTGAACGGGTGCCGTCTGTTGAGACTGGTCAGCTCATAGCTGATATAGCAATTATGACAAATAATATTATAAAAATTTAAGGCAAACTAAGTTTAGTCGCCTGTTGTCACATAAATCCAAGGGAACAATGTAAGTGTAATTTTAATATTGTCCTACATTTTTAAAGAGTATCCGTGGACTTTCTGGAAAGATTCTTCTTCATAAAGGGATTTTGATTTGATTTCGAACACAACATTGATTTTGTTTCTTTTGTATAAACTCATTACTATAGAATTGGTCAAATATTATGTAAGTAAATAAAACTAATGAAATTACTGGCAGTTAGAAAAGAGTGGCCATGACTTTTATTGCCAGGTTTCTCCACCAATTTTCAGCCAAATTGGTTCAGTGGTTTAGGCGTGAAAGCGTAACAGACAGACAGACAGACAGAGTTACTTTCGCATTTATAATATTAGTAGGGATAATATGGTTGACTGGGGCGGCAATGGCTGATACCTGTGAACGGGTGCCGTCTGTTGAGACTGGTCAGCTCATAGCTGATATAGCAATTATGACAAATAATATTATAAAAATTTAAGGCAAACTAAGTTTAGTCGCCTGTTGTCACATAAATCCAAGGGAACAATGTAAGTGTAATTTTAATATTGTCCTACATTTTAAAAGAGCATCCGTGGACTTTCTGGAAAGATTCTTCTTCATAAAGGGATTTTGATTTGATTTCGAACACAACATTGATTTTGTTTCTTTTGTATAAACTCATTACTATAGAATTGGTCAAATATTATGTAAGTAAATAAAACTAATGAAATTACTGGCAGTTAGAAAAGAGTGGCCATGACTTTTATTGCCAGGTTTCTCCACCAATTTTCAGCCAAATTGGTTCAGTGGTTTAGGCGTGAAAGCGTAACAGACAGACAGACAGACAGAGTTACTTTCGCATTTATAATATTAGTAGGGATAATATGGTTGACTGGGGCGGCAATGGCTGATACCTGTGAACGGGTGCCGTCTGTTGAGACTGGTCAGCTCATAGCTGATATAGCAATTATGACAAATAATATTATAAAAATTTAAGGCAAACTAAGTTTAGTCGCCTGTTGTCACATAAATCCAAGGGAACAATGTAAGTGTAATTTTAATATTGTCCTACATTTTAAAAGAGCATCCGTGGACTTTCTGGAAAGATTCTTCTTCATAAAGGGATTTTGATTTGATTTCGAACACAACATTGATTTTGTTTCTTTTGTATAAACTCATTACTATATAATTGGTCAAATATTATGTAAGTAAATAAAACTAATGAAATTACTGGCAGTTAGAAAAGAGTGGCCATGACTTTTATTGCCAGGTTTTTCATCAGGCTCTACCTATTGCTTTGCGAATCTGGCTGTAAATGTAAATATAGAAGCAATAATCTTGACGTACACAAATGTTACTTAATGACCTACATGAATAAAGATTTTTCATTTCGTTTTACTACAATAGAAAAATATATTGGTAAACACCATCTCGTTGTCCACAGTGGAAATGTGCTGGTCAAGTGCCACAACCTCCGCTTGTCCATTTCAAATTGGCAACAGGCTCAAAAAATTGCAATGTAATCTGAGCGTATATATTCCTCTGCTTCAGGGATAAAGGCGTAAATGGTAAATAAATGTAATTTGTTTCAATTATTTAGAAACTGAAAAACATGAGAAAAAGACATTTCATCAAATTTACGTCTTCAAGTCGAGCAGTGTGATCGAGAATTTGGGCCCTGTGGACTTTGCACACATCCAAACAAAACTATATACCGTCGTCAAAACGTTTCTTGTTGTAATTAACCATTGATTAATAAATTATGCAATCTATTTGTATGCTATGCTACCTAATCCTTGACGCATTACACCCGACCGCTTTTATTATATTACAATCTAGCGAACGAGTCACGGTTTCACCCGCGTAGTGCCTTGTTTTCGTTAAAATATAGGGATAAAATGTAGGCTAAGTTACTCTTTATAACATCATCTAGCTGCCAGTCAAAGTTTCGTTTAAATCGTTAAGTTCTCAGCCGGAATAAACAGAGATACAGAAAATGCAAAATAAAATTTTGATTTTGCATGCAAGTGCGGTTTATACTTACCCATGCATTTAGTTTAATGCTAACAACATTAAACTAAATGCTAAGATTTGGAATTACAAACAGACACTTGAATTTTATTTATTTTTATGGATTTAAATTACAATACTGTGTAAATTTGGGCTTATAAGATGGCTTAGCTTACCTTACAGTTGCAGTTTGTTATGAAACCAGTTCGTAGTTTCAACTGTCATTGATATTCTGAATCACAATTTGAATAATAATGCAAATCCTTCCGTGCCAATCCATCCTATCTATTTGTGAATCAATACTCTTACAATTTGATTAGATACTTTGTGTTCATAGGACCATGGTTTATGTGTCGTTTTATGAAAAAATAAAGTTATAATTTAAAAAATCACATTTGAATCGTTACAAATCGAAATTAAATTTACTTTTATCAAACTAATAAAGTGGCAGACTTTGCAACTCCGTTTTCATTTTAGTATTTTTCCTGTTGCTGTAGTGTACTTTTGGCAGCAACATTTATGGCTTGGGTTTTGTTTTTGTTTATCGCTTCCAACAGTGCCAAACATAAAACAGCAAACCATCCATGCTCCGGGTTCTTGGTTGACTTAGTTTTGGATGCAATTGGTAATTGGAAATATTGGTATTGAGTTGGATCGTGTTGGTGGAGGATTACCCTAAATATGGCTTCTATTGTCAATACCCTAAATGTGTAGGTAGAATAAAAAGATTTTATTTTCATTGTCTCAAGAATAAAAATAATATTTGTATCAAATATAAATTTACCTTTTGACAATATTCTGAAAATATTTAGTTAAACTACTAGTTAAACCACTACCCACTTCTTGCAAGCAATTCACAAAATGACTCAGGCGACATAAAATATACTGGGTGCAGTTTAATGTGTTTTTAAACTGACATTCGGACGCGGACGTTTTGTCATAACAGAAAGTAAGTTGAAATGTGTTAACTTACAAAGTCGCAACATTGGATTATAAACTATACATAGTTATACATGAAGATATTTTTTTGTATACGGTATCTACAATTTTACTTAATATAGGCATCATTACTTAATAAAACACTGTGAACCTTATACTGTAACGAACCCAATTGTAAATCAGCAAATAAAGATTATTATTATTATCGCTTATAAAGAAAAGTCTTAACACAATATAATATTGTAATGTTAATGAAACAAACCTTAACTTAATATTGTAAATAAAATTAAACTATACAAAAATATTGTCACGCCTTTATCCCCGAAGGGGTAGGCAGAGGCATACTATACGCCCACATTTCAGGGTATGCATTTTTTTCCCACGTAACAGGTGGTGAGTGCTGTTGAAATTTTTTAAGCCGCCCATTAGTCCTTCAACCAGGCTTAACGACTACCATTTTACTGGCAACCGAGACCAACGGCTTAACTTGCTTTCCGAAAGGGTGAAAAAGTAATTCCCGAGATCGATAAACCTAGAGACACTCGCACAGACAAAGCTAAAATCTTTGGAAAAAAATCTTGTCTTACTTTTAACGTGTACCTTAATGTACATTCTTATTACATAGAGTTAGATTTACCACCAACCAATAATCTTGATATGAAATTTGCTTACGATGATAATAAGCTTGATCTGTAGTTATAACTAAATCTTTCTTCATGTTACAATTACTGTTATTCAATTGAGCTAAATGAAATGTGTGAAAAGTGGGATCATGTTGGTGTAATAATCTCCATAAAACCATGACTTCAGGCCGCACAATCGCCACTTTAGCAGTCTCTTTTCACAAAAGGCTTTTTCATAAAAAATATTTTGCAATCTCCGCATTAAATTTCCCGGCCACTTTAGTATAAAAAAAACTGCAAGCGCGAATTAATTTTTATTATGCTTACCTCGCAATTTGCATTTTAGCATCTTTTATTAGTTTACACTGAAAAATGTTGTTATGAAATTATTATTTACGTCTCGTTTCGGCATTTTAATTATATTTTATGTAACATTGAATGTAAGAATGAGTTTCTTTGGACACGTCTAAAGAATGAGTGAGGAACGTTTGATGAAGAATATTATGCGAAAATAGAGTGTAGGAGGAGTCAGGGTAGACCTAGATTTACCTACGAAGACCACGTTAGTAGATTACCCTAAAATACTTGAAATATCAAAAATACTTGAACATCGAGAAGTGCATGTATGACATGAAACGATTAATGAATTAATTATGTAAGAATAAGAAGCAAAAGAAGTATGTAAGAATCGCGAAGCTTGGCGATCTGTCCTCTCTAACTACCTCGTTAGGGATACAGCAAAAACAAGCTTTTATTTAAAACATTTAAATAATAAGCTTGTTCAAAACAGAAACCATTAATATATTTCTGTCTTGGCTCTTTTATCACAACCGTTCAACTTTTTGCACCATGAAATATACGAGTATAAACTCCTTTCAGAATGCACGTTTTAATTACCATAATTGAAAATGTGTAAGCATAGTAATAAGAATAACAAACACAAATAAAATTTGAACTCCCCGCGTGAAGTTTGGCCAATCCAGTTGTCGATAACAACAGTCAGTTTAGTAGCAGCCCTAGCAACGTGTGAAATTGTTTATTTCAACAGGGATTTGGCGTTCCCTTTGTTAAACCCGATTTAAATGTAAAGAATTACCCGATACGGGACCCTAATCTTGATTAGAATGCGTTTACAAAGCTCTACAGTGTAAAAGTTAGTGATAATCAGATTTAATTCATTGTTACACACTGTGTACCCAGCAGGAGTGATGTGCAACGTTTTTTTTTTAAACGAAAGGGTCGCTTATTTGTTGAATGTACGTGAAGAGAGGAGTGCTATTGTAAAGTTAATAGCGTTTGACAGCAATATGGCACAAAGTTAACATGTGGACTGTCGTTACTTAACAATATTATAAAATTAAAAATATACTCTGTTGAATTTATAACGCTTAAAGGTAAAAAAATCTTATTTTTTCATTTCAATTTTCGTATAATACAATTTATAATTGCGTACCTTACAAACTTTCCTGTTGCATGGTACATATTAATATGAAATACAAATACGAATATTAACGCGATCATGCTTATTAACCTTGAATTCGCTTGACCTGTCGGCTGGATTGCACCAGCCGTGGTCTTAAGCACACTGATGCCCGTCACTATCCCTTTTAGATACAGGCTGAAGCTCTTCAGTATGCTAGTGACTTCGGCTAGCTAGCCTAGGCTACTTGGTTGTACTATAACCCTATCGAAACTTCATGCGAATTCAAAGTAAATAAGTGTTATAACGTTATAACCTTAATTGCATATTTATTTGGACCTTGGGTCGGCAGCGCGAGTGCTGCACCTCTGGTGTTGCAAACGTCCATAGGCTACGGAGACCACTTTTAATCAGGTGGGCCGTACACTTGTCTGCTATCACAGTGGTATAAAAAAAAAACGTTTTTTTTTCTGACTCACAATAAAAACATCTGCCGCGGTTCATTTTTAATAAGCTGTATAATTTCGGAGTAAAACTCCTTTCATTTACAAGGTTGCCATTAGTAGGTTTATTGCAAACCCCTCTGTCTACAGAGCATTACCCCAACACAACAACAATTTGCCATAAAGCCTGTAATCTGAAAGGCAAATTATTATGAACGAGTGTCCGTCCAAATGAGAAGTAATTAGCTTTGGTGTACAATTTTTAATTTAAAATATTATACATGTTGTTAAATTACAAGAGTGGCGATGTTTTAAAACATTTATATTCAAATTTATTTATTTCTGGTCATATCTACCCATACATACCTACCAATTAACAACTAACATAATTTGCATTATGTCACACATTGTACACTTAAATTAAAATAGTTAAATTAAATCAAATCGTCATTTAACATTCAACGAATGAAAAATTGTCAAGTAAAAAAAAACAAAATTCTAATAAATTAATAATATTAAGTATGTTTTCATTAACTTTTGTGATCAATATATTTATTAATTTTTAGTTAGTTTAGTTTTGAATTAATTTATTATATTATTAAACTGTATTTCAAATGTACAAAGATTTATATTAAACAAGAAATGAAATATTAAATAAATATAAATTGGGAATACCTACTGATAATAACAAATTAATAAATTAATTTAACGAAGAGATAAAATTGCTACATTTAGATTTTCAATCATATTTTATACATTTACAGTCATGAGACTTTGACATAAATATAATGAAAGAGTTGTCTAATAATATTTTCTTTAGAATATAGATAGGGTTTCATTTAGATTGTAAGTTCACAAACACTTTTTTGTATAAAAGATTAAAGATTAATAGTTAGTAGAAAAAACACTCTAAAACAATAGTACAACTGATTATTCCAACTTATTGAACAAATAATATACTACTGTATCATTTGTACAACTACCAAGAATACAAGCTAAATATAAGGCTCAGCCGTAATAAATAAATATTCTTATTTCTTATTCGAATTTGTGTGATCCACAAATGGCTGGTTCGGAGTTTTGATGTTTGCTATATAATTTACATGTATTTAAAAATATTTCAGTTTACTCATCTGCTATCATAAGCTTGTATTAGCTTAGTTAGGGCTAGATAGCGCTGGGTATAAAGTGACCCACGATATTTATTTATTATTTGTATAGTATATATATCAGTTGGTAAGCGCCAACTCTAATATTATTTTGTTACCTATACAATAAATTACCAAAAATTTAATTCACATTTTAAAAACCAGCTTCAAATTCAATTATTAATGTCTCAATATAATAACGACGTCACAAAACAGTGACTGGAATTTACCAGCTAATATAGTTTTAAACTTCACTAAAATAAAATGTGCCTAAGATTTATCATTTTCAATTCCATTTATGTAGATTCAATGTCCAAAAAGTTTATGACCTTTAGTAGCCCGTAGGTCAGTTACCTGAAATATTCAACGTTACCTGAACAGTAAATTTAAATTTCAACTGTTCAATTTACAGAGTTTATCTTACAATTGAAGGTACAATATTAAATCAAGATACAATATTATATCAAGTAATTGAAGCTCTGAATGAAATTCATATTTTCGTCGAAACAAATTTATTATATTAACCGTTTGACGAATAGAGGAAAATGTTCAGTCATTAAAATATGACTGGATATTTACTTACCTTAAAAATAAATTACAATTAATTTATTATTACCATTTCCTTTTTCAAAGATTTATGAAGATTCATAGTTTAGTACGTTTTTCATAATATTGCAACGTATCTAATAACTGAAGCGCTCGTGGCCCCACGGATTCAGTGTGCTGTAAACATTCACTGAGTTACGCAACTTTCACTATGGTTGGTCCTCAGATGGGTGACCACTTTATAGGATTTATATTTGCGAGCGTTTCCGTGCTTCGGGAGGCACATTAAGCCGTTGGCCCCGGTTGCCAGTAACAAGTTGAAGGCCTTACGGGCAGCTTGAAAAATTTCAAAACAGCAGGTAGTCACAACCAGCGTCTATCCATTTCAACACTGCAATGGGCTCACCACCTATTACGTCGGACACATGGTGAAAAGTGGGCAAACAAAATATGTAAGCCTCTGCCACTCCTTCGGAGATAAGGCGTGATAGTTAAATAAATAATCTAATAACTAACCTTTCTCACGCTGTGTCCCTGACAGGCTAATCGAAGGGGACAGATCGCCAGGAGTCGCGATCCATACATACTGCTTTCGCTTTTTGCAGATACATCATCTGAGTACTTTGATCTGGCAGGGCTTACGGTCATTACCTCGTTCTTTGGTAAGTAGGTACGCCAGCAGATAAAGACACCTGGACCCTGGAGAACCTAGTGGAGCCTTTTACACCCATATACACAATCATGTAGTTGCCTCTAAAGAGTATCGCCAGTTCTCCATTATCCCAAGTAATAGTTGACAAGCATATAGACGTGATGAGTGATGAGACTGACATAAGCCGAGCGATTAGGTATTCCATATTAATACGGTACGATTTATTTGACAGACAATTTAGTACCTATATTACTATACTAGATGTTGTTAGATCTATTTTCGGACGATAACTTGACAAGTAATTTATTGAATTACCTACTGTAAGTAATGTTTCGTTTTTCTCTAAGTTTGTATGCTTTTTGTTGATACGCGTATTGATACATAAAACACAATAGACCTTTCACTTAAGTTTGTTTTCTATTATTAAAGATTTATTAGAAAAGTGTATATACTAAGCAATGGTGAATTCAAACAATCTATAGTGAATAATATTATTATTCTGAAATAATACAGTTGTACTGTTCCACTGATTTACTTTTTAACTCAGGTTAAACGTTTACGTTTTAAACTTTGAAAATGTATTAGCGAAACTTACCCAAACTTAGCCATAATGTACTCGTATTTGTTTACTACGCAACCTGATTATATGTATTGATAATGGAAATAAGGCTAGAACATGGTAGCCAAGATCTGCTGTCAATACAACGCTACGGAGTCTTTATTATATTATTTATGGAACGGCACTGTTCAAAGATAAATTATCGCTGATAGAAAGATTCCTATTCAATATGAAAATACATTTTAATATAAAGACGCCCGAGGAAATTAATTTAACAAAATATTTACTTTCTCTCAAGTCTTATCGCCTTATGCAACTGTAAAGCTTGCTTGGAGAGAACCCATTATTTCAATTTCTTAAGGATTTAACTTGTGCAGGTATATTCAAGTGTTGCAAGTTTTGTTGACTTTTACCAGTGCGAGCGTATGTTGTATATCTCTACGAGATTTTAAAAACTCAGTTTAGTAGGCCAAATAATGGAAAAAATGTAGCAAACTATGTAAATTACCTGATATATTCTACTATGTACCATATATACTTTCAGAATTATTTTATGAAAAGCTGTTAATTTGGAATTACAAACAGACAGAGATAATTCTTAACCGAAACTAGTTTCAAAACCGGAAGTGTTAGAAGGTTCTTTAAAATCGCTTATGCGATCTTGTCTTGAATCGAATGTTGCAAATCGTTTGTCTCTATCTCTTATATTTCCCGGGAAAAAGATGGGAACTTACAAAGGAACGGACAGACAGACTGACCCGTTTTATAAGACTTTTCTAAATTTAGGGTTTAGAATTCTAAAACGTTAAGAAAATTGAATAGTATTTATCAACGTAGGTAAGAGTTGTTTGTGCTTTACTTCTACCATGTACTTAATTAGAAGCACAGTGTATATAAACATCATTAAAATGAATGATGTTTATATTTCTTTGTAAATTTACATGCGGATTTCATCTGCTTCGACAATTTAAGAAGGCCGGATTTGCTGTTTATTGATTTCGTAAGTAAAACATTACTTTCCCGTAAAAAGTAATAAACATTCTACCAATACTCTTTTCAGCTTAGTGTATTTCCAGGTATTTTAAAATCTTACCTGAATTTGGAACCATGGGCTCACTTTTATTTAGCTACTAGAGCAGCTCTTGCTCCGTCGGTTTGGACACGTCCAACATTGAGGAAGGAACGAAGATATATTGTATCGCAGCTATCGTATCGCTTTTATTTTTCGAATTTTTGGGTGACTGCCGTCTGTCCTCCCAATCCAATGCGCCCGCATCGCCGTCGCCTCGTTCACTAGTCAGCAGGTGCACCGCTAGTAGGTAAGGTCGCTTGAGCCCTGAAGATCTTGCTGGGCCCTTTAAACCCCTTAAGCCCATGCTACTTATTACACACCTACATAATAAATGCTAAAATTTCTTACACTACAATCCCTTCTTCCGGTAGAAAATAAATACTTTCGACTTTAGAAATTTATTTCAAAACACTAAGCTCAAATTGTACCTAAGTAAGGTGATAACATTTATGAAAAAAATATATCGGAAAGATTAATTTTGAATTCAAATTTCTTTCACGAATTCTTTTCACAGAATAGGTAAGTGACACAAAATTGAAACTTTTCTGAGAAATTCAGCGAGAATGGTGCTACATTAAAGGGATAACTCACAAACGAAAACTTCACTCAAATATTGCTTTTAGAAAATTTTAAAGGAATTTTTGAAGGAAATTCTCTCATCTTAAACTGCAGACAGCTCTGTCATAATATTATCCTAGATTACGTATTCTCGGAATTATTAGATTCTAAAGAGAATAGTATTCTCTTTAGAATTTAATAACTTCAGAGTATTAAAATTAACGTGAATTAGAAATTATTTTGAACACTGTTAAAGTTATGATGTCTTAGTAAACAATGCTATAGTCTACTTAACAGCAATTTCTGTTAAAATATTTGTTGCCTCTGAAAGCATACTCGTATATGCTTGTTATCTTTCAATTAAAGTTGGTGTATTGTTAACTCCGTCTCGAACATATATTATAATAAATTATTATGTTCTCTCCAAAAGAGAAAACGGACGCAAATTTTCCGCATTGTTAGACTAATTTGTTTCCGTAACAATCTAGCATTTTTAATTTATTATGTTACAGTAAATATATTTTCTTTTAATTGGTAAAACAAAATCCAAGAAACCTAAAAATTGTGCTTATTGTAAAACGAAAATTCGAACTAAAGAATTAGTTACCAATAGGAGTGAAAAGAACAACCTATGTATAATTGAAGTATTACATATTTATTCTTGCTGCAAAGAAGTAAAAGCTTTAAATTACTAAAGGGGTACTGACAGAGGACCGGTTTACAATGTTAAGTAATATTTTTTCAGGAAAGGTGTAAATCATTCAAATTTTGACTCATCAAAGGCCTATCTTCATTGTGGTAAAAACTATAATCTAAACCACGCAGGGGAATCCTGACCACCCAACCAATGTGAATCTAAAATTTAAAATAAGAATATATGAGCTTACGGCTTAACTTACCGTTCTCTACATTATAAGTTATGCGTACGCTAATTGCAGACATCCTCGCCTCAAATGAAATTCTCTGCGAGTAACTCACAACTAACTGAATATAATTAGTCAACAGGTAGCTTATATTGCCACGAAATTTTGGATGTGTTTTTTTATCTTTATTACTGTTTGAAGATGTCTGTGCTAAAGCTGTCGGGTAAAAGGGGCCCTACTAAGACCTATGGGCTCCCTGACGACCAGGAAGATGAACAAAGATGTCAGCAGTGCTAGAAATGAGAGCGGATTTATTTACGTGTTTTTTTTAAAACACGTCGCATATTTATCAATATTTTATATACTGACAACATTTTACAACTAAAACTAAATATTACGATACCGAATTGAAGCAATCATCTCCCAATCAAAATCAGCGTTCCAATTACTGTTGATTTTCAATATTCAAATCTCTGAAAGTGGGTCAATTTCTTATCCATTTAGTAAAATTTCTGAGTTAAATATTTTATGACTATTTCGGCAATATTCTCTATGACGACAAATTATTAAATTCAATTATTCTTATGACAATTTTGATTGCTTATTTTTCTCCATTGTTTACTGCAAAGCGCATACTCAGTTAAGTATCTAGTTATTTAGTGAAATAAGCGCGAAATGTAAAATTTGGTTGATGCGAGTAAAAACTGTGTTCGAGTACTAGCAAATTGCTGTTATCCATGATCATACCCTAACCATACCATGATTGAGCTGTCAATATTTGCTTATCCGTAATAGCCTCATTCCCATCGTCTTAAATATTAAAAGTATTATTAAGAAACAAATTTAGAGCTGGTAATTAGATGCTTAGAGTAAACGCTTTGCCAAATTGTATTTTTTTTATCTACGTTAATTAGAGATAATGACGTGTATTTATGTGGTTCTACAAGAAACATACTCCTTTTTCAACTTTCCAGAAAATGAACAAATTTATCAACAGTTCAAAAGTAAAGTGATGGTATCGTATTAAAGTAACGACTGTATGTCGTGTGATTCTGAGAACGCTGGAAGCCATACTTCCTTGTTAATTTCCTTTCGTATTGTCCTGTTTTAGCCACCCATCTCTCCACGTATGTAGAATGTATGAGTGACATGTGTCGTTTTACAGGCCTTCAAAGGCAATAGGACCGTATTCCACACCCTGTGTATTTTTGTGACATTTTAAATATTAAAACACAATTCTCCCTCCAATTAAAGTTAAACCTAAACGTGTAAAGATTATTAATTTTTTTAAGTTCAAAAATCTATAATTATTTTTGTTTTTAAATGTTATTTTTGCAATATTCCACTTTTTAAGAATGTCGTACGATGTCGACACGTGTTTCGCCTACACACGAGGCATTATCAAGACTGTTTGGCAGCCAAACAGTCTTGATAATGCCTCGTGTCGTACGACATTCTAAAAAAGCGGAATATTGCAAAAATAACATTTAAAAACAAAAATAATTATAGATTTTTAAAATGGATTTCCGCCATGTAACGCCTGATTCAATTAGTTATTTTTTAAGTTCATTTATTATTTCAAAATTCTTAAATTATATAATAAAAATAAAAAATAATAATAATAATATAATATATAATATGTATAATATTATTATATTATATATAATATCATTAGACAACATTTTATTAATATGAATGTGGAAATGCATCGAGATGTTGTTGCAGTGGACGTTGGACTCACCCCGCTTGGTTTGGCTAAAGAGAACTGGCATAAGCCAACAGTGCTAAGCCTTGGTGACCGTCAGAGGGTATGGCAGAGCAAGGAGCTTCATGGTAGGTTTTATCAGGCCTTACATGGGCCTGATGTGGACTTTTTATGGTCCGTAGCCTGGTTACGTTTCGGTGACCTCTTCGGAGAAACCGACGGTTTTGTCTGTGCAATTGCAGATGAGGTTATCAAGACGAACAACTATAGGAGGCATATTATGAGGGACGGCACAATCGATATTTGTCGAGCGTGTCACCAACCAGGCGAGTCCCTAAGACATGTCGTTTCCGGTTGTCCTCGACTTGCTAACAGCGAGTACTTGCACAGGCACAATCAAGTACCCAGGATTATTCACCAACAGCTTGCTCTGAAGTACCGCCTGGTGGATACTGAGGTTCCGTACTATAAGTGTGTAGCTGAGTCAGTTCTCGAAAATGGTCATATCACATTGTACTGGGACCGGTCTATCATCACAGACAGGACTGTTATAGCTAACAAACCTGACATTGTGGTGATAAACAGGTCAGAGCGTCGTGTAATGATTGTCGATGTCACAATCCCTCATGATGGCAATCTCGTGAAAGCTAAAAAAGAAAAGCAAAGTAAGTATTTGGATTTAGCTCGCGAGGTTGTCGATATGTGGGAGGTGGACTCGGCAATCATTGTTCCGATAGTTGTCTCTGTCAATGGACTTATTGCCAAGAGCCTCGACCAACATCTCAAGAGGCTCGCGTTGGGTAGCTGGGTCAAGGGGCAGATTCAGAAAGCAGTACTTCTCGATACGGCACGTATTGTGAGAAGGTTTTTGTCTCTGGAGCCCTAACCACCGGTATCTTGGTCCTTGTATCCGATACCGGTAGGATGCTGTTTTATATATTTTTAAATAGATTGTTTTTGTTTAATTTTAAATTTATTTAAAAATGTATTTAATAAGTATATAAAATGAATAAAGGAAATAATAATATAAAATTATAAAAATATTTTTTATAATATAAATATTTTTTTAAATCTTTGGTATTATTTTAAGAAAGCGAGGTGCAATTTGTTTGTTTGTTGTGTCAATGACATTTTGTCAATCACACGACATTCTTTATTCTAATTTAAACAGTCAGAAAATAAAATCTTGTACTTATTCTTTTTTACAAAACTACCAGTGATATCGTGGAGTAGATAGACTAATTGTTATTTTTTTAAATACTTGGTTCGATTCGGCCCAAGAATATCAGTGGACTTGTTTAGCCGTTGTCCTGTCGAAACCATGAGACTGTTAATTGTCAGTAGTTCAATCCCAAATGAGAGATTCCCAAAAGATGAATCTTTAATACAAAATTGTGTTAGTAACATTACGTCATTAATAAATTAAGAAAATATCAGTATAGTCGGGATCGTAATTTATTTTTAGACGGACCCAGGCATCAGGCCAAGCATTAACAAATACTTTACTAAAAAAAGTGTGTAAGTACTTATGTACACGCGTTAGAAGTTATACTGTTTTTACAATTTCATCACATATACCACAACTCTTTTTTTGTAACAGGAATGATAAATTAGTATGAAAAAAATAATTGAATGTTTAAAAGATGTCACTACCGAGTGATGTCCACCGACGACTACTGCCAAAATCAGATGTGTTATGGACACTCGTGCGTGTGTATAAAGATTTTTAAAAGGAGGAATTTTGATGAATTTTAATTTAATTAAATGAAATTGTGTATCTTCCTGATTCAGTTTAAACACTGAGAGTACGAAACTCGTTAAAGTTTACAGTCCGATATAATAAATAAAAACAAAGCTTCTGGAGATGTGCATAAAAACATTAAAAGATGTCATTTTATAAGTTGTCATGGAAACACTTATCGGCTAAGTTCATGGTGTAGGTTTTTCGTAAAAATTTACTCTCATAATTTTTCCCTAACGCGCCAAAAGCAAGTATGACTTCAAAAGTAAACCCAAGTTGCAAATCCAAGTAGATTTTGGAAGCTGCTGAGAATATTTAATATACTAAGATAAAAAGAAGATCCTAAGGCGGTATTCCGCGTTACGAGGTTCGTCGAGTCAGCAAGTGTGTAACGAGGACCAAATTACTCAAGCTGATAATTGTTTATTTTTTAATTAAACCTCTTCGGTGAGAATGCTCGCAGCAGGGGAATGCTCGGATTCACTACATTTTATAAAGCAATGAGAGCTTAACAAAGTGTAACAGAAAACACAATTCTATCTTAGCTAATTAATTATGTTTTATTTATTGTATACAGACTGTAAAAGTTTTTTTATTAGAAGGAAACTAGTAGTGTTTTATATCGTTCAATTGGGATTATAAATGTAAAGTTAAAATCTTTTTTAATAACAAGCTTTTATCAAAATGTGCTAATAAAAATTAGTCTCAGTCCTTTCTTTTAATACTCATACTGTAGTAATGTATAAACACTTAATCTCTTTCAATTATTCACTTAGTCATCTTTAGAAGTTCGCCACATTGGATTTAGAGGGACGTAATTTTAGTTTTAGAGTTATTCTTAGTAAGTGCCTTTATTTGATGTACCAATGTACAATATGGGTATATTGTACCAGTGTAATAAAAATAATTAGCCCGCAATCTTGAACCTATACCATGTGGGACTGAAAACGACGTCATATAGCCAACCAAGCACTGTCATCAAAATTTATATAAATTAATCAGTATACAATGCTCAATCGGTTGAAAATATCTGATAATTCGACTTGAACAAACATACGTACGTTGCAAGTTAATAAAAAGCTTTAACAATTTAAAGCTTGGGTAAATTGTCAATTGACTGTCAACAATTCTCGCTATAGTGTGAATAAACGTAGCTCAATTTTGTTGAAGAGCAATAATCAAGTATATTGAGAAGAAACACTGATCAGGACAACTGAACAAAAGTACAGTACTGTGACTATTTTCATCTTGGCAGAATCATTCATCAAAAACATCCTACTAATATTATAAACGCGAAAGTTTGTAAATCATTGTATGAAAAAAAATACATAAAAAACATCTAATGTCAAATCATAGTTATCTTTCGCATTATGCAAAAGTAAACGTAATTGTGTTATAATTATAACGATAAAATTTTAGTCCGAGACTACCAGGACTTTAATTGGTCGTGCTAATTAGTGTCTAGCACATGAGACCTTTTAGCCTTTTTGTTACCACCTCACTAAAAAGGCAACGGGTTCAAAATTAATTCCAAATATAACATCTAAAATAGACACATTTTATTTTATTAAATTTATTCGGCCCTTTAGACCCACCCCAGTTCCGTGCTTCGGAAGGCACGTTAAGCTGTTGGTCCCGGTTGCCAATAAAACGGCAGTCGTTAAGCTAAGTTGAAGGCCTTATGGGCGGCTTAAAAATTTCAACAGCAGGTCGCTGCAGCAAGCGCCTGTCCATTTCAACACGGCAATGGGCTCACCACCGGTTACGTGGGACATAAATGCATACGGTGAAATGTGGGCGTTTAATATATCTCTGCCTACCCCTTCGGGGATAAAGGCGTGACAATATGTATGTATGTATGTAAAATTTTAGCAAAAAATAGTATTAATATTATTATTTAGAGATAGAGCGAACAGAAGAGATAGGGGAGGACGTTATATAAGTACCAGGAAACGTTACAAATTGGGATCCACTCGACTTAAGTAAGTACCATCCCTATAGAAAACCGCAGCTAAAGCACTTTTTAATTAATGTAATATTTATGTTCCTTTCAACGAGAGGTCGGTAGAGTCGGCGCGAATGAATTTCTGGTTAACACATGTCAATTTTTACAGATATTTACATTAGGTGATGGTTTTTCTGGCACGTTTTATCCCCAAAGCTGTGGCATATTATAAGCTTACATTTCACCGTGTACATTTTGTCCTACGTAAAAGGTGGTGAGCTTATTGCCGAAACAGATGCTGGTGGTGACTTTCTTGAACCCAAAAACCAACATTATTTTGCGGCTGATACTCCTGCTGCTTTATACCTACACAAGGCAGGTTACATCGCAGTCGATCCCATAAATTCAATTGAGCTGTTTGAATATCGACATCTCGTATTTGTTTGGCTCAGTGAGTCTCAAAGTGGTACTCGTGGTATTTGGTGTGACGAAAAACGTAAAACCGTCAAAAGATGTTGTAAAATCTATTGTCATTTATTGTCACTATAATCGTACTAATATTATAAATGTGAAATTTTGTATGGATGTTTGTTATTATTTTACGCAAAACGTCATTTTTAAAAATTGAACCTTCGTGGTTATACACCAGAATAAGACATTGACTACTCTCTGAACAAGTTCCTGTTGGAAGTTAGTACAGAAAACCTTTACCACGCGAACGGAGTAGAAAGCATCAGTTTGTTAAATCAAATATTCGGCAAACAGACTTGTATCAGGGTTAATAGTAGGTTCATAATATTTTGGTGTAGCTCGTATTTTTTTCTAAACATACAAAATATCTCGTTTCACAAGAGATCATTTTTGAAGTGAAAACTTCTTTAGCGGCGTTGAGCACTTTTTCTGTAATGGGTATAAAATCTTAAACTCGCGTCAGGACACGTGACCTGATCGAAAAAGCGTAAGACGGATGGAGTTTTTTTATCATCATCATTAACGTCCATCCCGGTCAATTCAATGGGCACGTGTATCGCGGTTTAAAAAAAGTTTACCTATAGGAAGGTAAAACTGAGGTTGTATTAACTGACTCATTAATCACGAAATCCATGGAGCTAACGGAGCTATGAAGTCCAAACTTCGCATAGGGGTTCCTTTTAACACGTAGGTGGTCCTTATGACGGAGTTTTGCGTATTTTTACTCCTAAAGATGTAAATAAGGGATAAACGGTGGTATGGAAGATTGTCAATTTCAAAGTTAGTAACATGTACTTACGTAAATGTGATTAAAGTATTTAATTGGGTTTATACCTTGAATCAGCACTAAGAAATGAATACCCGGTATTCCCACGGGAACGGGAACTATGACGGTATTCTTTACGTACCTACGTTAGATAAGCACCAAGAATGTAATCTTACTAATAGTATAAATGTGAAAGTTTGTGAAGATTTCTATATTATTTGGTCATTTGTTATTTAATCACATTTTGATGTAAATCGGCATAGGTAGAACATTTCCGAAAGTTGATGCCCGCGGCTCCGCTCACGTGAAGTCAACAAGTATTCCGAAATAAAATAAAATATAAAGTTGTTTCATGAGAATAGCCTACGCGCCACCCTCTTTAACTAATATCTCTTTTTTGTCTGTTTCTCTTATGTGGCGCTAACGAAGTTGCGCGGGTCAGCTAGTTAATCTATTCTAATATTATAAAGCTGAAGAGTTTGTTTGTTTGGTTGAACTAATCTCAGGAACTAGTGGTCGGATTTGAAAAATTCTTTTTATTTTTGATAGCCCATTTATCGAGGAAGGCTATAGGCTATATATCATTACGCTACTACACTGGAGAGCAGAGCAGTAGTCATAAATGTCGACAAATCGGGCAAATTTTTATGCATCATTGTAGAATTTATAAGCGACGGGATTAAATAGGTGCGACGGGAGGTCGAAATATTCCACGGGCGAAGCTGTGGGGGGTCATCTAGTATAATATAATACTATGAGACACTTTTCACACACCGCCATTTAGCCCGAACTAAGCTATAAGCTTGTACTATGGGATCTAGACAACTGATATACATACTGATATATTTTTAAATACATAAATATTATACATAGGAAACACCCAAACTCTGAAATGATCATTGCGTGGTTATGACTGGTCCTCAGAAAGGTGACCACTTTGTGGCAATTCCATTTCATTTAGGAGCGTATAATCAAGCCACGTATAAGGTTTTTGGCTTTTTGACTGTCATGTTTCATCATGTTTCCGTGCTTCGGAAGGCACGTTAAGCCGTTGGTCCCGGTTGCCAGTAACATGGCAGTCGTTAAGCCTGGTTGAAGGCACAACCTGCGTCTGTCTATTTCAACACGGCAATGCTCTCCACCCATTACGTGGGACAAGAATCCACACGGCATATAATATGCCTCTGCCACCCCTTCGGGGATAAGGCGTGATGGATATTTATTTTTATTTTTATGTTACTGGCAAACGGGATCAACGACTTAACATACCTTTAGAAACAAGAAAACACTTAATATCCATTTAATATAAATGTATTAGTTATTACCGGGACTAAACGCGGTAAATTTTATATGTTTTATATTTTGTGCATGTGAATTTGTGCAGGGAAACACCCAAGAAGTGCTGACTTGACGTCGTAAGGGATGATGCCAATGGTCTCACTACAGGGGATGGCGACGACCGTCCGAATTGGAGAAAAAAACGTAGGAAAGCAAACGCCGGGCGTCGCGAGACGCAACTGGGACAGACGCTCGGATGATGATGTTATTTTTTGCATGCATGCATATTTATTTATTGTTAAATCGAAAATAAAATTTACCTTATTTACTGCTTGTAACATTAGCTTTCTGCCAGTAAAAATCCGGCCAAATTCGGTCAAGACAATGTAGAAATTACCTGAAACAAACAAAAACAGATGTTTTACAACGATGCTTTATTGTTGTTAGTTACAGTATTAGTATACTCGTACATACTACTACTACTACATGTCTAAAATCGAGGCTACTCTTGCTAGAGTGTCCGATTGGGGTAGACAAAATCTTGTCCACTATAACCCTACCAAGACTCAAGTTTGTGCATTCACCGCTAAAACAGGAGAGACTTTGCCTCCTTATGCGTGTTCTATCGCCTGTACAACGGCCTATGCTCTGAGGAGCTGTTTGATATGATGCCCACGGCTACCTTTTATCATCGCACCGCTCGCCATAGACAGGGTGTTCACTCTCACACATTGCATCCGGAGCGCACGCACACGGTTAGGTCCGAAAGAGGCTTTATTCCGCGTACGCTTAGATTGTGGAATGAACTCCCTGCCTGGGTGTTCCCGAAAGTCTACAGTATGGGGTTCTTCAAATGGGGTCTTAGAAGGTTTATAAAGGGTCGGCAGCGCGAGTGTTGCACCTCTGGTGTTGCAAACGTCCATAGGCTACGGTGACCACTTTCCATCAGGTGGGCCGTACGCTTGTAAAAAAAAAACTAATATTAAAAACGAGAAAGTTTGTAAGTATGGATGTTTGTTACTATTTCACGCAAAATCTACTCAATGGATTTAGAAGAAACTTTACAATAATATTTAGGTGTTATACACATCAGAATAAAACATAGGCTACTTTTTATCGCTGGAAACAATTTCCTGTGGGAATGGGGAACGGGTAATCTTCATTACGCGTGCAGAGCCACGGGCATCAATTAGTGCAAATATAACTTAATAAAATTTTGTTTTATGGACATTACAAACATACACTTTTATTTATTTGCATAGATTACCACCCCATGTAAGTCGTTTCTTCTTCATCTTAATTGTTTTCCCAGTTGTCTCTAAACCCTACCTGGATTGGGAGCCTGGGGTTTACTTGTATTTGGCCGTTACGATAAGAAACAGCTATCATTTGGCTTTGTGGCATTTACATTTGCGAGCGTTTCCGTACTTCGGACGGCTCGTTAAGCCATTGGTCCCGGTTTCCAGTAACATGACATTCTTTAAGTCAAGTTGAAGGCCTAATGGGCGGCTTGAAAAAGTTCAACAGCAGGTAGCCGCAACCTGCATCTGTCTATTTTAACACGACAATGGGCTCACCACCTATAACTTGGGACAGGAATACACATAGTAAAAGTGGGTAAATAAATAAATAATAAAAATAATAACTAGTCGCTTCTTCTTTATCTTAATTGTTTTCCCAGTCATCTCCAAACCCCACCAGGAAAGGGAGCCTGGGGTTGACTTCTATTTGGCCGCAGCAGCTATTGTTTGGCTCTTCATTTTCGGCATTATTGGGGCGAATGCCGTCTGACCTCCCACCCTAAAATGGCGCCTGTATCATTTCCTCACCCATTGGTCAGCAAGTGCACCAATAGCAGGTGAGGTCACTTGGGCCACAGAGAAATTGCTGGTGCTTTGACTGCCTCGGTAGCGCAGTGGTAGTGTAAGCGACTGCCGCGCATGAGGGTTCGATTCCCGGGTCGAAACAAATATTTGTGTGATCCACATATGTTGATTTCGGAGTTTGGGTGTTCACCATGTATAATATGTAATTTAGAAATATTGTATAAATATGTATATATACTTATTTTGGAATGGATGGCGCGATGTAAAAAGTGTGCCATACTTAATAATATAAAGAGGAAAGATTTGTAAGTTTGTTTCTAACGAATAGGCTAAGAAACTACTGGGCCGATAATAAAAAATCTTTTACCATTAAAAACCTACATTCTTCGTGAGTAACATAGGATATATTGGATTTTCAAAAAGTTTAGGGTTCCGTACGAAATCTGGAATAGCAAAACTTCTGCGAAGCTGTAGGCATCAGCTAGTTTGTAATATGTTCAGAAAATGTTATCGTCCAAAACTATCACATGTATAAAGATAAGGCTATTAGATGTACGTGCCAATCGTTCAGCCCATAAAACAAGTTCCCTAGCGCTTTAACACAAATCGTTTGATATCCTTCAAATACCCTTTACAGCGCCGCGGTAACTACTCATCTTGTACAAGATTCTATTTTATTATTTTCTAGTAGTAATAAATTTGATATATTGGGATAACGAGTTGCATGCGATATTGGTGAGGTTTATGTACATCATTCAGATTTTTCTACATATAGGCTAACAATTTACATAAATACATACATACATATTGTCACGCCTTTATCCCCAAGGGGTAGGCAGAGGGATACTATACGCCCACATTTCACCGTATGCATTTTTTAGTCCCACGCAACAGGTGGTAAACCCATTGCCGTGCTAACATTTTAAAGAAGAAAACTTTGTTTGCTAGCACATTCTGGAACTACAGAACCGATTTTATAAATCCTCTTATTATAAACTCGAAAGTTGTAGGTATGGATGTTTAATTTTAAAAAAATGTTGGATAGCCCATTTATCGAGGAAGGCTATATGCTATATAACATCACTCTACTACACAGGAGAGCGGAGCAGTAATCACAAATCTCAACAAATCGGGCAAATTTTCTACATTATTGTAAAAGTAATAAGCGATGGGATTAAATCGACGCGACGGGGATTCAAAGTATGTCATGAGCGAAGCCGCAGGGGTTAACTAGTTATATATAATGAAAGAAAAGCATAAGGACAGAGTATACCTATAATTATCTTTATCATTCAGTTTATGCAATATCTTTTAAGTTAATTAAATATTGGAAGAGGTAAAAAGCGAGAATCGAACTTTTAATTTAGACTTTTAGTTAGGCTATTTCGGTCGAATCTGCAGCTGGCCCTTATCGCGCGAATTTAGGATAGATCGCTCCGAGCGCGACAACGATAACTTCTTCAAATACCTAATTCCATCAGCGTTTCTTCTTAAGGTTTTTATATTATTCACATTTTAAGCATTAAATGATAAAAAATATTAAATCAGTTTGTATATTTGAGATGTTATTCGCCACATACTTACATATAACCCCTAAATCGAATACTTCCCTTGTCAATCAAATCGAAGACCTTCTCGCAAAAGGCCATTTAACCGGCGAGCGTGTATAAAAGAAAACACCTAATGCTGGCTCGGTGGCGCAGTGGTAGTGTATGCGGCTGCCGCGCCTGAGGTCCCCGGTTCGATTTCCTGGCCGGAACAAATATTTGAGTGTGATCCATAAATGTTAAGTGTTTCCTATGTATAATATGTACCTATGTATTTCAGAAATAAATAAATATGTTTATCATTTGTCTAGATAGCTTATATTAGCTTACTTTGGAATAGACGACACGGTGTAAAAAAAAGACGTGTGGCACTCGGAGAATGCCGCGGTAAAGCTATTGCATGGCATACCTTTTTTTTCTTTGATATTATTTCAAGTTACACTAAAAAGACAAAATAAAAACACCCTCACCCTCACTCTCACCCTCACCCCACCCTCACTCTCACAGTCACCCTCATCCTCACCTCACACTCACACTCACTATCATCACGTCTCGATCCGTGCAAGCTTCGTACAATCGTACCATATAATATATGTACATACACGTTAAGCCAACGCTCGGCCGTGCTCGGTGAACTTCGTGTGCCTCGTCTCGACCTTCGTCTTAAGTTTTTTTCCTTACGGAATTTCTTGATTAAAGGCCACTCAAAGCCCGCGATAAAAACTATGCAATAGTTTAAAAAAATTTAATACAGTAGATGAATCGAAAGTTGTGTTTGTTGTTGTTGTGTAGTTAGTAGGATAGCTAGTATGTTTACGTGCAAATACTTCCCATGTACTGCGATTAATCTAATTTGTAAATCTTAATTAAGATTTTAACACGACGCAAATTAGGCAAGGGTTGGTTTAACGATATGGAGTCTGTAATGGACAGGTATCAAAAACACATAAAGCGTTTGAAATCATCTATAAAACAGTTTATTATTATATTACAGCCCTTGCTTGTGTACTCAATAATAAAATTTTATATGAGCTACATACCTATGTGAATAGGTACATGTTATTTTTGTGCTATTTTATACCTTAAAAACAGGTTATGTGTACTGTTTATTGATTTAAAATAGCATCATCATCATCATCTGAGCGTCTGTCCCAGTTGCGTCTCGCGACGCCCGGGGTCCGCTTTCCTGCATTTTATCCTCCACTTCGCACGGTCGTCGGCATCCCCTGTCGTGAGAACACTGATTTAAATAGCAACAATTCGTTATTTTTGGCAGAAGGTAGCAAAATAAATTATTGAAGTTAAACTTCTTTATCGACGTATAAGAGAAATATTTAGCTTAAAAAATCGTCACGTTTTTCTTATTTGTTCCCGGGATAAAAGTAGCCTACGTGTTATTCTGATGTGTAAGCTATTAAAGCTTCATAAAAATCCATTCAGTAGATTTTGCGTGGAAGAGTAACAAACAACCATACTTACAACCTTACGCGTCAGCACAGATAATATAATATACGAGTAGATATTAGTAAGATTTGTTCAATCCACAGTTTACTCTAAACGGAGAGAATCACTATTTACGGTAAGTATATAGAATTCTGTTCAGTGGTGGACTGATGATATACTAGATACAATACTATTGGAACAAATTTATGAGAATCAGTTTGTCAATTTTTATCTACCTAGACCAGAATTGGAGAGACGACATGCAATGAGCGTTATCAAAATTCGTCGAAACATACCAAATAATAGTGAATTAACAAATCATCAAATTTTGTAGTCTTTAACTTAGATATCACATGAATGAAAAAAAAAGACGCTGTATTGATGTTTAGGTATAACGCCTTTGTTGGCATGTTGCGTTTAAGGTAATTCGATCAAAAGGAAAAAAAAGGTCATGTTATTCGTGCACGGATTGAGGTCAAGGTCAAATTTCTCTAAAACCTTTACTCATTAAGATATCTTGTTTATCTATCACGCCTTTATACCCGAAGGGGTGGCAGAGACGTACATATTATATGCCCACTTTTCCCCATGTGTATTCCTGTCCGCGAAATAGGTGGTGAACTTATTGCCATGTTGAAATAGACAGACGCAGGTTGTGGCTGTTAAAATTTTTTAAGCCGCCCCTAAGGCCTTCTACTTGACTTAACGAATGCCATGTTACTGGCAACCGGTACCAACGGCCAAACATGCCTTTCGACGCACGGAAACGCTCGCAAATGTAAATGCCACAAAGTGGTCACCCATCCTAGGACCAGCCATAGTGAAAGTTGCGTAACTCAGTGATCGCTTACAGAACACTAATGGGGCCACGAGCGCTTCTATCTATCTAGTCTATCTTTATGTGAAAAACAATTCAAAATCATTTTACTTCTCATCTAAACAATACGTTAATTTATCAGACTAGAAATAAAGACTTGTCATAATCCCAAGCTACAGTCGGCGCCGCTATGTCGCGCGAGTCGCATCTCAGTAGCAGTCTGTCTGGCGCCATAGAAGAATTTGGCGAACGGGCGCTATCTACATCTGGCAGCATCCCTTATTGTCAACACGGGGTCGCTGAACTCAACTGACCCCTAAATTGTATTGGCATAGTGTCTCACTTAATGAAAGTATTTATAGCAGGTTTATTTACTTCGATGATGATTGATTTAGGTACTGCTAAAGGGATTTTGGGGATTTCGGTGTACTTTACACCACAGTATAGAGAAAGCTTTACACTCACAGCAAAGCGCCAAAATCATATATATACATAACATAGATACATAAATAAATGTTGTGGAATTATTTACAATGCGCCGTGTAGCTCGTATCTATTCTCTATTACTAATATATAAAGCTGAAGAGTTTGTTTGTTTGGTTGACACGCTAATCTCAGGCACTATATAGGTCGGATTTGAAAAAATATTTTTGGTGTGGATAGCCCCGTTTATCGAGGAAGCTTATAGGCTACATATTATTATAATATCGTTACTACCCTACGAGAGCGGAGCTTTAATCATTAATCGACACATCGGGCAGATTTTACACATTACTTTAGAATTTAATTACAACGGGAGCAAATAGGTGCGACGGGAAGTCAACGTATGTCACGGGCGAAGCCGTGGAGGCTAGTACGATTTAACCACTTTGTGGTTAAACTACTATAAGCGTTTTGCTATGGTATAAAACAACTGATAAACATAACTATCTATTTGAATTACATACTCAAACCTCGTTTTTTCTATGAAATATTTTGAACAACTTAGGATTCGATTTCGAGACCTCATTTCTTACCAAAAACTACAAATAATATCTTTCTATCTACTAAATTTAGAAAGACGAACTTCTCAAACCTATCCTACATTCTTATAACTGACAAGAATTGGAATTTCTCTTGAGTTGCCATACTAGACATTTTCTGCGCATAGAATCAGTAGCACTAATTCCTTTAGAAGACCGCAGAACAGTTACTAATGAATGGTTTTGCTAAATTTGTCTGCCTCTAACTTTCGAAGAGTTGAATAGCTAGCGATCAAATAGCAGTGTCAGTGGCATTATTTTTCACAAAGATAATGCGCCTGCTTTCACTAGAATGTGTCTGGCACATTGAAAATTTTCTTGACCAATTGAATTTTCTTGAGCACAAAAAGCGCTCGTGGCCCCGCGGTCTCAGTGTTCTGTAAACGATCACTGAGTTACGCAACTTTCACTATGGCTGGTACTCGGATGGGTGACCACTTTGTGGCATTTACATTTGCGAGCGTTTCCGTGCTTCGGAAGGCACGTTAAGCCGTTGGTCCCGGTTGCCAGTAAAATGGCAGTCGTTAAGCCTGGTTGAAGGCCTTATGGGCGGCTTAAAAATTTCAACAGCAGGTAGCCACAACCTGCGTTTGTCTATTTCAACACGGCAATGGGCTCACCACCTATTACGTGGGACAGGAATCCACACGGTGAAAAGTGGGCATATAATATGCCTCTGCCACCCCTTCGGGGATAAGGCGTGATGGATATTTATTTAGCACAAAAGAAATACAAAAATTAAATAAATTTCCATCACGCCTTATCCCCGAAGGGGTGGCAGAGGCATATTACATCCCCACTTTTCACCGTGTGGATTACTGTCCCACGTAATAGGTGGTGAGCCCATTGCCTTGTTGAAATAGACAGAGGCAGGTTGTGGCTACCTGCTGTTGAAATTTTTGTCAAGCCGCCCATAAGGCATTCAACCAGGCTTAACGACTGCCATTTTACTGGCAACCGGGACCAACGGCTTAACATGCCTTCCGAAGCACGGAAACGCTCGCAAATGTAAATGTCACAAAATGGTCACCCATCCGAGGACCAGCCATAGTGAAAGTTGCGTAACTTAAACGTAAACTTCTTTATCGACGTTGAGAGAAATTTTATAGCGGTAATAAAATCGTCACGTTTTCGGTTACGCGCCATGTTGTTTTGAAGTGAAACTTCTTTTTCATTCAACATGGCAATGCTGCCAGTCTTCTGGGAACGCTACCACGTGAGGACTGCGATGTGGAGAAATTTTATGACGCATAGGTTTTTGGTTTTTAGTTATTTTAAGTTAGTTTAGTTTAGAATTAATTTATTATAATATTAAAGTGTAGTTTTAGATAACTTTTGTTTGTTAAAAAATATCTTTGGAAATATAAAAAGTTAATGGCACTAGGCATATTTTAAAATGAAAACTATACGACTGCCGTCATTCAGATATGACCTTTATCCAAATGACATACGGTTTGGTTTTTATATTCCCAAAACAATTTTGAACAGAATGGTGGTGCCTCTATCTCTATATTATTGATGCTGACTGTACCACAGAGGATGGAAAACGTGCTAGGTAGCTACTAATACTTTCAACCGCATTTTTTGTATTCAATTTTTTTTAACACTCAGGAAAGCTACGAAAGCCACACATATTTTATTCTGTATAGCCATCAAATTCGCAATAACATACACGTGGCAGTCCATTTTCTTGAAAGTATCGTCTTTAAGAGATCTACTTAGAATACGTTATATCTTTTATTAAGCGTAAAACTTCTAAGAACCTTATGCAAACAAAACCCTTTCTTTTATGTACTTGTATCAATGATATTAACTGACTTCCTCGGTAGCGCATTGCTAGTGTTATGCGACTGCCACGCTGAGGTCTCGGGTACGATTCCCACGTCAGAACAAATGTTTGTGTGATCCACAAATGTTGGTTTCGGAGTTGTGTGTTTACTATGTATAATATGTATGGATTATGAAATATATAAGTATGTATATCAGATTGTCTAAATCCTATAGTACAAGCTTATAGCTTAGTTTGGGCTCTACGGGACTGTGTAAAAAGTGTCCCACAATATTTTTTATATTGATAAGGTTGGTTAAATACACCCTTAAAGAATGTATGAGCATAAATTTAAAAACATGGTCGCTTATATGTACATACTTATCAGTCTTATCACCATATTTATATTCAAGTACAATGAAACCTTTTCCTTGTAGGCACAACTGCACAGCATAATAAATAATTTATGCACCAACATTTATAACGGAAATTCAGAACATGTACTAGCATTTCAATGCACGGCAACCTGGAATTGTGTACATGGTCCATAAAATAAATAAAGTACGTAACATAAAAAGCAATTAAAACATGTTATAGGTATTTGAGAAATAAAATGATAAAATCCCTTCGACAAACGGGATATGTTTCTAGGCTTGACGTAGGTCAGTCTGTGAAGAGAATAACAGATTTATGTACACATTGAAATTAAGATATAGTAAGTTACTGTGGGTTTTATTATAGTTTTTAAACTTTAAGCTAGTGTCCAAAATATAAACACAAATGCTAACTTCATCTTTAATCGTAATTTAATCTAGTTTTGGTTTGTGTTTCATTTAAATACAAACAAACAAAGTTATATTAGTGCCGCATCTTTTGAACCCGATAAATCACTTCCAAAGTTGTCAATGCGTTTAATAATATTGCAATAAGTTTGCAATGACTAATAACATACATACATATTGTCACGCCTTTATCCCCGAAGAGACACACTATACGCCAACAATTCACCGTATGCATTTCTGTCCCACGTAACAGGTGGTGAGCCCATTGCCGTATTAAAAGGGACAGGCACAGGCTGTGGCGACCTGCTGTTGAAATTTTACAAGCCGCCTATAAGGCCTTCAACCAGGCTTAACGACTGCCATTTTACTGGCAACCAGGACCGCACGCACGGAACCACCAGCACGGAAACGCTCACAAATGTAAATTCCACAAATTGAAAACCCAACCAAAGACCACCTATAGCGAACGCAGTGATCGTTTACAGAACACTCAGTCAACGGGACCACGAGCGCTTCAATGACTAATAACATTTATGAATATTTATATTAGTTTACATTCTTACAAATATAGGTACAGTACGCGCCACGAGTCATGAAAGAAAATGGCGTCGACTGCGCATGTATATTCGAAGAGAAAAGTGTGTACTATAAATACGATAAGTTGAGGCTTGACCTCTGTGACCTCACAGTAATAAGTTGGTACAGATGCAAAAAAATGTATACTTATTTGTATTATTCTATATTATAATAATTAATCTTATATTATTAAATGTCCTAATTTGTAGACTAATTATTATAATAATCGGGAAACATTTCTCGCAGGTCTCAACTTATCGTGCGCGTGTAGTAAATGATATTCAATATAAATTCGCTGTATAAAGGATAGAAATGATTATAACAATAAAAAAATGTTGTTATGTTTATTTGGTACATAACTACACATACACTTGAAATAAAAAGTTAATCAGTGTCACCGTCACTCAACAGCATTACACCTTCCATTGGTGGAAACTGCAGTTTGCTTGGGCCAGCAGCTTGAGCTGGATCGGATGGCTCTCCAGAACTTGGGCCTGGGAACAACTCATCCTCTTCGGCAACATCTTCCTGATCAGAATCACTGTCGTCGCTATCTGAGTCTTGTCCCACCCGTATAATTAATTCGTCTGTCATGTGGTCGACTATATGGTCGCTTTTGATATATTCTTCTTCAATCGACTTTACTTTATTGCAGAGGTTCTGCCAATCATTAGCCCCCATTGCCTCTACCTTTTCTTTTATCAAATCTGTTACATGTTTTATATTCCACTCTACGTTTTTACTGCTAACGTAACCCTTAATTGCGGCCTAAGCCATCTCAATAGGATTGAGATCAGGATGGTACGGTGGCAAGCGGAGAACGTCGTGGTTATGTTCTCCTAGTATTCTATCAATACTAATTTTTTTGTGTATCTCTTTATTTAATTTTACTAACTCATACAACTGAGGCTTATACATTTCAGGCCTAAATGATATGTCTTTGCTTGTCAGCCAAGCTTGCATTTCTGACTTCCTGCTATTGGAATTTGGTGCAGAATCGTATTCTTTATTATGGTAGGAGGCATTGTCAACTACCACGACGGACCTGGAAGTGGGAGGTTAGGTAATAGTTGTGTTTTTAACCACTTTTCATAATTTTCATAGTTCACATAGTCGTGGTAGTCGCCAGTCTTTGTACCGGACTTAAAAACTAATAGACCGTTTGGTACAAAACCAGCCTCAGAACCTGCATGCACAATAACCACACGTTGACCCTTTGAAATGGGTTTTTTAAACCTTTTGTTGACCCATCAGACCAGGATTTTGCTGTAGCGTGAGAGGAATGGACATATGATTCATCCGTGTATATTATAGGTCTATTTTCTTGTCTATACTTTCTTATTTTTTCTTGATAATTTATACGTAACAATCTTATCTTGGATTTTTCAATAAGGACTTTTCTGTTGTTTTCAGTGGCTTTCCAACTAAAACCTATATTTTTAATTATGACTTGTCTCCGATCCTCGAAAATTTATGTCATCTTGTAATTTTAATAAAGTTTTTTATCTGTGTGATTTGTTACGTGAAAATTGTGAATAGCTCGTTTTGTCACCCCTTGGTCAAAATTATCTACACCTGTTATAAGAAATGCCCGACTTCGTTTTTTCCCGGGAGTTCTAAAAACCGTTTGTAAATCTGATTGGTTAGCTTGCTTTACTATCCTGTATATAGTAGATTTAGAAACTTTTGTAGCTTCAGCTACCTCTGCCATCAACTGAACGTAATTCAGTTCACTGAATTTATTTTTCATAAAGCAGTAAACGTCATACACCATTTTTCTCGCTTGTCTATTAAGAGTACGTTTATATTTTTTACTCGTTGGCGGAGACATCGTAGATACTAATAAAAAATCTCTTCTTTCAAATTAACACTAAAAACAATATTATATATAACCTCTTTACAACACTGTTTACAAAAACACTAAGAGTTCAAATATATCTAACACTATGTACACTTACAGTACTTTTTAATTATTTTTAATATAAACACATAAAATTGTCGTTCTAAACAAATAATTTATAATAAGTATTGTCCGATTTATGAAATTATGTGATACTTGTGTTATCGCTGGTACCCAAGGCGAGCTCAGTGCGTGCGCGGGTGAAGAGAGGCAAGGAATCACTGCACGTCGCTCGTTGCCATGGTGACTCGTCCCGCCCCTCACCCCTACCTCAACTGACACCTATTTATCGTCGTCTGCGCACTTTCATGACTCGTGGCGCGGACTGTAATATTATTGAATCCTGGGCATCGCATGCATAAAAGCTGCATGAGAACTGTCATATGTTAATAATCATTAAAACTTATGATGATTATAACTTAGCATAAAAGTACTTCAACAATCGTTTGATTTTGGTCCAATATCGTTTCATTTATCTACTAATTCTATTTTCAGTAGATATCAGTGGACACTAAAGTAGGAGAGTGTTAATTTATATATACCTTTAAGTAGGTAAAGCTTCATTATTATTAGGAATGGACAGAATTTCTAAAAACGAATCAAACGAATTTCTAAAAAAGTTTAAGTAAAATAAATAAAATCTACATTACTTTTTTCCCTCCAAATCCCTCGTATTATTGATACGAAAACCTGAGAGATATCATTCTAAAAATCTTTGTCTGCAATGATTCCTTAACATAAAAAGAATAATAAGTATTTACCTAACACGCTTCCATTTGTCAAAATCCTCTTAATGCTGTTCCCAGAAGAAATTTTGCTAATCCCATTTCGCTTGAAAGTTCACCTTTCTTATTTATTCAATCAATTTTAGCCATTTTGGGACTACAAACAAACAAAATATTTCAAAAGCGATTTCACTTTCATCAAAGTCCTAACTTAGAGGTAATTTGTAAAACTTAAAATAATTGAAATGCTTTTATTTTTCAACAATAGAAATAAATTTTAATCTTAATTATATTGGTGTTTTCTTTATCAAATCCCATTTCGTTTCTTTGAAGTTCCTAATTTTAAAATAAACAAGATGGCTTCATCTCTAAATATCAACTCTTATCTTAGAGATATTAGTACTATCCCCATACCTGTACTCCCATTATTGTGACTCTTGTAAACCAGAATGAATAAACAAAACCAGAAAAAAATAAGGAACATAGAGGTATACATACTTCCATGTATTTCTTATAACGTCAAGGTATATAGGTACATTGCCTGTTCTCACATATTATATTTAAATCTCACTAAAGTAATTAAGACAAAGTTCTAATAATGCACAACGTTACTACTTTGCTACAAGTAGCAAATCCCATTAGTAGTCAACTATTCACGAAATTGATAAGTGTTGAACCCATTTTAAAAAGTTCAATCCAACTTGAATGCAACTTAATGCGTCAAATGTCGCACCCCCACATGTCAGCTATTTGTAATTTAGCTTCATTTGTCTCCACACAGCCGGTGTTGGATGGGTATTAAGCACGAAATGATTAAATCTGCATGAACAATCGTGGAGCTTAGTGCAATAGATAACTACTCAGTATTCTCGTTGAATGAAACATAAGTACACTGACTTTTGCCGACATCGACATGCCTTTATTAAGTACTGTTTGCAAATCAATATCAAAAGTATTTTCTGTATAAAGATTCGCTCACATTTTCATTTTAAGGCTCTACTTAGAGATGACGTCTTTACAAATGTTGATGTCACGTTATGGTTCAAAATTATTTCTTGATGTTCTAATTTTCATTATAATTCACTTCTTATGTAACTCGTTTCTCTTAGAGGTCTGTCACACTGTCTTTTATAATACTGGTTAAACAAATTGTAAAAGACAGGGGTAAAATTTAACGCATCTCATCCTACACTTGGAGTTTTTAGGCAACTGATTTTCTTTGTATCAAGTCTTATTAAAGTTATAAATCTTGATATTTATCTAATAAAGGCTACTTGAATCCTTTTCGAATAAAGCTTAGCAATAAATTAAGTTCCTGCAACAAAATCTTTCTAACATCTAATAATAAATACATAGATCAAAACACATAATTTATAAAGAACTTTATAATTATTTAAAAAGTATTTATTATGAAACTTTAGCAGAAACTACTTCGTTTATTTACAGAGTTTTTTTTTTATCCTGCGGAATTCCTCATGGATGCTATGCCGGACTCTTACCGACTAAAACCACACGGTGCACTTCCATTTGTCTATGGCCAGGAGTTCCGGGTAAGCCTTTCGGGAGGATGGCCCACTTTTTCAGGGGGGGTTATTTACTGGGGTAATAAATAATAGGATTATATTATGTAAGCTCCAATATGTTTTAACCAAAAGCCTTGAAAGCTGTCCCTTCTAAACCTTTTTTATTGAAGAAAGTTTTATATCCTTTTTATACGGAAAAATAAACCGCGGGTAGAATAGCGAGGAGGCGCTAGTAAGATGTAAAAATTTAACGCTTTGTACTCGTAAGTAGATACTCGTAAATACAAGAGTTTGTCTTTAAAAAAGATAAAGACAGACTAGGGTATTTTTAATATTGTTAGTACATAACAGTTAATAGTTAGTATGGTACCGCTAGTAACTATTAACTCAGTGTTCTGTAAACGATCCCTACGTTAAGCAACTTTTGCTATGGTTGTCTTCGAATGGGTAACCGCTTTGTGAAATTTCTATTTACGAGCGTTTCTGTGCTTCAAAAGGCATGTTAAGCCGTTAGTCCCGGTTGCCAGTAACATGGCAGTCGTTAAGTCAAGTTGAATGCTATATGGGCAGCTTGAAAAATTTCAACAGCTGGTAGCCACAACCTGCGTCTGTCTATTTCAATACGGCTATAGGCTCACTACCCATTACGTGGGATAGGAATGCACAAGGTGAAGAGTGGGCGTATAATATGGCTCTGCCACCCTTCGTGGAAGTATGTAGTGTTCTCATTATAAGACAAGGAAGTAACTGTATAGAGGAATGAATTTAAGGAATCTCTTTAGTAAAGTTATTTTTAAACTTTCGCGGTTTATACTCATATTTTAACACATTGATTGCTTAAACAATGGATACAAAGTAATAGCCGTAAGCCATAACTTTTTATGGTGAATTTTGATTAAGTAAATATGAATGTTTGAAAATATGTATGAATGTATATTATTATTATTATTATTTTTATTACAAAATACATTTTTCGGATCCGAGTGGTCGGCATGCAGCACTACGGGTGCCGAACACTCGGATCCGAGTGCTAGGGATGGCAATTGTTTATTAACTAAAATGTCATCATGTGGTGACTTAAAAAAACAGTAAGTAAATAAAACAATTATGCATCTGGAGAATTATTTATTTAGAAAGATATATTAATCAATCTATGCAAAGAAGCATTAAAATCTACAATTATAAAAATCAAACAAAAAAACATAATACTTAATTATAAGTTTAACTGAAAAATGACACTCTGAATCACAGTATGTTACGTACACAAAGAAAAAAAACTTAAAATAAAATAAAAAAACTTAGGAATGTGCCTGACAGAAACATTGTGTACAGAAGCCTGGAGAACCTTCACATTGCTTACATTCGTAAATGGTTTGCACTCTCTTTTTCTGGGCTTTGCAGCCTTTGCATTCCTTTCGGGCCACTTCGGTGGTTTCCTTCATGACTCTTCCTACCTTCTTTTGTCTCACTCGGGTCTTTTCTATTTTGGTGAGTTTATGTTTCACTTTCAAAACATTGCGTTGATTGACATCATGAGGATCAGGTAGAAGCCTTTCCAGTATGCTCAAACGGAAATCGTACAGATTCATTTTATTAGTCGCCGAAAATTTGTTGTACAAGTACATTGCATTACTGAGGCTCATTTGCAGCATATGAACAAATAGCTTCTTGTACCAGCGCAGCGTCTTTCTTTGGACTGGGTAATAAGCGAGCATCTGATCTTGAAGATCTATGCCCGACATAAAGTTATTGTAATGGACAATTGCGCTTGGTTTCAATACTACAGATCCCCTTTTGGAAGTAGTTTCCAGCATCTCGTCACCATGTTCTGTGGAAATATATAATACGTAACGTTTATCTCTCCACTTACCAATATGAACCCCGTTCAAGAACAAGGATTTGTTTTCTCCTTTTTTCAATGGGATAGTCTCAATTTCAACAGGATTATCTCTGCGGTTTTTTCTTAACGTTCCTGTGCAGTACGTCTGTCGATCTAGCAATTTCACAGCCAAACCATAAGAATTGTAGTAGTTGTCCATGTACACATGGTGGCCAGAATCTAGTCTCTCTTCGAGGAGTTTAAAGACGACCTTGCTGGCATGACCCTGTCCTGACGTCTCATCATTGGCACCTGCGTAAACTTGATATTTTAAAACGGTGCCATCTGGCTCTGCCAAGACATAAAGTTTGATGCCATATTTGTGCCTTTTGTTTTTAATGTACTGTCTGAACAGCAGTCGTCCGCGCCACAAAACCATGGATTCATCCAATGATAGCTGTTTACCCGGACAATAAATATTTATCATTTTATTATTAAAATGATCCATAAATGGTCGAATTTTTATTAGGCGGTCTTCTTCGCTTGTTTCCGACGTGAAGTGCAGGCATCGTAATAACAATAAGAAACGGTTTCGAGACATAAATTGACCGAAGCATGGAATATTAAATAAATAGTGCCGTTTCCAGTAATCGCATATACGATTTAGCCGAATTGTTCCAGTGTGCAGAAGGAGTCCGAGAAATGTCATCAGTTCTTCTTTACTTAAAACTTTCCAGTTGTTTATTCGTGAGTTGCGCTTTACATTATCTGCAGCACCCACTCTTACTGCATTTGCATTCGTCTCTCGAACAATCAGATCTAATAAATCATCATCAATAAATAAACGGAACGCATCGTAAGGATCTGTTGGAGGCGGCACCAAGAGTTATTGTTCCGTGGTAAAGTCGATAGTTTTCATTGAATTTGGGTTAGAGCTCCAGGTGGTAGTGGCTCCTTGATGAGAAGGTGAGTTATTGCGTGAATTTTGAGGTGACGGGGCATCATGGTTATCGCTTGGCAAGTCGGGAGTACTACTTTCAGATCTTAGAACGGGAAAAGCCGGAGGGGCGTCATTATGCTCTGACGAGAAGTTCGGAGTCACGGCATTAGATCTCAGAAGCGACACGCTAGGCGTAGAAATGTTACCCAAGGATAGATTCTCTGGCAAATCGGGCAGTACGTCTCCATAATCTGGTACGATAGAGGGCGATGAAAGACGTTCAATTTCGCAGTTGATCTCATAATTGTCCAGTCTGTCAAATTCTAGTTGGCGAAACGCAGGCCTCGATGCTGAGAAATCTGGTAACGTTGAAGACTGAGCTGATGTATCACGCGTACCTGGTATATTCGCTCCCTTGCGGCCATCACTAACCATTGCTTTCAGTCGCTTAGGTCGAATAATAGGGCTACCGCCTGATTCACTCAAACCTCGCTTTGATGCCTGTGACCTTGAAGGTTGAACTGGTACATCACCAGCGCGTGGTCTACGACTGGTCGTCTTCGACTTCATTTTTGTATCAAAAATACTAACATCACTGCCGCTAGATCCTTCTGAACTTGAAGATAACCCCTCTTCATGAACTCCTTGCGAATACACTTCTTCATCACTATATTCTTCAGACCCTTCCGAGTCATAATCATCACTTTGTCGACGCTTTTTTGTAGCACTTTTACCAGTCGACGGCCGAGCCTTACTGTCCATTTTGGCTAAAAAATAGCGTCCTGTCTATCGTGTATACAAATCACCACAACACTATTAGAATGAAACCAATTATCTTTTTCGTAAGTTGATTATATTGCCAGAGAGGCCGCGCAAAACAACGTGAGCTCGCTTACAAACGCCGGTGCGTTACTAGCCAAAACAAAATGAATGGGACGCTTGCACGGATCCGAGTGGGCGGCACCGTTACTATGGCCCCGCCCCACTCGGATCCGAGTGAGGAGCACAGAATGTGTTAAATACTACTCGTGACTTCACGCGAAACAATTTTGTACAAAATTGTTTCGCGTGAAGTCCCGAGTAGTATATAAAATATCTCTTTAGTATTTAAAAAAAAAAACTAATGAGGATTAAAACAGTTGAATTTATATATAAAAAAAAAATATTGTAGGACACTTTTCACACAGTGCCATCTAGCCCAAAGTAAGCTAATATTAGCTTGTGTTATGGGATCTAGATAACTGATAAACATACTTATATATTTCTAAATACATACATATTATACATAGAAAACACCCAAACTCCGAAACACACATTTGTGGATCACACAAATATTTTTTCCAACCTGGGAATCGAACCCGGAACTTCTTGCGTAGCAGTCGGATGCACTCCCACCGCGCCACAGAGGCAGTCAAATTGTTATGAGTATATACCATATAATTTATTGTGACATTTCCAACAAACAGCACAGCGTTGTAGAACCTCCAGACTTCTGTCCAAATTTAGGACCACATTCATACGGGTAGCCTTACGCCTTATTCCCGAAAAGGTAGGTAGAGGCATACTCAAGAGACCTAAATTTCACAAAATATCTTTTTTCCTACGTAATAGGTGGTGGGGTTATTGCAGTGTCAAAATAGATAGGCGCAAGTTGCGGCCTGCTTGAATTATTTCAAAGGTATAAAGTTTACCATGTTACTAGCAACCAAGAGCAACTTAACGTGTATTCCGAAGCACGGATATACTCTTATACGGATCTAGGTCACAAAAAGAAGAGTAACAATGCGAGAGCTTCAGTCGCAGCTGGGATTGATACTCGGATGATGACGTGATATTACTTATACAGCAAGATTTAAAACAGCAGACTAAAGTCGAGACTTCAGACTGTATCAAGTGTTTAAACAAGAGAGCTTAGGGGAAGTGTGAAGAACAATAGAGCCCGCATGAGCATGACGACGACATTTTGTTGCTACTAAAACGATTGCTTCTAACTGTCGTAAAGTTACAAAGTTGAAGTAATTTCCTGCCTTCAGGCATGTGTTGTATAAATGTTTTCACAGTTATTAAAACTAAATCTAAATGTTCTTAATGCTCCATGACCGGAATATAAAGGGGTTAATATTCTCCACAGTTTTGTTTTGTTACTGAGAGTAGACTTTGTTTTATGTTGAAAAGTTATATAGAAGTATCTAAACATTATGAATTTTATTGTTATAGAAATTATTACACACCACCTAATTTTTACTTGAAAATAAAGGGTTATTTATTAACTAACTATGAACATGATCAAACTATTACATTGAGTAAGTTGCCATTCAGTTTTGTTTCCAATACTCGGTGATGCAGTGGTATTGTATAAAAAGCTACCGATGCTGAGGTCCCAAGTTTATATCTCGGGTAGGTACAAAAGTTTATATGTTTAAGCCTATATTAGTTTGATGTGGGTTACATGTCGCTTTGTTAAAATTTTCCCACAAAACTATAATTTGAATTTATTTTAGACCTGTTTTGCAACAAATGAATAGCTTATGCTCTTCAATCATGATTTCAACTTGGACCTTTGCCCAATATGTTTTATCATACATTCATACATATCGTCACGCCTGTCTCCCATCGGGTTAGGCAGAGACTATGGCTTTCCAGTTGCTACGATCCTGGCATACAACTTTCGCTTCTTCCACTTTCATAAGTGTTTTCATACACACACGCCGGTTAAGGGTACTCTTGACCTGACCTTTTTCTAAAATGTCTTCTATTTGATTGACATATGTACGTCGAGGTCGCCCCTAATTACCAGTTTGCCCATTCACTCTCTTCTGATAAATCTGTTTCGTTAGTCTACTTTCATCCATCCTCTCCACGTGTCCGAACCATCTAAGCACACCTTTTTCTATCTTAGTCACTACTTCTTCTACCATACCGCAATGTTCCCTTATCACACTGTTCCTTTCTTTGTCCATCAATTTCACTCCAGCTATACTCCGCAGACTTCTCATTTCCACTGCATTAATTATACTTCTATGCTTCTTCTGCCACACACAACTTTCACTGCCATACATGAGTGTAGGAACAAGTACTCCTCTGTGCACAGCTAGTCTTGCCTTCTCAGACACGTTCTGACCGCTCATAAAGGCGTGCATGGCTCCATTCACTTGATTTCCAGCCAAAACTCTTCATTCAATGTCACAATCACACTTTCCATCTCTCACAAATTTTGAACCTAAATATACAAATTCTTTCACCTGTTCCACTCGTTTTCCTTTTACAAAAATCGAGCAATCCGTTATACTTTCCTCTCTTTTAAAAACCATTACTTTTGTCTTATTTACATTCACTTTCATTCCTTTGCGTTTTAGCGTATCATGCATAATGTTAACCATCAACTGCAACTCCTCCACCGATGATGCCAGTATTACCTGGTCAGCAGCGTATAGGAGGCATTTGACAGTCAGTTCATTCATTTTTAAACCATACGCATTCTCTTGCAGTTCTTTCAAACAACTATCCATGTATAGGTTAAACAGCGCCGGTGAAGACACAACCCTGTCTCACACCTTTTTCAATGTGAAAAAAGTCTGTGCAAGCTCCGTTGATCCTGACACAAGCACTGGAGCCCTCAAAAAGAGATTTCAGTGCTCGTATCAAGTAACTGCTTATTCCATACTTGGCCAGTGTTGTCCATAGTTCATGCCTCATCACTCGGTCATAGGCCTTTTTCAAATCTACAAAAATTTTTCGGCTATGCATCGTAAGGATTATTCATTAGGATTATTACAAATCCTAGATTGTAAATCCTTATAATGGAAAACGAATTTACCTCATTAAATATATGAATAACTATTAATACTATTTTACTATAATAATAGCTATTTCTTGGTGAAGTTAGATTACAAGTAGAAATACACGTAAAAACGTTTTCTATTTATCTTAACTTGATAATACATTACTTAATTCTTCATCAAAAACCAGGTACTTGAGCTGAAAGATTAGCGAAAATGTCAATATTTGGGATTTCTTTCACGTACTATAATTATGTTTTAAAGCAACTTTTTAAAATATTACAGACATAATCTTCTCGATAAGGGTCAGGAATATCCATAAATTGAGTGCTTGGTGGGTAAATCTAGTGTAAATAATTAAACAAATGTGTTTTCTATCATTGAAACCATGCCCTCTATACTTCTATCCTAGAGTCTTATCTACATCTATAAGTATGTCTAGTTAGTCTTTTAAAAATAAACAAATTTATCTCAACTAATAGAAATCACACCTCTGCGTGAGCCCCACAAAGGTCACTATAACGTTTACTCTGGTACCGTGTGTATCTAGTAGTTGCCCCTAAATTATAGCTACTGAATAAAAAAACCATTAGCGATGTTTTTTTTTCATTGCTTCTCTTGCGTCAACTGTAGTGACTACTTGAGCTAAGCCCATGTTATTATTTGACTGAATTATAACCTACGTTACTTGTAATTTACATAAATATTTATTAACTTTGAAAAATATTTTAGTATTCCAAAATTCGTTCATGATATTCAATCAATTTTTCTTTGTTTCTGGTGGGCATTTATACTTACTGCAATAGTTAACACATTTAGAAAAAAATGTGCTGAGAGAAGGCTCTTTGTGTCATACAAAGAGAATATTGATAGGTTACGTACCTATCAACGTTCTATCTCTATTGTGTTGTCGAGTGATTCATTAATATTTAGTACCTAAAGCTTTGAGTTGTATATTGCGGTTCAATATTCAACAACTTTGTATCTGAAAACTCTATTAAGTTTTCATGACAGAAAGATATCTTAAAATTTTATGTATATCCACTCAATGTTATTCTAATCGCACCTTGTACCGAACTAATAAGTAATAACGTTATAATAAACTTCTTAATAGTGGACACTTTATAGCAACAATAAAAACAGTTTATCGACACAGTTTAGTTAAACAAATTTATTTTTCTTCATTTTAATCAAAATTTAATCTCTAAATCCTTGCTTTTTCTCGCTACTAAAATTGAGCTTGAAATCGATGGCTTTCTTAATTTGTATAAGCGGTTTCATGTTTAGCATATTGTACACCATATAATCGTTATCGTAACTATCATTATTAATTTAAAAGCTTATCCCAGAAATAGCAAAAATAAGACCAGTAAGTAACAAGATAAAAGTAATTTCTCGTAGAGAATCTCCTCATAAAATATCTAATGAATTGGTAATAAGGTTACTCAAGTTCAAACGCAAAGAAGTTAGAGTATATTCTGAGTAGATTAAGATGTCCCAAATAATATTATAATATTAATCTAAAGTCGGCACAACTAAAAGCCATACACCACGCTATCTGCTCTGATCCCGCAAAAAGCTGGCTGGCAGACTTTTCTTAATTACACACCTTGACATTACCTCATTTGCCACAGAAAATGTAAGCAGAAGAGATTAAATATAATTAGAATGAATAATGTACAAAGAAAATTCTTGCAAAACAAAGGAGGCAATAAAAGAGAAGGTACTGTGATTACTTGTTTGTTTTTCTTAATAAAATACTAAACTTTTAGGAAAAGTGTGGATCCTCAATTTCTATTGAATTTGTTTTTTTAAACATTTTGGGGTTATACTTTGCTAGAACACTGCAGAGAATGAAATTCTAATACAAAAAAAATCTTGAAAACTTCAAATTATCTGAATTTAGTGTTTAATGTAAATTGACAGTGAAACTTGATGGCACAAAGAAACACTATTTTTTTCAGTTGCTAGCTTAAATTGCGACAGTATACGGTGTTAACACATATGGTCATCGTCGATCGGACTAAAAGTTAGTAACCTGTTACAGAATGAAACGGACTGACACTATGATGATTAGATGTTTTCCATAGATATTATTCATAAAAAAATTCTCGTAATAGCGAACCTTTTTATACGCCGCTGGCTGACAAGCCAGGCAGCAACGCTGCGTGCTCATATGCATGCATTATGAGCTCCGTAACGACAACATCAACCATTGTTAAAGCCTTTGATAAGCTTATAAAATCCAGCTTTGTTATGTGTAGTCCCTTAAGGAAATCCACCGATTCAACGCAATTCCAATGATATAAACAACACTGAGCTGTATTCATCTAAAACAAAGATGGCCGTGAGCGGCATCCATTTTTGGATTGTTTCAAACAAAATTCATCAATTTACAAAATTCGTCTGAGACAAAATAAATTTCAACATTGTCGTTAAATCTATCAAAACTGTCTCAAGTTTACTGAGTGATATGTTTGTGAACATTTTATTGATGGTTTGACGGTAGTACAGCCATTTGTTTACAACTGGACCCGAATAAATCAGACTCTACAGAGTTGGGAAAACTGTGATCATTCATTTTAAATTCGAAGTGTTCATACTATGACAACTATTTTGTTTTTCGTTTTCAGAGTTTGATTTATAAAATTTCTGTTGATATCTAGTTGTATTAAAATAGTCTAACTTATTTAATCTATGACAGAATGCATTCGCTATAAGCATATTATCCTAGCTGCTGGTAAGTTAAGGGTAGCATGCTAGACTTGTCCTGATTATAATGACGACCCCCCCGAACAATAAGCCTTTAATGTGCTATTATGGACTTTTTATTGTTATGCGAAATTCGGCATCTATGGGTCGGGACACATGTCTGTAATTTTTTTCAGAATTTTCCTACTGATATTAACGAAGATATTTGCAATTACCACTTTATTGTACGGAAACATGTCAACACAGGAATAACCAGAAAACCTTCATTATACTTTGATACAAATTCGGTAAGTTGCTATTACCAGTTTATTGTGGTGAAAATTTTATAGTGATTGCCGGTAAACGCATATGTGATATTTATTTCGTATTAAATTTATAGAACATAAATCGGTAATAGAAAGTAACGGTAATAAAAAGTTTTTAGGTAGAAAACCATTAACATAATATCTGTAATATGTACATACCTACTAAACATTTCAAGTTCGAACACGTCGCGGTCGACTTAGAATTTAATTGTTTTTAAGTCGTCGTGTGATAATAGGTACAAGACATTTCTATATTTCTTTTTATAGCAATTAGACATTTATATCTTTTATGGCAATAGATAGTAAACCGTAAAACACGTGTAAGTTTTCGCTGCCGCAGCAATGTCTGTTATTGTTTACAGACACGAATTTGAATTGGTGTGCAACACTTTGGTTTGGTGCTTTTATTGCGACAAATGATGGGCAAAGTAGGCAACTGTAGGTCAGAGAGAAGTAGAAAGAGTCAATCCAAAGGCAAACATGTCGAGCAGTGCCACCACCGCATAAGATGGCGACTGCTAGATAAAGCAATACCCCAAACGTTTCCCTCAGTTGTTGGTGACAAGATAACGTAGGACAAGTAAGAATTGTCTGAGAGATAGAACCTTATCTATAAGTTGGCGTGCTTCACGGTCACAGCGGCACAGGGTATTTCTAAGTCTACTTCTCTTCTTTGAAAATTCACTTTTGACAGAGCGGTCGTGGTCATCACGGTGTCAGGTTTTGTTCAGCCGTAATCCGCTTCACTACCACGCCATCGTTCCCTGTGGATCGTGATACGAGAGCATTCGTGCACTGGGCCGCCTACTGCTGATTTTATCTGGTCGGTCCATCGCATGGGCGACTTGCTATGCTGCTTTGTGCCTTCATCCTTCCCCTGTACGACAAGGCGCACTATGCAGGTGTTGTCACATCATGACACGTGTCCAAAGAACTGAAGATTTTGAGCCTGGACTGTGCTTATTAAGCTCTCAGTGCCAGACTCTGTGTCACTTCAAGTATTTTCCTCCAGCACCTCATTTCCAGTGCTTCTATTATCTTTTCCTTAATTTCTTGCAGCGTTTAGGTCTCGGTAGCGTACAGAAACATGGGGAATACCAGTATCCGGATAAGTCGAATATCTTCAAGTGCTGCTGTGTAAACAATCCTAATGGTAACCTGCTATGCTAAAAACTCGTGATGAAAGAGCGATGCCAACTTTAAAAGTATGCAATAGTCCAGACCTTTCTTCGCTGCATGATGATTTAAAAAGCTATTGGAGTCGATGAAGACTCTTTCGATTATATCAAGTTAAACCATGTACTCTTCACCGAGGAGATTCCCAGCCAATGAAGGCTGAGTATTATTACTCCAGTCTTCAAATGGAAAACGGTCAGTGTAGAAATGGGGTAGCTACCGTGGTATGAAGATTTAGAGAAGATTATTAACCTCCGTATCTAGCAGAAGTGTACTCTCTTGGAGTATCAATATGGGTTTTACCTTGGTAATAAAACTACGGACACTGTTTTTGTTCTAAGGATCCTATCATTGGAACAAAAACAGGACCCGGGTTCTCATTACTGGAGAAATACAGGACAAAGAGACAAAGAAATACTCGTATAGCAAGAAGACTCTGCACTTTCTGTTCGTGGACGTAAAGAATGCCTTCGACTGTGTTTTTGGAATGATGATCTAGTGGGCACTGATGTCCAAAGGTCTAGGCGCTTGCTCCACTATTCTGTGGTTCTGATCGCTTTGGCGCGCGGCTTTAACACTCTTTCCTACACGGACGCAGTACACTAGAGCACAGAGCATACCACTTAGTCCATTTCAGTTTAAGAGATTCAAATATGCAGCATCCATGGCTGACTATGTATTCTAACGATACAGCGCTGGCGGACGCGGACCAGGGCAGTTTGGTGCAACGTGTGAAAACGTGGACTGAGATGCTTGAGAGTGGTGGTTTTAAACTTAAGTAATACTTGGCCTTAAACTCTACAGATTCAACCTCCATAGACTCCATCTGGTCTAGGACATGGACCAGGTTAAGTACCTGGGATCTGTATTTCACACGTCACGTCACGCATTGCTACCTCATGGGCTAAGTGGCGGTTGAGGGCTGATGTCATTTGGAACCCTAAAATGCCAGTGAGGTTGAAGGGCCAGGTCTAATAAAGCATCATTAGGCATGTTACATTGCCATGCCAGTGGGGTGTAATCATACTTGAAGCAACACAAGCAGGAGCTGCGAATTACGGAATGAAAATGCTGGGGAGTTTATTTTATGGAGAATATTTTATGTATCAAATAAATCCTTAAATATCGAAATAAAATTTTGCCACTGCAATTAGGTAAAAATTGATTTAGGTGAAATTCACCCGTATATCTTAGGGTCTAGAGCAATTTTGCTGGCATAGCTCTCGCTCCGACTTCTTCCTAGTTTAGATTAAATTATGTAACAGTTTTTCTTAATTTGTTAAGCAGGTTATGTTTAAAATATGTGTAATATTTACTGAAATATTGTTATGTGGAATAAAAACGATTAATCTATTTATTTTGAATTATTTTATTAAAAATGCCTTTGTATATTATACTCAAATAATTTTTGGGATTGAATGGTTACTGAAAAATGTTATTGTCATATTCCCGGAAACAACCCTGTAATTTACTTGTACAGTATGTTTTGCCCTTTAATATTACTACAATAACTTGGTTATGATATATTATGATCACTTGTTGCCATACAAAATAACGTTATAAAAGTCCGCAGAATGCTAGTACGTATCAACACTCTTCAAAAATTACCACAATAATGCGGTAAGTTACTATTACAGGACAATAGAACTTTTTTTTAAACTGTAAGATCTTTCTTCTCAAATTGTAGCTTATTAGAAACATGTAGTTTGAAACTGATAGCTAAATACTATTTTAAAAAAAATTAGCTTTCATTTCATGTATCAATGATGTCAATAGTCCCACTGGTTGGAAAGTAATTCAACAAAAACAGTAAATAATTTTTCCTGTAAAATTTGCTTTTTGCGATTACCGACTTATTGCCCGGAGGGGTCGATGAGTAAACATACATACATACATATTGTCACGCCTTTATCCCCGAAAGGGTAGGCATACTATATGCCCACATTTCACCGTATGCATTTTTGTCCTACGTAACAGGTGGTGAGCCCATTGCCGTGTTGAAATGGACAGGTGCAGGCAGTGGTGACCTGCTGTTGAAAATTTTCAAGCCCCATAACATAAGGCCTTCAACCAGGCTTAACGACTGCCATTTTACTGGCAACCGATACCAACGGCTTAACGTGCCTTCCGAAGCACGGATTAAAATTTAATAAAATGTTAAATTTGGAAGACATTTTGAAACCGGAAATTTAAATTTAATAAAATGTTAAATTTGGAAGACATTTTGAACCCGTTGCCTTTTAGTGAGGTGGTAACAAAAAGGCTAAAAGGTCTTATGGCTAGACACTAATTAGCATATAATAATAATGATGATAATGATAATAATGAGTTCAGTGCATTTGAAACAGTAGAACGGTACTAAACCGAGACTATATCACTATACAGTCACGGTCTAGTATCGTAGTACTCAGCAGTTTAGGGTTTACTTACATAGAAAAGATACACATTACATTTTTATTATGTGTACAAGTGTATTTTATTCAAATTATTCAAATAATGTAATTCAAATAATTTGTTTATGTATAGTCATGAAAGAGATCAGGACAATTAAATAGCGTGTAATGTATAAGTATGAATTCTTTAAAAAAAAATCAAGCATCATAACCCGAGCGCCTGTCCCAGTTTCGTCTCGCATCAAGCTTTTCTAAGGTCTTTCACTCTCACAGGAAAATAGAACCAGAATCGCTGTTTTTAGCTGGCAAAATGTTAGTAGACTATCAAAAATGCAAGTGACTAACGGCCATTTGCGGTACGTGTTAGTAGAATTCTATCGGCCGACCGATATAAGTCTATTGGAGTACGATTGTGATAGTAGACTACGAAAAACTGTCAAAATTGTACCGGTGGCTTTCTATTTTAAGCGACAATATCGATTCTAATTCGACACGATTGAAATAGTAGACTCAGTCCTTTGAAATGTCACGAACGTGAAGGATTTCTTCATGTGGTTCAATTTTTTAAATAAACAATATCTTCTAACCAGTATCGGGGACACGTAATTATTTATGATATGTATAGGTCGCAATTTTTAAAATTGCCCGTTTGGGTTATTCACCATCTCGACACTGAGAGGCTGGACACATGTGTGATCAGTTGGTGAAACTCCAAAAAAATATATTTATTATTTCGTCATCTGGACACGCCAGGATTTTTACGCGAGTCCACAGAGTTAAACTTGAATTAAATACTTTAATGTCTTCGTCAACTAGATACACGTTCATATTTTACCCAAAATAATTACAAAGTACAGTCACGTAGATTAATTTTGAGTCGTAATCTCTGTATGTATCACCTAGAGAAAAATTTTGAATAACATAAAAAAATATTTTATTTCAATGAATATCCATCACGCCTTATCCCCGAAGGGGTGGCAGAGGCATATTATATGCCCACTTTTCACCGTGTGGATACCTGCCCCACGTAATAGGTGGTGAGCCCATTGCCGTGTTGAAATAGACAGACGCAGGTTGTGGCTACCTCCTGTTGAAATTTTTAAGCCGCCCATAAGGCCTTCAACCAGGCTTAACGACTGCCATTTTACTGGCAACCGGGACCAACAGCTTAACGTGCCTTCCGAAGCACGGAAACGCTCGCAAATGTAAATGCCACAAAGTGGTCACCCATCCGAGTACCAGCCATAGTGAAAGTTGCGTAACTCCGTGATCGTTTACAGAACACTGAGACCGCGGGGCCACGAGCGCTTTTTTATTTCAATATGCTATAATTTAATATTTATTAGTATTAGTGACATACCTTTAAAGAAACAACAATATATTTTGGTGAGTTACATTGTATTTCTTAAATGATTTTTATATGACTGTGTGTGTGACGATTTTTAGTTATTAGATATAGTTAGATTACAATTATGCATATCTTTATTCGTCATTTCTGTGGAACTCGAAGTGATAGTTTAAATTACTAGGTGTAGACCCCGGCTTTGCCCGTGACATTCTTCGAACACCCTCTAACCCATGCCATTTATTATTATGAAATACTTTCATACCAACCTTGATTCCCTACTTTCCCTAAAGGGTAGAGTTTTGGCAAATTCTGAAACATGTGTTTAGTTTTTTCAGAAGCAGGCATACATAAAAATTTGATATTATTAATAACTTTTAAAATGATTTTTTTCCATTGACACATAAGCAGGGTTATAGGTAATATTTTGCTAAACAGCTAAACACGTTTACCTGTAACCAGATATAGGTATACATACTTTCATGTTTCTAACTATGAAAATTACGAAGTTTGATATGACTGTTGATCACTTATTAATACCTTTTTTTAGTAAGTGCCTTCTTTACAGGGTATACTTTTATAATAAATCAAGTTTTTAGGTGTAAGGGTTTCGACTGGGCGTAGAAAAATAAGTCATTCACCTCATAATTTTATCAATATATTAGTTTTACCTCCCGGCTTTGCCCGTGGCTGACTTTCAACTTTCTTTACATCCCTCTGACCTATGCCTCTCATTAGTTTTCATAAATTTTGTTTTTTTTTAAATATGTCATATATCATAAATTCTGAAACATATGTTTGTTTGTTTTTAATCATAAGCAAAATTTAATCATAAGGTATACCAAATATGAGTAGTATGCTAGTTTTGAGAATGAAGGATTTCCAATATAAACTTACAACCTTTATTTCATCCCCATAAAACCTCGATAAATCTGTACATTTATTTGTAACCTAGAATAAACACCTGTTGCATTCTCCAGACTTCTAATTCATGCCAATAATAAGGTTTTACATATTTTCATAAATACTTTGCCTCCCCTAATTTACAACATTAAAAAATTTCAAAAATTTTAAAATTTCAGAATTTTTTATTTCTATTTGTTTATTAGAATCAGCTATACAAATTTTGATGTTAGTTGATAAAATTTGGTCATTTTCAAAGAAACTCTCATTGAAATATGAACCTCTATTTTACCTTCTTATAGGTAAAAGATTCAAAACCACGAAGCACGAATTAATTTGGTCGTAAACTTAAACACGAGCACATAATCTGATAATTCTAACTTTGAAAATCTCAAACTTCTATACAACTGCTTTTCCCTTATTTTACCCCATTTAGAGTGCCTACATTATAGTATAGCTTACCCTATAAATTTTAACAAGGGCTTCGGCTGGGTGTTGCTTGTAAAAGAATGAGTCACCCAGTAATTTAAATAATAAAGACTACCTTTTTTTACTTGAAATCCATTTATTTGAAATCAGGAAGAGATATGCGTAATTTCACATTTCTAACTTTGAACATAATAACCTTTATAATAACCTTTGAAATATTTTTCATGAACTCACCTCATTCTACTAACTATTTTTAACATGACTGTACCTTTTTTCCCAAAAATCTTAGGTATGTCCAGTTGACGATAACATAAAAGTAATTTAAGTTAAGTTTCACTAAATGGACACGCGTAAAAATTCTGGCGTGTCCAGGAGACGAAGTAATAAATAATATTATTTTGAGTTCACCAACTGTACACACGTGTGTCCAGCCTCTCGTGTCGAGATGGTGAATAACCCAGCCGTTTCTGTTGATTTATTCAGCCCAGGAATATTCCTAATTAAGTCATTCTGGCAAACCTGTTCGTAATAGGGAGACAACTCACAGTACTTTTTCAATTCCGAATTTTTATTACTTTAAATTTCTAATAAAAATATCATAAGTGTCTAGCACATAAGACCTTTTAGCCTTTTTGTTACCAACTAAAAAGTTCAATTTTTTTTCCAAATTTAACATCTAAAGTAGACACATTTTATTTTATTAAATTTATTCGGCCCTTTAAACCCACCCCAGTTCCGTGCTCGTTCCGTGCCCGTGCTCAGTTCCAGGCACGTTAAGCAACGGCTTACCAAATTACGGTCCCGGTTGCTAATAAAATGGCAGTCGTTAAGCCAAGTTGAAGACCTTATGGGCGGCTTAAAAAATTTCAACAACAGGGGCCCAATTCTCGATCATACGACTTAAAAGCGTGGACGTAAAATTACTGGTGAAACGTGTTTTGTCTCTTATTTGGCCGTTTCTTAATATGAAACAAATGACATTTCACCAGCATATTTTCGTTTACGCTTTCAAGTCGTATGACCGAGAATCGGGGCCGCTCTTGTGCCTGTCCATTTCAACACGGCAATGGGCTCACCACCTGTTACGTGGGACGAAAGTGCATACGGTGAAACGTGGGCGTTTAATATGCCTCTGCCTACCCCTTCGGATAAAGGCGTGGCAATATGTATGTATGTAAAAATATCATGATGTTTCTTTTTAGGGTTACGAACGTCCAAAGAATGTTCATAAGATCACTTTGTTGCCCGTCCACTCGTCTGTCTGTCTGTCTATCTGTCAACAACGCGTGAAGGTATCGATTTGAAATTAAAACTATATACTCTAGTATAGCAGTCCTTGCTGCTGTGAAAAAATCTAACTTCTAAGTGAACGTAAAAATAGTAACGCACGTTTAAAGCGCAATTATTTTTATGAAACCCTCGGTGGGCGACTCCAACTCGCACTTGTCGGATTTTTTTTGTTTACTTTACGACCCCATATTGTACAGCACCATCCGTCAACAACTAAAACTAATTGCTTTGCATGTTTTCCAAATCACCAAATAGAATTTATCGCAGTCCAAATCTTTTCGTGCGGAATCTATTTGCCGTTAAACTCTACAAATATTACCGTCATATCCTCAATAAAAAAAGTTTGTTTTTCTATCGGGCTTTATTTGAAAAATTCTTCCTTTTAGTATCTTCGTGTATGTATCAGGTGTTAACGAATTACTTAGAATTTGCGTTTAATACGGGTCATGTTACAAGCCCTGATGATATAATGTATTATAGTTGAGTAAGCAGCAATGCTGCGGTCAGGAGGGCGGAAGCCGTAGCAATGGCCGACCGGGTATTTCGCTCGAAACCGGAACACACTCTTGAAGTGCTTCCTTCAATTTACCTAGTTTATACCGCAACACCGTAACTTAGTTACGCAGTATTTATGGATGATGTTTTACAAAACTTTTCTCTTATTTAATTAGACTTAACGTTGCAACGGTCGAACACGATACGTGTGAAATCCAATTAAAAAAAATTATTAGCTACCTATCGAATTTTAAATCCCCAATGTAAAGAGAAGGGTGTTTGTCAGTGGTGTGTGTTTGTATGTGACCTTTGTAGCGCTTCATCATCATCCGAGCGTCTGTCCCAGTTGCGTCTCGCGACGCCCGGGGTCCGCTTTCCTACATTTTCTCCTCCACTTCGCACGGTCGTCGGCATCCCCTGTGGTGAGACCATTGGCACGCATGTCATCCCTTACGACGTCAAGCCAGCACTTCTTGGGTCTTCCCCTCTTACCGGGACCCGGCGGGGCTGACATGGCCAGACATTTGTTACCTACGTAGCCCGGCGGTTGCCGCAAGACGTGACCATACCAACGAAGGCGACACTCTTGCAACTTGTCTGCAATGTCACGGACGTGAAGGCTGCCGCGGATGCGAGAGTTCCTCACGCGGTCCATCCGCGTGACTCCACACATCCACCGCAGCATCTTCATTTCCGTGACACGCAGCTCCTGCTTGTGTCGCTCCAATATCGGCCACGTCTCACTGCCATGTAAAAGGACAGGTCTAATAATGGTTTTGTAGACCTGTCCCTTCAACCGGATCGGCATTTTAGGGTCACAAATGACACCGGTCATCTCCCGCCATTTGGCCCACGCGGCAGCAATTCGTGACTTGACATCGCAATCGATGTCACTGGACGTGTGAAAAACAGATCCCAAGTATTTAACCTGGTCCGTGCGCTCGACCAAATCACCGCCTATGCGGACGGATGTGGAATCTGTCGAGTTTAGTGCCAAGTACTCGGTCTTCGCCACATTTAGTTTCAGACCGCCGTTCTCAAGCGTCTCCTTCCACGCCTTTACACGTCGCACCAATCTGCCCCTGTCCGCGTCTGCCAGCGCAATATCGTCAGCATACATGAGCAACCATGGAGGCTGCTCATGCGGGTTTCTGATGCTGTCCGACAATTCGTCTAATATTACACTGAACAGAAGCGGACTAAGGACAGAACCCTGGTGTACCCCGACGGTGATGGGGAAGGGCTTTGTAGCGCTTATACAGAACCATCTAGTGGTGGTTCTTAGACGTGTTTTATCAAAACCGCATCTTAACTCTTTATAGTCTTTTTTAATTATTTATTAACAATTTTTTTTTTAGAAAGAACACCTTTATCTCTAGAAAGTACCCATTGTGAATCTCTGACATTAATGTATGACATTTTATAAAGGTTAGAAAGATTTAAAGTGAGAAAATTTATTTCCTCTGTGTCTATTAATCACTGCAAATAACAAAACATTTCCATTAATTTATGTTAAATACAATCCAAAAGTACACAGTTCAAAATATTCAAAACAGCTTACAAAATTTGTATTCACCAGTCATCTGTCAGTAATAACAATATAGAAAGCATCGATTATACCCGCATTTTCAATTATCCATAACAATAGGGACCAAAACCATTGTCAGATGCATGCTTCTCAGCTAAAGCGATTCACAATACCATGTTACACAACATAAAACATTATTTTTTACACAAACATGGGACAAAAAATGAAGATTATAACGTGTAACGTAAAAGCCATTAGCTATGACAAACAGGCTCGCGGATTATACACAAAATACCATGTTCTTTATTGTGTTTACTGCCAATTTATGGTAGATTTAATATTAGTAATCTAGTCGTATTAATTGACCGATGTGTTAGTGATTTATGATGCTTACATCTGTCTGCTAAAATTGTTTGTTAGATAGATTTAATATTGATCGTACCATTTCTTCTTCATCTTAAGTGTATTTCTCATTTGCTTTCAAACCTAACCTGAATTAGGAGCAGCAATCGTCTGGCTCCCAATTTTCGGCATCGTTGAGAGCGAATGCCGTTTGACCTCCCAATCCTGTATGGGCGCTTGCATCGTGACATCGTTCGATAGTCAGTCACTGTATGTGGTCGCTTAAGCCCCAAAGATCTTGGTGACCCTTACACCCGATTACTGGAGCAAAACGAACGAAGTGAACGTAGCTCCATTCCTCCCTGTATTCTGATTTTCACTTTGTCCTCGAACTCCTCCCAAAATTTTAAATTTTTTGATCGTATTGACCTATAATACGACATCTAGCCATAGATAGTTTGTAAAAAAAAAATTCAAAAATCTAACATACCAAAAAGGAGTAATCACCGAAAGTTCGCGTTCGTAAATGGTGACGGCAAAACGCTTCGCTCCATTTAGATTTAATGGGGAAGGCAAGTGCACCTAGTCGTAATTTTGTCATACTAATCCACCGATATGTTAGCGATTTATGACCCCTTACATCTGTCTGCTTAAATCGTTAATTTATCGTTAGATTTATTGTTTCAATATTGATCGTATCATACGATAACTGGTGCTAGAGAAATAGTTTAATTGGTAATTAAGAAAAGTTAATTAAATTCTACACGCACTTACCAGCCTGTATATTTATTCACCTGTAAGCTAATTAACTTTAATGGTAATTTCTCAGGCAATGTATCCAATTAATCCTCAGAGTAATTTCTAAGTGTCGAAGTGTACTTTTTGATACGAAAACATCAACAACCTAATAACAAAACTCTACTTTTGAGTACAGAGTCCGTTTTATCCCTAGGGCAGCTATGATTGCATACCATCATTGAACTATTATACATATGGCCATATCTATACATTTTTAGCGTGTAAAACTGTCTGTTTGTAATTATTAATTATCAGTTTTTCAGTAAGCATATGGATTTGTCTGTCTGTTTGTTCCGGGTAATTTCTGAGACAACTGGTTTGATTTTAATGGAACCTACACTGGCAGATAGCTAATGTTGTACGCAGGAACTTAAGTTATAATTATTCCAGTATTCTTAAGGAAACAGGTACCTACTACAAGAGCAAAACCGCGGTAGGCCCTCTAGTAAGAAATATAACACAAATAAGGACACTGTTTTAGAAACTTTAATAAATTACCACTTGTAAGGATTTAAAAGAGATAAAGTTACTCAATAAATTGAGGTAGCGATACTAATTAATCGTATAAAGAAGATAAGTAATAAATTAGCAGAAACTAAAAGTGACAAAATAAATGATTTGTAGTACGTTTTAGCATAGTTTTCAATCACGCCTTAGGGGATGCTATCTGTATGGTAGTATGGTGGTATATCCCCGAAGGGGATCCCAGAGGCATACTATATTTCTCATTTCACCATAAGCATATTCTATCCATATCCCACTTGACAGGTGGTGAGACCGTTGCATATTTGAAATGGACAGGCGCAGGTAGTGCCGAACTGCTGAACTGAACTGACGTCCATATACTACAAAAACCACTTTTTATTAGATGAACCTCATGTTTGTTTGTTCTGAAACCCGAGATTCGTTTCTTTGCTATTTTATATTATCCAATTCTCATCTTGTTTAGCATCACCGACCCATTGTATTGTATATAAAGGCAAGATCTTTCGTGCCCAAGTCAAGTTTAGCAGGTAACTGGTAATCAAACTTGAATGAAGTATTGGTGAATCTCCTCTAAGAATTATAGAGGTCAAGTGCATGCCGCTCTCATATTACACAACACACAACGTTTCTCAATACTCAAGAAACACTAGAGAGTAGTATTTTAAGGTTAAAAATAGCCTTAAGCATTTCTTTAGTATTGAGAAACGTTCTGTAATACGGCCCTTAGTTAACTTATTATATTTTATGGGTTAAAATATGGCGTGCTACAATACTTCACATTAACTAAATCATGTAAAATAACTAGGTAGTTGTTGTTTATGATTATGTAAAACATGATCTCCTTGCTAAGAAATGTGATTACATGTTACCATATGTAAAGTCAACCCTCTACATCTCGAAGGCAACATAAAATTTCAGTGGCGAAGTGTTGACTCAATAGTGTTATTTTCGGAATGGGTAGTAGCAAACATTATTTTTCAATTTCCTTCTTGCGTATATTTTTTCCTAACTTAATACACTCTGAGACAGACTCTTGGGAAACAACCAATTTTTAAAACTTAGACGTTAGACGTAAGTTTCAAAACAGAAAAATGCGGAACCGAACAAAGTTATTATCTCTGGGGTAAAACCTATACCTAACATAGGGAGTCCATTGGCTGACATGATATTGACGATAATGATATATTTTATTAAAATGACAAACATATAGTCACGCAAATGTATGTGTACATACATACATACATTTTCAATGAAAAGATAGTCAGTTGCATACTATACGCCTCCATTTAACAAGCTGTATTTAGTTCCACATAATAAGGCTGTGAGCTAAATTGCAGTGTTGAAACGGATAGTAGCTGGTTGTGGCTACCTGATGTTGAAAACTATCAAGCTGCCAGTACGACTTTTAACTTGGTTTATCGTAGTCCACAGCTAGCTTGGTACGCAACATAACTTTACCAAATTTTCCGGTGCAAATATGTCACTCTAACTAAGCTACACATCTAAATGAGTGATTGCTCAATTCAATGTAGATAAATTACACGCAGAAGAACAACTGTGTTCAGTTCATAAGTTAGCCCCGGTAAAAAATATTTTTTTACTTGCAAATTAGGCCCTCAACACACTTTTAAACTACTGCTATGCATATTATAAAAAAAATGTTATTACCGGGACTATAATCAGTTCCAATACCTTTTGAAACTTCAGACAACAAAAGATATAAAAATTAAGCGTGTATAGTCTCAGTATTAACAAAAATATTTAACTTCAACGTTAGTAATTACTAAATTTGTTAGACACAGGTAAATCATTTGGTAAATGAAATAATTTAATTTTCAGCTTTGTTAAACAAATACACTTATATTGTACTGAATATTAATTGTAATTTAATTCATAGTCTGCATATTAATGATGAGCGTTTACATTGTTCATATTATATTTACGGAATAAGTTAATAAGAGCCATTTTATTTTTAGTTACAAAATAAGTAGAATTGTTTCAACCTTGTATAAATATTACTTACGTAATGATACAATATTAATAAATATCAACTACAATTAACTTAATATTAACATTAAATATAACCTTAAAACTATGATACATAACTAAAATATATTATTAAAAGAGGTCCCTTTAGGCAAGGTTCCGAAGATACTGGCAGCGTTCCCCCTTTGAATAGCTAGACTAATTCTTTGACCGAGTTAGCTGCCAGCTCTTCGGTCTCCTGTGATGTCGACTAACCTTTTCGCAATTAATTAATTGCATGATTAATTGCGTTATGTTTAATTTTTATTTTTAATATATATTTCATTGATGAACATTTTTTTTTTTCCAAGTTATATACAAAAGCCCTCGTGGCTCCGCTAAGTCAGTGTTCTGTAGACGGTCACTGCGTTAATCAACTTTCACTATAGCAGTCCTTGGATGGGTGAACACTTTGTCGCATTTACATTTGCCAGGGTTTTCGTGCTTCGGAAGATACGTTAAGCCGTTAATTCCGGGTGTTGCGCGGTCCGTTACTTAGAGGTGTCAATGTAACGTGTTACGCCGATGATACTCTCGTTACGGCGCGAGGAGCAACACACCGAGATGCAGCTCTAAGGGTTACGGCAGGTGTTGCTCAAGTCGTGGGTCGAATACGGCGATTGGGTCTGGAGGTGGCCCTTCACAAATCCGAGGCTCTATGCTTTTACGGACCTCGGAAAGGGCTGCCTACGGGATCCAGCATACAAGTAGGGGGCATTAGCATCGGCATCGAGCCCTCGATGAAGTACCTTGGGCTCGTACTCGATAGCCGATGGAACTTCGGACACCATTTCCGAAGTTTGGTCCCTAAACTGAGGGGGGCGGCGGCCTCGGTGTCGCGACTGCTGCCCAATATAAGGGGACCCAACGCTCCCTGCATAAGACTTTACCTCGGGATCGTGCGGAGCATCGGCATGTCTCCTAGCCGGGACCCCTCCATGGGACCTGGAAGCGAGGGCCCTTGCGTCGTTGTACCAATGGCGCAAGGAGGCGCTGGAGCGGAGCTACAGGCCTGTGCCCCGAGAAATCGAGGCTCAGCGATCCCTGCTCCACCAGGAGCTCTTGGAGACATGGAAGGTGCGACTTGAGCAACCTAAGTGGGGACATACCACAATTGAGGCGGTGAAGCCGGAGGAGTGGCTGAAGAGGCAACACGGCAGCCTTACCTCCCGGATATCACAGATACTTACCGAGCACGGGTGCTTCGGTTAGTTTCTTTGGCGTATTCACCGGGAGGTAACACCAGAGTGCCAGCACTGTACGGACTGCAGCGAGGATACGGCGCTGCATACACTAGCGGAGTGTTCAGCGTGGGAGCTGCAGCGCCGGGACCTCGTTGCGGGTCTGGGCGTGAACATTCTCACGCTGAAGACCATGGTGTGAGCAAAAATCTCCAGCGGGAGCAAGAGGGACGCCGCTGCGTCATTTTGCGAGCAAATCATGCTCGCAAAAGAGGCGGCGGAGAGAGAGCGAGACAGAACTCTTCCCCCGAGTTCCGCAGTCTGCGGCGAGGGTGCCGCAGACTTCGCCCAAGACTACCGGCCTGCGTAACCGGGGGCTTGAGTAGGGCGGGTGGGCTCCTCGCCGTTCTCACAGAAGCAGGCAATGGAAAGTGGTGCAGCGTGAGGGTTACACGCACGCCCTTCACCCTCTCAATAGTGGTATAACATCCACACCCCCCAAAGAAGCGAGATAACACTCGAACCCCCCAAAGAGGCAGGATAACACCCGAACTCCCCCTGAACGAGCCTGCGGTAGCGGACAAAGTCTGTCAGGAGCCCTGGGGCTATCCTTCCGAGGGCTCACCCGGGACTCCTGGCTATGATGAAGGGAAACGTGTGGTTTTAGTCGGTAGGAGTCCGGCGTAGCATCCATGAGGATTTCCACACGAAAAAAATAAAAAAGCCGTTTTTCCCGGTTGCCAGTAAAATGGCAGTCGTTAAGCCCAGTTGAAGGCCTTATGGACGGCTTAAAAATTTCAACAGTAGGTCGCCGCAGCCAGCGCCTGGCCATTTAAACATGGCAATAGGCTTACCACCTGTTACGTGGGATAAAATGCATACGGTGTAATGAGGGCGTACAGTATGCCTCTGCCTACCCCTTCGAGGAAAAAACGTGACAATATGAAATGTGGACGTGTAGTATGCCTCTACCTACCCCTTCGGGGATAAAGGCGTGACAAAATGTACGATGTAATATGTATGTATGTATAACATTGTTTCGTGAGATTCCGTTAGCAACTTCAGCTTAACTATTGATCGATGGCGATAAAGCCACCAAATTGTATCACACAATAAAAACAAAATCTGTTAAACTATACTTTTGAGCAACAGTACATGCATAAGTAAATCTACCACTACTCTACCTTCATATTCCAGAACATAGTAATAACATAAACATTATTTTATGTTTATATTATAAAATAAACATAAACAACTAAAAATAAACATAGTAATCACATTATTCTTAAGTATCGCATTAAAATTTCTTGCGACGATAATAATATTTGCGATACGGAAAGAATTCTGATCCTCCATTGAGAGTATCACAACGTTCTTTGTGATCTAAATACAGTACACAATCAATACTTTCTTAGTTCATGATCGATGTACAGATAAATGAAAGTCGGATAGACATATTCCGAGAAATACTTTTATCAACATGTTTACGGAATAACTGGCAACCAATGACCCACTCCAACGTTCGCTAACCGTTCGCGCTGCCAGAGCAGCGCATTTTTGTAATTAACCTATGACCTAATTAACTAAAATCGTGATATCTTGGAAACTATAATATCTAGACAAAAATTTAAACTACTGAAAAATCGTAAAATATATAAAGATAAAACTTATAGCTATAATAATTTGGCCTACATCGTAGTGTATAATACTTACATTGTTTTGAATTAAAGTTCTATCCAAGTTATATTTCTTTGATACATAAACTTCTTTGATTTGTATTTTCTTTTTACACGGGTATCTTCTTTTTTTTCTCATGAAGATACCCGGTCTTTTGGCAGGCTTACATAGGGACATATTGGTCCAACACGCAGAGGCCCTTTGAGAATTTTAATCTAATAGGAAATGGGACCCCCACTACAGGCAATCCACGCCCGCCTTATGTAGAAGAACAGTAATGGATCACCTCCAATGGGAGTTAAACTATTGTGAAATGTGCTAACTATGAAATGGGCTATTGGGTTGGGTGTTAAATGGATTGGGTGATTTAAGCTATTGATGAAAACGGCGTCTGCCTTTTTAATATATTATTATCAAAATAGTGGCAGACGGTGACTTGCCAACTCACTAGATGGGCCCCCTATACAATCGCCATAGGCAAAATAAGCCTGTAAGGCGACAGAGGGCAACACCGGTGTGAGCGGCTTGGGGTGTCGAGCGGTGCGGCGCCTGTCGAGCGGGCTTCCCCGTAGTTATGCCCTTGAAAATGACACTTCCACCCCCGAACATATAGCTCTGGCTCCCTCCCTCTGACTGGCCAATTAAGGCAAGCCAGAGTTGAGATTTGCTGCACTCCCGGGAGTAGCACTCTCACTGCTCTCCCGTTAGGCCATTAAATCCTAACTGGTGCAGAAGGGCAATAAAACTCTGAGGAATCGGGACCGATGTGTAGCCACACACATTCAGCTCGCCACAAGCTGCCCTGCGGATGTGAGCTTTTCAAAAACTTTCTGATACATTTTTTTGTTGATATCAGAAAGTGGATGACTCAAAAAGCGAATCTAACTAGGGCATAGCATTAGTAATTTATTTATTTGTGGAACATTGATACGACTTGTTTTGTTGTACTATTTGTAATATATGTAAATTAGAGCTAATTTATTTAAATGAATTGGATTGAGAATCTAATAATGAAGCACATGATTTTACACACAGGCTTAAAATCCTGCAATTTAACCGCCTAGATTAGACTTGACTTCTAGAGTATTTTTTTTTTACAGCCGCTCTACTCTACTCACCGCTTTTTTTAAATCTTCTACTTGGCTTAACAAATTCAATGTTACTGGCAACCGAGAGCAACCAGCAGACACTCATCTTAGGACCAGCTATAACGTAAGATTCATGACGCATAAATCGTCTACAGTACGCTGATTCTCGGTATTTCGATTCTAAAATAATGCATCGATTGAGCTCTGCGATACCGCTCTGTAGTATATGCAGTAAAACTACCCGAGAAGTAATGTATCTTTGTCCCCAGGACTCTTAATGCTGTATGTAGATCGCACGTGACTGTAATTTGCCGAGAGGGTCAACTCGACGAAATTATGACAAATAAACCTCAATTGTATCAATCCAGTTCTCATTATGAGTCATGCCGATTTAAAGCATTATTCTTACATTAACAATTTATCTTGTCCTGACTGATTGACGGACTAACTGATTCATTCAAACAGTTCAAACTGCTGCTGCGCTGTACGAATTTGACTACAATTTTACAAATAGAAAGGGTTTTGAATTCTCTCTATGATATAGTAAGAGGTAAGAGGTGCAACGCGGGTTCGCAGTTTGTTATTTATAAACCCCAGGGTCACTGCTGTTCTTATTGTAATTATTTCTCGGACTACTGAAAATTTTAATTGGTATTACATTTAAATAATATCAAGAGGTTCTTTTTCGATAATTTTCTTTTAAAAAAATGCCGCATTTTGGAATAAATGGCACAAAAGGAGCCATTTTATTACAAATGAATAAGTTTCACTAAGCCATTTTAAAATCACTACATATTATAAAACAAAGTTGTTTTTCAATGTCTGTCCCTATGTATGCTTAGATCTTTAACGCAACGAATTTCGATGCAGTTTTTTTAAATAAATAGAGTTATCCATAGGGAAGGTTTTTATGTATAATTTGTTAAGTTTTTGTATACATTAACTTAATTATAACGATATATGTTGGGGGTGTCGGAAAAAATAAGCTGTCTGGCAGCTTTTAACGAAAACGCTGTCTAAACCCTGTGAGATATAACAAAATAATGTATGGTGGAATTGGGTATCTAATATAGGTCTACAAAAAAGTCGATGGTATATATCTATCTCTTAAGGATAACATAATATATCCATATAATACTTAAAAAAAACAGCTATTATAGAGCGGTAATTTGAAGGCTATTTACACAAATACATGATTAATCCTTATCATTTTTAATATGTTAGTTAGCTTCAGAATTTTATGAAGATTATTTTATCCCTTACACCTTGCAAATTAAACGAATATCTTAGGAGATATGGCAATATCAAAAAATGCGCAAAGAAATTAATTTCGTGTTACCATAATTCGACCGGGCCGTGCGGGCGCGGGCGTAGGTACTTTAGAGCGGAGAATTAATCAAGTAATTTAGAAAATGTTTATTTATTGTGAAATTAATAAACGAGGGGATTAAATGGGTGCCACGGTGTTCGAAGTATGTCACGGGCGAAGCCGGGCGAGTCAGCTAGTTAATTATAACTCATAAGAATCGCTAGAATTCAGCTAACATTAAAAAATGTTATTATCTCCAGAAGTCTTTTCACATCACACATCACATCACATCAAATATTAATTTTCATTTTATATAAACTTTTCAACTGTGATTCTTGAATCAAATCATTAAACACCGATGGATGTTATAAATCATAAATTATTGAATTAGCAGTGACATTTTAACAGTTATGTTAACAACCCTTACGAATGTATGGAGAGGCACCGTGCGTAATAATGCCCCAAGTTATAGCTGTATTGTGGAAGTTTTGGCATACAGATTACGGCTCATCGACTTTAGTTAGAGGGGCCATCAGGAACGGTTATAAATTTAGACGGTGACGGATTCAATGGCCCATTTAAGCATTTTAAAATATAGTTGGAAAGAGATTCAGAAGTTTGGCCGCTTCTCCAATATTTAATATCAGGTGTATAGGTTTTTGAATAATAGTACCTACTTACCCTGAATCTGAAAGTAGCTGAAAGATAGATAACTTTTCAACTCTAGATGGTTAGAAATATGGAAACACATTGAAACAATTGGCGTTCCCCAGTACCGTCACTTAAATATTCAGTTGTATACAGTTAGTAATATAAAATATCATAATTTAAGAGCTCCATTTATTCAGCAACATTGTTTACTTGCGATGGTTGAAAAGAACGCAAACAAAAATAAACGAACAGAACAAAGTCCAAGACGTCTATTGAAAAAGCGTTTTAAAAAGGGCAACATTTTCTTTTAAGAAAAGAGGGTACGATAAACAAGCATTTATGACGAGTCTAGTTCTTAGAGATTCAGACGTATAAAAAGGTAAGGCGGAGTAAGAAGATAACAAGCGATGCTGGCCTTTAGACAATAGAGAGAAGTGTACGCCGATTTCTTTGAACGAGATGCTCGCTACTTTGTTGACACTTCAGCACTGAGTTTTTAAACTTAGTTCGTGAATATTAATCTGATGATTTATACATATTATATTTTACGTAGTTAGTTATGAGCGTTATCAAATCCACACCGAGTTATTGGCAGAATTTCAAGGGAAAAATAAAAACGAACAAGTGTAAGTAATACTTACCTACTGAGGATTCCTAACAAATTTGTAAAAAACTTTATTAAAAGTTTACGTGAAAGTTAGCACACTAATTGCTTTACCAATTTATCTATATATGAATGAAATATTCGAGATTGTCATTAGTATTTAGTTCCTATACTAATTTTAAAAATATCATCATGGCAAACGACGTAACAAAGAACTAAACATACTAAAAATACACAAAGAATATTCTAGGAGCCACATCTATTACTATAGTACTAGGGGCACCCTTTCTGTGTTCCAGAGGGTGCCCCCCTTAGCGCATGCCCGTACCGGCCGCTCTCTACCTCCTGTGCTTTCAGAGGGACGCTCGAGAGCGGTGGAGGTGCGTGCTAGATTCTTCAGCTCCTTAGGGAGCTCCGGGTGGTCGCTTTTCCGGCGGCCCCGAGACGGACCCCTCCACTCTGGGGTGCCCCTTGCCGGCTCGCAGTGATTTAACCTCAGGCCTACCCTGCGAGCCGGTTTTAAAGTGAGGCGGAACACTGCGGGGTTTAGTGGGTAGGACGGCCCCTCTCTCACAGGCCGGGAGCCTCATACACCGTCCCTGTTGCCCCCGCAGCAGGGATGACGGTGCGTAAAGGCAATCACAACGAAAAAAAAAAATCCTGTAGTATGTGACGTTCGTAAATTCTATTATGTGAAATGTTGCTCCTAGAATGTTAAAAATAACACACATTAAATTACCTTTACTGTGAAGTTTTGTATAACAATTTATCTATTGTAGGTATATTTTTAGAAGAAAAATATTCTTAAAATATACCTGTAGCTTCATATACAAACATGAACAACGACACTATTCACGAATTCAGCGGAGTTGTGAGCAATTCGCTGTGTGGGTTTTCTCCGCGGAATATAAAACAGCCTATTTCTTGAACAGCTGGCTACAAGAGGAATTTTGTGTCCGCCATATCATTCAATGTACAAAGCAGTTTTTTCCAGTGATAACTATTGTTTTCGTTGTAAATATATGTGTAGTCCGCTTCAGAAATAAATTAACCTAATCAAAATAATTTATTAGCGACATTGTTCTTTTATATGTCAAACTATTTAAGGACATTGTATATTCGAATCGAAAATCGAAAGCTACTCTCGTTTCGACCGTACGATTACTTAGTAAAAAACGAGAATGAAAAACGAAAACGAGATAAATACCATTCAATATTAACTAAAAAGGTACTTATTCTCAAAAAAGATAATATGTAATTAAAATCATAGAAATTTTTCCATCGAAGTTTGTTCTCACAATGTTTTAAGAGATGTGTTCTATATTACTCACTATTTCAACCAATTCCCATGAACGTTCCAACCTAGTCGAAATATCAGATACCAAAAAGTATGATATTACCACATTAATTAAAGAAATATGTTACAAAAATATGGGCAAAACAAAACAAAATGTAAGACCATTTCATAAAAAAATTATTGGCAACTGCCTGCAAATATATAGATTCAGATACAACCAAATTCAAATAAATAGGTATTTTTAAAATGGAAAAGCTTCTTCTGATTAGACAACTGAATTAAAAATATGCTTATCGGGAATTTCTCATGATAGACCCTCTTTTCTCTTCTTTCATTTTACGTGTGGAACCCCCTGTTGTCTTTACACACCGGGGTCTTACACTCCATACTTTAATATAAATTATGTTCAATTTATTGGTCTATATATAAAACTAAAAGTTCAGAATACTTTCCTCTTTCGGAATATAATATTTCAAAGCTTTATTATTAATAACCCTTTAAATATTCATAACAAAGAACGCGTTGTCGAAGTTATTGTATATTTTTGTCTAAAAGAATTTTTTGGGAGAGCACGTTAAATTACTACCAATTTGCGTCGTGAGGCATTGTAAGAAGCATTGTGATAAGGGTAATAACACATCTTTCGATCTTATTGGAAATTTAATTCATTGTGATTCAAATTTTCAAGTTCTCGTTTTTAGTGAATCTTTTACTTAAATAAAGTGTACTAATAAAATTTTAAGTCTTCAAATATCATGGCAGACCTAACATATCAATTAACCAATGTTTTCAGTGACAGTAACCTTTGGTACCTTTTGGAAATATAACCACGTACACGCAGTCAGCCTATATATATATATTTAAATATATATATATTTATAATAAAGAATTTATTAAGTGTAAAAAACTGGATATAAATTTCCAAATTCTATAAAGGTATTGTTACAAAAAGTTATAAAATATAATTGAAGTGAAATAAATGTTGACTCATCAAATATGTACTTGCTTAAAAACTGTTATTATTACATTCTACGTTATTTTACAACAACCACGCCTAGAAGTCGTTGTTACAACTACGAAGCAAATAAATCAATCGCAGCAAACATCAATCACGTCTGAATAAATGACATAGTGCCTGACAAATTCCCAAGAACCACTATAAATAGCACACTATAGAAAGTAAACAACTAAGTATACTCGTTATAGGAAAATAAAATATTTAGTAAAACTCACATTAATTTGCGTAAGAGGTATCACTCAAGTGGAATTCACCCGCATCACTGTCAAGCAACGCCCCCGACTGTTATTTACATTACCGGAAAAAGTTGTCCAAGTTGGAACCAAATTTTATTCAATTTTGACAAGATTTTGGGGTTTTTGTACATTTATTCTATACTAGCATTTGCCCGCGGCTACGCTCGCGTGGTTTTTTGTATGGGACTAACATTAAGTTCAATACTTGTATAAAAATGTACATTTATACTTATTTATATTAATGGACGATTTTAAAAGTTACTGTTCCACGTCGCGTTCGACTTAGCTCCTGCGTTTCGATAGTGGTGAGGCGGAACAATGTGGTGGTTTAATAGTTAGTACATTCTCCGGGACTAAGAGTTCTCCACAAAGCCGCTCTGCTGCTCCCTGAAGCAATTCAGTCGTCACCATCATTCGAGCGTCTGTTGCAGTTGCATCTCGCGTCGCCCGGGGTCCGCATTCCTACTTTTTGTCCTCCACTTCACACGGTCGTCGGCATCCCCTGTAGTGAGACCATTGTCACGCATGTCATCCTTTACGACGTCAAGCCAGCACTTCTTGGGTCTTCCACTCTCACCGGGGCCCATCGGGACTGACATAGCCATTCGTAAAAGAAGCACGTTACGGTAGTAAAACCTGGGCATATCAGCAGATGCATGAAAGGAAATTGAATGCTGTATATATGAGATCACTTCGAAAATTGTGCAGCGTAACTTTAGCCGACCGAATACACAGCGAAGTGATACGCAATATGGCAGGTTTGTATGAAAATGTCAGCGTTAATATAGTAAAGTGCGTGCTCCGTTGGTTTGGACATTTCCACTGAATGAGTGAGGAATTATTGACGAAAAATATATATTGTGCGAAAGTAAAGGATAGAAGGAGTAAGGGTAGGCCGAGACTTACATATGAAGCTATATATAAGTGACCAGATTGAGCAAACTTTGAAAAAAGCGGAAAAATCAAAAGTATTTGGATACCCAGACTGAATCTGCATGAAGTGAAAGAAGTATGCAAGGATTGAAGCCTGGCGACGTGTCCTCTCTGACTACCTCGTCGGAGATACAGCGTGAAGATAGTTAATTATATAGTTTTTTTATCAATCACGCTTTTATTCCCAAAGAGCTAGGCAGAGGCATCTATACGCCCGCATTCCATTGTATGCATTTTTATCCCACGCAACAGGTTGTAAGCCCATAGCCGTGTTGAAATAGACGCAGGCTGTGGCTACCTGCTGTTGAAATTTTTCAAAGGCCTTCAACTTACTACTTCGCTACCATAATATGTTACTGGCAACCGGGACCTTTGGCGTAACATGCCTTTCGAAGCACGGTAGCCTTTATAAATAGAAATACCACAAAGTTGTCACCCATTTATAACTAAACCAGCCATGGCAAAAGTTGCTTAACGCAGTGATAGTTACGATGTTTAAACCAAACTCCAAAATAAATTTAAAACAGTTCCGTTTCTGTGCAATCTATTATAATACATACAATCATGATTGTTTATTCAAGGGGTATAAACCATAAGACAGTAACTATAATTTTAAATCTGTTGTACAGGTAGAGCCGTATGCTTATTTGCCAAGTGGGACAAAAAATTGTATGTATAATTTTAAACAGTATCTATCCGCTGCGTTTAATTCCTTTGGTTTATAGAACATTATACATTAGTAGCAATTGCCTCTGGCTTACCGACCTCTTGAGCTTTCCTTGGCACCTCTACCAGTTAGCAGGTGCTGCTGAAGCCGGCTTGAACAAAGTAAATGTGCCTTATGTGCAAATATATCACAGAAGTTGTAGTTAGAAACTGCGAATTTCGCAGTCGTCACCCTTCCAAAAGTTTACCATGCTTAGATAATATAAGTCACTGATCTTTTACCCATTATTGCCAGAAACTTGTAAAAATGTAAAAAGAAAATGTGTTTCACTTTCTCTCAAAATGGTCACTGCCTTAAAGTTGATACCTTTATTTATCGAAATCATCGGTGCGTAACTGACCCATTTAAAAGTAGACTGCACCTTGTGTGTTTTCCATCTCTGATCCTTTACCTATTAGAGACTGTACTGAGAAAATTGTTTGCTGACGTGATGCACCTACTTTTAAAATGGTTACCAATCCAAAATTAGACCGCACTTAGATAACTTAACTTTACTCATAGTGTACTCATCAGTGAAGACAACTCGATACGATTATGTGCATTACTGAAAATCAGTGGGCATGTGAAAAATGCTGTCCTAATTAAAACCTAACGAAAAACCAAAATACTTTGACCTGTCCTAAATATAGCTCGTCTAGTAAGATGTAGTTCAAGCTGTATTATCACTTCTGCTGAACCGATTTTGATCAAATATAGCGCAGTATTTAAGCTGAAAAATTAAACACAATATTCTTTTAGCAGAGTTGTAATCAACTGTCTAGATTTTGCTCAAACCCCGAACAAACAAACAAACAGACACGAAAAAAATAAATCACAGTTTCAGACTCAGAATCCCTTAAATAGTCGATTACAATATTTTTTTATTTTTTTTTATTGTACGTCACAGCCAATTTTACAATTTTATAATAGTATAGATAGATGACATTTATAAAACCTAACCATACCTACTTGAATAAGGCTATCGTAAATAGATTATAATTTGCGATACGTAGGTAAATAGAATCTCTACTAGAAGTCTATATTACCAGAAAAAGTTGTACAATTTGCAACAAATTTATTTATTTTGGACAAGATGTTGGGGTTTTTGCACATTTATTCTATATGACATTTATAAAACATAACCATACCTACTTGAATAAAGCTATCGTAAATAGATTATAATTTGCGATACGTAGGTAAATAGTTCTATGGACAAAATTACCTGAAAATAAAAAGATAAGAGATTTTATGAGGAGTCGGAAATGTCCTTCAATCTTATATAGTACCTTTTGAACGGTAGATATAGTTGTGAAGGAAATTGAATCTTTGGGTCAATACACAGAGAAATTTTGCTTGGTGTTATTAATAGGGTAATAAAATTGCTACTGTTCTTTATAGAATATAGGGGCACAAATAAAGTGGAATATCGACAAATGGTAAAAAATCTCACAGTATTGCTTACACGATAAAGTCATAATTTAATAAATAATAAAAATAAACATCCATCACGCCTTATTACCGAAGGGGTGGCAGAGGCATATTATATGCCCACTTTTCACCGTGTGGATTCCTGTCCCACGTAATAGGTGGTGAGCTCATTGTCGTGTTGAAGTAGACAGACGCAGGTTGTGGCTACCTGCTGTTGAAATTTTCAAGCCGCCCAAAGCCAATTTTCAAACAGGCTTAACGACTGCCATTTTACTGGCAACCGAGACCAACGGCTTAACGTGCCTTCCGAAGCACGGAAACGCTCGCAAATTTTAATGTAAATGCCACAAAGTGGTCACCCATCCGAGGACTAGCCATAGTGAAAGTTGCGTAACTCAGTGATGGTTTACAGTACACTGAGACCGCGGGGCCACGAGCGCTTCATATTTTAATAGACTAACAATTGCTATTACAATGGGTTATTTTTATCCATACCTACATTTACGTCCATACTAGATATAAACTACAATGTTTATAATTTGTGAAAAACATTCATGATTATAAAGAAAATTAGGATAGCCTTTACTTCCAGCAAGAAACTGCAAATGGCTGATTTGATTGTTCGAGTGATTGATAATAATATAATTATAACATTCTAGGCAAAAATCGTAGCTGTATTATTTACATAACGTTCACAAGAGAACACCCATAAAATGCCGACTCCAAAACGGTTTTGGAAACCGTTGTATTACCAACTTACCGTTCTTTGATTCGATACAAAATTAGTTGAGGTATGAAGTATAACCAAATTTTAAATACTTTTTACAATTAATATTGATAAGCTTTTTAAATTGAGCTTTAAAAAAATATTGGGACGCGCTATTAATTTGATGTGTCACACAATCACTAGCCATTTATTTAAGTGGTATAAGTGAACAATGATCTTGAATTGTTATTGAGTAGTGCAAATTCAACCATAACTACTTACCAAGTACCTAATGAAACTAATGCCAACATAGTTATAGCTTCATATAACATAAAATGAATTATGGAAAGAGACTAAAGTATTCATAATAATAATTGTTTTACTACGAAATCCCTCCACAATCTATCAATTTATGGGTAAGTAGTAGGCCAACCAACCTTTAGAATAGTTACATTTTCTGTCGGAGCTAAAGTGAACTTAGTAGATTTTAGAAATTTTAGCGTTGACCGCACTGTAAAATAATTGTGACTAATATTAATTAAAATTTATTTAATTTTCTTATCCTAGTAGGTAAGTTTCACAAAATAAGCAATTTTTTTGAAAACATACAAACATACTTATTGTCACGCCTGTCTCCCGTCGGGGTATGCAGAGACTATAGCTATGGCTTTCCACTTGCTACGATCCTGTCATACAACTTTCATAAGTGTTTTCATACACACACGCCGGTTAAGGGTACTTTAGATCTAATTTTTTTCCAAAAATGTTAGAATGAAATCATTATAATGTTTAACCGCCACCACAGAGAAGAGTCCTATTACGATTTTTTACTGTGTTTAAAAGGTAAAAAGAAGTTCACAAAAATACTGTTATTACCTGATTCGTTCATCGAGGCTTACGCGCTTTGATTGGAAACGAAACATCTGTCATATCATAGAGAATACAATATTTATTGCTATTAGATGGAGATCGGTAGTAGATTATTATGTACATGCGATATAGTAAGATGCTGCAATTATTACCGATAACCTGTTCTTCTAGTTAGAGAGGAAACTTTACTTTCTCTCAATACCCTATATCCGATACTTAAAAGCGGTTTAAATCCTGTAAAAAAATATAATCGATAGCTTACAATTCTCGACTTTAGCTAGCATTAGGACCCAAACGTTTGTTTTAACATTATGTTATTTTTTTGGAGCGATTACTAATTCATACTTTCCAATTAACCGATAACTAAAAAAATATTTGGGCCTAAGGACTTAGGTGGCATAGCCTAACCTGTCTTAAGTCCAAGCGAAGTGTTCGCGTAGGTCAACTGCGGACTTTTTTCATCAAACTTACTTCTCAATTTCAAAGACAAAATTCAAAATAAAGTATTCTTTATCAAAAACAGCTATGTCCTATATTGACAGATAGGTACACTTTTATATAGGTAGCACGCCTACAATACAGGTAGTTAACGAAAGTGTTTTATCCAGCAATAGCTTTTGACGACCTTCGGTAAAATACGTTAAAAAGCGTTTAGATATTACGTACGCCACACAGGTGTCATGGCGTGGATAGAATACGAATGACGAACGAGAATATATCTGAAATGTGTCACGCCAAGCGCCCGTATAATACCGGGACACGCTCATATTGAATTCCCCACCAATTGATACTTCGTCACCTCCAGGAACGCAGGAAGTGGTGGCAGGATGTATTCTCTAAGATATTGTCGCACTAAGCATATATTTCACGTTTTGTTATATCATATACATAATAAGATACGAGACAGGAAAGCACAATGAAGTTTCTTTGAGTTTCAGTGTAGCTTTGTGACTTGTCGAAATTGAATTTGTTTAACTGTAACGAGTATTTTTTAGTATTTTTTAATGATTGGAGATTTTTAAGGTTGCTATCTAGGACTTCTACCGACTATCACCAGGAATCCTGAATGAGCATTTGTAAGGATAACCCCAGTGCTCCTAACAGACTAATGGCCAGTTTCAATATTCTATCTTCAGTTAAACATAGATCGCTACCACAGATAAACGGTAGATTTTTAACTTTTGTGACAGATATTTCAATGTCGTAGGTAAATATTTCTATCTATCGTTGGTTATTGAAACAGAAATTTTCGTCGATAGGTACCGATGGTTACTATTTTGACTTTATTTTAGACAATAGTAAAAGATAGACAGGTTATTGAAACTGGCCGTAACTAGGTCTGCCACACCTCCTCAGGTGGGTTCGTTTGCAATCTCGCTTCTTCAGTATACAAGTATCAAAAGCAATATAACGTTGTACCTACTCTGTTTTTAATACTTTTTCAATAGAGTGCGCTATGTAATTAATTATTGTCGAAAATAAAGAATATAAACTTTTTTCGCGTTCCAGGTTTACAATTTTCACGAGTTAATGGGCATACAAAAATAGAAACCCTTTTACGAATGAATAATGTTATATAATTAACTAATATCTGTCTTTTTCCACAAAATTACCCTGGGCAAATAGAGGACAAGACTGTATTAGGTACTAAAACATTTACTATCTGAATTTTACTTTTATTAGTTGCTATAACATCGTACCGAACGAAACAATTTACATTGAAACCGGTGTAATTTTCTACACTTCACCGCAATTTCAATTAAGTCAACCGCACCTTTAAACAAAAGCTTGTAAAAACCGTTTTGTCCAATATTTAATTCAAAGATTCCTAAATTAATTCTTAAAAATAATTACGGAATATTTTCCTTTTTTTGATTGATGAACCTGAATGCGAGTTTATTGATGGTAAAGGTAAGCTATTTTGAAGTAATCTTAGTTATTAATGATCATATTGTAAGACGGGTGGCGGGAAAATTTATCTTCTTAAATAGGCTAAGCTGTCATACCGTTGACTCCTTAAGTAATATCTCATCAAAAACCTTTTAACATAAGACTTTTAACAAAGAAAAATTTGTTTTTTAGTTATGTATTTTAGTTACAATAAAATAAACTAGGTCAATGATATATGTGTTTAAGGTTTACCCTTTATACATAATAAAAAAAAATTTCCTGATCTTCTTTCTACTTCCCCCTCCACTCCGATATTTTGTCTATGCTGAAACTTTAGCGGCACTAAATTTCATTCCATCATCTCCATAAGTTCACTACGTGAGTAACAGTGGGCTGTTCATTCTGCATCTAATAGTATCAAATACCACTTCCAACACTACGTTTAACAGAAATAGAGTAATAAGGGAGTTCTGGTGTACCCCGACGCTAACGAGAAAGGGCCCTATAACCACATGGTCTTTATTGGAAACAGAATTTTTGTAATTGTCAATGTAATATAGGTCTTCAAAAGCCTCACCATTGAAGTACATAAATATGTAAATTTTTATTCCGGAATTTTAATCATAAAGTTAGTCTCTGCTTTAGTGTTACCTACATTATCTGCTGTCAGTTAGGTAGATATACGAGTATTATGTTGAATAGTTTGTAGAATATTTTAAATGGCACGCTACAGTGGCCAGAGCAAGTTAACAGAATACCCTCTGAAGCGTTGAATGTCGCTTTCAACTCGACACAGACAACAATTTTCATTAAACATTGTTGTAAAGTATGATACTGAAAAACAGATACCATAAATAAAACATAATCTCGGATGATTTATTAAAGTACTCGCTACCCTATAAATTTCAGCTTAATTTCATTGAGAGATATGTAAATTGAGATTATTTTTATTACTTTACTGAACGGTCATAGTCAGCTACCTACTTACTCAGTTATTTTTTATAAAAAAATACTAGAGGACACTCGCGGTTCCGCGTGAAGTTTTCATGCGCTCGTTTCCAACAGTAACCTGTTCCCGAGATATAAATTATGTAATGTCATACGACCGAAGCAGAACCCGGTCACCATAATAATGGACAAAACAAAAGAAGAGGCTCAAGTTGTAACGGACAAATCACATTGCTTGTATACATGACGGCCGATGGGGACGAAAGATTCTCGAGTGGCGAACGTGTAAATATAAGAAAGGCTGTTGGAACATGCCATGAGGATGTTGTGGCAATCTTTGGGTAGGCATATTCCTGACTGGGGGCTTCAATAGGCTCAGAATGGAGTGGCAGAACCATTTAATTCATTTTGCAATTCAGTTTCTTAAAACTCTGTGGCACAAAAAGGAATTAGAGAAAAAAGTAGTGCATAAAGACCATTTCACAGAAATCTATTTCTCACACGACTTATAGACTGACCTAGAAAGATAACTAGCTGAGCTTCTTTCATTTCCACTATTTTCAGACCAGCACGTAACTGATTACAATCTAATTTGTACTATTAAGGGCCACATGAAAAAAATCTGTGAAGGTAATACAATATTCATCGTTGCTCGTAACGTCTACAAAGGAAGCTTAAATGAAATTAAACTGTCCGTTTATTGTCGAAGGGAGCCGTTGTCCACAATAATTATCTCAGAGGAAGCGGGTAAGTTGATCTCAAGTCACTGTGTGTCACAATCACAACACATGCTCCAGGAATTTAGATTTTGTTATAACTTATTTGTAGACCTAGTATGAAAGACACGCATAATCTGACAAAACTATCAGTTTTTTAGATCTATAGCTTCTTTTGGTATAATTGGCGCTGGACAAAAAAAGTTATACAATTTATTAAATATAACCAAACGTAACCTTAAAGTTTAAAACGGAAAGGTCAAAAGTATTCGGATACCCAGACGTTAATAAATCTGCAGTATGCATGTAATTAGTTAGTTAGTTTAGTTAAAATTTTGTTTAAATGTTTAAATAGTGGGGTTAATGACCAAATGTAAAGAAATTAATGACTTTGAAAGGTAAATCAAATCCTTGCAACTACTGTATTGCTGACAAACTTGATATTTATTTAAACAATGAAGTATTTACATAAACGATGAAGTATTTTAAAAACGATATGGTAGTATTATTACGCTATTATATGTGGGTTTAAATGCACCTTGTCTACCAGGTCAATGCCAGTTTAGGTCACATTGTGAATATGTTGGTCACAATTCTCACAATTGAGTGAACTCACTATGCTAAGCGTAGAATCTTACTAAATACGGTAGATTTAGTGTTGTTTGTGGACAGACCAATGCAAAAGAAATTCTGCTAGTAAATTTCAATATATTTAGACAATCCCTTATCATAAAATGAAAAATATTTGATACATATTCACAATCTTATAACCTAAAACGACATTTTCCTGGCAACCGAGTAATGGTACCCAAAAAGTACATTTATAGAATTTTCAATTAAATGAACTTCGTAGTAACACGAGAACACAATAGTCGTTCCAATGAGAAAACTAATTACATTCAGTGAGTACAACCATTAATAAATCCAAGCTCTCCTTTGACAAAGTTGAACTACAATTGAACTGGCATAAGACAAACGGATGCAACCATTTGAGACGTTTTGCTCAATTATATTGCTCAGGCTCATTTATAAATGGTTCTAATAAGCTAAGTTTTCATTGATCGACGAGGTAGTTCAGTACACACGCAGTGACAGTAATTTGTCTTTGACAAAACAAAATACAATTGAAAGCAATAGGTATAGAACGGAAGTTTCTCTCTCAAGCCTGTCGAATAAAAAGGTTTGTACTAAACGTAGAAATACCTCAATTACATACACAACTTTACCTTGTTTGTTGAATTATAAATTCATAAATTTAAGGGAATTATTAAAATAATATGGCATTAACGACAAAAGTAAAATAAAGTTTAATAATAAATAAAAATTCGGGCACAATTTTTTGTTCAGTGTGCTAATGCCATTGCTACTAGAGTAGACCTCACATTACAATTTAAGACATTTACGCAGTAGGTACATTTGGGTAAAAAATCCCACCTAACCCACTGAATAGAATGTAGACATATCACAGATTGACGCAATTTTATTTACAATTTATTAAATTTATTCAGGTACAACATACATACATATTGTCATGCCTATATCCCCGAAGGGGTAGGCAGAGGCATATTAAAAGTCCACATTTTACCGTATGCATTTTTGTACCACGTAATAGGTGGTGAGGCCATTGCCGTGTTGGAATGGACAGGCGCAGGTTGTGGCGACCGAGCCCGCCCATATGACCTTGAATTTGGCTTTACGACTGCCATTTTATTGGCAACCGGGACCAACGGCTCAACGTGCCTTCCGAAGCTCTCATATCTAAATTCCACAAAGTGGTCAACATCCCGACGTAACCAAGTGAATAGAATTAAAGTGCAGTTTGAATAACAACTTCATTACAAAAGTTTCGTAGCGAGCTCGAAGCAAGCAAAAATTATGTAAATTTTCCTTACGACTAACTAATGTCCTCCTATAAGAAACCGTCTTATTTGCTTTTAGTTACAAGGGTCACAACAAAATTATGTAAATAAATGTCAAAATTTAATATTTTCTTAATGGCCGTACAAAATTTTAAAGAAAAGAGGACTTAGGTTTCATATACGTTTTTTTGAGACTTCTTGGGTGAACCAACATTGTTGTTGATTCTGTTACAATACAAAATTACCTAAACGAGTTTAGACTCTAATCTATTTTCATTAATTGAAATATGAAATATGCGTACGTTTTCGTTCTAACAAATAAATCCAGTGTCTAAATAATGCCCATGTTGTTTGTCCTGTTCTAAAAGATTGGTCCTATTTACAGTATCATGCGATAGGATATATATTTATATATCCTTTTGACTTCGCCAGCGGGCAACGTCTCAATATTGAAGTATACCTACTCGATAAAGTCACCCCGAAGGGTTTGGGTTTACGTTTGAGGTATGAGTACAAATTATAAATAGGCTTACGAATCTGTTATTGTTAATGCCAAAGTAAATAAATTATAAGGCAACATAACTATAGTTTTAGTTGAATGCCTCGGTAGCATAAGTGGTAGCGTATGCGTGCCTTGCTGAAGTCCCAGGTTCGGTTTCTAGGTCGGAATAAACTATTTGTGTGGTCTACAAATGTTTTCGGAGTTTGGGTGTTTCCTATGTTTATCAGTTGTCTAAATCCTATAGCACAAGCTTAAAACTTAGTTTCGGCTAGATGACGCTAAGTAAATAGTGTTCCATAATATTTATTTATAAATGTGTGTTACTTAAGATTTTACGACTAACCCATGATTTTGATGATTACTGAGATAATAAAGCTTGAAGGGAAGAAATGGGTGGCTGTTTATTCCAATAGAAAAAATATATACATATATATATATATTCATGTATATATTTATATATATATATATATATATATATATATATATATATATATATATATATATATATAGATATATAGCAACCAATACAAATATACTAAAAATAAAGATAAACAATAATCAAAATTTGTAATTGATGCCATATTTTAAATATATTTAATTTAGTGCACACTAATTTCGGTACTATACTTACTACTCGATACTAATTTCGCTACACATCATCGGTAGTGATTCATTCCATACCATAAGTATATATTTTTATTTTTATTGAAATCTTATCCTGTGCAACAGCACAACTTTTAGGTGCAGAACCTTAAAATAGCCGCATTATTTTCCGTAAAAATTAATTTACTCAAATATCAACACGCCTTCATCATTTTTTTACCATCTTTATCATCACTGAGAAGATATATCTTTGGTTTCTCAGAGCTTAGTGGATCTCATCTATCTTTTTTATCTGCCTACATATCAATTAACTTGTCACATTATTCTGTACCAGCGAATTGAGCAGTAGTCGTCTTGTACCATAGGTATCTTCCACTATCCTGTTTTTCCAGACTCTCCATTGTTCATCTGCAATGTTTCCTCTAATTAGAAGTAGAATGTATTAAATGTAAGTCCAAATATTTGACCTAAACTAACAATTTCTATAAATTTTTGTTAAAGTGAAAAAAGATAGCTTAGTTCGAGACGGGGATTGAACCTATGACCTTTGCCTAACCAGTGAACTACCCAGACCGTACCGAAACATGTTGAAATTCTTCGCTATATTTTAATCGTCATTTAAGAGTATGACTAGAGTCATCTATCGAGCCACTTAACAACTCTGATACCAATGAACAGTGTTACAACCATTTTTAAACATTAATGCGATGAACTCCACTCAATCTATTGAAAAAATTTTCAAGCAATTTGTATGCTAACTTTCACATATTTTTTTATTAAAGTGCAAAAAACATTTTCCATACTCATTTAACACTTTCCAGTAGTTAGGTTTGCCGTGACTGGATGCTATAGGGTAGATAGGTAATTAATTTGCTTTTTTTCTGGAACTATTGCTAAAACTTGACTATTAATTAAAAATGAAGTTGATAAATTGGTTTATATCACAGTAAGGCAAGTCGCTTTTAGGACTGAGTCTTTGTCCCAGAAACTAGTTTTCCATTTTAAATTACACCGGTAAAAGAAAAGTGAAAGTTAAAAGGCTAATTAGCGAGGCATTGTCCCAAGAGTCAGTGGAAAACAAAGTATTTACTTACCGGATGACTCATTTTCAAAGCCAGATGCCTGCTAACCGCATTTGCGATTATTAAGTGCAGCTGTTAGTGTTACTTAACCCTGTGTTATGTAAACGAAGCGGTAATTTAATGAACGAAGTCTATAAGAAGTTACAAACCACTAGTATTGATATACCTGATAAGTAATAACAGAAGTATCTAGGCTAACTTTTATTTAAGAATATTGGATCTATCAAGACCTTGCTTACTCATACAGGTAGTCAGACTAGGTCATTTGCCTATACGCGTGTTTTAGTATCTGGACCAGTAACAAGGAATGTTTCTTTTTTGTATCATATGGCCTTGGATGACAAATAAAATTCTCTACAATTTTTTAGTCGTTCATAATTGTTTAGAATTTTTTGTTGTTCGTAACATATACCTAACCATTGCGAGCAACAATAACATTCAAAGAGATTGTGACAATTAAGTAAGTTAAAAGCAACTTAAAAGTAAGTAAGAGAAACTTAAGAACTTTTACCTCCAAGCACTTCTCTAGAAACAATTAAAAGTTAAACTGTAACTATTCAAGAACTTGTTTAAAAGTTACCTGCGACAAATCCGCATCTTCTCTCAGTTTCTCCACAACAGTCAGTTTCCTGTCAGCTATCACGAAACCCGCCCACATCACTAACAACAACAACACCAGTCGTCCAGCCATTGCTGAGACACCCAAAACATCCAGAAACGTCACAAAAGTTACTCACAATACACTCGCGGAATACATGTGCGATGATATATCCAGGCAAAGGACGCGCGGAGTAACACAATGTTCCGCGATAAATGCCGGTTATACCGCGTCTCGGGGAGGCACTGACGCGTTGCCGTGTTGCTACTCGTCCCTTCCCTCTCTCTCATACGCCTAACAAACTGACCTGACACGATATCAAACTGTTCATCAGGTTCGTGTTGACCGTTGAGCTTCGAAAAATAATCAAAAGCATTATTGGACACAATAATAAATTCTGTACGTTTGGGAGACAAGTTTCCGATTTAAGCTGAATAGAAAAGCTGAATGTTACTTTTGGATCGAATAGGTATACAATCCAAAATACTTGTTATACCTATTAATAATACTTGTTCTAATACGACTTTAAAATATTTGTTGCCAATATAACACCAAAAGCCACAATAGATAAATATGGGGAAAAAAATATGAGTCAATATTCGGATGACTAAATTTGCATGAATAGTAAATAAATTTTACCACAAATCCAAACAATTGTTGATCTTTACAATTTGCCTAACCCAATTAACAATTCGTTTAATTTGACTCTTTTCATATTTAATTTATGTTGAACTTTATTTATTCTGCGTCTTTTAGCTCAAATTAAGCTAATATAAGCTTGTGTAATTGGATCCATATTTGTTCCGATCCTGATACGAACCTAATATCTCTGCATGCCTGCACTACTACTGTGCCATCGAGGCAGTTAACCAACAATTTGACTTCGTTTATATTTAATTTATAACATGTATTCATAATTTACTAACCATTTATTTACAATAGTTAACATCTACATACTTATTTGCTAAAAAAGCAAAGTCAAAAGTGTTTACTTTTGATTGCAACCAGAACTACAATGAATAGGTATAAAGAGAGAATGATCGAATTATAAACATAATGATATGTTAATAATTCGATCACCTTAGGTAATTAAAAGATAAAAATAAAATTCTGGCTGCATCCAAAGATAACGTTTGTAACTTAATTTACAAACTAAATAAATATATAATATACAAATCTATGAACAGAATACATAGTAAAATGTAGGTAGGTACTCTGATATTGAATGTCTAAAGACGAAAATAGTAATGGCAATGATTGTCAGAAAATTGAAAGTTTAGAATGAGGTTCCATATCTGTCGGCCTATCTCTATATACAGGTAAGACGAAGTTACGTTCTGCCAACGGCTCAGTAATTTGTATGCAAATAACAACCCATTTATAAACGTGCTATCGGTAAAACGACTCAACAACGCTAACTGCCTAATCCACGTGGTTACTTTCTACCACAGAGAACCAGTTTTAGAAACAAATTTTAGTTATGGTTTGAACGTGACTAATAAATTGACAATTAGTTTGGTATAGAAAGAATATACATTTATAAAGAATACTTACTGCACAATAATTACATAATTTAGTTACAAGTAATTTATTAAAATTCGCGATTAATGAATAAAAATATACATTTGTAAAATATGAAAAACATTTAGATAGAAGATAAAAATTGAAAAAATTTGATTAAAGTACAGAATATTTTTTTAAAAATCTATCAAAAATAATTTCGTTTTCATTTAGTGTTTAATAAAATCAATATAAATAAATGTGAAATAATAGACAACAATAAAATTTATAGTAATAAAACTGAACTGCACTAGAAAGCTATCTAACACAAAAATATTTTTTCTAATCTGACCACAAGTTCCTGAGATTAGCGCGTTTAACCAAACAAATTAGAAACAAACAAACTCTTCAGCTTCATAATATTAGTATAGATGTACCACATATTAACCGAAAGCTTTATAATATATTATAGTTGCAGTAAATGCAACTTCTATTAGGTAATCAAATTTCATTAAATTATATTGCTCTACATTGATTTTCATAAATTAAATGCTTATACGTACGAACAATAAGTCGGTAATGTGCTATTATGGACTTTTTATTGTTGTTTTTATTGTATGCGAAATTCGGCATCTATGGGTCGGGACACATGTCTGTAATTTTTTTCAGAATTTTCCTACTGATATTAACGAAGATATTTGCAATTACCACTTTATTGTACGGAAACATGTCAACACAGAAATAACCAGAAAAACTTCGTCATACATTGATACAAAACTGTTTTTCTTTTCGATATTCGGTAAGTGGCTATTACCAGTTTATTGTGGTGAAAATTTTATAGTGATTGCCGGTAAACGCCGTAGGTAGAAAATCATTAACATAATATCTGTAATATGCACGTCACTTCAAGTATTTTCCTCCAGCACCTCATTTCCAGTGCTTCTATTTTCTTTTCCTCAATTCCTTGCAGCGTTCAGGTATCATCATCATACCAGTATCCGGATAAGTCGAATATCTTCAAGTGCTGCTGTGTAAACAATCCTAATGGTAACCTGCTATGCTAAGAACTCGTGATGAAAGAGCGATGGCACTCGGTATTCCACGACCTGCTGAATAAGCAATATTAAGAGGTGCAGTCTCCGAATCAGGGACTATGCCAACTTTAAAATTATACAGAAGTCTAGACTGTTCTTCGCTGCATGATGATTTGAAAAGCTATCGGAGTCGATGAAGACTCTCTCGATTATATCAAGTTAAACCACGTACTCTTCACCGAAGAGATTCCCAACCAATGAAGGCCGAGTATTATTACTCCAGTCTTCAAATGGAAAGCGGTCGGTGTAGAAATGAGGTAGCTACCATGGCATGAAGATTTAGAGAAGATTATTAACCTCCGTATCTAGCAGAAATGTACTCTCTTGGAGTATCAATATGGGTTTCACTCTGGTAATAAAACTACGTACCCTGTTTTTGTTCTAAGGATCCTATCATTAGAACAAAAACAGGACCCGTGTTTTTACTGCAACATTACTGGAGAAATACAGGACAAAGAGACAAACAAATACTCGTACAGGAAGAAGAGTCTGCACTTTCTGTTCGTGGACGTAAAGAATGCCTTTGACTGTATTCTTGGAACGATGATCTGGTGGGCACTGATGTCCAAAGGTTCTAGGCGCTTGCACCACTATTCTGTGGATCTGATCACACGGACGGAGTACACCAGAGCACAGAACATTCCACTTAGTCCATTTCTGTTTAAGACATTCAAATATGCAGCATCCATGGCTTACTATGAATTCTAACGATACAGCGCTGGTGGACGCGGACGAGGGCAGTTTGGTACAACGTGTGAAAACGTGGACGGAGATGCTTAAGAGTGGTGGTTTTAAACTTAAATAATACATCGCGTTAAACTCTACAGATTCAACCTCCATAGACTCCATCTGGTCTAGGGCATGGACCAGGTTAAATACCTGGGATCTGTATTTCATACGTCATGGGCTACCTCATGGGCTAAGTGGCGGTTGAGGGCTGATGTCATTTGGAACCCTAAAATGTCAGTGAGGTTGAAGGGACAGGTCTAATAAAGCATCATTAGGCATGTTACATTGCCATGCCAGTGGGGTGTAATCATTATTGAAGCAACACAAGCAGGAGCTGCGAATTACGGAATGTAAATGCGCGGGAGTATGTGTGGAATCATGCGGCTGGACCGCGTAAGAACTACTTCAACCGCAGTCTTCATGTCCGTAACAATACAGATAGGTCAAATTTTTGGCCATGCCGTCTTCTCCGTTCCCCGGTAAAAGGGGAACACTCAAGAAGCACTGGCTTGATATCGTAAGGATTGTATGTGTGAAATTCACCCGTATATCTTAGGGTCTAGGTTTAGGTCTAGGTCTAGCCTTAGGGGTTATAGAGCAATTTTGCTGGCATAGCTCTCGCTCCGACTTTTTCCTCGTATAGATTAAATTATGTGACTGTTTTTCTTAATATGTTAAGCAGTTTGTGTTTAAAATATGTGTAATATTTACTGAAATATTGTTTTGTGCAATAAAAATGATTAATCTATTTATTTTGAATTATTTTATTAAAATACCTTAGTTTTTAATACTCAAATGATTTTTGGGATAGAATGATTACTGAAAAATGTTGTTGTCATATTTCCGGAAACAACCCTGTAATTTACTTGTACAGTATTTTTTGCCCTTTAATATTACTACAATAACTTGGTTATGATATATTATGATCACTTGTTGTTATACAAAATAACTTTTAAAAGTCCGCAGTATGTAAGTACGAATCAACACTCTTCAAAAAATTACCACAATAATCCGGTAAGTTACTATTACAGGACAATAGAACATTTTTTAAAACTGTAAGATCTTTCTTCACAAATTGTAGCATGTAGTTTGAAACTCATAGCTAAATACTATTATAAAAAAAAATAGCTTTCATTTCATGTATCAATGATGCCAATACTCCGACTGGTTGGAAAGTAATTCAACAAAAACAGTAAATCATTTTTCCTGTAAAATTTGTTATTTTGCGATTACCGACTTATTGCCCGGAGGGGTCGATTTAATTCAACGACATATACATAACTAGCCTAAAATAAAATAATTTGACAGGTGAATCCACGCCAACAAAAGCAGATGGTTGCCTTAACGTAAACAAAAAAAGGTTTTACAAAAAGGTAACGTTGCATCGAACACATTATTACGTCAAATTTTTATCTAGCTGTGCGCGTGCCTTTTAAACAACGTATGAAATGATTTGATGCGTTGTCGGTCTACCTGGCCGTTGTGTTCCATCCTTTGGCCGAAACGTGATGGACACCTATTATGCCCATATCGCTGCTACCATCTATGGCTTTGTTCACACTTTATATTTTACATCTGTGTTTGCCGCATATTTTTAAGGAATTCTGAACTGTAGTAACAGAATAAGTTACCGTTAGCAAAACTTTATAAACAACAAATTTCATTTTTGTGCCAGCTGCTCTTGCTATTTCGTATGGGGATTAAAAAAATCATAATTTAAGGTACGGGGTAAGGTAAGGTAATATTCAAAATCATTTCCCATTCATTCATGTTTTTCTGTAAGTATAGCGTATAAGGTACGTATTCTAGCTGCGCCGTCTCATTCGCCATTCTGTAGGTAATCTCAGAACATGGAATAATAGGTACTAAATATTATGTGTTCTGTGGGTATTAATATCCAAACGCCGAAACAATCATTTTCTTATTAAACGATAAACTTATTTGTACCGACCGACCGTCAGTACAAACAGCGACAATCAGTGTGTCAAGTTCATACACCGCCATTATACCACCGACACAATCCACTAATTATATTAAAATCAATTATCCTACTAATATTATAAACGCGAAAGTTTGTAGGAATGTATGGATGTATATTTGTTACTCTTTCACGCAAAATACTGAATTGATTTTTATGAAACTTTACATATAAGAGCTTGCACATCAGAATAATACATTGGCTAATTTGTATCCCGGGAACAAATTCGTGTAGGAAACGGAAAGCTTCACCACGGGTGTCAACTAGCGAATACCTCTTATTATTTTTGCTACAATAAATAAATTAAAACGTAACTAAATAAAGAAGTGATTAAATTAAACAGGAACAAATTAACTAAGTAGTTACTTCGGATTATTCTTAACATTATGAACATCAACAAGTTCATTCTTAAATTTACATAAATTCAAATATTGACCGTTGATATTCAAAACTCTTAAGTGGAGTTTGTGCGAAGAGAATTACAGTCAAGTAATTTAAGGGGGTCGCTTCGCTTATTTAATTATCAAGTATCGCTTATATATTTTTTGTCATGGAGGTCTTGGTGTCGTCCTTTAGTCGAACGTGACAAAGAAAATTTTAAATAAAATCTTGATGACAAAAAATATAGAGTACTTACCCTACACATTTTTCTATTAAGGCTTCCGTTTGCGTAATAATTAAGATTTAAAGTGCTAATTTTAATTAGAATCAAGCGCCCCCTTCCAGCTATACAAAAACGTTGTTTATATACAATTGAAAGATTTCTCGATTATAAGACACTAGCTGAGCTCCGCGGCTTTGCCCGAGACATACTTAAACTGCCGGTCGCACCGATTTAATCCCATTGGGGATGAAGAGTACAAGCGTGCCCGTCGCTATTCCTGCCAGCCCAGGCTGATTTAGTCTGACACGAGTGCTAAGGGACGACCAATGCTAGCGCGTGCCCCCAGGCGACGCGCACTAGTTAGTTCTAGCTGGTGTGAAAAGTGTGTGCCAGAGCGGCGTAGGGGGGACCGCCAGCCTACACGAGCGGCTCTACGCGGCTAGAAGTGGAGGACGGAGTGCAGTGTAGCTGTGTGGGGGAATGGTAACGTAGGGGAGGAATGGGAGATAAGATGAATGAGTTAATGGATGTAATAAATGAGAGAAAATTATATGTTGTGTGCGATGAGACCCAGCGCAAGGGCAGTGCAGTCTTAGAGCTCCTGGGTGGGTGCTCGTACTATGATCTGGAGTACCAGAGAGCGAGCAAAAACATCACCAATAAGTAGGTTTTACATATTTACAATTTGTATAGTTACGAGAGACGACTAATATAACTATATTTATTAGACAATTTGAGGCTGTATTCAAACAGACAATTAAAAAACGTAAAATACAAATTCGTGCCTTGTCAAGCATACGCTGGATCACGAAAGGAATTAAAGTTTCCAACAAAATGAAACGAGTTTCAGCTCTTGGTAAGAGTAAAAAAAAACACTTCAGTGTAATGAGATATACAAATAAATATATTACAATGTATAAAAAAATTTTGAAACATCCAAAAAAATAGCTATACAGAAAGAGATGACTGGAAGCAACATTTAGAAGACAATTGATAGTCAGAGTAATAAAAAACAAAGTATAAACAACCATTTCATTTTAAAATCAGGCAAGAAGATGATAAAAGATCCATCTGATGTTGCGAATACTTTGGCTTTGGAAAATTTTGGCACTGTTCTTAGCTACTCGCAATAAGCATTAGATATATTGGAAGCTATACTAACAAGATGGAAAATACGATTGATTGGGAATCCATAATACTGTGAAAACAGTAAATCATGAAAAATAAATCATATTCTGAATATGACGATGTGCCCATTGCTTTGATAATACTGATTTACTAGCTGAGCTTCTTAGAATGTTTTATAATAACTGCTTTGAAGAAGTTATATTTTAAGAAGTCTTCGTAGTGAAGTCAATATAGAACACCTAGAATGAAGGACCAGCCATTGCGAAAGATGCTAAACGCAGTGAAAAAGGGTTTTGCCGTAAAATATTAGTAATTAAAGATCCCTACTTTGTGATAGCAAAAGGACCCTACTAGGGAGGCCTACAAATTTGACCGGTTTTCTGTAACAGTAAAAAGTATATATATAATATATATCATGTTCTGTGACGTAAGTTTTATCCGCCAGTTCTAGAGATTTATTAATAAAGTTGCCTTCTTGCTTAGTCGGTAACAAATTGGGCCATCAGGAAAACACGTTAGCCTGGGTAAGAATTAGCGATAAAGCTAACAGTCTAATAAATATTACAAGTATTACTTCATTTCGTTAAAAGGAAGATTATTTCACTATATTAAATTGAGCGTAGATTTTTATATTCTGGTTGCGCCGGTATAGAATAAAAGAGTAGCCGCGTTATTTTTTCTATGTTGCATCGCTGATCTGCATTTGTTTTTAATTAATTAGTTGTCGACTCTCCCCCCCCCGGTCCCCTTTATTCCATTTCTCTTTCGCACCTACCTTGTCTCGCATAAAGGAGGAGCGAGACAGCTGTATTACGCCAGCAAGTACCTACGCTCGCGCCACTAGCCTCACGGGCAGCGACTACGATTGAAGGCTGGCAGTCTGTTCCTACAATGACCGCGCGTGCGCGCCCTCACCAACTATCGCAATAATTGTATTTTCCATGTATAAATAGTGTTTTCGTGCAAGGAAACCAGGAATTCAAGTCCAGGTACGCCCCCGGCAGCCTCCACCTCAGCATCTTGCAGCAAGCAGCAAGGTAGTGTGCCCATTCCTGTTTTTCCATTTCTTTTTCCGTCGACAATCGCGTGCAAATTTCATTTTTTGTCTTTCCCCGCAAATACAGTCCATTTTGAATTTATTTAACTCGCTTGCTCAACCATATTCAATGATTGAATGTCTGGCACTAAGATAATAAAATTATGATATTATAGGTATATAAATATGTATGTACTTTTATCATCAAACTCTTTATTAACAGCTGAATTCTGATGAGATTTTGTATTATATTTGACTGTGTCCCTGGATAGTTTAAAATGTAATTAAAGCCACTGGATGGCATCATGTTTGGGTTTCAGTTTCTTGCAGGATAATTTCTGACGGGCTTGCTACTTCTATCTACATTATATCTTGATTAGAATATAATATACTTATCGAAACTAAATAATTATTTTACCAAAGATATAAAGTGATTCAATAACCTGAATTAGACTTTTCAACCGAGAAAATCTAGACAGGAATAATTTTAATTTTCTTTGCATATATAGTAAAAGCTCTACAAAATGCTTCCACTACCTTAGAAGGTATTTTTAATATCTTTAGAGAATGCCTGCAGCTTCTGAAATTTCATTGGTGCAGTCATTTTTCTCGTGGGAATAACATGTTTATCAGGGATTAAAAGTAGTACTTTTGTATTGTAGACCTACAGCTAACTTCAGTATAATCACGTCAATTCATCGACTCCTATAAGGCTGTGATGAAAGAAGAACAGACAAGAAACTCACAGTCCCATTTTTAATATAAGATACTATTGAACATTAACAGTTAAGTTTCATCTCAGAACAAACAATATGAGGTGCCTCTTATTATTTGTTCTGAGGTTATTACCATTAAGTAAGTTAATTATATAAGTATTTTAGAGATAATCCTTAGCCCAGTAGCCATGATGAAAAGCTATAATTAAAATTAATTGGTTTTTAGACAGGTTTAGAGACCATTCCAGATTTTTTAAATCTAATGTTATTAAAAACGAATTTTCTTAGAGTGTATTTATTTGTTATAACTACTACAAACCTTAAAAAGTTTGGCCAGATACGTTTCAGGCCAAGCTCAGTGTAGCGTTCCGTAACTACTAACTTTTTACTCCAAAAGGTTCATTAGCATCATATATTTTTTATCTATGATACTATTACTTTCACTGTGTAAGCTTTGATTTTGTTCTAATAACCTAGTAAAAGGTAGACGGAAATTTGCCTCTAACAAAAATGTACATATAAAAGCATAATATTAACTCAAGGATTTTTTTATCAAGTTTTAGTATGCCTCTAATTTTGTAAGCCCCATCCAACGACACCGTATACTACCTACCTACTTATTAATATATGTTGGTATATCCCCGCGATATCACAAACAAAACAGTAAGCACTTACTGTCAGTTTGATTGCTCATCTTTGTCTAGTAGTTAGAATTCATTCGTTCGACAGCCACTCAGGACAAGTTTCTATGTGTGATGTGCTATGCCCATTATTTATACTAATATTATAAAGCTCTTGTGTTTTGTTGTTTGTTGTCTGGTGGGGAGAACGGGATGGCCGTGGTGCTCTCCGACGGGCTGCAGAGCGGCATCTTGGAGGTGAAACGCTGTAGCGACCGGCTTATGATCGTGAAGGTGCTTATCGATGGGATTATTACCCACCTGACGCGCCACAGGCCGGTTGTAGCGGCGCCGAAAAGATGTCGTTTTGGGGCCAACTCGAGGGAGTGCTTCGGAGCATTCCGTTGTCACAGGGAATCGTTTTGGGCGGCGACCTAAACGGTCGTGTGGGTGAGAGGTGTGAGGAGTTTGAGCGTGTTCATGATGGCTTTGGATACGGCACCCTCAACGCTGAAGGAGCTACTATTCTCAGAACGTGTGCGGCCTCCGTTCTGGCCATTGTGAACACGTATTTCAAAAAGAAATCCGAACATCTCATCACGTACAAGAGCGGGAGGCGTACAACTCGGATCGATTTCCTGCTCACTAGGCGACACAGCATCGGCAAGGTGGCCAACTGCAAGGTCATACCCGGAGAGAGTCTTACTGCACAACACCGTCTCCTTGTCATGGACCTCTGCGTGAAGCCCAAAGGCAAACGCATCGAGCGGTGCCAGCACCGCATCAGATGGTGGTTGCTTGATGAAACTAAGTCCCAGGAGTTCGTCTCAGCTGTCGGTGACAAGTGCACCGACACTGAAGGCGAACCAGTTCAAGATTACTGGCACAAAGTTCAGGCGGCCATCCTTGGAGCGGCGAAGGTGGTGCTCGGTGAGTCTAAGGGTGGACGCAAATGTGACAAGAAAACTTGGTGGTGGAACGACGCAGTCCAGAGGGAGACTAGGGAGACGAAAGCCCTCTTTAAAAAGTGGCAAACGACCGGATCACCCGAAGACCGCGACGCGTACAGGGATGCCAAGCGCGCCACAAAGAGAACTGTAGCCAGAGCCAGACGAGACCACTTACAACCTCTGTATGATAAGCTGGAATCGTCTGAGGGGCAGAAGCTCATCTATAAGTTAGCGCGCTCCAAGGTCAAAGCGGCACAGTATATATCCAAGTGTCGCTGTGTAAAAGACCCTGAGGGCAACCTGTTAAGCGAAGATTTCGCGGTAAAGGAGAGATGGCGCTCGTATTTCCACGAGCTGCTTAATAAACAGCAGCCTCCGGACCTCCCTCCGAATCAGGGACTAGTGCCACCGGTAACGCCTGGAGAAGTCCTGACTGCGCTACGCCGCATGAAGAATCGGAAAGCTGTCGAAACCGATGGAGTCCCCATCGAAGCCTGGAAGGCGATGGGTCCTCGCGGTGTGGACATCTTAGTAAAACTAAAAACTAACTAACTATCTTCACGCTGTATCCCTGACGGGGTAGTCAGAGAGGACAGATCGCCAGGCTTCGCGATCCATGCATACTTCTTTCGCTTCTTCGAGATTCATCAATCGCTTCATACACGCACGTCTGGGTATCCGAGTACTTTTGACCTTTCCGTTTTTGAGCAATCTGCTCACGTGGTCTTCATATGTAAGTCTCGGCCTTCCCTGACTCCTTCTACCCTCTACTTTTGAACAATATATATTCTTCGTCAATCGTTCCTCACTCATTCGTTGGACGTGTCCAAACCAACGGAGCACGCCCTTTTCCAGCTTAACGCTGACACTTTCATTCAAACCTGCCATATTGCGTATCACTTCGTTACGTATTCGGTCGGCCAAGGTAACGCCGGACTATTTTAGAAGTGATCGTATCTCCACAGCATTCAATTTACTTTCATGCATCTGCTGACATACCCAGGTTTCATTACCGTAAAGCAAAGTTGGCACTAGCACTGCGTTATGAATCGCCATTCGTGCTTCTTTTACGATGCTTTGTCGCTTTACTAACTGGGACAAAGCACCGTTAACTTTGTTTCCGGCAGCTACTCGCCGTTCTACATCCGAATCACATCTTCCATCCGCGCTAATCATACTTCCTAAATACACAATTTCATTCACTTGCTCTAGACGTTCCTGGTTTACCCTAATCTCGCATTTAGTTCTTACGTCACCTCTTTCAAATACTAGAACCTTAGTTTTACTTGAATTCAAGCGGAGACCCTTACTTTCACACCCCTCTTTCATATTAGTGACTAATGCCTGTAGGTCGGCTTCTGATAAGGCCATGAGCACCGCATCATCAACGTACAGCAGACAGTTTAATGTAAAGTCACCCAAATTCACACCCATATTAAAATCTTTCAACTTCTGCAGGCAACTGTCCAGATACAATATGAACACCTTTACACCTTTTTAACCGCATACTCATCAGCAGGCAGATCCCAAACCAATGGAGACTGAGTATTATTACTCCAGTCTTCAAAGGTAAGGGGTCAGTGCAGGAGTGCGGGAGCTACCGCGTTATAAAGGTTATTTCCAACACCATGAAGATCTTCGAGAGGATTATAGACTCTCGGAGTGTCAATATGGGTTTCGCCCTTGTCATGGGACCACGGACCCTGTTTTTGCCCTGAGGGTTGACTCAGAGAAATACAGGTCGAAGAACACGCCTCTGCACTGTTTGTTTCTAGACATGCAGAAAGCCTTTGACTATTTTCCTCGTGCGATGATCTGGTGGGCACTGCGGTCCAAAGGGGTTCCAGAGGTCTATATTGACACTATCCGGGACATGTACTGTGACTCCGATTCCATGGTTAGGACTGCTGTTGGCGACACGAAACCCTTCCCCATCACCGTCGGGGTACATCAGGGTTCGGTCCTTAGTCCGCTTCTGTTCAGTGTAATATTAGACGAATTGTCTCTAGTGTTGAACTCGCATGAGCAGCCTCCATGATTGCTCATGTATGCTGACGATATTGCGCTGGCAGACGCGGACAGGGGCAGATTAGTGCGACGTGTAAAGGCGTGGAAAGAGACGCTGGAGAACGGTGGTCTGAAACTAAATGTGGCGAAGACCGAGTACTTGGCTCTAAACTCGACAGATCCGACATCCGTCCGCATAGGCGGTGATTTGGTCGAGCGCACGGACCAGGTTAAATACCTGGGATCTGTTTTTCACATGTCCAGTGACATCGATTGCTATGTCAAGTCACTCATTGCTGCCGCGTGGGCCAAATGGCGAGAGATGACTGGTGTCATTTGTGACCCTAAAATGCCAATCCGGTTGAAGGGACAGGTCTACAAAACCATCATTAGACCTGTTCTTTTACATGGCAGTGAGACGTGGCCGATATTAGAACGACACAAGCAGGAGCTGCGTGTCACGGAAATGAAGATGCTGCGGTGGATGTGTGGAGTCACGCGTATGGACCACGTGAGGAACTCTCGTATCCGCGGCAGCCTTCCCGTCCGTGACATTGCAGACAAGTTGCAAGAGTGTCGCCTTCGTTGGTATGGTCACGTCTTGCGGCAGCGTAGGAAACAAATGTCTGGCCATGTCAGCCCCGCCGGATCCCAAGAAGTTCTGGCTTGACGTCGTAAGGGATGACATGCGTGCCAATGGTCTCACGACAGGGGATGCCGACAACCGTGCGAAGTGGAGGAGAAAATGTAGGAAAGCGGATCCCGACGTAGAAGAGATTTCATGTTCAAGCATTTTCAAGTTCGGTTCGGTTAACAGGTATTCTGTGCTTTTGTGGATCTGAAGAAAGCATTTGATAACGTGAGAAAAACTCTGTAGGACCTGTTGCCCGGATATTGTATGGACGGCTCACTGCTGCAATGTAATGACTTTTTTACAGAGACTGTAAAGCTTGCGTGCGAGTAGGTGGGGATGTGTCACCTCTTTTTGATTTCTGTTCGAGTGTCAAACAGGGCTGTGTCATGTCCGCCTGCCAGATCGTTGACTGAGGAGGCGAGCGGAGCGAGCCGACGAAATTCTCCTTCTTAAGTCCACTGGTACCGGAAAAATGCTATCGATGTCCGACCGTTCGTCCGTCCATTTAGTCTACAGGTCGCATTTTTTATCGGATTTCCATACAACTTGACATGGACAATACTTGATATAGCCAAAAACTTTTAGCGTGGGGGTTTTTTGTTTGGGGTGGAAATGGATGCAGGGGAGGGGAAATGGTTCTGTAGGGGTTGGAAAGAGCGCTCAAAACGGTATAGGCTTGAAATGTGCTGCTGAGCCAGGTGTTCTTTATTTTTATTTTAAAACTAATAGAAAAAGAAATGTACATGGTACCTCATAGGTGAGCAATAAGAAAGCCATGCATTCTCTCTACTAATAATAATTAACACATTAACCAAAATAATGTTTAGCCTTTTTCCTCAATTTACTCTGAAGTCTACGGTTCACAGAACCTCAGACATAATAGTAAATTTTCGGTAATACGCTGATGATGTGTTGCCGAATGTGCTGATGGCTTTTTATGAAAGAAAAGGTCTTCGCTTGATTGCCAGTAAAACTAAGGTTCTGGTAAGATTAAAGTGCAATATTTGGCTAAACCAGGAACGTCTAGAGCAGTGAACAAAATTGTGTATTTAGGGAGTATGATAAGCGCGGACATAATATGTGATTCGGGTGTAGAACGGCAAGTAGCTGCCGAAAACAGAGTTGATGGTGCTTTTTTCCAGTTATTAAAGTTACAAAGTGTCGTAAAAGAAGCACGCCTAGCGATTCACCACGTGCTTGTGGCAACGAGGCTTTTCGGTAGCGAAACATGAGTATCTCAGAATATGCATGAATGAAAGTACACTGAATGCTGTTGAGATGCGACGAAGTCTAAAAAATAAAGCTACTTAAGGCTTGGTATTCCTGCCGAGGCCACGATTTTGAGTTTTTTCAAACTATGCGAATTGTAGAAAAAAGGGTTTTTGATTCTGAAAAAAATATATATGATAGTTAAGGATTTAATCTAGTCAAAATGGCTTTCTGTTACAAAATCTAATAAACTTCACTTGATAGAAAAACCAAATTCCAAAGTTGACCCTTTCGAAATGCCCCTTTCAATGCCAAATCTAAACTACAGATAATTTTCATGAAATTTTTATACCCAGCTATAGCTACTAAATATTTATACACATAATCGCTTTCTTTGACTATATACAGTGATTTTATAGTACAAATGTTTAAATAATACCAGATTCGCGCCGCTGACGCCTGTTCAGACGCGCGCTGGCGCTTAGTGAGGTAGGACCTGTGTCAGGTTTTTTCGTTGCGCTCTCCTTGTTATTTCTTCGCAATGGCACAGTATATTTATCAGAGCAGTAAGCATTCCATCATCATCCGAGCGTCTGTCCCAGCTGCATCTCGCGACCCCCGGAGTTCGCTTTGTATAGTGTATATGAGAGTGTTAATATAAAATGAGCTACGTACACTTTACGGAAGCGTTACAATTATCCCTGTAAGTAGTATAAAATCGAACCCGGTACCCACAGGTTAAAAGGCAGTTATATAATTAACTGAGCCAGTGGGCTGTTCAATGTATGTTTACCTATTTTCCCGCTAACTATTGACGAATTTCAATTTTCTTTTTGTGCAACTTATACTTGCAATTAGGTTCTAAACAAATTTTATCAATATATCCTGAAGCTTTAATATATCGACTGCCACTAGCTGAAGTAATCAGTGCAGTTGTTATATTTAAGCTTCGCTTCGCATAAATTATTTAAATTGTATCCAAGATCTTTGTTTTATTCTTGAAGTATAAATTATTTAAGTAAATTATTTAAGTATTATTTAAGTATTATTATCATATTATTTAAGTATTATTATCATATTATTTAAGTATATTTATTAGCCACGAATTTATCCCCAAAGGTGTGGCAGAGGCATATTGGCCCAATGCCTGTGTTTAAATGGATAGGCTCAGATTGTGGCGACTCGCTGTTGTAATTTTTACGTCGCTAAAAGGATATTTACTTGACTTAACGAGTGCCGATTGCAACGTTACTAGCAACCGGGACAAACAGCTTAACGTGTCCTTCGAAGGACGAAATCGCTGGTAAATGAAAATGCTACAAAGCGGTCCTCCATCCAAAGTCCTAAAGAGTATCTTAAACCAGTGATCTTTTACAGAGAACTAAGTTAGTGGGGCTAGCAGCGCTTTTATATTTATATGTTTACTTTATGTTAGTAGCCTTAAAAAATGTATAACATTTTATGTAACTAATTATTAATAATCCCAACATTTTAACCCGAAGGTTTTCTGCGCTTTAGTGGATCTGGAGAAAGCATTTGATAACATTGTGAGAGAAACTCTGTGCTTCTCCTCTGTGTGGCCTGGCTGGCCGTCCACACCATCTCCGGGCAGAATATGGTGTGGACGGCCAGCTGCTGCGGGCGATACAGTCACTTTATACGGACTGTAAAGCTTGCGTGCGACCAAGGCGGATGTTCACCTGGCGCCTCTTTTTGACGTCTGTTCGGGCGTCAAACGGGGTTGTGTTATGTCCGTCTTGGTTGTGTTTTTCATAGTGTATCTAATAGTTGGCTGCAAAATTTAAAAGGTTTTGATAAATTATTGTGTTGTAAAATTGGAAACTTTACAGTACATTTTATGTTGTACGCTGATGGTGCGTTAGTGATGGTCTCATCAGAAGCCGACCTTCAGGCATTAGTCACTAATATGAAAGTAGAAGTCTTCGCTGCATGTTAAACTAAGAATCGGGTATTTGAAAGAGAAAAAGTAGGAACTAATAGCAAGATTTGGGTAAACCGGAAACATTTAGAGCAATTAAATGAAGTTATATACTTACGGAGAATGTTTAGCGCGAACGGAAAATGTGTTCTGAAGTACAACAGTGACTAGCTGCCTGAGACAGGGACATAACATTATGATTATAATATTGTTTAAAAAAATAAGCTGAGTATAATAAGTACGGGACATTTTATTAGGTCCTCGTTCATAAAGCATAAATTTGTTATTAAATATATCATCATTAACTCCTACTAATATTATAAACGCGAAAGTTTGTAAGTATGAATGTTTGATGATACTTACATATAAAAACTACTAAAGGGAATTTAAACTTTATAATAATATAGCTTATCTATCAGAATAACACAATACATAGGCTACTTTTTATCCCGGGAACAAGTTCCTATAGATAACGGGAAAGAAAAAAAATCATCACGCGGGCGGAGTCGCAGGTGTCAACTAGCTTATCGTAAACCTATAATAAAATCCAACGCAATAACAGAGATGTTCCATTTCGATTCGTCGTCTCTCGAGTGCGCTTGCACCGAATAGCTATGAGGACTTGCGCTGCTTGCCCGAACACAATCGAAAAAAAAGATATCTACGCGCAGTGTGCTCTTTGTGATAAACATTATCACTACCTATGTATAAACACAATAGACGATGTGGATTTATTTACAGCCGAGAATAGAAGCAACTGGCTTTGCCCGTTATGCCTCTGTAAGCAGCGGAAAGGCGATAATACCGATATTCCGGTGCGGCCCTCCACGCTTACTAACTTAGCCGACATCACTTTCAATGTAACCCGTCGCAAAATAACACAGAAACCAAGTGATACACCATGTGTTACGACCGATGATTCAAAAAAATATGTTACTCACTCAGATATGATGGAAATTATGCGAGATAAGATGCGTAGTATTATGCAGGACTGTTTGACTGAATATAAATCCTGTTTAAACACTCAGCTACGTCAACTATCTGACACCGTAAGTGAGTTTAAATCATCACAAAATTTTTGAGCGAACAATTTGATCAATTGAACAAGGATGTGAAAACAAATAACACATAATTTCTTAACCTAAAAATGATTTTTACATTCTGAAATTAATAATTTGTCTAATCGCTTAAATCAGATTGATCAGCTGTCCCGAGCCACAAACCTGGAATTGCAATGTGTTCCTGAACGTCCCTCTGAAAATATTGTCTCCATAATCAAGCTATTGGGTACCGCCGTTAATTTCAAAGTATTGGATAGCGATATTGCATATTGTTCCCGGGTGGCTAAACTGAACCCTAATAACAAACGGCCTCGCTCAATATTGGTAAAATTTAACACCCTACGTACCCGTGACTCATACTTAGCGGCAATTATACACCATAATAAAACAATCCCGACAACAAGTTGAATACATGTTTCTTAGACATGGGAGGAGACTCCATATCCCCTATTTATGTTGTTGAAAACCTATGAGCTGAGAACAGGAGCCTCCACGCTGCAGCTCGAATACGCGCTAAGGAATATAACTACAAGTATGTATGGGTACGCGGCGGTCGCGTACCCATACCTACCTACAGGTATATACCTACGCAAGACAGAGGCATCTGAACAAGAAACTCACTTAAAGATAACCTTAGCTTAAGTATGGTTTGTTGTTATTACTTGTACCATTGTAATATTTTTAGTCATATTCGCGTCAGAAATTAGCGTATATTGCCAAAATGTCAGAGGACTACGTACTAAATTAGTATCGAACAATATAGCCTGTTGTCATTACGATATAGTAATACTCTGTGAGACATGGTTTGATGATAGTGTTTATGATGCTGAAATATTTAATGATAGCTATATAGTCTATCGGCGAGATCGGGTGACTAGTTCGTTTCAACGTAACAAAAAGGATGGAGGAGTGGTGGTCGCTGTTTCTAAATCAATACCTTCTGCGAGACTTTCCCACTGTGAAAGTATGTGTGACATATGGGTCTCAATTAATATTTTAATAGATAACAAACCAAAGAAGGTTGTTATATGCGGCGTCTACCTTCCTTCCCCACTGCAAAATGTACAATTGCAACACTTCATGAACAATGTAAACTGTGTGTCAGAATCTTATACAGATGTACTAATTGTCAGTGATCATAATCTTTATAAAATAGAATGGGCTTATGAAGCACATGGCTCCTCACTCTATGGAACCTTGCGTGAGGGTTGTTCCATGTCTCAGTCCTTCTTGGACTTTATTACACTGAACAATCTAAAACAGTACAATCCTATAACTAATAATAAAAATAGAAGCCTTTGCCTCGTTTTATCTAACATAAGTATTAACAACATAAGAGGTACATTGCCATTAAGTCAAATAGACCCACATCACCCTCCTTTTGAATTTAATCTGTCTTTACCTAAACTTCCAGCCAGATTAATTAAAAATCAAAATTTAAAACTAAACTTCCATAAAGCAAATTATGATGACCACGTGGTTACGGGCTCGTCATTCTAGTGGAGACGGCACCTGTCGCGGTCTGCAGAAGTGATCCGAATCCCGTGGTAATTTGACCACGCCTTCAGGTATTTAGTTTGAATTGTTTTTGTGTAGATTAACCTAATAATGATGCACGACTCAATGAACAGGCCCAAAGACTCATGATTAGGCCCAAGTAACGACTCAATGAACAGGCCCAAAGACTCAATGAACAGGCCCAAAGACTCATGATTAGGTCCAAGTAACGACTTAATGATTTGGCTCATGTTTTGAATCATGTTACGATATATATTTTGACTTATAAGCTGGCATTATGCTGGGTACGTATTCTAAATTTCACGCCTCAACCCTGAGAATAGTTAATCTTTAGCTTACTAAAACACTGGAATAAATTATACCAATAGTGATAATGTTTATAATGTATATTCAGTCAATTCGCCTATAAAAATATAGAAACTTTCTTCTAGAGATGTATTCTATTATTTTTGGTTCCTGCTCTTATGATTAAAGGCTCAATCTCCATCGCTGATATCCGTGTGCATAAAGTTGGTAGGACTTATCCTCCTGGCGCCTGAAACAAGTTATATATTGTGTTTGTTAGTTTGTTTGTTAGTTCATGTCTCCATAATTAGAGATCTATTATTATATTTTGGTTCCTCGCCAAAATAAAACAATTGTAACATTTATATTGATTTATTATTACAATTGGCACCGTTTAGGGACATAGTAATTCAATCTCATCGCCCATTATTATTATAACATAATTAAAACATAACATTACTAAGTACTTTGAACAAATCGTTTGGAGTCAGGAGCTGCCGTGTTGCATGACTGTGGATAACATGGTTCAACATTTCTATAGTTTAGTTAACATAGCCATTAAAAAATTTGTACCTATATATAACTGCAAACCGATTTCGTACAAATACCCAGTTTGGTTTTCAACTGATCTGAAACGATTGTTGAAGGAGAAGAACAGATATCGGGTTCGGTATAACAAGTATAAAAACCCATTAGATAACATTTCTCACCTTTTGTTGAAAAAACGATGCTTAACTCTAACTACTCAATGCTATAATAAATATATCTCTAATATGGAATCCATGATAACATCTGACCCTAAGTATTTTTGGACATTTCTTAAACGTCGAAGACGTAATAGCAGCTCCTACCCTACTTTACTGAAACACGAGGGAAGCATAGCAGAGATTGGTATCGAAATATGCAATATGCTTGCTTTTTATTTCTCTTCTGTTAATAAGGTTTCCGTGTCCAACTCAAGTGGTTATAACAATATGCCTACCACATTCGCTAATGAATCTTCTAATGTCCTTACATCGGTTTCCTTTTCATCGATGTGTGATCATGTTGAAAATTCTTAAAAAGGTTAAATAAATACAAGGGCGCTGGAGCGGATGGAATTCCTTCTATTTTTGTGCTAAACTGTGCAAAAGAACTAGCACCTCCACTAACCATAATTTTAAACAAATCAATATCCTGCGGTGTCTATCCTTCCACTTGGAAAAAAGCACTAATTGTGCCGGTACATAAGTCCGGAGATACAACCTTAGCTGAAAATTATAGACCTATTTCTGTTTTTGGGAAGATTTTTGAATCTTTGATATGTCCTTAAATATCATCCCTTACTAAACAATGCCTAACACCATACCAACATGGTTTTGTTAAACTTCGCCCCACTGCCACCAATCTTGTATCATACGTCTCAGATCTTGTTGAAGTGGTTGATAATCGAGTGCCTGTTGACGTCATTTATACTGACTTTAGTAAGGCATTTGATAAAGTTAATCATAATATCTTGGTTAAGAAGCTCAGCAGGGTTGGTATTGCAGGCAAAGGCAAATAATAATACTTGAATGGTGCGCTTCTTATCTAAATAATCGTGAATCTAGCGTTGTGTGCGAGGGTTACATCTCGGATTCTTTTACTTCTCCCACCGGTGTACCATAAGGCTCTCACCTCGGCCCGACGGGTACGTAATATCATTGATAAATATGTTAAAGAAGACTTTCTTTAACATATTTATCAATGATATTACGTACTGTTTCAAACATTCAAGGGTATACATGTATGCCGATGACTTAAAAATCTCAAAATCAATTTTTACACTAGATGATTCCAAACTTCTTCAAGAAGACTTAAATCGATTATCCCAATGGTGCACTAATAATTACATGATCCTTAATATAAATAAATGCAATTATATTCAATTTACAAGAAATGTTTGCCCCCCTCGCATTACCTACTCTATCAATGATATACCCCTTAAAGAAGTTAGTGAAATTCGTGATCTAGGAGTGCTGTTAGATAGTCGATTTAATTTCATTCCTCATATTAATAATATAACTAGGACGGGTTTCAAAATGTTAGGTTTCGTTCTCAGAAATTGCAAAAGCTTTAAAAACCCATCGACAAAGATTATGTTATTTAATACCCTAATCAGATCAAGGCTTGAATACTGCAGTCCAGTCTGGTCTCCACATTATGAAATCCATAGAAATGCTCTTGAACGCGTTCAGAAGCGATTCGTGTACCACTTAACTTTCCACCACCATAATACTAAAAAACTGACTTCATACAAAAATCGTATGAAACGTTTTGGGCTGCGAAGTCTCACAGTTCGGAGGCAACTATTAGATCAAATATTTTTGCACAAAATAGCGAATGGAGTTCACAATTGTCCATCTCTTCTCCAAAAGCTTACATTTAGTACCCCGATAAAACTTCCGCGTAAGTCAAGATTTCGTCTATTTATCCCTAAAAAAGCAAGAAGTAATCTGGGTCTCCATTCGCCCATGAACAGACTTCAACAACAATATAATAATATTTCTAAAGGGCGCAATTTAGACATATTTGGGCAGTCTTTATCTAATTTTAAATTCCGTATCCTAAACCGATCCCGGAACTCATAGTCACTCCTATTGTAATGAATTTATAGTACTGTTTTTGCAAAACTGTTTTTTTAAGTAGAATACTTTGTTTTTCTAGTTTTTAGAAATTGCTTCCCAGTACATGCCGTAGCAGCTTGTAATTAAGGTAGCGCCAAACAAATGTAACTTAGGTCTAAGAGATAAATAATTTGATGTGTATACTTTGTAAGCTGTTCTAATAAATAAATAAATATTCTCAATATTGGAGACACACATTTTCCTATATATTTGAATTGACTGAGATTTCCACCTCTTGATCCCACTTTAAATTTATTGTACTATAACATCATGGTACAAACTATTAGAAACAGTAATGTGCTCCCGCTGTGACTTTTTTTTAAAACGGTTGGGACTAGTTTTTTACTGGCCTAGCACACTAGATATTCACGAATCAGTTAGCGTCAATAAAAAACTATAGTAGTAATAATAGTAAAATAATTCAATAACTTTAAAAAGTTTGCTTTCACCATCCTGTTATGAAATAGAGTGGAATACAATTATATGCAAAAAAAAGTAGATCTCAGACTGACTCTAGAAAAAAAAAACAAAAACATTTACAGTTAAATTGAAAAACCTCGAATACCGTAGGTACAGCCTATCATATTTGGATTTTTTAACGCCTGGAAATTACCACGCATGTTATGCCGGATGCATACCGACAAAACCATACGGACAACACAAAACCACCTATCTAATATAGAGCCGGGCGACCATATGACATGTTTTCATAATCGACCGGGAGGTAGCACCAGAGTGCCCTGTACGGACTGCAGCGAGGATACGGCGCTGCTTACACTGGCGCAGTACTCAGCGTGGGAGCTGCAGCGCTGGAATCTCGTTACGGTTCTGGACGAAAACATTCTCACACTGGAGACCATGGTGATAGCCATGATCTCCAGCTGGAGCAAGAAGGACGCCGCTGAGTCTTTTTGCAAGCAAGTCATGCTCGCAAAAAAGGCGGTAGAGAGAGAGCGACAGATAACTCTTTCTCCCGAGTTCCGTTTTGTTTATTTGTTGTCTTCGCCCAAGACTCCGTGACCGGGGGCCTGAGTACGGCGAGCGGGCTGCTCCCCGTTTTTATAGAAGCAGGCCATGGAAGGTGGCATGGCGTGAGGGTTACACGCACGCCTTTCACCCTCTCAAGGAAGTGGTAAACATCCGAACCCCAAAAGAAGCGAAATAACACTCGAACTCCCAAAGAAGCAGAATAACACCCAAACCCCCCTGAACGAGATTGCTATAAAGGACAAAGTCTGTCGGGAGCCCTGGGGCTATCCTTCCGACGGCTCACCCGTAACTCCTGGCCATAGACAGATAGTAGGGAAACGTGTGGTTTTCGGTAGGTGTCCGGCATAGCATCCATGAGAATTTCCACACGAAAGAAGATGTTAACATAATCGATCTACAATATACAAATAATACATAAGAAATAATAAATAATACATTTCGCTTTTTAAGGAAATTGCGAAAAGGTTAGTCGACATCACAGGAGACCGAAGAGCTGGCAGCTACCTCGGAGAAAGAATTAGTCTAGCTATTCAAAGGGGGAACGCTGCCAGTATCTTCGGAACCTTGCCTAAAGGGACCTCTTTTAATAATATATTTTAGTTATGTATCATATTTTTAAGGTTATATTTAATGTTAATATTAAGTTAAGTTAAGTTGATATTTATTATTTATTTCCGACTGCTACGCAAGAGGTCGTGGGTTCGATTCCCACCCAGGATAAAACTTTGTGTGATGAGCACGATGGTTTATTCTGTGTCTGGGTGTTATTTATCTATAATATGTATGTATTTAGAAATATATAAGTATGTTTATCAGTTATCTAGATCCCATTACACAAGCTAATATTAGCTTACTTTGGGCTAGATGGCGCTGTGTGAAAAGTGTCCCACAATATTTATTTATTTTTATTTATTAATAATAATACATTTAGTAAGAACAATAAACCCTTAAAAATGCTCAAAAAGATCTCTAAAGAACAATTATTTAGAAGTATTTAGATTTATGCCTTTCCTAGCTATTGGAAAATATGACAATTCATATAGTTAATTATAATAAAAAATATCGCAGTTTTCAAAATTCTATGAACCGTCGCTTTAAGAAAACTTATAAACTATTCTATAGATACAAATTTGGTAAAAACTTCCTTGAATTTTAGAATTTCTACCAAAGAACGAAAGTATCACATACCTACACTTTTTACATGTTTAATCGAATGGAACTTACTGCGAGTTATGAATTCTAAAGAGAATTTCTAACGTAACTTTAAAACAAATTTAAGGGTAATTTTAACGATAACATTACAAACATTTCAAAGATATATCGCGGTAACATGAAAGAACAGAGAAGTTTCTTTGGGAAATATGTTACTGAGTAAGCGTTATTTAGTAGTCAGATAATAATATAGAGAAGAAGAAGAATCTATTGGTAGAAAATTTACTATTGACGATAAACATAACTAGAATGAAGTTTAGACATGCCATCATAATATAGTCGGAAAACGCATAAAGAAACTAATGATAATGTCACTTAACTAATATTAGTTTATTCTCAACGTGCCACACTACTTCGAGTCTCACCGTGACTGGTTGAGAAAAATATTCTCATCCAGTAAAGGTGTTACTCGATAACTCGATCTATCGAATTGCGATCGGAAATGTTAGCTCTCATCTAGCAGCACTGGTTCGTACATAGCCATCCGTAAATAAAATCGCGACGTGTAACAGTGTGACTCCTATTTATATTCCCATCTAGTCAAATAATAGAATAAGTGTTTATTTTATTAATTTAGTACTTATTTTATTCTTAATTCGTATCAGTATTCGAGATATTTCAAACATTGTTTGGCGTTATGATATCACTTCCGTGAAAAGCGTAGCAGCATCTGTATCATCACTTTTTATTAAAATCTTGTTTACATTGTTTAATTTATAATTAAAGCGCATATATTATATAGTTTGCTGCAACATACCAACCTCAACGTCTGTATATATTGACTGTACATTGACTGAGTGATTTAACTATTTATTGGTTGATTCATTCTGTTGAGGATAATTATACATCAATAAAGTCACTTTCCTCCACGTTAGAATCACTCTATTGCTTTTAATAGCTATTCCTTCAATGTCAGTTAAATTGAAGAAACCAATGATAACTTAAAATTTTAACAAATGCAATACCCAGTGTGTTACAGTATTGTTTAGTCACAAGAGAAATGATGTCATCTCAAATTAAATATTAATACGGCGTTGATAGACCAGCGGCTTATTAAAATGTAAAGCCAAAACTTGGCACGTGAACTGTTCCATAATTAGTTTCCTTTGACACCCATAATGCATAATAAATCTAAGATTGTTGCAGAAAACAACGCCATTTTCAGCATTTAAAAAGATTCGCGGATAAACTTTGGAATAGCATTTATTGAAGTGAAACTTCTTTATCGACGTTGAGAGAAATTTTATAACTGTAAAAAACATCGTTACGTTTTTTGGTGACGCGCCATGTGTTGTTTTAAATTGAAACTTCTTGATCATAAGTGATACTTCTTTATCAACGTATAAGAGAAATTTTAGAGCTTTAAAAAAAATGGACCTACACAGGTAAGAAGTGAAACTTATTGACAGCATATTTTTACGTATTTTTTTTAAACATTGTACACACTCTGGTTTTTATTTTGAATAAGAAGCTTCTACAGGGAACGCTAGGAACAAGCTCTCAAAAGCAAAAAATTTTTTTGAAATCCGATTAGTAGTTCCTTTAATATAGATTCATAGATTGAGTAATTTCACATTAAATTAAATTAGACTGTGGATGCTTATAAACTAATGTCGTCAAAGATTATAACTACCATCCAATAACTGTTCTCTTTTTTATCAATTTTATAGTTTACAGTAGGGCACATAATGTTTTTATTGTATTATTTTTGATCATTCCCATGTTTACCTATGAGAACTGAGCGGCGGATGTAGCACCGCTTGCTTAATCTTAATAATATTATAAATGTGAAAGTTTGTATGGATGTTTGTTACTCTTTCACGTAAAAACTACTGAATGGATTTTATTGAAACTTTACAATAATATAGCTTATACATCAGAATAACACATAGGCTACTTTTTATCCCGGTAACAAGTTCCTGTGGGAAACGGAAACGGCAAAACTCTCTACGCGAGCGAAGGCGCGGGCGTCCACTAGTGTTCTATTAATGATCTTAAGATGAGTGTCGGTTTGTTGTTTTTCCATTTACGGGTGATTCTAGTATCAGGGTAGTCGTCAAATTAAGTTGGACCCTTTTTTTGGAAGCCTTTTGAAAGCCAAATTTTCAATAGCATGTAGCCACAACCTGCCCCTGTTCCTTTAAATGTATCAAAGACTCACCTCACCACCTTTACATTAAACTCAATGCACCCGGTGGACCTCGAGCGTATAATATGTACATATTTAAATATCCCTGTCAATGTACTAAGTAAGTCCAATAACCCTCCCAAAATCGACTCAACAGCGAACTGTGATTTGATTCACTCTCAATGGGTTCCTTCCATATAAATTACATATACTGTTTACGTATTTGCAAATAATTGATATGAAATTCTTTTAAAAGCAATAACTAAAAATCTTTCAATAAGGATTTGCTTGAAAGTTCTATAATTAAATGTTCTCAAATTGTGCTCTTCACATTTTCTTTACTATTCGTGTTCTCGCAGTTCTTTGTGAAATCGATGTACAAGCCTGCGGGTTCGAATATTTCTTGTCGCGAAGCGTAAGATTAGAGAGTGCTCAGACACCTAAAGATTTATGATCGCAATACCATGTCGATTCAAAATCTTGAGGACGCTTCCGCAGTTCCAGCTATCAATCGTTATTTAATGTTCGTAAAATAGAGAATTTTACAATCACAAACGAAATTCCATTGTACTAGATTTAGCTGCAGAATAAATGGCTACAATTTTTCTTTTTGTTTTGTTTGTTGATACTTTATTTTGGCAAAATGACAAAATCAATACATACAGACAGCCTCTCATAATACATTTACTACAATTTATTCTATTCTTTTTGAAATGTTTTATTGAAATTACCTCATAATAAAATATTTATTAGATCTTACTCACTGCCTGCCGATAATATTAATATTGTTAGCATTTAAACACGGTGAAAAGTGGGCATATAATATGCCTCTGCCACCCCTTCGGGGATAAGGCGTGATGGATATTTATTTATTTATTTATTTATTTAAACATTTAGATAATTATTTTCATGCAGCTTAATGAGGGTAGTCTAATTTTTCATAATACATTTTGATTCTAGAGTACGTTAATAGTTTATTGTGAGTAAATTATTATTAATATAGGAATGTAGAAACAGTATATTATAACCGCATTTTGGAGCAGGACATTCAGTAGGCTTCATTTAAAGAGTGTAGACGTGTAAGGTTAGCATTAGTGTGATCAAGATGCAATATACGCTTATACTGTTACCAAGTATTTTATTTTTAACGTGTAAGTCAATAAAATGTATTAATAGATGTGTCCCTGATCCATCCTGTTCGTGGGAGGAGTGTGTGATATGCTGTAAGTTGGGCAAGGTCCTACAGTGGTCTGTCATAGGCTGAATATTAATAATTTTGAAAATATCAGAAAGTTAATGTATTTCAAAACGCTATCTCCTAACTCTCATAACGTACAATATTTGCTTTACTGTGTTTTTAATGTTGTGTATGTATTATGTAATGGTGGTATATAATACTCTTATACGGTATACATATATTGTGTCCTTTCAGCCATGCGTACCCGAAACACTGACCAATTTTCCTTTTTAATGCACGCTTTGATCAAAGGGCGACCGATGAAGCGACGACAAAATAATTCGTCAGATGTAATAAATTATTTTGGTTCATCCGAGTTATGAAGCGTGAAGTCATGAACCCTTCCATTACTTAATATAAAAAAATATAATACGGAAATGATATTTTTATCGTATTAGATAGAATTATTAAAAATCACCTGAAAGGGTAGCATAGTCCGTCTAGATAATTTACTTCATATATATTAAACAGTTAAGACTAATATTGATATTTCATTTGTCGATACTGACAATTGGCTTGCACTAAGGCAGGCCATAAATATAAGTTCGCTAAGTTCATTAACTTTCTTTTTAGACATCAGTCTGGCACGCGTTGGTCGATATCGAAAAGAGAGGGGGGATTAAGTTGAAGAAATCTTCAGAACACACGCCGCGGGAAATTTGGTAAAATGTAGCCTAAGATTCTATTGTTTTACGCCGGTGGCTCCAGGTTTCTTGATACCCCAGAACACTCAATAATACGAATAGTATGTGGATATGCAGCTACATACTATTCGTAGTGTAAATTGTCTGGGGTGCACCGAGCGCGTCCAAAAAGTACTTCGCGGAGTCATACCAAAGATGAGAGAAGTATTCGACGTAGAGACGAATCTAGTCTTATTCAGCAGGCACATCTAGTGTGGCGTCAAATATCTTTCCTCTTGTATCTTTCAATGGTTTGCTCTTACTCTAAGCGTACGAGTACTAGTTGTACATGCTAAGTATATGCTATTGGTATTTAACTTTGCAATTAGGATTTTTTGTCTGCAGTGGGATTGCAAAAGATAAGCAAAATAAGATTGCTCTTCAAACTGCTGAACTTATTAACTTTTCCAAGCGGAACCGACCAATCCTTCACACGTGCGAAGTTGTTTAGTTAGTTCGAAATATAACTCACACGAGCAAGATGTTGATGTAAACTAACCGAAACAGCATTTGCATAATATCTTTTTATCTCTTTCTAATATTTATTATAATTTATGAGTACCACATGTATGAGAGTACTATTTACATAATAAACTTTAATGACCTGCTTAATTTTCATGTTACTAAGTTGGCAGTACGGTTTCTTTGATTTTTATCTTCAAAGGGATTATTACTGCTTACTGTAAACATAGGCTCACATGGAATCCAAATATATCCTTTCAAAATAGTCAAAGACGTTTAAAAAAGTTTTTTCTATTTGCGATATTTAAACTAACTAACTATCTTTACGCTGTATCCCTAACGGAATAGTCAGAGAGAACAGATCGCCAGACTTTGCAGTCCATGCATACTTCTTTTACTTCCTGCAGATTCATCAATTGCTTCATACATGCACGTCAGAGTATCCAAGTACTTTTGACTTTTCCGTTTTTAGGCAATTTGCTCACGTAGTCTTCTTATGTAAGTCTCCGTCTACCATGACTCCTTCTACCCTCTCTCTACTTTCGCACAATTTATATTCTTCGTCAATCGTTCCTCTCTCATTCATTGAACGTGTCCAAACCAACGGAATACGCCCTTTTCCAGCTTAACGCTGACACTTTCATTCAAACCTGCTGTAAACCTTATGGGTGTACAGGACCCTACGGGAGATAAATAAAAGTAGAAGTAGTTAGAAAATAGTATATATTTCCCGATAGGGCCAAAAGTATTATAGTCAGGGTCGCGGGTGTTGAATTTAGATAGGCAACCGTAAGGTGGACTCTGCCGCGAGAGGCCGCGGTATCTGGACTTATCTGAGGGAGGGCCAGGTGATCTTCCACGGGTCGGATGTTGTTCCTCTCGCAGTCGTAGGGTTCTCCGGCTGGGCGATGGCTTCCACTCCCGGTCTAAGCGCGACCAGAAGGAGCCTTGGAGCAGCTCTCAGCCAACAGATAGTAGGTGTAGTGGTGGAACCGTAAAGGTTTAACCGTAACAAAGGGCCCTGGAAGACAGAAGCCTAGGGTAAGAACCTCAGCCGGAAACCTAAAAGGCTTCCAGCCTCTCCTCAGGCCCAGGTTGGCTGGAGAGGCGGGAAGTCTTACATATAGGTTGTTGGTGGTAGGTACATAGAATTAAATTTAATAAGGGTTGGTTGGCACACTTGTGAAAATTTAGGCTTTATACATATTCCTACTCACTTATAGCTATGGCTGAAAATTAGCGATTGTAATAGATTTAGCAATGATAAAAATAGTTATTAATTGCGGTATTACATACGCTGAAAAGGAAATAGGTAAGAACACTATAGATAGTATTAGATTTAAACACTCCTTCCTGCAGGAACAAAAGTTAGTAAGGATGATTAATTATAATTAGAAACTTACCGGGATATTACGGGTTCAATATTTTTACAAATATTTTATAAATGAATATTGTTTTAGGAAAGTACTTTTGTGTGGTAGTACACAGTAGCGTAATTGACAAATCTAGGTTGTTCCCGAAACTTCCTGTCAACTGCTTATATAGGGCCCAGGGGTGGGTCAATGTGCTGGGGACGGGACTTCGAACTCCCACTCCACGCTTGTACTGGAGTAACTTTAATTCCGCATCAGTCCGATAGATGGCGTTAGTCGTATGATGGCGCAGCTTGGAAACGCATCAATACACTGCCATATTGCGTATCACTTTGTAACATATTCGGTCGGTTGGAAGTGATCGCATCTCCACTTACACATTGTACTTACTTGCATGCATCTACTGACATACCCAGGTTTCGATACCGAAAATGGTTTACCCAAATTTCGCACTTAGTTCTTACGTCGTCTATTTCAAATACCAGAACCTTAGTTATACTTTCATTCAAGCCAAGACCCTTAATTTTACATTCCTCTTTCATGTTAGTGATTAATGCCTGAAGGACGGCTTCTGATGAGGCCATGAACACCGCATCATCAGCGTACAACAGACAATTTATTGTTAAGTCACCAAAATTCATACCCATATCACAATCTTTCCACGTCCAGATACACTATAATAACCAGGCGGACAGGACACAACCCTGTTTGACACCTGTATAGACGTCAAAAAGGTGACACATTCCCCCCCTACTCGCACACAGGCCTTACAGTCCCTATAAAGCGTATCCGGGCAGCAAGTCCCGCAGATTTTCTTTCACAACATTATCAAATGCTTTCTCCAGATCTATAACGCGCACAAAACCTTCTGGCTAACAGCCAGAAATTTCTCCGCGATCATGCTGCGAGAAAACACTTGATCCATGCAACCTCTCTCAAGTCGGAATCCGCATTGTGCCTCCCACAAATACCTTTCAGATTTTTCTTGCATTCTTGCCGTTATAACCTTTGCATACTTCTAACTAACGAAACTGACCAGCTGATCGCCCTGCGGAGTAGCAGGAGCAGTTTAGGCGAGAGATTTTCCTTTGGTAAATAGGTACTACAACTGCTATTCGCCAGTCACCTGGAGACCTCACGCGTCCGCAAACACAAAAAGTCAAATAGGAGAAATGAGAAAAGGAATGCGATTGGGATATTTCGGTATAGGGTTACAATCGGAAAACATATTTAATATTAATGAACCTTGTATTCAATATTAAAAAGATATTTATAATGACTTCTTGATGAAATTGAAAGAACGTTGCTGCCATCAATGCCGATAATCAAACGTCAAAGATGCCAGTCAACCCAACACTGCAAATCCGCGTAACTAGCTCGAAATACACTAGGATTAGGAAGATTTTATTAGAAGCACATTACGTTACGTTTACGTTAGTACTATTAATTATAAATAAATATTGTGATTGAATATTGTAGGACTCTTTTTACACAGCGCCATCTAGCCGAAACTAAGCTATAAGCTTATACTATGGGATCTAGACAACGATATAGATAGTTATATATTTCTAAATACATACATATTATACATAGGAGACACCCAAACTCCGAAACCAACAACAATTATTTGTTGCGAACCGGGAATCGAACTCGGGACTTCAGCGCGGCAGTCGCATATACTACAAGTGAAGGAACATACAATTTCCACACTCTCTTGTCTAAAACATAATATATTTTGGTTGAGTGTAACGTCATTGCTTACTGTAGCATACTTACGTAACCAATATTTCTGTTCTTAACCCTCTCATTCCTCAGACTTCTACTGGGTGATATTTCAGACTAAGGTCAGAACGTTACACAATACTCGATCAACGCTTGAGACTAGATTTTGCCTTATAAAATTTACTCTCAAGTGTTTCTTGAGTGTTGATAAACGTTCTGGAATACGGACCTAACTTTTTAAGTTGCGAAATTGTAAATAAAGGCATATTAGTTTGCAAATGTTATTTTATTTTACATTCTTTGGGTATTGTGTTTAATCCAATGACTTATTACATTACAAATCATAAATTCATCAAACTAAACCTCAACAAAACTGAGTAAAAGTAACAACTTATGAAATTTAAAAGTAAACGTCCAAGAAGGTTTAAAAACAACATTTTTTTCAACTTTGTGTTATAAAATAACAATTTGCATGAGAAATGAGAACATCTGCTTCATGGGCTGCGGTAACAAAAAGACCGTGTAATAAGTTTAAACATTTACTTATAAACAAAAATCCCTTCAGCATATTTGCAGTTTTAAGTTTATTTACATCTTATTAACAATTACGACTATATCCCCTAAGGGGTGGTAGAGGTGATATTCTCGCCTTAATTTTAAATGTTTCCCCAGTTTCTCCTAAACCCTACCCGAATTTGGGACCGAGGGTCCACTTTTAATTGGCTGCTAGGAGCAGCTATAGTTAGACTTTTCATTTTAGGGATTGTTTGAAGCGACTGACCGTCTGACCTCTAAACCCCATAAGAGCGACTGGGTTATTGTCTCGTCAATTAGTCAGCAAGTGCACAGCTAGCGGGTGAGGTCAGGAGGTCACTAGGGTTACAGAGAGCTTGATGGAGCTCCATTTTTATTTTCCCCATCTAGCCTATTGCCATATTATAATGGACAGGCGCAGGTTATAAAGACTCGCTGTTTTCAAGCCGCCCAAAAGACCTTTAACTTGGCTTAACAACTGCCATGTTACTAGCATAGCAACCGAGACCAACGTATTAACGTGCCTTCCGAATCAAAGAGACGCTCGTAACATGGAAATGCCACACAGTCACCCATCTCAAGACCAGCCATTCCATAAGATGCTAAACACAGTGTTCAAACATAGAGCGTAACTCTAGTACGAGGGGCTACGAGTAATTCAAATATTAAAAGACTTGAACTTCTTCTGCGATGCAGCCTTATCTCTTCAATCGTTTCAAATCTTTCATCCTTTCATGGTTAGACGTGAAAAATACCCCAATTTTCAATAATAACACTTGTAGGTACTATTCCACAACATTTACTTGATAAACCTAGCCGGTTTCGCCTAACTCGCTAACGGCATTCTCAAAGGCACCTTTTTTTTGTGTGCTTTTGATAATGCCGTGAGGCGAAACCGGTTAGGTCTATCAAGTAAATGTTGTGGAATAATACAAGTGTTATTATTGAAAATGTGTAGCAAGTTCCACCAAGTGTCATCAATCAATAGTACAAAATACCCAAATGTCATAATATATATAATATACTTAAATTGCGTAAGTTGAAAGACATTTAACCCATTCTATTTTATATCCATTTACTGTTAAAGTCATTACTTTAGCTTGGACATAACAAAACTCTTACAAGTTCAAGGAATCGCTCCTTAGCAATTTCCTGTATAATATAACTATTTGCCATAGAAACATGGCCATTATCGCCCTCACCCCGTATATTATCGTCATAAATCTCAGACGTAGCAACTCCAGGTTTGAGCGGTATATTTTAAGTAATTCTTTCCATTTGTGTGTTACAGTCCTTATTATGGTGAGAACACATTTATTACAGGGAAAAAATCAGCACTTACGATCATGATTGTTATGAAGGTTAGTTGAAATACTGCGTCGCATTAAAGCTTATAGGGTTATATGTGGAGTCATAATGGCTTCTTTTATTATACCAGTAAGGTGGTAGACAAACAACGGCGTCACCTGATCTCCTCTTTCTCTCTTCTCACTATTATTCTGTGAACCTGTACCGTGTCACAATTTATTTTAACTCAATAAAAAAAAATCAATTAAATAAAACTGAAGAGTCTGTTTGTAATTCCATATTAACAACTTTTCAACAAAATGCGATGTAGAATAAAATAAAAATCCGAAACGGATCCGGCAGGAGTGTACTCATTCGGAGTGTCAATATTATTTGCCCTGAGGGTTGTCGTAGAGAAATATAGGATGAAAAACACGCCTCTGCACTTTCTATTCCTAAACATGCAGAAGGCCTTCGACTGTTAATGACATCACAAATCACGACTTATTTTACCACAGCAGACTTTGAAGTATATAAGAAGATTAGTTACTTTAACATTGCCTTTATGTTTATTATACAAAACAATGCAATTACTCTCTATACTTAAATCAGTTTTAGTTCCAAGCTGCGTTTATTAAACTCAAGATGCCATAAGACTGACGAGTCATCTGAAAGTATCGACGTAACTTTAGATAGTATGATTAAAATTAATATGTTTACATCAATACTAATTATTTAAATTATGCTAAATTAGCTCAGCAAATATATCTAAATTAATCTCATAAAAACAATTTTCATTCACATTGGTGTCCTGGCTCTTGTCAATATAAACAATATAGTCTGTCGTACCCCTTTGTCTAGGTATTTCTCCCAACCTGAAGAATATACTGCTCGCCGAAAATTTTCACTCTGTAAATTAATCATGACATATTACTGTCAACAAAGTAGAAGAGTCATAGCGAGTATTTGACTGTAAAATCATCGGTAATTATTATGTACCATTACATTCGCTTGGGTGTTAGCTTACGTTTGAAGGAGTGTCAGACTTTTCGGTACATTTACTAATCGCTTACGTAAGGCATGGAACCATATTGTCTCAGTTTTCGGAGGCACCAACTTTAAGATCAATTTGCTAATCTTCCCTATGATACAAATCACTTAAGCTCTGAGCGAGCCGACGCAATTCTTCGGAGACTGACTTTAGCCAATATAAGAGTGTAGTTTACATAGCAGAGGACAGTAAGACCAGAAGACATATCTATGCAAAGGATTGAATTTAAGCAAGGTTCGATTGCAAGCCAGCTGGAATAGAGCTCTGGATAACCCAGCAATAGGTACACCTCCAACAGATCTTTTATGATGTTTCATATAATAGTCAAGTAATCATAATATAGAAGCAATCAGTCTAAGGAGTCAGACTAAGAACCTTTCAACCTCATCCAAAATTGAGGACCCGAATGAAACGTTTCTACCGTTACTGTTTTTTAACTTTGTCGGTTGTCTCTAACGACTACTGATTTCATAAAATGATTCCAGTACGTACTTTAATGTGAAAATCTGCATGAAACCTTTGGGGTGGACACCCCTTATCACTTAGGGGTTTAAAAATAGATAGTAGCCGATTCTCAGACTTACTGAATATGGATAAAAAATTCATAAGAATCAGTTGAGGCGTTTCTGAGGAGAATGGACACAAGAATTTTATATATTAAATTAGTAATAAACAGTATTCACTCCGCTTAAGCTGGTAATGACTGGTACGTGTAATTGACTAGATAACTACTTTTGGAACTTCATGATAAATTAGATTTAAATAAGGATGAAGTTCCCCACAAAATAATTATATATCTCTGGAAAAGCGTACGTGTCACTCATTCTGATGAATTTGGAGTTGATACCAGCACGTAAGTAATTATAATTAGCCACCCGTGTCGTCTCTAGCATTATTCATGCGTTTTATTTAAATGCATGTAAGCCTACACATGAGACGGGGATAGTAACAGGAATAATAAGAATTTTAGTTTTGATGTATTTTTCTAGGGTTATGTTGACACATTAGGCAAAGCTAGGAACTATTAAAAATATATTTTACAGGTTTTGTAAGGTAACTTGCATTGTTTTTCATATGTGACTGCCTCGGTGACGCAGTGGGTATGCGACTGCCGCGACTAAAGGCCCCGGGTTCGATTCCTGGGACGGAAATAATATTTGTGTGATCCAAAAATGTTTGTTTCGGAGTTTGGGTGTCTCCTATGTATAATATGTATGGATTTAGAAATATATAAGTTTATCAGTCGTCTAGATCCCATAACACAAGCTTATATTAGCTTACTTTGGGCTAGACGGCGGCGCCGGCGGTGTGTAAGGAAAAAAATGTCCCACAATATTTATGTGTGGTTGTTCAGTTGGAATATTGCAACTTATTTTAAAACAGATGTCTTCAATCGATTGAGTTGAATTTTGTGAACACATCTAGTTTAAATGACAATGAATACGTTGGTGTCATTTTAAATCCAACAATATGAAATTGGTTGCTTATTACTAATAAACTAATGTAAATTCACTCTAAATCAAATAAAACGAACTACTAAAGATTAATTAAGACTAATTTTTAGGTTTTTCTATAGTACGGGTATCAAATGAAAGGACTGTAACTCGTTTAATTAAAAGTTTTTTTCAAGAAATATTTTATTTAGTAGTTTGTTTTCAAGAAATATTTTATTTAGTAGTTTGTTTTCAAGAAATATTTTATTTAGTAGTTTGTTTTCAAGAAATATTTTAGTCTTAATTTCATTAAAATATATCCACTCTTTCTTTTTTTTTGTTGTAATCCTTTCCTCTCGACTGCTACGTTATGGAAACAGTGTGAAAATCCACTTTTTCAAAAGTTATTAGTGTTTGAACTCAGGAGTAAAAATAAATAAAATAAATATCCATCACGCCTTATCTCCGAAGGGGTGGCAGAAGCATATTATATACCCACTTTTCACCGTGTGGATTTCTGTTCCACGTAATAGGTGGTGAGCCCATTGCCGTGTTGAAATAGACAGGTGCAGGTTGTGGCTACCTGCTGTTGAAATTTTTCAAGCCGACAATAAGGCCTTCAACCAGGTTTAACGAATGCCATTTTACTAGCAACCGGTACCAACGGAACAGAATAACGGAAATCAGGAGTAACTTTTTTAACAACAGACGTGGGTGTGTCTCACGTTGAAGATTTCGCGCTCCGATTTCCTACAGAAACATGTCTCAGAGATAAAAACCCAGCACTCAAGGATAATACAACTTTTGCGTTACGTTCTTTTCTTACTTCCTCACATTATATTCTGATTAATTTCGTTGCGGTTTCCAAGACATGCTAATAACTTCTCCTGGGACTTCACCGAGATCGAGCTCGGTGTAACTTTTCTGGTGTTTTGGTCATTGCTGTAGATCCTGGTTTACAGGAGTCACAGTAATGGGAATGCGGGTGCGATAAGTCCCAATAAAAAAAAATGCATAAATACAACTTTTTTTATTAGTGAAGGTGAAGGACCCCCCCCATTAAACATTAGTATAGAATTGTATATTAGTAAGTTTGACCAACGGCCATCATTTATCAGTACATACCTAAATAATCTGTTAAAGCTCGTGTAGTCAAGCTCGCCAGATCGTGGTGCACCTGGACGAGGACACTGGAGTAGCCAGCCGTAAGGGGTTAGGATATCAGACAATAGTCGGCCGTAATACTTATATATTTCTAAAAAAAATATTATAAACTAGTTGACGCCCGTGGCTTCGCCCGCGTAAGGAAGTTTTTCGTTCCCGTTTCCCACAGGAACTTGTTCCCGGGATAAAAAGTAGCCTATGAGTTATTCTGATGTTTAAGCTATATTATTGTAAAGTTTCATTAAAATCTATTCAGTAGTTTTTATGTAAAAGAGTAACAAACATCCATACAAACTTTCGCATTTATAATATTACCTAGTCAGGTCATAAATTCTGTCTCATGTTATTTAATATTAAATAATTGAAACAAGTTTATTCATTATGTAACCATTTATATACCAAAATGAACTTAACAAAACATGGATTCTTATGACAATAAAGTTTATTCAAAATGACCTCCGTGATTTTGAATACAGGCCTTCAATCTGCGAGGCCAGTCGTCTATCGCAGCACGAACGAGGTCCATGTCAATATCGGCGGCTGCCTTAATCAAGGATGTCTTGAGTGACTCCAAATTGGGATGAGGCTTTGAGCACGCCTTTTCCTCCAAGTGTTGCCATATCTTGTAATCTAACGAACCCAAATCTGGACTGGAGGAGGGCCAGTCTTCGTGCCGGATGAAGTCGATTTCACGCGCCGCCAGCCAGTCTTGTGTGCTCTTCGCTCTATGAGCTGGCGCCGAATCTTGTTGGAATACCCAGTGCCTGTTATTGAACATGGTATGAGAAACAGGTTCCACAAGGTTCGTCAGGACTGTATTTTGATACACAACTGCATTCGTTTTTACACCTTTCTCACAAAAATGTACCTTTGTTAAGCCCCAATAAGAAACTCCCAACCATACCATGAGCGAGGGTGGAAAATGACCTCGTTAGACACGCGGAATACGGTTGCTCGCTTCTTCACTACTGTGTGCGTACACCTTATCATTTTGTTTGTTGTAGCTCTCTTCTACGGTAAATTTTTTTTCATCCGAAAAAAGTATTTCCCGATATTTTTTTCCCGCGTACCGCTTCAACAAAGCGCGGCATCTCTTCAGTCTCAGGTCCATTAGACGAGCATTTAAACGATGTCCTGTTTTTCTTCAATATGACCGAAGCCCTAAGTCTTCATTTAACACCCTTTTCACCGTGGTTCTGCTTAACCCCTTCTGAAGGGCCAACAGTTTCTGCTTACGTTTGGGATTTCTTTGAATTCGCGCCTTCACAGCTTTTATCACTGCTGGAGTCCTAACAGACCGAGGGCGACCACTTCTTAACCTGTCATCTACACTAGAGTCTTCATTGTATCGTTTGATGGTACGATAAACGAATCTTTTGGTTATATTCAAATTTTTCAGTTGGTTAAAAATTAGAATTGGCGCGTAACCGCAGCGATGCAACGCAATAACTGCAACACGGTCTTCTTTAAGCGTCCACTCCAAATTTAAAAATGAGTAAAATTCTAAAAAGTATACATTTTTATTTTCATGAACAATTCGAAATTCGAATTTAAAAAACTTTTTTGTGGCCAGCATTCTAAAAGAATAGTTTTTACTTTGTGACAATACTTATGACCTGACTAGGTACTAGCTGACCCGCGCCACTTCTTTAGCGCCACTTAAGAGAAACAGACAAAGAAAGAGACAATAGTTAAAGAGGGTGGCGCGTAGGCTACTCTTATGAAACATCTTCTAAGGTACGAGTATTCGCTTTTTAACAACAAAAAAATTAATAAAATCGGAATACTTGTTGATGAGTTACTTACAACTGAATAATATATATGCGGGCGAAATTGCTTGAACTGAATATCCTGTGCGAGACATTTCCTGAATAAATTCATATTTCCCGGGAAAATATCTTTTTCCCGCGAGAAAATCTTTTTGTGTACTTTTCTTGTTAACTTTCGAAAATGTTCTTCCTATGTGCCGATTTTTATCAAAATGTTATTAAATAAAATCTTTACAAATTTTCACATTTTTAATTATAAACTCTTTTGCAAAAAAAACGGGCACTTAAGCAAAGAACTATTTTATAGTTACTATTAGTTTGTTTGACAATTTTTGGTGTTGTTATCCTCAAAATTTTATAAATTAATTAAGAAGGAATAGTTTTCATCAGTTTTATCATAACATTTTGATTAAATTATTGAGAAATAATGTTTGAGCTCAAAACACTATTATTGTACCTGCTCGCTAAATAAAAATGAAACGCGTTAATTTCTTTGTTTTACTTGAATACATTAAAAGCAGATAAAAGTTTAGTATTGAGTGTGACCTTCTCTTGCTGAAATCACGGCTTGCATTTGTCTGGGCATGCTAGCGAGTATATCTTTTATCGTTTCTTGGGGAATACGTTTCCACTCCGCGGTAATCACATTCTTTAGCTCTCTGATGGTCTGCGGAGCCGGCTGCACTGATCTCACTCGTCGCTTCAGAACGTCCCAGACATGCTCTATGGGATTGAGGTCCGGACTTCTAGCTGGCCAGTCCAAACGACGAATTCTGACTTCTAGTATATACGCTTCCACATCGCCAGACCGGTGGGCGCGAGCGTTGTCGTCCATAAAAATTGAGTTTTCGCCAAGAGCGGTTAAAGCGGGTTGTGCATAAGGAATTAGAACTTCCGTTATGTATCGGTGTCCAGTCAGTGTACCGTTTTCGATGAAGACTAACTCCGTACGATCCATAGAATTTATTCCTGCCCAAAACATAACAGAGCCCCCTCCATAAGGTGTGATATCTTCAAAACTTGCCTCTGCAAAGCGTTCTCCTCGTCTACGTAGCACTCGCCGACGTCGGTCTTCACCATGCAGAGATATCCTGGCTTCATCGGAGAACAATACCCTATCTCAGTCTTCATAAGTCCATGACACACAATTTCGAGCGAAGCTAAGCCTGGCAACTCGATGTCCACGGAGTAATTTAGGACCGCGTGCCGGGCGATGACTGTGCATATTGGCAGCGAGAAGCCTCCTCCTGACCGTCCATAGACTAATTTGCACATTTCTTACTTCTTCTAGGCTGTTCTTGAGTTTCACATAAGAAGATTTGCGATTTCTCAACGCTTGACTAACTAGAAAACGCTCATCGAAAATTTTAATTTGTGCATGGTTTTACCCACGTAGTTCCCGTTCCCGTGGGAATACCGGGTATTCCTTTCTTAATGATGATTCAAGGTAGATACCTAATAAATACTTTCACCAAATTTCAAGTTTATACCTATGTTAGATAGTTTAGAATGTGTGTGGCTTTATCCGTGTAGTTCCCGTTTCCATGGAAATATCGGGAACTCAAACTCGGCGTCAAGGACACTGTATCGAGATGCACCGCTAGCCTCCTACCACCAACGCGGCGAGTCAAGCAACACACATCTTACAACCGCGAACGAGATAGCACGTAGCACTATCATATATCTAAATAAGTTTAGAATATTTTCGTTGAATTGTAACTGCTTTCTTGATGTAATTATATGAAGTATTTATATCAAGCAAAAGGTGTTTGAATTAGTACAACCTCCAACATTTGGCGACCGACGACATCACTCTGCGTGGAGGCGCAGACAACCTGCATCAAGATATATACCTTGGCAAAGTGACGAGTACTTCAGGATCCAGGATTATCAGGGGAATGCCCGTTCCTTATTTTTTCCTTATTTTCTCGTTCTTAAAAACAATATTTCCTTTGATTGCACATTTTGCAATAAAATTTTATTGAAGTGCCTTGCTTACGCAATTATTGTGAGCTATTAAATACATTTATTTTTAACGTTTCTCAATAGCTTTATTCTTAAATAGCACAAATAAAAGTATCTTTTCAGCTAATAAAACGCTTTTCGGCAATAGTGTAAGTACATAATGAAAGAAGTCAATCGAAAATTCCATGCAGTGATACGTAAACCGGTTACGAGCGGTTCGCTGCAGTTAACTTGCACGTTGCTTATTTAAGCTTAGCTTGTTTAACGTAAAATATTTGCTTCATTTTGTCTGTTATATAATATATAATTTAAAAAATATCATATTTTATTTATTTATTTTCTTATAATTAAAATTAAGATTAACAAAATTTAAAACGGCATTTAACGATTTTGAAATAATACAAAATAGAATTGAGATTTTATCTGAGGACTCCGATGAGATATCAACACGCGTCGATATTGAGAACCAGTTTTATTCTTTAATAAGTTCTTGTAAAACTATTTTAGATTCGCATTCACTAAAGTTCAGCGACGCTGATGATAGCTTGCCGGTCATCAAAGGTTCATGCTGTCGTGAATTAAATATTAAATAAAGTTACCCACATTTGATGACAATACAATTAAGTGGCTTGAATTTAGGGACACTTTTAAATCGATCGTTCACGATAATTCGTCGATAAATGATATTAATAAGTTTTATTATTTGCGCACCTTACTTGAGGGCAGCGCTGCTATTCTGATTAAATCACTGGAAATTTCATCTGCAAATTATTTAGTAGCATAGCAGTTATTATGTGAGGGATACGATAATAAAAAACAATTAATTAATAATCATTTATAGGCTTTATTTAACATGCAATCTTTGTGTAAGGAATCAGCGAAGGATATAAGGTATATGATAGATTACATATCTAAAAATCTACGTGCGCTTGATAGTCTCGGCGAACCCACCAGTTCCTGGGACACTTTGATAGTATTTATGTTTTCATCCTAGCTCGATCCGATATCAATTAGAAAATGGGAGGAGCATAAAAACAAATTAAATGCTTCGCCTCGTCTAGAAGAATATCTCACATTTTTACGCAATAAGGCAGATGTACTAGAGTCGTTATCTCGGAGCAGCAGTCATGTTGAAAAACCAGAAAAAATAAAAAACTTAAAATTAAATAAATCTCAAAGGGCATTTGTTGCTTCTGCCTCCAATACAATGACCTCCAATTAGGCTAAACCTAATTGTTTGATGTGCAATGGCGAGCACCGTATATTAAATTGTATAAAAAATCTCAGGATGACTCCTGAAGATAGAAGTAAGGAAATATCCAATTTAAAGGTGTGTGTCAATTATTTTCACGGTGGTCATCATGCATATCAATGCCGATTAAGTCCTTGCAAATTATGCGGGCGTAGACATAATTCTTTGTTGCATAGAAACAATCAATCGTTTTATAAACATATAGTAAACAGTGAACAAGCCAGTGCTGCGCAACCTAGTTCAGCGCCACTGAGTACTGTGCATCCTAGCGCTAGCACCTCACCTACTAGCGGTGAGCAGCTAATACAAAATAATTAAAATAATACAGTTTCATTATCCTCCTGTATGGCAGCACAGGTGCTGCTATCAACAGCCATAGTTCAAATAGTGGATGAAACTAACCAATGCCATGACGTACGTGCCGTTAACCATTATTAGACCTGTCCTTTTACATGGCAGTGAGACGTGGCCGATATTGGAGCGACACAAGCAGGAGCTGCGTGTCACGGAAATGAAGATGCTGCGGTGGATGTGTGGAGTCACGCGGATGGACCGCGTGAGGAACTCATGCATCCGCGGCAGCCTTCACGTCCGTGACATTGCAGACAAGTAGCAAGAGTGTCGCCTTCGTTGGTATGGTCACGTCTTGCGGCAACCGCCGGGCTACGTAGGTAACAAATGTCTGGCCATGTCAGCCCCGCCGGGTCCCGGTAAGAGGGGAAGACCCAAGAAGTGCTGGCTTGACGTCGTAAGGGATGACATGCGTGCCAATGGTCTCACTACAGGGGATGCCGACGACCGTGCGAAGTGGAGGAGAAAATGTAGGAAAGCGGACCCTGGGCGTCGCGAGACGCAACTGGGACAGACGCTCGGATGATGATGATGCCATGACGTACGTGCATTGCTTGACAGTGGAAGTCAATCTTCATTTATTAATAACTCATTGCATAAACAATTGGGACTTCCGTGTCAAGAGGTACAGTCAGTCAATGTTACAGGCATTAATAATATTTCTTTTAAGGCGTTGCGACGCTCTAAAATAATTATACAATCTAAGGATAGATCGATCAGAAAGCAAGTGTATTGCTTACTGATTGATCAAATATCTAGTGATTTACCTTGCGAAGAAATCGATATTTTATTGTTTAAATAAATAAATAAATATCCATCACGCCTTATCCCCGAAGGGGTGGCAGAGGCATATTATATGCCCACTTTTCTCCGTGTGGATTCCTGTCCCACGTAATAGGTGGTGAGCCCATTGCCGTGTTGAAATAGACAGACGGAGGTTGTGGCTACCTGCTGTTGAAATTTTCAAGCCGCCCATAAGGCCTTCAACCAGGCTTAACGACTGCCATTTTACTGGCAACCGGGACCAACGGCTTAACGTGCCTTCCGAAGCACGGAAACGCTCGCAAATGTAAATGCCACAAAGTGGTCATCCATCCGAGGACCAGCCATAGTGAAAGTTGCGTAACTCAGTGATCGTTTACAGAACACTGAGACCGCGGGGCCACGAGCGCTTCTGTTATTTTTGGTTATTGGTTGGTTATTGTTTAACATTCCTCAAAATATAGAATTTTGTCCCTCTCAAGTACAATTGTTACTAGGGGCAGACGTCTTCTGGGCCTTAGTCTTGCCTGGACAAATAAAATTAGATATTAATAGACCGGTGTTACAAAATACATGTTTTGGCTGGCTAGTCGTAGGCCCAGCCATGTGCATTCAGAGCAAGGTAAATAAGATTAATTGTCAATTTACTCAAAAAAACTTAAGTCTCTAAAACTCGAAGAAACACCTACTGAGTCCAAATGGACTAAGGAGGAAAAAGCGTGCGAGGCAAATTTTATTGAAAAACTTACCGTTTTAGCGATGGGCGGTTTTGTGTGAGTATGCCTTTAAAGGAAAACCCTTCTATTTTAGGTGAATCCTTCAATATGGCTATGAAACGTTTAAAACATTTAGAAACTAGATTTAAAAGGCAGCCTCACATAAAGCAGCAATATTGTGATTTTATAAAAGTGTATCAAGATTTGGGTCACTTGTCAGAAATTGAGAGACCTGACATAGCTAATTATTTACCTCACCACCCTGTTATCCGGGAGAAGAGTGAGACGACTAAGTGTCGGGTAGTTTTCGATGGATCAACAAAGACTAGTTCTGGTGTTTCAATTAATGACATTTTAATGGTGGGCCCCACCATCCAGGAAGATATTTTTTCAATACTAGTACGTTTTCGTCAACATCGGTATGTTGTAGTAGGCGATACAGAAAAAATGTATCGCCAGATATTAATTAATGAGAAACAAAGATATTTACAGGTAACTTTATGGCGAGATAATGAAAAAGAACCCTTAAGGTATTTACAACTTAATACAGTCACGTATGGTTTAAGTTCAAGTTAATTTTTAAGTATTAGATGTTTATTTGAGATTGCTAATGCAAAGCAAACTGACGCGACGCACACATTCAAAGCATCGTAAAATATGATATTATGTAGACGATTTGGCTACGGGTCATAATGATTGCGTACAACTACATACTTTTTTAATTTTGGTTTGTTTTTATAATAATGTTTTTATGGTGTACAATAAAGAATATTTATTATTATTATTCTCTTTATTTATTTATACAACATATCAATTACATTTTTAAATATATCTATAAAATAAAAAATACATTTAAAAATATAAAAAATAGTGACCCACCGGTATCGGGTACAGGGACCAAGCTACCGGTGGTTAGGGCTCCAGAGAAAGGAATTTCCTCACAATACGTGCCGTGTCGAGAAGAACTGCTTTCTGTATCAGGCCCTTGATCCAGCTGTTTAACGCGAGCCTTTGTAGGTGTTGGTCAAGGCTCTTGGCTATAAGTCCATGGACAGATATGACTATCGGTACAATGATCGCTGAATCCACACCCCACACGTCGACAACCTCATGAGCCAAGTCTAAATATTTCTTTTGTTTGTCTACCTCGGCTTTCATGAGGTTTTCGTCGTGAGGTATGGTGATGTCAACAATAATTGCACGGCGTTCTAATCGATCTATTACCACTATGTCAGGCTTATTGGCGACAATAGTCCTGTCCGTGATAATAGATCGATCCCAGTATAATGTGACATGACCATTTTCGAGAACTGGGTCGGGCACATATCTATAGTATGGTACCTCTAAATCAACAAGATTGTACTTAAGAGCAAGTTGCTGGTGAATGATCTTGGCTACTTGGTTGTGTCGATGCAAATACTCACCGTTTGCAAGACTCGAACAACCAGAAATAATATGCCTAAGGGATTCTCCGGGACGATGACATGCCCGACAGATGTCCACCGTACCATCCTTCAGGATATACTTCCTGTAGTTCTTTGTCATTACAACTTCGTCAGTAATTGCAAAAACAAACCCTTCAGTCTCTCCAAAGAGATCACCAAATCGTAGCCAAGATACTGATGCATTGAAGTCTATATCAGGCCTGTGTAAGGCCTGATAAAAACGACCATGCAGCTCCTTACTCTTCCATACCTCCTTGCGATCAGTAACACCAAGTCCTATAGGTTTATGCCAATTCTCTTTAGCCAACGTGAGCGGGGTATGTCCATTATCCACTGCAACCACATCGCAATGCAACCTCGTGTCAGCATTGAGAAAATATTCTCTGAGGTTGCATATCTCACGGTTATGGAGGGTCTTGACATTTAAAAAGCCTCGACCTCCACACTTCCGAGGGATATACAACCTCATTACTGATGAACGAGGATGATGCATTCGAAATGTGGTCAACAAGGACCGCACTTTCCTATCCAGGGCATCTAATTCAGTCTGAGTCCATCTAAGTATACCGAAGGAATACATTAGGACCGGTATGACCCACCCATTGAAGGCACGCACCTTATTACCGCCTGATAAAAGACTTTTCAGCACTTTTTTCAGACGGCCAAAGAATCGCTCCTTCAATGTTTGTTTCACACCAGATTCGTTAATTCCTAATGCCTGCGATATACCCAGATACTTATAGGTCTCAGTGGCGGAGAGAGATCTGATATTATGGAATCTGAAAGCTCAACACCTTCAGACTCCACAATCCCACCCTTCTTTACATGCATGACTGCACATTTGTCAACGCCAAATTCCATTCTAATAGAACTACTAAAGGATTTTGTTAACTTCAATAGTTCTATTAGTTCCAATTTGGTGGTGGCAAATAGCTTAAGGTCGTCCATGTAAAGCAAGTGGGATATAACTCTACCTTATCTTCGCAACCGAAAGCCTAGCCCTGAACTCTCTAGTATAGTACTAAGAGGGTTCAGTGCTAGACAAAACCATAAAGGACTGAGACTGTCGCCCTGGAATATGCCCCGCTCAATAGGCAAGCCATTTGTTACAGTCTGACGACATCCTGGATAGCAAAGGTCTGTTCTCCATTGCCTCATACATGACTGCAGGAAAGTACAAAGAGTTGCATCCACTTTGTACAGCTCCAGCACCCTCAGAAGCCACGTATGAGGCACAGAGTCAAAAGCTTTTTTATAATCAATCCAACATGTCGTCAGACTGCGACGATTACGGCGTACCTGTTGGTTAATGATCATGTCAATAATAAGGGGCTCTTTGGTGCCTCGGGTCCCACTTCTACATCCATTTTGAGACAAAGACAAGACTGAATTTTTATCTAAATGTGAAGTAATTTTGATTCTCAAAATGGATGTTAGAAGTTTATAGACTGTTGGTAAACATGTGATAGGTCTATAATTTTTGGGATCCAAGGCATCGCCAGATTTATAGAGAAGGTGGGTTATTCCAGTTGTTATAAAATCGGGCATAGAGCCCGACTCTACACATGACTGGAATTGAGCTGCTAAACGAGAATGTGAACTACGGAGCCACTTAAGCCAGAAATTATGCAGTCCGTCCGGACCCGCTGATTTCCAGTTGGGCAAAGAACGGACTGCATTTGCTACATCCTGTTCTGATATATTAATTGACTCCATTGCCTGTATAGATTCACATTCCCGTTCAACATCTCTCATCCATTCACCTTCAATATGATTAACGGGCCTCGACCAAATACCACGCCAAAATGCATTTGTAATATCAGCATTTGGTCGCGGTCCGTTATCCACACTTGAATTGGGTTTTTCCCACCGTCGATAAACCCACCTCTCATCCTTTTGGAACATGCGGTTCTGGGTATATCGCTCTACGCGTTTCTTATAACAACGAATCCGGTTTGCCCATGCACAAACTTTCTGCTTCAGAAAGTCAATGCGCTCCGTGATACATGACGTTCCCACATATTCTTGAGGCGTGATGTTAGTGCCTGAAAACGCCTGCTTCACAAAGCGCATGACCCTCGGACGAGTGTTTCCCGATCTAAAGCAGATTAGCTTCCCAATGAGTGCCCTAGCCCGAGCGATACGACGCTCAATTCTACACTGCCAAGCTGGTACAGCAGGTTTAGGAGAAGCAAGTTTCTTTTCAAAAAACTTTACTTCAGCTACTCTACATGCTGCAACGGCCGCACAGTATAGGATCGAGTGCGTATCACCAAGGTCTTCACTATTATCCAAATAATCAGGTAATAGCGAATCTAGAGCACACACCAAGGCCATATTCCGTTTATGCATAGGCAAACGCGGTAGGCTAGGTCTACAGCCTGGACTCATAGATCGATATTCCAGAATCGCATCCTCCAATGCACTCCTTAAGTTATTATTACACTGGATACTTACGGATATAGCCTCAACTGCAACAACTTCATCATTGTGTGTTGTGTTTGTTACCGATGAATTTGTAACCTGTGATGAACTTGGACAGTCAAGGCTATTTCGTACCTCAGAACGTAGCCGCTCAAGTACAGCACTATCCAACATGTTACAACGTTGAATAGCCCGCACCTGATCCGATAATCGTTGTGCCGAGACGTTAACAGCTGGTTCAAGACCCTGAAACACAGTTAACAGCCGATCACGGTATGCAGTAAGGTTAATTCCCCCCTCTGTAGCCACAAAATATGCCCGCATGACGTTCTCATTCATAGAATCAGTCCATCGCATGCGGCGCACATTACCACCGGTAGCGGGAGCCCTATTCGAAGCCGGTGGGCCTCGGGACTCCAAGCGTATCGGTGGCCGGCCTCTTCCACGCCGCCGCGCTGGTGGTGGTGACGACGGCGGGGAGAAATATTCGCCGCTTGAGCTCGAGCTCAACGCCTCAACTGCAGTCGATGTAGCGGATATGCTCACCGTGGACTGCGAGGCGGAGCAATGCGGCGAATCCGGAGATGGATCTTGTGCATTCCTTTTAGCCCTGGATCTTGTAAGCATTTAGCAAAGATATCGTTCATTTCATGTTTGTGAAATTAATTCTGATATGTCACATGACATCTAATGTCACGCATATCCATAATTATAGTATCTTGTATATTTCCGTATATAAGGTTTTATTTGTTATTTCTTGATTTTCATATTTTATATTCATTTTTCCTTTACTGGAAATACGGTTTATAAGCTTTCCGGCTATGGTAATATTATTTTAAATATTGTAAGATTATATAAACGACATTTGCTATGTAGTGTTGCCAGGTTTTTTTTTTTTTTTTTTATTATTATTATGTCTCTTCTTTTCTCGGGCATCTTCTTTTTTTTCTTGAAGATACCCGGGCTTTTGGTAGGCTTACATGGAGACATAGGTCCAACACGCAGAGGCCCTTTGAGAATTTTAATCTAATAGGGAATGGGACCCTCACTGCAGATAGTCCACGCCCGCCTTATGTAGAAGAACGGTAATGGACCACCTCCAATGGGAGTTAAACTATTGTGAAATGTGCTAACTATGAAATGGGCTATTGGGTTGGGTGTTAAATGGATTGGGTGATTTAAGCTATTGATGAAAACGACGTCTGCCTTTTTAATATACTATTATTAAACTATTGGCAGACGGTGACTCGCCAACTCACTAGATGGGCCCCCTATACAATCACCATAGGCATGATAAGCCTGTAAGGCGACAGAGGGCAACACCGGTGTGAGCGGCTTGGGGTGTCGAGCGGTGCGGCGCCGGTTTCACCTTCGCGGGACAGGCCCGGAGCGGGCTTCCCCGTAGTTATGCCCTTGAAAATGACACTTCCACCCCCGAGCATATAGCTCTGGCTCCCTCCCTCTGACCGGCCAATTAAGGCAAGCCAGAGTTGAGATTTGCTGCTCTCCCGGGAGTAGCACTCTCACTGCTCTCCCGTTAGGCCATTAAATCCTAACCGGTGCAGAAGGGCAACAAAACTCTGAGGAATCGGGTCCGATGTGTAGCCACGCACATTCAGCTCGCCACAAGCTGCCCTGCGGATGTGAGCTTTTCAATAACTTTCTGATACACTTTTTGTTGATATCAGAAAGTGGATGACTCAAAAAGCGAAACTACTATGCCCTCATAGGGTTGCGTTAATCCTATAAAAGATAACGACTGTCCTCGAGGGGTATCATTATTATTATTATTAACTTTAGTATATTTTGGTTTCTGTATCAAGGGAATTATCTAAGGCAAAAATGAATATAAGACAAATAAAATCAAATAGTATTTACCTTTTCAATGAATTGAGTGAATTTCAGGAATAAAAATGTTTTGAATTTGCTAAGGAGTGCACTACGTTAGGGTTAAAATGGAATCCTACAACTGATAAATTAGGTATCAGCTGTTCCAAGGCCATAAGTAGCGAAATTGCCTCAAACTGTACCAAACGCGCTATTCTCTCGGTTACAGCCAGCATCTTTGATCCTTTGGGTGTCATGGGTGTATGTACAATTACACTAAAAATGTTATTGCAACGGCTTTGGTCTTTGAAATTAGATGGAATGACGAAGTACCTGATGAGCTTAAAATACTATGGTTAAAATAATTAAGAATTTAAATATTTTGTGTACATTACTAATAAAATAGAAATTCATTGTTTTAGTGACGCATCCTTAAAGGCATATGTAGCGTGTATTTATATTCGTACAACATCTGATAACGGAGTGACATCAATGCATTTGATGTGCGCTAAGGCAAAGGTCGCTCCGCTACAGCCAGTTATGACCATGCCTAGATTAGAATTATTAGGTTCATTGTTGGCTAGTCGGTTTTGTGACCAAGTGATACATGAAATTCATTATTAGACAGATTATAAAATAATATTAGCACGGTTAAATATATATATAACAAGTAAATATCAATTAAAAGGATTTGTACAACACCGCGTAACCGAGATCTGCGAGTTGACGCGTGACTCATCGTGGAAGTATGTGCCGTCAACATACAACCCGGCCGATTTAGCATCGCGTGGTTTGTTACCCGAAAAACGTACAACGTTTCTATGATGGCGCGGACCTTCTTTCTTAATGGATGACGAGTCAAAGTGGCCTTCTCAAGATGTAATAATAATAATAATAAATAATAATAATAATAATCTCTTAGACATATAATTTCTGGTTGTTCTCGTCTTGCCAACGGCGAGTATTTGCATAGGCACAACCAAGTGGCCAGGATTGTCCATCAGCAACTTGCACTAAAATATAATCTTGTCGATTCAGAGGTACCGTATTATAGGTATGCGCCCGACCCAGTTCTAGAAAATGGTCGCGTCACATTGTACTGGGACCGATCCATTATCACTGACAGGACTATTGTAGCCAATAAGCCTGATATAGTGGTAATAGATCGGTCAGAGCGCCTTGCATTAATCGTTGATATAACCATACCACATGACGAGAATCTTGTAAAAGCAGAAAAGGACAAACAAATAAAATATTTGGACCTTGCTCATGAGGTTGTCGACATGTGGGATGTGGATTCAGCGATTATTGTTCCGATAGTTGTATCAGCACATGGCTTGATCGCCAAGAGCCTTGACCAACATCTCAAGAGGCTCGCGTTAGGCAGTTGGGTCAAGGGCTTGATGCAAAAGGCGGTTCTTCTGGGCACGGCACGTATTGTGCGGAAATTTCTGTCTCTGCAGTCCTGACCACCGGTAGCTTGGTCCCTGTACCCGATGCCGGTGGGATACTATTTTTTATATTTTTAAATAGATTTTTTTTATATAATGTATTTAAAAATGTAATTGATAAGTGTAATTAATGAATAAAGGAAATAATAATAAAAATAATATCTCTTTATTGTACACCAAATTTACAATATAACATTGATAACAGTTTGCAGATTATAGGTACAATTGGCGGCCTTCAGTGGCAATCTCTTCCAGGCAACCATGGGATGGAGAGAAAATAAATTAATTTATTAGGGCAGTGGTATACGCATATAAAAGTTCAGCACTTTCTACACACATTATCAGACATAAAAAATAATAATGATGATGAAATAAGATTAAATAAAGAGATAAAAGTCTAACACTATACTTCTGATACATATATACACACATACCTTACTTAACATATAACACATAAATATACATTCACATAATCATACACATATCACTATGTCTTGCGACGTCAAACAATGATAACATTAGCAGAAACTCAAGTAATGTTCCCTCACCGATTTTTTAAAGACAGACTCAGATTGTGCTCGTCTTATTGTCACAGGCAGATCATTCCATAATCGCACCGCCTGAACCGAAAAAGATTTATCTGCAAAATTGCTTGAGTGGCCGGGCATTTTTAAGATTAGGTTCACAGATGACCTCAGAGTCCTGGAGTGTGCATCACTCATAAACTCAAATCTATTTTTAAGATACGATGGAGTGCAAGGATTAAAAAGAATACTATACGATAAGGAGAGGATACGAGCATTCCGGCGAAGACGGATAGGTAACCACTTGAGCTGTGTTCTATATGCAGAGACATGGTCATACTTGCGCAATCCAAATATGAACCTTATACAGAGATTTTGGAGTCTCTCAAGTTTATTAAGATGGTCTTCAGTGAGATTGAGGTAACTGGCATCAGCATAGTCAAGGATAGGAAATAAAAGGGATTGTACTAGCGCAGTCTTTGTGGCAACAGGCAGAATATTTCGCAGCTTACGCAGGGATCCTGTGGCGGCAAACATTTTACGGCTCACTTCCCGGACTTGAGGACACCAGGTTAAGCATCTATCGAACAGTATGCCCAAGTTCTTGACTTCGTTACTGTATGGGATATTAGTACCGTTACACGAAACCAGTGGGAGAAGCCTCCAGTCAACTTTAGATATCATGCGAGAACTACCGATAAGAATGACCTGTGTCTTGTCAGGATTGACCTTCAAGCCATAAGATTTACTCCATTTACAAATAGATTCAAGGTCTTTATTAATGGTATTGACAGCTTCCACCAATCCATCTAACCTCGCTTGAATGTAAATTTGAAGATCGTCTGCGTATAGGTGGTAGGAAGAAGTTAGTTCTTTAGAAATAGAGTTTATAAAAACTGCGAAGATTAAAGGAGATAGAACGCCACCCTGTGGTACGCCGGCAGACGTTGTGCACCAAGAGGACATGATGTCTTCAATACTAATACGCTGCCGACGGCCAAACAGGTAACTATGAAACCAGTCAATTACTGTTGGAGATATGTTAAGAGAGCTCATAATGCCAAGTAATATTTCGAAATCAACGTTGTTGAACGCATTGCTGAAGTCCAACAGTGTCAGTAGTGTCAGCTCGCCGTTTTCTATACCGTTCCTGATATCTTCAGTAATATGAACTAATGTGGTAGTTGTACTGTGACCAGGACGAAATCCGGATTGAAGAGTATTTAATAAGGAATTTTTGGTAAGAAAAGTATTTAGTTGATTATATATGAGGCGTTCAAGAACTTTGGACAGAAACGGTAAGATGGAAATAGGACGGAAATCAGTAAAAGAGGAAGGATTTTTCTTTTTAGGAATAGGAACTATTTGAGCCTCTTTCCAAGCCGTGGGAAATACATTATTGTAAATAGAAAAATTTAATATGTGAGTAATAACTGGAAGAAGTTCTTCGATAATGGTGACGATCATAGTACGACTGACACTGTCTGTTCCCACTGCGTTGGAAGTGATTGACATTATACTCTTCCTAACATCGCAAGCAGATAATTCACTAAAAGAAAATGGAGAGCAATTGGGAGTCGGGACAGATGAAAGATGTTGCAATGTAGTATCTTTTGTCATTCTATCTAAGTTTGACGAAGCAGAAAAATGTTGATTAAGCGAATCTAAATCTATGTCTTTAGGAATTGAGTCATGTTGAGATTTGCCTACTCCCAATGATTTTAAAACTTCCAGACTTTAGCTGGGTCACCGTTTACAACTGAATTGTGGATATATTGGCGTTGCGCGTTCCTACACACCTTACTACAATGGTTTCTTATGGATACGTATTTTTCACGGTTATAGTCGGTAGGACGACGCTTATATTTAGACTTGGCGTTTGCCTTTTTGGATAAAAGTGATTTGATATCTTCAGTTAACCAGGGGCAAGGAAGATGCTTTACTTTTATTTCTCGTACAGGGGCATGCACATCATACAACTTGATCAAAGCAGACGTCAACAGCTGTACTTTTTCGTCTATACATTCAGCATCAAAAAGTGCACCCCAATCTATGCTTGCAGCATCACTGCGCAAGCTGTCCAACTCTATACCGCCAAAATTGCGATGAAGAATGATTTTAGCCTTAGGCTTAGGAGGACGTAGTTGGTATGATAGGAATAATAAATCGTGATAGGAAAATTGGTCAGCTGTACACTGACCATGTTTAGCTACAAGATTTGGAGAAGAAACAATGACAAGATCTAGTAGAGAAGGAGTGCAATTTGGAAAATGATGAGTAGTGTCAGATGGAAGAATGGACAGATTATAAGATGTGACAATAGATTGAAAGGTTGAAGCACGCGTGTCGTTTTTAATGAGGCAGGTGTTAAAATCGCCCATAATTATAATGTGATCGTATGATGGAACAAAGGCATCTAAAAGAAGTTCAAATGAAGAAAAGTAATTAATATCGGAAGAAGGACCATAAAACATTCCAAGTAGAACTTTGGAATGAGATAGTTTGATCTCTAGAAAAAGATGTTCACCAGAAAAAGTAGGTGGCGGTTGTGGTGATAAACTTGAAACATCAAATGGAATATGAGAACGTAAATAAATTGCCACCCCGCCGTACGACGATAAACGATCGTTCCTAATAAGGTTAAATCCTGGTAGGGTGTAAGCTGAAGAAGATAAGCAAGGATTAAGCCAAGTCTCAGACACAAGTAAAGCATGAATATAGGGAAAATCAAATGATGCCAGCATATCAGGGAAGTGTGCCAGAATGCTTTGAGCATTTATGTGTATAGCATTGAAATTATAGGGTACTGTAGATAGATTAGATGCGAGAATCTCAGCCAGGGAAGGTTCACTTTGTAAGCTTATATTACTACCTGCGGAGAAAAAATCATCATCACTACTAGAATCTGAAAGCATTCTAGATTGCTAACTTTGTTTATAAAATCAATTATTGATAATTATAAGACTAATATATATATATATATAGATATATATGTATATACAAACACAAGATACAATTAAATAGTAGAATATAAATATAATAGTAATAAATATATTTTAAAATATAGGTATGCTATATTAATATTCAATGAATGTACGTAAAAGTACCTACGTACCTCCATCTGCCGGTTACATATTATAGAAAACGATTGGCAACTTAAAACTAATGATTAGTGTGAAAGCGAGATTATACAGGGTTAAGTTCAGGTATAGAACACAGTGCAATGCAACAAATTACCAGAACAAAAAGCACGTTAATCAGATAACTATGGAATTCTATTTCTATTCTGTAGGTACATACACTACAAAAAAGCAGCAGGTACTAACTAGAAGGAACAAGCAATGAGCTAAGAAAAAATAAGTAACCAATGGGTTGTTATAATCAATATCAGTCTCACTAAAGTTCACTCGAATTCAGAAAAACTATGTTCATAATGTTTACAGGTGTCGCTTGCACAAGTTTTTTTAATTAACTATACAATAACAGCAATTTTAGTTACTAACACAGTTGTCCACCTAAATTGACAGGATAAGGTCTAAGGGATACATTTATATAAAATATTATTATGATTACAAAGAAAAAAAATGTTTATAATTAACAATTAAAACTGGCCTAAAGTACCGTTTCCTGCCAAAGCACAACTTTCTTCGCGCGGACTCTAGTCTAACAAGTTGCAACTCCAAACCTTTCTCGAGCGGCCAAGAAGACATCATGACGGCATTTGGTCAAAAATTCAGATATGGTAATACCTGTACCCTTCAGCTTAGCCTTGGCAAACCACAGCTTGTCCCTGACCTCCGCATCCTGAAATTTCACAATAAAGGGCCTGGATTTCTTGGAAGGAGTGGCCATACCCAATCTCTGACAGCGCTTGATGCTACTGGAACAAAATCCTGAAATACCCAGGCGTTGCTTGACAATATCAACAATGGTAGTTGCTGGCACCTCATCCTTAGTTTCTTTAACCCCATGAATGAGCAGGATTTTTCGTCGCCCCTGAGTCTCAATCTTATCAACGGTTCGGGCCAGTGCATCCATCTGTTGTTGTAAAAGTGTGAGCGACTGTGTAACAAATGCTCTGTATGAAGCAAATTCAGCAGCCAAACCAGTCACGCTTGGTGGAGAAGCTGAAGTTCCATGCAGTTGGGCTTGGAATTCCTCCATACGTTTATTGAAATTTGCACTCATTTCAACAAGTGTGGCCTGCATGCTGTCCATGGTGTAGTGATTGCAAAAAAATCTAGTGTAAGTTGCAAATTGTATAAGAATTTTATTTAATCCGGCAGGTGGATGGTTCACCAACAAATTAAGGTCATATAAGTACTAGTAAAAGTCAAATAAATAATTAAAATTTAAATAATAATAACAGAGGTTTTATTAAACAACCGTTCACTTAGACTACCCACTTTTACAACTTTTACAAGCACCGCAGTTAGCGGATATTCCAGAAGTTAAATTAATAATTAAAGCTATGAGCACAACATTAACTAAATGCATAGTTTTTATAACTATTGAAAATTATTCTAGTTTTAATAAATTAAGAAGAACATTTGCTAAAATTATTTTGTTTTCAAATGTTATTTTTGCAATATTCCGCTTTTTTAGAATGTCGTACGATATCGACACGACATTTAAAAACAAAATAATTATAGTTTTTAAAATGGATTTCCGCCATGTAACGCCTGATTCAATTAGTTATTTAGAACATTTGCTTTCATTTTACGTTTTATACATAACTGTAAATTTCCAAAGGATAAAATTAACGGTGTATTAAGCGTAATCGAATTTAATACAGCTGATATTTATATTATAAAAATGTCACAGCTCAAGTCCTTTTCATGTGATATTTATAGACGAACATGGTGTCATGCGTGTAGGGGGGAGATTATTAAATTCATCTTATAACATAGACAAAAAATACCCTATTATATTTGACGGTAAAAGTCATATAGCTAAACTTATTTTTGAGCAATTTCATTATCGATTAATGCATGCAGGGCCCCAACTACTTCTTTCTAGTACTCGAGAACAATATTGGACTATCGGTGGCAGATTATTAGCACGTCAAAATAAAATACAAACGAGTGAAAGGAGTAGTTGCTTCCCAATTAATGGCACAGCGAGTGACACCAGGTTTTCCTTTCCAAATAGTAGGTGTGGATTATGCCGGGCCATTTTATATTATAAATAGAAAGGGGCGTGGCGGCCAAGTAGTTAAGGCATTTTTATGTATATTTTGCTGTTAGAAAACAAAGGCTACATAGCTTTAATTTAGAAGTTTCCAGTGATTTAAACACACAATGTTTTATCTTAGCATGCAGACGCTTTATTGCAAGAATAGGTAAACCCCTCGAATTTTTTTCTGATAACGGAACAAATTTTGTAGAGGCAAATAAAGTGATAGGTTTTGATGAATAACAATAGATTTGTATCGGATAAAATTGCTAATGAGGGTATACAATTTAAATTTGCACCGGCATTCTCTCCAAATTTTTGCGGATTAATAGAATCGGCCATGAGGTGTGCCAAGTTTCATATTAAACGCATAATAGGCCAATATCATTTCACATTTGAGGAGATAGCCACGTTATTTGCGCAAGTTGAGGCTATACTCAATTCGCGTCCACTATATCATCTGATCCTCACGACCTATCCCCCTTGTCTCCAGGGCACTTCCTGATTGGAAGACCTCTCACGTCACTGCCGGCTCCAGATATTCGAGAGATGAACCCACAACTCTGTCAACGCTATGCCAGAATTGAACAAGTGAGACAGCACTTCTGGGCAAGATGGTCTCGTGAATATATTTCCGAATTTCAACAGCTCACGAAATGGCGCCTACTGCAATCAAATATTCCAGTTGAACAGCTCGTGCTGGTAAAGCAAATCAATACTCCACCGCTGACCTGGCCTCTCGGCAGAATCACTCAAGTACACAAAGGTACTGATGGATTATTACGCGTGGTTGATGTGAAAACCCAGAAGAGCACATTTCGGCGAGCCATCTCTTGTATTTTCCCGCTTCTCCAAGAAGAATAAGAGGCTCCCCCTACATTCGATTGAAAGCTGGATGCTTTCAAGGCGCGGGAGTTATGTCAAGGACACTGCATCAAGATGCACCGCTAGCCTCCTCCCACCAACGCGGCGAGTCAAGCAATACACACCTTACAACCGCGAACGAGATAGCACGTAGCACTATCATATACCTAAATAAGTTGAATTGTAACTGCTTTCTTGAAGTAATTATATGAAGTATTTATATCAAGCAAAAGAAGTTTGAATTAGTACAACTCCCAACAATACGTGTACATAAATTCTTGTTTCTAACTATGAAAATGATGAACTACCGTGACACCGTACAACCGTTTATCGCTTATTTACTTTCTTAGGGGTAGAGTTTGGAAAAATCCCTTCTTAGGGGACACCTATGTGTTAAAAGAAACCCCTATACGAAGTTTGGGCTTCGTAGCTTTGTTAGTTTTATAGGTTTCGTGATCAATGAGTCAGTTATTACAACTCATGTTTTACCTCCTTAAGGGTAGAATTTTTCAAAATTCCTTAAATACGTTTTTTTTTATACAGAAGCAGGTATAAGGAATTTGGTGTCTCTATGTTTAAAAATGATGAATTTCCCATATAAATTTTCAACCATCGTTTATCCCCTTATAGGTAAAATTTTGCAAAACCGCGATACACGTGCCCATGTATTTGTGACTAAAAACTGGTATTTTATTATTATATCCTAATTCTTGTCACGAAATTATTTGTCGCGTGTATTTTATGATAGGGTTCAACAACGGTCTCTTTAACTCTAGTTTTCGAAAGAACAGATTGTTATTGTTTTCCGTCTTTATTATAACATAAGATAATGAAAAAGGAAAGGCCAGATAAGTGTACCTACTATATTTATGCATTCTCAAGATTATAGACCCGACCACCTTGATGTCGTCGATTAATTAATTCATTGCAGTGTGTCGCGGATGTCTCTACACATGCTGTCACTACGATTATGATTGAGAGGCATACAGGCATACATTCACATTTCACAAATGCCAGGTGCTCGCTATGCGGCTATGCCTCCGTTAAGTAGGTATATAACATGTGTTATTAATGCAAATTATCATTTACAAAATCAATTATATAAATTTTGATTGAGTTTATCTACTTCTAAAACTGACTGTACAATCAGCGTTAATATATTAAGGCGTAATTTTTTATTTTATAATTGTAGCAAATTTGAAAAGCAAATGTTAACTTTAAAGCACTTTGTTTTAGAATGAACAAAGTAAACGACAACCATTCTGATATGATCTTTATCTAAATAATATACTGTTTGATTTTCATATTTGCCGGGATCATTCTGAATTTTATACTGTACCCACTGTTTCACCTATGTAGTGCCCGTTCCCGTGAGAATACGGGGATAAAATGTAACCTAAATCACTCTTTATAATATCAGCTGTATGCCGTTTAAATCGGCCCAGCCAAATTAGACATTAGCTGAAGCAAACAGACAGGTAATGAGAAAATAAAATGGTTTTTTAGGGAACTAGAACCAATGGCTTAAAGTGTCTTCCGAAGCACGGACACGCTCGTAAATAGAAGTGGCAAAAAGTGGTCCCCCGTCCAAGGACCATCCACGGCGAAAGTTGCTTAACGGAGTGATAAAACAATTGTGGCCTACTCATTACACTTTCATATTTATAAGTTTAGTTATGTACATTATTTATATTTAATCATACTTATTCGAAAATAAAATTAGAAACATTATAATACATACATGCGTACACTTTTACATAAATACTACACACATAAATATATATAAAATACATCACTATTTATTTATATCCACTTCATAATTATAATATTATCTCTTATTAAAACGTATTCAATATCGTGTTGATGTATTGCTACCTCAAGTATAGTTATCGTGTCGTGCAGTGGAAACGCACACTATTTACAATTATTTTATGTTTACCCACATCTTTACTTTAGCACGACGATACCGTATACTACGTTCTAAAGGCAGTCTGAAGCAAATAATAACGCGCGAGGTTTGTACCGCCCGATTGATGTAATGTATTAGTTTTCTTCACGTTTTGTTATCTATTTACTGTGAACTCTACTTCTCCTTCTTATCTATGGACTATTGTGATCTTATGGTGTGTGTCAAGTTAAATGTGTACTGTACTGGACTTTGAAATAAATCGTAAGTACATCCACGACGATTTGGTTATTTATTCACCTTATTCATTCCATACAATAATACAAAGTAGTAACATAAAAAAACTTTTGAAAATATTTCCGTCTATCGGTCCCAACATATTAAAAGAGACTTTTGATACCGTACGAAGTTGTGGGCTATCAGCAAATAAAAAAAAGTCAAAAAAAAAAAGTCAAATAGTCAAAAAGCGCGAATGGAAATGTGTGGATAGAGTCCTCTGAAACCGCTTTACATCTTTTATTTTTTTCAAGTGCTTTAATTAACGAAGTTACATAATAACATAAATAGTTCATTCAAGAATAATTTATAACTAAACAAACGGAAGGAAAATCAATAGATGTGGTTTAAGCTTGTGAATGGCTGACCGTTGCCTCTTTTGGGTCCGGTGAACATACGAATTTAGTACGCGGTTTTACTGTGCAGAACATATCTATGATTCTATCTATATTTTATGGAACTAAGTTTCTTAACCCGGCTTATGGGTAGTGCTTTAGTAATCGTCACGTAACCAAATGCCGTACGCTGTGTGTATGTGTGAGTGTATCGAGCCTACTACAAGTAAATTTAATTTAGATAAATATTCACTATTTTATGTACTATTATTAAGCTTTCGATAATATTGTGGTCTGTATCCTCGCCTGTCACGTGGTAGGCCTGGCTTCGGTTCCCTTCCGCTGAGATTATATTTGTATTTTTTTCTCTAAAATGAATTTATTATTTTTCTTTTACTATTATTTTAAAACGTTAGGAACTTTGTTCCTGACGGGGCCGCGAAGGTTGCCCGCTGGCATATTTTTGATCAAATAATTATTAGTAATATAATAGGCATATAATAACATATTAGTAACTAGCTAAATAAACTGGCAAAACAAATATATGAAATACTAGCTGACCTGGCGGACTTCGTATCGCCTATTGATTTATAAATGTTATGCTTAGTTAGTACATACATACATATTGTCACGCCTTTAGCCCCGAAGGGGTAGGCAGAGGCATATTTAACGCCCACGTTTCACCGTATGCATTTCCGTCCCACGTAACAGGTGGTGAGCCCATTGCCGTGTTGAAATGGACAGTCGCAGGCTGCATCGACCTGCTGTTGAAATTTTTTAAGCCGCCCATAGGGCCTCCAACTTGGCTTAACGACTGCCATTTTATTGGCAACCGGGACCAACGGCTTAACGTGTCTTCCGAAGCACGGAACTGGGGTGGGTCTAAAGGGCCGAAAAAATGTAATAAACTGTGTCTATTTTAGATGTTAAATTTGGAAAAAAATTTGAACCCGTTGCCTTTTTAGTGAGATGGTAACAAAAAGGCTAAAAGGTCTTATGTGCTAGACACTAATTAGCACGACCAATTAAAGTCCTGGTAGTCTCGGACTGTTTTTAACTTAGTTAGTAACCAATATAACATTAAAGTTAATCATGATAATGATAGACAAATACCCGTGCTTTCAGTTTAAATATTAACACCTCTCTACATCTCCAATAGTACCCATTGAGATCCTCAGTGTTGAGATCTCTACTGATGTCCAATACCGTAGTCATTTACAGGATAAGGTAAAAACTGGCGTCAAAATAATACGGAGTACCCTATAACGGTTGACGGGCTTGGTAGGGGTGGTGCGCACTAGGTAGCTACAACACACCTACATACACCCATCAGGTACGGTTGGTAATCCCTGGAGATGTGTAAGTAACACTATCTCAAAGAATCACCGGTGCACCAGCTAGCAGAGCATGTGTATAGGGAGTGAGTATGGACCACCCTGGAGCAGAGAAATACCAGAATTTATAAAAAGAGGGCGCCAGGTATCTCTCCATCAAACGAATGATGCAATTAAAAAACCTCATGTTATCAACTTATTAATTATATTTATTTAAACTATATCCATATGTAGACATGAAGATACATATATGTGTGTGATTTTTTTTTGTGTGGGTAGTTGAAGTGTAAACACAAATAAATTTTTTGCTCCTGATTTTAATTGTTAATTAAATTCTATTTGACCTAAATTTACATTACGAATATAAAAAATACATTGTATGTAGCTTGTACCTGTCAGTGAAGTGTTATCTCCTTGTTTTTAAATCCTACATTATACAGCAATTCAAAAACATGGATGTTGCTATGCTGAAAACTTCAATGGCCGAACTGGCATCTTTATTCCACACAAAGATGACCAATTTTGAAGCCAAGTTACCGGAATCTGGTACTGGTCACTCAGCCCCAACACTGGCTGCTGAATTTTCTTTGTTTAAGGTCTTCGTCAGTGAAACTTTAAACACATTGCAGCAGCAAATAGAGCTTCTTGCCAACCAGGTGGATGTGATGGAGACATATGGAAGACGGAAGATGCTTCTTATTCATGGAGTTGCTGAAAAAACAAATGAAGTGACTGGAGACGTTATATGTGAAGTCATAACAAAACATCTCAAGATAGATTTCACATCTTCCCATATAAAGCAGTGTCATCGCATGGGCCGTTCTGCTGGTGGTAGCAAACCAAGGCCAATAGTCATCAAATTTTGACAGCGTTGCTGTTCGGGATAAGGTTTGGTTCGCTAAGGTGAGTCTCAAAGGCTCTGGTATCACTATTTCAGAGTTCTTAACAAGGCAACGTCACATGACTTTTATGGCAGCCAGAGAAAGGTTTGGTGTAGCTCGATGTTGGACGCGAGAGGGCTTTATCTACGTTCTGGATCAGAGCAATAAGAGGCATCGGCTTGTATCCCTTGCAGAGGTGCGGTTGCTTCAAATAGACACCGTCAACAAGTCTGTCACGCCAATCAAACCCGCTGCAAAAGCAAAGCGCACCGCCAAGAAATAATAATTGTTTACATTTCCATTTAAATATCTCAGGCCATTGCCAACAATTTGCTTTGCCATTTTTGCATAGTGTACTTCCTCACTATAAGTTCAGGACGTTCCATTTTGTATAAAAAACGTAGGTACAAAACAATTATTACATTAAGTACCTGAGTATTCATTATTTTTCCAAAGTATTGATTTGTTACTGTTTCACATAAAAAAGTATTAAATTTAACCCACAATCAATTCAATTCAATTCTTAATATGGCTTTCTGTGCTCTTTGCAGCAACTTGCCAGTGTCCCGTAGCTAGAACTAGTAACGAAGGAGGCATACAGTGGCTCGGGATTTGACCGGTGGCCTTGGATATGAAGTTAACTCAGCCAGAATTACACATGAAAAAGTCAACACACACTTACAAATACAACAGATAATAAATATAAGCCAACACAAACAGATAATAAATATTAATTAATAAAGATTTAGGGCCGAACATTAGGTATCAAAAAATAAGTAATGGGGAGCAAAGTATAAATTAAATTTTTAATTGATTAATTTCAATAACTTTACCCAGGAATTTTACAAAGGGAGTGAAAACTAAGGAAAGAAGGGATTCAACAGTGGCGGGGCGAGGGATATTGTCCGGAAGAAAATCATACAGTGATATTCTATAGAGGGGACAACTGAAGAGGATGTGATTGACGGAACCTTCATCTAAACCACACTCGCAGAGAGAATGATCCCTTACCCTAATCTTCGCCAAATGAACCGGAGTACAGGCGTGACCTAAGCGGAGGCGACAAATTACAGAAATGGCATGCTTGTTCATACCGCGATATTTGAAAAACCAAGGTTTATTAGGTATGGTGGATTGGATTGCTGCGTAATATTTCCCTTTTATTTTTTGGATTTCCGCCATTCGTCATTCCAAGCAAGAGTAAGGCTGGTTTTTAGAACTTCCATTAAATCATGCGTTAAAAGGTAAGAGTGCTCAGTTGTTCCTAACCTAATGGCACTTCTTGCGCAAGAGTCTGCAGTCTCATTACCTGGTATGTTGGAATGGTACCATGGTACCATGCTAATACTACAAGCAAACCACGTTCGTGGCAATGCAGTAGAGCCTCTCTTATTTTAAAAATGATGGGAAATTTAGTTTTGGAGCGAAAGGGATTTGCAAGTATGGCTTGTAGGCAGCTTTTGGAGTCAGATAGAATCAGGGATTTATTAAGATTATGAGATTTAATATACTGGATGGCTTCGAGAATTGCTATTGACTCTCCGGTGAAAATAGAAGAAATAGGGGAACATTGGTAGCACAATATAATTTTGTATGTCGGGATCCACACTGGTTCTGCAGAACCAACAGGCTCGTTTTTGTTCATTTTGGAAGAATCAGTATAGATTTTTAGCCAACCATCAAAATTGTTAGATATAAAATTATTGAAAATCGCATTCGCATCTATAGAACCCTTTTCAATACCCAAATCAATCAGTATATTAGGACGGAAAATAGCAGCCTTGAAGGGGAGAGAGTAAAGTGGGTTCAGTTGGCTCTGATTTACCGGATGAGGAAGACGAGTGTATTTTAGGAAACTATTTACAAGACAAGGAAAATTATTTTGATTAGGCCTGGAATTTGAGTTGTAATAATCGAAAAGGAATTTCAGTTTATCAAGGAGTAAGTGTTGAGAATTTTGAATAAGTTTAAAGAGAAATCTGTCACATAGGTACTGTCTGCGAAGAAAAAGTAGGGGATCTACAGCTTCAACTTGTAAAGCGTTGGTAGGAGATGACTTCATTGCCCCGAGAATAATGCGCAGGCACTTATACTGAATCTTGTCCAGTTTTTCAAGAGATCTTTTATTACAAGGTTCAAGGAGAAAGGCGCCATAGTCCATGTGACTCCTGATGATAGAGTTATAAAGGAGTTTTTGTGTGAAAGGGTGACAACCCCACCATGCTCCAGATAAAGAACGTAGGATATTAACGTTTTTCTCGCATTTAGAAGTTATATAGTCAAAATGAGTGACTCCTGTCATTTTTGAGTCAAGCCAGACTCCAAGGAATTTTGCACTGGAGCACTGGGGGATGGATTGGTCTTCTATCATTAAGTCTATAGAGGGAATGTTTCTCTTGAGAGTAAATACCACCGCCTTGCTTTTCAATGGGGACAAAGATAAATCATGTTCCCGTAGCCAAGTGTTTAAAAGGTTAAGGGTGATGTTCAAATTAGTAGATATATCTTCTATTGAGCCAGACGTCATATAGAGAGCTAAATCATCCGCGTACTGAAGAATTTGGCAAGGTGGGATGACAACTGATTCCAAGTCATACGTATAGAGACTGTAGAGAAGAGGGCTTAATACTGAGCCTTGAGGAAGACCCTTCCAAATAGTCCTGGGGGGGAGGACGAAATTCTGATTCTTTATCACAATAGATCTCTCCATCAAAAGACCAATACAGAACTGTACGAGCTTCTCAGGTATATTCAGCTGCTGGAGTTTCGTCCTGAGTACTGGCAGCAAGACATTGTCATATGCAGATTGAATATCTAGAAATACAGCCACAAGGTACCGCTTTTGAAGGAGAGATATACGTATGTCAGTGGTAAGAATGCCAAGGCTATCCATGGTGCCAACATTTTTCCTAAAACCAAACTGAGACTTGGGTAGAATCTCTCGAGTCTCTACATACCACTCAAGCCTATGCTTAATGAGGTGCTCTGCCACCTTGCACATCACAGAGGAGAGGGCTATTGGGCGTCTGCTATTTGAAGAGGAAGGGTTCGAACCGGGTTTCAGGATAGGGATGCTGATTTGGGTCTTCCAGTCAGGAGGGAATATGCCATTACTAAAAATTAGATTGACAATATCTAGGAAAAACATTTTGGATTTATCTGAAGCTCTTGTTATAAAAGAGAATGATATCTGGTCTTGACCAGGGGTGGAGTCTTTCAATCCATCCAATGCCAGTTCGAGTTCATTAAAAGTGAAAATTTCATTTAGGGTATTTTGATTGGGCAAGGGAAGAGAATAGGGATAGGGATTGGGAACTGAGTCCTCTGTGGGAACTCACGGTGGGGCCAGCTTGTCAGCAAAGGCGTCAACCCATGACGACAAGTCATTACAGTTAACATCCTCAATGAAACAGGCACCTCTAAATTTTTTGATTTGTTTCCACACCACTGTGGATGGAATTCTGGGTGAGCAGTTTTCGCAGAAGTTCAACCAACCATCCTTTTTTTTTGAGGCCAGAATCTTTCTTGCTCCAGCAGCCTTCTGCTTATATGATAGAAGGTTGTCCACTGTCATTGCTGAATTATAAGTAATTTCTGCTTCCCGTCTAAGCCTAACAGCCTCTGTGCACTCAGCATCCCTCCATGGGGTGGATAAGGAGTGATTGGAAGGGTTTTTGACTGGAATATGCTCATTGGCAGAGGCTATAATGGAGTCCCGTAAATCGGAGTAGGAATTTAAAACATTGTCAGAGAGAGGGGGAGGAATGGCATTAATTTTGTTTTCCAAGGATACTGCATATGCAGTCCAGTCTGCTCCTGACAACCTATACTTGCACGAGGGGGAAGGGTTGATAGAAGGGGAAGTGTTTGTAGAAAGTGTTACTATTATAGGGAAATGATCACCACCATAGGAGTGAGGTAGGATGTTCCAGAATATTAGGGAAGCAAGGCCCGGTGACGATATCGTAAGATCAACTGCACTGGGATTTTGGTTTGGGAGGACTCTTCGAGTCTGCGATCCATCATTTAATACACACAGATTAGCCTCGTCAAAGATCTCTATTAGTGCATGGCCAAATGAGTTACAGTCACTTGACCCCCAAGAGGTGTGATGACCATTAAAGTCACCCATGATGATCACCGGAGAGGGGACAGAATTGAATAATAATAAAAGATCTGGAATGAGAGAAGAGCAAGGGTGAGGGATATAAAGTGAAATGAGGGTAATATTTTGTATTCTCGCTGCTACTATGTTGAAAAGAGGAGAGTGAGTGGGGAGGATGATTCGGGAAAAGGAAAACTTACGGTTAAGTAAAAGGCAACAACCATTATATCCATTATCCATATCGTCCATATCGTAAGGCATGAGTACCCAGACATACGAAAACGATGTACGGGTTTTAACCACGTCTCCGAGGCTGCAATGGCCAATGGTTTATATTTGCTTATGAGATGAGTTAAATCGGATTTTTTAGAGCGGATGCTCTGGGTGTTCCATTGAATTATTTTTCGGGAATCCATTGGAATGAATAGATAAGGACATTTGGGAAAGTGAAGAGGCAACGTTGGGCGGTAAAGTAATGTTATATTGGGAAATTATTGAGAGTAAAGTTTGTAGTAGGGTAAGGAGGAGATCTTGGGACATTGGATGATCTTGAGTGGATTCAGTATAGGGTTGGGAAAGATGAACCGAACTTTGGGGGTTTGTAAGGGCACAACCATTGTCGAAGGAGGATGATGGCTCAGAAACTATTGCCTGATGTGTAATCCTATCATATGATTTTGCCAGAGGAGCTCTGGGTCGAGGGTTAGTGAAGGTGGTTTTTTTTTAGGATGATCTCAATATCGAAGGGTTGGTGGTGATAGGAGATTGAATCGCTGACTTGGTGACTACAGCAAAGGATTTTTGTTTCTTGGGAACCGAGTTTTAAGCCTCCAAGTAAGACACACCTTCTTGGGACATCTTAAGTTTAATTTCCCTTTGTCGATCCTGTTCAGGGCACACCTTGTTAATCGAAAAGTGGTTTTCTAAGCAAAAAAGACAAGTAGACCTAGCTTCCTCAATAGTGCAAGATCGACCCACATGAGGTTGAGTGCACCTGTAACATCTTGGTTTAGAGCGACATTGGGAAGCAATGTGGCCGAATCTACAGCAGCTAAGACATTGTATAGTAGGGAATTGGTAGGGATCAACAGACAGAGAGGTATAATATGAGTAAATACGAGTGGGAAGAACTTGCCCTTTAAAAGTGATGACGACTAACCAACAGAAACCACCCACAGAAATATAAATAATTTTAAGCTTTGACAATAATAGTTGTAATGTCATTTTCAAACTGGCAAAGGTGTTGTCCATATAAGTCCTGTATTTGAATATTAGTCTTTTTGCCTACCTTTATTTTTCAGTGCAATCTATTCCTTTGAATCACTGTTCTGTGACTGCTATAGCAAATAATGTTGGCATGCCTGCCTGTCTTAATGCTGTAAAATTATTATATTTAGACATAACTGGCAGTTGTATCTTGAGTAGAATATTTTATTTTGTTGTTCTAAATATTTATTATTTTATTTTTTAACTTATTGTTCGTATTTAATTTACTATTTGTACACATATATCGTATACCTCAGTGAATTTCTTACAAGTGATGACTGATCTGAGTATTGGTCGCGATAGTGATGATGAAAGTTACCACTCTGTTAGCAGCAGTAACGATGGTAGTTTCACTAGTTTTCCCTCTTTAGCAGATACTCTGGAGTCTCAGTTTTCTGATGTTCCTAGGAACTTCAATGTCGTTCATATCAATGCCCAAAGTATTCCGGCTCACTTCCCGGATATGCTGGCAAACTTCGAAAATAGAAACATACACGCTGTTCTTGTGTCGGAGTCCTGGTTTAAACCGTATCATTCTTCCATTTCTTTTGCCCTTCCTGGATTCCAATTAATTAGAAATGATCGTGAGGTTATCAAGGGTGGAGGTGTTGCCATTTATCTACGGTCTTACATACCATACTCTATCCTCAATATGTCAGCACAACCACCTCCATCCAATGCAGGCGAACATATCTTCTTAGAAATTGAACTCTATCATACAAAAGTCTTACTTGGCTTATACTATTCCCCATCTTTAAACATTAACTACTTTTCCTCTTTTGAGCTCCTACTTGAAAATTTGGTCCCATCTTATTTACATACTATTATTTTAGGTGACTTTAACACCTGCCTTGTGAAGAATGATCACCGTTCGTCTTCTCTTCGAGCTATATCAAAATCCTTCAACCTTTCCATTCTTCCTCTCACTACAACCCACCATGTTCCAAACTGTTCTCCTAGTCTTCTTGATCTTATTTTGGTCTCTTCCGAAGATCATGTCGCTAAATACGGACAGTACCCTGCTGACATGTTCTCCCTTCATGACTTACTATTCCTATCCTACAAAATTCGTCCCCCAAAGAACAAGTCCAATATTGTAATGCAGCGCAATTTTGGTGGCATCGACAAGGATTCTCTTTGTGAAGATGCCGCAAATTTTGATTGGTCTCCACTCTTTGCGTGTAGTACGCCCGATGAGCAAATAGAGATATTTAATAGCAGACTACTACTACTACTGTATAATAAAAATTTAAGTACAAGACCAGACCGACTGCCGCTAACAGGGAGAATTATACGCGTATACGTAATCACTGCAATAAGGTATGTAGGGACGCACAACGCCAGCATATTCACAACTCTGTTCAAAATAACGATCCAGCGAAAGTCTGGAAATTTCTTAGAACAATGGGGGTGGGAAGATCGCAACACAATGCACTATCTAAAGATTTAAATATTGATTTGTTGAATCAACATTTCACCGCTTCGTCTAATATTAATAAGACAACCAAATCTCACACGATTAATGATCTCTCATCCCTACCAACCCCTCAGTATCCATTTTTCGTCTTTAATCAGATCACTGCCAGTGATGTTAGGAGGAGCATTATGTCAATCACGTCCAATGCAGTTGGAAGTGATGGTGTGAGCCGTAATATGATCCTACCCATCCTTGATGAGATCCTCCCAGTCATCTGTCACATCCTAAATTCATCATTATCCTCTGGTATCTTCCCCTCTTTCTGGAAAACCGCTGAAATCATTACTTTGCCTAAAAATAAAAATCCTTCTTGTTTCTCTGATTATCGACCAATTTCAATATTACCATTCCTCTCCAAAGTAATTGAACGCCTTGTACATAACCAACTCAATACATTTCTAATCAAAAACAATTTATTGAATCCCTATCAATCAGGCTTTCGACCTGGTCACAGCACCGTCTCCGCTTTGGTGAATATTACGGACGACATCTGACATGGCATGGAGTGTGGGAATGTCACGGTTTTGGCTCTGTTGGATTTTTCCAACGCGTTTAACACAGTGGATTTTGACATATTGATTGATATATTGCGATCTCTTGGCATATCTCCAGTGGCGACTGATTGGTTTCGCAGTTACCTGTGTGGACGCCGACAGCGCATACGCATCGAAAACACTCTCTCCTCATGGTGCAATACTTCTGTTGGTGTGCCCCAGGGTGGCGTTCTTTCTCCTTTACTTTTCGCATTATTCATTAACTCAATCTCGGATCAACTTCGTTCCTCCTATCACCTTTATGCAGATGATCTACAAATATACAGCCAAGTACCCCTGACATCCATTACAGATGCTGGGGATGCTATTAATAATGATCTGGCCAGTGTAAGTGCCTGGAGCGAATCGTATGGACTCAAGGTGAACCCCTTGAAGACCCAAGTCACAATAGTTGGCAGTCCTTGGATGGTTTCAAGGATTGATTGGCCACTACTCCCACCGGTTATTTTCAACGGTACCATCATACCATTTAGTGACCGGGTTAAAAACCTGGGAATATACATTGACTCCAATTTCTCCTGGGTCACTCAAATGCAAGAGACCAGCAGAAGATTGTATGCAGCTGCGGGATCTATGAAACATTTGCGATCTTTCTTACCGACTGCAACCAAGATTGCGCTTGCAAAAACCCTCCTACTCCCAATTCTAGACTATGCAGACGTCAGCTATCCACATCTCACCGAACGCCAGCTAGATAAACTCGAGCGTCTTCAGAATTTTTGTATCAGATTTATATTTGGACTACGCAAATATGATCACATTACTGTTTTTCGGAAAAGACTCGAGTGGCTACCTATTCGACTTCGCCGGAATGCTCATATTCTTTTCTTGTTATACAGTATACTGTTCAACCCTTCTACGCCTACCTATCTCAAAGGACGTTTTGAGTTCCTTCATGATACTCATTCGAAGTGCTTAAGATCATCGGAGAACATGAGACTAAAAATGCCGTCACATTCCACAACATTCTTAGGAAAATCCTACACTGTCTTGGCCGTACGATTGTGGAATGAGCTACCATTAGATATTCGTCGCGCGAAGTCACTCGCTATCTTTAAGGACAAGGTTAAAAACCACTTTCTGTCCTCTAACTAAGTACTTAACTTTACTTGTAGTATTTCTTTTCTGTTACTTCTTTATTGTGTACAACTTAACTATTATCCTCGATAAATACTAATCTTTAGTTATATATTATGTAAGTACGCCATCAACTACCTCTTTCTTTGTTTTCCTGATCTTCTCTTTCCATACTAAGGTTGTCTGGAAGAGATCGCTTTTAGCGATAAGACCGCCCATTGTACTCTCACTTGTAGTTTTAAGTCTTGTAAATACTGTATTTAATGGTGTGCAATAAAGAATTATCTATCTATCTATCTATATGAAAGTAAAAAGAAAAGATTTAGTCATGCATAGTGGGATCAATACATATATGGTCACTATACACAAATAAGTTTATATTTAGTACAAATAAAAATTTAAACCAAAGTATGGAAATGGGCGTGGCCTAAAATGACAAATATTAAAGCAGTTGTCAGATGCCTTAAAAATATCTAAATTATATTCAGACATACATTTTAAACTATCTCTGAATTTTGTTAATACACAACACCGCTTCCTATCATCATCATAGCTATTAGTACATCAGTAAAGAATTTTGGATTTTCAGATCACAATGGAACTACTATATCTATACCCACTAACCACACCATTAAACCCACGACCTGGTATACCTATAAGCGACTCTATAATGAAAAAAAATATACGGCAATTTAAATATCAGTTAGGTAATCAACATTGGAATGAAGTTTTGACAATAAATAATAAACTTAACGTCAGTTATAATATATTTCATAAAATATTAATAACCATACTTAACAAATACATAGCCGTTCGAAAAATGAAATTACAGTCTAATTCAAAAAAAACACTGGTTAACTACAGGGATTAAGAAATCTTGTAGAAATAAAAGATTATTGAAAATTATAACACTTGACGCAAATAGCCCTATTCTTACATCTCTTATAAACGGTATGAAAAAACGTTAAAGCGAGCTGTAATAACAGCTAAAAAAATACAGTATATCAATAAAATGAAAAAATCCAATAACAAAGTGAGAACCATGTGGAGTATAATTAATGAACGAACAAATAAAAAATAAAATTAAATCGTGTAATAATATTAAATTGAAAATAAATAGCAATATAATTTCTGACCCCAAGCTGGTGGCCAATACATTTAACGACTTTTTTGCGACGATTGGAGAACAAAATCTTGGTATGCCTGACAGACCAGAGATCGAGCGTAACGAAAACTCCTTATTCTTGAAGCCTGTTGAACCCTATGAAATTAAAACAATAATAAAAAATCTTAAAAATAAGAGAAGTCACGGAATTGATGAACTTCCATCCTTTTTATTCAAAAAGTGTGCGGACGAATTGACTTTACCCTTCTATATTCTAATAAACCAGTCCTTGGAAGAAGGTAAATAAATAAATAAATAAATATCCATCACGCCTTATCCCCGAAGGGGTGGCAGAGGCATATTATATGCCCACTTTTCACCGTGTGGATTCCTGTCCAAAGTAATAGGTGGTGAGCCCATTGCCGTGTTGAAATAGACAGACGCAGGCTGTGGCCACCTGCTGTTGAAATTTTTTAAGCCGCCTATAAGGCCTTCAACCAGGTTTAACGACTGCCATTTTACTGGCAACCGGGACCAACGGCTTAACGGGCCTTCCGAAGCACGGAAACGCTCGCAAATGTAAATGCCACAAAGTGGTCACCCATCCGACGACCAGCCATAGTGAAAGTTGCGTACCTCTGTGATCGTTTACCGAACACTGAGACCGCGGGGCCACGAGCGCTTCCCGAACACTGAGACCGCGGGGCCACGAGCGCACTAAAATAATTACCTTTCACCCGTATCAAAAAAGAACTTTGGATATACATTTCTCGTTTGGTGGTAAGAAAATAGATAAGTAGGCTACCTTCAGTCTGTTAGGTTTAACAATAGACACTAACTTGAACTGGATCGCGCAAATTCGGAATGTAAAGGCTAAATTATCGAGATTTACATATGCACTCTATGAAATAAAGAAAACTACTTGTGTCAATACTGCACTAGCGGCATACTACGCGTATGCCTATGCTTGGTTGAGTTACGGTGTGATGTTATGGGGGAATAGTACAAACGTGGAAGAGCTTTTAGTTTCACAAAAAAAAACTCATACTCAATACTGGTTAACATGCGAGGGTTGGACTGTTGTAAACCTCACTTTAAGGCCCTGAGCTTTTTGACCCTTCCTTGTATTTATATTTTGGAGGCATGTATATTTGTACGAAAGCATCCAATGTTCTACACCACTAGGGAAGAAAAACAAAGCAGGTATGAACTACGTCACAAAACAAGGCTCAACCTCCCTAGGTCAAGACTGGATATGCACTCCACTAGCCCTTATGTGATGTCAATTAAAATATACAATAAATTACCGGAAGATATTGGGAATGAAAATAAAATAAATGTATTTAGGAATAAAATTAAAAGCATACTATTAGAAAGGTGCTATTATTCAGTAAACGAATATTTAACGGACATATGCATAGCGCCTCCCTTAAGTAATAACTGAGAGATAAAATTCAAATTGGTAAAAATAATGAAATAATGAATAATGGATATTGTTTGCTTTCTTTTGTTCTTGACTGTTACTAACACTAAGTTTAAGTTATGTTGTGTTCGACGTCTAGTATTAAGTTAAAATTGTTTGCTGTGCCCGACAGGGTTTGCAATGGCCATATAATATTATAATACTACCACCTAAGAAACACATTGTAAAATGCAAATATAGAATATGAATATGAATATGAATCATCGTCGTACACTACAACATAACAAGGTAAAAATAAAGTTTCACATTAATATTCCTTTGTGATAATAAAAAGATTATAAAATATGTGTAACTGGAACGTCACATCGGTAGTCCAGTATATTAAAGTAGTTGAAAGCTACATATGTAATACAAAAATGAATATTCAAGGTTAAAATTTATTCCTTTTAAACTATCAACATCAGTCGGCCCTTACCGGGTTATTATACATAGAAACTAATTAAAGATTACTACTTATCTCGATATAAGGTTGAAGAACCTCCAAATCCTTCACATCTCTTCCTATTCTAGAAGTCCAGGTAGTAGGTAACCAGAGTAGAGAAAAATATCCTCTTTGCACATTGTCTCAGCTTACTTTAAGTCTTCTTACAGGCATTCAGGACTAAAAAATGTAGAATGCAGAGAACGTGAAACACGTTAAACTCAATTAGTATGTAGATGGATAATAAAGAACCAAAACGAAAAAGAACAAAAACGAAAAACCCCTGTAACAACAGAAAAGTTACAGACATTAGTAATTTGTAATAAAAATCACTTTTACACTCAACATTCTGTTAAGGAATACAGTCTAAGAGATTATATAGTTTTAACTTACCACTTATTTCAGTGGGGTTTTCACTAGATCCTTCTATCATCATCCTTTTTCATATTATTTGCTAAGTCTCTGGACAAGCAGACTGAAATACAAAGTACTGAAATACAAACATATTATTCGCAAAGGCCAAGTAATCTTACCGATTACGAAGAAACAAATATAAACAAATATTCTCACCTCAGCACAAATTATTATGTCTACATATTTGCTAAAAAGACTTCGGATATTAATCCGAATTAAATCACGATGACAGGCATATTCTCATGACGCCATGTCGTAGCATAAAAGCGGCTTTCTTTTCTTTTCTCCCGCTCGATTACAGCAGGCTAAAGTCATACGGCCTATACAACCTTGACAAATAATCAAAAAATAAATAAACAAACCAACATGAAAACCTTACTATTCCTGTTTGTCACACCTCACGCAATACATTATAAGTGGATGTGAGTCAGGACAGCCAATCTATCTAAGTTCAATGTCCAGCACCAAACTGAAAGACACCATAGACGCACGCGTTAATTTTAGAACGCGCCAGAAGAGTCGAAACGTTCGTGACAGTTTTGACAACTTCTAACTCATGTCGTTCCGAACAAACACAAACAATGTGAAATATTATAAACTTTTAAATAATTAGACAAATTACTTTAGAGTTATAACTAAAGTATTGTGAAAAGCGAGTTTGTTTCCACAAAAGGGATGTATATAAAAATAAGGTTAGTAAATCAAATCCCCTGAATATGTAACCGACACTCAGAAGTGTTACAACCCAACAGGGTGCGCCAGTACTTTACTGCGTTGCAACCATTGCCTCACTATAAGTCTAAAGTGCTGCCACAAATGGAGTACTGTTGTCATCTAAGGGCTGGTGCACCAGATCAAGCAACCTACCTACTTACTTACCTTTTCACTCGGCACTAAGGGGAGCTATGAGGGCTATCATTGATCCTTTACTTACGGGTGGTATCGAGCTCTTTTGTTTAGAAGATGCTTTGCCTCCTTATGCGTATATGGCATGTAAATGGTTTCTTCTCTAAGGAATTTTTATACATGATGCCCACGGCTACTTTCTATTATCGCACTGCTCACCACACACAGTGTGTTTATCCTTACACTTTTTTCACATACAGTAAGGTCGAATAAGGGCGTTTTTACAACGTACTCTTGGATTGTGCTATAAACTCCCTGCCTAGTAAGTAAGGTGTTATTCAAAAGCGCGAGTGCAGTACTTCTGGTATTACACACGTCCATAGGCTATGGTCCATAATCATGTGTATCGTATGCCGTTGTCCGTTGTCCGTCACCTAAGTTGTATAAAAAAAATACGAGTTGCACTCCGGAAGTACCAACAGAAATGAAAACTAAATTTATTAGTAATATATTTATCTATACTTGTTCGCGGTCTGCTATATGTACATGCATATATGTCATCATCATCATCCGAGCGTCTGTCCCAGTTGCGTCTCGCGACGCCCGGGGTCCGCTTTCCTACATTTTCTCTTACACTTCGCACGGTCTTCGGCATCCCCTGTAGTGAGACCATTGTACATGCATATATGTATGCTTAGATATTAATATGCTGAGATTTTATTTCATCTAAAAGTATGTAAGCGAGCGAAACCACGCTAAAAGAAGTATTCACTTTAAAAAGAACTTGTAATTAAGAAATACTGCCGTGGAAAGTCTAATTATACGTAATAAAGAATATGCACCACTTTGAGTAAATATTGTTTGTCTTTTCTAGCCCTTATTACATCCATTTCCAGAACACTCCCTCCCGAATTTCGCAGTCTACGGTGAGAGCGCCGTAGAAGTCTTGTCCTCCCAATACTACCGTCCTCCAAGACCAGTGGCCTGAGGATGGCGAGTGGGTTGGGCTGCTCGCCGTTTTTGAAGAAGTAGGCCCAAGACGGTGGCGTGGCGTGAGAACTACACGCACCGCCCTTCGCCTTTCACCTTAAGTGGGATAGCACCCAAACCCCACCCCACTCCCACAAAGAAGCGGGAACCGATCTCCTTAAGGGCAGGTAGGCCAAGCCGCGTAGGCACCAATACGCTTCCTCAGGCCCCGCCAAGATAGATCGACGATGTATTTTCCGCTGGCACGCTACAGTAAAAATGATTGGCAGTAGCAATCGAAATGGATCATCTCTGTTAGCTAAATAAGCTATATTATGGTAAAGTTTTTTTTTAAATTCCATTCAGTAGTTTTTATATGTAAGTATCATCAAACATTCATACTTACAAACTTTCGCGTTAATAATATTAGTAGGAGTGAATGATGATATATTTAATAACAAATTTATACTTTACTAGCTGTCCCGCCCGGCTTCGCCCGTGACATACTTCGAACCCCGTGGCACCCATTTAATCCCGTCGTTTACTAATTTCACATTAATGTATGATGAACATTTTCCAAATTACTTGATTACCTACTCCTCCGCTAGCACGGATTTGGGTCGGTCGAATTTGGTTACACGAAATTAATTTCTTGGCATATTTTTTTTTTGATTATGACATATCTCCAAAGATATTCATTTAATTTGAAAGGTGTAAAGGGCCAAAATAATCTTCATAAAATGCTGAAGCCAACTAACATATTAAAAATGATAAGGACTAATAATATATTTGTGTAAATAGCCTTCAAACTACTGCTTTATAATTGCTGTTTTTTTAAGTATAAAAATGAATATAGTATGTTATCCTTAAGAGATAGACATATGCCGTCTCGGACTTTTTTTAGACCTATATTAGATACACAATTCCACAATACATTATTTTGTTATATCTCAAAGGGTTTAGGCAGCGTTTTCGTTAAAAGTTCCCAGACGGCTCATTTTTGCCGACGCCCCCAACATATATCGTTATAATTAAGTTAATGTATGCAAAAACTTAACAAATTATACATAAATATCGGACAGTGTTTCTTTGGGTGGTAAAGTACGGCAAGTATTTAATCATCAAACTTCTAAGTTTTTGAATGTTTGCCATATTAATGCACAAAGTTTAATTGCTCATTACAGTGAACTGCTGAATAGATTTAGTTTTAGATTCTTTGGGGTCTGAGTACTTGCATCACATAATCATGGGTGATTTCAATACCAACCTTCTATCAATCGAATGTCCTCGTTCCATTAAATTCCTTCACCTTATCGAGTCGGCTTGCTTGCATGTATTACCTCTTCAAGCCACTCATCACAACATAGAAGTGCCAGATACCTGGATTGATCACATCCTTATCTCGAATCCCCATCTTGTCTCCTACCACGGCCAATATCCTGCCCCAGGTTTCTCACGCCATGACCTTATATTCCTCTCATACAACCTTAAACCACCTAAACCTAAAGTGCTGCACATGCGTAGTTATTCACGGATTAATGTTGACCTGCTTCGTATGGAAGCTTCGGAGGTAAAATGGGATGCTCTGGTCGCTGCTAGCAACATCAATGATAAGGTCCTTATTTGCAATGAAACTGTCACTAAATTATACGATGTTCATGCTCCCATCAGAAAAATAAAATTAAAACATCCACCAGCGCCGTGGTTAACAAATGATGTCAAGGTGGTTATGGGACGCAGGGACAGGGCTTTCTGCAAGTTTAAGAGGAACCGTACAGAGGAGAATTGGGCTTCCTTCAAAATGGCTAGGAATCGCTGCAACCAGATGATACGCAATGTTAAACGCCGACATATCCTAAATAATATATCTTCTTCCAGTTCTTCAATGAATACCTGGAAATTTATGCGGACTCTTGGCATTGGTTGGTGGCAGTTTAGATGCCATCAACTCACATTTCACCATTACTATCAGAATGGACCATTTGGCTGAGCGTCGAGTGGTAGACTTTGTGACGGGTTTGCCAAGGGCCAATATAGACCCTTTTGTATTTTCGTCAGTTGCCTCTGATGACATCAAGAAAACTATCCTGTCTTTTAAATCCAAGGCATTGGGCTACAATTATATTGGTCGAGATATTTATGATTGTGACGACTTTAGTGATCTAAAGTCGTCAAGAGCTGATGCTCTTGCCCGCGATTTCACACATCATTAGCTACTCTCTGGACTCAGGAACATTTCCTTCCATATGGAGCAAGGCCTTTGTACGTCCTCTGCCCAAAGTTCCCAACCCTTCCCTCCCTAATCATTTTCGACCTATCTCTATCTTGCCTTTTCTGTCCAAGGTGCTAGAAGCATGTGTTCACCGACAGCTATTAAAATTTGTTCAGCTTAATGGAATATTAAATCCATTTCAATCGGGTTTTAGAACTGGACATAGTACCACTTCTGCTTTGCTTAAAGTGACTGGTGACGTTAGGGCTGGAGTTGAGGAGGGAAAGGTCACTATCCTTGTCCTAGTGGACTTTTCGAACGCCTTCAACGCTATCAGTCACAATATCCTTCTTTCAATTCTCTCTCATCTACAGATCTCCTCAGAGGCACTGAAATGGTTTTCATCTTATCTTCAGGGGCGGCAACAGGCTGTTCGCATTGATGAGCCTTGTCTAATTGGTGTGATCTCGTTACTGGTGTCCCTCAAGGCGGTATATTATCTCCTCTTCTTTTTCTCTATTTATTAATCTCTTAACCCATGAACTTCAATGTGCGTATCATCTGTATGCCGATGACTTGCAGCTGTACACCCAAGCCAAAGTAGAGTGTCTTTCTACTGCGATCGATGATGTGAATTTGAGAGCAATTGGGGAATGGTCTTGCAGATTTGGATTATCTGTTAACCCCGGTAAATGCCAGGCTATTATTGTGGGGTCATCGCGAATGATTAGCCAGGTTGATATCCTTAATCTTAAATCTATTTATTTTGATGGAACTGTTATTCCTGTTAGCTCTGATGTGAAAGATTTGGGTTTGCACATCGACTCCACCCTTAGTTGGAGGAAGCAGGTCGCTAACGTTAGCCAAAAGGTTACAGGGACTTTCAGGTCACTCTATCGTTTGAAAAACTTTTTACTCATCACGACCAAGGTAACGCTTGTGCAGACATTGGTGTTACCTATAATTGATTATGGGGATGTAGGTTATTTCGACCTGGATGCAGATTTACTCAATAAACTGGACCGTCTTCTCAATAATTGCATTCGATTCGTTCACAACCTTCGTAAGTATGATCACGTGTCAGCCTATCGCTCAAAATTGAATTGGTTGCCTATACGTCAGCGGCGTAGTCAGTGAGCACTGACTGTGTTGTATTCCATTCTGTTTTCTCCTAATGCACCTTCTTATATAAAATTACATTTCCAATTTCTTTGTGACAACCATAATAGAACGTTACGCTCATCTAATAATCGCCTTCTTTTGTGCCCTAATCACTCTTCTGGTCTTGTTCATTCATCATTCTTCATTCAATCTGTCCTCTTTTGGAATGCTCTGCCTCTTGATATCAGGATGTCCACCATCCGTAACATTTTTAAAAGAAATGTAGGCAAGCAATATACACAACTATTGGCAGAATCATCTCAGTAAGTTTATGTATTATTTATGTAATTATGTATGTATTTATTACGTATGTATTATAGTAATATTGTATGTATTATATAGTTATAATATTTGTATGTGTTTAATACTAAAGGTATGGCTGCGTTTAGTCCCTGTAATAACTAATATACATAATTATATGTAATTTGACTTTGTTATTGTGTGAGCACTATGTAGACTTATTTACAACACTAACGCCGTAACGTAAACAGTGTCTCTGTATATTTTTATTAAGGAAATTTATAAATATTAAGTTATACTACAATAAAAAAGTGTTAAAAGTGCAAATAAACACACAGAAAAATACCGTAAATACTATTATGTACAAGCACAAGGCTACGACAAAGTTATTTGTGAATCAGTGATCAACCGTAAATTTTTTCAAATTTTTTTTTTACCGTTGTAAAAAATTGAGTGGACGAATAATCTAAGAAAAAATAGTGATTCTAAAATTGTAATAAAAACAAACAAATATTGTGACATGTAATGCACTTAAACAGAAGAATAGCATACTTACTTATTACTAATCTGTACAAAATTCGAACACTAAAATTGAGAGTAGGGTACATGATATCAATTCAAATACCTACCGGAAAAACATATCACATCACCTATTGGGATATTAATATAAAAATTGTACCTAAATAATAAAATAAATATAAAATATATTACTAAATAGTTCAAATAAATACAATACTAAATAGTTCAAATATATTAGGTTTGTTGTAAACATAGATATACTTACACTTTTTTTTTATATAATCTTGTCATTAGTGTGTTGAGAATTATTATAGATTTCTTGTTGACAATTATTAGGAATAAAATAATAAAATAAAAATGATGACCCGTAGTGCAGTATCCCGTGACTTGCAACAAAAGTTCAACCTCACTATAAAGGAACTGGAGATTTGCAAAAATCTCAACAAACAGTTGCTAGAGGAACGGGATGATAGTGAAAAAGAAATATTAAATGTAATTCACAAAAACACCCAACTCCAACAAGAGTTGGCTGAGCTACATACGCAGGTCATGGAGCTCACCGTTCAGCGAGTTCACCTTCAGTCAACAATGAAGGGTCTAGAAGAGTGCAGTAACCCATGAACATGCTCTAAAACGTATTAGCATTCTAGAGTGTGAGCTGAGTGATGCTCATAACTCCATCACTCTTAGGGAAAATCTTAAATCGGTAGATCAGGCTGACCTTTCCAACAGTCTGTATAATGAGCTAATGTGTGGGAGGTCGGAGCCAGATCTTATTTGTCTTGATGAGCCCATCACCTCGCACCTGATGGTTAACTCATTAAGTATTCCTATTGCAGCAATAGACAAAACTGGTCACCACTTGTTACCGACTAAGACCAACACATCAATAAGATTAGTTAGTAGTAGCAGAAATAAATTGAAAAAATACATAAAACTCAATAAATTTATTTCCAAATCACAGAAACACATTAAAAAGCTTAGAATAGGAATGAACAATTATCTTAGGACTTGTAAATCAAATGTACAGTTAAAACAACTAATAGAAACAAGTAAAAAACATATATACACCCAAACAGAGCAATATGAGATGGATATACATCAATTACAGACTGAAATTATGTGTTTAAATGATTCCTTGGAGTCAATAACTTTAAAATACAAAACATCACAGAAAGAAATTGGGTAGCACATAAAGGCATTGAATAGCTTGGTGGAGTCTTGTCACAGCAATGAACAAAGGTTCTTATCACTTGAAAAATTATATAATCAAACACCTGACTGTGATAAATCCCTTCCATGTTCTTCATTATCAATAACATCGCAGTCCGAGTCAACTTCTCCAATGGTTGACTCTGTAGGCAGTATATGTGACAATATTGTAAGCACAAATACTAGACTAGACTATATAATAAAATTCCTTTAAACATTATGAACCTGCCGTTACATAAATTTAAGGCGGAAATTAAGAGGCACCTCTTGAAAAGGGCCTATTACACAACTAATGATTATTTGAACGATAAAAATAAATGGAAATGAGTTGCTTGCTCTTCGGTTGAGCTATTTAGGGTTCGAATGAATCTTGTGATATGCCTTGAATCTGCATATATATGTTGTATTTTTACATCTCTACATTATTAATAATTTGAAACATCTGACAACTAAAGGTTTCTAAATTGGCTGCGTTTAGTCCCGGTATTAACTAATACACAATGTAATTTGAGTTTGTTATTGTGTGAGCACCATGTAGACTTATTTATTTCTTTGAAATTGACATGATATTGCTGTGCAGTTTTTGAGTATGTCATGCTCGCCTAAGTGTCCTGGCAGTGGTGGCGTATGTATCGGGTCGCCTTATTCCCTATAATACGGTTGAGTAGGGCGATGGCTGATATAATGCGTCATACCCGTGAACGGGTGCCGTCTATTGGGACTGGTCAGCTCATAGCTGTTATAGCAATTATTAAAAATAATCTTATTTATATTTAATTTAAACTTAAGTTTAGTCGACTGTTCTCACATAAATCCAAAGGAACAATGTAAGTGTAATTTTAATGTTGTAAGCCATTCCTACATTTTAAAATGGCATCCATTGACTTTCTTGCCAGATTCTTCTTCTTCAAGGGTAGGCTGCCCTTAGAACCGGCAACTATAATCACTCTAATTTTGATATGATTTAAACACAACATTGATTTTGTTTTTTTGTTTGTATAAATTCATTACTATATAATTGGTCAAATTTCATGTTAATCAAACTAATGTAATTACTGGCGTTTAGAAAAGAGTGGCCATGAGTTTTATTGCCAGGTTCTTCCTCAGGCTCTACCTATTGCTTTGCGAATCTGGCAGTAAATTTAAATGTAGAAGCAATATTCTTGACGTTCATAAGTGTTACTTTGTGACCTAAATGAATAAAGATTTATTATTATTATAATTTTGAAATTGACATGATAGTTGCTGTGTAGTTTTTGGGTATGTCATGCTCGCCTAAGTGTCCTGGCAGTGGTGGCGTATGTATCGGGTCGCCTTGTTCCCTACAATACGGTTGAATAGGGCGATGGCTGATATATGCGTCATACCCGTGAACGGGTGCCGTCTGTTGGGACTGGTCAGCTCATAGCTGTTATAGCAATTGTTACAAATAATATTATTTAAATTTAAGGCAAACTAAGTTTAGTCGACTGTTCTCACATAAATTCAAAGGAACTATGTAAGTGTAATTTTAATGAACACAACATTTATTTTGTTTTTTTTGTATAATTTCTTTACTATAAAATTGGTCAAATATCATGTTAATCAAACTGTGTCAAATGGCGGTTAGAAAAGAGTGGCCATGAGTTTTATTGCCAGGTTCTTCCTCTGGCTCTACCTATTGCTTTGCGAATCTGGCAGTAAATGTAAATGTAGAAGCAGTAATCTTGACGTTCATAAGTGTTACTTTGTGACCTACATGAATAAAGACTTATGATTTTTTTTTAACTCCAACTATTAAAAAAAACTGCATCAAAATAATTGCGTAGTTTTAAAGATCTAAGCATACATAGGGACAGACAGCGAAAAACGACTGTTTTATAATATGTAGTGATGTACAAATACCAAATAAAATGTCCTGTACTCATTATACTCATCTTTTTTTTTATAATAATATTAAAATCAAAAAATCATAATGTTATGTCCCTGTCTCAGGCAGCTAGGCACCGTTGTACTTCAAAACACATCTTCCGTTCGCGGTAAACATTCTCCCTAAGTATTATAACTTCATTTAATTGCTCTAAACGTTTCCGGTTTACACAAATCTTGCTATTAGTTCCTACTTTTTCTCTTTCAAACACCCGATTCATAGTTTAACATGCAACGAAGACTTCTACTTTCTTATTATTCACTAATGCTCGAAGGTCGACTTCTGATTAGACCAGTACATTGTCTGTTGTACGTCTATCAGCGTACAACAGACAATGTACTGTAAAGTTTCCAATTATACAACACATCATAATTTTTTAACTTTTGTAGCCAACTATTAGATACACTATTAAAAACACAACAGCGTTTGACGCCCGAACAGACGTCAAAAAGAGGCGCCAGGTGAACACCCCCCTTGGTCGCACGCAAGCTTTACAGTCCGTATAAAGTAGTGTAGGAAATATTAGCGTTAGCAATCATATTTAATTGCTAAGACTCCATTCGTATTAATTTAATGAACAGTACTTGTTAAAATTAATTATTGCTAAGAGACATCGATTACGCAATAATTGACAATTCGTCACGAACCCACAATCTCCCTCCAATACATGACTAAGCGCATCGACGTTCGCGCCGCTACTGAGTGGCGAGTTGTGAATGCTAAATTAAATTGCCAAAACTCATAATTATAATTCACGACAAATTCATATCGCAGGCGAGCTGTGAACGCTGCGTCGCTGCGACGACTAAATCATGAGGCAGGCGAGCTGCGAATGATGCGTCGCTGCGATTGCTAAAATGAATTTTCATGTCTAATTCATGAATGGATCGTGTCATTGTGCTATTGCGAAATACGGAGTGTGTGAATGAAAAAGTGCATGGTTGATGTTTAGCCCATTATTTTTAACTATTAAATGCTTGTGTTTGGGGTTATTTATTCCATTTTAGTGTACATTTTTTTGACATTCTGTTAATGCCATTGAGTTGAGTAAGAACTCGAAATTCGTATGTACTTTTTACGAGTTGTAGATACTTTGGTTTTTATGTATTATTCTTTTATTTTGAATATATAAACCCTAAAATCGTGAGATTGTACTTTATTGTGGAATAAATAATGTAATACAAAATGTATTTTTTGTGTTCCGTCTCTCGAAAGGAAAACAACGGCACTAAAGTTTTTTTTTATTTTTATTGAATTGAAAACTTCTTTTAGAGCGGTACGCTTATTTTTAGATGAGATAAATATCTGGACCCACGACACCGTTAGGCATATGCATGTACATATAGCAGACCGCGAACGCGTCTAGAAAAATATGTCTGTAGATTCAATATCTTGCTACTAAATAATAGAATCATCATCATTATCATCTAACGTTAATCCCGGTCATCTTCAGGTCTTATTATAAAATATTGTGTAATCAATTAAGACTCTTTCGGTGTAGAATTTTTTTTATCATCATCATCATCATTAACGTCGATCCCGGTATTTTTTTAGTTTTTTGGTTTTATATATATATATATATATATATATATATATATATATATATTAATAAATTTGCAGAGTGCAACCCTTATATTTTTTCATAATGTCCGTCTGGACGTCAGTTCGTCTGTCTATCCATGTGTCATCATCGATTTTCTCAGAAACGGGAGGACCTAGCAAGTTGATGTTTACTTCATTGATGTTCATATTAGCATAGCAATAGTACGTCGCATGCTAAGAGATAAAAATTAGCACGCTAATGAAATTAACAAAAAATAGCGTTAATTTCCATCACTAGTATAAAGTGACTATAGCGCCCGCGGCAGCTGCCACACGGAGGAGTACCACAGAGTTTTTTTTTACCACGTTATTAAATGCTTTCTCCAGATCCACTAAAGCGCAGAAAACCTTCGGGTTAAAATGTTGGGATTATTAATTATTAGTTACATGATATGTTATACATTTTTAAGGCTACTAACATAAAGTAAAAATATACATATAAAAGTGCTGGTAGCCCCACTAACTTAGTTCTCTGTAAAAGATTACTGGTTTAAGAAACTCTCTCGGACTTTGGATGGATGACCGCTTTGTAGCATTTTCATTTACCAGCGGTTTCGTCCTTCGAAGGACACGTTAAGCTGTTTGTCCCGGTTGCAAGTAACGTTGCAATCGGCACTCGATAAGTCAAATGAATACCCTTTTAGCGACTAAAAAAATTACAACAGCGAGTTGCTACAATCTGAGACTGTCCTTTTGAACACAGGCACAATATGCCTCTGCCACACCTTAGGGGATAAATTCGTTGGTAATAAATTTATAAATATACTTAAATAATTTATACTTTAAGAGTAAAACAAAGGTCTTGTATACAATTTAAATAATTTATGCGAAGCGAAGCGAAGCTTAAATATAACAACTGCACTGATTACTTCAGCAAGTGGTAGTCGGTATGTTAAAGCTTCAGAATCTATTGATAAAATTTGTTTAGAACCAAATTGAAAGTATACGTTATACAAAAAAAAATTGAAATTCTTCAATAGTTGGCGGAAAAATAGGCTGAGGCATATTAAACGCCCACATTTAATACAAACTTATAGCTTATTTATTTATTTATTTGTCATTTGGGTAAGTCTCAAATAGTTTATTCATATAAAGAAATGTTGCTTCGCTACCGCAATGGTAGTATGTGGTTTTATTGCTACTGTTACTTATGAAATATACTGTTACTACTAAGTGTACTTTATAAACAAAAATGAAACGCCCGCTGACTTAGTGGTCTGTAAACGATCACTTCGTTAAGCATTTTTTGCTATGGCTGGTCACGGATGGGTAACCACTTTGTGGCATTTACATTTGCGAGCGTTTCTGTTGGTTGCCAGTTACCAGTAAAATGGCTATCGTTAAGCACAGCTAAAGGCCATATGGTCGGCTTGAAAAAAAATAACAGCATGTCACCACAACCTGCGCCTATCCATTTCAACACGGCAATGGACTCACCATCTATGACGTGGGACATAATTACATACGGTGAAATGTGGGCGTATAGTATGCCTCTGCCTACCACTTCGGGGATATAGGCGTGATAATATGTATGTATGTAAGTAAAGGACATGGGCTTATTTTTAGCCTGGGAACAAATTCTAGTGGGAAGCGAGAACTTCACCACGTGGGACGGAGCCGTAAGCATTAACTTGTTAGTAATAAAGTACCGCGCTGACAGTAATGACATTAAGAGAATGTAATGTCTAATCCAGCTTGATTACTTCTCAGCCTGGGTGCGGCAGCGTAAAAACCTCGTAACGGGTCTGAACGTACACATTCTCTCGTTGGAAACTATGATGGGAACCATGGTCTCCAGCGGAAGCAAGTGGGGTGACGAAAGCGGCGGTGGAGAGGGTGTTTTTTGATGTTTTTTGGTGTCTTCACCCAAGACTACCGGCCTCCATGACCGGGGACCTGAGAACGGCGGGTGGTCTGCTCAGCGTCCTTACAGAAGCAGGCCCAAGACGTCAGCATGACGTGAAAATTTCCCGTCTACGCCTCACTCCCCAATAAGAACCAATCCGCAAAGTAGCAGGATAACACCCGAAACCTTAGGTGAGGCCAAGGCGGCAGCCAAAGTATACGGGGAGCATTGGGATATCTTTCCGAGGAGGTACACAGGGCGCCCGGCAATAGATAGTTAGGCAGGGACCGTGTGGTTTTATTCGGTTCGAGTTCGGTATAACATCCGCGGGGATTTCTAGACGTAAAAAAGTACTTGATTAGTTAATGTAGGTAATTTACGTCAACTGATCGGTACGGAAAGCCATGCTTATGTAGTTATAACTAATAAATTACAAAATGATAAATGACATTCTAAATTGTTTTAATGAAAAAATGGTAGGGTAACTAGTTAAGATTTTATATTGTTAGTTAAAAGTTGGTGTGTCTGTTTATCAGCTACTTTAAAAATACAAAATAATGGCTACTGTAGCCTATGCACGTTTGCAGCACTGGGCGTGCGGCCCTCGTATTGTCGACCCTCCAGAAACCTACTAAGACCCGTTTTAAAGAACCACATACTATTAACAAAACAATTTATGGGAAAACTCTGGCAGGTAGGATTTCTGTAAGCAGTAGTCTCTACAAGACCTATAAAATGTCTTTTTTTTATATTTGGCTGTTCACAATGGCGTCGTCTACGACCCGTAATTTTGGGCCGCTATCTCAACCCACAGGGCTCCGATAGCGACCCTCAACTTGACAGCCCAGAAATATGCCTTTTCACGCTTCTCATAGAGGACCCAGGATTGTAAGAGGAGGGAAACACGTGCGCCGCCATGTTTTTATGGTGCGACATAAGAAAGACCTACGGAATCTTTTCGTTCTGGGCAAGATGATGTCCACAGTGTGAGAATGACATCTCTGCTGCGCCCGTGTTGTTTGAGGATGTCTTACAGCAGCATCTCAAGTGGACGGTCAGAGACACCTCTCCCCAGAAGGGAAACTCGTCTTCGTGAAGGCTGTACCTGATCTTTGTAATATTGTGATATTAAAGTTATTTGCGCTGCCCTATAGTTTTACACCATATATCCAGGCAGGCTTTAATAATGAATTGTATATCAATAGTTTATTATCTATTGATAATTTACTATTTCGACCCAGCGTCCAGTACAGGTTTCTATGTCGTATGTTAAGTTCCTCCCTTCTGGTTACAATGTGCTGTCTCTATGTCAAATGACGATCCAGGTGCATATCTTACTCTGTCCTGGTGTAGTAAAATAGTATTTTCCAGGTGCACAGGCCAGCAGTTTCCAGTTTGGAATGTGAAAGTTACCTGCATCGACTAGTTGTACTGGGTTTAATCCTCCATTTTTAAGCCACTTTGCAATAGCGTCAAGTCCTTGTTGGAGTTGCTCTACGTCAGGGTGTCCGTTGCTGGTAATTAATGCCGTGTCTTCGGCGTAAGTGGCAATCGTCACAATAGCAGATCAGAAGTGTGCAGGGTGTACAAAATCAGCCCCAACAATGAGCCCTGAGGCACCCCTGCCCTAACTTAGATGTAGAACTCAGATGTTGTTTCAGATTCCTTGACCTGGAACGTGCTCTCTGTGAGATAAGATTTCAGCATGATGTACTCGCTGTTGAGGAGGCACCTCCTTATCTTATAGAGAAGACCATTATGTCAGACTTTGTCAAAAGCATCCAAAGACATCCAAGAACGCAGACAGTATTTTCTTTCCTCCAAGGATTTTCTGATCTTTTCTACAACTCTATGTATATAATTTTTCACGGACCTTCGACAAGACGGGCAGAAGATTGATGGGCCTGTATGAGGTGGTTTGAGTAACTGGTTTTCATGCCTTGTGTATCATCAGAATCTGTGACACCTTCCAAAGATTTGGGAGAACCTGGACTCTTAATATGCCATTATATAGATTGTGAGAAAGACCAGCCTTTTTCTTGGTAGTTTTCATAAGATTTCCTTTGTTATAAGGTCGAATCCTGGTGTTCTTTTATCTTTTAGTTCGTTAATAGTCCTTCAAACCTCTTGGACCGTGACCAGAGCTGGTAGCAATGACATTTAACGGTCCCTGTATCTATGTCCCCGGCATCCGATGTAGTAAGACTATTAGCACACATGTCATCCTTTTCGGCGTCAAGACAGCACTTCTTGGGTCTTCCCCTTTCCGGGACCCGGCGGGGCCGTCATGGCCAGACAGTAGTTTCCCACATAGCCCGGCGGATGCCGCAAGACGTGACCGTACCAGCGAAGGTGACACTCTTGCACTTAACTGCAATGTCTCGGATGTAAAGTCTTCTAACTAGGTCTATCTGCGTGACTCCACATATCCACCGCAGTATCTTTATTTCCATGACACGCAGCTCCTGCTTGTCCTGCTCCAGTAGTGACCACACCTCACTGCCTTGTAAAAGGTTAGGTCATAGCTCAAACCAGTCTCACTTGCAGGTGATCCATCTGACTCTAACTCAACGAACTGAGTAGGTTTCCTTGGTCAGCATGATAAAGCAAGTCCAAACACTTTTCATATTACATTCAATATGGCCAACGGATACGGACTGCAATAGGCTGATTGGATAGATACTAAGTTTGGTCTTACCCACTTTCAAACTCAATAAGAATTTAAATCCTAATAAACCATGAGTACTTGGAAACTTACTTGCCCAAACACTGTTTTGCTAACCAATTCACGCTCCCCGAGACCTTTGCCATCACGGTCTATTATACAGCAGGAGCGCAGATGGCAGATCATATCATAAATATCTTAATTACATTATCCGTCGGGCTCTTGTCATCGACAGCGTTCCAGCCGTTCAAGAACCTAATGGTTTGGTAAGCATTATGTCATGCATTACGTCATGCATCATGGCAAGAGACCGGACAATATGTCGTTGGTGCCATAGAAGATAAAAAGACCTTCAGTTTGGTACACAACTTGTATTAACTCCCTGGCTCTTTTCCTAGTACGGCTGGTACGGTACTTCCTAGCCGGACTAGGAAATAATGGTGGACGCCCACAAATGATGGTTTTAAAATAATAGGCATAGCCAGGTTGTCTACAACTAGACATTGTTAAATATTAATAGATACGCCATTGTTGATAAAATTACTTAATGTCTATCAAGTACTTCACTGTGCAGCTACATATTATATACGGAATTAATTTATTAACATTCTGAGCTCCATAGTACTCCAGGACTGATAAAACATACAAAAATATGCCGAACGTATTAAATTTACATTTTAGACAAAAATTCAAGATAATAAATAAATGCCTTCGATTTATGCAGATACATCCTGACTTAGCACATGATCGAGAATGGGTGTTAAAATTAATTTTAATAGTACTAATTTTACTGGCAAATTTATTCAATTTATGTTTTACTATTATCTGTCATGATATAAAACTGGGCCTTTTCGGTGAACTGTGCAAGAATTCTTCAATAATTATTGTATTTATAAGTATAACTTCTAAAATCGTTTCTATGCTAGTATTTCGAGATTCCATTATAAAAATGATTTTATTTGTAGACAATGACTATACAGATTCTTACTCAGCTGAAGAAAAAGAAATAGTTTTAAAATATGTTGAAAACGGTGCTGATGTTTGTAAATATTGGTTCATTGTTGGTTTTGGGACTCTACTTACATTTCCCTTGCATGCTTTCATATTGATGGCTTATTATGGTTTTATAGGGGACTTTAAATATGTGTCAATGTTTGAACTATCTTATCCTGAACCAATAGAAAGTAAGAAGAACGATCTCGTTGTATTCTGCCTGTTGTTTTTACTGGCATTCGCATTTGATGTTCTTACTGCTGTAATCCATATTGGCTTTGATACATTATGTCCAATATTTATGTTGCATGTATGTGGACAATTAATTCTGCTTAAACGGCGTATGCTTGTCTTGTTCACTGAGCTTGAGGATCCAAAAGAAATTCAAGCACAATTGAATACCATGATAATAAAACTGCAAAGTCTATATAAGTATACATTTTTTAATACATTCATAATATTTGTTTTGCTCGTTAGCCACAAATATCAATATACTATTTTGTTTACAGATTTATCAATAGGATAAAAAACTTCTCGATACTATACGAATTCACAATGAAGACTAGTACCGTTTTATTACCACTTACAACGTTCCAAATTATAGAGGTTGTTGATCGCATAAATTTTATAGTATCTTAGCAAAATCATTAATCATTAATGGTTTCATGTTTTGTTTTAGGAGCTACGAGATGGCAAGGTAAACACTGAATTTATGTTACTTACTGTTGCTGGTATCATACACTTTTACTTACCTTGTTACTACAGTGACGTTCTTATGACTGAGGTGAGATTGTTTACTTAAGTACGATTTGTTTCTTAGCGATAAGTAAAGGTTACATGCAAATGTTTTACATTGTAGTACTTAGGTACTGTTAAAGTATTTAACGGGAGAACAATATTTTCAGTTGTTCTGACTGAAAAAGTGAAAAAACGGCAACGGCAGAAACGTTTCATTCGGGCGGTAAACTTTGGTAATAAAATAAGGTTAAAAGGTTCTTAAATGGGACCCCTTAGACTGATTGCCTCCCAAATTTTATGATACGGAATGTCATGAAAAATTGTTCGGAGGTGTATTGTTGCGGTGTCCAGAGCTCTATTCCGGCAAGCTTGTAATTAAACCTTGTTTAATTCCGATCCCTTTGCACCTGTCTGCCTTCTGATCTTACTATCTCCTGCTATGTAAATTTCAGTCCAATACTGGCTAAAGTCAGTCAGTCTTCGGCTCGCAAAGCTTGAGAGACTTGTATCGTAAGGAAGATTAGCAAGTTGATTTTAAAGTTGGCGCCTACGAAAACACAGAAAATATGGTTCCACGCGAAGTAACGATTAGTGGATGTGCCCGAAAGTCTGTAACTCCTTTATACGAGTACTCTCAAGCGAATAATATGGTAGATAATAATCACTAGCAACTTTATAGTGAAATACTCGCTGTGACTCTTTTACTTTGTTGAAAGTAATATGTCATGATTTTACAGAGCGAAAATTTTCGGCAAGCGATATATTCTTCAGGTTGGGAGAAATGCCCAGACAAAGGAGTACGACAGACTATATTGTTTATGTTGACAAGAGCCAGGATACCAATGGGAATGAAAACTGTATTTTATATGATTAATTTAGATACTTTTGCTGAGGTAATTTAGCATAACTGAATTAATCAGTCTTGATCTAAACATATTTATTTTAATCATTCTATACTAAAATTACATCGATGCTTTCAGATGGTTCGTCAGTCTTATGGCATCTTGAGTTTAATGAACGCAGCTTGGGGCTAAAAAAATAATCAAAAAACATTTCAATGTCACCACTTTTAAACTCTTACTTACTTATCATTCACGCCTTTATCCCCGAAGGGTGGTGGAGGCATTTATACGCACAAATTTCACTTTAAGCATTTTTATTCCACGTAACATGTGGTGAGCCATCGCAGTGTCGAGATAGACAGGTGCAGGCTGTGGCGACCTGGTGTAAAATTTTTCGAGCCTTAATGAGGCTTTCAGCTTGGCTTAATGACTGCCATGTTCCTTGTCATCTTCCGAGCACAGAAACGCTCGGTAAATGGTAATACTACAAAGCGGTCACTATTCCGAGGACCATAGCCATAGCGAAAGTTAACACAATGATTGTTTGCAGAACACAGATTTAGCTAGGCTTTTACCTTTTAATAGTAATTCAATATGTAAAATATATTTCTAGTAGTTTTGTGAAAAAGATTTTATGAATTAATCATTGTGAAACAATTAATAAAAAATTGAATCATAGAGACTTTCATTTCTGTGTTATCATACAAATATAATTGCGTTGTTTTGTAAAGAGTTCAGATTACTTCTAAGTCTAATGAAAAGGTAAAGGTACAATGAAAATTACAGGGTCGTGATTTGTGATCTCGTTAACATAATATAATATTGTGATCTCATTAAAATAATAAAGTGTTCCTTGGTGTTTTCTACAATCCTAATCCTCACATTGATTACCACAACTCCCTCGTTAACCTCCTGCTAAATCTTACTCCCTCCTATAATCACGTAGTCATAATGGGCCATTTCAACAACTGTTTGATAAAGAATGAAAGTCAATCTCGTAACCTATTATCTATTTTGTCTTCTTATAACCTAACCACTTTACCTCTCACTGCCACGCACCACTTTCTTAACTGCACCCCATCTTTAATTGACCTCATCATTGTTCCATCGGCAGATTAATTACGTGAGCATTCACGGTCAGCTATCTGCCCCCTTCTCCTATCAAGATCTTCTTTACCTGTCCTATCGTTTACGTTAACCGAAGCGCGTAACCCAAACCCGCCTCCTTCGCAACTTTAAAAACATTGATCTAGGGGCTTTGCGTGGGGACGCTGGCTGCATTGAATGGTCATAAATTTTCGAGTCTAGTGATATTAACGATATGGTTACTATATTCACCTCTAAAGTTACTGAGTTATTCGATCGACATGCCCCAGTCAATAGTGTTAAAATTAAACACAATCCGGCACCCTGGTTAACTGATTCCATTAAAAATCTCATGGCACGTAGGGATAGAGCAAAGAGACGTTATAGAAACAGCCCGTCTGACCACAATCTGCTCTTATTTAAAACGTTGCGTAATCACTGCAGGCGGATGTGTAGAGATGCAAGAAGGCACGATTTCCATAAATCCCTCAATAATCGAAGTAGTGCTGAGGCCTGGAAATTTCTCAAATTTGTTAGCGTGGGTAAAGCACTTGATCTGGAGACTACTGATATTGACATAATCGATTTAAATAGACACTTCTCGTTATCACCCGTCTCACTGGACGCCAATACAAAAAGTTCTACTCTGCAAAGTCTCTTAGATAAGCACATACCTCTGATTTCTCCATTTCAATTTAACCTTGTCTCTGAATCAGATGTTATGAAATCTCTACAGTCTATATCTTCTTCTGCTACTGGTTATGATAAAATATGCTCAAGGATGATCTTCCCAATCTTGCCCACTTTGCTTCCTATCTTAACTTTTATCTACAATCACTCTCTATTCTCCGGTTCTTTTCCTGACATCTGAAAGTTGGCCTTTGTTATCCCTCTTCCTAAAAAATCTAAACTTTCCGCGTTGACTGATTTCCGACCAATTTCAATTCTTCCTTACTTGTCGAAAGTTCTTGAGTATATTGTTTACGAGCAGCTTTCCTCCTTTCTTACTAAGAACAATCTCCTTAGCTCCTTTCAATCAGGCTTCCGCCCTGGTCACAGTACGACTTCTGCCCTTATCAAAGTTACCGACGACATTCTTTGGGCCATGGAAAGGAAGGAACTAACTTTGTTGACTTTGCTAGACTTTAGTAGTGCCTTCAACTCTGTTGATTTTGACCTCCTCCTTGGTACTCTGAACACATTCAATATTTCTCCGAAATCCATCTCCTGGTCTGACTTTTATCTTCGGGGGCGCTCGCAATGTATTCGTATAGATCAGAAATCTTCAGATTGGGCTCTACTTTCTGCGGGCGTGCCTCAGGGTGGTGTCCTCTCTCCTCTTCTGTTCTCCATCTTCATCAACTCAGTCACAAGTTTAATCTCTTGCAACTTCAATCTCTATGCAGATGATCTGCAACTGTACCTACACTTTTTTTTTAACTGATGCTCTAACTTCAATAGCCGTTATGATTGAAAACTTGGCTCGTATAACACACTGGGCCAGGCCGTTCGGATTATTCATTAACCTTCAAAAATCACAAGTTATAGTAATTGGCAGCAGATATTTGTGTACCGACTCAGTAAGGGCTGGGTTCCCACCTGTATCACTGGATGGTATTCTAATTCCTTACTCTGATAAGGTCAAAAATCTAGGAATATTAATGGATACCAATTTATCCTGGAGTGCCCAAGTTAATGCAGCCAGCAAAAAGGTTCATTACACTTTCCACTCATTGAAATGCCTACAATCTTTCTTGCCCTTTAGAACTAGGGTTAGTCTTGCTCAGACCCTCATTCAGCCCATTATTGACTATGCTGATGCCTGCTATTTAGATGCCACAGAGGAGCTACTAGATAAACTTGAGAGGCTGCAAAACTTGTGTATACGTTTTATCTGCAATCTCAAAATCATTCACATCTATTACGCGCTCTCGGTTTTGCTTGCTAAGATAGGTGCTATCGTAGTAATAATACAGTTAATGTAATCAGAGTTCGAATAATATTAGTATTTCGTAAAATAATAAACTATACTCGTTAATCTAAAATAACATATCCATTTGCTTTCGTGTTTCTTCACTTCATTCTTCATCCACCATCTTCACTTACCTGTTCTGCTACTTCTTCTGCTTTCTGCTTGCTGCTGCTTGTAAGCTACTACATCGCCGACATACCTTGCTGCTTAAGAAGAAATTAAGAGGATTATTAAAGTAGGTACAATAATACGTACTTTCTACAAGTATGATCATGTTTCACATTTTCGCCTGTAACTCAAGTGGCTTCCAATTCGCCTTCACAGAAAGACTCGACCTTTGCCTTGTTTTCAATATTTTATACAACCCTAAAACCCCGTGCTACCTGAAGGAGCGGTTTTCATTTGCACGATCTCCTAATGCTCCCTGCAGGTCTCATCTCCGATCCAACCTCAAATTCCCTGCCAACAAAACCGATTTCTCATCCTATTCCTTTACTGTACTACATGCGGTCAGACTATGGAATTCCTTGCCGCCTGTCAACAGAGAAAGTAACACTATCTCTTCTTTCGAAAAGAGAGTATATTTGTGCGTATGAGTTCTTGTTCCTTTAAACTCTCTTACATATTTCTACCTCTTTAACTATTTTTTAAGCTTTCCTCACGCCGGTCTGCTGGAAGAGATTTCTTTAAGAAATAAGCAGTATCGTTGTACCATTATCCTACTCTTTTCTTCTTTCTATTATGAAATTGTGTACATAAATTGTTAAACATATGCTTTCAGGATAAATAATAATTATTATGTAAACTTGGGATTATGTGTGTACAGTATAAACGTAAATAATACTGAATAGATTTTATTAAAACTGTCTTGGATAGCGTTGACCTTAATCAAGTCTGTTTTTCTTACATTAAATTTTAATAAATAATTTTGTGCTCCGTTGCTGCTCTTTTTGGAATCACCCAGATCTTTTGACACAAGTAGACGACATAATCAAAATTAGCTTAGAATCGATTCTCAATATGCAGCTAAACGAGCATTCTTGGACCCAAGCATCCCTACCTATCCGTTATGGTGGTTTAGGGATTCGCAAAATTTCCAGTGTCGCTTTACCAGCCTTCCTATCTTCTGTCCATAGTTCAGCAAATCTCATAAGTAAAATTTTAAGGGCATCCCCTTCAAACTTTGAGATTGCTAGCTTGGAAGAAGCTAGAAACGCTTTCTTAATTGCATGCCCAGGTCAAAATTTTCCAGATTCTCCAAATTTACAGAGGAGCTGGGACGACATACATTGTAAATTGATTTATAACAATCTTTTGAGCTGTAGTACAGGTTTGGCGCGTGCTAGGCTTTTGGCTGTGGGTGCGCATGAGGCCGGCTACTGGCTTCACGCGTACCCTTCGTCAAATACAGGAACATTTCTTGAGCCTGACACGCTTCGAATCGCAACCTGTCTACGGCTTGGGGTTCCGGTCTGCGTTCCTCATAAATGTCCCTGTGGCAGTGATGTCGACAAGCTTGGACATCACGGACTATCATGCCAAAAAAGTGCAGGCCGCTTCTCGAGACATGCCGCACTAAACGATATCATTCGCCGGTCTCTTGCCACTGTCAACGTGCCAAGTCTACTTGAGCCGACTGGTATTGCAAGATGGCAAGAGACCGGACGGTATGAGTTTGATTCCATGGAAGATGGGCCGGGTGCTGGTATGGGATGCAACCTGTTCAGACACGCTGGCCCCTTCCCATCTACATGGAACCAACAACAGAGCTGGTGCGGCTTGTGAAGCGGCTGAAAAAGCTAAAGCATGCAAATACAGGGGTCTAGGCTCCGAATATGATTTTGTCCCATTCGGTGTCGAGACCCGGAGCTATGAAGTCCAAACTTCGCATTGGGGTTCCTTTTAACATGTAGGTGCCCCCTGTGAAGGAGCTTTGCGATTTTTTACCCCTAAGGACGTAAATAAGGGATAAACGGTTGTATGGAAGATTGTCATTTTCAAAGTTAGTGACGTGTATTTACGTACCTACACCTGTTTTAGAGGAATCGCCTCAGGCCTGTATTACCAGCGAGTTCGGTGTTCCCACGGGAATCGAAACTATGTCAGTAAACCACGCACAGCCTAAACATTAAACATGGAAACCTGAAATTTGGTGAATGTATACTTTAGGTCTTTGGATAAACAATAAAAGCGGGATTCCCGATATTTCCATGGAAACGGGTTCTACGCGGATGAAACAACACACACTCTAAAACTATCAAACATAGGTACATACCTGAAATTTGGTGAAAGTATTTCTTAGGTATGTACCTTGAATCAGCATTAAGAAAGGAATACCCAGTATTCCCACGGGAACCGTCACTACGTGGATAAACCATACACAACCTAAAATTTGGTAAACGAATTCTTTACGTACCTACGTTAGATGAGCACCAAGAAATAATTCTCGGTATTCCCATGGGAAAGTGATTTTACTAATATTATAAATATGAAAGTTTGTAAACATTTCTATATTATTTGGACGTTTGTAATTTAATTACATTTTGATGAAAATCGGCATATAGGTAGAACATTTCCGAAAGTTGATGCCGATTGATGAAGGTTTTCTCGCGGGAAAAAGATGTTTTCTCGAGATATACAGTAGGTACCCTATGTATTAATTATGTCACTGGCGAAGTACTTAGTCTATTTATAATTCCTGCGAGTAAAATTAGTAAGACTTTACGTAGATTGCGCCAATTCGTATGAGTAAAATTAGTACCAACATGCGTAGATCTCGTGTTTACGTTTAATTAGGACAACAACTATGGTCAGTAATTACTGGTCAGTAAACGAGTAAAGTTAGTAAGGACTTACGTAGATCAAACATAGGCGTTGTTCTAATTAAACGTAAATACGAGTTTAATTTGGACAACGTCTATGCTTGGTCGTTAATTTGTACGAGTAAAATTAGGAAGAACTTTCTTAAATCTCATATTTGCGTTCATCTAGGACAACACAATTAGACATAATAATTTAGTAAAAAATTTCCAAGATCGTTTTTAATGAGGACACGCCTACTTGATCGCCAATTTGTACGAGTAAATTTAATATGAACTTTCTTTTCATATAATTATGTATATGGATTGATGCGATCATTATATCTGTGATTGATGAGTTAACCCAGTACTTACTAGAATTACTCTATATGCAACCTAAACTACTTGTTTAGAATTATAACTGTCAATGTCGCAGGGCCACATATCACAATTAATGGTTTCATTTCAGATCAGCAGATTGCTATGGTAATTATTACTTTAGTATTGTGGGAAAATAGTACCATACGTGAGTCTGATGAGCGTAAATGATATACCCCTATTTTACAAGATGGCTGGATCTTTGAGGAGGGCTGTACAATTCTCAACAATAGATCATGCGCCATAGATGAAGTACGTCCACACAGGTTTTATAGTTATTCCTAGGCATAACTTGGTGACTGTCTTAGATAGATCTAAGCCAGTCACCAAGTTATGCCTAGTAATAGTAGACCTCCTGAGCGTAGCTAGCAGTTAAAGTTAGCTTCTAGGCGACACAAGGAAACATTAAATGTCAATTTAACAAACTTCTGTTGAATGTTTCTTTTTGTATGTTCTGGCTATCGATTTTTGAACGGCTCAATATTCGACTCGTTCCCGCGACATTAGAAAATCAATACACGATCCGATATATTTGATCAATCGATAAATGCGATTAAACATCCTGTAGAAACTGTGGAAATTACGTTTTAGAAACTGATTGTCGTACTGATCTGTTGTTGAAAGTTATATACTATTTTTTATATACTATTTTTTATATTTTTAAATAGATTTTTTTTATATAATGTATTTAAAAATGTAATTGATAAGTGTAATTAATGAATAAAGGAAATAATAATAATAATAATATCTCTTTATTGTACACCAAATTTACAATATAACATTGATAACAGTTGGCAGATTATAGGTACAATTGGCGGCCTTATCGCACAGTGGCAATCTCTTCCAGGCAACCATGGGATGGAGAGAAAATAAATTAATTTATTAGGGCAGTGGTGTACGCATATAAAAGTTCAGCACTTTCTACACACATTATCAGACATAAAAAATAAAAAATAATAATGATGATGAAATAAGATTAAATAAAGAGATAAAAGTCTAACACTATACTTCTGATACATATATACACACATACCTTACTTAACATATAACACATAAATATACATTCACATAATCATACACATATCACTATGTCTTGCGACGTCAAACAATGATAACATTAGCAGAAACTCAAGTAATGTTCCCTCACCGATTTTTTAAAGACAGACACAGATTGTGCTCGTCTTATTGTCACAGGCAGATCATTCCATAATCGCACCGCCTGAACCGAAAAAGATTTATCTGCAAAATTGCTTGAGTGGCCGGGCATTTTTAAGATTAGGTTCACAGATGACCTCAGAGTCCTGGAGTGTGCATCACTCATAAACTCAAACCTATTTTTAAGATACGATGGAGTGCAAGGATTAAAAAGAATACTATACAATAAGGAGAGGATACGAGCATTCCGGCGAAGACGGATAGGTAACCACTTGAGCTGTGTTCTATATGCAGAGACATGGTCATACTTGCGCAATCCAAATATGAACCTTATACAGAGATTTTGGAGTCTCTCAAGTTTATTAAGATGGTCTTCAGTGAGATTGAGGTAACTGGCATCAGCATAGTCAAGGATAGGAAATAAAAGGGATTGTACTAGCGCAGTCTTTGTGGCAACAGGCAGAAAATTTCGCAGCTTACGCAGGGATCCTGTGGCGGCAAACATTTTACGGCTCACTTCCCGGACTTGAGGACACCAGGTTAAGCATCTATCGAACAGTATGCCCAAGTTCTTGACTTCGTTACTGTATGGGATATTAGTACCGTTACACGAAACCAGTGGGAGAAGCCTCCAGTCAACTTTAGATATCATGCGAGAACTACCGATAAGAATGACCTGTGTCTTGTCAGGATTGACCTTCAAGCCATAAGATTTACTCCATTTACAAATAGATTCAAGGTCTTTATTAATGGTATTGACAGCTTCCACCAATCCATCTAACCTCGCTTGAATGTAAATTTGAAGATCGTCTGCGTATAGGTGGTAGGAAGAAGTTAGTTCTTTAGAAATAGAGTTTATAAAAACTGCGAACATTAAAGGAGATAGAACGCCACCCTGTGGTACGCCGGCAGACGTTGTGTACCAAGAGGACATGATGTCTTCAATACTAATACGCTGCCGACGGCCAAACAGGTAACTATGAAACCAGTCAATTACTGTTGGAGATATGTTAAGAGAGCTCATAATGCCAAGTAATATTTCGAAATCAACGTTGTTGAACGCATTGCTGAAGTCCAACAGTGTCAGTAGTGTCAGCTCGCCGTTTTCCATACCGTTCCTGATATCTTCAGTAATATGAACTAATGTGGTAGTTGTACTGTGACCAGGATGAAATCCGGATTGAAGAGTATTTAATAAGGAATTTTTGGTAAGAAAAGTATTTAGTTGATTATATATGAGGCGTTCAAGAACTTTGGACAGAAACGGTAAGATGGAAATAGGACGGAAATCAGTAAAAGAGGAAGGATTTTTCTTTTTAGGAATAGGAACTATTTGAGCCTCTTTCCAAGCCGTGGGAAATAAATTATTGTAAATAGAAAAATTTAATATGTGAGTAATAACTGGAAGAAGTTCTTCGATAATGGTGACGATCGTAGTACGACTGACACTGTCTGTTCCCACTGCGTTGGAAGTGATTGACATTATACTCTTCCTAACATCGCAAGCAGATAATTCACTAAAAGAAAATGGAGAGCAATTGGGAGTCGGGACAGATGAAAGATGTTGCAATGTAGTATCTTTTGTCATTCTATCTAAGTTTGACGAAGCAGAAAAATGTTGATTAAGCGAATCTAAATCTATGTCTTTAGGAATTGAGTCATGTTGAGATTTGCCTACTCCCAATGATTTTAAAAACTTCCAGACTTTAGCTGGGTCACCGTTTACAACTGAATTGTGGATATATTGGCGTTGCGCGTTCCTACACACCTTACTACAATGGTTTCTTATGGATACGTATTTTTCACGGTTATAGTCGGTAGGACGACGCTTATATTTAGACTTGGCGTTTGCCTTTTTGGATAAAAGTGATTTGATATCTTCAGTTAACCAGGGGCAAGGAAGATGCTTTACTTTTATTTCTCGTACAGGGGCATGCACATCATACAACTTGATCAAAGCAGACGTCAACAGCTGTACTTTTTCGTCTATACATTCAGCATCAAAAAGTGCACCCCAATCTATGCTTGCAGCATCACTGCGCAAGCTGTCCAACTCTATACCGCCAAAATTGCGATGAAGAATGATTTTAGCCTTAGGCTTAGGAGGACGTAGTTGGTATGATAGGAATAATAAATCGTGATAGGAAAATTGGTCAGCTGTACACTGACCATGTTTAGCTACAAGATTTGGAGAAGAAACAATGACAAGATCTAGTAGAGAAGGAGTGCAATTTGGAAAATGATGAGTAGTGTCAGATGGAAGGATGGACAGATTATAAGATGTGACAATAGATTGAAAGGTTGAAGCACGCGTGTCGTTTTTAACGAGGCAGGTGTTAAAATCGCCCATAATTATAATGTGATCGTATGATAGAACAAAGGCATCTAAAAGAAGTTCAAATGAAGAAAAGTAATTAATATCGGAAGAAGGACCATAAAACACTCCAAGTAGAACTTTGGAATGAGATAGTTTGATCTCTAGAAAAAGATGTTCACCAGCATACGTAGGTGGCGGTTGTGGTGATAAACTTAAAACATCAAATGGAATATGAGAACGTAAATAAATTGCCACCCCGCCGTACGACGATAAACGATCGTTCCTAATAAGGTTAAATCCTGGTAGGGTGTAAGCTGAAGAAGATAAGCAAGGATTAAGCCAAGTCTCAGACACAAGTAAAGCATGAATATAGGGAAAATCAAATGATGCCAGCATATCAGGGAAGTGTGCCGGAATGCTTTGAGCATTTATGTGTATAGCATTGAAATTATAGGGTACTGTAGATAGATTAGATGCGAGAATCTCAGCCAGGGAAGGTTCACTTTGTAAACTTATATTACTACCTGCGGAGAAAAAATCATCATCACTACTAGAATCTGAAAGCATTCTAGATTGCTAACTTTGTTTATAAAATCAATTATTGATAATTATAAGACTAATATATATATATATAGATATATATGTATATACAAACACAAGATACAATTAAATAGTAGAATATAAATATAATAGTAATAAATATATTTTAAAATATAGGTATGCTATATTAATATTCAATGAATGTACGTAAAAGTACCTACGTACCTCCATCTGCCGGTTACATATTATAGAAAACGATTGGCAACTTAAAACTAATGATTAGTGTGAAAGCGAGATTATACAGGGTTAAGTTCAGGTACAGAACACAGTGCAATGCAACAAATTACCAGAACAAAAAGCACGTTAATCAGATAACTATGGAATTCTATTTCTATTCTGTAGGTACATACACTACAAAAAAGCAGCAGGTACTAACTAGAAGGAACAAGCAATGAGCTAAGAAAAAATGAGTAACCAATGGATTGTTATAATCAATATCAGTCTCACTATAGTTCACTCGAATTCAGAAAAACTATGTTCATAATGTTTACAGGTGTCGCTTGCACAAGTTTTTTTAATTGACTATACAATAACAGCAATTTTAGTTACTAACACAGTTGTCCACCTAAATTGACAGGATAAGGTCTAAGGGATACATTTATATAAAATATTATTATGATTACAAAGAAAAAAAAATGTTTATAATTAACAATTAAAACTGGCCTAAAGTACCGTTTCCTGCCAAAGCACAACTTTCTTCGCGCGGACTCTAGTCTAACAAGTTGACATATGTGTCAGCCGAATGTCAAACGTCACAATAAAACAAATCACTAGGAACTTGAATAATCTATTGTTTGCTACTGTTACTAATATATTAATGTGGCTCAAAAGTCTAGAAACCAAGCCAATACTCTTAAAAAAACTAATTTATTAATCTGTGTCAACTTTTATAAATGAAAATAGGGAGGTACCTAGCTCGCCTTAATGCACAACGTAAACAAACAGTGAAAAAGTCGTACCTGAACTATGTCATACAAAATAATAGATAAGCACCAACTACTTTCTAACCGTGACTGCACGCTTCGACTTGGGACCCACACCTTTACCAGTTGTAACTTGTGCGACGACAGAGGGCTTAGCTAGATTAGTGCTGATTTCATCAAGGCTTAAAAGAGAGATAAAATACGATGCCGTCTGTCGTCAGAACCTAGTACGTAAATAGTACCTTCTTTAGTCCAACATCGAGCAACTCCAAACCTTTCTCGAGCGGCCAAGAAGACATCATGACGGCATTTGGTCAAAAATTCAGATATGGTAATACCTGTACCCTTCAGCTTAGCCTTGGCAAACCACAGCTTGTCCCTGACCTCCGCATCCTGAAATTTCACAATAAAGGGCCTGGATTTCTTGGAAGGAGTGGCCATACCCAATCTCTGACAGCGCTTGATGCTACTGGAACAAAATCCTGAAATACCCAGGCGTTGCTTGACAATATCAACAATGGTAGTTGCTGGCACCTCATCCTTAGTTTCTTCAACCCCATGAATGAGCAGGATTTTTCGTCGCCCCTGAGTCTCAATCTTATCAACGGTTCGGGCCAGTGCATCCATCTGTTGTTGTAAAAGTGTGAGCGACTGTGTAACAAATGCTCTGTATGAAGCAAATTCAGCAGCCAAACCAGTCACGCTTGGTGGAGAAGCTGAAGTTCCATGCAGTTGGGCTTGGAATTCCTCCATACGTTTATTGAAATTTGCACTCATTTCAACAAGTGTGGCCTGCATGCTGTCCATGGTGCAGTGATTGCAAAAAAATCTAGTGTAAGTTGCAAATTGTATAAGAATTTTATTTAATCCGGCAGGTGGATGGTTCACCAACAAATTAAGGTCATATAAGTACTAGTAAAAGTCAAATAAATAATTAAAAATTTAAATAATAATAACAGAGGTTTTATTAAACAACCGTTCACTTAGACTACCCACTTTTACAACTTTTACAAGCACCGCAGTTAGCGGATATTCCAGAAGTTAAATTAATAATTAAAGCTATGAGCACAACATTAACTAAATGCATAGTTTTTATAACTATTGAAAATTATTCTAGTTTTAATAAATTAAGAAGAACATTTGCTAAAATTATTTTGTTTTCAAATGTTATTTTTGCAATATTCCGCTTTTTTAGAATGTCGTACGATATCGACACGACATTTAAAAACAAAATAATTATAGTTTTTAAAATGGATTTCCGCTATGTAACGCCTGATTCAATTAGTTATTTAGAACATTTGCTTTCATTTTACGTTTTATACATAACTGTAAATTTCCAAAGGATAAAATTAACGATGTATTAAGCGTAATCGAATTTAATACAGCTGATATTTATATTATAAAAATGTCACAGCTCAAGTCCTTTTCATGTGATATTTATAGACGAACATGGTGTCATGCGTGTAGGGGGGAGATTATTAAATTCATCTTATAACATAGACAAAAAATATCCTATTATATTTGACGGTAAAAGTCATTTAGCTAAACTTATTTTTGAGCAATTTCATTATCGATTAATGCATGCAGGGCCCCAACTACTTCTTTCTAGTACTCGAGAACAATATTGGACTATCGGTGGCAGATTATTAGCACGTCAAAATAAAATGCAAACGAGTGAAAGGAGTAGTTGCTTCCCAATTAATGACACAGCAAGTGACACCAGGTTTTCCTTTCCAAATAGTAGGTGTGGATTATGCCGGGCCATTTTATATTATAAATAGAAAGGGGCGTGGCGGCCAAGTAGTTAAGGCATTTTTATGTATATTTTGCTGTTAGAAAACAAAGGCTACATAGCTTTAATTTAGAAGTTTCCAGTGATTTAAACACACAATGTTTTATCTTAGCATGCAGACGCTTTATTGCAAGAATAGGTAAACCCCTCGAATTTTTTTCTGATAACGGAACAAATTTTGTAGAGGCAAATAAAGTGATAGGTTTTGATGAATAACAATAGATTTGTATCGGATAAAATTGCTAATGAGGGTATACAATTTAAATTTGCACCGGCATTCTCTCCAAATTTTTGCGGATTAATAGAATCGGCCATGAGGTGTGCCAAGTTTCATATTAAACGCATAATAGGCCAATATCATTTCACATTTGAGGAGATAGCCACGTTATTTGCGCAAGTTGAGGCTATACTCAATTCGCGTCCACTATATCATCTGATCCTCACGACCTATCCCCCTTGTCTCCAGGGCACTTCCTGATTGGAAGACCTCTCACGTCACTGCCGGCTCCAGATATTCGAGAGATGAATCCACAACTCTGTCAACGCTATGCCAGAATTGAACAAGTGAGACAGCACTTCTCGGCAAGATGGTCTCGTGAATATATTTCCGAACTTCAACAGCGCACGAAGTGGCGCCTACAGCAATCAAATATTCCAGTTGAACAGCTCGTGCTGGTAAAGCAAATTAATACTCCACCGCTGACCTGGCCTCTCGGCAGGATCACTCAAGTACACAAACATACTGATGGATTAATACGAGTGGTTGAGTCAGTTATTACAACTTCTGTTTTACGTCCTTAAGGGTAGAATTTTTCAAAATTCCTTAAACACGTATTTTTTTTTTATACAGAAGCAGGTATAAGGAATTTGGTGTCTCTATGTTTTAAAATGATGAATTTCCCATATAAACTTTCAACACTCGTTTATCCCCTTATAGGTAAAATTTTGCAAAACCGCGATACACGTGCCTATTTATTTGTGACTAAAAACTGGTATTTTATTATTATATCTAATGTTTTCATGATTCAGAATCTAATTCTTGTCACGAAATTATTTGTTCTCTTTAACTCTAGTTTTCGAAAGAACAGATTGTTATTGTTTTCCGTCTTTATTATAACAAAAGATAATGAAAAAGGCAAGGCCAGATAAGTGTACCTACTATATTTATGCATTCTCAAGATTATAGACCCGACCACCTTGATGTCGTCGATTAATTAATTCATTGCAGTGTGTCGCGGATGTCTCTACACATGCTGTCACTACGATTATGATTGAGAGGCATACAGGCATACATTCCCATTTCACAAATGCCAGGTGCTCGCTATGCGGCTATGCCTCCGTTAAGTAACACCGTTAACATGTGTTATTAATGCAAATTATCATTTACAAAATCAATTATATAAATTTTGATTGAGTTTATCTACTTCTAAAACTGACTGTACAATCAGCGTTAATATATAAAGGCGTAATTTTTTATTTTATAATTGTAGCAAATTTTAAAAGCAAATGTTAACTTTAAAGCACTTTGTTTTAGAATGAACAAAGTAAACGACAGCCATTCTGATATGATCTTTATCTAAATAATATACTTGCCGGGATCATTCTGAATTTTATACTGTACCCACTGTGTATAGTGTGTCTGTAGTGCCCGTTCCCGTAAGAATACGGGGATAAATAAATAAATGAATAAATAAATAATGAAATAATTTAGAGTTTAGTAATTTAAAATAATTAGACATTAGCCGAAACAAACAGACAGGTAATGAGAAAATAAAATGGTTTTTTAGGGAACTGGAACCAATGGCTTAAAGTGTCTTCCGAAGCACGGACAGCTCTTAAATAGAAGTGGCAAAAAGTGGTCCCCCGTCCAAGGACCATCCACGGCGAAAGTTGCTTAACGGAGTGATAAAACAATTGTGGCCTACTCATTACACTTTCATATTTATAAGTTTAGATATGTACATTATTTATATTTAATCATATTTATTCGAAAATAAAATTAGAAACATTATAATACATACATGCGTACACATTTACATAAATACTACACACATACATATATATATATATATATATAATACATCACTATTTATTTATATCCACTTTATAAATAAAATAAATAAATATCCATCACGCCTTATCCCCGAAGGGGTGGCAGAGGCATATTATATGCCCACTTTTCACCGTGTGGATTCCTGTCCCACGTAATAGGTGGTGAGCCCATTGCCGTGTTGAAATAGACACACGCATGATGTGGCGACCTGCTGTTTAAATTTTTCAAGCCGCCCATAAGGCATTCAACCAGGCTTAACGACTGCCATTTTACTGGCAACCGGGACCAACGGCTTAACGTGCCTTCCGAAGCACGGAAACGCTCGCAAATGTAAATGCCACAAAGTGGTCACCCATCCGAGGACCAGCCATAGTGAAAGTTGCGTAACTCAGTGATCGTTTACAGAACACTGAGACCGCGGGGCCACGAGCGCTTCCTTATAATATAATTATAATATTATCTCTTATTAAAACGTATTCAATAGGCAGGTGACGACGTTAGCCCGGACGTGGACGCGAGGGCTGGGCGGCTTTCCGGCGCCCTGACTCGCGTCTGCGATGCGGCCATGAAGAGGGCAGGGTCTGTAATATTGTTGAAATTATCTTGACGTCAAACGTCATGTCATCTATGAATTGATCCAGCCGTTTAACGCGAGCCTTTGTAGGTGTTGGTCAAGGCTCTTGGCTATAAGTCCATGGACAGATATGACTATCGGTACAATGATCGCTGAATCCACACCCCACACGTCGACAACCTCATGAGCCAAGTCTAAATATTTCTTTTGTTTGTCTACCTCGGCTTTCATGAGGTTCTCGTCGTGAGGTATGGTGATGTCAACAATAATTGCACGGCGTTCTAATCGATCTATTACCACTATGTCAGGCTTATTGGCGACAATAGTCCTGTCCGTGATAATAGATCGATCCCAGTATAATGTGACATGACCATTTTCGAGAACTGGGTCGGGCACATATCTATAGTATGGTACCTCTAAATCAACAAGATTGTACTTAAGAGCAAGTTGCTGGTGAATGATCTTGGCTACTTGGTTGTGTCGATGCAAATACTCACCGTTTGCAAGACTCGAACAACCAGAAATAATATGCCTAAGGGATTCTCCGGGACGATGACATGCCCGACAGATGTCCACCGTACCATCCTTCAGGATATACTTCCTGTAGTTCTTTGTCATTACAACTTCGTCAGTAATTGCAAAAACAAACCCTTCAGTCTCTCCAAAGAGATCACCAAATCGTAGCCAAGATACTGATGCATTGAAGTCTATATCAGGCCTGTGTAAGGCCTGATAAAGACGACCATGCAGCTCCTTACTCTTCCATACCTCCTTGCGATCAGTAACACCAAGTACTATAGGTACTATTACTATTACTATTATTATTATTATTAGTTTTCTTCACGTTTTTTTATCTATTTACTGTGAACTCTACTTCTCCTTCTTATCTATGGACTATTGTGATCCTGTGGTGTGTGTCAAGTTAAATGTGTACTGTACTGGACTTTGAAATAAATCGTAAGTACATCCACGACGATTTGGTTATTTATTCACCATATTCATTCCATACTAAAAAACTAAACTTTTGAAAATATTTTCGTCTATCGGTCCCAACATATTAAAAGAGACTTTTGATACCGTACGAAGTTGTGGGCTATCAGCAAATGTAATAATAATGTTATTTTTAAACTTTCGCGGTTTATACTCATATTTTATAAACTACTCGGGACTTCACGCAAAACAATTTTGTACTTACATTCACCGACGTTTCGAGCGCGTTGCAGCGCCCGTGGTCGCGGCTGGACTGATGGTGAGGGCCGAGAGTATTCATGGAGTTACTTTTGTTTGTAGCTACCCTCCATTATTATTATAATGCAGGATAAGGCCGGCGACACACTGCACTCACTACGTCAGTTTTGTTTAGCACAGGTTTTCTACGGTCAAGTTTTTTCATAACTGAATTCCACATCCCGGATAGCTTGAATCCATCTTCCCTATTGAAATTATTGTATCTTCTAATTTCAATAGCTTCACGCACAACACGAGGATAATAGTGGCGATCAGTGGAGAGGACTTTGGGTTGATGGAGTTCGATCCAGTGATTACTACCCGACTCGAGGTGTTACGCTATCGCCGATTTGTTAAACTGACGGTTTTTCACAGCTGCGATGTGTTCTTTGAACCTTTCTGCGATGGTTCGTTTTGTTTGGCCTATATATGAACGACCGCAGCTGCAATCCACTTTGTAGACACCTGGTGATTGCAGAGGGATGACGTCCTTTGGTGTTCGCAGATACTTCGCTACTTTGGCTAGCGGTTTTTATATTGTACGAATGGAGAACTGCCGTAAACACGATCCAATCTTGTCCGTTATACCTTTCACATACGGCATATAAGCCGGTTGACGGTCAACACCCGGTTTCATCTTCCTCGGTGCACGTCGTGTCTTCCTGCTACTCGTATAATAAAATATGAATGTAATAATAGTCAAAAAGCGCGAATGGAAATGTGGGGATAGAGTCCTCTGAAACCGCTTTACATCTTTTATTTGTACTATTTTCAAGTGCTTTAATTAACGAAGTTACATAATAACATAAATAGTTAATTCAAGAATAATTTATAACTAAACGAACGGAAGGAAAATCAATAGATGTGGTTTAAGCTTGTGAATGGCTGACCGTTGCCTCTTTTGGGTCCGGTGAACATACGAATTTAGTACGCGGTTTTACTGTGCAGAACATATCTATGATTCTATCTATATTTAATGGAACTAAGTTCCTTAACCCGGCTTATGGGTAGTGCTTTAGTAATCGTCACGTAACCAAATGCCGTACGCTATGTGTATGTGTGAGTGTATCGAGCCTACTACAAGTAAATTTAATTTAGATACGTTTTCACTATTTTATGTACTATTATTAAGCTTTCGATAATTGTGGTCTGTATCCTCGCCTGTCACGTGGAAGGCCTGGCTTCGATTCCCTGCCGCTGAGATTATATTTGTATTTTTTTGTCAGTAAGTATTCTCTAAAATGAATTCATTATTTTTCTTTTACTATTATTTTAAAACGTTAGGAACTTTGTTCCTGACGGGGCCGCGAAGATTGCCCGCTCGCATATTTTTGTTCAAATAATTATTAGTAATATAATAGGCATAGAATAATATATTGGGAATTAGCTAAATAAACGGGCAAAACAAATAAATGAAATACTAGCTGACCCGGCGGACTTCGTATCGCCTATTGATATATAAATGTTATGCTTAGTTAGTACATGCATACATACATACATACATATTGTCACGCCTTTATCCCCGAAGGGGTAGGCAGATGCATATTTAACGCCCACGTTTCACCGTATGCATTTCCGTCCCACGTAACAGGTGGTGAGCCCATTGCCGTGTTGAAATGGACAGGCGCAGGCTGCATCGACCTGCTGTTGAAATTTTTTAAGCCGGCCATAGGGCCTCCATCTTGGCTTAACGACTGCCATTTTATTGGCAACCGGGACCAACGGCTTAACGTGCCTTCCGAAGCACGGAACTGGGGTGGGTCTAAAGGGCCGAAAAAATGTAATAAACTGTGTCTATTTTAGATGTTAAATTTGGATAAAATTTTGAACCCGTTGCCTTTTTAGTGAGATGGTAACAAAAAGGCTAATTAGCACGACCAATTAAAGTCCTGGTAGTCTCGGACTGTTTTTAACTTAGTTAGTAACCAAGTTATATTACATTAAAGTTAATCATGATAATGAGAGACAAATACCCGTGCTTTCAGTTTAAATATTAACACCACTCTACATCTCCAATAGTACCCATTGAGATCCTCAGTGTTGAGATCTCTACCGATGTCCAATACCGTAGTAATTTACAGGATAAGGTAAAAACTGGCGTCAAAATAATACGGAGTACCCTATAACGGTTGACGGGCTTGGTAGGGGTGGTGAGCACTAGGTAGCTACAACACACCTACATACACCCATCAGGTACGGTTGGTAATCCCTGGAGATGTGTAAGTAACACTATCTCAAAGAATCACCGGTGCACCAGCTAGCAGAGCATGTGTATAGGGAGTGAGTATGGACCAACCTGGAGCAGAGAAATACCAAAATTTATAAAAAGAGGGCGCCAGGTATCTCTCCATCAAACGAATGATGCAATTAAAAAACCTCATGTTGTCAACTTATTAATTATATTTCTTTAAACTATATCCATATGTAGACATGAAGATACATATATGAAAGTAAAAAGAAATGGTTTAGTCATGCATAGTGGGATCAATACATATATGGTCACTATACACAAATAAGTTTATATTTAGTACAAATAAAAATTTAAACCAAAGTATGGAAATGGGTGTGGCCTAAAATGACAAATATTAAAGCAGTTGTCAGATGCCTTAAAAATATCTAAATTATATACAGACATACATTTTAAACTATCTCTGAATTTTGTTAACACACAACACCGCTTCCTATCATCATCATAGCTATTAGTACATCAGTAAAGAATTTTGGATTTTCAGATCACAATGGAACTACTATATCTATACCCATTAACCACACCATTAAACCCACGACCTGGTATACCTATAAGCGACTCTATAATGAAAAAAATATACGGCAATTTAAATATCAGTTAGGTAATCAACATTGGAATGAAGTTTTGACAATAAATAATAAACTTAACGACAGTTATAATATATTTCATAAAATATTAATAACCATACTTAACAAATACATACCCGTTCAAAAAATCAAATTACAGTCTAATTCAAAAAAACACTGGTTAACTACAGGGATTAATAAATCTTGTAGAAATAAAAGATTATTGAAAATTATAACACTTGACGCAAATAGCCCTATTCTTACATCTCTTATAAACGGTATGAAAAAACGTTAAAGCGAGCTGTAATAACAGCTAAAAAAATACAGTATATCAATAAAATGAAAAAATCCAATAACAAAGTGAGAACCATGTTGTGACGGCCTCTACCGCCCCCCTTTAAATAATAAATAAAAGTAACTAGTGGAGTACATAAATGGCTTATAATTTTTTGTTGTTACGAAAAACTTCGTTGGGTTTGCATACAAGTGCGGTTCGGGCCATAAATCGTTATATTTTTTGTACTTATTTTAACTTTGGGTCAGACGAATGCTAAGAGGTATTCATTTAAAAATACGCACATAAATAGTAAAATCGGGTGACAGTTCATAAGTGCTTTGGGTACAATGATATTAATTTTAGTTAAAATTGGCCGCATAAGTGGGAACTAAACCATTTAAACAGTTTTTCTGCTAAACTTTTGTGTTGATATCTGAGATTTTGTCTTGTGACCACTTGACACATGTTTGTGTTAAAATAATATTCTCTGAAGGACGCGCGCATTTTTTGTAAACAAAAAAAGGGATACCTTTTTTTGTTCTGTTCAAAACTGAGGACAAAGAGCCAAAATACCATGAGTTCAAATTATGAAAAGTTCTATTCAGTTGCAAACCGGGCGCGTATTCAGGCACATCTGCCTAACTAAGAGTAAGACCTCCGAAAAAGGTCTAGTGTTTGTGTGACTAGCTGCCTATAAGTTAAGTATGATTACTTATTGAGACTGCCGTTTGCTTATAATTCTTCCTATTAAGTATAATTACTTAATGAGACTGCCGTTTGTTTATAATTATTCCTATTAAGTATGATTACTTATTGAGACTGCCGTTTGCTTATAATTCTTCCTATTAAGTATAATTACTTAATGAGACTGCCGTTTGTTTATAATTATTCCTATTAAGTATGATTACTTATTGAGACTGCCGTTTGCTTATAATTCTTCCTATTAAGTATAATTACTTATTGAGACTGCCGTTTGTTTATAATTATTCCTATTAAGTATGATTACTTATTGAGACTGCCGTTTGCTTATAATTCTTCCTATTAAGTATAATTACTTAATGAGACTGCCGTTTGTTTATAATTATTCCTATTAAGTATGATTGCTTAATGAGACTGCCGATTATTTATAATTATTTCTATTAAAATATATTTTGTTACTTATTGAAATCATCTAATGTTTCTTTGATATTCTTTTATTCAAATTAAATTAATTATTTTCTAGGTAGATGGATTATTATTTGAATGCTTTTAAGATTAACTAATAGATTTGTTTTTGATTTATTAAAATATATCTAGATAATTCAGTGTGCAAATAAAATTAATAAGCTGAGATTATTTAGTGTTTGATTATGAATTTTCTCATGGATGTAAGTTAAATACTAAAATTAATTAATTAAATACGAAGATATCGTTGATTGAGCATCATTATGAGGCTCAACGGGTCAGATATAAACAGATTATATTATAATAAAATATATGTAACATATGTACTGAAATGTATGAAATTTGTTTATGTGCATGTGTGTGATTTTAGATAAGAGGTTGTGCATGTAGAATTTATTTTTAGATATCTATTTGCATATTATATACATTTGTAATCTTTTGGACTTCAGATTTTATATAATTTAAAACATTGATTAAATAATTTACAACATCGTAAAAAGTGTTAGTAAATAAGGAATAATTAAATTTAGCTTAACGACAGAACGATTAGCTGATTTAATTAGATAACTTCAATATACTTTATCCGGTTTGGTTTTGGTCTAAACATTATAAGAACAAGTATTATTGACGATGCGACGTGCTGGCGATTACAAATGACGACTGAATTAATGTAGCGTACTACATACGTTACAAAATTGTTCCACTTGACTGAATTAAATGCTGAGTACATTTAATCAGTGTTGAATCATACTAGATTTCGGCTAACTTCGAGAAAATATAGATAGTCCAGCGTATATCACCATCAGACACTACTATTTGAGTCGACGTGCACAGCTATTCAACGACTACAAACCTATATAATTCGAATACACACTAATATTAATGAGACATGGCGTTTGACGCTACGATACTCACACAAACAGGACGATTTATGAGGCTGTAAATAAGTTCTCGGGGGATATCTATGATTGAACCTGCAACGTGGGAAGTTCCTAGTTGTGATGTTATCTGGCTTAGTCATGACTAACTTGCTGAATATGATCCAGAGTTCCAGCTTACAGATGTGCCTAGACTGCAAATGTATTATTTAGTAAGCTTAATTTATTTAAGCTACTATAATGCGCTAGTCTTCTATATGACCTTTCATACATCCAACTATCCAACTATGACCTTTCATATTTAATATGAGGTTCTAAGTTTCACGCTAGTACGTGTAAGTGCTAGACTTCAGATAAAGACTGAATTAAGTGCTGAATGTATTTAATCAGTGTCAATTCTACTAGATATTAGTCACACTTCGAGGCGATATATGGCGGAGCGTAATAGCGTAATACAACTTTACTCGAAATTATCTCATTGGCTGTGAAGTAATGCGAGTTCATTTAATTTTTCTCTAGCCATGGTGTTCGACGCTAATGGTACTCACACGACAGGACGACTTATGGGGTTAAACAAATACCTCCGGGGAAAGTCTAGCACAGTTTGGCCGATCTGTAGTGATGACGAAAATCCTCGTAACGAGGGGAGTTCCTTGCTGTGATGTTATCTGGCTTAGTCATGATTAACTTGATTAAAATTACTTTGAGCTCCAATTACACACATGCTTTGAATTCAAATATGACACTTTGGAAGCTATGTTTATTAAGCTATTTTAGTACGCTCAGTCAATATGACCTATCATTCCATATCAAACTACTAGACTCCAGACAGAGATTGATACCCTAGATTGCTCATCAGCGCATGTTAGTGCTATGCTTCAAAAACAGTATTTAATGTTGAGTACATTTATTCTGGTCACTTCGTCCTGCTGTCAAGAGGACTACAAATTTTCACATCAAACAACTCACTCACTCATTCTGCGACTTCTACTTGAAATATTCTTTTAGACCAGAATCTGTCGGAATAAACTTATATTGTGTTATATTTGACGGGACGCACATTGGGGTAATGTAGTATGGACAAAGGCTAGTCTCATAGGTCAATTAAAATTTACAGGATCCAGAATCGAGCCCGAATCACCTACAAGTAGAAATTAGTTCGAGCCAGTTATATCAGGTCAGAATGCATGAGACTTTATTTGCAGTAAACAAACTATTCTTTACTTTAAGATAACAATTCACCATTCATCTTTTGTATGTTTCGATCATTGTGTTTTTCAGAGATTTTATAAAATATTATCAAACAATTACTTTTTTTTTTAAATTTAACCACTAGACGATTACGGATCACAAGGCCATATATTACGTAACATGTTATATAGTATCACTTAGGTATTCCTTTATTTAGCTAGAAGTTTAAATCAGCGGTTAGCGAGAGATTTTAGAATCTCCTCCTCATCTTCTTTCTACATACGGTTCTCAATCGCGCGCATATCTAAATACTGGCAAACCACAGGGGGGGGGGGGCGTTACATCTGGTACCGTGTTGACCAGGATACATTCGTCTTTAAAAATTAAAAATAATTAAAATTATTGCAACGAAGTATCAAAGAACTTGGTAATTACTAACACAACGTTTAAAAACAAATAAAGGGTCAAATAAATAAATTTAGAAATTGTTTGATATTATATTTAATAATAGATACTATACGTCATATTAGTCGAACATAGGTTCAATATAAACACTATAAATATTTTGTATGTATGTTTGTATGTCTATACAAACTTTTATCAAAAAAACACACAACGTAGGCATTTAAGTTTGCTTAAATATCTCCATGCTATTAGGCCATGAGAGGTTAAGCAGCAGTACGGTATATCTAAAGATGTACATAGGTTTCATATACTAAATTGTCGAGTCTGTCGCCTTTAGGTAAGGCGGGTTCGCCATCTGGTGTGCCATAAAATAGAAATTTTGGGTCTGTTATTTTACAATAACAATTCCTTATTAAAAAAAAAAAGGATTTTTACTCAAATAGTTCCCACAGTAAATTCAATGAATAGCGGATATCTCTCTGTCTTAGAAATACATTTGTGTAACTTACTAACATCTGTGTTTTAGAAAAAACATTGATTACTTTCAGACGATACGAACAAACGAAATAGATATTTTATTGTTTAAGGGTTCGTAACAACAATATAACCCTGTAATAAAATAAATGGCCAAATCTGTTAAATAATAGGCTTTGTTACAAGACATTTTATAGACAGTCAAGATGAATGGTGAATTTTGAAAAAAAGAGAAATGTTATAAAAAAATAAATTATTTTATAAATTTGAAACTGCATTTAAAGAGTCACATGCAATCTGTTTTGGATTTTGTACATATTATATATTTATTGTCTTTATTTTAAACAATGAAATGAATTCAATCCTTATATAGGCTACGTGAAAGAGGATTTTTTTCATGTTTGATAAGCGCAGAAGAAACAGATTTCACAAAAAGCGGCGGCTATTCCAAGCAAATTGATGTGGATTTGGTGCGACCAGCGGTGTGACCCATTAGCTATAAATGCGGATCTGAGTATTCGTAGCAAGAAATTGATGAGACTAAGAATAGTATTGATAAGTTAGAAAATGGTTCCACTGGCATTATTAATTCTTTGTCAACAGAAAAACACACATGGGGAATTCCAAATTCAACCTGGGGTTAGAGTTTAGAAGTTTGTTTATGTTTGGTTGTTAAAAGCAACTAGCGTTTGACTTTTACTTCCGGCATTGATTGAAACGACTGGCGTCTGACTTACCAACCCTGTAAGGACACCCACGTCGTTGTCTAGTACCTTAATCAACAGGTACTCATCCCATAATCAGCAGGTACTCGTTTGATATTCAGCAGGTACTCTTTCGGTAATCAGCAGGTACTCCTCCGATAATCAACAGGTACTCGTTTGTTAATCAGCGGGTACTCATCCGTTAATCAGCAGGTACTCGTCTGTTAATCAGCAGGTACTCGTCCGATAATCAGCAGGTACTCGCTAGTAGGCGAGGTTGATTGGCCCCTTATACTAGAATAAATTTGGAGATGGGATTGGAGACTCTCATCATGTTTTAGTTCAAATAATCCGGTTTCATCTTTATTTATTACTAAGTGACGCCTGCGGCTTTGCTCGCGTAGAGATGTTTTCTCGTTCCCGTTTCTTACAGAAACTTGTTCCCGGGATAAACAGTAGCATATGTGTTATTCTGATGCTTAAGCTATATTATTGTAAAGTTCATTAAAATTCGTTCAATTGTTTTTACGTGAAAAGGTAACAAACATCCATTTTTACAAACTTTCGCACTTATTATATTAACAACATAGTGAACACCTAGCTAGACCAGATATTTTATTGTAACACCAATGGAATCGTTTGGCATCGTTACTGCATTTGCTAGTTAGTAGGTACATCGATAGCGGGTGAGGTGACTGGGTCCTTGACACCGTGTATATATTTATTTGGAAACACTCGTCACGTTGGAGAACACGATTTCGATGTTGCTAGTAGTATTCTAGTAAGTTAGTTTTAACTTTATTTTATAAATATGCCATTCAGTCTGTCAGTCACCAGTTGTATAATTGGCAGGTGAGGTTGCATTTGCACCACTAGCAAGGTTAAGTTGCTTTTAAAATACTAGAGGGGTGAGATGGCTTGGACCCTTACACAATGTTTATAACTATTGTTAAAACGGTTTGGAGACACTGTCAGTCAGCATTTTTATAGCTGGCAGGTGAGGTTGTATTTGTATAATTAACAATGTGAGGTTGCTTGTGTAATACTAGCAGGTGAGGAGGCTTATAACCCACTTGCAGTACAGGTAATTTAGAGGCTTTTTAGGGGCACTTACCTGAGAGGTAATACTCGTAAATGAGTTCTTTCCGAATCAGCATTATGTTATATACCATTAGCAGGTTTGGTTGTATTTATATCACTAGCAAGGTGAGGTTGCCTGAGTAACACGAGCAGGTGAGGTGGCTTATAAACCTCTCGCAGGAGATATAATTTAGAGGCTTGTTAGAAGCATTTACCTAAAAGGTAATGCTAGTAAAGTAAATCTCTAAGGAGAAAAGTTCAATTCATAGCTTTTCCAAATTAGCAGCAGGTAGAGAAACTTCGCGTTTAGCGTTAGAGAAGTCAAGGAGTCCAACCTTAAATATTATATTCATTGGCAGGTGAGGTGACTTATATGATACCGTATGCAGGTGATGTGGCTTATTTATCATAAACAGGTGAGGTGGTTTGTGTACCACTGGCACGTGAGGGTGGTTTTCTAATATTATCAGGTCTTGCTGGGAGCACTTACCTGGGGGGGGAAAGCTCGTATGTAAAATCTCTACGGAGAAATAAAAATCAAATTCATAATCTCTTTGGATCAGCAGCAGGTAAAGAAACTTTGATGACGTTTAGCGTAATGGAAGCTACGGGATCTAGTTTTATGTAATATAAGATGTAATATAAGATATAATTGAAGAAGAATTTAGAAGATACTGGGCTTGGAGCTATAAAAAGATTATGAATGTGTTCGTAAAGGAGAACAGGTTCATTTTCCGCACACATTCAGGGGGGGAGATGTGACGGCCTCTACCGCCCCCCTTTAAATAATAAATAAAAGTAACTAGTGGAGTACATAAATGGCTTATAATTTTTTGTTGTTACGAAAAACTTCGTTGGGTTTGCATACAAGTGCGGTTCGGGCCATAAATCGTTATATTTTTTGTACTTATTTTAACTTTGGGTCAGACGAATGCTAAGAGGTATTCATTTAAAAATACGCACATAAATAGTAAAATCGGGTGACAGTTCATAAGTGCTTTGGGTACAATGATATTAATTTTAGTTAAAATTGGCCGCATAAGTGGGAACTAAACCATTTAAACAGTTTTTCTGCTAAACTTTTGTGTTGATATCTGAGATTTTGTCTTGTGACCACTTGACACATGTTTGTGTTAAAATAATATTCTCTGAAGGATGCGCGCATTTTTTGTAAACAAAAAAAGGGATATCTTTTTTTGTTCTGTTCAAAACTGAGGACAAAGAGCCAAAATACCATGAGTTCAAATTATGAAAAGTTCTATTCAGTTGCAAACCGGGCGCGTATTCAGGCACATCTGCCTAACTAAGAGTAAGACCTCCGAAAAAGGTCTAGTGTTTGTGTGACTAGCTGCCTATAAGTTAAGTATGATTACTTATTGAGACTGCCGTTTGCTTATAATTCTTCCTATTAAGTATAATTACTTAATGAGACTGCCGTTTGTTTATAATTATTCCTATTAAGTATGATTACTTATTGAGACTGCCGTTTGCTTATAATTCTTCCTATTAAGTATAATTACTTATTGAGACTGCCGTTTGTTTATAATTATTCCTATTAAGTATGATTACTTATTGAGACTGCCGTTTGCTTATAATTCTTCCTATTAAGTATAATTACTTAATGAGACTGCCGTTTGTTTATAATTATTCCTATTAAGTATGATTGCTTAATGAGACTGCCGATTGTTTATAACTATTTCTATTAAAATATATTTTGTTACTTATTGAAATCATCTAATGTTTCTTTGATATTCTTTTATTCAAATTAAATTAATTATTTTCTAGGTAGATGGATTATTATTTGAATGCTTTTAAGATTAACTAATAGATTTGTTTTTGATTTATTAAAATATATCTAGATAATTCAGTGTGCAAATAAAATTAATAAGCTGAGATTATTTAGTGTTTGATTATGAATTTTCTCATGGATGTAAGTTAAATACTAAAATTAATTAATTAAATACGAAGATATCGTTGATTGAGCATCATTATGAGGCTCAACGGGTCAGATATAAACAGATTATATTATAATAAAATATATGTATCATATGTACTGAAATGTATGAAATTTGTTTATGTGCATGTGTGTGATTTTAGATAAGAGGTTGTGCATGTAGAATTTATTTTTAGATATCTATTTGCATATTATATACATTTGTAATCTTTTGGACTTCAGATTTTATATAATTTAAAACATTGATTAAATAATTTACAACATCGTAAAAAGTGTTAGTAAATAAGGAATAATTAAATTTAGCTTAACGACAGAACGATTAGCTGATTTAATTAGATAACTTCAATATACTTTATCCGGTTTGGTTTTGGTCTAAACATTATAAGAACAAGTATTATTGACACAATCGTTCCACTACATTAGCAGTCTACACATTCATACAGCAAGCACACAACTTTATTAATGATAAAAAATATGGTTAGGCCTCTTACTAGACATGACTAAGGCCTATGATAAGGTACAATACAAAATATTATTGGATAAATTAAATGGAATAGGCATTCGGACGAAAGCGCATGATTGGTTTGCATCTTACCTAAAAAATAGAGAGCACCAGGTTGAAATAGAACACTACAATGATAATACTACAGAAATACAAAAAATACGATCCGAGGTAAAAATTATTAACGCGTCTATTCCTCAAGGAAGTGAAATTGGATGCCTACTATTCTTGGTCTATATCAATGACCTCCCAAAAAACATTGACACGCCATGCATCCTATTCGCCGATGATATCTCCATGATTATGCCATGTACTAACAGATTTAATGTAAACCAAATATTACACAAAACTTTGTCTCAAACAGTAGAATGGTTAAAGAAGCACAATTTAGAACTTACTTACTTAAAGACTAAAATAATTACCTTTCACCTGTATCAAAAAAGAACTTTGGATATACATTTCTCGTTTGGTGGTAAGAAAATAGATAAGATGGCTACCTTCAGTCTGTTAGGTTTAACAATAGACATTAACTTGAACTGGATCGCGCACATTCGGAATGTAAAGGCTAAATTATCGAGATTTACATATGCACTCTATGAAATAAAGAAAACTACTTGTGTCAATACTGCACTAGTGGCATACTACGCGTATGCCTATGCTTGGTTGAGTTACGGTGTGATGTTATGGGGGAATAGTACAAACGTGGAAGAGCTTTTAGTTTCACAAAAAAAACTCATTCGAATACTGGTTAACATGCGAGGGTTGGACAGTTGTAAACCTCACTTTAAGGCCCTGAGGATTTTGACCATTCCTTGTATTTATATTTTGGAGGCATGCATATTTGTACGAAAGCATCCAATGTTCTACACCACTAGGGAAGAAAAACAAAGCAGGTATGAACTACGTCACAAAACAAGGCTCAACCTCCCTAGGTCAAGACTGGATATGCACTCCACTAAGCCCTTATGTGATGTCAATTAAAATATACATTAAACTACCGGAAGATATTGGGAATAAAAATAAAATAAATGTATTTAGGAATAAAATTAAAAGCATACTATTAGAAAGGTGCTATTATTCAGTAAACGAATATTTAACGGACATATGCATAGCGCCTCCCTTAAGTAATAACAGAGAGATAAAATTCAAATTGGTAAAAATAATGAAATAATGAATAATGGATATTGTTTGCTTTCTTTGGTTCTTGACTGACACTAAGATTAAGTTATGTTGTGTTCGACGTCTAGTATTAAGTTAAAATTGTTTGCTGTGCCCGACAGGGTTTGCAATGGCCATATAATATTATAATACTACCACCTAAGAAACACATTGTAAAATGCAAATAAAGAATATGAATATGAATCATCGTCGTACACTACAACATAACAAGGTAAAAATAAAGTTTCACATTAATATTCCTTTGTGATAATAAAAAGATTATAAAATATGTGTAACTGGAACGTCACATCGGTAGTCCAGTATATTAAAGTAGTTGAAAGCTACATATGTAATACAAAAATGAATATTCAAGGTTAAAAGTTATTCCTTTTAAACTATCAACATCAGTCGGCCTTTACCGGGTTATTATACATAGAAACTAATTAAAGATTACTACTTATCTCGATATAAGGTTGAAGAACATCCAAATCCTTCACATCCCTTCCTATTCTAGAAGTCCAGGTAGTAGGTAACCAGAGTAGAGAAAAATATCCTCTTTGCACATTGTCTCAGCTTACTTTAAGTCTTCTTACAGGCTTAAGTCTTATTCAGGAGTAAAAAATGTAGAATGCAGAGAACGTGAAACACGTTAAACTCAATTAGTATGTAGATGGATAATATAGAACCAAAACGAAAAAGAACAAAAACGAAAAACCCCTGTAACAACAGAAAAGTTACAGACATTAGTAATTTGTAATAAAAATCACTTTTACCCTCAACATTCTGTTAAGGAATACAGTCTAAGAGATTATATAGTTTTAACTTACCACTTATTTCAGTGAGGTTTTCACTAGATCCTTCTATCATCATCCTTTTTCATATTATTTGCTAAGTCTCTGGAAAAGCAGACTGAAATACAAAGTACAACCATCGTAAGAACATATTATTCGCAAAGGCCAAGTAATCTTACCGATTACGAAGAAACAAATATAAACAAATATTCTCACCTCAGCACAAATTATTTTGTCTACATATTTGCTAAAAAGACTTCGGATATTAATCCGAATTAAATCACGATGACAGGCATATTCTCATGACGCCATATCGTAGCATAAAAGCAGCTTTCTTTTCTTTTCTCCCGCTCGATTACAGCAGGCTAAAGTCATACGGCCTATACAACCTTGACAAATAATCAAAAAATAAATAAACAAACCAACATAAAAACCTTACTATTCCTGTTTGTCACACCTCACGCAATACATTATGGGTGGATGTGAGTCAGGACAGCCAATCTATCTAAGTTCAATGTCCAGCACCAAACTGAAAGACACCATAGACGCACGCGTTAATTTTAGAACGCGCCAGAATAGTCGAAACGTTTGTGACAGTTTTGACAACTTCAAACTCATGTCGTTCCGAACAAACACAAACAATGTGAAATATTATAAACTTTTAAATAATTAGACAAATTACTTTAGAGATATAACTAAAGTATTGTGAAAAGTGAGTTTGTTTCCACAAAAGGGATGTATATAAAAATAAGGTTAGTAAATCAAATCCCCTGAATATGTAACCGACACTCAGAAGTGTTACAACCCAACAGGGTGCGCCAGTACTTTACTGCGTTGCAACCATTGCCTCACTATAAGTATAAAGTGCTGCCACAAATGGAGTACTGTTATCATCTCTCTAAGCCTCTAAGTGATTGGAACATTGAGAATGTAATTCTAAATGTACTTAGTGTAAGTTTTGATGTTAACAATCGTTGGTAGACCTTAATTAAATAAATAAATAAATAAATCTAAGGGCTGGTGCACCAGATCAGGCAACCTACCTACTTACCTACCTTTTCACTCGGCACTAAGGGGAGCTATGAGGGCCATCATTGATCCTTTACTTACGGGTGGTATCGAGCTCTTTTGTTTAGAAGATGCTTTGCCTCCTTATGCGTATATGGCATGTAAATGGTTTCTTCTCTAAGGAATTTTTATACATGATGCCCACAGCTACTTTCTACTATCGCACTGCTCACCACACACAGTGTGTTTATCCTTACACTTTTTACACATACAGTAAGGTCGAATAAGGGCGTTTTTACAACGTACTCTTGGATTGTGCTATAAACTCCCTGCCTAGTAAGGTGTTCTTCAAAAGCGCGAGTGCAGTACTTCTGGTATTACACACGTCCATAGGCTACGGTGACCACATTCAATCATGTGTATCGTATGCCGTTGTGTGTTGTCCGTCACCTAAGTTGTATAAAAAAAATACGTGTTGCACTCCGGAAGTACCAACAGAAATGAAAACTAAATTTATTAGTAATTTATTTATCTATACTTGTTCGCGGTCTGCTATATGTACATGCATATATGTCATCATCATCATCCGAGCGTCTGTCCCAGTTGCGTCTCGCGACGCCCGGGGTCCGCTTTCCTACATTTTCTCCTCCACTTCGCACGGTCTTCGGCGTCCCCTGTAGTGAGACCATTGTACATGCATATATGTATGCTTAGATATTAATATGATGAGATTTTATTTCATCTAAAAGTATGTAAGCGAGCGAAACCACGCTAAAAGAAGTATTCACTTTAAAAAAAACTTGTAATGAAGAAATACTGCCGTGGAAAGTCTAATTATACATAATAAAGAATATGCACCACTTTGAGTAAATATTGTTTATCTTTTCTAGCCCTTATTACATCCATTTCCAGAACACTCCCTCCCGAATTCCGCAGTCTACAGTGAGAGCGCCGTAGAAGTCTTGTCCTCCCAATACTACCGTCCTCCAAGACCAGTGGCCTGAGGATGGCGAGTGGGTTGGGCTGCTCGCCGTTTTTGAAGAAGTAGGCCCAAGACGGTGGCGTGGCGTGAGAACTACACGCACCGCCCTTCGCCTTTCACCTTAAGTGGGATAGCACCCAAACCCCACCCCACTCCCACAAAGAAGCGGGAACCGATCTACTTAAGGGCAGGTAGGCCAAGTCGCGTAGGCACCAATACGCTTCCTCAGGCCCCGCCAAGATAGATCGACGATGTATTTTCCGCTGGCACGCTACAGTAAAAATGATTGGCAGTAGCAATCGAAATGGAACATCTCTGTTAGCTAAATAAGCTATATTATGGTAAAGTTTATTTAAATTCCATTCAGTAGTTTTTATATGTAAGTATCATCAAACATTCATACTTACAAACTTTCGCGTTAATAATATTAGTAGGAGTGAATGATGATATATTTAATAACAAATTTATACTTTACTAGCTGTCCCGCCCGGCTTCGCCCGTGACATACTTCGAACCCCGTGGCACCCATTTAATCCCGTCGTTTACTAATTTCACATTAATGTATGATGAAAATTTTCCAAATTACTTGATTACCTACTCCTCCGCTAGCACGGCCCGGTCTAATTTGGTTACACGAAGTTAATTTCTTAGCATATTTTTTTTTGATTTTGACATATCTCCAAAGATATTTATTTAATTTGAAAGGTGTAAAAGGCCAAAATAATCTTCATAAAATGCTGAAGCCAACTAACATATTAAAAATGATATGGACTAATAATATATTTGTGTAAATAGCCTTCAAACTACTGCTTTATAATTGCTGTTTTTTTAAGTATAAAAATGAATATAGTATGTTATCCTTAAGAGATAGACATATACCGTCGCGGACTTTTTTTTAGACCTATATTAGATACACAATTCCACAATACATTATTTTGTTATATCTCAAAGGGTTTAGGCAGCGTTTTCGTTAAAAGCTCCCAGACGGCTCATTTTTTCCGACGCCCCCAACATGTATCGTTATAATTAAGTTAATGTATGCAAAAACTTAACAAATTATACATAAATATCGGACAGTGTTTCTTTGGGTGGTAAAGTACGGCAAGTATTTAACCATCAAACTTCTCTCTCTCTCTTTCTCTCAAAGTTTTTGAATGTTTGCCATATTAATGCACAAAGTTTAATTGCTCATTACAGTGAACTGCTGAATACTTTTGCAGACATAAATGTTCATGCCATCCTGATATCGGAAACTGTGTGTAAGCCCAATATACTTTCCACTAATATCCCCCTTCCGGGATTTATTTTAATTAGAAATGATAGGACTGACGTGGGTTGCGGTGGTGTGGCCATTTACTTACGTAGTGATTTTCCCTATAATGTTGTTGCTAAATCTCCGTCGCAATATTCTGCTACCGCTGAATTCCTCTATTTGGAGGTGTGGGTCAAAGGAGTTAAAATCATTTTGGGAGTTGTTTATTGCCCTCCCGGTGTTGATTACTTCACTGACTTTGAGTTGGTTTTAGATTCTTTGGGGTCTGACTACTTGCATCACATAATCATGGGTGATTTCAATACCAACCTTCTATCAATCGAATGTCCTCGTTTCATTAAATTCCTTCACCTTATCGCGTCGGCTTGCTTGCATGTATTACCTCTTCAAGCCACTCATCACAACATAGAAGTGCCAGATACCTGGATTGATCACATCCTTATCTCGAGTCCCCATCTTGTCTCCTACCACGGCCAATATCCTGCCCCAGGTTTCTCACGCCATGACCTTATATTCCTCTCATAGAACCTTAAACCTCCTAAACCTAAAGTGCTGCACATGCGTAGTTATTCACGGATTAATGTTGACCTGCTTCGTATGGAAGCTTCGGAGCTAAAATGGGATGCTCTGGTCGCTGCTAGCAACATCAATGATAAGGTCCTTATTTGTAATGAAACTGTCACTAAATTATACGATGTTCATGCTCCCATCAGAAAAATAAAATTAAAACATCCACCAGCGCCGTGGTTAACAAATGATGTCAAGGTGGTTATGGGACGCAGGGACAGGGCTTTCTGCAAATTTAAGAGGAACCGTACAGAGGAGAATTGGGCTTCCTTCAAAATGGCTAGGAATCGCTGCAACCAGATGATACGCAATGCTAAACGCCGACATATCCTAAATAATATATCTTCATCTTCTTCCAGTTCTTCAATGAATACCTGGAAATTTTTGCGGACTCTTGGCATTGGTGGGGAGCGTCAGGAGGACCTGCCCAAGACGATCAGTTTAGATGCCATCAACTCACATTTCACCATTACTATCAGAATGGACCATTTGGCTGAGAGTCGAGTGGTAGACTTTGTGACGGGTTTGCCAAGGGCCTATATAGACCCTTTTGTATTTTCGTCAGTTGCCTCTGATGACATCAAGAAATCTATCCTGTCTTTTAAATCCAAAGCCAATGCCTGTGGATTGCGTAGCCCAATGGCTACGATTATATTGGTCGAGATATGATTGTGACGACTTTAGATCAGCTCTTGCCCGCGATTTCACACATCATTAACTACTCTCTGGACTCAGGAACATTTCCTTCCATATGGAGCAAGGCCTTTGTACGTCCACTGCCCAAAGTTCCCAACCCTTCCCTCCCTAATCATTTTCGACCTATCTCTATCTTGCCTTTTCTGTCCAAGGTGCTAGAAGCATGTGTTCACCGACAGTTATTAAAATTTGTTCAGCTTAATGGAATATTAAATCCATTTCAATCGGGTTTTAGACCTGGACATAGTACCACTTCTGCTTTGCTTAAAGTGACTGGTGACGTTAGGGCTGGAGTTGAGGAGGGAAAGGTCACTATCCTTGTCCTAGTGGACTTTTCGAACGCCTTCAACGCTATCAGTCACAATATCCTTCTTTCAATTCTCTCTCATCTACAGATCTCCTCAGAGGCACTAAAATGGTTTTCATCTTATCTTCAGGGGCGGCAACAGGCTGTTCGCATTGATGAGCCTTGTCTAATTGGTGTGATCTCGTTACTGGTGTCCCTCAAGGCGGTATATTATCTCCTCTTCTTTTTTCTCTATTTATTAATCTCTTAACCCATAAACTTCAATGTGCATATCATCTGTATGCCGATGACTTGCAGCTGTACACCCAACCCAAAGTATAGTGTCTTTCTACTGCGATCGATGATGTGAATCGAGATTTGAGAGCAATTGGGGAATGGTCTTGCAGATTTGGATTATCTGTTAACCCCGGTAAATGCCAGGCTATTATTGTGGGGTCATCGCGAATGATTAGCCAGGTTGATATCCTTAATCTTAAATCTATTTATTTTAATGGAACTGTTATTCCTGTTAGCTCTGATGTGAAAGATTTGGGTTTGCACATCGACTCCACCCTTAGTTGGAGGAAGCAGGTCGCTAACGTAAGCCAAAAGGTTACAGGGACTTTCAGGTCACTTTATCGTTTGAAAAACTTTTTACTCATCACGACCATGGTAACGCTTGTGCAGACATTGGTGTTACCTATAATTGATTATGGGGATGTATGTTATTTCGACCTGAATGCAGATCTGCTCAATAAACTGGACCGTCTTCTCAATAATTGCATTCGATTCGTTCACAACCTTCGTAAGTATGATCACGTGTCAGCCTATCGCTCAAAATTGAATTGGTTGCCTATACGTCAGCGGCGTAGTCAGTGAGCACTGACTGTGTTGTATTCCATTCTGCTTTCTCCTAATGCACCTTCTTATTTAAAATTACATTTCCAATTTCTTTGTGACAACCATAATAGAACGTTACGCTCATCTAATAATCGCCTTCTTTTGTGCCCTAGTCACTCTTCTGGTCTTGTTAATTCATCATTCTTCATTCAATCTGTCCTCTATTGGAATGCTCTGCCTCTTGATATCAGGATGTCCACCATCCGTAACATTTTTAAAAGAAAAGTAGGCAAGCAATATACACAACTATTGGCAGAATCATCTCAGTAAGTTTATGTATTATTTATGTAATTATTTATGTATTTATTACGTATGTATTATAGTAATATTGTATGTATTATATAGTTATAATATTTGTATGTGTTTAAATATAGGTTATAATATAATGTTTATTGTTGTTTATATATGGCAATAGGTAGGATACCTAGAAACTCTCTGCACCACCCTAAGGTTTACTGGTAGAAAATGCCGTTGGCATTAAGTCCGCCGTTGTACAAAATGTTTGTGCATAAAGTTTAAATAAAATAAAAATAAATAAATAAATAAAAACCTTCTATGGGAATTAGTAAAGTCAGGCAGCTTACTGATGTGGCAACTGCCAGGCTGGTATACTTTAGTTATTTTCATAGTGTCATGTCTTACGGCATTTTGCTGTGGGGTAAAGCAGCTGATCTACAAGTAATTTTTGTACTCCAGAAGAGAGCTATACGTGCAATATATAAATTGAGTGCTAGAGTGTCCCGTAGAGAGAAATTTAAAGAAATTGGCATTTTAACGGTTGCATCTCATATATTTGCAAATATCATGTTAGTTAAACAGAACATACATTTATACAATAGACACAGTGACATACATTCAATAAATACTAGAAATAAGCATAAATTAATTGGAACGCATCACCGTTTACAAAAGGTTCACGACTCTTTTGCAGGAATTGGCGTACGCCTATATAATAAAATTCCTTTAGACATTATGAACCTGCCGTTACATAAATTTAAGGCGGAAATTAAGACGCACCTCTTGAAAAGGGCTTATTACACAATTAATGATTATTTGAATGATAAAAATAAATGGAAATGAGTTGCTTGCTCTTCGCTCGAGCTATTTAGGATTCGAATGAATCTTGTGTTATATTATCTACTTGTCTTGAATCTGCATAGATATGTTGTATTTTTTTTTTACATTATTTTTAATTACATTATCCAGTATAAATAATTTGAAACGCCAAGCAACTAAAGGTATGGCTGCGTTTAGTCCCTGTAATAACTAATATACATAATTATATGTAATTTGACTTTGTTATTGTGTGAGCACTATGTAGACTTATTTACAACACTAACGCCGTAACGTAAACAGTGTCTCTGTATATTTTTATTAAGGAAATTTATAAATATTAAGTTATACAATAAAAAAGTGTTAAAAGTGCAAATAAACACACAGAAAAATACCGTAAATACTATTATGTACAAGCACAAGGCTACGACAAAGTTATTTGTGAATCAGTGATCAACCGAAAATTTTTTCAAAATTTTTTTTTACCGTTGTAAAAAATTGATTGGACGAATAATCTAAGAAAAAATAGTGATTCTAAAATTGTAGTAAAAACAAACAAATATTGTGACATGTAATGAACTTAAACAGAAGAATAGCATACTTACTTATTACTAATCTGTACAAAATTCGAACATAAAAATTGAGAGTAGGGTACATGATATCAATTCAAATACCTACCGGAAAAACATATCACATCACCTATTGGGATATTAATATAAAAATTGTACCTAAATAATAAAATAAATATAAAATATAATACTAAATAGTTCAAATAAATACAATACTAAATATTTCAAATATATTAGGTTTGTTGTAAACATAGATATACTTACACTTTTTTTTTTTATATAATCTTGTCATTAGTGTGTTGAGAATTATTATAGATTTCTTGTTGATAATTATTAGGAATAAAATAATAAAATAAAAATGATGACCCGTAGTGCAGTATCCCGTGACTTGCAACAAAAGTTCAACCTCACTATAAAGGAACTGGAGATTTGCAAAAATCTCAACAAACAGTTGCTAGAGGAACGGGTTAATAGTGAAAAACAAATATTAAATGTAATTCACAAAAACACCCAACTCAAACAAGAGTTGGCTGAGCTACATACGCAGGTCTTGGAGCTTACCGTTCAGCGAGATCACCTTCAGTCAACAATGAAGGGTCTAGAAGAGTGCAGTAACATCCATGAACATGCTCTAAAACGTATTAGCATTCTAGAGTGTGAGCTGAGTGATGCTCATAACTCCATCACTCTTAGGGAAAATCTTAAATCGGTAGATCAGGCTGCCCTTTCCAACAGTCTGTATAATGAGCTAATGTGTGGGAGGTCGGAGCCAGATCTTATTTGTCTTGGTGAGCCCATCACCTCGCACCTGATGGTTAACTCATTGAGTATTCCTATTGCAGCAATAGACAAAACTGGTCACCACTTGTTACCGACTAACACCAACACATCAATAAGATTAGTTAGTAGTAGCAGGAATAAATTGAAAAAATACATAAAACTCAATAAATTTATTTCCAAATCACAGAAACACATTAAAAAGCTTAAAATAGGAATGAACAATTATCTTAGGACTTGTAAATCAAATGTACAGTTAAAACAACTAATAGAAACAAGTAAAAAACATATATACAACCAAACAGAGCAATATGAGATGGATATACATCAATTACAGACTGAAATTATGTGTTTAAATGATTCCTTGGAGTCAATAACTTTAAAATACAAAACATCACATAAAGAAATTGGGGAGTACATTATGGCATTGAATAGCTTGGTGGAGTCTTGTCACAGCAATGAACAAAGGTTCTTATCACTTGAAAAATTATATAATCAAACACCTGACTGTGATAAATCCCTTCCATGTTCTTCATTATCAATAACATCGCAGTCCGAGTCAACTTCTCCAATGGTTGACTCTGTAGGCAGTATATGTGACAATATTGTAAGCACAAATACTAGACTAGACTATATAATAAAATTCCTTTAAACATTATGAACCTGCCGTTACATAAATTTAAGGCGGAAATTAAGAGGCACCTCTTGAAAATGGCCTATTACACAACTAATGATTATTTGAACGATAAAAATAAATGGAAATGAGTTGCTTGCTCTTCGGTTGAGCTATTTAGGATTCGAATGAATCTTGTGATATGCCTTGAATCTGCATATATATGTTGTATTTTTACATCTCTACATTATTAATAATTTGAAACATCTGACAACTAAAGATTTCTAAATTGGCTGCGTTTAGTCCCGGTATTAATGTAGTACTAGTATTAATGTATTAATGCAGACTTATTTATTTCTTTGAAATTGACATGATAGTTGCTGTGCAGTTTTTGAGTATGTCATGCTCGCCTAAGTGCAGGGCAGTGGTGGCGTATGTATCGGGTCGCCTTATTCCCTATAATACGGTTGAGTAGGGCGATGGCTGATATAATGCGTCTTACCCGTGAACGGGTGCCGTCTGTTGGGACTGGTCAGCTCATAGCTGTTATAGCAATTATTAAAAATAATCTTATTTATATTTAAGGTAAACTTAAGTTTAGTCGACTGTTCTCACATAAATCCAAAGGAACAATGTAAGTGTAATTTTAATGTTGTAAGCCATTCCTACATTTTAAAATGGCATCCATTGACTTTCTTGCCAGATTCTTCTTCTTCAATGGTAGGCTGCCCTTAGAACCGGCAACTATATTCGCTCTAATTTTGATATGATTTAAACACAACATTGATTTTGTTTTTTTGTTTGTATAAATTCATTACTATATAATTGGTCAAATATCATGTTAATCAAACTAATGTAATTACTGGCGTTTAGAAAAGAGTGGCCATGAGTTTTATTGCCAGGTTCTTCCACAGGCTCTACCTATTGCTTTGCGAATCTGGCAGTAAATTTAAATGTAGAAGCAATATTCTTGACGTTCATAAGTGTTACTTTGTGACCTAAATGAATAAAGATTTATTATTATTATAATTTTGAAATTGACATGATAGTTGCTGTGTAGTTTTTGGGTATGTCATGCTCGCCTAAGTGTCCTGGCAGTGGTGGCGTATGTATCGGGTCGCCTTGTTCCCTACAATACGGTTGAATAGGGCGATGGCTGATATATGCGTCATACCCGTGAACGGGTGCCGTCTGTTGGGACTGGTCAGCTCATAGCTGTTATAGCAATTGTTACAAATAATATTATTTAAACTTAAGGCAAACTAAGTTTAGTCGACTGTTCTCACATAAATTCAAAGGAACTATGTAAGTGTAATTTTAATGAACACAACATTTATTTTGTTTTTTTTTTGTATAATTTCTTTACTGTATAATTGGTCAATAATCATGTTAATCAAACTGTGTCAAATGGCGGTTAGAAAAGAGTGGCCATGAGTTTTATTGCCAGGTTCTTCCTCTGGCTCTACCTATTGCTTTGCGAATCTGGCAGTAAATGTAAATGTAGAAGCAGTAATCTTGACGTTCATAAGTGTAACTTTGTGACCTACATGAATAAAGACTTTTGATTTTATTTGAACTCCAACTATTAAAAAAAACTGCATCGAAAATAATTGCGTAGTTTTAAAGATCTAAGCATAAATAGGGACAGACAGCGAAAAACGACTTTGTTTTATAATATGTAGTGATGTACAAATACCAAATAAAATGTCCTGTACTCATTATACTCATCTTTTTTTTTTATAATAATATTAAAATCAAAAAATCATAATGTTATGTCCCTGTCTCAGGCAGCTAGGCACCGTTGTACTTTAGAACACATCTTCCGTTCGCGGTAAACATTCTCCCTAAGTAGTATAACTTCATTTAATTGCTCTAAACGTTTCCGGTTTACATAAATCTTGCTATTAGTTCCTACTTTTTCTCTTTCAAACACCCGATTCATAGTTTAACATGCAGCGAAGACTTCTACTTTCTTATTATTCAATAATGCTCGAAGGTCGACTTCTGATTAGACCAGTACATTGTCTGTTGTACGTCTATCAGCGTACAACAGACAATGTACTTTATAGTTTCCAATTATACAGCACATCATAATTTTTTAACTTTTGTAGCCAACTAACTCTTAAATACACTATTAAAAACACAACCAATACAAAAATGAAACGCCCGCTGACTCAGTGGTCTGTAAACGATCACTTCGTTAAGCATTATTTGCTATGGCTGGTCACGGATGGGTAACCACTTTGTGGCATTTACATTTGCGAGCGTTTCTGTTGGTTGCCAGTTACCAGTAAAATGGCTATCGTTAAGCACAGCTAAAGGCCATATGGTCGGCTTGAAAAAAATTAACAGCATGTCACCACAACCTGCGCCTATCCATTTCAACACGGCAATGGACTCACCATCTATGACGTGGGACATAATTACATACGGTGAAATGTGGGCGTATAGTATGCCTCTGCCTACCACTTCGGGGATATAGGCGTGATAATATGTATGTATGTAAGTAAAGGACATGGGCTTATTTTTAGCCTGGGAACAAATTCTAGTGGGAAGCGAGAACTTCACCACGTGGGACGGAGCCGTAAGCATTAACTTGTTAGTAATAAAGTACTGCGCTGACAGTAATGACATTAAGAGAATGTAATGTCTAATCCAGCTTGATTACTTCTCAGCCTGGGTGCGGAAGCGTAAAAACCTCGTAACGGGTCTGAACGTACACATTCTCTCGTTGGAAACTATGATGGGAACCATGGTCTCCAGCGGAAGCAAGTGGGGTGACGAAAGCGGCGGTGGAGAGGGTGTTTTTTGATGTTTTTGGTGTCTTCACCCAAGACTACCGGCCTCCATGACCGGGGACCTGAGAACGGCGGGTGGTCTGCTCGCCGTCCTTACAGAAGCAGGCCCAAGACGTCAGCATGACGTGAAAATTTCACGTCTACGCCTCACTCCCCAATAAGAACCAATCCGCAAAGTAGCAGGATAACACCCGAAACCTTAGGTGAGGTCAAGGCGGCAGCCAAAGTATACGGGGAGCATTGGGACATCTTTCCGAGGAGGTACACAGGGCGCCCGGCAATAGATAGTTAGGCAGGGACCGTGTGGTTTTATTCGGTTTGAGTTCGGTATAACATCCGCGGGGACTTCTAGACGTAAAAAAATACTTGATTTGATGAAAGAACTGATCGGTACGGAAAGCCATGCTTATGTAGTTATAACTAATAAATTACAAAATGATAAATGACATTCTAAATTGTTTTAATGAAAAAATGGTAGGGTAACTAGTTAAGATTTTATATTGTTAGTTAAAAGTTGGTGTGTCTGTTTATCAGCTACTTTAAAAATACAAAATAATGGCTACTGTAGCCTATGCACGTTTGCAGCACTGGGCGTGCGGCCCTCGTATTGTCGACCCTCCAGAAACCTACTAAGACCCGTTTTAAAGAACCACATACTATTAACAAAACAATTTATGGGAAAACTCTGGCAGGTAGGATTTCTGTAAGCAGTAGTCTCTACAAGACCTATAAAATGTCTATTTTTTTGTATTTGGCCCTTCACAATGGCGTCGTCTACGACCCGTAATTTTGGGCCGGTATCTCAACCCACAGGGCTCCGATAGCGACCCTCAACTTGACAGCCCAGAAATATGCCTTTTCACGCTTCTCTTAGAGGACCCATGTTTTTATGGTGCGACATAAGAAAGATCTACGGAATCTTTTCGTTCTGGGCAAGATGATGTCCACAGTGTGAGAATGACATCTCTGCTGCGCCCGTGTTGTTTGAGGATGTCTTACAGCAGCATCTCAAGTGGACGGTCAGAGACACCTCTCCCCAGAAGGGAAACTCGTCTTCATGAAGGCTGTACCTGATCTTTGTAATATTGTGATGTTAAAGTTATTTGCGCTGCCCTATAGTTTTACACCATATATCCAGGCAGGCTTTAATAATGAATTGTATATCAATAGTTTATTATCTATTGATAATTTACTATTTCGACCCAGCATCCAGTACAGGTTTCTATGTCGTCTGTTAAGTTCCTCCCTTCTGGTTACAATGTGCTGTCTCTATGTCAAATGACGATCCAGGTGCATATCTTACTCTGTCCTGGTGTAGTAAAATAGTATTTTCCAGGTGCACAGGCCAGCAGTTTCCAGTTTGGAATGTGAAAGTTACCTGCATCGACTAGTTGTACTGGGTTTAATCCTCCATTTTTAAGCCACTTGGCAATATCGTCAAGTCCTTGTTGGAGTTGCTGTACGTCAGGGTGTCCGTTGCTGGTAATTAATGCCGTGTCTTCGGCGTAAGTGGCAATCGTCACAATAGCAGATCAGAAGTGTGCAGGGTGTACAAAATCAGCCCCAACAATGAGCCCTGAGGCACCCCTGCCCTAACTTAGATGTAGAACTCAGATGTTGTTTCAGATTCCTTGACCTGGAACGTGCTCTCTGTGAGATAAGATTTCAGCATGATGTATGCGCTGTTGAGGAGGCACCTCCTCAACAGAAAAGACCAGAGAAGACCATTATGTCAGACTTTGTCAAAAGCATCCAAAGACATCCAAGAACGCAGACAGTATTTTCTTTCCTCCAAGGATTTTCTGATCTTTTCTACAACTCTATGTAAATAATTTTTCACCGACCTTCGACAAGGCGGGCAGAAGATTGATGGGCCTGTATGAGGTGGTTTGAGTAACTGGTTTTCATGCCTTGTGTATCATCAGAATCTGTGACACCTTCCAAAGATTTGGGAGAACCTGGACTCTTAATATGCCATTATATAGATTGTGAGAAAGACCAGCCTTTTTCTTGGTAGTTTTCATAAGATTTCCTTTGTTATAAGGTCGAATCCTGGTGTTCTTTTATCTTTTAGTTCGTTAATAGTCCTCCAAACCTCTTGGACCGTGACCAGAGCTGGTAGCAATGACATTTAACGGTCCCTGTATCTATGTCCCCGGCATCCGATGTAGTAAGACTATTAGCACACATGTCATCCTTTTCGGCGTCAAGACAGCACTTCTTGGGTCTTCCCCTTTCCGAGACCCGGCGGGGCCGACATGGCCAGACAGTAGTTTCCCACATAGCCCGGCGGATGCCGCAAGACGTGACCGTACCAGCGAAGGTGACACTCTTGCACTTAACTGCAATGTCACGGATGTAAAGTCTTCTCACTAGGTCTATCTGCGTGACTCCACATATCCACCGCAGTATCTTTATTTCCGTGACACGCAGCTCCTGCTTGTCCTGCTCCAGTAGTGACCACACCTCACTGCCATGTAAAAGGTCAGGTCATAGCTCAAACCAGTTTCACTTGCAGGTGATCCATCTGACTCAAAACTCAACGAACTGAGTAGGTTTCCTTGGTCAGCATGATAAAGCAAGTCCAAACGCTTTTCATATTACATTCAATATGGCCAACGGATACGGACTGCAATAGGCTGATTGGATAGATACTAAGTTTGGTCTTACCCACTTTCAAACTCAATGAGAATTTAAATCCTAATAAACCATGAGTGCTTGGAAACTTACTTGCCCAAACACTGTTTTGCTAACCAATTCACGCTCCCCGAGACCTTTGCCATCACGGTCTATTATACAGCAGGAGCGCAGATGGCAGATCATATCATAAATATCTTAATGACATTATCCGTCGGGCTCTTGTCATCGACAGCGTTCCAGCCGTTCAAGAACCTAATGGTTTGGCAAGCATTATGTCATGCATTACGTCATGCATCATGGCAAGAGACGGGACAATATGTCGTTGGTGCCATAGAAGATAAAAAGACCTTCAGTTTGGTACACAACTTGTATTAACTCCCTGGCTCTTTTATCTTCCTAGTACGGCTGGTACGGTACTTCCTAGCCGGACTAGGAAATAATGGTGGACGCCCACAAATGATGGTTTTAAAATAATAGGCATAGCCAGGTTGTCTACAACTAGACATTGTTAAATATTAATAGATACGCCATTGTTGATAAAATTACTTAATGTCTATCAAGTATTTCACTGTGCAGCTACATATTATATACGGAATTCATTTATTAACATTCTGAGCACCATAGTACTCCAGGACTGATAAAACACACAAAAATATGCCGAACGTATTAAATATACATTTTAGACAAAAATTCAAGATAATAAATAAATGCCTTCGATTTATGCAGATACATCCTGACTTAGCACATGATCGAGAATGGGTGTTAAAATTAACTTTAATAGTACTAATTTTACTGGCAAATTTATTCGATATATGTTTTACTATTATCTATCATGATATAAAACTGGGCCTTTTCGGTGAACTGTGCAAGAATTCTTCAATAATTATTGTATTTATAAGTATTACTTCTCAAATCGTTTCTATGCTAGTATTTCGAGATTCAATTATAAAAATGATTTTATTTGTAGACAATGACTATACAGATTCTTACTCAGCTGAAGAAAAAGAAATAGTTTTAAAATATGTTGAAAACGGTGCTGATGTTTGTAAATATTGGTTCATTGTTGGTTTTGGGACTCTAATTACATTTCCCTTGCATGCTTTCATATTGATGGCTTATTATGGTTTTATAGGGGATTTTAAATATGTGTCAATGTTTGAACTATCTTATCCTGAACCAATAGAAAGTAAGAAGAACGATCTCGTTGTATTCTGCCTGTTGTTTTTACTGGCATTCGCATTTGATGTTCTTTCTGCTGTAACCCATATTGGCTTTGATACATTATGTCCAATATTTATGTTGCATGTATGTGGACAATTAATTCTGCTTAAACGGCGTATGCTTGTCTTGTTCACTGAGCTAGAGGATCCAAAAGAAATTCAAGCACAATTGAATACCATGATAATAAAACTGCAAAGTCTATATAAGTATACATTTTTTAATACATTCATAATATTTGTTTTGCTCGTTAGCCACAAATATCAATATACTATTTTGTTTACAGATTTATCAATATGATAAAAAACTTCTCGATACTATACGAATTCACAATGAAGACTAGTACCGTTTTATTACCACTTACAACGTTCCAAATTATAGAGGTTGTTGATCGCATAAATTTTATAGTATCTTAGCAAAATCATTAATCATTAATGGTTTCATGTTTTGTTTTAGGAGCTACGAGATGGCAAGGTAAACACTGAATTTATGTTACTTACTGTTGCTGGTATTTTAAGTTTGCTGGTAAATTTACTCTACCAAATGTAAAACAAGTTGCGGCCAATGTTCAACTGAATGGACAAGTGTTAGAGTTTGTAGAATCAACTGTGTTCCTAGGTATAACTATTGATGCCAATTTGCAGTGGGGCCCACACATAGAAAAGACAGCCTCTAGATTAAGTTCGGCTGCATACGCTGTAAAAAAGATCAGGACTCTAACAGATGTGGATACGGCTAGAATGGTTTACTTCAGCTATTTTCATAGTATTATGTCTTACGGTATTCTCCTTTGGGGGAGTGCTGCAGATTTAAATATTATTTTTGTTCTACAAAAGCGGGCTGTACGCGCTATTTATAATTTGGGCCCCAGAGTTTCTCTCCGGGAAAAATTCAAAGAAGTGAATATTCTAACCGTACCATCACAATACATTTTTGCCAATCTTATGTATGTCCAGAAAAATCTATCACAGTTTTCTAAACTCTGTGATAAACATAATATAAACACTAGAAATAAAAATAATCTTTCAGTCCACCACAGTCGACTACATAAGATTGGCGATTCTTTCCAGGGTAACTGTATACGCTTTTACAACAAGCTTCCCTGTGACCTGAGAAATTTACCTTTAAATAAATTTAAAAAGTTTATTAAAAACAAGCTTTGTGAAAAAGGTTTTTACTCCGTTACAGACTATTTGCAGGACAGGGACGCCTGGAAATGATCTGCTGGCAAAATGAAATAATATTAAATTGTAAATAGGCCATCAAAAAAAAAGCCTTCCTAAGTTTCTTGCCGGTTCTTCTCAGGTGGGCCGCGTTCCGAACCGGTGGTCGCTTTAAATATTTTAAATAGTGTATGACATTTTGTAAGCGCCGTTAAAATGGTCTATGCAAAATAAAGATATTTTTATTTTATTTTTATTTTATCATACACTTTTACTTACCTTGTTACTACAGTGACGTTCTTATGACTGAGGTGAGATTGTTTACTTAAGTACGATTTGTTTCTTAGCGATAAGTAAAGGTTACATGCAAATGTTTTACATTGTAGTACTTAAGTACTGTTAAAGTATTTAACGGGAGAACAATATTTTCAGTTGTTCTGACTGAAAAAGTGAAAAAACGGCAACGGCAGAAACGTTTCATTCGGGCGGTAAACTTTGGTAATAAAATAAGGTTAAAAGGTTCTTATGGGACCCCTTAGACTGATTGCCTCCCAAATTTTATGATACGGAATGTCATGAAAAATTGTTCGGAGGTGTATTGTTGCGGTGTCCAGAGCTCTATTCCGGCAAGCTTGTAATTAAACCTTGTTTAATTCCGATCCTTTGCACCTGTCTGCCTTCTGATCTTACTATCTCCTGCTATGTAAATTTCAGTCCAATACGGGCTAAAGTCAGTCAGTCTTCGGCTCGCAAAGCTTGAGAGACTTGTATCGTAAGGAAGATTAGCAAGTTGATTTTAAAGTTGGCGCCTACGAAAACACAGAAAATATGGTTCCACGCGAAGTAACGATTAGTGGATGTGCCCGAAAGTCTGTAACTCCTTTATACGAGTACTGTCAAGCGAATAATATGGTAGATAATAATCACTAGCAACTTTATAGTGAAATACTCGCTGTGACTCTTTTACTTTGTTGAAAGTAATATGTCATGATTTTACAGAGCGAAAATTTTCGGCAAGCGATATATTCTTCAGGTTGGGAGAAATGCCCAGACAAAGGAGTACGACAGACTATATTGTTTATGTTGACAAGAGCCAGGATACCAATGGGAATGAAAACTGTATTTTATATGATTAATTTAGATACTTTTGCTGAGGTAATTTAGCATAACTGAATTAATCAGTCTTCATCTAAACATATTTATTTTAATCATTCTATACTAAAATTACATCGATACTTTCAGATGGTTCGTCAGTCTTATGGCATCTTGAGTATAATGAACGCAGCTTGGGGCTAAAAAAAAATCAAAAAACATTTCAATGTCACCACTTTTAAACTGTTACTTACTTATCATTCACGCCTTTATCCCCGAAGGGTGGTGGAGGCATTTATACGCACAAATTTCACTTTAAGCATTTTTATTCCACGTAACATGTGGTGAGCCATCGCAGTGTCGAGATAGACAGGTGCAGGCTGTGGCAACCTGGTGTAAAATTTTTCGAGCCTTAATGAGGCTTTCAGCTTGGCTTAATGACTGCCATGTTCCTTGTCATCTTCCGAGCACAGAAACGCTCGGTAAATGGTAATACTACAAAGCGGTCACTATTCCGAGGACCATAGCCATAGCGAAAGTTAACACAATGATTGTTTGCAGAACACAGATTTAGCTAGGCTTTTACCTTTTAATAGTAATTCAATATGTAAAATATATTTCTAGTAGTTTTGTGAAGAAGATTTTATGAATTAATCATTGTGAAACAATTAATAAAAAATTGAATCATAGAGACTTTCATTTCTGTGTTATCATACAAATATAATTGCGTTGTTTTGTAAAGAGTTCAGATTACTTCTAAGTCTAATGAAAAGGTAAAGGTACAATGAAAATTACAGGGTCGTGATTTGTGATCTCGTTAACATAATATAATATTGTGATCTCATTAAAATAATAAAGTGTTCCTTGGTGTTTTCTACAATCCTAATCCTCACATTGATTACCACAACTCCCTCGTTAACCTCCTGCTAAATCTTACTCCCTCCTATAATCACGTAGTCATAATGGGCCATTTCAACAACTGTTTGATAAAGAATGAAAGTCAATCTCGTAACCTATTATCTATTTTGTCTTCTTATAACCTAACCACTTTACCTCTCACTGCCACGCACCACTTTCTTAACTGCACCCCATCTTTAATTGACCTCATTATTGTTCCATCGGCAGATTAATTACGTGAGCATTCACGGTCAGCTATCTGCCCCCTTCTCCTATCAAGATCTTCTTTACCTGTCCTATCGTTTACGTTAACCGAAGCGCGTAACCCAAACCCGCCTCCTTCGCAACTTTAAAAACATTGATCTAGGGGCTTTGCGTGGGGACGCTGGCTGCATTGAATGGTCATAAATTTTCGAGTCTAGTGATATTAACGATATGGTTACTATATTCACCTCTAAAGTTACTGAGTTATTCGATCGACATGCCCCAGTCAAGAGTGTTAAAATTAAACACAATCCGGCACCCTGGTTAACTGATTCCATTAAAAATCTCATGGCACGTAGGGATAGAGCAAAGAGACGTTATAGAAACAGCCCGTCTGACCACAATCTGCTCTTATTTAAAACGTTGCGTAATCACTTCAGGCGGATGTGTAGAGATGCAAGAAGGCACGATTTCCATAAATCCCTCAATAATCGAAGTAGTGCTGAGGCCTGGAAATTTCTCAAATTTGTTAGCGTGGTTAAAGCACTTGATCTGGAGACTACTGATATTGACATAATCGATTTAAATAGACACTTTTCGTTATCACCCGTCTCACTGGACGCCAATACAAAAAGTTCTACTCTGCAAAGTCTCTTAGATAAGCACATACCTCTGATTTCTCCATTTCAATTTAACCTTGTCTCTGAATCAGATGTTATGAAATCTCTACAGTCTATATCTTCTTCTGCTACTGGTTATGATAAAATATGCTCAAGGATGATCTTCCCAATCTTGCCCACTTTGCTTCCTATCTTAACTTTTATCTACAATCACTCTTAGTCCGGTCAATTTAGACATTCGAAGTTACATAAAGTCCCAACAAGCTGAATTTCTGTGAAGTTGTTTAAAACATAATTATAACAACAAACATTATTATTATCTCTATTCTCCGGTTCTTTTCCTGACATCTGAAAGTTGGCCTTTGTTATCCCTCTTCCTAAAAAATCTAAACTTTCCGCGTTGACTGATTTCCGACCAATTTCAATTCTTCCTTACTTGTTGAAAGTTCTTGAGTATATTGTTTACGAGCAGCTTTCCTCCTTTCTTACTAAGAACAATCTCCTTAGCTCCTTTCAATCAGGCTTCCGCCCTGGTCACAGTACGACTTCTGCCCTTATCAAAGTTACCGACGACATTCGTTGGGCCATGGAAAGGAAGGAACTAACTTTGTTGACTTTGCTAGACTTTAGTAGTGCCTTCAACTCTGTTGATTTTGACCTCCTCCTTGGTACTCTGAACACATTCAATATTTCTCCGAAATCCATCTCCTGGTCTGACTTTTATCTTCGGGGGCGCCCGCAATGTATTCGTATAGATCAGAAATCTTCAGATTGGGCTCTACTTTCTGCGGGCGTGCCTCAGGGTGGTGTCCTCTCTCCTCTTCTGTTCTCCATCTTCATCAACTCAGTCACAAGTTTAATCTCTTGCAACTTCAATCTCTATGCAGATGATCTGCAGCTGTACCTACACTTTTTTTTAACTGATTCTCTAACTTCAATAGCCGATATGATTGAAAACTTGGCTCGTATAACACACTGGGCCAGGTCGTTCGGATTATTCATTAACCCTCAAAAATCACAAGTTATAGTAATTGGCAGCAGATATTTGTGTACCGACTCAGTAAGGGCTGGGTTCCCACCTGTATCACTGGATGGTATTCTAATTCCTTACTCTGATAAGGTCAAAAATCTAGGAATATTAATGGATACCAATTTATCCTGGAGTGCCCAAGTTAATGCAGCCAGCAAAAAGGTTCATTACACTTTCCACTCATTGAAATGCCTACAATCTTTCTTGCCCTTTAGAACTAGGGTTAGTCTTGCTCAGACCCTCATTCAGCCCATTATTGACTATGCTGATGCCTGCTATTTAGATGCCACAGAGGAGCTACTAGATAAACTTGAGAGGCTGCAAAACTTGTGTATACGTTTTATCTGCAATCTCAAAATCTTTCACATCTATTACGCGCTCTCGGTTTTGCTTGCTAAGATAGGTGCTATCGTAGTAATAATACAGTTAATGTAATCAGAGTTCGAATAATATTAGTATTTCGTACAATAAACTATACTCGTTAATCTAAAATAACATATCCATTTGCTTTCGTGTTTCTTCACTTCATTCTTCATCCACCATCTTCACTTACCTGTTCTGCTACTTCTTCTGCTTTCTGCTTGCTGCTGCTTGTAAGCTACTACATCGCCGACATACCTTGCTGCTTAAGAAGAAATTAAGAGGATTATTAAAGTAGGTACAATAATACGTACTTTCTACAAGTATGATCATGTTTCACATTTTCGCCTGTAACTCAAGTGGCTTCCAATTCGCCTTCACAGAAACACTCGAATCCTTTGCCTTGTTTTCAATATTTTATACAACCCTAAAACCCCGTGCTACCTGAAGGAGCGGTTCTCATTTGCACGATCTCCTAATGCTCCCTGCAGGTCTCATCTCCGATCCAACCTCAAATTCCCTGCCAACAAAACCGATTTCTCATCCTATTCCTTTACTGTAGTACATGCGGTCAGACTATGGAATTCCTTGCCGCCTGTCAACAGAGAAAGTAACACTATCTCTTCTTTCGAAAAGAGAGTATATTTGTGTGTATGAATTCTTGTTCCTTTAAACTCTCTTACATATTTCTACCTCTTTAACTATTTTTTAAGCTTTCCTCTCGCCGGTCTGCTGGAAGAGTTTTCTTTAAGAAATAAGCAGTATCGTTGTACCATTATCCTACTCTTTTCTTCTTTCTATTATGAAATTGTGTACATAAATTGTTAAACATATGCTTTCAGGAAAAATAATAATTATTATGTAAACTTTGGATTATGTGTGTACAGTATAAACGTAAATAATACTGAATAGATATTATTAAAACTGTCTTGGATAGCGTTGACCTTAATCAAGTCTGTTTTTCTTACATGAAATTTTAATAAATAATTTTGTGCTCCGTTGCTGCTCTTTTTGGAATCACCCAGATCTTTTGACACAAGTAGACGACATAATCAAAATTAGCTTAGAATCGATTCTCAATATGCAGCTAAACGAGCATTCTTGGACCCAAGCATCCCTACCTATCCGTTATGGTGGTTTAGGAATTCGCAAAATTTCCATTGTCGCTTTACCAGCCTTCCTATCTTCTGTCCATAGTTCAGCAAATCTCATAAGTAAAATTTTAAGGGCATCCCCTTCAAACTTTGAGATTGCTAGCTTGGAAGAAGCTAGAAACGCTTTCTTAATTGCATGCCCAGGTCAAAATTTTCCAGATTCTCCAAATTTACAGAGGAGCTGGGACGACATACATTGTAAATTGATTTATAACAATCTTTTGAGCTGTAGTACAGGTTCGGCGCGTGCTAGGCTTTTGGCTGTGGGTGCACATGAGGCCGGCTACTGGCTTCACGCGTACCCTTCGTCAAATACAGGAACATTTCTTGAGCCTGACACGCTTCGAATCGCAACCTGTCTACGGCTTGGGGTTCCGGTCTGCGTTCCTCATAAATGTCCCTGTGGCAGTGATGTCGACAAGCTTGGACATCACGGACTATCATGCCAAAAAAGTGCAGGCCGCTTCTCGAGACATGCCGCACTAAACGATATCATTCGCCGGTCTCTTGCCACTGTCAACGTGCCAAGTCTACTTGAGCCGACTGGTATTGCAAGATGGCAAGAGACCGGACGGTATGAGTTTGATTCCATGGAAGATGGGCCGGGTGCTGGTATGGGATGCAACCTGTTCAGACACGCTGGCCCCTTCCCATCTACATGGAACCAACAACAAAGCTGGTGCGGCTTGTGAAGCGGCTGAAAAAACTAAAGCATGCAAATACAGGGGTCTAGGCTCCGAATATGATTTTGTCCCATTCGGTGTCGAGACCCTTGGTCCGTGGGGTCCTAGGGCTACAAGGCTTTTTAAAGAAATAGCAAAAAGGTTAGTCGACATCACAGGAGACCGAAGAGCTGGCAGCTACCTCGGCCAAAGAATTAGTTTAGCTATTCAAAGGGGGAACGCTGCCAGTATCTTCGGAACCTTGCCTAAAGGGACTCCTTATATTAATATATTTTAAATTATCATATTTTAAGGTTGTTTTTTTTTAAAATCTATATATACGAGTATAAGAGGCAAAATCACTTACTGACTCATTGATCACGAAATCTCTGAAACTACCAAAGCTATGAAGCTCATACTTCGCATGGAGATTCTTTTTAATCCGTAGGTTTCCGCTAAGACGGGTTTTTGCAAATTCTACCCCCAAGGAAGTAAATAAGCGATAAACGGTTGAATGGAAGTTCGTCATTTTCAAAGTTAGAAACATGAATTTGTGTACACCGGTTTTAAGTTACAATAAAATGGGTACGTGTATCGCGTTTTTGCAAAATTTTAAATATAATGGGGTAAACAAGGGTTGAAACTTTATATGGGAAATTCTTCATTTTCTATTCTATCTATTCTCTTATACCTGCTTCTGTATAAAAAAAAATAAGCATTAAGGAATTTTGATAAATTCTACCCTTTAGGGGATAAAACAAGGGTTGTATTAACTGACTCATTAATCACGAAATCCATGGAGCTACCGGAGCTATGAAGTCCAAACTTCGCATTGGGGTTCCTTTTAACATGTAGGTGCCCCCTGTGAAGGAGCTTTGCGATTTTTTACCCCTAAGGACGTAAATAAGGGATAAACGGTTGTATGGAAGATTGTCATTTTCAAAGTTAGTGACGTGTATTTACGTACCTACACCTATTTTAGAGGAATCGCCTCAGGCCTGTATTACCAGCGAGTTCGGTGTTCCCACGGGAATCGAAACTATGTCAGTAAACCACGCACAGCCTAAACATTAAACATGGAAACCTGAAATTTGGTGAATGTATACTTTAGGTCTTTGGATAAACAATAAAAACGGGATTCCCGATATTTCCATGGAAACGGGTTCTACGCGGATGAAACCACACACACTCTAAAACTATCAAACATAGGTACATACCTGAAATTTGGTGAAAGTATTTCTTAGGTATGTACCTTGAATCAGCATTAAGAAAGGAATACCCGGTATTCCCACGGGAACCGTCACTACGTGGATAAACCATACACAACCTTAAATTTGGTAAACGAATTCTTTACGTACCTACGTTAGATGAGCACCAAGAAATAATTCTCGGTATTCCCATGGGAAAGTGATTTTACTAATATTATAAATATGAAAGTTTGTAAACATTTCTATATTATTTGGACGTTTGTAATTTAATTACATTTTGATGAAAATCGGCATATAGGTAGAACATTTCCGAAAGTTGATGCCGATTGATGAAGGTTTTCTCGCGGGAAAAAGATGTTTTCTCGAGATATACAGTAGGTACACTATGTATTAATTATGTCACGGGCGAAGTACTTAGTCTATTTATAATTCCTGCGAGTAAAATTAGTAAGACTTTACGTAGATTGCGCCAATTCGTATGAGTAAAATTAGTACCAACATGCGTAGATCTCGTGTTTACGTTTAATTAGGACAACAACTATGGTCAGTAATTACTGGTCAGTAAACGAGTAAAGTTAGTAAGGACTTACGTAGATCAAACATAGGCGTTGTTCTAATTAAACGTAAATACGAGTTTAATTTGGACAACTTCTATGCTTGGTCGTTAATTTGTACGAGAAAAATTAGGAAGAACTTTCTTAAATCTCATATTTGCGTTCATATAGGACAACACAATTAGACATAATAATTTAGTAAAAAATTTCCAAGATCGTTTTTAATGAGGACACGCCTACTTGATCGCCAATTTGTACGAGTAAATTTAATATGAACTTTCTTTTCATATAATTATATATATGGATTGATGGGATCATTATATCTGTGATTGATGAGTTAACCCAGTACTTACTAGAATTACTCTATATGCAACCTAAACTACTTGTTTAGAATTATAACTGTCAATGTCGCAGGGCCACATATCACAATTAATGGTTTCATTTCAGATCAGCAGATTGCTATGATAATTATTACTTTAGTATTGTGGGAAAATAGTACCATACGTGAGTCTGATGAGCGTAAATGATATACCCATATTTTACAAGATGGCTGGATCTTTGAGGAGGGCTGTACAATTCTCAACAATAGATCATGCGCCATAGATGAAGTACGTCCACACAGGTTTTATATTTATTCCTAGGCATAACTTGGTGACTGTCTTAGATCTATCTAATAGTAGACCTCCTGAGCGTAGCTAGCAGTTAAAGTTAGCTTCTAGGCGACACAAGGAAACATTAAATGTCAATTTAACAAACTTCTGTTGAATGTTTCTTTTTGTATGTTCTGGCTATCGATTTTTGAACGGCTCAATATTCGACTCGTTCCCGCGACATTAGAAAATCAATTCACGATCCGATATATATGATCAATCGATAAATGCGATTAAACATCCTGTAGAAACTGTGGAAATTACGTTTTAGAAACTGATTGTCGTACTGATCTGTTGTTGAAAGTTCGTGGGAAATTTTACGTCTGGCTGTGAATAAGTGGGTATTTTAGCTCACGTCGATAGTACTAAGTAAGTAGAAGCGCTCGTGGCCTCGCGGTCTCAGTGTTCTGTAAACGATCACTGAGTTACGCAACTTTCACTATGGCTGGTCCTCGGATGGGTGACCACTTTGTGGCATTTACATTTGCGAGCGTTTCCGTGCTTCGGAAGGCACGTTAAGCCGTTGGTCCCGGTAGCCAGTAAAATGGCAGTCGTTAAGCCTGGTTGAAGGCCTTATGGGCGGCTTGAAAATTTCAACAGCAGGTAGCCACAACCTTCGTCTGTCTATTTCAACACGGCAATGGGCTCACCACCTATTACGTGGGACAGGAATCCACACGGTGAAAAGTGGGCATATAATATGCCTCTGCCACCCCTTCGGGGATAAGGCGTGATGGATATTTATTATTTATTTTATTTACGTCGATAGTGGCAACTCATCTTGACAAAAAGAATGCCAGAATAGGAGTTTTCCTGGACCTGGCTAAGGCTTTTGACACTGTATCAAAACCAATACTCCGCAGGAAGTTAGAGTGTCACTATGGGGTGAGGGGTATAGCCTTAGACTGGTTCAGAACCTATTTAACTGATAGGAGGCAACGTGTTAGGATTGGAAATCAAGAAAGTGAGCTGCAGACTGTAAAGTTTGGAGTACCACAAGGAAGTATACTGGGGCCGACTCTATTCGTCATGTACATGAACGATATATACGAAAGGGTTAATGGAGAAATTATATGCTATGCCGATGATACGGTAATTATATATGAAAGGGAATCTTGGGATGATGCTTTCTTGAGGGCCGAGGCTGGTTTGGGTGTCGGCATGGCTGCAGCACAATCTGATGACCATTAACACTAAGAAAACTAAATTTATTTGTTTCCACAAGACCATGATATCAGCTCCAAAAGAAAAATTTAATATTAAGCTACACACTTGTATAAACCAATTTTGCTATAGCTGTGATGAAATTGGTAAAGCTGTTCATTTGAAATATCTCGGTGTACTGCTGGATGAGAACCTTAACTTTAAAACGCACGTAAGTTCAATCTCAAGTCGTGTACGGAAAACTTCTAGGGTTAAGAGGTTGCTCCGAGACTCGGCCTCAATTGATGTGCTAAAACAAGTTTACTTTGCCCTTACACAATCACTAATAACATATTGCTTAATGTCCTGGGGAGGTGCGCAAAAAACATTTATCTTGGAAATGGAGATATCCCATAGGACGGTTCTAAAAACTATACTATACTATTTAAATATAGGCTATAAAAAGCTCAAAAGATGCACAGAACAATTTAATTGTAAGTAAAAAAAAATTGAAAAAATTATAAAATAAATCTATTAATCCAATTATTTATAACACATTATAAACGAAAGTGGAAATAAATGAAACAACATGGTATACAGGACCATATAATTTTATAGAAGACCTTGCTTGCCTTTTGTTCTAATCAATTATAATGGAAAACATATTTTAGTACATAAGAATAGAATAAAATTATATAAGTACCTATAAAAAAATACAACAATATTTTTTATTAATTAAGATTTAGTGTCTAAGTACCTTTATAATATTTTAATCAGCAATTAAGTACTATTGTGGACTGCTACATTTTACATACACTTAATAAAAGTACATGAACCAAATTGGTTGTCTAATTTACGCAAACCCCACAAAATTACAGTATTAAAACAAAGATTTTCACTTTCTTACTCCTCTTTCATATTTGTGAGTCATGCTTGATGGTCGGCATCTGATAGGGATATCAGCACCAGATTATCAGCATACAACAGACAATTTACTTTAATTTACACCAAAATCTTTCAACTTCTGCAGGCAACTATTTAGATATACTATGAACAACCAGGTGGACATGATACAACCCTGTTTTAACATAACAATATTTTTATTATTTCTTAATACTCAATATAGGTACAAACCTATTGCTTCTACAATCACGAAGCTATATTTTCAGTACAAACAAATTAGTATAATAAATTTCAACAGCAGGTAGCCATAACCCGCGCTTGTCCATTTCAATACGGCAATGGGCTCACCACCTATTACGTGGGACAGGAATACACATGTTGAAAAGTGGGCATATAATATGCCTCTACTACCCCTTCAGGATAAGACATGATAGATAATAAAAATAACAAATTAGTATCAGTCACGCCTTTATCCCCAAAATCGTTCGTCCTCCGTCGTTCAATACACGACTCAAAAGCGTGAAGCTCGAAAAGTAAATTTACTAGTGAAATGTCTTTTGTTCTAAATATGAAACATATTTTATTTATTTTTTAATAAATTGGAAAAAGACAATTTGATTCGAGACAGGGATTGAACCTGTGACCTTTGCCTAACCAGGGCAATGTTCTAGCCACCTGAACTACCCGAACCGTATCGAATCAAGTTGAAATTCTCCACCATGTTTATTATATCGTCATTTTAAGAGTATGACCAGAGCTATCTATCGAGTTAATGAACAACTCGATACCAATGAACAGTGTTACAACTATTTTTAAACATTGATGCAATGGACTCCACTCAGTATATTGATAAATTTTTAAAGCAATTATTTGCTAAATATCTAATTTTTTTTTTAAATGAAGTAAAAAAAGACATTTTGATTCGAGACAGGGATTGAACCTGTGAACTTTGCCTAACCTAGCTTGCCTAACCTAGCTTGCCTAGCCACAACTAGTGTCTTGTGGGTACCTTTACCTATGTTTACAATGATTAAGATACAAATTTATGGTTTATTAAAAATAGTAAGTACATGTACACCATTTCTTAAAGTTAAGGTTAGAGTTAGAGTTAAAACTTACTGTAAAGTCTGAGCTTATAGCAGGATATGTCCCTAGTGTAGTGTATGTAGTGATTTTATGGTGAATGTAGTGTAATGTAATTGGTGTACTTTATGATGTTCTAGTTTAATGTTAGTCACTAATATGAAAGAGGGGTGTGAAAGTAAGGGTCTCCGCATGAATGCAAGTAAAACTAAGGTTCTAGTATTTGAAAGAGGTGACGTAAGAACTAAATGCGAGATTAGGGTAAACCAGGAACGTCTAGAGCAAGTGAATGAAATTGTGTATTTAGGAAGTATGTTTAGCGCGGATGGAAGATGTGATTCGGATGTAGAACGGCGAGTAGCTGCCGGAAACATGAATGCATGCATGAAAGTAAATTGAATGCTGTGGAGATGCGATCACTTCGAAAATTGTGCGGCGTTACCTTGGCCGACCGAATACGTAACGAAGTGATACGAAATATGGCAGGTTTGAATGAAAGTGTCAGCGTTAAGCTGGAAAAGGGCGTGCTCCGTTGGTTTGGACACGTCCAACGAATGAGTGAGGAACGATTGACAAAGAATATATATTGTTCAAAAGTAGAGGGTAGAAGGAGTCAGGGAAGGCCGAGACTTACATATGAAGACCACGTGAGCAGATTGCTCAAAAACGGAAAGGTCAAAAGTACTCGGATACCCAGACGTGCGTGTATGAAGCGATTGATGAATCTCGAAGAAGCGAATGAAGTATGCACGGATCGCGAAGCCTGGCGATCTGTCCTCTCTGACTACCCCGTCAGGGATACAGCGTGAAGATAGTTAGTTAGTTAGTTAGTTTAATGTGAAGATGTTTAAGGTTTTGTGATTTTGATCATAGTGATTTAGTGATATGAGGAATAAAATTATGAAATATAAGTTCAATGCTAATAAATATGTACCAGTAAGTTCTCTGTTTCGTCATACGATAATGTATTTAGCCATTTTACTAATTTTAGTTTCGCTTCCTTTACTGAACACTGTTTTATGTCGCATGATTTGAGTACCCTGTTGTAAATGTAGTGATCTATATATGGGCTAAAACGTCTCGCAAAGCTAGTGCGAGCAACCCGAATCGGTAGTCTGTAAGCGCGTCGCTGTAGCAAATATGTGTAAGCCTCGGAGTTGAGGGTTGCTCGGTGGATTTTGAGAACAGTTTTAAAAAAAAAATTGCCGTACTCTAAGGAACTTGCATTGTCTGTAGAGCTTCGTAGTTGAGTACCCGAATGGTTTTTTCAGCATAGTTTTTAGAACCGTCCTATGGGATATCTCCATTTCCAAGATAAATGTTTTTTGCGCACCTCCCCAGGACATTAAGCAATATGTTATTAGTGATTGTGTAAGGGCAAAGTAAACTTGTTTTAGCACATCAATTGAGGCCGAGTCTCGGAGCAACCTCTTAACCCTAGAAGTTTTCCGTACACGACTTGAGATTGAACTTACGTGCGTTTTAAAGTTAAGGTTCTCATCCAGCAGTACACCGAGATATTTCAAATGATCAGCTTTACCAATTTCATCACAGCTATAGCAAAATTGGTTTATACAAGTGTGTAGCTTAATATTAAATTTTTCTTTTGGAGCTGATATCATGGTCTTGTGGAAACTTAACTTAGTGTTAATGGTCATCAGATTGTGCTGCAGCCATGCCGACACCCAAACCAGCCTCGGCCCTCAAGAAAGCATCATCCCAAGATTCCCTTTCATATATAATTACCGTATCATCGGCATAGCATATAATTTCTCCATTAACCCTTTCGTATATATCGTTCATGTACATGACGAATAGAGTCGGCCCCAGTATACTTCCTTGTGGTACTCCAAACTTTACAGTCTGCAGCTCACTTTCTTGATTTCCAATCCTAACACGTTGCCTCCTATCAGTTAAATAGGTTCTGAACCAGTCTAAGGCTATACCCCTCACCCCATAGTGACACTCTAACTTCCTGCGGAGTATTGGTTTTGATACAGTGTCAAAAGCCTTAGCCAGGTCCAGGAAAACTCCTATACTGGCATTCTTTTTGTCAAGATGAGTTGCCACTATCGACGTAAATAAAATAAATAATAAATATCCATCACGCCTTATCCCCGAAGGGGTGGCAGAGGCATATTATATGCCCACTTTTCACCGTGTGGATTCCTGTCCCACGTAATAGGTGGTGAGCCCATTGCCGTGTTGAAATAGACAGACGAAGGTTGTGGCTACCTGCTGTTGAAATTTTCAAGCCGCCCATAAGGCCTTCAACCAGGCTTAACGACTGCCATTTTACTGGCTACCGGGACCAACGGCTTAACGTGCCTTCCGAAGCACGGAAACGCTCGCAAATGTAAATGCCACAAAGTGGTCACCCATCCGAGGACCAGCCATAGTGAAAGTTGCGTAACTCAGTGATCGTTTACAGAACACTGAGACCGCGAGGCCACGAGCGCTTCGTCGCATAAAAGTCGTTAAATGTATTGGCCACCAGCTTGGGGTCAGAAATTATATTGCTATTTATTTTCAATTTAATATTATTACACGATTTAATTATATTTTTATTTGTTCGTTCATTAATTATACTCCACATTGTAACGCCCCCCCCCCCCCCCCCTTGGTTTGTCCGTTTGATTTTTTGTGATAACAAAAGGTGTGAAGAGATTCTAATATCTCTTCCTAACCGCGAGTTATAATTCTAGCTAATGAAAGGAATACCTAAGTGATACTATATAACTCCTGAGCGTAGCTAGCAGTTAAAGTTAGCTTCTAGGCGACACAAGGAAACATTAAATGTCAATTTAACAAACCTTCTGTTGAATGTTTCTTTTTGTATGTTCTGGCTATCGATTTTTGAACGGCTCAATATTCGACTCGTTCCCGCGACATTAGAAAATCAATTCACGATCCGATATATTTGATCAATCGATAAATGCGATTAAACATCCTGTAGAAACTGTGGAAATTACGTTTTAGAAACTGATTGTCGTACTGATCTGTTGTTGAAAGTTCGTGGGAAATTTTACGTCTGGCTGTGAATAAGTGGGTATTTTAGCTCACGTCGATAGTACTAAGTAAGTAGAAGCGCTCGTGGCCTCGCGGTCTCAGTGTTCTGTAAACGATCACTGAGTTACGCAACTTTCACTATGGCTGGTCCTCGGATGGGTGACCACTTTGTGGCATTTACATTTGCGAGCGTTTCCGTGCTTCGGAAGGCACGTTAAGCCGTTGGTCCCGGTAGCCAGTAAAATGGCAGTCGTTAAGCCTGGTTGAAGGCCTTATGGGCGGCTTGAAAATTTCAACAGCAGGTAGCCACAACCTTCGTCTGTCTATTTCAACACGGCAATGGGCTCACCACCTATTACGTGGGACAGGAATCCACACGGTGAAAAGTGGGCATATAATATGCCTCTGCCACCCCTTCGGGGATAAGGCGTGATGGATATTTATTATTTATTTTATTTACGTCGATAGTGGCAACTCATCTTGACAAAAAGAATGCCAGTATAGGAGTTTTCCTGGACCTGGCTAAGGCTTTTGACACTGTATCAAAACCAATACTCCGCAGGAAGTTAGAGTGTCACTATGGGGTGAGGGGTATAGCCTTAGACTGGTTCAGAACCTATTTAACTGATAGGAGGCAACGTGTTAGGATTGGAAATCAAGAAAGTGAGCTGCAGACTGTAAAGTTTGGAGTACCACAAGGAAGTATACTGGGGCCGACTCTATTCGTCATGTACATGAACGATATATACGAAAGGGTTAATGGAGAAATTATATGCTATGCCGATGATACGGTAATTATATATGAAAGGGAATCTTGGGATGATGCTTTCTTGAGGGCCGAGGCTGGTTTGGGTGTCGGCATGGCTGCAGCACAATCTGATGACCATTAACACTAAGAAAACTAAATTTATTTGTTTCCACAAGACCATGATATCAGCTCCAAAAGAAAAATTTAATATTAAGCTACACACTTGTATAAACCAATTTTGCTATAGCTGTGATGAAATTGGTAAAGCTGATCATTTGAAATATCTCGGTGTACTGCTGGATGAGAACCTTAACTTTAAAACGCACGTAAGTTCAATCTCAAGTCGTGTACGGAAAACTTCTAGGGTTAAGAGGTTGCTCCGAGACTCGGCCTCAATTGATGTGCTAAAACAAGTTTACTTTGCCCTTACACAATCACTAATAACATATTGCTTAATGTCCTGGGGAGGTGCGCAAAAAACATTTATCTTGGAAATGGAGATATCCCATAGGACGGTTCTAAAAACTATGCTGAAAAAACCATTCGGGTACTCAACTACGAAGCTCTACAGACAATGCAAGTTCCTTAGAGTACGGCAATTTTTTTTTTAAAACTGTTCTCAAAATCCATCGAGCAACCCTCAACTCCGAGGCTTACACATATTTGCTACAGCGACGCGCTTACAGACTACCGATTCGGGTTGCTCGCACTAGCTTTGCGAGACGTTTTAGCCCATATATAGATCACTACATTTACAACAGGGTACTCAAATCATGCGACATAAAACAGTGTTCAGTAAAGGAAGCGAAACTAAAATTAGTAAAATGGCTAAATACATTATCGTATGACGAAACAGAGAACTTACTGGTACATATTTATTAGCATTGAACTTATATTTCATAATTTTATTCCTCATATCACTAAATCACTATGATCAAAATCACAAAACCTTAAACATCTTCACATTAAACTAACTAACTAACTAACTATCTTCACGCTGTATCCCTGACGGGGTAGTCAGAGAGGACAGATCGCCAGGCTTCGCGATCCATGCATACTTCTTTCGCTTCTTCGAGAATCATCAATCGCTTCATACACGCACGTCTGGGTATCCGAGTACTTTTGACCTTTCCGTTTTTGAGCAATCTGCTCACGTGGTCTTCATATGTAAGTCTCGGCCTTCCCTGACTCCTTCTACCCTCTACTTTTGAACAATATATATTCTTCGTCAATCGTTCCTCACTCATTCGTTGGACGTGTCCAAACCAACGGAGCACGCCCTTTTCCAGCTTAACGCTGACACTTTCATTCAAACCTGCCATATTTCGTATCACTTCGTTACGTATTCGGTCGGCCAAGGTAACGCCGCACAATTTTCGAAGTGATCGCATCTCCACAGCATTCAATTTACTTTCATGCATGCATTCATGTTTCCGGCAGCTACTCGCCGTTCTACATCCGAATCACATCTTCCATCCGCGCTAAACATACTTCCTAAATACACAATTTCATTCACTTGCTCTAGACGTTCCTGGTTTACCCTAATCTCGCATTTAGTTCTTACGTCACCTCTTTCAAATACTAGAACCTTAGTTTTACTTGCATTCATGCGGAGACCCTTACTTTCACACCCCTCTTTCATATTAGTGACTAACATTAAACTAGAACATCATAAAGTACACCAATTACATTACACTACATTCACCATAAAATCACTACATACACTACACTAGGGACATATCCTGCTATAATCTCAGACTTTACAGTAAGTTTTAACTCTAACTCTAACCTTAACTTTAAGAAATGGTGTACATGTACTTACTATTTTTAATAAACCATAAATTTGTATCTTAATCATTGTAAACATAGGTAAAGGTACCCACAAGACACTAGTTGTGGCTAGGCAAGCTAGGTTAGGCAAGCTAGGTTAGGCAAAGTTCACAGGTTCAATCCCTGTCTCGAATCAAAATGTCTTTTTTTACTTCATTTAAAAAAAAAATTAGATATTTAGCAAATAATTGCTTTAAAAATTTATCAATATACTGAGTGGAGTCCATTGCATCAATGTTTAAAAATAGTTGTAACACTGTTCATTGGTATCGAGTTGTTCATTAACTCGATAGATAGCTCTGGTCATACTCTTAAAATGACGATATAATAAACATGGTGGAGAATTTCAACTTGATTCGATACGGTTCGGGTAGTTCAGGAGGCTAGAACATTGCCCTGGTTAGGCAAAGGTCACAGGTTCAATCCCTGTCTCGAATCAAATTGTCTTTTTCCAATTTATTAAAAAATAAATAAAATATGTTTCATATTTAGAACAAAAGACATTTCACTAGTAAATTTACTTTTCGAGCTTCACGCTTTTGAGTCGTGTATTGAACGACGGAGGACGAACGATTTTGGGGATAAAGGCGTGACTGATACTAATTTGTTATTTTTATTATCTATCATGTCTTATCCTGAAGGGGTAGTAGAGGCATATTATATGCCCACTTTTCAACATGTGTATTCCTGTCCCACGTAATAGGTGGTGAGCCCATTGCCGTATTGAAATGGACAAGCGCGGGTTATGGCTACCTGCTGTTGAAATTTATTATACTAATTTGTTTGTACTGAAAATATAGCTTCGTGATTGTAGAAGCAATAGGTTTGTACCTATATTGAGTATTAAGAAATAATAAAAATATTGTTATGTTAAAACAGGGTTGTATCATGTCCACCTGGTTGTTCATAGTATATCTAAATAGTTGCCTGCAGAAGTTGAAAGATTTTGGTGTAAATTAAAGTAAATTGTCTGTTGTATGCTGATAATCTGGTGCTGATATCCCTATCAGATGCCGACCATCAAGCATGACTCACAAATATGAAAGAGGAGTAAGAAAGTGAAAATCTTTGTTTTAATACTGTAATTTTGTGGGGTTTGCGTAAATTAGACAACCAATTTGGTTCATGTACTTTTATTAAGTGTATGTAAAATGTAGCAGTCCACAATAGTACTTAATTGCTGATTAAAATATTATAAAGGTACTTAGACACTAAATCTTAATTAATAAAAAATATTGTTGTATTTTTTTATAGGTACTTATATAATTTTATTCTATTCTTATGTACTAAAATATGTTTTCCATTATAATTGATTAGAACAAAAGGCAAGCAAGGTCTTCTATAAAATTATATGGTCCTGTATACCATGTTGTTTCATTTATTTCCACTTTCGTTTATAATGTGTTATAAATAATTGGATTAATAGATTTATTTTATAATTTTTTCAATTTTTTTTTACTTACAATTAAATTGTTCTGTGCATCTTTTGAGCTTTTTATAGCCTATATTTAAATTCTCAAGCTAAATGATAAAAAATGTATAGTACTCGTAATTCGAGTTCACATTTTAAACTTTCAGCTAACCGACATACGTATCTAAACACTAGCTCAAACGGAGTGTATTAACTTCCTGAATGAACAGTAGTATTATATTAAAAAGAAGTACTGTAACCAAGAACTCCGATTAGACGGATTGTCATCCGTTTGAATACGTAAATAAGCTCCCAACGACTTGTGTGAATTTTCTAATGAACTTATTCTCTGACGCCGATATGCAGTTGCCGCTATTTTTAACAGTTTACAAATTTCTTACACGATTTGAGAAACAAATTCTGTCACCCTGTCACTCCCTATTTACAGTGAAGTTGTAGGCAGCGAAACCGGGATCTGAGGAATGTCAGAAAATACATAAAGGCAAATTGAACGCTGATGCGGTCACTTCGAAAATTCGACCAATCGTATACGTTGCGATGTGATGCGCAATATAACTAGCTTGAATCAAAGTGTCAAAATTAAACTGGATAAGGGGTTGCTTCTTTGCTTTGGACACGTCCACCGAATGAGTGAGGAACCATTAACCGAGAATATTTACTGTGTCGTTGTAGAAAGAGTCGTATTAGACCTTGGTCTATCACGACTCTTTTTTACTCTTGGGACATATCTTACATAATTACATACATACATACCTTGTAAGCAAATTTCCTCAAAGAGACCTGGCAGGATGTCATTGGTGCATTAGAAGATGGGAAGAACTCTTTTGTGATGCCACACTTTCGGATATTCCTTTCACTGCTAGTTATGCTAGCTGCTTTTGTGTCCGCTGAGGCACTCAAACGGCGCAAATACACAAATCTTGCTAGCAATTATGTATTTGAGCCGTTTGCGGTCAAAAGTCTTAGTCCGTGGCGTCCTAGTAGAAAGCTTTTTATTTTCAGAGTTATATCTAAGCTTTGGTCGGTGGTTCTTATGATCAGAGGGGTCGCTTGTACTTGGGTCAGAGGCTCAGCATTGCTATTCAACGTGGCAATGCTGCCAGCATTATGGGTACGGTTGTGACTGACAGAGATGAGGGGAAAGAATTTTATGATGCCTAAATTTTTTTTATATTTTTTTTTTATGGAAATATTTCTTACCTTCCTTTTTTATTTGTGGACTTAGTAGCTGTAAGTTGTAAATATACTAATTATTAAAATTAATGTATTTTAGACTATAGATAGATATACTTAACTTGTAACGGCAATGGGCTTACCACCTGTTACATAGGACAAAAATGCTAACGAGGATAAAGGTGTGACAATATGGTAGGTAAGTATGTATGTATGTATTAATTTTTTTGGTAATTAATGTTGATTTAAATATAAAGCTGAAGAGTTTTTTTAGTTGAATGCGCTAATCTCAGTAAATACTGTTTCGAGTTGATATTGTTGTGTTTGATACCATACACCCTATTATATTCCTAACCGAGTCGCTGGATAGGCCTGAGAGCTATTAGCGGCGACCCGGCTAAGAGAATGCGCCAATATGAATCTCTTCTCAGGTGCCACATATTCTGCCCTTTGTCTTGTCCCAAAATATTTTCATTATTGTGATTTGTCAACATATCGGGAATATTTACATACAATAAAATAAATACACGCTACAGTTTGTATTTATTTAATTCTCAATTCGTACATTATATTTTAGTTAAACTAGGCTCAGATATTATAATAATAAATCTACGTGCAGAAAAGAAAGAAATTCTGAGAAACTCTCAAAACGGATATAGCTACTTTCACACTGTTTAACTAAATCTAACACTATCAAAAGTTAAACGTGCTAACTGAAAAATCTTAAGGATTATGAGGTTTGCAAAAAATAAGTCGAAGTTATACGCTAACCACTAGAACAAAGGATCATAATTTAAACAACTGACAATCAATCAAGATTAGAAAATTGAATTTACTATATTCGAACTATTTAACTAAACTGAACACCTTCAAAAGGTAAACGTGCAAACTGAAAAATCTTAGGGTTACGAGGTTGTAAACAATAAGTCGATACTAAAGCCGCCAGAAATCTTTAACGCTTCTTTGAAAGTTGTTGAACTAATTAAAAGTTTAACACCTCTTGTAGCTAATGTTCGCAGGCTTATATCCTGCTTTGGGCGAAGAAATTTGAATTATTTATTGAGTATTTTTATTAACTAATTATCTTCACACTGTATGCCTGACGGGGTAGTAAGAGAGGACAGATCGCTTCGTGATCAATGCTCACTTCCTTCGCTTCCTACAGATTAATCAATCGCTTCAATGTATGAAGCGATTGATGAATCACGCACGTCTGGGTATCCGAGTACTTTTGCCTTTTCCGTTTATGAGCAAATTGCTCACGTGGTCTTCATATGTAAGTCTTGGCCTACCCTGACTCCTTCTGCCTTTTCACAATATATATTCATTGTCAATCGTTCCTCACTCATTCGTTGAATGTGTCGAAAGCCAACAAAGCACGCCCTTTTCCAGCTTAACGCTGACCCTTTCATTCAAACTATATAACAATTCGGTCGGCCAAGGTTACGCACACAATTTTCGAAGTGATCGCATTCAACTTACTTTCATGCATCTTTTGAATGACCCAGGGTCGCGCCCGAAAAGCAACGTTGGCATTTAATTTTACACTCCTCTTTCATATTAGTGACTAATGCTTGAAGGCCGAGCACCACATCATCAGCGTACAGTAGACAATTTACTGCTAAGCCACCCAAATTCACATACATATCACAATCTTTCAACTTCTGCAGGCAACTGTCCGGATACACTATGAACAGCCAGGCGGACAAGACACAACCCTGTTTAACGCCTGTAGAGACGTCGAAACGAGGTGACACATCCCCCCAACTCGCACGCAAGCCTTACAGTCCCTATAAAGCGACTGTATTGCCTGCAGTAGCGAACCGTCTACACCATATCCGGGCAGCAAGTCCCACAAAGTTTCCCTCACAACGTTATCAAATGCTTTCTCCAGATCCACTAAAGCGCAGAAAACCTTCTGGCTAACGGCCAGAAAATTCTCCACGATCATGCGGAGAGACAACACTTGATCCATGCAATTTCTGCCTGCCTCCCACAAATCCCTTAAGACTTCTTGCATTCTTGCCGTTATAACCTTTGCTTACACTTTACTATCTAAGCTGACCAAGCTGATCGCCCTGTAGCTGGATAGAAGCAAATAAGCACTGCATACCCTAGCCCAATCCTAATACTACAAGTTGTATAAATAATTAATTCCCTATAGAATAAAATGTGTTTTAGTGACATCTATTAGTATTTGAGGGAACTACTAACCTAACACCTAGCAGTATGTATGGAGGTCAGTGCCTTATCAGCGTTTCATATTGCGCGTGACTACAGCGCTGCGCTCGGATAAATGCAAAGCTGAAGTTTGCTTTTTGTAATCATATTTTTATAGGGCAAATCATTTGTTTGTGTGTGTCAATTGTACGATTGTGTGAAAAATTATGAGTCGCGGAGGAAGCACGTCCCCTTAGTATAAAGCGACATATTTAAGTAGTTGTCAAAATAAGAATAGTTGTTTCGAATATAGATCTATTTTTTTAGGTACTTAGAATAATATGAATACGCCATTTGTAAATAAAATATTGTTCCAAACAAAGAGCTGTCGAGTGACTTTAAGCGCCGTGTTTTATATCTAATTAATAATTAATTACTTAGTTTACTAGAATAAATTAAAAACTCGTGTTTTCTCGACGTTGTCGTTTGATGAAAAATACAATATTATTGTCAGAGGACGTTCTGTTCGAGATTTAATCTAATTCAAAAAATAAGGTAATATCATACACAAATAAATTATTTTGTTTTCCTTGTATATTATTTTCAAAACAAGATAAAAATAATGTGTGGTCTTTTATCGGGTATTCAGATTTAAATATTTTTTACAAAGCGGCTGCTAAACACGATTTGTCGGAAAAACATATAGATCCTTGTTTAATGTTCCAAATTTTTGGAAAAGGTAGAATAGAGTCTAGTTTGAATAGCCAGTTCAAATAAGACGTTGATAGGCACAACGCAAAAGCTAATAGGAATAGAATTTTTTTTAAATGATTGATAGACGTAGTTTGCTTTCTCGGTATATAAGAATTAGCTTTTCGTGGTCATGATGAACACGCTTCATCATATAATAAAGGTAATTTTTTGGAGCTTGTAGATCTGTTAGCTAAATATGACGGTAATTTAGAAACTCATTTACAATCGACATCTGGTAGTTCGTGTACGGGGTTGTCGAATAGAACTCAAAATGATCTGATTTCTAGCGTCGCGTCTGTAATGTATAATGAGATAAAAAAAGAAATAATACAATCTGATTTCGTCGCTGTTATTGTTGACGAAACTCCGGATGTCAGCGGTCGCAAACAGTTAGTTCTTGTTTTAAGATATTTTTGTGACTCAGAAATAATAGATCGATTTATAAAATATACCAATGTTAGTTCTGATCGGAGAGCTGTCACTTTAAGCTCGATTATTATCAAAGTTTTAGAAGAATTTAATTGCCTAAATAAAGTAGTTGCTCAAACCTACGATGGGGCGTCAGTTTTATCTTCTGAGGTTAATGGAATTCAAAGCATAATAAGACAAAAATGCCCACTCGCGACGTATTTTTGGTGTTCAGCACATGTACTTAATCTTATTCTTTCCAAGTCTTTTGAAAGGGGTTTCGGAAACCAAACGTTTTTTCAGTATTGTTCGCGCATTAGCAAATATTTTTATAGTAGTACATAAAGGACCGCTCAATATAACGAACATGTTCAAATACGTAAATTACTTCGTGTTGCCGAAACACGGTGGAGTTACCACTCACGAACGATTAATGTTATTGCTACATAACTTGATAATTTGATAGGTATGTTTGACCATATGCTGGAAAATGACGAAAAGCGGGACGGAGAAACATTAACACTGGTTTCTGGATTATTAAATAATTTCAAAGAATTCGAATTTATTTATTTTCAAAACACATTTACAGAATTATTTTTCGAGACAGACATGTTGTATAAAATATTACAGAAAATAACTAGTGAAATTGTTTATTGTGCTAAAAAAATTAATGATTTCGATAATTTCATGGAAAAATACCGAACAAATTTTGATATCAAGTATAAAAACGCGGTGTTGACAATGTTCAACAATACTAGAGGCGCGTGTTTTACGAGATTATTGACAATGTCTTGAACGAGTGTCGTAATCGTTATAAATCCTTAAAAGACCTTAAGTTTTTTAACCTATTTTCGTATGAATATTATGCTTTCTATTGTAATAATTTTCCAGAACAATGTTTTATCTAACTCGTTAGTTCGCATGAACATTCCTTTAACGCGGATCGCCTAAAAAATGAGCTCCGACGCATTTATAAATCAGACGAATTAAAAACGTTACGAATATTTGATTTTATACAAAATTTACATACAAACAATTTAACAGCCGTTTTTCCTGAAGTTTATAAATTAGCTAAATTAATAGTTACGATTCCAGTCAGTAGCGCATCGGCTGAACGATAATTTTTTTACTTAAAACGAATCCATACTTATCTACGAAACACACAGGGCCAAAGCAGACTCACAGATTTGTCTATGATTTCAATTGAAAAAGAACTGTTAATGATTTTAAAACGATCTTGTAATTTTTACGACGACGTATTACAGAATGATTTAAAAAAAGATAGGCGCGTTCATTTTATTTATAAACCTTAAAACTAAACGTACCTATAGTTATATATGTAAATAATTATGTTCATTTATTTTTGCTCATTTCCGAAAAAGCACTTAACATCTCACGGCCTTGTACTACCTACAAGGCCACTTTGGATATTATTTAGGTGACTTGTACTTAACATCAGTCATTTATTTGGATATTCATGGTGGCCACACACCACAAACAGACAACAATAAATGGTGCCATGTTGAAAAGTCTCTTGATTGAAATTGGTGAGTTAGTTATTTTAAAAATATTACAGCTAGCAGCTCACGTCGTTCCTGTTAACGTGGCAGCATCAGGATAATAAGTAGTATATATTAATCCAGGCCTCTAGCTATCTACATACCAAGTTTCAATGCAATCCTTTGAGCTCCATACACAACAAACATCCATCCATCCAAACGTTTACAATTATGTTTATCAATCACGCCTTTATCCCCGAAGGCAGGCAGAGGCATATTATACGCCTAATTTACACCGTGTGTTATCCTGTGTCACGTAATGGGTGGTGAGCACATTGCCGTGATGAAATAGAGAGACTCAGGTTATGGCTACCTGCTGTTGAAATTATAAAGTCGCCCACAAGGCATTCATACTTGGCTTAACGACTGCCATGTTACTAACCCCGGTTGCCAGTAGGCAGTAACATGGCAGTCGTTAAGCCAACCAACGGTTTAAGATGCCTTCCAAAGCACGGAAACACTCACAAATATAAATGCCACAAAAAGCTCACCCATCCGTGACCAGCCATAGCGAAAGTTTCTTAACGCAGTGATCGTTTACAGATCACTGAGTCAGTGCGGCCACAAGCACTTCATTTCTCGCAGGGATTTCGGGTAGTTAGGGCATGCATACCCTATCCGAAATCCTTATGCACGCCACCGAGTTTGAGTGGTTATGTATGATGGTTCGACTTGTGTGCGTGTGTTTATATTAAGACTAGGCGTGCACAGGAAGTCAATGACTCAAAGTTATTGGTCACCTTTTCTGATTTGTAGAACGCAGTGGTTTTAGTCGGGTATTTATTTGTCAAGTTTTCACCAGAAACCTTTGAAAACACCTGAAACCTTTTTTCACCAGATAGATCTATATTTATTTGTTATGATAGTCTCAAAAGGGAACTTAAAGACTACTTTCAAACTCCAGACTCCGAGAACTAGCTACGCGGTAGGATTTGACGTCATACACAGGACGAACAGAAACATTTGTGAATAACATTTCAACCATATCGGTTATGTTCTCAAGGTTTTGGCTTCCTATGTCCTATGAAGAACAATTCAACTGTCTTATGCACAACATAAGATCCGATTAAATGAAAGGATTAGCTTTAGATTAGGTAGATAAAGGGCGTGCTCCGTTGGTTTGGACACGTTCAACGAATGAGTGAGGAACGATTGACGAAGAATATATATTATTCAAAAGTAGAGGGTAGAAGGAGTCAGGGTAGGCCGAGACTTACATATGAAGACCACGTGAGCAGATTGCTCAAAAACGGAAAGGTCAAAAGCACTCGGATACCCAGACGTGCGTGTATGAAGCGATTGATGAATCTCGAAGAAGCGAAAGAAGTATGTATGGATCGCGAAGCCTGGCGATCTGTCCTCTCTGACTACCCCGTCAGGGATACAGCGTGAAGATAGTTAGTTAGTTAGTTAGATAGTATGGACCAATTGAAACTTTTATGCAAATGTTTTGAACTAGCTCATGCTTTTGGTGGACTCTGGTTAGATAGTTATAAAATTTCTTCGATTTGCATCAATTTAAAAGTAAAAATGTAGTGAAACCTATCAAGCAGGTCTCAGCAGTAGTAATATAATAATTCCTCCCCATGTAATGGCAAATATTTTCGGTGTGAAGATACCACCCACAACATGGCCTACATGTTGTGGGTGGTATCTTCACACCGAAAATCAGGAAAATTATTTGTTTTAAGTATGGCATGATGGGTGTCAAAACTCCTGAATGCACTAAGTATAATTTGTCCCTTTATTAATACTCTACTAGTATTAATAAAGGGACAAATTGAAACAATTTAAAACTAGTAGGGAAGGGCGAATGAAGTGGTAGAGATTGATTTGTCCATCCACTCCCACGGTAAGGTCCTGTGTTTAGTAAGAAACAAAATAAAATTCGCCCTTACTTACCTACTAGTACATATACATAATAGGGTAAAAATATGGTGTGAAAATGTGGTGTCTTTTTAGGTCTTTGGTTCATTTAAAACACTTTGATTCGGATAGTACCTATTATGGCGGTTGTTAATACATATAGATTAAAATGTTTAGGCTATATCTCTCTACCAGTTTTATATAACTCAATAATTAAAATAATAAAATTTTATGTAGTTCAGAAATGTCTACTTCCATAACATTTGTTAACATCAGCCTCTACTTTTGTTAACATCAGGCTTTATGGTTCAAGGCAGTGCTCATTTTTATGACTTATTTTGTTACGTATGTGTAAGTCGGGCTTTTTATTTTATTTATTTATTTATTTATTTATCTATCACGCCTTATCTCCGAAGGGGTGGCAGAGACGTATATATTTTATGCCCACTTTTCATCATGTGTATTCCTGTCCCACGTAATAGCAAATTGCCGTGTTGAAATAGACAGACGCAGGTTGTTGCTACCTGCTGTTGAAATTGTAAGCTGCCTATAAGGCCTTCTACTTGGCTTAACGACTGCCATTTTATTGGCAACCGGGACCAACGGCTTAACGTGCCTTCCGAAGCACGGAACAAGGGTGGATCTAACGGCCGAATAAATTTAGTAAAATGTGTCTATTTTAGATGTTAAATTTGGAAAAAAATTTGAACCCGTTGCCTTTTTAGTGAGGTGGTAACAAAAAGGCTAAAAGGTCTTATATGCTAGACACTAATTAGCACGACCAATTAAAGTTCTGTTAGTCTCGGACTGACTGACTTTATATTCTCTTAAATAGATACGGTAAAGGATTTATTTTATTGTAATATTGTAATACCATTTGACTCTCATGTGCTTAAAAATACTTTTATTTTCGTCGAATATAAGGCCTTAATACAGCCTATATCAGACTTTTTGGCTCTTAGTTGATTACAGTGTTATACGGTTTATATTTAAATAGGTTCCAGATCTTTCGGTATTTCTAGATCTTTCCAAACTTTACCTGTATTCGGAGACTGGGATCCTGCTAGGAACAGTTTGGATTTCGCTGTTTATTTTTAACATTGTAGGGAGCGGCTGCCGTCTGACCTCCCAATCCCGAATGCACCTGCATCCTCGTTGCCCCGTCCGATGATCAGCAGGTGCACCGCTAGCAGGTAAGATCACTTTTGGCCCCGTAGGTACAGTTAAGTTAGGTCCTATTAACATATTTAGGATCCCTGACGGGGTAGTCAGAATGGACAAATCTTCATTCTTCCCGATACTTGCATACTTCTTTCGCTTCTTGCAAATTAATGAAATAGACAATAATGTCCTATGATTTACGTCAACTGATCGAAAAGTAAAGCCAAGCCATTATTAAGTATTTATCTATTCTATACATATAATAAAATCGTAACAAAGAAAAAACTGTACATTGAATATTTTATTACAAAAAAATGCTTGCTATGTCATCACAATCACCAAAGAAATGTATTTGTAAAAAAAAATGTAGTTTTTTGAATTTTTGTCTGTCTATTTATCCGTTTGTCACCGGGAGCTATGTCCGGGACAAACTCAGAAACTACTGATTGGATTTAATTCAAATTTTGCACGAACATTAACGATAGGTCGGGCCTACACATAAGCTATTTATTATCACACTTCATAACGTAGGAGCTGGGCAGAGAACAATTAGCTATAAATGCATGTCCTGTATAAACTCAAAAATTACTAAATGAATTTTATTCAAATTTTGTACAAATATTAACAATAGGCCGGGTCTACACATAGGCTACATAGTATCACGCTACAAATATATGCATGTGTGGTATAAACTCAGTAACTACTAAATGGAATAAATTGAAATTTTGCATTATTATTAACAATAGGTCGGGTCTACATATAGGCTATATACTATCACGCTGCATAACCTAGGTGCTCGGCGGAGAACGATTATATATTATTATTAAACGCAAGAACTGCTAAATAGATTCAATTAAAAATTTGCAAGAATATTATGTAGAGTTTAGTTCTACAAACAGGCTATATCACGCTACAAAACCTAAGAGCTTGGCAGAGAACAATTAAATTCTGCATGTAAATCCAGGTAAAACGCAAAAACTACTGAAAACATTAAAAATAAAATCTTTCATTAAAATCTTTCAAAAATAATAACAAGACGTTGGGTCTACATATATATAGCCTATATATTATCATGCTTTCACGTCGGAATCCGCATTGAGCCTCCCATAAATACCTTTCAGACTTTTCTTGCATTCTTACCGTTATAACCTTTGCATACACCTTACTAGCTAAGCTGACCAAGCTGCTCGCCCTGTAGCTGGAGCAGTTTAGGTGCGAGCCTTTCCCTTCTTTTTTTTTATTCTTTTCAGTAATAACCTAGGGGCTCTGCAGAGAAAAATAAGGTACATGTATACGTCCGAAATAAACGCAAAAACTACCGAATTGATTTATTTTCAATTATACAAAATTAACAGTATGTCGGGTTTACGTATAGGTTAAAAATTATCACGCTACATAACCTAGGGGCTCGACAGAGAAATATTAACATTCACGCCTTATCCCCGAAGGGGTAGCAGAGGCATATTATACGTCCACTTTTAACCGGTTCTATTCCTGTCCCACGTAATATGTGGTGAGGCCATTGCCGTGTAAAAATAGTCAGAAGCAGGTTGTGGCTACCTGCTGTTGAAATTTTCAAGCTTTTAAGCTTAACGACTGCCATGTTACGCACACTATTAACAAGAGCCACATAATATTATCAGACTATTAAATACATACATACATACATATTGTCACGCCTTTATCCCCGAAGGGGTAGGCAGAGGCATATGAAACGCCCACATTTCGCCGTATGCATTTTTGTCTCACGTAACAGGTGGTGATCCCATTGCCGTGTTGAAATAGACAGGCGCAGGCTGTAGCGACCTGCTATTGAATTTTTTTAAGCCGCCCATTAGGCCTTCAACTTGGCTTAATGACTGCCATTTTATTACCAACCGGGACCAACGGCTTAACGTGCTTTCCGAAGCACGGAACTAGGGTACGTCTAAAAGGCCGAATAAATCTTATAAAATAAAATAAAATGTGTCTATTTTAGATGTTAAATTTTGAAGAAATTTTGAACCCGTTGCCTTTTTTAGTAAGGTGGTAACAAAAAGGCTAAAAGGTCTTATGTGCTAGACACTAATTAGCACGACCAATTAAAGTCCTGGTAGAATCGGACTGTCACGCTATTACACATTGGCTATACCCGTAGTCTATGTGTAACAGCATGTATATCGCCCTAGTTAGCAGAAATGATGTTCTCTATTAAAATTGTCAGAGGTCAAACGTGTAATCACCTCACAGCAAAGACATTTTTTCACAGCCTCACTGAAACTATGAATCCTAAATAAAGTAAAGTGTGTTCTCCAGGACTCAGTTTCGTCCGTGCGTCGAACACGGCTTTGAACTACTCAGTGAAGTTCTTACTAGACTTGCTCAACGCTATGCATTGGCGAGATATTCGAATTATGATGTCCTGAGGTAAGGGGAAGTCTTGAGCTACTGGTACAATAACTTCCTTGACTGCGTTTTACAGAATCTAACCTATCGAAAAGAATAAGAGCACCGAAACTCCTATATTAATATTGTCGCGTAGCAATGATAATGTAGCAAAAATATGGAACTGTGCTCAATGATTGACCTTAAATTGCAGATATGGGTAGGATATATACGATGTCTTAATAAGAAAAGCAGTGGATACCGTTTACAGAACTTTACGGTACATCTGCAGTAACGAACACTTAGTTGGTGGTGTCATAGTTCTGTTCAATGGTGATTTGCGGCGAACACTTTCCTTAATGTCACGAGGATCAGCTCTGACGAGGGAATGCTTCTTTGTAACGATCTTCATTTTAATTACAAGTTCATACGCTGTGTTCGACCATCAATTTGATAGCCCAGTTGGGATACAATTTATATGCTCATGAATTCTCAGAAGTTCTTCTAAGTTTTAGCGAAAGCACTCTACCAGAGGTTTTCCTCTGTTGGAGTGCCTGTTTACCTCTATATGTAGACAGGTGTAGCTGCCAGAGTATTTTGATATAATGGTATTTAGTTTAGTGAAACTCATACCTCACCTAACAGAAGACAGAATTTGTCAAATATTAACGTTCAAAAATCATGAAGCTGCGTCTATCATTTTCGGAAATTGATAGACTTAAAATGGTTTACAGACATTTTAGACGCTGAAAATGTCGACACACAATTTAATCCATACCTTCTTTTATCTCTTTCACATAAAGTGAAATTCTAGCGCACACCATCAATTGAAGGTTTTTAATTTTAATTTAATTTAAAAAAAAAAAAAAATTAAATTTTAATTCTGACTACGCTTCTTCAAAATCTGTCTCCTTCGAAATTGTTGTGAAGGGATCAAAATTATGTTCAACTTAAGTATTGCAGAGAAATACTTTTGTGGCAGATATTCCGATAAGTTGTGGCGTTGACGAAAAAGACGCTTAGCAAACCACAGGGGCAGAGTGTCGAGCTCAGGTTAAGTTGAATCTAATCTAACCTGGAGAAAGCTATGTTCAGTTATCCACACAACTATACGTTGCTTTCTCCTGCGTCACCAGTCGTGCTTATTGGGTGGTATATTTTGACTACGTAACTTAGTTTCTAGAGAAGTTTTATAAACATTTACTTTTGTTAGTGTATGTTCTTTTATTTTATTGTGGTATACAGGAAGGTGTAGTTTAAGTCATTGGTATTGCTCATTTGTGATTTCTCACTAATATACTTATACATCTGCTGTAAGTATAGGATATTTAATTATGGTTTTAAATATATATTGAATATTTTTGAAACAACGTAGTACGACATATCTCAAAACAACAGCTTATGAAATTTTCTATATGTTTGTTATTTTGTTATTTTGTACGAACAAATAGTTCGAGCATCAATGGCCCGATTTTGACTATTTGTATTACGACACGTTAGATATGGTTCATAACGCTACTTGCTCAGGGACTAGGTATAGAGTAATACATATATTGCGTCACACCATAATTTTCAGGCAAACGAAGTCGCAGGCAACAGCTATTAACTCATAAATTACAATTTGATAAATGACATAGGATGTAGTTAGCATACTAAGTGCTTTTAAAAATGTTTCTAACATTCTAAATTGTTTTAATAATAAATGCTTGGGTTTACTTAAAAGATTTCATATTATAAGTTAGACAAGCATATGGACCCACCTGATCGAAAGTGATCACCGTAGCCTATGAACGTTTGCAACACCAAAACATCATAATACATGTTGAAAGTTTCATCATGCAAGTGGCGTTTAGGTTTCGCTAACACCGGGATCAATCAGCGGTACTTTCCGTTGGAGCGGTAGTGATGGTCGAGGTTTTGGGGCGTCACCCTCGAGTTTGGCCTCTTTCTCGCTTAGAGAATAACCATTACCGTGCAATGTAGTAGTATAGGAACCTTACGGGCCCCGGTACCGGAGAAATTCTTCGAAAGCTAGACAGACATTATCAGTTTGGTAGTTTTATTTTTGACCTTTTTTTAACTGTAGGTATTTTGATCTGTAAATGTTAAGTTTTTTACTATAAACTTAAGTTATAAACAAACACTGAAAAAACGATCACTGCGTTAAGCATCTTTCGCTGTGTTTGGAAGTTGATGTTTTGGAAGGCACCTCAAGTTGAACGCTTGTACATGCGGCTTGAAAATGTTAATAGCATGTCACAACAACCTGTAGGTTAGTCATGAAATAAGTGGGCGTTTACAACATTACTTTAATTGTTTCAGAATTTACAAGACCAGTTGTGGAACACCTGCAATGGAAGTTAAACTATTGTAAAATATGCTACGGTTGGACTACTTAGCCTCGCGGAATGATTTTAATATGAAAGAGAGATACAAGTTGCAAAAAGTTAACACGAAGGCACTGATAGAGGAGATTCGTTAAAGGTGCAGTATGAAATAAATGAAAGAATGTCGTTTAATTTCCGGGATAATGCCAGGCTCTTCTGGAAAGAGGTAGGCAAGACACGGAGTTGTTCGACAATCTGCAGTATGATTAAAGTGCTTAGTGCTAGCAACGACGTCCTAACAGACTAAACTGACGTCTTGAAGATATGGAGTGAATATTATGAAAAAAAGTATGCAAGTAAAGACAGAGATGCCACATCGGGAAGTGGAGCTCACTTTGATGTGCCGGATCCCGGTATCATTGAAGTCATTAGCATGAAAGATATTAAACAAACGATAAAAAGTATGAAATATCGTAAGGTGATACGACATGGTGTGGTAAGGTAAGAAAGAGTTAGTGATGAGATGATCAAGTACGGTGGTTCGCGCGTCTAGAACACACTATGTCTGTTATGCTGGCGGATTGGTGAGTGCCGATATGACTGGCAAATAGCAGTAATTGTACCTATCTACAAAGGGATAAGTTCTCGCCTAAACTGCTCCAGCTACAAGGCGATCAGCTTGGTCAGCTTAGCTAAGGTGTATGCAAAGGTTATAACGGCAAGAATACAAGAAAAGTCTGAAAGGTATTTTTGGGAGGTACAAGGCGTATTTTCTCTTTCTGACTGTTAGCCAGATTTTTTGCGATTTTGTGGATCTGAAGAAAGCATTTGATAACATTGTGAGAGAAAATCTGTGGGACTTACTGCCCGGATATGGTGTACGGCTCACTACTGCGGGCAATACAGTCGCTTTATAGGGACGTAAAGCTTACCTACGAGTTAGGGGATGTGTCACCTCTTTTCGACCTCTGTTCAGGCGTCAAACATGGTTATGTCCGCCTGGCTTGATCTGTACTGTTGCCTGCAGATATTGAAAGACTGTGATATGTGAATTTGGGAGACTTAGCAGTAAATTACATATTGTTCGCTAATGATGAGGCATTAGTCCCTAATATATGTAAGTGTGTGAAAGTAGGGTGCAAGTAAAAATAAGGTTCTAGTATTTGAAAGAGAAGACGAAATAACAAGTGCGAGTTTTGGGTAAACCAGGAACGTGTAGAGCAAGTAAATGAAATGTGGATTTAGGGAGTATGTTTAGCGCTGACTAAAGGAAGCGAAAGAAGTATGCATGGATCGCGAACAGCTGATAAATATAGTAGTAAATTTATGAATACTTAAAAACTCAACATAAATACACACGGAACAATAGACACGGAAAAAGGCCAATGATAAATACGGTTTAAAATAATGGGCATAGCCAGGTAGTCAACTACTAGAAATAGTTGAAAATTAATACACATGACATTGTTGCAAAAAATACTTAATATGTTGTAGGCATTTAACTGTGCAGATTCATAATATCTACGGAATTCATTTAGTAACATTCTGAGCTTCATTGACATAAATATGCCGAACGTGTTAAATTTACGTTTTAGAGAAAAATTCAAGATAATAAATAAATGCCAACGAATTATCCAAGCACATCCTGACTTAACACATAATCGAAAATGGATGTTACAATTAATTTTCATATTCACAATTTTACTGATAAATTTATTTACAGTATTTTTTACTATTATCAATCATGATTTAAAACTGGGCAAATTCGCTGATCTTAGTAAAGATTGCTCAGCAGGTGTTTTATTTATAAGTATTACTTCTAAAATCCTTTCTATGATAGTATATCGAGATTCCATTATAAAAATGTTAATTTTTGTAGACAATGACTATGCAAATGTTTCTTACTCAGATGAAGAAAAAGAAATAGTTTTAAAATATGTTGAAAAGGGTGCTGATGTTTGTAAATATTGGTATATTGTTGGTTTTGGGACTCTACTTATATTTCCAATGCATGCTATCATATTGATGGCTTATTATGGTTTTATAGGGGACTTCAGACTTGTGTCAATGTTCGAACTATGTTATCCTGAACCAATAGAGAGTAACAAGAATGTTCCCATTATATTCTGCATCTTGTTTTTAATAGCATTGTCATATGCTGCTCTTACTGCTTTAACCCATATTGGCTTTGATACATTATGTCCAATATTTATGTTGCATGTTTGTGGACAATTAATTTTGCTTAAACGGCGTATGGTTCTCTTATTCACTGAGATTGAAGATCCCAAAGAAATTCAAGAACAATTGAAAATCATAATCATAAAACTTCAAAGTCTATATAAGTAAATATTATTTCACACGATCGTAATATTTGTTTCTCCCGTTAGCCACAAATACCAATAAACTATTATGATTACAGATTTGTCGCAAGGATAAAAAGCTTCTCGATACTATACGAATTGACAATGAGGACTAGTACCGTTCTATTGCCACTGACAGCATTCCAAATTATAGAGGTTGTATTCTTATACATTTTATAAGTACCTTAGCAGAACCATTGATCATTAATGGCTATGCATCAGGCGCAACCACATTCATATCTGTTTTTGTTTCAGGAGCTACGAAATCACAAGATAAACATTGATTTTCTTGCTCTATTTACTGCTGGTGCCATACATTTTTTTTTACCTTGTTACTACAGTGACCTTCTTATGACGGAGGTGAGATTTTTACTTAAGTAAGATTTCTGTCTTAGTGTTAAGTTCAGGTTTTCTGTTGAGTTTTCACTTCGAAGTAAGATTTCTGTCTTAGTGTTAAGTTCAGGTTTAATGTTGAGTTTTCACTTCGAAGTACCTACTTACTGGGATTAATTTATGAAATCAATATTCGTCAGACACAACTGACAAAGTTGAAGAACAGCAACGGCAGAAACGTTTCATTCGGGCCTTAAATTTTAAGGTTGGGCCTTAAAGTTGAAATATTCTTAGTGTGACCCTTATACTGATTGCTTCTCTATGATCAGTGTACCAAGACGCTACAATTTATTATACAGAACGCCATGAAAAATTGGTCGAAGAAATTTTCTGGGTCGTCCAGAGACTTTTCCATCCCGCTTACAGTCAAACCTAGCGTAAGTCCGATACTTTGCACCGGTCGGAACAGCAATGGCAAAACGTTTCATTCAAGTCTTAAATTTTGGATGAGGCTGAAATGTTCTTAGTGTGACCCTTAGACTGATTGCTTCTCTACGATCAGCGTTGGCTTGCAGAGTTTAAATGACTTGTATTGTAAGATTAGCAAATTGATCTCAAAGTTCTCGCCTCCTAAAACTGAGACGAAATGATTTCGTTCGGTTATTGGATATACCAGAAAGTCTAGAACTTCTTGTTGTCTGTTATGTTATCTGCCAAGCGAAGGCTATGGTACATAATAATTACTGGTGACTTTGCAGTCAAATCCTCGCTGTGTCTTTTCTACTTTGTTGATATTAATGTGTCATGATAACTTTACAGAGCGAAAATTTTCGGCAAGCGATATATTCTTCAGGTTGGGAGAAATGTCCAGACAAAGGTGTACGTCAGACTATATTGTTCATGTTGACAAGAGCCAGGACACCAATGGGAGTGAGAACTGTGTTTTATGAGATTAATTTAGATACTTTTGCTCAGGTAATTTAGCATAATTTAATTAATCATATTAAAATAAAATCGTAACAAATTATAAACTGAACATGAAATATTTTTACTTAAAACAATTGCCGTGTGTTCACGAAAGGATACCAAAGCCAAAAAAGTAGTTTTTAAAATATTTGGTCTGTAGGTATGTCTGTTTGTCTGCGGTAGGCTTTGTCTGTGATAAACTTAGAAACTACTGATTGAATTGAATTCAAACTTTGTATAAACATTTACAAAAAGTCGGGTCTACACATAGGTTATATTATCACGCTACACAATTTAGGAGCTCAGCAGAGAACAATTAGGTAATATACATGTCCGGAATAAACTCAGTAATTAATTAATGGGTGTGATTCAAATTTTGCACAATTATTAACAATAGGTTGAGTCTACATATAGGCTATAAAGTATCACGCTAAATAACCTAGGGGCGCGGCTGAGAACTATTAGATACATATGGGTGATGTGAGCTAGCCTCACAGAAGCTATGAATCCTGAATAAGTTTAGGAGTTTCTTCACACAGCTATAAAGGTGTTCTCCAAACGCAGTTTAGCGCCTGGGTCGAATAGGGATTTGTATTATTCAGCAAAGTTTTTAACAGACTTGCTCAACGATATACATCGACGTGGTATTTACATTATAATTGTCCTGACTGTAATGGGAGGCCTTGAGCCGCTGGCATAGAACAATAACTTTCTTGGTTGCATTTAACACAATCTACAACAGTGATAAGAAAAAGAGCATCTGAAATCATCAACTCTTTTATGGGATATCGAGTAGCAATGATAATGCAGCAAAAATAATGAACACGTGTTCAAGGATTGCTCTCATATCGTAAATATGGGATGTCTTATAAAAAAAAAGTGAAAACATTTACAGAAATATACGGTACATCCTAAAGAACGATAACTTGATTGGTGGTGTCACAGTTCTGTTCAATGGCGATTTTCGGTAAACGCTATTCGTTTGATAACCCAACTGGGCGATAATTCACAAGCTCATGAGTTCTCAGTCCGAGACTACCAGGACTTTAATTGGTCGTGTTAATTAGTGTCTAGCACATGCTATTTTTTTTAAATTTATTCGGCCCTTTAGGCCCCAGTTCCGTGCTTCGGAAGGCACGTTAAGCAGTTGGTCCCGGTTGCCAGTGGAATGGCAGTCGTTAAGCCAAGTTGAAGGCCTTTAGAAAAAAATTTCAACAGCTGGTCGCCACAGCCTGCGCCTGTCCATTTCAACACGGCAATGGGCTCACCACGTGTTACGTGGGACAAAATGCATACGGTTAAATGTGGGCGTTTATTATGCCTCTGCCTACCCTTTCGGGGATACAGGCGTGACAATATGTATGAATTCTCAGAAGTTTTTCTACGTCTTTGCAAAGACTTTTTTAGGGTCGGCAGCGCGAGTTCTGCACCTCTGGTGTTACAAACGCCCATAGGCTACGGTGACCACTTTCCATCAGATGGGTCGTATGCATGTCTGCCACCTCAGTGGTACAAAAAAGGCACTCTACCAGTGGCTGTTAGCAACTATTTAAATATATTTACATTAACTATTTGTATTACTACACATAAATGCTACTTTGCCGAGGGGCTCGGCAGAGAGTAATTCAAATTTTGCGTCATATCACAATTTCCACGCGAACGAAGTCGCGGGCTATAGCTAGTATTTTAATAATTCTATACTAATATTACATCTATACTTTCAGTTGGCTCGTCAGTCTTATACCATCTTGAGTTTAATGAACGCAGCTTGGAGCTAAAAGTGTAATCAATAATCATTTTAATGTCACCAGAGCAGAGCTACTACAAACTTTCACCTATTTACAATAATATAATTTCCTTCGTAGCCTTATTAAGAAGAATCAGAATTTTAGGGAGGTTATTATTTCTATGTTATCATACAAAAGTAATTACGTTGTTTTGTATAATAAATATAAATACAATGTTCAAGTCTGTATAGAAGCTCACATTACTTCATATTCTGATGTGTTAAATATAAATTACTGTGTCGTGATTTTGTGATTTGATTAACATGCAATTTAAGGAAAAATTATAAATTACTATTTAAACATCAAATATCTTCACAAATCGTGCATGGAATAAGAGCAATAGAGTATTTAAAAATACATTTTCCGTTACAAACATTGGCCTATCTTTTTATCTGGGTATTCCTTCGAGATTGTGTTCTTTGGATCAGACAAATCATCTGGCCGAAAATCAGCTTCATTTTTAACTCAATTCAACATTTAAGTATGTATACTTAAAGACCTGCCAAAAAACATATATTTGTGTATCCGACTGCTACGTAAGAGATATAATACTTTGTGTGATGAGCACGATGGTTTATTCTGTGTCTGGTTATAATTTATCTATAGTGTGTATGTATTTATTTAGAAATATATAAGTATGTTTATCAGTTCTCTGGTTACCATAGTACAAGCTTTGCTTAGTTTAGAATCAGTCATCTGATTTGTAAGTTCGTTGTGTAAGTTGTCCCAACAATATTTATTTATTTATTTATTTGACATAGCCACACATATTGAACAAATATTTTTTTGAGATATTAGACTTCAATTTAGGGCTCATATGAGAATTTGCGACAGTTGAATCAGAAACAAAATTAAAAATAAAAACTGAGTCTGGAATAAGTCTTACAATTCATATTAAATATTTATAAAACTGCCTTATTGTTATATTTGAAGTGCTCGTCGAGTCGGGGATATTAAAGAAAGATATGCTGATTCCAACTTAACACTATCGCTAAAGGGTGCGGCCATAGCCGTATTTCTTGGCAGTATAATAATATGAAGTCCTGGCCAACAGCCGTCTTATACTTAGTGGTCACGTGATTCAGGGCCGTATTTTAGAACGTTACTCAATACTCAAGAAACGCTTGAGGCTAGTTTTTGCCTTAAAATACTACTCTCAAGTGTTTCTTGAGTATTGAGTAACGTTCTAAAATACGGCCCTTAGTGTCATAATACGCTCTCTAATAATTAACAGGCGTCAAGACATCAAAAAAATTATGCTGTCGGGGGTAACCCATCAGGAACGAAGTTCTATACGTTTAAAAAAAATATAAAAAAAAAATACATTTTATTGTTAAAAAAAATAACAATTCGACAGTATACTCAGTGAATACTCCATGAAAAAAAAACAACAAGAATATCACACTCGGGAAATCGAACTATGGTCTCCTGCGTGACAGGCAGGGATACTGACCTCTATACCACCGTTGACTCAATTTCTTTACGTGAATAAGTGACTATATCTACACTAAATAAAAATATTATTTAAGGTACCTGGGTCGAATATGGCCACCATAAGGTTTGACACAATTTTTTGGCCATGTGTAATACATGACGTAATCAGACTATTTTTGTTTTACCGCCTATCTATGTAGCTATCGTGATATAGCCATAAAGAGAACAAAATTTGCTTGAAGTAGGCTTGATACAATCACACATACACACAGCATACGGTATTTCGCTACGTGACGATATCGTCACACTGGTTTTCTACTGGTGCAACTTAGTTTCAAATTTAAACGTAATTTCGAGATAGTGTCGCTTGCCCTTAAAAGTACATTGATGTCTTTGCGTATGCGCCACACCGCCTGTAGCCGTAAGCTTGCTATTCCACCGCTACCACCACAGAATCGTGTGTCACAGTGAGCAGCGGCCATGTTTTTCGCTAGGTTTCATCTGAGTTTTAGTCGTAATTGACAGTATTTAGGAGGTTTGTATAATGAATTTCATATGATGTCTTTTGTTTGGAAATTACTTGTTTGGAGAATATCATGACATATTTCATTGGTACTTATATGGAACGTATAGTGACAAAGAGTGCAAATGCGATACAGATGGTAGCTATGAACAAAAAATGAAGACGATAACTGTAGTAATTCTTTAAGTTTGGAAATATTTAGTAGGCCGAGAGTTACAACTCAACAGTGCCGCGTGTCAGAAAGTCTCCTTTCCAATAATTTTAACGACGAATGTCCGGACTGTCCTAGAGCTACTATCCATACTACTATTGAGGCTGTCCATCTCTCTCTCTTTTAATACTATCATCTTATCATTATTCAAGATATTGATCCAAAGAGCATCAATGTTCCTAAACCACAACAAATCAGTAACCCGCCTGTTTAAGATTAAACAGGATTCAACTACCTTGATGGGGAAGTTAGACTTAACTTCCCCATCAAGAGGTTGCACATAACGTATTACTTACCATTTCTTCGAACAAATAACCACCTCCCACAACAACACAATACATACAATCAGTCATTTTTATTTTCACATTACAAGCTGCCGTTTGTAATTTACTACAATTACAAATTTCTATTTTTATGTAACAAACCTTATTATGTTTCCCTAGTCCAGTCATTACGTCGGAAAAATCGGGTTAGAAATGCAAATGAACCGAGAAAGTCAAATTTTGGATATTACGAAATATCCAAAACGAAATATCCATTTAGAAAAGCTTTAGTTCAAATTGTCGACCAAAATAACCTGATGGCTTTTCCGTCAACTTGAAAAAAGGGTTAAATTCAGTTTTTTCATCATAACTCGGTTCCCCGTTGAGATACGAAAATTTCCATGCAATCCTTTTTTGATGCTCTTTGTACGATCTACAATTAAGGTTCTAAACATTTTTCAGGTATCGATCATCGTTATCGAGATAACGATAAAAAAAAACATAAATTTGGGGAGAAAAAATTGTTTTTCGCTATTTCCTTTTTTCTCGTGAAATATATCGAAAAATGTACAGTTTGAAAATTGTTGAGCGTGTTCAGACCTACAAATTCGTTTTTTTATTTTTTATTTTCGGCAAGAATTACAACCTCTATGGCGCCACAAAGTCGGCCCCAGCGCGCCCGACGCTGCAATGTGCGTCTCGCCATAGAGCGCGCCTATACGGCGATCGTTAGAGTTTGGGCATGGGTCAGGTATAAAACCCTTTTCTCTTCGTGCCGGAACATCTGCTCCTTTTCGTAGCATTCCAGTCAGTTGTCTCGAGTCTTTTGAAGCGAGCGTACGTGTTTGAAAATTTGTGTGAAAATAGGTGATTGTTTCATTTGCATTTTTCATTGTAGTCCGATACTACCAGGACTTTAATTGGTCGTGCTAATTAGTGTCTAGCACATAAGACATTTTAGCCTTTTTACTACCACCTCACTAAAAAGGCAATGCGTTAACATTTTATTTTTTTCCAAATTTAACATCTAAAATAGACACCTTTTTTATTAAATTTATTTATTTATTTATTTATCTATTGTGGCCTCTTTGATATAGAAGGTATATTATATTTACCCTATCCAAGCCCCTCTCCTACATCGTCATTTTCCTTTCCATAAATCCTTTCCCTACCTAATCCTCTCTCCGCCAAGCCAAGGTTGCCGTGCCTATGTGCTGCGTGGCTAGGGGCGAGCCTAGCATTAACGTGCCTTATGCCCTGGGACCGGGCGACCCCAGAACAAGGCTAGCCTTACTTGGACAAGCGGGGCTCTGTCTAGGTGGACTTTTGTTTTCCCTTGCCACTCGTGGGAACGCTATGGTGTATCAAAATTTTAAAACCCAAAATGGCGGCGATGCGGTTCGCCACCCGTCACGTCCCGTTTCCCATCGAGGCGAAAAGTGGGCTATGGATAGCCGCTTTGCTACACTGAATATAAGAGGAGGATTAAAAGATAAAATTGAGGAGGTATGCGAGATGATGCGAGAGAGACGAATTGATATTCTGTGTGTGAATGAAACAAAGAGGAAAGGATGTGACACCACTACACATGGACCCTATACGGCCTACTGGTCAGGTGTAGCCCCGACCAGTACAGCGTGCCAGGGTGTAGGTGTGTTACTATCCGCGAGAACGAATGAATGTGTGACAGAATATGAATGTGTGAGCCCAAGACTCCTTTGGTTGAGGCTGAAGGTTGGGCTTACCCGCATCTTTGTTTTAGGAGTTTATGCTCCGCAAGATGCGCGGTGGCGCCGATCTTCAAAGGACCAAAGTGAGAGGCAGGCATTTTGGGAGAGTGTGAGCGATATACTGAGTAAATGCAAACGGAATGAAAGAATAGTAATGTTAGGTGATTTTAATGGTTGGGTTGGTGTGAAGCGTGATGGTTATGAAAGTGTATTGGGAAAGTATGGTGACGAACGAGTGAATGAAAATGGAGAAAGTTTGCTTGAGGTATGGAGAGGAACCTTGTGAACCAACACCATGTTCAACCATAAGGATATCCATTTGTTTACGAGACAAGAAGGAAGCCAGAGAAGCATGATTGATTATGTGATTGTAGATGCAAGGATGAGAAAGAATGTGTTAGACACTCGGGCATACCGCGGTGCCGGGATTGACACAGACCACTTCTTGCTTGTTAGTCGAGTAAGAGGTCTGTTTCAGCGGTGGCGGCATCGTGTGCATGCACCTGTTAGTGTACTAGAACGCATAAAAGTTTAGAATTTGCAAGAGATAGGCATAAAAGAGGAATTTAAGTGTAAGCTAAGCAAGAAATTTGAAAATTCTGATGACGTATGTGAGATCGAAGAAGTATGGAAGTCATTTAAGGAAGGTCTAGTGGAAGTTGCGGTGCAAGTGTGTGGGGTAAGTAAGAGAAGCCAAGGATATAAGAGAAAGAGAATGGGTGCAGAAGTCCGAAAGGCGTTATCTGATAAGAAGAAAGCATGGTTGGACTGGTTGACTACAAAAGTCAATCAAAGAATGCAGAAGGCAACGGATGTGGACCTAAAAATGGCAAAAGAGGAGTACAAAAGGTATAAGTGTGTTGCAAAAGAGGTGATGAAAAGAAAGAAAGAGAATGAAAGAGATGAATTTGATAAAAGGTTATCTGATGACTTCCAACAGAATATGAAATTCTTTTGGAAGTCCATAAGAACAGTGAGGGGTCAACAGACGACATCGCATCTCAACCATATCAGAAACCATGATGGTAGTCTTGTGAAAGGAGAAGAATGTGTGTTAAAAAGATGGAAGCAATATTTTGAAAGCTTGTTTGAAAAAGAGGATATGCAAGTACAGACTAGTATCTGGGAAATGAACGAAATTGGTATGGAAGAAGTCATAAGTATGGAAGAAATAGCGGAAGCATTGAATAGCATGAAAGTGGGAAAAGCTGCGGAACTTGATAGGATCTCTGTCGAGATGCTGAAAGCGGGACAAGGCGTGGTAGCTTGCCAGCTATACTGCCTTTTCAACCTTTGTTGGAGGAATGGCAGCGTACCAAGAGATTGGTGTAAAGCTGTCATCGTGCCGCTTTATAAGGGAAAAGAGTCACAGCAAGAGTGCAAAAACTACCGCGGCATAAGCTTGCTCAGCATCGTCGGCAAATTGTATGCAAAAATCTTGATAAAAAGAGTGATGAATGAAACTGAAGGAAAAATGTGGGATGTACAAGCAGGATTTATGAAAGGAAGAGGATGTACGGATCAGGTCTTTTCCTTACGATGCGTAGCAGAAAAGCTTTTGGCGAAAAGTCAAAAGGTCTATTGCGTATTTGTAGACTTGGAAAAGGCCTATAATAGAGTGGTGAGGAATAAACTGTGGTCAATACTGGCCATGTATGGAGTAAACAGCCACTTGATACGAGCACTGAAATCTCTCTATGAGGGCTCCAGTGCTTGTGTCAGAATCAACGGAGCATGCACAGACTTTTTTCACATTGAAAAAGGTGTGAGACAGGGTTGTGTAGCGTCGCCGTTGCTGTTTAACCTATACATGGACAGTTGCCTGAAAGAACTGCAAGAGAGTACGTATGGTATAAAAATGGATGAACTGACCGTCAAGTGCCTCCTATACGCTGATGATCAGGTAATACTAGCATCTCGGCGGAAGAGTTGCAGTTGATGGTTAACATTATGTATGATGCGTTAAAAACAAAGAAATGAAAGTGAATGAAAATAAGTCGAAAGTAATGGTTTTTGAAAGAGAGGCAAGTATGACGGATTGCTCAATTGTTGTGGAAGGAGAAAGAGTAGAACAAGTAAAAGAGTTTGTATATCTAGGTACAAAATTTGCGAGAGATGGAAAGTATGACTATGACATTGAGCGAAGACCTTTTGGAAAAAGGCCAGGTCAAGAGTACCCTTAACCGGCGAGCGTGTACGAAAACACTTATGAAAGTAGAAGAAGCGAAAGTGGTATGTCAGGATCGTAGCAAGTGGAAAACCATAGTCTCTGCCTACCCCGATGGGAAACAGGCGTGATAATATGTATGTATGTATGTTTCATTTGCAACAAAACCTCTGATTGACGATGTTTTTGTGGCTAAAAAGAGAGCTGTACAGACTCTCTTAGCGGCGAGCGTGAAAAGAGGACGTGTGGAGCATCAACAGATGTTAAAAAATGTTAATTCAGTGAGTAATCATTGTTAGTGCTACAAAAAATATGGAAACAAAAAAAACAAGAAATTTAAAAATTTTCGTAGGAACCGAGTTATGATGAAAAAAATTTTACTTTCACGGTTCATTTGCATTTCCAAATGTATATAATGACTGGACTACCCCTCTATTTGTGAACACTGCATCGGAGATTGGTGAATACTTACGAACAAAATACAAAAATTTTAGGGAAACATCATTGTTATATTTTACTGGTCTTATTACGAGTATATTGCCCATAAATCTTTCAGTTATACAGACACACGGCCTTTATCGTTTTATTATAAAATACATGTACAGGATAAATGTAAACACTACTGAATAGATTTAATCTATCTTCGCATTGGGGTTCCTTCTAACACTTAGGTGCCCCCTATGAAGGATTTATGCGAATTTTTACCCCTAAGGACGTAAATAAGGGTTAAACGGTTATATGGAAGATTCTCATTTTCAAAGTTAGTAACAGGAACTTACGTACCTACACCTGTTTTAGAAGAATCTCCTAAGGCCTGTATTACCAGCGAGTTCGGTGTTCCCACGGGACTCGAAACTATGTCAATAAACCGCGCACAACCTAAACATTAAATATAGAAACCAGAAATATGGTGAATGTTTACTTTAAGTATATGGATAAACAATAAAAACGGGATTCCCGATATTTCCATGGAAACGGGAACTACGCGATTGAAGACACATACAGACTAAACTATCAAACAGAGGAACATATCTGAAATTTTGTGAAAGTATTTATTAGGTATCTACCTTGAATCAGCACTAAGAAAGGAATACCCGGTATTCCCACGGGAACGGGAACTACATGGGTAAAACTATGCACAACCTAAAATTTGGTCAACGTATCCTTTACGTACCTATATTAGATGAGCACCAAGAAAGAATTCCCGGTATTCCCACGGGAATGTAATGTTATTAATATTATATATGTAAAAGTTTGTAAAGATCTCTATATTTTGATTATTCAAAATTATTCAGATGTGTGTTATATAATCACGTTTTGATGAAAATCGGCATATATCGGCTCAAAAAGGTTATCTCGCGGGTAAAAGATGCTTTCCCGGGATATAAAGTAGGTACCCTACGTATTAATTTGAATATGTCTCGCACATGGTTTTGACTTCAAGCAGTTTCGCCCGCATGTATATTTTTCAGTAGTTAGTAACTCATCAACAAGTATTACAATTTCATTAAGATTTTTGTTGTTAGATAGCAAATACTTAAGTTGTTTCATAAGAAAAAGATATTAGTTAAAGAGGGTGGCTCGTAGGCTATACGAGCCACCCTCTTTAACTAATATCTTTTTCTTTGTCTGTTTCTCTTATGTGGCGCAAACGAAGTTGCGCAGGTCAGCTAGTAATAAATGTAAATGCCTCAAAGCGGTCACCCATTGGGGGGTGAAAGTTGTTAAACGCATTGATCGTTTACAGAACTCTTAAGTTATCTCAAAATAATAAATAACAAATAAACAAAGTAATTACAATGTATGTATTTATGTAGCGACCTACAGAATTATTGATAACATCTAGCCCGTGGAAGATTGCTTGGACCTCGAAAACTGCAGCTAAATCCAAATTCACAGCTAAGTCCAGCTTTAATGTTGTAATCCTCATGGATGCTGTACTCCTATTGACTAAAACCACACGTTTCCCTTCCATTTTTCTACAGCCCGGAGTCCCTGGCGTGCCCTTGGAAGCATTGCCTCAAGGAGAGCCCTCGGTAGCTAAGTACCTTACCTAGAAAATCTATATAGACTACATACTTTAAAATTGTCTTTTATTAATAGAGCCTGTCTTAGTTCTAATTTATTTAACTATCTTCACGCTGTATCCCTGACGGGGTAGTAAGAGAGGACAGATCGCCAGGCATCGCGATTCATGCATACTTATTTCGCTATTAATCGCTTTATAGATGCACGTCTGGGTATCCGAGTATTTTCGACATTTCCGTTTTTAAACAATCTGCTCACGTCTTCATTTGTAAGTCTATACGAATAAATGTATTAATATTTGATAATTTTAATGAGATTAATAATTATTATTCTTAAAATATATGTATTGATTGATAGTGATTTAAAAATATTGATTATTACTCCTGGACATCCTACCTTCTTTTTCTATTCTTCTTCTTCGGAACCGCTGAGAACCTATCGATGGTAACTCAAGTCTTTCTCAAGCGTGTCAAACACTAACTTTCGCCTTCATAATATTAGCATATCGGGATTTTTTGGAATAAAGGTGGCCTATGTGGTAATCCGGGGTGTTAACTACCTCTGATTGTCGTGAGAGAGTTGTCAAAAGATTTTGTTGTGATTTGAATTGGCTCCGTATTTTTTATTGTAATATTGCAAAAATAATTACAATTTTAATTAAAAACCAATTCATCATTGCCAAATAATACCATATTGAGTGTTAAATAATCATTTTCACCATTTATTGTGCTAAAAGTAAATAAATATAAACTTAAAAATTGTACCGGTGTAGTGACAGTTAGAACATCGGAAAAATTTTCAATATTTGAAATTATTACTTGGATTTGGCAAGATTTATAAAACTAATAGTTTTTTCAATCAAGGTTTGTGAGTTTATTTACTTTTACATCCTCATATGTCCATTAATAGTGTGATTTTGTAATTTTCTATGAATAAAACATAACCTCGTTTTGTTTCGCATTTCTTTGCTCTAAGTCTACTTTGCTAATAATTACTGATTCTGTAGCACGTAATTATAACAAAATGTCGAATACTAATAACATGATAATGACGCGTAAGGCCTTAGCTCATGAACAAGAGACAAGGCTTCAATTAACGTTGAAAGAATTACAGATTTTTAGGGAGAAGTGCGATAAACTGAACAAGGAAAGGGACGAAAATGAGTTAGAACTGCTAGGTATTTTAAGTAAGAACGGACAACTCAAAAAAGAACTGGCACAGTTGCATTCACTGTATACTGATACCTTACAGGATCGGGATAGGTTACAACTTATAGTTGACAGTTTTGACTCATGTAGGGAACATTATGAACAAACTCTGCACCAAATTAGAATACTAAAGGAGGAGCTACAACGATCGGAAATCAAAATATCGCAACTAGAAGACAAGAAACAGAGCACAGTGGTTCAATCTAATCAGAGTTTGTTCGATGAACTGATGGCTACAAGCTTAGATACTGCTACAGCTCACCCTTCCATTGTCATAGACCTCACTTCTGATGATGAAACCGGGGGCTGTTCTAAATCATTAAAAATTATTAAGTGTAGTAAGAATAAGTTAAAGAAATATTTAAAAGTTTATTACTAAATCTAAAAAAATGATACATAAATACAAGTTTTTTATAAATAGCATGTCACTTAATAGACAGAGATTGCAACTGATTGACCAGGTAAATATGTATATGTTAGAACTTGATACTGTTGCACAACAGTACAAAACTGATACACAGGCCCTTCAATGTCAGATTGACCGACTTCAAGACTCTTTGAAATCAATTTCATATAAATATGAAACAGCAGAGAAACAGAGTAGGGAACAGGTGTTAGCCATAGGTAAATTAGTAAATTCATGTCATTGTCAAAATGACCAATTGACATCCGCAGGCCATGTTCCCTCCTCACCCTTAAGTTGTGAAAGAATTAGATGCAATGATGAATTTTCACCAATTAAAACTGTGTGCAGTGTGGATAATAGTATATTAAGTTCAAGTAGTAATTGCGAGGCATCTACGAGTATAATAGAAAAGTTGCAAATAAAAAGTGATGCAAAGACCATAGTCTATTGCGATGAAATAGGTAAAAATTTTGGACATTATTTATCACAGTTAAGTCATTCTGTAATAAATCATACATATCCAGGAGCTTCATACTCTCAAATTATAGATTTTATATTGACTGATACACACTGCATGCAGTCTACTATAGTGGTGCTGGTTGGCAGAAGAGGCAATATTAATAGTGACAAACTTTTAAAAGTTTTTGATAAGTTATCAAGTCTGCAAGTAAAACAAGTCATTTTGTCCACCTTGCCATACAGCACTGCTATGAGCCACAAGGAAAATCACTTAAGATACAAATTAAATATGAAACTACATACCATGGTATCATATTCCAAAAAAATTGAATTGTTCGATTGGAACATAATTTTCAATAATAATAGTTTGTTGACATTAGATAGATATTTTCTATCAAAATTTTTACAACGAAAGGTAGCTCTGTTGCTATCTAATTTTTTAATTTTTCAAGCCAAATTATTGGCTAGTACAACTGCTTTTATTGAGCAGGATAGTTTTGATACTTCACATTTGGAAAATGAAATTCCAAAAAACTAGTTTATAGGACAACAGATAATAAATCTGGCCAGTTGACTTTGGCCCCTGAGAATAATCTTAGTAAAAATATTGTTTTTATAAACCTGGTGCACCATAATGTTAGAGGTTTAATAAATGGTAAAGATTTAGAGTTAGAGCTATACATTAATGCAAATTCTATTAATATTTTTTGTGCTACAGAGCACTGGTTAAAAGATCATCAAATCACATTGTTGAACTTCGTAAATCACCAGGTTGCTAGCTCGTTCAATAGAAAACATTCTAAACGTGGAGGCTCTTTAATATTAATTAATAAAAACTTAAAATTTAAAGAACGTAAGGATTTAGTAGCCCTCTCCATTGAACGAGTTTGAGCAGTATTGAGTTTGAGCATTTCATCTTGTTAAGCGTATACAGTCCCCCTGATGCTTCTTACATTAAATTTGAAGAAAAGCTTGACGAAGCACTGTTCAAATGCCAATGTTCTAAGAAATCTATAATAGTTTGTGGAGATTTTAATGTTGATATATTAGATACATCATTAACTCCATCAGAGAGAAATAAAATGAAAAATTTATTTAAATCCTTTAATCTGCATAGTACATTCTTAGAACCCACTCGTATTACAGCCACCAGTGCAAAATGTATTGATAATATTTTTACTGATATTAAACCTATAGATAAAGGTATTGTGATCCAGATCATCGTGGCCAATGGATAAAATTTCCTAAAAGTAGTAACAAAGTCAGCAAAAAACAAATTAAATATGTACCAATTAACCAAAGTCGTTTGAATAATTTTAAAGAAAATGAATTAAAGAGATTACCATATCTACCTAACTTCACTTGTGTAGACACAGTCACATTTAATTTGATTAATGATGAGTTTGGCAAAGTTTTTACCTCAAAAACTCTACAGATTGGTGGTCGTCCTGTTTTCAGTGACTGGGCAACACCAGGTATCTTTAAAAGTAGAAATAAATTATTTGAATTATATTTAGAAAAATCATATAATTTTAGGCAATCCTTTCAGGAATATGTTAAAAATTATTCAAAGATATTTAAACAAACGTGTCATCTTGCTAAGTCAAACTTCATTAAAAATAAAATTTCTAATTCTGTAAATAAAATAAAAATGACTTGGAACATCATTAACTCTGAATGCGGTAGATCTTTAGTGACTGAAAGGGATTTCCACTTAAAAGTAAATGGTTGCCATGTTACAGGGGACCTGGAAGTGGCTACGGAGTTTGAACACTTTTTCAAAAATGTACCTATTTTGACAACAAAATCTCTCCAAGCATCTTCCAGTTCCGCTGAACTTTTATTAGAAGAATCTGTTCTTTGTTGCAGGGATGCATTTGTATTCACAGATATTTGTGCTCAGGACATTGTAAAAACATTTAAATATATCGAAATTAAGAAAACCGCGGACATTTGGGGATTATCGGTCAAAACTGCATCATGTATAATTGAGGTAATTGCGCCCCATCTAGCAACTGTGTTTAATGACTGTGTTTCTAGTGGTACATTTCCTGATTTAATGAAACACAGCAAAGTCGTTCCCTTGTTCAAGGCTGGCAGCGCTACAGAGCCGTCTAATTTCCGACCAGTGTCAGTGCTGCCAACTTTGAGCAAAGTATTTGAAAAAATAATCTTGAATCAAATGCTATCCCATTTTAATAGTCATAAAATACTCCATGCGAATCAATTTGGGTTTACGAAAGGGCGCTCAACTTCCGATGCTGGTGTTGAGTTATTAAAATGTATTCATGAAGCATGGGAAGACAAGCACGATGCATTAGGTATATTTTGCGATCTATCAAAGGCCTTTGATTGCGTTCAACATGAAACGCTGTGCAGGAAACTACACCACTATGGAATAAGAGGCAAAGCTCTCGACCTTCTGTCTTCATATTTGAACAATAGAATACAGAGGGTCGATATTAATGGTACACGTTCTGTAGGATCCATGGTTACAATGGGTGTGCCGCAAGGCTCGATACTTGGGCCATTCTTGTTCCTCATTTATATTAATGATTTACCATTTTATGTAGGGGACAGGAATAGGATTGTTTTGTTTGCAGATGACACCTCATTAATTTTTAAAATTAAAAGACAATTAGATAACTATGACGATGTAAACAATGCAATTGCAAGAGTAGTTCATTGGTTCAGCTCAAATAATCTTTGCCTTAATGAAAATAAAACTAAATGTATAAAATTTACTCTACCAAATGTAAAACAAGTTGCGGCCAATGTTCAACTGAATGGACAAGTGTTAGAGTTTGTAGAATCAACTGTGTTCCTAGGTATAACTATTGATGCCAATTTGCAGTGGGGCCCACACATAGAAAAGACAGCCTCTAGATTAAGTTCGGCTGCATACGCTGTAAAAAAGATCAGGACTCTAACAGATGTGGATACGGCTAGAATGGTTTACTTCAGCTATTTTCATAGTATTATGTCTTACGGTATTCTCCTTTGGGGGAGTGCTGCAGATTTAAATATTATTTTTGTTCTACAAAAGCGGGCTGTACGCGCTATTTATAATTTGGGCCCCAGAGTTTCTCTCCGAGAAAAATTCAAAGAAGTAAATATTCTAACCGTACAATACATTTTTGCCAATCTTATGTATGTCCAGAAAAATCTATCACAGTTTTCTAAACTCTGTGATAAACATAATATAAACACTAGAAATAAAAATAATCTTTCAGTCCACCACAGTCGACTACATAAGATTGGCGATTCTTTCCAGGGTAACTGTATACGCTTTTACAACAAGCTTCCCTGTGACCTCAGAAATTTACCTTTAAATAAATTTATAAAGTTTATTAAAAGCAAGCTTTGTGAAAAAGGTTTTTACTCCGTTACAGACTATTTGCAGGACAGGGACGCCTGGAAATGATCTGCCGGCAAAGTGAAATAATATTAAATTGTAAATAGGCCATAAAAAAAAAAGCCTTCCTAAGTTTCTTGCCGGTTCTTCTCAGGTGGGCCGCGTTCCGAACCGGTGGTCGCTTTAAATATTTTAAATAGGGTATGACATTTTGTAAGCGCCGTTAAAATGGTCTATGCAAAATAAAGATATTTTTATTTATTATTTATTTATCTACACCAAATTGTAGCCAAATTGGTTGAGCCATTTCAGCGAGTAGAACAAACATTTGGGGATTTCTTTAGAAATTAAAGAGACCTATGTTTAAATACAGGGTGTCAGCAATCGGAATCACATTGGACATTTTCACTGATTACCTGACAAATCGTTCCTAGCGGGTAAAGATAGGGTCCTTATTTAGTGATGTGGAAACTATGTCATACGGAGTTCCACGAGGTAGCATTTTAGGTCCTACACTATTTTTGATTTGTATGAATTATCTCTGTTAAATAAATATTCCTGAGTGTAGAATCTACTCCAACGCTGGGGACACAGCAATTCTTGTAACTGGTGGAACTTAGGAGTCAGTTAAAGCTAAGGCTGAAATCGCTATATTGACTGTCATGAAGTGGTTAAACGAAAATCTTTTGTCACTTAATTTGAATAAGACCTTTTTCGTCCCTTTTGCCTTTAGTAGCATTATAACGTAATGAACCGTATGTTTTAAATACTTGGGGGTAAACATTGACGATGGATTAAAGTGAACCCAACTACTTAATATCCTGCTGACTACAAGAGTTCTGCACCTTATCCACATTTTTAAACCCCTAAGAGAATCAGCTGACTTTAACACGCTACAACTAGTGTACTTGTCACTTTGTCAATCAGTGATTGGTTACGGTATAACTATATAGGGTGAAGCTGCTGATACTATTTTCCTGACTGCAGAGCGAGCTCAACAGGCCGTACTTGAACAATGATGTCGAAACCGTACTTATACCCTACCAGCAGAATTTATGAGGACTGTAAAATTTCTGTACATCAATTATATACTGTCAGGACAGTTCTTAAGATACTTGGGAACATACCTCATTCTAACCCAAGCAAACGTTCAAATATGCCCTCAGGAGTTCGCCATAACACCAAGTTCTCTGAACATAATTTTTTTGTTTTATCAGGCATATATATAAAAATGTCCATAAGGTACTAAATATAACGGACCTAAATAAATTTAACTGAGCAATCCTAGCAAAAAAAATAACAGAACGGCCTTAACAACAGGATTTTATTGATACAGAATCGGCAATTAAGTAGTAAGTAGTAATAATAAACAGACCAGCCAAATAAGGCACTCCCGGGAGTAGCACATTGCTTAAATGCTAATCGGATATGTTATTATTTTTATTTTATTGAAAAAGTCGCCACATCATATTTTGATCGCAACAACAAATTTGGAACATGTCTTCATCACCGCGTATCGTCAACTTTGTGCTACCGACCATCAGCCAATAGAAATTCAAACAGCACGCACACACTCTTTAATTTGGACCACGGCTATTTTTGATCGTCAATTCGTACGAGTAGGTATAATACAAACTTTATTTTCATTTTATTATGTATATGGATGAACGACATTATTATATCTGTGATTGATATGTTAAACCAGTACTTACTAGAAATTACTCTATAGCAACCTGAACTTAACTACTTATTTAGAATTATAACGACGATATCACAAGGCCACATATCACAATTGAAGGTTCCATTTTATAACAAAGCAGATTATACGGCTATGGTAATAATTACTCTAGTATTGTGGGTATGAGTATGATCAACTTGTGTCTAAAATCGAAGCTACTCTTGCAAGACTGTCTGAATGGGGTAGACAAAACCTTGTGCCAAATTTAACCCTTCCAAAACTCAAGTTTGTACATTCGCCGCTAAAAAAGCTCCATATACTGTAGCGCCGCAATTCCAGGGCACTTCTCTTTCCATTTCCAATAGTATTGGGATTCTTGGTGTAGAGATCTCTAGTGACGTCCAATACCGTAGTCATTTTTAGGACAAGGTGAAGCTGGCCTCTAAATAGCAGGGTGTGCTCAACAGAACGCGGCAGTACTTTACTACAGAGCAAACACCGCTCCTCTATAAGTCACGAAGTGCTATAAGTCACATGAAGTACTGCTGTCACTTTTAGGCTGGTGCACCTGTATACCAGCTTTGACCTTTCGACTCATTAGAAGGGCGAATTATGAGGATTTTCAACGATCCTCTACTAGCGAACGATGCCCACGGCTACCTTCTAACATCGCACTGCTCGCCATAGGCAGGGTGTTCGCCGTCACACTTTACGTCCGGAGCGCTCGCATATGGTTAGGTCTGATAGAGGCTTTATTCCGCGTATGCTTTGATTGTGGAATGAACTCCCTGCCTCGGTTATCCAGAAAGTCTACAGTATAGGGTTCTTCAAAAGGGGTCTTAGAAGGTCTTGAATAAAAACACTTATACTAAAATACACAAAATATGTGCTTACCTTTGAAAATGCCGTAAGGGTAAACCGTTCAGGTGTAAATAATAAATAAGTGGAACAGTACTAGTTTTTTTATTCAAGATGTGTAGCGAGTTCCACCAAGTGCCATCAATCAACAGTGTAAACGTTCTTAAAAGGTTTTCAAAGGGTCGGCAGTGCGAGTGCTGCACCTCTGGTGTTTCAAACTTCCATAGGCTGCGGTGACCACTTTCCATCAGGTGGGCCGTATACTTGCCTGCCACAGCAGGTATAAAAATAACATGAGCGTGATTGACATATTTCGACATTTGCATATTTAGGTGGCAATTTAGGTGATGCACCATGAATGTGAAGTAACAAACGTTACGTACATCATTGAATCCTAGGCGCAACTTAGAGCTACGGCTAAAGCGAAGCAAGGGAAAATAATAATAGGTCTTTACCTATGAAATTGCCGTTCTGCAGTACTGGCCATTTCAAAACAAAATAATTTTTGTTTGGCTAAGAATTCTAATTACAAATTAATTATTTTTTAAAAACATTTCCAAAAGTAGTCATTTGTTTAGACTAGTGTTACATTTTCATCGCATTTCAATCCTTTTCGTCATCATGGATACGTTAAAAATTCGAGTAATTATGTAATATGTGTACCGTCGTGGCAGCAACGCGGCACAAGCGGCACGTAACATCAACGACGTTTACGGAGCTAACACTACAAACTAACGCACCACATGTTATTGGTTTGCTCGCTTCCGTTCTGGAAATTTCGACCTGAAAAATAAACCTCGCGGTCGTCTGAAGACTTTGGTCGACAATGACGAATTAAATGCGATTTTGGAAGCTGGTGTTACACAATCTACAGTTGAATTAGTAGCAGCTTTCGACGTTAGCGTCAAAACAACATTGGGCCATTTGAGTCAAATTGGCAAGGTAAAAAAGCTTGACAAATAGGTGCCCCACGAACTCAATGATCGCCAGCTCAAAGTACGCGTCGAGACGTGCCCTGCGCTGCTCAACAGACACACAAATGAAGGAATTTTGAACCGCATTGTTACCTGCGATGAAAAATGGATTCTGTTTGATAACTGCAAGCGCTCAGCAAGTTGGTTGGATCCTGGTTCAGCACCTAAACAATGCCCTAAACGAAAACTTAACCCTAAAAACGTGATGGTCACTGTTTGGTGGTCTAGCGCCGGTGTGATTCATCACAGCTTCTTACCTAACGAGGTGAGCATTACTGCCGCTGTGTACTGTGAAGAACTGAACACAATGATGAAGAAGCTGGGACATCTCCAACCAGCATTGGTCAATCGCTCGTCTCCGCTGCTCCTGCACGACAACGCGCGACCTCATACTGCACAGCAAACGGTCTCCAAGTTGCAAGAACTGGGGTTGGAAGCTCTCCGTCATCCGCCCTACTCACCAGACCTTGCGCCTACAGACTACTATTTTTTTCAGAATTTGGATAACTTTTTGACGGAAAAAAAATTCAATACCCGAGAGGCAGTACAAAATGCCTTTGAAAATTTGTTGCCTACCTTCCAGCTGATTTCTTTAAGAAGGGCATCAATAAACTGTCACTGCGTTGCTGCGTTGGCAAAGATGCATTGATTGCATGGGACTTCGATTAATACAAATAAAAAATACATGAAAATAATCGTGTAAATTTTTTCATCCATAACTGCAATTTCATAGGTTCAAACCTAATATAAAGTACCTAATAAATCTACAAATTTCTGTGCACCAATTTTTGTATGTTCTACTTATCAATTTTCGAACAGCTCAATGTTCTACTCGCCACGCGACATCAGAAATTCAATATATATTATTCTAGCTAATGCCTGGGGCGTAACCCGCTTGGTGAAATTTACACGCCCTCGTTCTTATAGATCATAGTAAGCTATCGATAGACGTATGCCACTACATAATCTTTAGTAGAACTAAAATACTGAATAATATTGTTGTACATTGGTTTGTTATATCTCTTAAGAGTTTAGTTAGCGTTTTTGATGAAAGCCCAAGTCGACTTATTTTTTTATCTTGAACAATTATCGTCATATTTCAACCCATTGTCACGAAACTGAAGAAAGTAAACTAAACCATCGTCATAAATCTCTCGTAAAGAAACTCGTAAGATAATCCGTTCAGTAGTTTATTGCGAACACAGACGCGTTGGATAACTTTATTTTATAATATCTAAGTATAAAAATAGTTGCTGTAGGTTGCTATTGTTCCTTTGAATTTAATAAGATTTACGTTCAAGGCCCTACTTTTCTTCGTGTTATTCAGTCGACCGGTGCATCATAGGCAGATGAGGCCTGCTTGGGCTTCGAAGACAACGTAATGGCCTTATATTCTCTTTACGCCGAGATATCGACCTTGCCTTGTCTTTTGCCCTGCAAGTGCACAACAAAATTCGCAGGTGAAGCAATGCTGACCGGCTTAAGGCCCAGTTAGATGGGAAGAGTTCGTAGTTAGAGATAATCGGAAGAATATTAAAAAACGTGTGGCACTCGGGGACTGCCGCGGTAAAGCTATTGCATAGCATTTTTATCAAGTTATGCAACTCTAGTGTTTTCTTAAAAAAAATGATAAAAAAAAAAATATAAAACATTATTAATGGTAAAAAAGAAGAAAAATTTTTTTTATTTTTTTTGATGAACACAAGATAAATTACAGCATTCTTTCAGTCTGTAATTTAAGTTTTTAATAAAGTTACAGCACTTTTTTCCTGCACTGCAGCACTGTTCCTGTACATTTTAGCGAGATGTAATTAATTAGAAAAAAAGAAATAACACATTTTTCAAGGTTATTTTGCTTTAAATTGAACATTTAATGCATTATATTATGATATTTTACTTACAACGAAATTGGTTACTGTCGTCGAATTTATATGACACTAGCTGACCCGCGCAACTTCGTTAGCGCCACGTAAAAGAAACAGGTTAAAAAAGAGACATTTGTTAAAGAGGGTGTCGCGTAGGCTATTCTTATGAAACAACCTTTTTAACAACAAAAATACTGAATGAAATCGGAATACTTGTTAGTAGGTACGTAAAGAATACGTTCACCAAATTTTAGGTTGCGTATGGTTTTACCCACGTAGTTCCCGTTCCCGTGGGAATACCGGGTATTCCTTTCTTACTGCTGATTCAAGATAGATATCTAATAAAATACTTTCACCTAATTTTAGGTATGTTTGATAGTTTAGACTGTGTGTGGCTTCATCCGCGTAGTTCCCGTTTCCATGGAAATATCTGGAATCTCGTTTTTATTGCTTATCCGAACACTTAAAGTATATATACACCAAACTTCAGGTTTCCATGTTTAATGTTTAGGCTGTACGTGGTTTACTGACATAGTTTCGGTTCCCGTGGGAACACCGAACTCCCTGGTAATACAGGCCTTAGGAGATTCTTCTAAAACAGGTGTAGGTACGTAAGTACTTGTTACGAGTACTAACTTTGAAAATGACAGTCTTCCATACAACCGTTTATCCCTTATTTACGTACTTAGGGGTAAAAATTCGCAAAACTCCGTCATAGGGGGCACGTGTTAAAAAGAACCACAATGCGAAGTTTGCACTTCCCAGCTCCGTTAGCTCCATGGATTTCGTGATTAATGTGTCAGTTAATACAAACCTGTTTTACCTCCTTATATGTAAAATTTTGCGAAACCGCGATACACGTGCCCATTTATTTGTATCCAGAAATAGCTGTACGTAAATTCATGTTTCTAACTTCGAAAATGACGACCTTCCACACAACTTAGCGCGTATTTTTTTTATACAGAAGCAGGTATAAGACATTTGGTGTTGCTATGTTTGAAAATGAAGAATTTCCTTTATACACTTTCAACCCTCGTTTACCTCCTTATAGGTAAAATTTTGCAAAACCGCGATACACCTGTCGATTTATTTGTAACTATAAACAGGTGTACATAAATTCATGGTTCTAACTTTGAAAATGACGAACTTCCATTCAACCGTTTATCGCTTATTTACTCCCTTAGGGGTAGAATTTCGCAAAATCCTTTCTTAGCGAAAACCAACGTATTAAAAAGAATCTCCGTGCGAAGTTTCAGCTTCATAGCTTTGGTAGTTTCAGAGATTTCGTGATCAATGAGTCAGTCAGTGATTTTGCCTTTTATAAATATATATTTGAGTAGATAACCAATTTATATGACATTTATGTTACGCGCTGCGAAGTAGATAAAACAAAGTCGAAATCAGACAAAGTATTAGCAGCATTCTTCAAAAAAAAATATAAAATTGGATTTCATGTCCCCAAAAAGGACAAACGTAACACACTTTTTGAAAAACCAAACACTTTATGAAAATGAAAGAGTGTAATTTGGGCAAGCTTCGACTTGCAAAAAATTTTAAATATACCCTATGGTAGTTACATGTCCTTATACTATAGCCGCAAGATAGCTGTTTACAGTTTTACAATTTATGAAAGTGGTACCCGATTTGGTTTTTGCAACATTTGGTTGAAACGGACGCTCATCGAGGAGCAAACGAAATATCTTTTTGTCTGCTAAATTACATAAATAATGTAATTTAGCTGCAAGCGGAGCTCTCACCTGCAGGCGGAGCCCTCACCTGCAGGCGGAGCCCTCACCTGCAAGCGGATCCCTCAGCTGCTGAGTAACGCAAGAGACATCGAGGAAAAAATTACATGTCTGTCTGACTGTCGATTTGTTCTGTTAATCTCTAACATAATGAGTAACTTAGGCTACATTTTATCCCCGTATTCCTAGGCTGAAAAGTACTGAAAAGTAAGTAAGTAGTAGTAATTAATTTCATAATAATGATGTTATAAATTTAGGCAGACAAGTATACGACCTCAGTTGATGCCAATGGACGTTTGCGCCAAAAGTATTACACTGGCACTGCTGATCCTACAATAAGCCTCCTAAGAAAACTAAACCAAACTCCATTATTGTAGACTTTAGGGCCAGTAATGTGGAATTGTGACGTCAATATTATTGTATAGCCCTCTATACGATGTATTATCAATCAATCTATTTTACTTGACATAGTTCAAGTAAAATAGATTGATCCACATAATATAATACAGTACCATCTCGGATTCAACAAGGTTTTACTTCAGAGCAAGTTGTTGATAGATAATCCTAGCTAGCTCTTGATTGTGTCTATGCAAATACTGACCGTTGGAAATTGCCATGAAATTGTAAGACCATAAATTGTTTAACTGGGATAATTATATGTGAAGAGCTTTTGTATGCGTTCAATCAAACTTCTATCAAAAGGGTTCCACATCTGCCAGGATTTTTCAGAAGCTGACGTCTAAAGTTAAAGGTGGATATGGTATAGAGCCTCTGGAATTTACGTGAGAAATGTAATATATACTAATATTATTAAGCTTAAAAGTTTGTTTGTAAAGCGACAAAGCATCGTAAAAGAAGCACGACTGGCGATTCATAACGCAGTACTAGTGCCAACTTTGCTTTACGGTAGCGAAACCTGGGTATGTCAGCAGATGCATGAAAGTAAATTGAATGCTATGGAGATGCGATCACTTCGATAATCGTGCGGCGTTACTTTGGCCGACTGAATACGTAACGAAGTGATACGCAATATGGCAGGTTTGAATGAAAGTGTCAGCGTTAAGCTGGAAAAGGGCGTGCTCCGTTGGTTTAGACACGTCCAACGAATGAGTGAGGAACGATTGACGAAGAATATATATTGTGCGAAAGTAGAGGGTAGAAGAAGTCAGGGTAGGCCGAGTCTTACATGTGAAGACCACGTGAGCAAATTGCTCAAAAACGGAAAGGTCAAAAGTACTCGGATACCCAGACGTGCGTGTATGAAGAGATTGATGAATCTTGAAGAAGCGAAAGAAGTGTGCATGGATCGCGAACCTGGCGATCTGTTCTCTCTGACTACCCCGTCAGGGACACAGCGTGAAGATATTTAGCTAGTCAGTTAAAAGTTTGTTTGTTTAGTTAAACGCGTTAATCTCAAGAACTATTAGTACAAATTGAAATTCTATTTGTATTAAATGGCCCATTTATCGAGGAGGGTTATAAGCGTATAATATAAATTGTGTATCATCACGCTACTACCCATGAGAGAGGAGCAGTAATGATATGTCAATGAATCGGGTACATTTGTTTATTATGGTAAAATTAATAAACAACTAAATTTAAATGGGTGCCACGGGGATTCGAAGTACTTATATCACGGGTGAAGACGCGGGGCTCAGTTGGTCCACTATACATGTACACGCATATACATATGTCGCCGGTATAATTGGCTAGCGTGTAAAATGTGAGCAAAGCTTTTGAGAAAGTACCTCATAAGAAATCTTAGAAAGAAAACTCGAAACATAATTCTGTACCAAATAGTCTTACAAAATTCGACATTATGGATACGAGTAATTATCCTTCCTAAATGAGAACACAACATAACGAGAGGCTTACGTTCAGCAGTGATGCAAAATGCTGTTCTGATAATCGAATTGTAGACAACAAAAAGAACAGTATAATTGTTAAATATATAATAATTGATAAATAAATAAGTAAATATCGTCGGGACAACTCACACAACGCCATCTGATTCCAAACTAAGCAGAGCTTGTACTATGGTAACCAGATAACTGATAAACATACTTATATATTTCTAAATACATACATATTATAAATAAATAACACCCAGATACAGAATAAACCATCGTGTTCATCACACAAAGTTTTATCCTGGGTGGGAATCGAACCCACGACCTCTTGCGTAGCAGTCGGATACACTCCCATCGCGCCACAGACGCAGTCATAATAAATATAATACAAAATTGGGTCTTATAATATTTTCTTTATTCATAAAGCTCTTAGGTATTTTAGAGTTCCGTACCTCAGAAAAAAAGCAGAACCCTATCTAATATCACTTTCTTGTCCGTCTGTCCGTGTGTCAACATCGATTTTCTCAGGAACGGGTAGACCTAGCAACTTTAAATTTATATCAGATACTGATGTCTATAGTTGCTATTAGGTGTATAAAAATCAAGGTACTGAGTCAGCACAATAAAAAGATATTGGCAAATTTAGATTTTCGCGAAAACTTGTAAGTACCAGAATTTACATTAATTTTCAACTTTTTATATTTTTTGGAATTTTCATAAAAACAAAATTTACAAATCTGGGTGAACCGGAAATAACCTATGGGTTTTGGATCGAAAACCTATATGGTAGTTCCCATTGACCTACAATCACGAAATTTGGCAAAAATATAGGTACAGCACCAATAAAGGGCAAATTACAAAAAATTAAATTTGGAGGTTTAGCTTAATTGGACACATTCAAATTAGGTACTAATTTTTGCAGAACCTTCGGCAAACGTGTTCTACTCGTGCTTGACCGGTTTATTATAGTTTAGTGACAAATCTCAATAATGCACTGTGTCAAGTATAATAATTACCTTTATTATGATTTACGTGCAATATTTATAGAATCAGTTTTATTATTACACCAAATCCGTGCGAAGATAACTAATGATTGAAAGAAGAAGAATCGTAATAGCAGCACACCTATTCAATGTCTTCAAGAAGGAAATTCAAATGCAGCCTCAGAATAACGCTTGTCGAAACAAAAAATTCGGTAATATATAATAAATAGTAATAAAAGGTAAATATAATAGTAAAGCAATTAAGCTTCAATAAATTAACCAACACATATTAATGAATATATATACCTACAAACATACATGTAAATAAGCTAAACCATTTCCCCCGAAAGGCTAAGCTAATGCATACTATTTCTACGCCCCCCTTTTCATTTGTACCTCGGCCCAGGTGGTGTGATAGATAGATAGATAAAACAAAAACATTTTAAAAATATATCATCCATTAAGTATGAATACATTTTGTGCAAATACTATTTATGTGTCGAAATATTTATGAAGTAAACACTAGTAGATAAATCACCGTTATGATATTATTGGTATTTTTCTTTCCAAAACATTATCCCCAAGTTGCATTCATTAAGTTCAAGAAGCCATAAGCTTGACGGCACATCTAAAACAAATTAAATATTATTATTAAAAAATGAATTTTCTACAATCGTAGAAAAATAAAAGTCATTATTTTTACCTCTGCAAATGTATCAAGGCTAATCTCGTAGAACACAGATCTTATACCCATAGGCACTCTAGCTCTGGTTAACATTAATAAAATAGTCTGTCGAATAGACTTGTTTGGGCATTTTTCCCAACCAGATGCGTATATTGCTTGGCGAAAATTTTCACTCTGGAATCAAACAATTCATCCATTGCAATTTTCAGAATCCTATTTACTTAAAACAATATCATAAAATTCTAAACTTTGTGTTTTATTCAGATTTCAATAAACAAAACTCACATCTTCCATAAGTAAATCACTGTAGTAACACGGCACAAAAAAGTGTACTACTGATGCCCAAAAGAAGACAATGAACTCCACACTAACCCAATGCCTTCGTAACTCCTAGAATTAGATGAAAATGTTATTAATATAAACAAATATTAAAAGCGCTCGTGGCCCCGCGGTCTCAGTGTTCGGTAAACGATCACTGAGGTACGCAACTTTCACTATGGCTGGTCGTCGGATGGGTGACCACTTTGTGGCATTTACATTTGCGAGCGTTTCCGTGCTTCGGAAGGCACGTTAAGCCGTTGGTCCCGGTTGCCAGTAAAATGGCGGTCGTTAAGCCTGGTTGAAGGCCTTATAGGCGGCTTAAAAAATTTCAACAGCAGGTAGCCACAACCTGCGTCTGTCTATTTCAACACGGCAATGGGCTCACCACCTATTACGTGGGACAGGAATCCACACGGTGAAAAGTGGGCATATAATATGCCTCTGCCACCCCTTCGGGGATAAGGCGTGATGGATATTTTTTTTTTTTTTTTAATATTAAAAACGTAAAACACTAGGTCTCCCACAAGAAAGACAAACGACCAAAATATGCAGGCGCCTACCGGATGCGGGCGTCACAGGACATAGGAATAATATTAAAAAACTGGATGACAAGGAGTAGTACATTATTGCAAAGGACGGGAAATATTCAATTGCGGGTCAAGTATACTCATACTCGACCCACAATTGAATATTTCCAGTTAAGTCCTCACCTGCACACTCGTACACACTTAACTATTAATTTTCCTTCAATGGATTATACGCAGCATGATGAAAAATCTAAAATAAAAAAAATAGTATATGTGACTGTCGCGCTGAGCTCTAGGGTTCGATATCCGGGTCAGAACAAATTTTTGTGTGATCCATAAATGATTTTTTCGTACAATAAAACAAGATAGATGCACACTTATTTTAGAAAATAATATACTTATAGTAAGCGTCCGCTGAAGAAGGATGATAAAAGAAATCCAATCAAAAAGTATCTAATAACCCCAGCACACCGTTTCATACAACATTGCTGGAGAGTTGTAATGACCAAGATTCAAAAAACGCTTCAGCAACGAATTTCATTTTCTGTCCGTAAATACGATGTCCGTAAATAAAATATTCTTTTTTCGAAATAATGACAGTATTTTCTTCTTTCCATAAGTTTGAAAAAATATTAATATACTGACCTCAAGGATTTGAAATGCAGTAAGAGGTAACGCAAAAGTAGTTCCTTTCATATTCATTTCGAACAAAATGCCGAAGTGTGCGTTGATAGTGTCTATAAACCTGGAACAATGATTGAATTTAGCGTATAATTTACCAAAACATAAATATACCATTTTTTGTTAAATATTTTTTTTTTATTTACGTACTCATAAAGACTTTGTAGTTTAACAGCGATGATCCTTAACTGAATTTCCATTTCCCTTGTGTCTTCCAATTCATTGAATATTTTGTTCAACCGTCGAGTAAGTATTGCTATTTGACCACAGACGTGTAACATACATATTGGAATAAAAGGATCAAAACCGACCATCGTTGTTGCGACGTATAGATCGAACAGCATAGCCATAGAGAACCACGTCCAAAACACTATAGCTGTATTTTTGTTACTCTCTATTGGTTCAAAAAATGATACTTCAAACATTGTAACTAGCTTAAAATTACCTTTAAAATAATAATAAGCCATGCTAACAAAAGCTTTCATCGGAAATATAGTACACGTGCTATAACCAGCATACAGAAAAAATTTACACACATTGACACCTTTTTCAGAATAATCTCGAACATTCTGTTTATCTTCTTCGGAATAATCATTGTCATCACTATAATCAGTGTCTATGAACTTTATTAGATTTTGAAGAACTTTTTGATATATTATTAAAATAAAATATTTTAGCGTAAACGTAAAATATACGATGACCATTGCTCCGTTTTTGCTAGCATCAGAAAATCGACCAGCTTTAATATCGTGAAAAAAAATTGAATAAATTAGACATAAGTTAGTAATGAATACTATAGAAAATAATATACTAAAGCGTATTATCCACACTCGATCACGGACAACATCAGGGTGTCCATCATTAAATCGTAAAGATTTGGTTGATATTTTAAACACTTCTTCAAATTGCAAATTTAAAGATTTACTCATCTTTATTTCTATGAATTGTAGAACACCAATGCATGTATTGTGGCGTATTAAAAATATGTCTAGAGTATTTCCATACTTGTTAAATAGTTTAACACATAAAATGCCAATTAGGTATTTACCTACTATATAATTTTATTATTGTGAAACCTAGTGTGATAATGACATTTAAATTTTCAGGTGTTAGATTTGAAATGAGCATATAAATATCATTCGTGTGGTGAAACTTTGCAACTCACTTCCAGCTGTGATTAGAGGTTGCAAATCTAAACTCAGTTTTATCTTTTCGACACGTGCAGTTTCACATTTCTTGTTTTTGTATATGTTTAAGTATATTTATTATAAAATTAAATCTATACATTAATAAAATCGTTAAAACGGGTTCAAAATTTCTTCCAAATTTAACATCTAAAATAGACACATTTTATTTTATTAAATTTGTTCGGCCTTTTACATCCACCCCAGTTCCGTGCTTCGGAAGGCACGTTAAGCCGTTGGTCCCGGTTGCCAATAAATTGGCAGTCGTTAAGCCAAGTTAAACAGCGGATCACCACAGCCTTCGCCAGTCATTTCAACACGGCAATAGGCTCACCACCTGTTACGTGGGACAAAAATGCATACGATGAAATGTGGGCGTTTAATATGACTCTGCCTACCCCTTCGGGGATAGGGGCTTGACAGTATGTATGTATGTATTAATAAAATAGTAGCAAAATAAAAATTGTAGGTACATGGAATATTTTACAAAAAATAAACACTTGCTGTGTGTTCATCAAAGGATTAGCATCCTTTGGTGAACATTAACAAAAGGTCGAGTCTACATATAGGCTATATAGTATCACGCTGTATAAAAAAGAAAAGAAAGAAAATATGATTTATTGCAAACACAGCTAACAAACAGGTACATAACCTTCTATTCATTTCTTAGAATAATACACTATAATATAATAATACTCTTTTTGATGTCTGTACAGGCGTCAAACAGGGTTGTGTCATGTCCGCCTGGCTGTTCATAGTGTATCTGGACAGTTGCCTGCAGAAGTTGAAAGATTGTGATTTGGGTGTGTATTTGGGTGACTTTTCAGTAAACTGTCTGCTGTACGCTGATAATGCGGTGCTCATGGCCTCATCAGAAGCCGACCTTCAGGCATTAGTCACTAATATGAAAGAGGAATGTGAAAGTAAGGGTCTTCGCTTGAATGCAAGTACGACTAAGGTTCTAGTATTTGAAAGAGATGACGAATGACTAGTGCCAACTTTGCTTTACGGTAGCGAAACCTGGGTATGTCAGCAGATGCATGAAAGTAAATTGAATGCTGTGGAGATGCGATCACTTCGAAAATTGTGCGGCGTTACCTTGGCCGACCGAATACGTAACGAAGTGTTACGCAATATGGCAGGTTTGACTGAAAGTGTCAGCGTTAAGCTGGAAAAGGGCGTACTCCGTTGGTTTGGACACGTCCAACGAATGAGTGAGGAACGATTCACGAAGAATATTTATTGTGCAAAAGCAGAGGGTAGAAGAGGTCAGGGTAGGCCGAGACTGACATATGAAGACCACGTGAGCAGATTGCTCAAAAACGGAAAGGTCAAAAGTACTCGGATACCCAAACGTGCGTGTATGAAGCGATTGATGAATCTCGAAGAAGCGAATGAAGTATGCACGGATCGCGAAGCCTGGCGATCTGTCCTCTCTGACTACCCCGTCAGGGATACAGCGTGAAGATAGTTAAGTTAAGTTTAATAATACACGTTTCTCTAAATTTAAATATGTTTACCTTATTACTGACGCCAAGCCACAAAAAAAATAAGAAATATTGTATAATTAGTTTATAACCTAGGGGCTCAGCAGAGAACAATTACGTGATATATTTACGTACGGTATAAATGCAAAAACTGCTAAATAGATTCATTCAGGTCGTGTTTACATATAAGCTCCAAGGTTCAGCAAATATTTCCAAGTGATTTTGGGTCTTAATACGAAAGGAGCATTACAGACCGTACGTGAAAACTATAAGAAAAAATGAGGTATATAAAGACAATTTTAGCATGTTAAGTAATGAAAAGACCATAGTCTATTGTGTTGAAATAGGTAAAACATTTTGTAATAAGTAATAGGTAAAACATTATTTATCACAGTTAGGTCATTCTGTAATAAATCATACATATCCAGGAGCTTGATACTCTCAAATTTTAGATTTTAATATTTATTTATTTATTTAACATACATCTATAACATTAATTACAGCTTTATGCCAATGTAATGCAATAGGATAAGATACATATACATTTTAAAATTTAAAACATGAAATCTTAATAAAAGAGGAAATTCTAAATAATATGAATAATTAATAAAATAAGAATATAATAAAAAATAATTAATTATGTAAAAGATAAATATTATACATTAAAATGAAGAAATTACATTTCATAATTTAACTCATTTAAAAATTAAAATGATGAAATTACAACTTAGAATTTAATTAATTAAATAATATAATTCAGAAATTGCAATTTAGAATTTAATGCTATAGGATACATAAAAATTAAAAAAAAAATTAAAACATAAGTAATCTTATTAATAAAAATAAATTCCATAATAACTGAATAATTAATAATAACTGAATATAATAAAAAAACATTAATTATTAATTTAAAAAATAAAAAACATAAAAATTTCATATTAAAATTAGGAAATTACAATTCAGAATCTATTTAATAATTAAAATTATAAAATTACTATTTAGAATTCATTATTCAACAAAATTAAAATTAAAAGAAAGTAAAATTAAACATTAAATTATCAAAATTAAAAATGTTCACAAGTATCACACGCAACTCTTGTGAACTCTGCCAAGCTACATTGAAAAATATCTACTTTTTCAGCTATTTGGTTCAGTAGACTTAGTGCATGTGATACAGGGGCACCCTCGAGGAGGTTCGTCCTGCAGACGGGAACACTGAAGGTGGGGAATCCACGCCTCCTGGTGGCGGCGCTGTCCGGCGCGCACAGTCCCAGCGCCGCCAACAGCTCGGGGTGGTGCGTGTGTCCGCGCAGTACGCGCCACACGTACTTGCAAAGCCCGACATTGCGCCTCACTGCTAGCCTGTTGTACCCCACCATGCCGAGTACAAACAGGGTCGGGTACCTCAGTGGGTAAAAGGGGTAAACGCCATACTCTTTCAAATACAAAAACCGTGCAAATTTATTCTGTATTTTTTCCAACATAAGAATATATTTAGTCTCGAGCGGATTCCATATTATGCCACTCGTTTCGAATCTACTCCTAACGAGTGCGTTATATAGTATTCTGGTGACTTCAGTACCACGGAAATCCTTACATTGCCTTAAAATAAATCCCAGGCTCCTGAAAGCCCTTCCGCAGATGTCAACGATGTGATCCCGAAACGCTAAATCCGGTACCATTCGAACGCCCAGGACTATTAGGCTACCCGAACGCGCCACTATCGCATCACCTACACGATACGAGTATTTCATCAGATTCCGTTTACGCCCATAACTCATAGTTTTACACTTAGCTGAGTTAAAGTACAGTTTATTGTTAGTGCCCCACTGCACCACCGCATCAATATCTTGCTGTAGACGATCACAATCGGATCTATCATTCACTGTTAAGAACAGTTTGAGATCGTCCGCGAACAGTAGGCATCTCGCATTCCGGACTACCTTTGGAAGATCGTTTATCATCAAGATAAACTCCAGAGGCCCTAGATTACTGCCCTGGCTCACACCCGAAAATGTAAAATATGGGTCAGACTCATGTCCGGCGCATTCCACATACTGCCGGCGTTCGCCAAGGTAATTGGAAAAATATTGCAACAGTTGCGGTGTAAAGCCCACTGCTGCAAGTTTCTCCAACAAGATGTCGTTATCGACGACGTCAAACGCCTTCCGGAAGTCAAAGTACACGGCGTCCACCTGGCCACCCGCATCCACCGCTGGCATCACATAGCTCAAGAACGAGAGCAGGTTGCTGCCTGTACCCCGACCCTGCCGGAAGCCATGCTGTTCGTCCGCCATATGCGAGCTAACTTGATTGTATATTTGTTTATGTAAGGCGGATTCAAATACCTTGGCGAACGCCGACAGGACCGCAATCGGGCGATATTCCGTTACATCCGAACCCAAACCCCTCTTAGGAACCGGGATCACCCTGGTAACCTTCCACTTGTCTGGGTATCGGGCCTCCCTGAGACACGCATTAAACACATGATGCAGAGGCTTCTTGAAGACTGCACGACAGTCTTTAACTAGATATGGCGGTATGCCATCCAGGCCCACGGAGCGCTTGGGCTGGAGGCGGTCAAGCGCGCCCTCCACGTCGCTCTCGCTCAGACGCTCAACGTGCACTCGTGCAGCGCCTGCGCGCCCGCCTGCCGTGTGCTCTGCCGCACCAGCATCCAGAGCCGGCCAAACGCCCGAATACACTGAGTGAAAATAGCATGCAAATCGATCCGCGCATTCCTGTTCATCTAACTCTCTCCCATTTTCCGTGATACGAGTAGAGCCGCGTCTGGATTGTTTATCTCTTACGTAACTCCAAAAGGATTGGGGATCCTTTTTAAAATTAAGCTGTAGCCTATCTTGATACGCTGCATAGCACAATTTTATTTTATTTTTTACTGACGAACGGAGGCGGGAAAACGTTTCATAATTATCCCGCACCCCCGTCAATTTAAATAACTTGTGGTTTTTCCATTTAGCCTTAATATCACTAATTAAATCAGCCGTATACCAATCAGGATAAATATACCTAGAATTATGTTTTTTAGTATTTTTAATCTTTTTAGGTACACACAAATTAATAGCTTCATTCAATAAATAATACACATAATTTAAGGCTTCCTCTGGATTTTTAATGTCATAAAGGCCGTCCCAACATACCTGTTGCAAATTATAGTACAAGAGTGGGAAATTGGCTTTTTTGAAGTTCCAGCGCTGTATTTCCAGTGCCGCGTTATTTTGGTTAGTGTGTGCACAAGATAAATAAAAGAATATGACTGGTACACACTGCATGCAGTCCACTACAGTGGTGCTGGTTGGTAGAAGAGGCAATATATACAAACTCTTACATTATTTTTATAATTTATCAAGTCTGCAAGTAAAGCAAGTCATTTGATCCACCTTGCCATACAGCACTGCTATGAGCCACAAGGAAAATAACGATACGAATTAAATAGTTTCACATACCATGGTATCATATACCAAAAAAAATGTATGTTTGATTGGAATATAATTTTCAATAACAATAGTTTGTTGACATTAGAAATTTTTTCAAGCCAAAATATTGTCAAGTACGACTGCCTTTATTGAGCAGGGTAATGTTGACACTACACATTTGGAAAATGAAATTCCAAAAAATTTGGTTATAGGACAACAGATGATAAATATGATCAGTTAACTGTCAATTTTAGACTGGAACTTGACAGAACTTTAGCCTCTGAGAATAATCATAACAAAAATATTATTTTCAAAACCTGGTGCACCATTATCTTAGGTTAAACTGTACCTATATTGACAACTAAATCTCTCCAAGTGTCTTCGAGTTCCGCTGAATATTGTTTTATTAGAAGAATCTTTTCTTTGTCTCAGGGATGCATTTGTATTCACAGATATTTGCTCTCAGGACATTATAAAGGCATTCAAATGTAATAAAATTAAGAAAAACGTTGACCTTTGGGGATTATCAGTCAAAACTGCATCATGTTTAATTGGAGTCATTGCGCCCCATCTAGCAACTGTGTTTAATGACTGTCTTTCTAGTGGTACATTTCCTGATTTAATTAAACACAGCAAAGACATACCCTTGTTCAAGGCTGGCAGCGCTTCAGACCCGTCTAATTCCCAACCAGTGTAAGTGCTGCCAACTTTGTGCAAACTATTTGTAAAAAATAACATTGAATCAAATGCTATCCCATTTTAATAGTCTTAAAATATTTCATGCGAAACAGTTTGGGTTTACGAAAGGGCGCTGAACTTCCAATGCTGGTGTATTTATTGTATAAAATGTATTTATGAAGCCTGGGAAGATAAGCAAGATGCATTAGGTATATTCTGTGATCTATCCAAGACTTTTGATTCTGTTCAGACAATTAGATAACTACGACGATGTAAACAATACAATCACGAGAGTAGTTCATTAGTTCAGCTCAAATAATCTTTGCCTAAATGAAAATAAAACTAAACGTATTAAATTTACTCTACCAAATGTAAAACAAGTTGCGGCCAATGTTCAACTGCATGGACAAGTGTTAGAGTTTGTGGAATCAACTGTGTTCCTCGGTTTAATTAGTTTATTATTAGTAATAGTAATAATAAAGCCTCTTTATTTACCGTAAAGTATGGAAGTCATTTAAGGAAGGTCTAGTGGAAGTTGCGGTGGAAGTTTGTGGGGTAAGTAAGAGAAGCCAAGGATGTAAGAGAAAGAGAATGTGTGCAGAAGTCCGAAAGGCGTTGTCTGATAAGAAGAAAGCATGGTTGGACTGGTTGACTACAAAAGTCAATCAAAGAATGCAGAAGGCAACGGATGTGGACCTAAAAATGGCAAAAGAGGAGTACAAAAGGTATAAGCGTGTTGCAAAAGAGGTGATGAAAAGAAAGATAGAGAATGACAGAGATGAATTTGATAAAAGGTTATCTGATGACTTCCAACAGAATATGAAATTCTTTTGGAAGTCCATAAGAACAGTGAGGGGTCAACAGACGACATCGCATCTCAACCATATCAGAAACCATGATGGTAGTCTTGTGAAAGGAGAAGAATGTGTGTTAAAAAGATGGAAGCAATATTTTGGAAGCTTGTTTGAAAAGAGGATATGCAAGTAAAGACTAGTATCTGGGAAATGAACGAAATTGGTACTAACTGCGGGACTTGATAGAATCTCTGTCGAGATGCTGAAAGCGGGACAAGGCGTGGTAGCTTGCCAGCTGTACTGCCTTTTCAACCTTTGTTGGGGGAATGGCAGCGTACCAAGAGATTGGTGTAAGGCTGTCATCGTGCCGCTTTATAAGGGAAAAGGGTCACAGCAAGAGTGCAAAAACTACCGCGGCATAAGCTTGCTCAGCATCGTCGGCAAATTATATGCAAAAATCTTAATAAAAAGAGTGATGAATGAAACTGAAGGAAAAATGTGGGATGTACAAGCAGGATTTATGAAAGGAAGAGGATGTACGGATCAGGTCTTTTCCTTACGATGCGTAGCAGAAAATCTTTTGGCGAAAAGTCAAAAGGTTTATAGCGTATTTGTAGACATGGAAAAGGCCTATGATAGAGTGGTGAGGAATAAACTGTGGTCAATACTGGCCAGGTATGGAGTAAACAGCCACTTGATACGAGCAATGAAATCTCTCTACGAGGGCTCCAGTGCTTGTGTCAGAATCAACGGAGCATGCACAGACTTTTTTCACATTGAAAAAGGTGTGAGACAGGTTGTGTAGCGTCGCCGTTGCTGTTTAACCTATTCATGGAGAGTTGCCTGAAAGAACTGCAAGAGAGTACGTATGGTATAAAAATGGATGAACTGACCGTCAAGTGCCTCCTATACGCTGATGATCAGGTAATACTAGCATCATCGGCAGAGGAGTTGCAGTTGATGGTTAACATTAAGTATGATGCGTTAAAAAACAAAGGAATGAAAGTGAATGTAAATAAGTCAAAAGTAATGGTTTTTGAAAGAGGGGCAAGTATGACGGATTGCTCAATTGTTGTGGAAGGAGAAAGAGTAGAACAAGTAAAAGAGTTTGTATATCTAGGTACAAAATTTGCGAGAGATGGAAAGTATGAATATGACATTGAGCGAAGAGTATTGGCAGGAAATAAAGTGAGTGGAGCCATGTACGCCTTTATGAGCAGTCAGAACGTTTCGAAGAAGGCACGACTGGCTGTACATAGAGGTGTGCTGGTCCCCACACTTATGTATGGCAGTGAAAGTTGGGTATGGCAGAAAACGCATAAAAGTAAATGCAGTGGAAATGAGAAGTCTGCGAAGTATAGCTGGAGTGAAGTTGATGGATAAAGAAAGGAACTGCACGATAAGGGAACATTGCAGTATGACAGAAGATGTAGTGACTAAGATAAAAAAAGGGATGCTTAGATGGTTCGGACACGTGGAGAGGATGGATGAAAGTAGACTGACGAAGCAGATTTATGTGGCGAGAGTGAATGGGCAAACTGGTAGGGGTAGACATCGGCGTACGTATCTCAATCAAATCGAAGACCTTCTGGAAAAAGGCCAGGTTAAGAGTACTTTTAACCGGCGAGCATGTACGAAAATACTTATGAAAGTAGAAGAAGCGAAAGTGATATGTCAGAATCGTAGCAAGTGGAAAACCATAGTCTTTGCCTACCCCGATGGAAAACAGGCGTGATAATATGTATGTGTGTATGTTATTTACCGTAACAAAAAAGAAATAATTAAAATCAAGAAATTACAATCTTTCTAAAGATAAAAAACCTAAAAAAAATTAAAATAACTTATAGTGGTAATAGTACCTACATATTTTCTATTTCTTGGGAACCCCTTTTACAGGGTAAAGGCCTCCTCCATTAGTTTCCATTTATCTCTGTCCCGTGCGAGTTGCATCCAGTCTTTTCCTGCGACCTTTTTTACATCGTCGACCTAAAGTAGCTGCGGCCTTCCAATGCTTCTTGTTCTAGGTGGGCCGGTCCATTTGGTGCTGTTGATGGTCCATCGTTGGTCAACATATCGCGCTACGTGGCCAGCCCAATGCCATTTTAGTTTTAGTGACTGTTGGAGCGCGTCCGGCAGATTCGTCTTGTTTCGTATCGCTTTATTTCTAACTTTATGTATTTTCCATAGGCCCAACATGCTTCTCTCCATTGCTCGTTTGCAAGTTCTAATTTTGTTTTTAATCTTGGATATGTAGGTCCAAGTTTGTGAACCATAAGTCAAGCAGGGTAGTATGCATGTGTCCATTACAGTCTTTTTCAGGGGTAGATCTTAAGTACCCTTTAGAATATCTTTATGTGACCAATATTTGTTCCAGGTAGAAGATATTCGACTATTGACTTCGCCTTCGTTATTGGTTTTTAAGAATGATATTTGTCTCCCCAAGTATGTGTATCGCTGTACATACTCCAATTGAACATCCTCCAACATCACTCTTCCCTATAAGCCGTTTGTTATAATTTTTGTTTTACTAAGATTCATATGCAGGCCAACCTTTTTACTTTCTAAGTTTAGTCGATTTATCATGCCCTCCAATTTGTGATAGGTTTCGGCAAACACTGCTATATCGTCCGCGAATCTTAGATGGCTGAGACGGTATTGATCGATTTGAATGCCTTCAGAACTCCAGTCAAGTCTCGCGAATATGCATTGCAGCACTGCTATGAACAGTTTTGGGGACAATGGGTCTCCCTGTCTCACCCCTCTTCTTATCTTTATCTGCTCGCCTCTCGTTTCTAGCTTAACTCTAATTACTCTGTGCAGATAAATATTTCTCAGCGTTCTCGTTATTATGGGACTTACGTTGCAGTAATGTAGAGCTTGCCAGATAGAGTCATGGTGTACGCTATCAAACGCTTTAGCGTAGTCAATGAAACCTATGTAGAGATATCTGTTAAACTCTGTGTATTTTTCTATAACCTGGTCCATTGTATGGATGTGGTCAATGGTTGAAAATCCAGGATGAAACCCAGCTTACTCTACCGGCTGCATGCTGTCCATTTGGGGGCTAATCTTTTCGAGTATGATAGAGGTAAACAGCTTGTACAGACTTGACAGCAGGCTTATCGGACGGTAGTTGGTGATATCTAGGGGATTTCCCTTTTTTATAACAGGACAATGTCTGACTAAAACCATTGTTTAGGTATTTTGTGTGTATTTAAAACGCTATTAAATATGTATGTCAACGGGTTTATAAGAAGCGGAGCTCCGATTTTTAGTACCTCATTTCTTAAAACGTCGGGTCCAGGGCTCTTTTCAGGCTTCAGATTCTTGATGTGATTGAAGACTTCCTGCTTCCATATTTCACTTTTCTCAATAATTCTTGTATCAAAGATAGCCCTCTCTTCGCCCGATGAAGATATATTTAGTTGAGTAGTATATAGATTTTTATAAAATGAGGTAGCGCAACACAAGAGGTCACTTCTTGACTTTGTTTTCCCTGCTCCGTGATGTAAGCTCGGGATCCATTCAGTGTGTGTTAATAATTGTTTGTAGGCTCTTTTGGCGCTTCTATGTTTTGTTAAACTAGCTTCTATAATGTGTCTCTTGTAGATTCCGTAATCCCTTTTTATTGATTTATTTGCTTTTTTAAATAAATATGATAGTTCGTTTTTCTGGTCCTTTGATTTATGTTCCGTTTTTAAGAGAAGAAGATTTGGATTAAGAGTTTGGTTGTCGGACTGAAAAAAGAGAAACGACAAGAGTCTTTACTTTTATTAATGGATCTGAGAATTTAGACTATCCTTCAGTACATGCTCGAAGTTATCGTTGAATTGCTGAATTTCAATTCGTTCATCGTTTCTCCAGTTTCTGATGGTGTGTTTTAGGTTGCAAAGGAATATCTGTATTTCTTCACCTGTTTACAGGGATGTAAGTGAGCTATTGTAATGTTTTCTACTTTTTTTATTTCATAATGAGTGTCGCTCGCACCGCAGAATTTCAATATTATTGATATTTTTAGGACAATTAGTCATAACAAAATCAATTTTATTTTTTACTTTTTGATCTGGTGTCCATGTCCATCTTCTATTGTTTTTCTTTTTAAAGGATGAATTCATAATGAAGAGTTTGTTTTCAAATGCATATTGAATCAATCTTTCACCTCGTTTATTTCTTGTACCATACCCATATAGCCCAATGATTAGGTTCGGTTTAACTATTGATGCCAAATTGCAGGGGGCCTACACATAAAAAAGATGGCCTCTAGGTTGAGTTCGGCTGCATATGCTGAGATCAAGGCTCTAACAGATGTGAATACGGCTAGAATGGTTTACTTCTACTATTTCCATAGTATTATGTCTTACGGTATTCTCCTTTGGGGGAGTGCTGCATTTTTAAATAATATTTACAAAGGTTATAGTTTATTAATAATATTTACAAATTTACAGGTTTTCAAAAGCGGGCTGTACGCGCTATTTATAAAATGGCCCCAGAGTCTCTCTCCAAGAAAAATTCAGAAGAAATAATATTTTAACCGTAGCATCACAATACATTTTTGCCAATCTTATGTATGTCCAAAAAAATCTATCACAGTTTTTTAAACTCTGTACATACATACATATTGTCACGCCTTTATCCCCGAAGGTGATGAAGGAAGGGAAGGGGATTTATAATATAAACACTAGGTATAAAACATTCTTTCTGTACATCATAGTCGACTAAATTAGATTGGCTATTCTTTCCAGGGTAACTGTATACGCTTTTACAACAAGCTTCCCTGTGACCTGAGAAATTTACCATTAAATAAATTTAAAAAGATAATAATGAAAAAAATCTTTGTGAAAATGGTTATTGCGCTGTTAAAGAATAATTGCAGGGCAGGGACGCCTGAAAATGATCTGCTGGCAAAGTAAAATAATATAAAATTATAAATAGGCTATCAAAAAAAGGGTTCTTCTCAGGTGGGCCGCGCTCGGAACCGGTGGTCACTTTAAATATTTCAAATGTATCTTCAATTTTAGTGCAAAATAAATACATTTTTATTTATATATTTAACCTGCCTCGATGGCGCAGTGGTAGTGTATGCGATGCCGCGACTGAGGTGCAGGGTTCGATTCCCGGGTCGGAAAAATATTTGTATGATTCACAAATGTTTGTTTCGGAGTTTGGGTGTTTCCTATGTATAATATGTATGTATTTAGAAATATATAAGTATGTTTATCAGTCGTCTTCTACCCATAACACAAGCTTATATTAGCATACTTTGGGCTAGATGGCGCTGTGTAAAAAAAAATGTCCAACAATATTATTAAACCTTATGTTAAACTACCTCTGCCAGATGTCAACATGAAAAATATCGCATAGAGGGACTGGATACAGAAAGCGTAAGACCAGGGGTTGTAACGTGAATTGGAGAGCCCTACGTCCAGCAGTGGACTATTTTCTCGCAGAACACTAACTATTATTATTTGTTCTGAGATATTTTTAATTTCTACTTAAAATGCTCTATTTTCTTGTGTCCGTCTCTTTGACTTATATTGAGGGGTTAAAAAGTAAAATACAATAGATCTACTTAATTACAACCATATTTGATTGGAACATTCTCATTATGTGCTGTATTGTTTAATACTCAAAACTCTATTGAAATTTTTATCGATGTCCAGAGTAATAGTTACAGGAATTCGCAAATTGTTTTTATTGAACTGCAACCATTATTGAGGTACACTCACATCCAAACCAGGGAGGAGCATAATGGATACTGGTAGATAGAATGTAGGACAAACAAACACGCAGCCACCCAGCTTTATCTAGAAATACCTCTTTGGTATATAACATAATAGCCGAGGTAACACAGGTAAGTCGATTCTTCAGGGTCAAACTCGATTTGGATGGAGTCCACGTATGTTAGTGAACTCGATTAAATCTAACGGTGGAATAATTATTATTTTCCCGAGTATACAGAACAATGTCATTAATAAAATCCAAATAATCAAGGTAAAAATTTGGTGACAAATCCTCAGTCAGGAAACTGAACTAAAATAAAACGTTTATTATCAAAGATACGTTACATTAAAGCTGTTTTCTTTGGTGAGTACAGTTGTCAGTGTTGAATCTGGTAACCAAGTATCCCACGTGTAGTTATGTAAACATGGTGCCGCCAACGGATCTCTATAAAACGGCACTTTTCTAGGTATCCTTGTTGAAGCTTCTTTAGCTAATAGAGATCTCATTACTTGTGCTAATTGAAGATAAGCTTTAGATAAGTCTGTCGTCTCACAAGGATCTTTTATAATATTGAATAAACATGAAGTACCTGGAAAGGAAAAAGTAAATCTTTACTAGTGAGTTTTTGAGCTTGATTAGATATAAAATTGTTACAACTTTGTTTTTCTATCTCGCATAATATAGTGCAGATTTTGTAACGTCTGGCACTCAGTGTATAAGATACCTTTTGTTCTTTTGATCCGTGGTTTTAATAACTAAATCAGATTAAAGACTCAAAATAATCTTAATCTTATGAATTAAATTAGTGATTTTCGTTAAAGATTCAGCAAATCGCCTAATCGACGCTTCGCAAGTCCGGCTGGGTATTTTCTAGCACAAAATATTAGCATTGCCATGTAACTTCCGTCTGCTGCCAGTCTTTCGTGAACATTTCTAGACAGCGATGATGCGGAGAAATTTTTCGACGAATGTATTTTGATCAAACTGAACTTATAGTTCGGTTTGATTATTAGGTATATATTTTATGACTACTGGTTTTGTGAACCGTAGACTTCGGAGTAAATTGAGGAAAAAGGCTAAACATTTTTTTGGTTAATGTTTTAATTATTATAAGTAGAGAGCATACCGTTTTGAGCGCTCCTGCCAACCACTACGGGACCATTTTCCCTCCTCTGCCTCCATGTCCCCCCCCCCCCTGATCTAAAAACCCCTCGCTAAAAGTTTTTGGCTATATCAAGGATTGTCCATGCCAAGTTGCATGCAAATCCGATGAAAAATGCGACCTGTAGACTGAATGGACGGACGAACGGTCGGACATCGATAGCATTTTTCCCATACCAGTGGACTTAAAACGGAGACTTTCGTCGGCTCTTTCGCTCGCCTCCTCAGTCAATAATTATCTGATTAATCAATCAATTGCTGAAGATAAGACTTAACAAACTAGAGCTAACAGGTGTAGATTAACTACGAAACAATTTTAATAGGACTTCTTTATTACATCGTCATAACTTACCTTTAGTTGGAAAACACGTAGAGATCCTGGAATTACAATTAATTACTGACTTGCTTCGTAAACTTAAGTCGGGTGTACTAAACGGTGGTCCAAGTAAGTTCATGATTTTGTAAGCTGAACTGTCATGTATAGCATCTTCATATGAAGGTGCATTACCAATAATGCCCCGCAAATCGGCACCTTGATAAGTACTGTAATCTTTGAATATATTTCCAGTTATTAATTTGTAATTTCCATATATTATCGACGCGTATCCTGTATAATCATCTATTTCATATATTGTTCTTCTTTTTGACGGTGTGTTGATGTTAATGCTTTCCCACTGATTGATACCATTGACATTTGGTGGAGATTCTAAGCCAACAGCACTTAATAGGGTTGGCATCCAGTCCGAGACATGCATATATCCGTCCCAGTAATGATCTGAGTTTTTTAAAGCAGTACTCCATATCAGTCCAACAACTCTTACTCCTCCTTCAAAAGGGCTCATTTTTGTTCCTCTCATTGGATAATTAGATGCGTAATTTGCTGATTGTCCACCCGTCATACCACCGTTATCAGAAACGAATACAATTATTGTATTTGACAACATTCCTTTGTTATAAAGAGCCTTTACTATTTCGCCAACACTGTCATCAAGTTTCTTTACCATAGCTTAAATGAAAAAAAATGTCATTACAAAAACACACCCAATACTAATAATACAAAATAATTCACCAAAATTGAGAAAGTTTACAAATATTTAAAATTTTACAGTTTAGGAACTCAACTATTTACATTATCTTGTCAAATGTTTGCGTCATTATAACTACCTACATGTAAGCATTCTTTATTAGCTTTATTAGCAATCTAGTATTAGACTTTACTATTTATTTATATTATTACAAACTACGGTTATACTCACGTGTGAATTTCGGGATAGCCCGACTAGTTTCGGATCTAACGGAGGTCCTTTTTCAAGAGGAGCGTCAAGCTACGTCGGAAGCTGCGCTGGCGCTGGTGTTAGTGTAGGTACGCGCACCTACACTGACACAACGTGCTCTTCGCCAAAGAGATCGCTGGCAGCGCAGTGCCAGCGCAGCTTCCGACGTAGCTTGACCAGAAGAGAGAGAACGCTCACAAAAGTTATTATTCTAATATTTATTTATATATTTGTATTTATTTAAACTTGCATCCTTCCAAATAAACCACCGCGAGTTTCTGAAGAGCTCTTCAAGTGAATGTCCCCAGTCCTTTTTGATTAAATACAGTGCGTACCGGGCAGAGGTGCCACTCTTATACAGTAGGTAGAAAGTAGAGAAATTCTTCGCCAGAACAGAACTATTCAAAAGATGGAGGGAAACACGTGCGATTATCTTCTTACAACCCTGGGTTCTTCAAGCACAGCGTGATGAAGCTTATTATTGGGTCTGTCCGCTCAACTTGAGGTACACTGTCAATAGTCGTGTGGATTGCGATAGTGAGCTTTCCATCAGGAGGGCGGCGTCATTTTAGCAACTATTATCTATCTAGTAAACAAGGTTTCAGAACCTGTATTCCATATTCATGCCAATAATAATTGGTGTTCAATGAAGCATTTTCTATAATATTTCGAAGAAACCGGTATAAAATTATACATACCAGCGAATATTCTACGTGAAGGCATCTCGACATGTCTCATTTTCCTGACATCTTCAGGTGGAGCTTGCAACAGTGAAGCGTCGTTGGCTGCGTGCACTGCGTTATGAGCCACCATCAGAAACAGAGGCGACGAGGTGTTATGTTGCTGTATTACTGAAAATCATATAAGTATAATGTTAATGGTCTATTCTCTACATGCAAGTGGTACATTTTTTTAGTATCATGTATTTAGAGTTTTTATGATTTTTTCTAAATTTAAATTTTAACTAAATAACTAAAAAAACTGACTATCTTCACGCTGTATCCCTGACGGGGTAGTCAGAGAGGACAGATCGCCAGGCTTCGCGATCCATACATACTTCTTTCGCTTCTTCGAGATTCATCAATTTAAATTTAAATTTTAATGTGGAAAAAAATTTCAGTCTCGAGCTGGACTCGAACCAGCGTCTTCTGGTTCAACGCACCAGACGCGTTACCAACTACACCACCGTGACCTGCTCGTAACTGACAAATGAATCCACCTCTTTACGTCTTAAGGCGACGTAAGGCGCCATCTACCGGCACTTAGCAAAGTTGCACGGTACGAATGTATAGAATTGCATCTATAATCATTCGATTTGTGATGACACCTGCCTAAACATTAGAAACAATTTTGAAAAGCAATTAGTATGCTAACTATTTCTAAATTTAAATTTTAAAGTGGAAAATTTTTTTCACGAGCTGGACTCGAACCAGCGTCTTATGGTTCAACGCACCAGACGCGTTACCAACTACACCACCGTGACCTGCTCGTAACTGACGAATTAATCCACCTCTATGAATTTAGTGTGAATTTATACAAAATTAGCGACATACCTGGCACTGCAACCTGGGAGCCGTCATCAAGGTGGGCAGGTGACCTAATAAAGGCTGGGCGGGTCTGCTGTATGTGAGACCTTACAAGGTCAAATGTTCTTGTCATCTCTGTCTATAGCCAGCAGTGGGCGACAATCAGTTAAGATAATGGTAATATTAAAACCAATTTTTAAAACCTGTTTGGCTAAGTTAGACTTCCGCTAAATTATTGAGAAATAGCAAGTCACTCTAATTCGTAAACTAAATTCGATTAATGTTTCACCGTTTTACGTAACACGAATTCTTTATGGTTCGAAAGTTTAACTGTTATTCTCGATCACAAAAATAATCTTTGTGACGAACTTCAGAGTGTAAGCTGATTAAAAAATGAATAAAGTCAATTCTAAGAAATTTTCAATAAATTTCGTCCACTAAGAAAATTCTAGAAATCCTATTTTTCTTAAGAGTATACATCAGTTTCTTTGTCAATAGACCATGACTTCCTATCTGCATCTCTTGATACCAGTTTACTAGCAATCTTATTTTCAAAATAGCCTCATTAAGTAATATTTTAAAACTAAAGGCTAAAAATATTATAGCTGTATATGTTTGATGAATCTCTTCCTAAATCAAATATAAGATTTTTCACCTATGAAATTAACTATAACATTCAACTATATGATACAAATGGACCTGACAATTTGACTTAATGCATTATGAGTACAGTCAGTGGAGCAGGCAAACAAAAGATGTATTTATTTCTTATAAAAATGTTTCATTTAATAGATTTCCGCCATATATACGGTATCTTTTTTCAAAGTGATGCCATTGTCATTATGGAAACCCATGACGACATCTAGCGAATTGAAGGGCACTCTCTTAGTCTACATGACTACTGACAGCGTCCCTCAAGTTGGCGGCCCAATGATGGGCCTCTTCACGCTCCACTTGAAGAACCCGGGATTGAAAGAGGCTAGAAACACGTGCGCTCGCAGAGCGTTACAACTTTACTATCGGTCGACAGAGAAACAATCTTTTAAATCGTTCCGTTCTGGCGAAAATTCTTTCCACAGTATGGGAGTGGCACTTCTACCCAGCAAGCGTTGTTCGGGAACAAAAAGGAGAGGATGGGAAAAGGTTGAAGAGCTCTTCAGAACACTCGCCGTGGTACATACGGTAAAATGCAGCCAAGGAAGCTATGGCTCTACGCAGCGTCAGCAACTCAAGACTTCCTGTTACCTCAAGACAATCAATAATGCGAATAGCACGTCCAGCGCGTCCAGTATGTACCTCACAGAATCATCCCAAAGGTCAGAACAGTATTCGACGCAGGGACGAATCTGCGTCTTGTACAACAGACATCTCTGATGCAGCGTGAATAAACGTCTCACCTTATTCAGGACTCCTAGCTTCCGCGAGGCTAGCCTAATACAGCTCTCTATATATGTTTTGTTATTGAGCTCACGAAGAACGTCTATGCCGAGGATGTCTAGATTGTCCTTCATTGGTATTGTAGTGGTCTGAAAAGAGGGTTAAGGTAGGAAAGGGGATTTTTTAGCTGTGAACGCACACACCTGTGATTTACGGGTATTGAAATCGACCAGGTTTTCAGAACCCTATTTGAAAATGCGGCTAACATTACTATAATGATGCAACAATAGTAATATACTGCATATCAATGACATGCTGTCCATTGATGGCATTCATTGCTATGCAGATGAGAGTGTCCGAATGGGTACACAAAATCTTGTCCAATTTAACCCTACCAATCTAATGCCCACGGCTACCTACTACTTCAGTATTCACCCTCACACTTTACGTCCAGAGCATTCGCTTACGGTTAGGTCCGATTGAGGCTTTATTCCGCGTACGCTTAGATTGTGGAATAAACTCCCTGGCTGGGTTTTCATGAACGTCTACAGTATGGGGTTCTTCAAAAGGGTCTTAGAAATTTTATATATAAGTTAGCAAACTAATTGCTTTAAAAGAGTTTAAAATTGTTGTAAATGTGTTAAATGGTTGTAAGAATGCTCGATAGATGGCTCTGGTCATACTCTTAAATGACAATTAAAATATAGTGAATTTCAACTTGTTTCGACACAGTTTGGGTAGTTCAGTGGCTAGAACATTGCCTTGGTTCAATCAGATCACGGGTTCAATCCCAGTCTCAAACCAGGTTGTCATTTTTCAATTGAATAAAAATGTATTCTACTAATTCTGTATGTCTTAGAAGGTTTTTAAAGGTCGGCAGCTGGTGTTGCAAACGTCCATAGGCTACGGTAACTTTCCATCAGGTGGGCGTATGCTTGTCTGCCAACACAGTGGTATTAAAAAAAATACATAATCTAATGTAACTGAAAATTCTTACTGGATGTAGCGTGATTAGTATAAACATCTGTTATGTAACCTTCAACGTCCCAGGCAGGTGTTAAATTTTTATATAAAGGTAAGCCGGCTACCGTGCCAAGCGGACCAAGCTGTAAAAAATAATTAATCCATTGTCAATCTTACAATATTCAATTAATAATTAATTTGTCATAACAATTCGGAACCAACGTTCCATCGTACTTACATCTTCTTCAAGAGTGTACTCATAATAGTCCATAAGGCCACCTCGATGCCCAAAGTGACTATCAAATCCTCTTGCAGTAGGTAGGTATTGTTTACGCGATAGACCAACATGCCACTTTCCCACCAGATGAGTTGCATAACCAGCTCGCTTAAAATGTTCAGGTAATAGAGTTTCACTTAGTGGAATACCTCTATCTTCACTCATTACAATCGGGTATCCTTGCATACCTATAAAGAAAAAAATACCAAAGTATACAGTTTAAAAGAAGAGAATAGAGATTAAAACAATGTATTTGATTTGAAATGACGCTATATAATTTACTAGCTAATGACTGTATATGGTAAACTTCAAATATAAAGTTTATCTGTACCAATTATCCATATTAACTTGATTGATTAGGCGAGATAAATAAATTCAATATGGACTGTATTTGCGGGGAAAGACAAAAAATTAAATTTACACGCGATTGTCGACGGAAAAAGAAATGGAAAAACAGGAATGGGCACACTAACTTGCTGCTTGCTGCAAGATGCTGAGGTGGAGGCTGCCGGGGGCGTCTCTGAACTTGAATTCCTGGTTTCCTTGCACGAAAACACTATTTATCCATGGAAAATACAATTATTGCTATAGTTGGTTCGATGCGGCCGCGCGCGCGATTATTGTAGGACAGACTGCCAGCCTTCAATCCGTGAATCGCTGCCCATGAGGCTAGCGGCGCGAGCGTAGGTACTTGCGCGCGTAATACAGCTGTCTCGCTCCTCCTTTATGCGAGACAAGGTAGGTGCGAAAGAGAAATGGAATAAAGGGGAGCGGGGGGAGTGTCGACAACTAATTAATTAAAAACAAATGCAGATTAGCGATGCAACATAGAAAAAATAACGCAGCTACTCTTTTATCGTAAACCGGCGCAACCATTTCCCCCCGGCTTGAAGGGTTACCTTCGAAAAACGAACAACTGACTATATAATTGCCACTAAGCTTTAGCTGCTAACTACACAAAATGCTATCGAACTAAACTAAACTAAACCTAATCGAACAACCTAAATTTGTTATTGAAGTTACTGTTGATTAGGCAAAGGACAAAGACGAATAACTGGTCGCAAGTACGAACCAGTTGCGGATTTAACGCGAACTATACGGGTGATCCCATTTGACCGAGGGAAATCTTCTTCTACTACCCCAAGAGGCCAATGTAATGGAGGCATATTTTCAGTTAAAATAACTACGACAGTACCGACAGAAATAGGGTTCGATGGAGTATTCCATTTCTGACGTGACTGTAGCGTATGCAAATAGTCTGTCCTCCAACGCTTCCAAAACGATTGAACGAGTTTATCCAATATTGCATGACGCGAGAGAAGATGAAGTCGATCTTCCTCTATTTCAAAAGCGGGTAAGTATTTTAACGGTGTAACATTCAAAAAGTGCGCTGGAGTCAGTGCAAGCGGCTCCGAGGGATCACTAGACAAGGTTCTACAAAGAGGACGCGTATTCATTATGGCCTCGACTTGAGTGAGCACGGTGCTCAGCTCTTCAAACGTGAGTATCTGTTCACCTATAACGCGAAACAGGTGCGCTTTTAAGCTTTTAATATTAGCCTCCCAGTCACCACCAAAGTGGCTTTCGGCGGGCGTATTGAACGACCACTCAATGCGGTTTTCAGCTAAGACGTAGGCAAATTCCGTGTTAAAGTGTTTAGAGCGCAAAAAATTATGTAGTTCGGAAAGGTTATACATGGACGTAATTCGTACCGTTGTCCGAATACATTCGAGATACGGAACCCTGACGCGACAAAAATGTTTTAAATGCAGCCATGAAGCATGGCATGCTCAAATCACCAGCTAACTCTATATGGACGGCGCGAGTCGTCATACAAACAAAAAGACAAACATAAGCTTTCGTAGAGCGTATACCACGACCACGAGAAACTGTTACCCTGAAGGGGCCAGCGTAATCTGTACCCGTGTGTACGAATGGTTTAGCAGCCTGAACAACACGACAAGGACGATGGTCGGCCATTTCGGGCGCGATTGACTTCGAGCGAAGTTTGAAACACGGAATACATCTATGAACTATCGAACGAATCAAATTGCGTGCGGAGAGAATCCAGTATTTCTAGCGCAGAATTGAGATTAATAAATCTGCACCAGCGTGACAATTCACCCTATGGTGATATTCAACTAAAAGATCAACGATATGATCCTTGCGCAGGAGAACTATAGGATCAAACGGACTGGCTCAAACGACCACCAACTCGAATGAGGCCATCCTTCAAAAAAGGTTTCAAATGCTGAATAGCGCGACTACAAGGCTTATTCAATTCCAAATTTCTAATTTCAGACGAAAAATAAAATCTCTGAAGTTCACGAAGCACGATTAACTCAGCCTTGCTTAAGTCAAAGGCGGTAACATGCTCGCGACGAGGAAGGATTTTCAAAAAATCGACAAATAAAAACAACACTACGTAAAAGAATCGACCACGATGAAACACGGCTAGCCAACTCTAAGATAGGCGACTTTTCGAGCGGCGCGGTAGCAACCAAAGAGGCTTTCTTTTCCTCTGGCGGCGTGGACACAGTAGCGGGGTTGAAAGGGCTAACCGGCCATTCATCAGGTGGGGCTTGGCACCAGGAAGAGCCATGGAACCACAACCTATGATCCAAAATCTGTGCAGGTGTTAACCCACGAGACAAATAATCGGCAGGGTTACTGAGACGTGATAAAAGTTTTGCGGCGCCAATTCCGACTGAATTTTTGCCACCCTATTTGCGACAAATGTATCCCAACGATGGGGTGAAGAATGTGTCCAACCAACACAAAGCGACGGTCGAGTCCGAGAATGCGAAAATCCTATCTATATTAATGCGGTTGCGACAACTACTAACAATCGAACTAATGAGCTGGGCTAGAACCAATATAGCGCACAGCTCGAGACGAGCGAGAGAGACTACCTTACTAGGGGCTACTTTAGATTTAGCGCTGATAAGGTGAAATGAAATGTCATCACCGTTACGAACGTGGAAGTACACAACACCCCCATACGCTTTCTCACTAGCGTCAGCGAAACCTAAAACAGTTACAATACTATCATCGGAGATGCCAACATGGCGCGATATTCTAATTTGCTCGAGCATAGGAAGCTCGGCTCTAAAGCGGTCCCACAATTTATTGATGTGGTCAGGAGGAGTTTCGTCCCAGTTACAGTTGGACAGCCAAAGTCCTTTTATGAGAAGCTTTGCGTACAAGACGACAGGTGCTACAAATCCCATCACATCCCATATGCGTGCGACACACGACAATATGGTGCGCTTAGTGCAGGTTGACGGTGTAGGACAAACCTTCAAACTAAACATGTCGGACGAAGGTGACCAACGCAAACCGAGAACCTTGTGCGTATCATTACTATCAAACTCCTTGACAGTCGACAAGCGATGCGACGGTGGAATCGAATCCAAGACCGTTTGCGAATTACTAGTCCATTTTACGAGATCAAAATGACCAGCCTTCATGAGATCAATTACTTCAGTCGCAGTTGCGGCAGCTTGATCTTCGGTCTGCACAGAATAAATATATTCGTCCATGTACAGACCAGTTTCTACAGTCTCCTTAGCCTTCGGGTAACTGTCGCCCTCATCGGCGGCGAGCTGCTTGACAGTGCGAAGAGCGTGGAAGGGACTGGATTTAAGTCCAAAACAAACGCGATTTAATTCGTAAACCTGTAAAGGTGCGAAAATCTATACAAAATGCGTTGAAATCGGCGATCTGATTCGCGAACACCAATGCAAAGTAACATTTGTCTAATGTCGGCTAAAAGCGCGACAGCGTATAAGCGAAAGTTAACTATAATTTCGAACAAATTACCTTGGAGATTTTGACCACTGTGCAAAATATCGTTTACCGAAACATTCGAACTAGTTTTGGCGCTGCCATCTAAAACAACGCGCAACTTGGTGGTTAGTTTATCCTCGCGGACAACTCCATGGTGCGGTATGGTATACGAAGGAGCGTGCTTCGTCTCTTCGGTTTCGGGAGGCGCAGGTGAAATGAAACCTTTATCCAAATATTCTATTATTACGCTATCGTAAGCCTCCTTCAACTTTGGAGATGTCTGCATTTTCCGTTCTAAACAAAAGAATCGTTTTTCGGCTGACTGAAACGAATCTCCAAGCGAATTAACATCACCCTTAAAGGGGAGTGCGACAACATAACGACCATCACTATCGCGAGTAGTCGTGCGACTATAAAACTCTTCACAAAGTTTATCATCCAGGCTGACAATAGGAGGGACGTTCACCTCTTCTATCTCCCAGAATTTACGGACAGCAGAGTCCAGCGGCTCGACGGTGCAACAATATGACACTGTCGAGTTACAATCAAAATAAGCGGGTGCGGAACCAACAATAACAAACCCAAGAACCGTCTCTAAGGCGAGCGGCGCGGGGTGCGATGCGTGACCTTGAACCTTATGCTTCGACAGGAGGTGCGGGAAAATCGAAGCGCCAACTAAAAATTCAATATCTCCTGGAACGGCGTAAGTATCATCGGCCAACGGCAAATCTCTAAAATTAGTCAATAATGAGGTATTGACTGCGACAGTCGGTAAAAGTTTGGTAACCTTATCGACGAATAGCGAATCCATCGAAAAACTAACATCAAAATCAAAATGAAAAATAACGTTTATTTATTTTTACCGACTTTTTCGTGTTTATACCAATATATCAGTTAATTATGATTAAAATTCAAAATTAGTTTTCAGTAGTTTACATTTTTTGTCTAGATATTATAGTTTCCAAGATATCACAATTTTAGTTAATTAGGTCATAGGTTAATTAAAAAAAATACGAACGGTTAGCGAGCGGTTGAGTGGCTATGTCCCCTACCATGCAAATCGTAAACAACAACTCGAGCGGTTGCCAGAAGTACTGTGTGCAAACTTGATAGCGAGTACAAAGCGACATCGTTCGGCTGGACGCGCGCGGCATTGGCGCCACCGTCGCTAGGCGTGGACGGGGACGAAACCACCCGAGTGCGCTCCGAACCGCGACTCAACGGCGCCACGTCACAGCGGACGGACGATTAGGCACTGAGTTCGCGCAGCTAGAATCGACGGGCGAACTACCGGACATGGCGTTATTGTTTTCGAAGTGTGATAATGAATGGTGTTTACCATTACACTTGCGACAAAAATTATTCAAATTACAGAATGAAACACGATGTTTCTTACTGAGACAATTGATACATAAATTACTAGAACCAACAAATTTATAGCGATCGCTAGGAGTGAGTTTATTGAACTCCGAACATTTATAAAGTTGGTCATGGTGACCTTGACACAAAGAACAATTTTTCGAATGCAACACTTGCGATTGCGAAGTTGTAGGTTCAAAATTAACAAAATACTGCGTAGACTTCGTGGGCTTACTGCGATTAGTCGGTCGTTGCAAATTCGAATATGTTGACGAACGAAAGTTTCTAAATCGTCGAACTTAGGTATTTGATGGCCACGTCTATCCATTTCAAATAAGCAAACGGTTTCGGAATCTAATTTCTTTAAACCGATATACAAAAACAAAAAGTCACAGAGGTCATTGACCTTGACATTCTTTAGGGCGCGAACAGCTGATGCAAAAATATCTAAGAATTTTTCTAAGTCGTGTTCATTACACGATGAGCTATTTTTCAAATTAAATATTTGATCCAAATTAGCGGTTGTTACTAAGCGTTTGTCTTCGTATTTGACCTTCAAAGTATTCAAAATCAAACTATAATTTTCGGTGCAAAGCGTTATACCGCCGTAAACGGTTTTTGCTTTCCCGATTAGTTTACTAACTAAGTAATGTAATTTTTCGTAATCCGATAACGAATTATTATTATATGGATCGTATTTTCGAAACTAGCGAAAAACAAAGGCCAATTTTTAATATCGCCATCAAATTCGGGTATTTGTATGGGCGGTAATTTAGGTCGGTCCCGTTTCAGCAAATCAAAACCGGCTGGCCCGGGTTCCGAATCGGTGACTATTACGGGCACGGGCGCTTGCAATGACTTAGCGACACGTTTTATGCGACATAATTAAATCTTCGAAAGATGACATGGCGTCATAACTTAATAAGAAATCGGGATTTAATTTTAATTCAAGCAAGTTAATTTTATCGAGAACATTTTCGAAATCTAAGCGCAAAGTATCTACGATTTCGATCGAGGATAAAAACAATTCTTTTATTGATTCATCTGCGATCCTCGATGAATAATCACAAATTAATTGCATACGCTTAAAAAGGCTATCCTTCTTAGCGTGTAATAGTTTTAACTCCGGAATCTCTTTCGGAGACATTGTTAAAACAAAACAACTATAGCTACTTACAGTCCAAAACTAACGAACGATCAAAATGGGAGCGGTGGTAGACAGCGAGATGCGACGCGAACGAGCGTAGGTACCTACTTGCGCGCGCGGGCCTAGGTACTCGTACCTGCCCGCGTGGTCTACCTATTACTACACGGTGCAGTCGAAATTACCAACTATTTAGTACCTACCTATGCGAAAAACAGTAGGTAAGTATGCGTTTATTCCCTAATGGAATAAAACTATTATCTATGCGTTTATTCCCTATAGAATAAAAACTATTACCTATACCTATGCGTTTATTCCGTGGTGGAATAAAAACTATAACCTATACCTATGCGTTTACCCCCTATAGGATAAAAACTATTGCGTTTCTATTGGCAAACTACTAAAGCGAATGGACCAAAATCCGGATCGTTCGGACCAAAAAAATGGTTGAGCGGGCGAGATAAATAAATTCAAAATGGACTGTATTTGCGGGTAAAGACAAAAAATGAAATTTACACGCGATTGTCGACGGAAAAAGAAATAGAAGAACAGGAATGGGCACACTACCTTGCTGCTTGTTGCGAGATGCTGAGGAGGCTTTGGAGGCTGCCGGGGGCGTCCCTGGACTTGAATTCCTGGTTTCCTTGCACGAAAACACTATTTATCCATGGAAAATACAATTATTGCGATAGTTGGTTCGATGCGCGCGCGATTATTGTAGGACAGACTGCCAGCCTTCAATCCGTGAATAGCTGCCCGTGAGGCTAGCGGCGCGAGCGTAGGTACTTGCGCGCGTAATACAGCTGTCTCGCTCCTCCTTTATGCGAGACAAGGTAGGTGCGAAAGAGAAATGGAATAAAAGGGAGCGGGGGAGTGTCGACAACTAATTAATTAAAACAAATGCAGATCAGCGATGCAACATAGAAAAAATTACGCGGCTACTCTTTTATCGTATACTGGCGTATAATTTTAACCGAATTACAGATAAATTGTTTAAGAGCTTGATCGTCATTAAATAACAAATATCTTCACAAATTAACACACTAGCATTAGTCCGATTTGTCTCCTTCTTGGACTATAGGACTTCTTTTCGTGACTTATTTTCATCTACATACCCATAGACCAATTATAAATTTATCACCACGCATCACAGCGTCTAATCTGTAGAAAAATTGACTGGTTTCGCAAATTTGATTTGAATTAGAACTTTCGTTTCCAACTAACGCTATTTAATACGAACTTACGTATTATAAATAAGAATTATAACAGTCGTCCTTAACGCTAAGAGAGATATCTTAACCAATCTTCACCTTGGTATCGATAACGAGAGATGGTTGCAGGAATTGCAGTTGATGTCGCAAAACTGCTATTTCAAACTATTATAATGCAATGTAATTTCATGCTGCATAAATTATAGTTTTCAAGAAATCAACAAAAATCTTAGGTACGTACCAGTCTTGTGCGCATATTTTCCTGTGAGTAAGGCCGTGCGGGTAGGTGTACATATGGGGTGACTATAATATCGCCCAAAAGCGACTCCTGTCAAAGCCAACATGTCGATGTTTGGTGTAGGAATTTGATCGGAGCCGTGAAAACTGACGTCATTCCATCCCTACAATAAAATCAAGTACGTAACTAATAAAAACAAACATAAGTACTTTATCAAGTTTACGATGGTTTCTGTAATGAAGTGGGTATTTGTGTTCTTTTTAGAGAGTTTCCGTCAAAGATGTAATATTTAATTTTGAGTGAGTATCGTCACTCCCTTCGCCTACTATACCGTATCAGCGACCCTGTCAAGTTAAAATAATGGTTCATTCTTACTTATATCTTTTAAAGGATACGATATAATAAATCTACAAACAATATCAATATTATAAAGCTGAAGAGTTTGTTTGGTTGAACGCGCTAATCTCAGGAACCACTGGAAGGATTTGAAAAAAATCTTTTTGTGTTGGATAGCCTATTTATCAAGGAAGGCTATAAGCTATATACCATCACGCTACTATCCTGGAGCAGTAATCATAAAAGTCGACAAATCGGGCAAATGTTTACGCATTATTGTAGAATTTATAAGCGACGGGATTAAATAGGTGCGATGGGAGTTCGAATTATGCCACGGGCGAAGTCGTAGGGGTTACCTACCTAGTATCAATTAAAAGCAATTCTATTTCAACAAAAAATGAAATACTGTACACATGTGTTTGTATTGAACACATACATGGCCTAATTCAAACATCCACTTAACAAGCACACAAGCAATCGGTGAAGCGATAAATACAAAACATCTAAACATTCTACATTGAGTTAATATTGTACTACGTATACAATATTAACTCAATGACATTTTACTGGTAATATCTATTCATTAGCATATTAGCATACGATGGGTATTTTTGTTCTATCACCTTTGATGACAATTTTTGGAAAGTATAAAGGTTATTGAGAGTAATTTAAGTCTTGCCCTCACTAATCTTTATTTTATTTATTGTTGTAGTTATATTATTTGATAAAAAGCTAGCTGATGACCGCAGCTTCGCCCGCGTTGTGAAGTTTTCTTTTTCGAGATTTCTATATAAATGGATACGGTACCTTCAACTTTTTGAAAATCCAATGCTGCCTATGTTACTTACAAAGAAACTAGCTCTCTAATGGTAAAAGAATTTTTAAAATGGGCCTTGTAGTTTCTGAGCCTCTTCATTACAAACAAACTATCAAATCTTTCCTCTTTATAATATTAGGATAGAAAATCAAATTTAGAACTAAAAGAAATAAATCAGTAATTATGACATTACACATACAATTAATTATTGCTTGAAATTTTATTGATGGAACCAACATCATTACAAAAGTAAAAGTAATACATTATAGTAACACTGACGTTATTATCTGTCAATGACAAAGTCATGTCCGCTTAAAAGTTAAACGCCTTCAAACAACAGTTAAATGCTCGGTTAGTTTCCATTGAAAATTTAAAAACAATTAGCAAGTTATAAAGCAAGAAGTATGCTAACTATATTCTAAATTTAAAGTGGAAACAATATTCAGTCTTGAGCTGAAGTCGAACCAGCGTCGTCTGGCTTAACGTGCCGCACGCTTTTACCAAGTAGGCTATCGGGTCCCTCTCAAAAGTGATATTACAAAAGTAAAAGAAAGAAATTGTAGTAATACTGACGTTATTATCTATCACTGATAAAGTCATGTCCGCCTAAAAGTTGAACTACTTCAAACAACAGCTAAATGCTCGGTTAGTTTCCATTGAAATTTTAAAAACAATTAGCAAGTCATAAAGCAAGTGGTATGCTAACTATATTCTAAATTTAAAGTGGAAACAATATTCCGTCTTGAGCTGGAGTCGAACCAGCGTCTTCTGGCTTAACGCGCCAGACGCTTTTACCAAGTTGGCAATCGGGTCCCCCTCAAAACTGATATTGACATGACATCGAAACATTGTTTAAGGTTAATATTGATCTAAATATTAACATTAAATATAACCTATTGTTTAATACTTTTAAGGAGATGTTAAATGTGACTTTGTAGACAATGATTTAGTATATTTTTAGGTTGATGTTAATTCATAGATAAGAAAAAAAATCTTACCAAATCATCAGCCATTATAAATACTACATTTCTTTTATCCGTTGAACTACACGTTACAGTCGCTATGAAAACACCAAACAAACAATATATCTTTATATATATCGCCATGCTGAAAACAATAATTTAAAATAAAAAACTTAAAAACTAGATGCCACAATCTCCCACAATTCGAGATAGCGGGGGTAGATGTATATTAATGAAGATGGCATTTAGTTGTGTCGTTCCTATTCTGTGTTCTGGCTCATATAATATCAGCTCACATAAATCAACGCAATGATTTTAGACCTTACAGTTTTCAAAAGAGAGATCTCCAATCGATTGCTTTTATCATTTATTTATTATAAAAAAAATACATTTATCATCTATTCCGTAAGTGATTCAAAATCCAAAAAGATTTGTATGTACACCATATCGTCGCTCTGTAAAAACACAATTTCTAACATATTTTTGACATTAAAAAGTTTTAAATAATAACAACATCAAATTTTAAAAGATCAACATCAAATTTCAAAAGGGAGATCTCCAATCGATTGCTTTTATCATTTATTTATTATAAAAAAAATACATTTATCATCTATTCCGTAAGTGATTCAAAATCCAAAAAGATTTGTATGTACACCATATCGTCGCTCTGTAAAAACACAATTTCTAACATATTTTTGACATTAAAAAGTTTTAAATAATAACAACATCAAATTTTACAACAAAACAAAATTTTACTCCAGTTACCTAATTACATATACTTGTACGCATGTATATATAATGTGTATTAGGTAATTTACACAACACTATCAATAAAAAGAAAATGAACAAAAAAGCAAAACAAACGAAAAAAAATAGGCAATAAGTTACCGAAAGAACTAGAATAGATACATGGAATAGGTACTAAAATAATATTTGTACAATGGTTTTTATTATGCGTAGCTGAAGCTCATAGATTCGATCTAAGTTTGTTTTAGCTGTTAGCCAATAACTACTTACACAATAAGAGATTATCGATTCTCCTAACGATTTATATAATTATATTAGTAAATATAAGAAATTATAAAACGCAGAATAGCAAACTTTGCAAGTATTACAGGTCATTGATCGCACATACTCTTATTTTGATTAGACCATGACAAACGGTCATCTATGATAACACCCAAATAAGTCTGTGAATTTACAACCTGTAACGCACCGCATGTGCATTTATATTGCTGGTTTTACTATGGCTGTGATATGTTACATTTATAGGGAATGATTTTCTATTCAGACTTGTACTTATATACATTTGCTTTTTCCCCTCATTTATAATTATGTGACCATTTTGAAAGTAAAGTTTAATCACTTTGCATTTTTTAAGAGGCACGACAAAGTTGGAATTATCTTATAGTATACAGGGTTCGTCAGTAAATTGATACACATCACAGTTCCTTATTAAATTTACTAGGCTATTTACATAAGCACACTCAAATAACACTCACTCACTCACTCACTCAAATGTCTCCAGTCGTTTTTGCCCGTAGATATCAAAATCTCGCTTTCTCAAACTTTAATACAGCCCATAATTGACTATGCGGACTCCTGCTACTTGGATGCTACTGAGGAGCTGTTAAATAAACTTGAGCGATTGCAAAACTTATGCATACGGTTTATTTTCAATCTACGCAAGTATGACCATGTCTCGGAATTTCGTAAACTCAAGTGGCTCCCAATCCGACTCCGTAGGAATACTCGGATATTGTGTGTCCTATTTAATATCCTGCACAATCCCTTATGTCCTTCCTACCTACGGGAGCGTTTCTCTTTTATGAATACACCCAATGCTCCTTGTAGATCTCACCTTAAACATCGCCTTACTTTTCCTTCTCACAAAACTGATTTTTACTCTTATTCCTTCACTGTTCATGCAGTAAGGCTGTGGAACTCCCTCCCGACAAAGATACAATCTTGCCAAACTATTTCATTGTTCAAAAAGAAAGTGAAAGAACATAACCTCTCCTCTTTGCCATAACTACCTTGACTTAAATATTATTATTACTTATTTATATAGGTATAGCTAAGTAGAGTATGGGCTGCCAAGCGCGCCACAAAGAGAGCTGTAGCCAGAGCCAGACGAGACCACTTACAACCTTTGTATGATAAGCTGGAATCGTCTGAGGGGCAGAAGCTCATCTATAAGCTGGCGCGCTCCAGGGTCAAAGCGGCACAGGATATATCCAAGTGTCGCTGTGTAAAAGACCCTGAGGGCAACCTGTTAAGCGAAGACCTCGCGGTAAAGGAGAGATGGCGCTCGTACTTCCACGAGCTGCTTAATAAGCAGCATAAAGAGGTGCAGCCTCCGGACCTCCCTCCGAATCAAGGACTAGTGCCACCGGTAACGCCTGGAGAAGTCCTGACTGCGCTTCGCCGCATGAAGAATCGGAAAGCTGTCGGACCCGATGGAGTCCCCATCGAAGCCTGGAAGGCGATGGGTCCTCGCGGTGTGGGCATCTTAGTAAACCTTTTTAACCGCATACTCCTCAGCGGGCAGATCCCAAACCAATGGAGACTAAGTATTATTACTCCAGTCTTCAAAGGTAAGGGGTCAGTGCAGGAGTGCGGGAGCTACCGCGGTATTAAGGTGATGTCCCACACCATGAAGATCTTCGAGAGGATTATAGACTCTCGGATCCGGCAGGAGTGTACTCTCTCGGAGTGTCAATATGGGTTTCGCCCTGGTCATGGGACCACGGACCCTGTTTTTGCCCTGAGGGTTGTCGCAGAGAAATACAGGTCGAAGAACACGCCTCTGCACTGTTTGTTCCTAGATATGCAGAAGGCCTTCGACTGTGTTCCTCGTGCGATGATCTGGTGGGCACTGCGGTCCAAAGGAGTTCCAGAGGTCTATATTGACACTATCCGGGACATGTACTGTGACTCCGACTCAATGGTTCGGACTGCCGTTGGCGACACGAAACCCTTCCCCATCACCGTCGGGGTACACCAGGGTTCTGTCCTTAGTCCGCTTCTGTTCAGTGTAATATTAGACGAATTGTCGGACAGCATCAGAAACCCGCATGAGCAGCCTCCATGGTTGCTCATGTATGCTGACGATATTGCGCTGGCAGACGCGGACAGGGGCAGATTGGTGCGACGTGTAAAGGCGTGGAAGGAGACGCTTGAGAACGGCGGTCTGAAACTAAATGTGGCGAAGACCGAGTACTTGGCACTAAACTCGACAGATCCCACATCCGTCCGCATAGGCGGTGATTTGGTCGAGCGCACGGACCAGGTTAAATACTTGGGATCTGTTTTTCACACGTCCAGTGACATCGATTGCGATGTCAAGTCACGCATTGCTGCCGCGTGGGCCAAATGGCGGGAGATGACCGGTGTCATTTGTGACCCTAAAATGCCGATCCGGTTGAAGGGACAGGTCTACAAAACCATTATTAGACCTGTCCTTTTACATGGCAGTGAGACGTGGCCGATATTGGAGCGACACAAGCAGGAGCTGCGTGTCACGGAAATGAAGATGCTGCGGTGGATGTGTGGAGTCACGCGGATGGACCGCGTGAGGAACTCTCGCATCCGCGGCAGCCTTCACGTCCGTGACATTGCAGACAAGTTGCAAGAGTGTCGCCTTCGTTGGTATGGTCACGTCTTGCGGCAACCGCCGGGCTACGTAGGTAACAAATGTCTGGCCATGTCAGCCCCGCCGGGTCCCGGTAAGAGGGGAAGACCCAAGAAGTGCTGGCTTGACGTCGTAAGGGATGACATGCGTGCCAATGGTCTCACCACAGGGGATGCCGACGACCGTGCGAAGTGGAGGAGAAAATGTAGGAAAGCGGACCCCGGGCGTCGCGAGACGCAACTGGGACAGACGCTCGGATGATGATGATGAGCTAAGTAGAGTATGTATATGTTTTATATATTTATATGTATATGTGTATGTTTTATATATTTTGGTATTTAATATGTATGTATTTGAATATGTATACCATTATTTTTTATGTATGTTAGTTAACCTGCACACACATTTAATTATATCTAACCTTAACATCTCCTATCTCAGGTCTACTGGAAGAGATTTCCGTGGAAATAAGTAGGCCTTTGTACATTGTTATCTTCTTTATTGTTTTCTTTTATTACCACTTGTGTGTACATAAATCAATAAATAAATAAATAAAATAAATAAGTTATGCAGTGAAAGGACCCAAGCACTGAGCCTTGTGCTGTTCCCTCAGTGACATGAACCTTGCTACTCACAGCGCTTGCAACCCCTACGTGATAAGTTTGATTTTGCAAATAATGGAAACACCATTCTAATATAGAACCATGCATTCCACTTTCTTCTAAGCTTATTAATTATTTCTTCATGTCGAAGCGTATCAAACACTTTGCTGTAATGGATGAAAACTGCAAAAACGTGTCGGTTACCATCTAAATGTTAATTGACAGAATCCGTAAAGTCAGAAATAAATTGAGTTGTACTTCTGCCTGGTTGAAAACCATACTGTTTTTGTGTAATAACTTCATTTGATTTGGTAATTTTTCTACGATTTTATCAATGGTTGGGAGAATAGTAATTGGCCTATAATTTTCATAATCTGTATGGCTATCTTTTTTGTAAATCGGTCTTACTATTCCTGATTTTAACTGATTAAGATATTTACCTGTAATTATACATATATTTATCAAATTGACAAATTATATTTTGCTGCAAGTGCAAGTTTTCACGCTTTTCTTTACATTTTCTTGATGTTGCTGGGCTAAGTTGCATATATCAATATGATCAGACAATTGCTTCTGTTCCAACTGCATTATATGTTGTTCCAATGCACCCACTCATATTTCCAAGTGTTAGTTACTTCCACAAGCTTTGTTTCATATGAATAATGGTAGGTTTGAACGCATCTCAAGCACTTCATCCATTTGTCACTATGAAACTGTTTGGATTGTTTTAGCTGTTTTAACTCCTTATTTAGAGCCTTTTAAACTTCTGCTGTGATGTTTTTCAGAAGTTTCTTGGCATCAACTTGTAACAATGGTTTCAATCTTCACCTCGCAATTGAACAAATGAAGATGCCCTACACGATACATCTAGACATTCCTGACACGTCCACTCTAACTAACCACTGCAAGTGTTATAGTTAACCACTGCAGGAAGAGCACTTTTCTGCCTTTTTGAGAATGATATCATAAACAGCACTAAATTTGTATCTGACGTCACTAAAATTCCCTTTATGTGATAAAACTCAACAAAACATGTATATAGATGCCGACTAACTTGGTGATTGAACTGTCAATGTACATTATTCCCTTTTTGTTGAATTTTATCACATAAAATGAATTTTGGTGATGTCAGATACAAATTTAACGTAACACTAAATTTTGAAGATTTCCGACGTCACCTAAATAGGTGACGTCTAATTTTAGTGGGACGTTTATAAATTTTAGTAACCGTTTGAAACGTGAAAACGTTGTAACGTGAAAAATGTACATAGGCAGTTCAATCACCAAGTTAGTCGGCATGTATATATATTCGACTGTCTATGTACATTTTTCACGTCTTGTTTAATTTTATCACATAATATGAATTTTAGTGATATCAGATACAAATTAAGTGCTATTTATGATATCACCAACTTTAGTTCGACTTAATAACAGAATAGCATTTGGTAATCTCTTAGTAAAATTTAGAAAATTTTAGAGAAATTTAGTTTAGTGGTCTCATCAACTTATTAGCACCATTATTCTGCTTTTTACATCTGGCATATTCAAATCCAGGGCTTTTAGCCGAAATACTTTTATTGCAATTATCACACTTGCTCATTGTGTGGGTATATACTAATTTATTATAGGCGCAATATATCGTACCTGTTTATTGAATGGTATACGAACAACGAAATGACCGACAACAAATTGCACACTATTATCACTATATATAGCTGAAATATTTAATAAATGTGTTGATAAAGGAGTGTTTCCAGATTTATTGAAACACAGGAAAGTAATACCTCTATTTACATCCGGATCCAAAACTGACCCTGGTAATTACAGACCAATTTCAATATTACCAGCCATTAGCAAAATTTTTGAAAAAAAAATATATTGCAACAATTACAAGCTCATTTTAATTTAAATATGCTATTACATAAGGAGCAGTATGGGTTTACAAGGGGTCGTTCTACCATTCATGCAGGTGTGACACTTCTGTATCATATAAATGACGCCTGGGAGAATAGACAAGATGCTATTGGTGAATTCTGCGATCTCTCCATAGCATTTGATTGCGTTGACCATAAAACACTGTTGGGAAAACTCTTTTATTTTAGTATCAAAGACTCTGCACTGAACCTTGTTGCCTCCTACCTAAATGATCGAATACAACATGTTGATGTCAATGGAATTCGCTTCTCTGGAGCATCTGTTGCTATGAGCGTACCGCAGGGATCAATTCTGGGTCCGTTTCTATTTTTAATTTATATTAACGATCTGCCATTCTATATACAGAACTTGTGCGACATTGTTCTATTTGCTGATGATACGTCACTTATTTTTAAAGTTGATCGCACGCTTACTCATTTTAACAGCGTAAATAGTTCACTTGCCCAAGTTGTAGATTGGTTTACGACCAATAATTTGCTACTAAACGCTAAGAAGACAAAGTGTATCAGATTCAGCATGCCTAATGTCAGGAAATGCGGTCCAAATATAACATTGAACGGTGATACCCTAAATCTTGTAGAATCAACTGTATTTTTGGGGATCACTTTAGATAGCAAACTAAAGTGGAACGCCCAAATAACGTGTCTTGCAGGTAAACTCAGCTCGACAGCAATTACCGTTAGTAAAGTCAGGCAGCTCACTGATGTGGAAACTGCTAGGCTGGTATACTTCAGTTATTTTCATGTCTTACGGCATTTTGCTGCGGGGCAAAGCAGCTGATATACAAGTTATTTTTGTACTCCAGAAGAGAGCTATACGTGCAATATATAAATTAAGTACTAGAGAGTCTCTTAGAGAGAAATTTAAAGAAATTGACATTTTAACGGTTGCATCACAGTATATATTTGCAAATATCATGTTAGTTAAACAGAACATACGTTTATACAATAGACACAGTGACATACATTCGATAAATACTAGATTTAAGTAATAATTAATTGGAACGCATCATTGTTTACAAAAGGTTCACGACTCTTTTGCAGGAATTGGTGTACGCCTATATAATAAAATTCCTTTAGACATTATGAACCTGCCGTTACATAAATTTAAGGCGGAAATTAAGACGCACCTCTTGAAAAGGGCCTATTACACAATTAATGATTATTTGAATGATAAAAATAAATGGAAATGAGTTGCTTGCTCTTCGCTCGAACTACTTTGTGTTATTTTGTACTTGTCTTGAATCTGCATATATATGTTGTATTTTTACATTTCTGCATATTGAATAATTTGAAATGTCTGACAACTAAAGGTTTCTAAATTGGCTGCGTTTAGTCCCGGTATTAACTAATATACAATGTAATTTGAGTTTGTTATTGTGTGAGCACCATGTAGACTTATTTATTTCTTTGAAATTGACATGATAGTTGCTGTGCAGTTTTTGAGTATGTCATGCTCGCCTAAGTGTCCTGGCAGTGGTGGCGTATGTATCGGGTCGCCTTATTCCCTATAATACGGTTGAGTAGGGCGATGGCTGATATAATGCGTCATACCCGTGAACGGGTGCCGTCTGTTGGGACTGGTCAGCTCATAGCTGTTATAGCAATTATTACAAATAATCTTATTTATATTTAAGGTAAACTTAAGTTTAGTCGACTGTTCTCACATAAATCCAAAGGAACAATGTAAGTGTAATTTTAATGTTGTAAGCCATTCCTACATTTTAAAATGGCATCCATTGACTTTCTTGCCAGATTCTTCTTCTTCAAGGGTAGGCTGCCCTTAGAACCGGCAACTATAATCGCTCTAATTTTGATATGATTTTAAACACAACATTGATTTTGTTTTTTTGTTTGTATAAATTCATTACTATATAATTGGACAAATGTCATGTTAATCAAACTAATGTAATTACTGGCGTTTAGAAAAGAGTGGCCATGAGTTTTATTGCCTGGTTCTTCCTCAGACTCTACCTATTGTTTTGCGAATCTGGCAGTAAATGTAAATGTAGAAGCAATATTCTTGACGTTCAAAGTGTTACTTTGTGACCTAAATGAATAAAGATTTATTATTTATTTACTATACGCCCACATTTCACCGTATAAATTTTACAATCGAATATTTACATACACATCAAGTAAATTCACAAATACTATGAGGATAAAAACATTAATCCGACCAAATCTGCGTAACCCTCTAAAGTAGCTATAAAACACATTTCCCTGTAATCTTTGCCTATTATAGTAGATAAAGATTTGTACCCAAAACAGAAAAATAAATAATCGAATCAAAATCTTGAACTAGCCCATTTCACCAAATGCTTCCCACGGCAATAAAACTAGTAGTAGCCTAAGCCGTGGACGTAATGGTAGTAATAAATTGTTTCACATACCTGCAGCTATAAAAGCTTCTTCATTTAATAATATTATGGTGTTCATAATATATGCAAAGGTACTTACTTGTAACTTATTTTATTAAACCAGTGTAAGCTCTACTATAACTTGTTACACTTGTGACTTCTAACACGAGTTGCTTACATTTACCAGTCGCTAGGTCTAGCACAGAGAATCGCACGTAAACATTTGACTTACAAGACAGCCGAACCAATACGACATGACAATGTAAATAAATAAGTAGGTTTCAGGGAGTTGCCATTCTGTGTTAGGCTTAAACCATTACATTAGGTTACTAAGAGACCCAGTAACCTACATATAACTAAGATATTTTGTGAGACTTAAATTCAAAATCATGTGTTATAAAAATTTACTTCTTATGGTCAGGGAGTCAAGGAAACACACAATACCAATTAAATATGGCTAAAGGATTTTTGTTATAACGATGAGTCTGAGAAGTTTTAATAAGTATCTACTAGTTACACAGACTTACACAACTGACGGAAAGGTGTCTTGGCCACTGCGAATTGAGATAAGAATAGCAATGTACCATATTATATATACGAATCCAATGCACACAACCACATGGTGATTTGCTAAGCGGTTATTCGCGTTTGTAGCGTTTAAATCTGGAGCCCGCTGACCTCCGACAACAAATTTATGAGAAAGGATGGATTTTAAAAATCTTATCGGAGTATTACACTACTTATTAAACCTACATAAATATAAAATAAATATCTTAGGTCAATATTTAATTTACCAACTGTGGTATGTCGTAAACTCTATGTTGCCTGACCTAGGCCGAACGTCTACCCAGCTAAGCACAGCTAAACAGTACCTAACCCTTACAGGGTACTCTAAACATATAGTCAGAATTTCATCTTGGAATCCGTATTCCCTTGGTGAAAAATTTGTTTTTGATTAGAATATTCAAAAACTACGTAGAAAATGAATGTTTATAATTTTAAACCACATAATTCGTGTTCATTCAGAAGCTGCTATTCATTTTTTATTATCTCGCCTCACAACACAACAGCTATATAAGTGACTAGCTGTAGCCTGTGGCTTCACCCGCGTAGACCGATGTGTTTTAAGATTGTCCCAAACTTCAAACCGTTACACTGCTTTAAAGAGTAATATTTTGAAAAAGATACATTATATTTTTTTTCTTGAACTAAAACACTTGTACTTTGTATTTGGATGTCTTTGTAAAGCTGTCAATAAATCAATCAGTCCCGTTTTATTAACTTACTGATTTAGATTATTAAGTGTCATCATGCGTTTTCATGTTATAGTCATGTATGATATCACAACTATTTTACACTACTTATTTAATCTACATTTTGGTCAATTTTGAGTCTATGACATACTGCAATATTAGAAAGTTGCGTTGCATTTTACATAAAGAGATAATTTTGAATAGTGATGACATTTTCAGCATGTCAGCCTTGACAAATTGAAGCGTACAGAAACAACATCAATTTAGTATAACATCATAAAAAAAAAAATAAACAAACAAAATATATAGGTCCAAACTAACAACTAAACAAAAACGGCTAACAGATGTTATTAGAATGAAGCTAAGAAAAGACGAGGCTTTGTTGTACTATAAAATAGGTAGAGATTTCAATAGAGTTTAACTTGCAAGTCTCCTTTACAAGCCTTCGATATTTATGATCTACTAACAATTGTGTTGCAATATTGCCAGAATGATCTTCGGGTATTGATGATGACTTGGCTGACATAAATTCGATATTTATACTACAAAAGAGAACTGTGAGACCTAAATACTAGTTTGGTCCTAGAGTATCTCTAAGAGAAACGATTAAAGAAATTAATATTCTAACTGTTATATCACAATAACATATGAGAATTTACTTTATATTAAAAAAATAAGAATTTAATTTATAGGGGATGAAGAGTAGAAGCGTGCACGTCGCCATCCCTGCCAGCTTCGGCTGCAATTCTACTCCAACTCGAGCACCGCAAAGGCGAAATATGTTAGGGCGTGCCCCCGAGGCGACGCGCACCAGTTCGTCCCCGCTGGTGCGAAAAGTGTGAGCCAGAGCGGCGTAGGTTGATGGATGTTATGAATGAGAGAAAGTTAGATGTAGTGTGCTTGACAGAGACCAAGCGCAAGGGCAGCGAAGTCTTGGAGCTCCCGGGTGGGGTGCTCGCGCTATGGTCTGGAGTACCAGAGAGCGAGCATGGCAGTCGGGGGGTTGGAATTTTGTTGTCCTCGCGATTGGCCTCCGGTATGTATGAGTACAAACTAGTAGGTCCTAGAATCCTCTGGATCCGTCTAAAACTTGGTTTGACGAAGATTTTCCTGGTCGCTGCTTACGCGCCAGTATCTTCGTCGAACGCGAGTGAGCTAGAGGACTCCTGGGAGAGTATGAGAGAAGCTCTAAATGTGATAGAAGGAAATGAAAGACTTATAGTATGTGGAGACTTGAATGGATAGGTGGGTACCGCTCGCGATGGTTTTGAAAGAAACTCAACTTGTTTCGGTACGGTAGTTCAGTGGCTTGAACATTGCTCTGGTTAGGCAAAGGTCACGGGTTCAGTTCCTGTTCTTAAACAAGTTGTCTTTTTACATTTTAATAAAAAAAAATTGAATCAAGTTATTTTCATTTTCACTTATTCTCATTTACGTGTACAGAGATGTCAACATATGTTGTTATCAACAAAATATTATCAACATATGTTCAAACAAGCAGCATTGGCCGCATTATCTTGTAATCAATTTGTCCTCGGCCTCACTAAGAAGGCTATATATCATCACGCTACTACCCTGGAGAACGAAGCAGTACCATAAATGTCAACAAATCGGGCTAATTTTCAAAAATTATTTAAAATATATAAATTGTACTACATGCGTTGATATCTTTTCTAGATAAATTAGATATATGTAAATTTGTAAAACATATGTAAAATGATTATAACTTCGGAAACAAGATCAAAACCGTAATACCGTTTATCAAACACCCCCAAGGGGTGGCAGAGGCATATTATACGCCCATTTATCACCGTGTGTATTCCTATCCCAAGTAATGGGCGGTGAGCCCATTGCCGTGTTGAAATAGACAGACGCAGGTTGTAGCTACATGCAGATGAAATTTTTCAAGCGGCCCATAAGGCCCTGAACTTGGCTTAACGACTGCCATGTTACTGGTAAACGAGACCAACGGCGTTACGTGCCTTTCAATTCAATTTAATCTGTATTTACTAGAGCATTGTAATAAAGTTGGTACAAAATATGTCTTACGACCTAAGTACATCATGTTCAGCCTAAAAACATGCCATGCAAACATTAATTTTTAAGTCATACAAATACTGTCAGATAAAATACAAACTTAAACGTGCTGTTTACTATATATTGTCATAAAGTCCTTTATTGAGTAAAAACATTTTTCAATTAACCATTCTCTTAACATTTTGAGAAACCTTCTGTATGTTAGGTCTTTAATTTTTTTAGGTATACAATTGTAAATATATCCACACATAGCTAAACAGTTGTCTTTATAAAGTTTGGTTTTAGGTATTTTGGATAGCACAATTCTGTCAGGCTCCCGAGTGTTTTTTGGGTACATGTCCTTGGCTTTTATGAATAAATCGTCATTTAATCGAACTAAGCTAACAAAAGAAATCCGATCGCTCATGTCCAGGAAAGCGGCGGCAAAATTAAAGTACAAGACCAGACCGACTGCCACAAACCGGGAGAACTATACGCGTATTCGTAATCACTGCAATAAAGTTTGTAGGGACTCACAATGCCAGCATATTCACAACTCTGTCCAAAATAACGATCCAGCCAAAGTCTGGAAATTTCTTAGAACAATGGGGGTGGTAAGATCGCAACACAATGCACTATCTAAAGATTTAAATATTGATTTGTTGATTCAACATTTCACCGCTTCGTCTAATATTAATAAGACAACCAAATCTCACACACTTAATAATCTCTCATCCCTACCAACCCCTCAGTATCCACTATTCGTCTTTAATCAGATCACTGCCAGTGATGCTAGGAGGGGCATTATGTGAATCAGCTCCAATGCAGTTGGAAGTGATGGTGTGAGCCGTAATATGATCCTACCCATCCTTGATGAGATCCTCCCAATTGAATTATCATCTGGTATCTTCTCCTCTTTCTGGAAAACCGCAGAAATCATTCCTTTGCCTAAAAATAAAAATCCTTCTTGTTTCTCTGATTATAGACCTATTTCAATATTACCATTCCTCTCCAAAGTAATTGAACGCCTTGTACATAACCAACTCAATACATTTCTAATCAAAAACAATTTATTGAATCCTTATCAATCAGGCTTTTGACCTGGTCACAGCACTGTCTCCGCTTTGGTGAATATTACGGACGACATCCGACATGGCATGGAGTGTTACAGTTTTGGCTCTGTTGGATTTTTCCAACGCGTTTAACACAGTGGATTTTGACATATTGATTGATATATTGCGATCTCTTGGCATATCTCCAGTGGCGACTGATTGGTTTCGCAGTTACCTGTGTGGACGCCGACAGCGCATACGCATCGAAAACACTCTCTCCTCATGGTGCAATACTTCGGTCGGTGTGCCTCAGGGTGGCATTCTTTCTCCTTTACTTTTCGCATTATTCATTAATTTAATCTCGGATCAACTTCGTTCCTCATGTCACCTTCATGCAGATGATTTACAAATATACAGCCAAGCACCCCTGACATCCATTACAGATGCTGTTAATAATGATCTGGCCAGTGTAAGTGCCTGGAGCGAATCGTATGGACTCAAGGTGAGTCCCTTAAAGACCCAAGTCACAATAGTTGGCAGTCCTTGGATGGTTTCAAGGATTGACTGGCCACTACTCCCACCGGTTATTTTCAACGGTACCGTCATACCATTTAGTGACCGGGTTAAAAACCTGGGAATATACATTGACTCGAATCTCTCCTGGGTCACTCAAATTCAAGAGACCAGCCGAAGACTGTATGCAGCTGCGGGATCTATGAAGCATTTGCGATCTTTCTTACCGACTGCCACCTAGATTGCGCTTGCAAACACCCTCCTACTCCTAATTCTAGACTATGCAGACGTCCGCTATCCATATCTCACCGAACGCTAGCTAGATAATCTCGAGCGTCTTCAGAATTTATGTATCAGATTTATATTTGGACTACGCAAGTATGATCACATCACTGTTTTTCGGAAAAGGCTCGAGTGGCTACCTATTCGACTTCGCCGGAATGCTCATATTATTTTCTTGTTATACAGTATACTGTTCAACCCTTCTACGCCTACCTATCTCAAACAACGTTTTGAATTCCTTCATGATACTCATTCGAAGTGCTTAAGATCATCCGAGAATATGAGACTAAAAATGCCGTCACATTCCACAACATTCTTAGGAAAATCCTATACTGTCTTGGCAATACGATTGTGAAATGCGCTGCCATTAGATATACGTCGCGCAAAGTCACTTGCAAGAGATCTTTAAGGACAAGGTTAAAACCCACTTTCTGTCTTCTAACTAAGTTTTACTTGTAGTATTTATTGTTTCTTTTATTTCTATATTTCTTTATTGAGTACAACTTAAGTATTATCTTCGCTATCATACTAATCTGCCTTTGACTGCCTCTGTGGCGCGGTGGGAGTGCATCCGAGTGCTACGCAAGAGGTCGTGGGTTCGATTCCCACCCAGGATAAAACTTTGTGTGATGAGCACGATGGTTTATTCTGTGTCTGGGTGTTATTTATCTATACTATGTATGTATTTAGAAATATTTAAGTATGTTTATCAGTTATCTAGATCTCATAACACAAGCTAATATTAGCTTACTTTGGGCTAGATGGCGCTGTGTGAAAAGTGTCCCACAATATTTATATTTATTTATTTAATCTGTTGTTAGTTTTTAGGATGTAAGGGGCCCCACCAAGGGGTGTAAGGGGCCCCACCAAGATCTTCAGGGCCCAAGTCAACCTCCCGTGCTAGTGCGTGCACCTGCTGATTAACGGACGAGACTCTGGCGCTGGCTTTCCCCTCTGGGGTTGGGAGGTCTGAGGGCGTCGCTCCCATAAAAGCCACCCGCCGAAACGAAATGGTAAAGTATAATAGGAAAGCTGCTAGGGATAGGGCGCCGCCGCAAAACGGCGCGCAGGAGCCCCGCCCTACTCGTGTGGCAAGTGGGCTAGGGCTGCCGTGTGTCGGGCCAGCACGGCTAAAGAAGTTAGCCCCAACCCGAATCCGCTTCGCATCTTGGAACATTGGCACGCTGAATGGGCGTGCGGTAGAGTTGGCCGAGGTACTCTCCAGGCGGAGGGTGGACGTGGCGTTCCTGCAGGAGACTCGGTGGAAGGGCAACAGAGCCCGGCCCTTGCAGAACGGCTACAAGCTGTATTACACGGGTGCGCCTGGTGGGGAGAACGGGGTGGCCGTTGTGCTCTCCGAGGGGCTGCAGAGTGGCATCTTGGAGGTGAAACGCTGTAGCGACCGGCTTATGATCGTGAGGGTGCTTATCGATGGGATTATTATCCACCTGATAAGTGCCTACGCGCCACAGGCCGGTTGTAGCGACGCCGATAAGATGTCGTTTTGGGGTCAACTCGAGGGAGTGCTTCGGAGCATTCCGTTGTCACAGGGAATCGTTTTGGGCGGCGACCTAAACGGTCATGTGGGTGAAAGGTGTGAGGAGTTTGAGCGTGTTCATGGTGGTTTTGGATACGGCACCCGCAACGCTGCAGGAGAAACTATCCTCAGAACGTGTGCGGCTGCCGATCTGGCCATTGTGAACACGTATTTCAAAAAGAAATCCGAACATCTCATCACCTACAAGAGCGGGTGGCCTACAACTCAGATCGATTTCCTACTCACTAGGCGACCCAGCATCGGCAAGGTGGCCAACTGCAAGGTCATACCCGGTGAGAGTCTTACTGCACAACACCGTCTCCTTGTCATGGACCTCTGCGTGAAGCCCAAAGGCAAACGCATCGAGCGGTGCCAGCGCCGCATCAGATGGTGGCTGCTTGATGAAACTAGGTCCCAGGAGTTCGTCTCAGCTGTCGGTGACAAGTGCACCGACACTGAAGGCGAACCAGTTCAAGATTACTGGGACAAAGTTCAGGCGGCTATCCTTGAAGCGGCGAAGGTGGTGCTCGGTGAGTCTAAGGGTGGACGCAAATGTGACAAGGAAACTTGGTGGTGGAACGACGTAGTCCAGAGGGAGACTAGGGAGAAGAAAGCCCTCTTTAAAAAGTTCAAGCGACCGGATCTCCTGAAGACCGCGACGCGTACAGGGCTGCCAAGCGCGCCACAAAGAGAGCTGTAGCCAGAGCCAGACGTGACCACTTACAACCTCTGTATGATAAGCTGGAATCGTCTGAGGGGCAAAAGCTCATCTATAAGCTGGCGCGCTCCAGGGTCAAAGCGGCACAGGATATATCCAAGTGTCGCTGTGTAAAAGACCCTGAGGGCAACCTGTTAAGCGAAGACCTCGCGGTAAAAGAGAGATGGCGCTCGTACTTCCACGAGCTGCTTAATAAACAGCACAAAGAGGTGCAGCCTCCGGACCTCCCTCCAAATCAGGGACTAGTGCCACTGGTAACGCCTGGAGAAGTCCTGACTGCGCTTCGCCGCATGAAGAATCGGAAAGCTGTCGGACCCGATGGAGTCCCCATCGAAGCCTGGAAGGCGATGGGTCCTCGCGGTGTGGGATCACTAGTATCTGGCATCTTAGTAAACTTTTTTAACCGCATACTCATCAGCGGGCAGATCCCAAACCAATGGAGACTGAGTGTTATTACTCCAGTCTTCAAAGGTAAGGGGTCAGTGCAGGAGTGCGGGAGCTACCGCGGTATTAAGGTGATGTCCCACACCATGAAGATCTTCGAGAGGATTATAGACTCTCGGATCCGGCAGGAGTGCACTCTCTCGGGGTGTCAATATGGGTTTCGCCCTGGTTATGGGACCACGGACCCTGTTTTTGCCCTGAGGGTTGTCGCAGAGAAATACAGGTCGAAGAACACGCCTCTGCACTGTTTGTTTCTAGACATGCAGAAGGCCTTCGACTGTGTTCCTCGTGCAATGATCTGGTGGGCACTACGGTCCAAAGGGGTTCCAGAGGTCTATATTGACACTATCCGGGACATGTACTGTGACTCCGATTCAATGGTTCGGATTGCTGTTGGCGACACGAAACCCTTCCCCATCACCGTCGGGGTACACCAGGGTTCGGTCCTTAGTCCACTTCTGTTCAGTGTAATATTAGACGAATTGTCGGACAGCATCAGAAACCCACATGAGCAGCCTCCATGGTTGCTCATGTATGCTGACGATATTGCGCTGGCAGACGCGGACAGGGGCAGATTGGTGCGACGTGTAAAGGCGTGGAAGGAGACGCTTGAGAACGGCGGTCTGAAACTAAATGTGGCGAATACCGAGTACTTGGCACTAAACTCGACAGATCCCACATCCGTCCGCATAGGTGGTGATTTGGTCGAGCGCACGGACCAGGTTAAATACCTGGGATCTGTTTTTCACACGTCCAGTGACATCGATTGCGATGTCAAGTCACGCATTGCTGCCGCGTGGGCCAAATGGCGGGAGATGACCGGTGTCATTTGTGACCCTAAAATGCCGATCCAGTTGAAGGGACAGGTCTACAAAACCATTATTAGACCTGTCCTTTTACATGGCAGTGAGACGTGGCCGATATTGGAGCGACACAAGCAGGAGCTGCGTGTCACGGAAATGAAGATGCTGCGGTGGATGTGTGGGGTCACGCGGATGGACCGCGTGAGATACTCTCGCATCCGCGGCAGCCTTCACGTCCGTGACATTGCAGACAAGTTGCAAGAGTGTCGCCTTCGTTGGTATGGTCACGTCTTGCGGCAACCGCCGGGCTACGTAGGTAACAAATGTCTGGCCATGTCAGCCCCGCCGGGTCCCGGTAAGAGGGGAAGACCCAAGAAGTGCTGGTTTGACGTCGTAAGGGATGACATGCGTGCCAATGGTCTCACTACAGGGGATGCCGAAGACCGTGCGAAGTGGAGGAGAAAATGAAGGAAAGCGGACCCCGGGCGTCGCGAGACGCAACTGGGACAGACGCTCGGATGATGATGATGATTTAATCTGTTGTTATACATTATTTAAGTACGCCATCAACTACCTCTTTCTTTGTTTTCCTGATCATCTCTTTTCATACTAAGGTTGTCTGGAAGAGATCGCTTTTAGCGATAAGACCGCCCGTTGTACTCTCACTTATAGTTTTAAGTCCTATAAATACTGTATGTAATGGTGTGCAATAAAGAATTATCTATCTATCTATCTAACAGTCCTTAGGTTTGATATTCTTCAAATTTATTTATTCTTTTGCATACGTTGTTAACATGGGCTTTCTAATTTATATAAGTGTCTAACGTTATGCCTAAGAATTTTGTGTACCCAACGTTTTCAATTTCAATATCTTTGTGAAATATTCTATTTTTTTCGCTTTTAAGTCCATAAGTACTAAATTGCATAAATTTAGTTTTCATGAGGTTTACAATAAGATTATTTTTTCCCAACCATTGAATTATATTTTCTATTGCTTTATTAATGTCACTTTCGAAGCACTGAAACGCAAATATAAATGCCACAAAGTGAACACCCATCCGTGACCAGCCATAGCGAATATTGCTTAACGCAGTGATCATTTACAGAACACAGAGTCAGCGGGTCCACAAGCGCCTGAAAACTGTGAGATCAATAGACGATTATCGACAAAATAACGCAACCACTTTTCAATTTCATTAAAAAAATACACCAATAATTTTAACCGGTTTATATTGCTCTTAATGATAAGTATCACAATTATTCACTTGTTCATAGGCACAAATATTTACATACACATATAATCCTGATAAGTACAATATACACCGCTAAATAATATAAGTTTTTATACATTTATAATTTTGCATAAAGAGCGTGATTATAAACGGTGAGCGCACCTCACATCTGTGCGGTATGACAGAAGATGTAGTGACTAAGATAGAAAAAGGAATGCTTAGATGGTTCGGACACGTGGAGAGAATCGATGAAAAGAGATTGACTAAGCAGATTTACGTAGCGAGAATGAATGGACAAACTGGTAGTGGTACCTCGCCGTATGTATGTCAATCAAATCGATGACCTTTTGGAAAAAGGCCAGGTCAAGAGTAGCCTTAACCGGCGGGCGTGTATGAAAACACTTTTGAAATTAGGAGAAGCGAAAGTTGTATGCCAGGATCGTAGTAAGTGGAAATCCATAGTTTCTGCCTAAACCAATAGGAAATAAGCGTGATGATATGTATGTACCTATCGCCATTAGGCACGTAGTACTTGGACTAAGAAATCACCAGAAGAATCCGGTGGGGCGGTGTTCGACAAAATACTTAGATTTTTTTCTTACCGCATTATCAGACGATGAAAGTCTGCTTAAAATGTATTCTACCAATTATAGAAGTGGATACTTACGGTGGGGCTGGTCCATACCCTCAAAGCCTTCCAATACGCTTTAGAGGAAGTTATGCTTGGAACCATTTTGATGATGGTTAATCGTTAGAGAATCAAAGTGATCAAAATAGCTCACAGAACAAGTAATTTTAAATGGCAAGTAGAAGAATCGGTGGCAGGTGGTGCAGACAAGTTATGATATGAACATCGCGACTCTGCAAACTTAAGGTAGGACGTACCCCTAATCTGAATGGCGAGAATTGTGAGGGAGAAATGTTACTATAGGGGGATTTGACTGATTTGAAACACTAATCAATCGTATCTTCGTACATTTATTATATCGAACATGTACTATAATAAATGTACTAAAGAGATACGCCTTTTAAAAAGTTTAGACTGTTGTTGTTTTGGATTGTAGCACTATGTACTTATTTGTAGTAACACTCTTGTGTACCACTTACCAGTACAATACAGTTTATACTAACAACGGCAGTAGCTAGGTCTGAATAGATATAAATAAAATTATTTCTTAAATATTACTCATAACTAATTGCTAACTAAACGATTCCTACTTGTCTACGTCGGGAAATTCGGGTAGCCTGATTAATGCGGTAGCGACTACCGACGTAGCTTAGCGGAGGACCTCGGTCTAAAACTAGTAATCCTTGAAATATATGACTCTATGTCATCTGCGTAACGAAGTCTTTCATTCGCGCACACCCTAGAAGTACTGAAGGATTGCATGTTACAGTCCACAGTCTGTAGGTTGGGTTCTTGTTGCGTTGTTCTTTTAACGCTAAAACCATTCTTTTGGGGAAAGCATAGTTGTTGTGACTATAGTTATTCACGAACTGAGGAGTTCATCGCTGGGTCTTTAGGTGTAACGCTTGATTTTATTACCAAGTTACATAATGTAATTTTGATGTCTAGGATCAATGTGGATATATACAGTTATAAACTCATCTATGCTAGTTTTATTTAAGATTTTTTCATAATGTTTCGCACAAACCCTTTTAGGAAATAAATTTTTACCTTTATTGACCCCAGCCGTGAATTATAAAATATTTATATTTTAGTGTCAGATGCTCCCAGTCATAAATCATGAAACTAAACGCTAACAAAAGACAATCTTGCACGCTTGCGAACAAGCAGTTTCTGTAAAACTTCAACAATAACTATCCTAAGCACTTAAAACACATTTTTCAAAATACACAAAAAGTTTCTGAGTCCCGTCGTACCATCACAGTTTATAACGGCGGCAACTGTAGTATTTTTATTTTTAGATCTCCGTTGATTGAAGTTTATCGAAAAATTGATATTATCAGTCTGTGTACTATCTAACGGTTTAACATTAAAGTTGTTATCTAAAATATTATCTTCACTCGAAGTTATCCATGGTGTCCAAATGTAATTGAAATTCGCTGGATCAGCATTCGCACTGAGATTAAGGGAACCTCGTCGCTTTTGTTGAGCCCATAAACCTCTGAGCCTGCTCGTCAATAGCGTTGCAATGTCATTTGCTTGTCTCCAAATATCGTGACGCTCCGATGGATCCCGACGAACGTTGTATAGACATCCCCGAGCTAAAGTTACAAATAAAAATTTAATACATTTTGGTAGACAAAAATTTCTTACATAAAATTACACAAATTTTAACAGATAAATAAAGAAAAAAGAATGTAACAGTATAATTACAAACGAGACTTGAACCCGCGACGTCAAGTTAACACCAAAGGAATCTCACCCTCAGTACTTTACATTTACATTCAAAGGGGGTGAAATTTCTATGGAGCTGTTTGTACTAACCACTGCCTTATAGAACAGTATGACATCGGTGTAAAAGACCCCACCAAAACCTTCGAGGCCCAAACAACCTCAACTGCTAGCGGTACACCTGCTGATTAACAGACAAGGCAACGATCCAGTTCATCCATTTCAGGGTTGGGAGCTCGGACAGCAGTCGCTCATAACAATGCCTTTTTTCGTGTGGAAATCCTCATGGATGCTATGCCGGACTCCTACCGACTAAAACCACACGTTTCTCTTCATCTGTCTATAGCCAGGAGTCTCGGGTGAGCCCTCGGAAGGATAGCCCCAGGGCTCCTGAAATACTTTGACTCCTTTTAAGGGGGTGTTCGGGTGTTATCCTGCCTACTTGGGGGGTTCGAGTGTTATCTCGCTTCTTTGGGGGGTGTGGGTGTTATACCACTATTGAGGGGGTGAAGGGCGTGCGTGTAACCCTCACGCTGCGCCACTTTCCATGGCCTGAACGGCGAGAAGCCCGCCCGCCGTTCTCAGGCCCCTGGTCATAACAATGCCTAATATAAAACGTCAAATGATAGGGTTGCTTCTAACAGCCTAATAAAATTTGACCCTAGTCTCCAAATCCTGGTAGAGTATGGAAGCAACTGGGAATACACTTAAGATGAAGAAAAACGCAAAGATCAAGTCCTGTCTGAACAAATCTGTCTTTTTTTTGTCACATTAATTAAATGATATTGGCAGTCGGGGGGTTGGAATTTTGCTGTCCTCGCGATTGGCCTCCGGTATGTATGAGTACAAACTGGTAGGTCCTAGAATCCTCTGGATCCGTGTAAAACTTGGTTTGACGAAGATTTTCCTGGTAGCTGCTTACGCGCCAGTATCTTCGTCGAATGCGAGTGAGCTAGAGGACTTCTGGGAGAGTATGAGAGAAGCTCTAAATGTGATAGAAGGAAATGAAAGACTTATAGTATGTGGAGACTTAAATGGATGGGTGGGTACCGCTCGCAATGGTTTTGAGTCGGTACTCGGGAAGTATGGGGATAAAAGGGTGAAGCGTCGTTCACCCTTTTATCCCCATACTTCCCGAGTACCGACTCAAGCAAGCTAATACTGGCATTTTGTAAGGAAAAGGATTTGTTTGTGGGGAACACAATGTTCAACCACAAACAAATTCATATGTATACGAGGAGATGTAAGTCAAAGAGAAGCATGATAGATCTATTCCTAATGGATAGTCGGCTCCGTAAACAGGTGATGGACACAAGGGTTTATCGAGGCGCTGAGCTGGGATCAGACCACTACCTAGTCATAACTAGGATTAGGGGTCTGTTCGCGGGTTGGCGTCATCGTACCGAGTGTCCTGAACCTGAGCCGACTTATAGCATCAAAAGCTGGAAGCTGCAGGATGCATCCATTAGAGATAAATATAATTAAAGGGTAGCCGAAAAGCTTGGCGACGTCAATGTAAGCAGTGAAAATGTGGAAAGTGTATGGCAGAGCCTTAGGGATAGCATGATAAATGCCGCTGTAGAAGTGTGTGGAGAAACGAAAAGAGGCAGTAGTAATAAGCGTGATGCATGGTGGAATGAGGAAGTGAAAGAAGCAGTTCGAATGAAGAAGAAAGCATGGCTAGACTACTTAGCCTCGCGGAATGATTTTAATATGAAAGAGAGATACAAGCTGCAGAAAGTTAACACGAAGGCACTGATAGAAGAAGCTCGTGAAAGGTGCAGAATGAAAGTGGATGAAAGGTTGTCGTCCAATTTCCGGGATAATGCCAAGCTCTTCTGGAAAGAGGTAGGCAAGACCCGGAGTTGTTCGGTAATCTGCAGTATGAATAAAGTGCTCAGTGTTAACAATGACGTCCTAACAGACCAAAGTGACGTCCTGCAGAGATGGAGTGAATATTATGGAAAGATGTATGCAAGAAAAGACAGAGATGCCACATCGGGAAGTGGAGCTCACTTCGATGCTCCGGATCCCGATGTCATTGAAGTCATTAGTATGAAAGAAATAGAACAAGCGATAAGAAGTATGAAATGTGGAAAGGCTGCGGGAAAAGACAGAGTTACTGCTGAGATGATCAAGTACGGTGGGTCGCGTGTCTGGGACACACTATGTCTGTTATGCAACTTGTGCTGGCGGACGGGTGAGGTCCCAGATAATTGGCGAGTAGCAGTTGTAGTACCTATTTACAAAGGGAAAGGCTCGCGCCTAAACTGCTCCAGCTACAGGGCGATCAGCTTGGTCAGCTTAGCTAGTAAGGTGTATGCAAAGGTTATAACGGCACGAATGCAAGAAAAGTCTGAAAGGTATTTATGGGAGGCTCAATGCGGATTCCGACGTGGAAGAGGTTGCATGGATCAAGTGTTTTCTCTCCGCATGATCGCGGAAAAGTTTCTGGCTCTTAGCCAGAAGGTTTTCTGCGCTTTTGTGGATCTGGAGAAAGCATTTGATAACGTTGTGAGAGAAATGCTGTGGGACTTGCTGCCAGGATATGGTGTGGACGGCTCGCTACTGCGGGCAATACAGTCGCTTTATAGGGACTATAAGGCTTGCGTGCGAGTAGGGGGGGATGTGTCACCTCTTTTTGATGTATGTACAGGCGTCAAACAGGGATGTGTCATGTCCGCCTGGCTGTTCATAGTGTATCTGGACAGTTGCCTGCAGAAGTTGAAAGATTTTAATATGGGTGTGAATTTGGGTGACTTTACAGTAAACTGTCTGCTGTACGCTGATGATGCGGTGCTCATGGCCTCATCAGAAGCCGACCTTCAGGCATTAGTCACTAATATGAAAGAGGGGTGTGAAAGTAAGGGTCTCCGCTTGAATGCAAGTAAAACTAAGGTTCTAGTATTTGAAAGAGGTGACGTAAGAACTAAATGCGAGATTAGGGTAAACCAGGAACCTCTAGAGCAAGTGAATGAAATTGTGTATTTAGGAAGTATGTTTAGCGCGGATGGAAGATGTGATTCGGATGTAGAACGGCGAGTAGCTGCCGGAAACAAAGTTAACGGTGCTTTGTCCCAGTTAGTAAAGCGACAAAGCATCGTAAAAGAAGCACGAATGGCGATTCATAACGCAGTGCTAGTGCCAACTTTGCTTTACGGTAGTGAAACCTGGGTATGTCAGCAGATGCATAAAAGTAAATTGAATGCTGTGGAGATGCGATCACTTCGAAAATTGTGCGCCGTTACCTTGGCCGACCGAATACGTAACGAAGTGATACGCAATATGGCAGGTTTGAATGAAAGTGTCAGCGTTAAGCTGGAAAAGGGCGTGCTCCGTTGGTTTGGACACGTCCAACGAATGAGTGAGGAACGATTGACGAAGAATATATATTGTTCAAAAGTAGAGGGTAGAAGGAGTCAGGGTAGGCCGAGACTTACATATGAAGACCACGTGAGCAGATTGCTCAAAAACGGAAAGGTCAAAAGTACTCGGATACCCAGACGTGCGTGAATGAAGCGATTGATGAATCTCGAAGAAGCGAAAGAAGTATGCATGAATCGCGAAGCCAGGCGATCTGTCCTCTCTGACTACCCCGTCAGGGATACAGCGTGAAGATAGTTAGTTAGTTAGTTAGATATTGACATACTGATCTAATATTTATCTATAATACATTCTTTCTCAGATAAATTTGTATGTGTTTTTTAAATCTGTTAAGCACGTTTTAGTAACGTGATATAGGTACGACTAGCCGCATTAGGCATTGATTCGAAGGGGAGATCAGGTGAAATGCATTCTTAAAGTAGGTAGTAGCTTGTAGCTTTTTTTATATTGTAAATTTTATTTAAGTAGGTATAGCCATGGAGACAAGAACATCGATCAACTATATCAGTAATTTGTCAGTATTTCACTTTAGCCCACTTAAATACCCAACATCGGTCGGTGGAAGGAGGGTGTGAGATATCTTTGATTTCTTTTAATTTGTACATACATACATATTGTCACGCCTTTATCACCGAAGGGGTAATTAGAGGCATACTATACGCCCACTCTTCACCGCATGCATTTTTATTTGTTTTCAAAATAATGAAAACTAAATATATGAGGTGCATTTTCATTACTTACTCGGAGTTGGTAGACATGGCGTAGTATCGCTTATAGGGTCTTCTTGTTTTATGGTAGCTTCTTTCCTCCTAGCCCTTACTTCTTTTAAGTCCAAAAACATTCCCATTTCTTCAAACGCACTAGCAACATCAGAAGATCTCAAAGAAGAATAATACTCAGGTGGAGGTCTTCTGTTTGCCATAAGATTGGCTCCATAATAATTATTACTCACACCAGTAACATTACCGACTATAATTTTGTAATCGCCTGCCCTGTAAGATGCCCATGCATTTGCATCACTGTCTTCTAGGGCAATCAAAACTTCAGTACGTTTGGACTTCCTATCGTATCTAATAGAGTCCCATTGATTTACACCATCTAAACTTGTTGGTAGCGAGCCTCCAACTGCCGCTGCCAACGTCGGTAACCAATCGGTAATATGCATTAGACCCGGCCAAACTCTTGGCCTGAGTGAAGAATGGAATATTAATGCTGGTACTCTCACGGCTCCTTCCCAAGGGGTATATTTTTTACCTCGAAATGGTAGATTAACTCCCCAGTTTCTAAGATCTCCAACTGTAGGAGCTCCGTTGTCTGAAGCAAATATTATAATCGTATCGTCGAGAATTCCTTCGTCTGCAAGCGCTCGAACAACTCTGCCAATGCTGCGGTCTAAGTGAGTCACAACTTCTGTAAAATTAATCATACTTTTAAGTAACGGTTATTATGTATGTTCATTGTAAGTAGTAAGTTAATCTGTCTATAACTGCATTACCACATCTTATTCTCTCTCGCAGATTCCTTTCTATTGTCATATTTAAATTAATAAAAGCAAGTCACTATACATTTCCACTGCTTACTTAATTTTTATATTTCAACATTTTTTATTTGCCATCGGTACATTTACAATAATGTTATAGTGTGAAACTGGTGGTTTATCGATACAAATAATGGTTTACATTTAATTTACATTATTATTATATTTTATTAGTGACACAGTGGTATCGTTGACAAAAAGGAAATGCAACAAACGCTCAGTCATTATAAAGATCGTGTACGCCGCGAGGAGCAAAAAAATTACGGCTTCAAGTATCCTTTTGAACTAAATTGTCTATTTTCACTTTAATAAAATTTATAGGAATATGTCACATTACCTGCGTAAAGTCGACGATCTGAGTGGGCGATATGCGATTGCTTAACAGTGGAATACAGTGGAGGCTGTAGTGCGCCACCGTTATTTCCAGCATGAGGTGCATTGTGTGTTAAATGTAGGAACAGAGGTTGAGACGTATTGTGACAGTGGATAACTGTAAATAGAAATCTGATTTTAAAAACATACATGCTTATACCCTAGTAAAATGCCAAAGATAAATAAGATCTTTTCGTGGATTTCATACAAGTTGACTAAGGAATAGAAGTTTATAAATCCGTTGCCGGTTAAAGATATTGTGTTTACCTAATAATCAGAACACAGACAAAGGCCCAACTAAAACATTAATTTAATTTATTGCAATATTGAGTATAAATAGTATATATTTTATTATCACATTAAAGTTTTCATCAACAATTGTAGTCGAACCTTCCTAAATGTTCTTAGTATATGTATACTAAGAACGTTTAGGAATGTTATATTATAGTTACATGTGTATATTATAGTTTTTAGATAAGTAAAATACTTAGGTACTTTGCGGCTATTACTATATCCAATAATAAAAACTTAAGTGACTGTATTGTCGTTTTCAAGTCACAACACCTCAAGCATAAATGCATATGTATTAGTATTACGGACATGCTTGATTGTTTTTATACTAGGTAATAAAGTGGCGGCAAAGTACTTACATGGGCCATTTAATGATAGTGGTTATCGTAGTTAATAGACTGCTGCACATCCTATTGCCGTGTTAAAACAGAGTGCCTAGAATGAGTTTAATGTGTATGGAAAAGAGACAGTATCAACTAATATCAAACTCGCGAACCCGTCTCGACTCCATACAAATCCACGGAAACGCGCTCACGCGTTAATCAGTCAAGTTACTCGCAATCACTCACACTGCGCATTACATACATTCAGATAGGGTCAGGATGTGTCTATCTACTGTTGAATTTTTGCAATAAGATCTTCAATTTGACAATGACTTCGTTCCAATCACTGCAAAGTCAACAGTCTCATAATTTCTGATCGTTTCGGAACCCCAAATCCATATACTATGCAATAATAGTGACTTGACTGACACACGAAACCTAAGGCTGCTGAATACTTCCGAAGTACAGAAAACGCTCGTCATCAATGTCTGTAGCATAATTGCATAACAATGGGATCGTTTACAGATTGACCTAGCGGGGCTATGAGCGCTTCAATCATCTTGATTTGATTTCCAGAAAAACTCTGAAAACCTTTAAATGGAGACTCTAGAGGATCTTGCTATTATGTATTCCAAGTTGCTTCCAATTCCATTTTGGATTTTGAGCTTGAGGTTATTTGGCTGCGTGGAGCTGCTATTGTTTCACTTTTGATTTTCGGCTGTGTTGGGAGTAGACTGCCGCCTGACCTTCTAAGACTGTAAGGGCGCCTGCGAGGTTCCCTCGTCCGTTGGGCAGCGGGTGCACCGTGAAGTCCACCAGGTGAAGTCGCTCGACATTTTACGTAAAGGATATAATTTAAATACTAAATATAATTTTTTTATGCTTCGTATTTTAGGTGTTTCCTTTATAGCATATGTATATATTTTATCTAGAAGTATTTGGCAAATAAAATTTATTTATGTATTAATTGTACTATATACACAATCGCTGAACACGCTGAAGACATGAACTTACTCTGAACTGCCTTGTCTGTGAGTGCATCAACAATGTACCGCTGCTCGCGTTCTTGTGGTACTCCATCATCATGTAAATCGATTCCAAACATTTGTCGACCATTTGGCCACTGAAAATATTTATCAACATTAAATTTCATGTGTACTTTCACAAAATATTAATAGTAAAAATAAAACGCGAGATTTCCCGAAAAGTTTGTATGTTTGGTTGAACACGCTAAAAGAACTTCTCGTTCAAATTCCAAAAATATTTCTGTATTGTAAAACTCATTTATCGAGGAAGACTACATGTCATCACGGTATTACTCTGAAGAATTTTACAGTAATTTTAAATGTAATAATACCCCATACTGTGCCAGGAAAATATTAAAAGATATTATTCCCCTGCTAACCAAATCTTGACAATTTATAGATAAGGTAAAAAATGGGTTAGGTACATTAAGCTCTATAGTTATGAGAACATATAATTATATAGTAAAACATTTTAATTTATTGGAACCAGTACGTTAACTTCCTCGGTGGCGTACCGGTTCCTTCTTTTTTGACATGGGGAATGCATTTATTAAGGTCGCAGCCTTGCTGCGGACACAAGAGCGTAGGTTTGAGTGAGACCTACGTCCACCGTCCTATCTACTAAGCCACAACGGTCTATTGCCTCGTCTTAACCGGGTTGCAGGAGAAGCATTAGGTAGACCCCCGCATGACGGTGCTCTTCTCGGGGGTCCAGATGCGCAAAATGGGTCACTCCCGAAGCAAGCAAAGCGACCGCGTTCGGAAAGGTGTTTGGCTCTTTAAGCCAATCACCCTCCCGAACTCAGCGCTCTGAGAGCAGAAGCGTAGGAAACGGGCGGGTACAAGAAGGCAACCTCGGAATACGACACGTAACGGCAGAATGACGTAGTGGTAGTGTACCTATGCGTGACGTTGCTAAAGTGTCAAGTTCGGGTCTAGTATCTTAAATACGCTGTATCCCTGACGAGGCAATCAAAGAGCACAGATTGCTAGGCTTGGCATCCGTGTATTATTCATTTGCTGTCTGCAGATTAATTAATCGTTCAATTCATGGACGTTTCGGATCATTATTTAAACATATTTAAGTATTTCGTAGAAATATGATTGAAAAATGGAGCCATTTTTAAATCTAACTATAAGTTGTACTCATTGACTTATAGTTTCTACTTACGTCTTCAACTTTGTTGTAAGTGTAATAGTCAACATAACCGCCTCTCATACCGTAGTGGGTATCATAGCCACGTGATGTAGGTAGGTATTCTTCTCTAGACATTCCCACATGCCACTTTCCTACTAAATGTGTGCTGTAACCCAATTCTTTCAAGTACGATGGCAATAGACGTTCATTTAAAGGTATTCCTCGATCTTCAGAGTTGAATAATGGTGTGCCATGCATACCTGTAAAACAATATTTTTTTATTAAAAGTTAATAGTTAATTTAAACAACAAATTTATGATTATTTGCTGTTTAACCTATCAGCAAATGGTTGTTATAAAACTTTAATGAAACTGGTTAGGCAAATGATAAGTATTTTTTAATGCAGTAAATATTGATGAGAAGTACAGCTCCCAAACAAAAAAGAATTGTCCAATAAGGTAATACCCTCGATAAACGAACATTAAAATTCCAGTCGAGCTGAAACACACTTAAAAACACGGTTGACAAGTTTCTTAAATATTCCGCAATTTCAACGATAGTATTCGCAGCTTAATGTGATAACCAGCTCAAACCGGTTTTAGATCCAGCATTAAAACAGTTGCATGAATAACCTACATATATAATTAACACGATAAACAATACCTTAATAACAATAACATTCTCTTATGTTTTTAATAATGTGCGAGTACATTGAATACAAATTAAAATCAATCAAAACACTCTTTTTCTGACCGTTGTATCCAGTTAATGATGTTAGCAGTTCCACAAACCTGTGTGCTACTGTAGTTGAGTATAACGTAGGTAGGTGCAACAAATTTTTAGACGGTAGTCACTCTCAACCATGACTTTTATAAAAGGCAAATCACATCTCTACCACCAAATCCAGGTTGCATTAAGAAGGCACTGGTCAAAGGATAAAATGGAAAAGAGGATGCAATTAAGTACCATTGTTTATATCGCACTCGTGTTGTTATTACATTTTTACTAGGAGATGGATTCGTGATGTACCCTGCGTGGATATAGAGAGCACTACACAAGCCATACTTACGTTATTTACACTTTGACATCTATATTTTTTTATATCGAGAAGCGCTCGTGGCCCCGCGGTCTCAGTGTTCTGTAAACGATCACTGAGTTACGCAACTTTCACTATGGCTGGTCCTCGGATGGGTGACCACTTTGTGGCATTTACATTTGCGAGCGTTTCCGTGCTTCGGAAGGCACGTTAAGCCCTTGGTCCCGGTTGCCAGTCAAATGGCAGTCGATAAGCCTGGTTGAATACCTTATGGGCGGCTTGAAAAAATTCAACAGCAGGTAGCCACAACCTGCGTCTGTCTATTTCAACACGGCAATGGGCTACCTATTACGTGGGACAGGAATCCACACGGTGAAAAATGGGCATATAATATGCCTCTGCCACCCCTTCGGGGATAAGGCGTGATGGATATTTATATTTATTATTTATTTATTATTTTTTTATTCCGTACATTATCAGTTTTTTTACTGTTTTGCACTGCTGCTTGTGAAGCGGACTTGATTACATAGTATTCCGAGGACCATGATCAAGTAATCTGGACTTCACAGAGCAAACAACCAAAAAATATGTCATCTGCTTTGAGGTCTAACAACCGAGACATTCGTATTTAATCCAATAGAAGTTTTATAATTAGAACCGTAAAGTCCATTTCACGAAAGAAGTCCCGCAGACGCAGCGCTGTATTCGCGCGACATAATGTTGCCACGGTTAAATATGGGGAAATCAGGGGAAATAATTTATAGTTCATTTACTTTCATTTTATTAACTAGGTACTCGAATAGTTAGATAAGAAAAAAAATGTTTTTAATAGAATGTATTTTTAATATAGGTACTACCTATTTGATATCCATACTGCTAAGCTCAGATTAGTGAAAAATAAATCTTCTTGTAATTTCTAAAATATAAAATGGAGATGTTCGACCAAATTTAAATTAGAAAAATAAAATAACATTTAAAACTTTTATTCAAAGTTTTATTGAATAATTAGGATCGGTCAGAAGAGTGAGAAAACAGAATCAGATTCTGTTTCACTATCACTAGCCGTGGATATAATAAATCGATCCATTTCTTCATCCATAAGACCATCATGGCCATCAACCATGCTTTTTCTCCACATTGCGATTTCTTCGGATTCTCTCCAAATATCTTGAACGCCATGCAGTAATATCATAACGTTCCATTAGTAATTTACGTTTCGATTGGCATCGCTTATGCTTGAAACCGATGCTATGCAATATACGGTGCAATATTGTGATGCTTCCTTGATAATTTATGTCTTCTCTCAAAGCTGCACGTAATTTAGCCAATGTAGGTAATTCCTTCTTCACAACATAAAAACTGTGAATTTTTTGCAGTATAGCGCACAAATCAAATCCATCCAAGTCGAACTTTTTGGGATGCGGGCGACTCTTCCGTGGGGTGAGGATAACTTTAGAAGTACTCGCCGCTGTTGCGCCTTCTTTTGTAACTCTCGTTACAGTTTTCTCTGACACACCTGCAATAAAATGAAAAATTTAAAAAAAAAATTAAAATTCAAACAATAATTATTGTCGTATTTAATTACATTATTGTTGAATTTAACTTTTCAATTTTTTGTTGTGTTGTGTTAATTCCTTTTCAAATTTTCCTTAATAAAATCGTGCATTAAAAGAAAACTTAATTCCAATCTGTACATCAATCGGGAAAAAATCTGTATACACAAATTTTGAGGCAAATTTACCTGTTATGGCGGCGACTCTTTTGCGAAAATTGTTTATTGGTATTAAAACACCGCGATTCTTGTGTTCCGCTTCACAGAACTCCTTCACCTTTAATATCATTTCTCGACCTGCACTTTTTACAACTTTTGGCAGCATAAATAAACCTTATAACGCACTAATCCAATAATAAACTCACAAAATATCTACCACAACAAACGCACCTTGATGACATCGACAAACGACAACATGGCCGATCTCCCCATCTGTCAAATTTAGTTCCACAATTGTCCGCGGGACTTCTTTCGTGAAATGGACTTTACTGTAAGTTTTATAATTAGAACCACAGAACAGAAAAAAACAGTAGAAGTCGTAAGTAGGCGGGGCAAGCGTACCCCAGACTTTGCGCAACTCCGCAAATGATTGAGTTACGCCTATATTTTGTGACAGCCGTCTGGTTCGACTTTCGCGTCGACAACAACTAAAAAAATAATATATACATACCATATTGAGCCATTTTAGAGTGCAAAAACGATAGCAGCACTAAAAACTTCTTGAATAATGGTATATCTTATCATGGGTTAATGCTATTTTTACTTGTTTTCAATAAATAACAAAAATATTAGTTTTCACTAGCAAAACAAGCATAAGTAACCTTTATGTTTTGTAAATTAAGGTCTACTTTCCTTCGCATTGAACAAATTATTCTCGAAAATTCTATCAGTAATCTTACGTTATTGTAGCTACTCGCTTAGTGATTGCCGGTATCGATAAAATACTGTCGATAATTTTAAAAGTTAAGGTAATTTTACATTGGTAATACAGAGTACCTAAACCTGCATATAAATTTTACAAATATAATATTCCTTCTATATATTGCTTTAAAAGTAAAACACTAGTTTTTAGGCCAGACATGCTTGTGGTTATTTCAGATTGCCTCAATGTCCACATCGAAAATAAAATTGGTCAAACCAAAGAACAGATAGAAACTTTTAACGCTCTGTCAGCGCAAGTGTTTGAATCCTCGTTATTCAAGCAGAGCGTGAAGAGCACAACTTTGGGTCTCCAACTTGAGGTCCACTATAAATACTCTGTGGATTATGAGAGTGACCCTCAATTCGATAGATATAGGCTTTCTATTAGGCAGGGTGGTGTCATTTAGGAGAGCTAAACAAAAACCGGTCAAGCGCGAGTCGAACTAGTGCACCGAGGGTTTCATTCTTACCCATTATACCGCTATAATAAAATTTGTACCTTATTTGAAACAATTCCAAATAAACTAGACCTCCAAATTGCATTAGCGCAATTTGGAGGTGAACCCACGACCTTTTGCGTAGCAGTCGGATGCACGCCCACCGCGCCACAGAGGCAGAGGTTTTGTTGCTCTATAAGTAAAAAGTGTCAATTTTCGTATGAAAACTTTAGCCTGTAAATGTCCCTAACTAATCACATTGCCTGAATAAGGCGTGCGTTGTCTGATGCGTTGGTATTACACGTGACCGTCCAAGTTACAGACTAAATGTTCGCATGCAATGTGTTAATATCGGTACATTTGTGGACACAATGGCGTTTTCTCTATTAAGAGCTTCGAGATTTAATTAATCCTTATCTGCTTGTTGGTGCAGATACTGATCGACCGGTTTGAGTGCATGTCATGCAGTCGCTAGTTCACTGTCCTTAATAGCAGAAGTTTATTGCGAGTTTCAAAAGGATTTGGATTGGGTGACAATATTAAGAAAGACGAAGGTGTGAATGTTAAATGCCCTTCGAGTTTCATGCCGGCTAAGTTTATTTACTATTATTAATACCTACCTTTACGTAAACCTATTAATAAAATTAATTAATGAGTAATGATTTTTTATTTCGTTCGAATAATTAACATAGTACTCGTAACTACACATTTTTATCATACTAATAATTATATATCGCTTAATTTATTTAAGTATGTAACATTTTGCATGATGTTCGTGAGTGTAGGTGCGTTGCGAAATATTAACAAATGAAATGACATATCGATGACTGATCAGCCACATCCCTATCTAAGTGATTAAAATGTAGCAATCCTTTGATACAATTATAAATCTCGATGCAACGGCTTAAGAGATTTAATTGAATACATTTATTATAGTGACATCTAATGTTCAGTGGCGACTCTGGATCTTTTTTTATGTTTCTAATTTCGTTATTAAACACTAGATGTCTAAATGTCGACGTTATATGTTATAATAAACTGTAAAGCAATAGATTTGTGGTACATTTTCCTGATCTTTGGACATAATATTTTATATCCAATCACGACACAGATGTCTTTGTGATGGCAAATACAAAATCTTAACGATGTGTGATCTTGGGGTACGCTGGTTCTGATACTAATGAAGTAAAGCTACTTCTACTGTTTTTTTCTGTTCTGTTATTAGAACTGTAAGTAATTACCATTACTAACAGTTCTAATTATAAAACTTGTTGAGTATAAAAATATTATCGTCAAGGATTAAAATAACCAAGTTATATAGCTCGCGTGAATTTTTCGTTTAATATTTCCTCTTAATTTTATTCAGTCAGTACAATCCCTATTAGAGTTTCCTAGACATTAGTGTCCTTGCAGCTACTTATTAACATAGTGAGCTCGGTTAGCTCTACTAATTAACAATAACTTGAAGACTTTGTTATGATGTGTAAAATTCTTAAAACATGTTTAAATAAAGTGCCTAATTATAGTAGAGGAAGTTTTATATTCGAAAATGAGCACGCAATTAAAAACTTTAAATTTGCAAAGGTTTTAAATTCAGTTTAAATTCGCGCACTAGCTACAGAACCGATTTGGCTGAAAATTTTCAAAGCTGGCAGTCTGAAAGGAAACATCGAAATTTTTATCTCAGAAATAGCCTTGGTTCCTGTAGAAAAATGGTACGCAAAAAATCCACCACACGGGTAGAGCTGCGGACATCCTAAAATTTTAAGTTAAGTCTCTACTTAAAAAGTAAAACCCTAACCTCGTTTTCTTCAATTGTGTGCAAATTAGACGTAGGTAAAATTAGTTTTTTTTTTACAATTAAGTATATGACTGTACATACATACATATTGTCACGCCTTTATCTGATTGATTTTTGTCCCACGTAACAGGTGGTGAACCCATTGCCGTGTTGAAATGGACAGGCGCAGGCTGTAGCGGCCTGCTGTTGACATTTTTTAAGCCGCCCATAAGGCCTTTAACTTGGCTTAACGACTGCCATTTTATTAGCAACCGGGACCCAGCAGACTAACTGCTTAACGTGCCTTCCGAAGCACGGAACTGGGATGGGTCTAAAGGGCCGAATAAGTTTAATAAAAATGTTAGACACATTTTAAATGTTAGACACATTTAGATGTTAAATTTTGAATAAATTTTGAACCCGTTGCCTTTTTAGTGAGGTGGTAACAAAAAGGCTAAAAGGTCTTATGTGCTAGACACTAATTAGCACGACCAATTAAAGTCCTGGTAGTCTCAGACTATTACGAATATCTTAATCTTAATCACTACATTGTTATAAAACAAAGTCGTTTTTCGCTGTCCGTCGCTATGTATGCTTAGATCTTTAAAACTACGAAACGAATTTCTATGCAGTTTTTTTAATAGAAAGCGTGAGGTTTTTATGTATAATTTATTAAGTTTTTTGCATACATTAACTTAATTATAACGATATATGTTGAAGGTGTCAAAAAAAATAAGCCGTCTGGGAGCTTTCAACGAAAACGCTGCCTAAACCCTTTGAGATATAACAAAATAATGTATGGTGGAATTGTGTGTCTAATATAGGCCTACAAAAAAGTTTGCAACGGTATATGTCTATCTCTTAAGAATAACATACTATGTTAATTATTATACTTTAAAAAAACAGCAATTATAATGCGGTAATTTGAAGGCTATTTACACAAACACAAGATTATTCCTTATCATTTTTAATATGTTAGTTGGCTTCAGCATTTTATGAAGATTATTTTGTCCTTTTACATCTTGCAAATTAAATGAATATCTTAGGAGATAGTAAAGTAAATTAATTTCGTCGTAAAAAAAAACCATTATTCGAGTCGTAGCGGAGCGTATTCGGAGCATAGCCGGGCCGTGCGGGCAAAGGTACTGGAGAGCGGAGAAGTAGTCAACAAATTTGGAAAATCTTCATACATTATTGTGAATAAACGACGGGATTAAATGGGTGCCACTGGGATCGAAATATGTCACGAGCGAAGCCGGGCGGGTCATCTAGGAATATTATAAATGCGAAAGTTTGTATGGATGTTTGTTACTCTTTCACGTAAAAACGACTGTTTAGATTTTAATGAAACTTTACAATAATATAGCTTATACGTCAGAATAACACATAGGCTACTTTTTATCCCGGGAACAAGTTCCTGTGGGAAACGGGAACGGAAAAACATGTCTACGCGGGCGAAGCCACGGGCGTCAACTAGTAATATTATAAATGCGAAAGTTTGTATGGATGTTTTTACTCTTTCACGTAAAAACTACTAAATATATTTTAATGAAACTTTAGAGTAATATAGCCTATACGTCACAATTACACATAGGCTACTTTTTATCCCGGGAACAAGTTCCTGTGGGAAACGGGAACGGGAAAACTTCTCTACGCAGGCGATGCCGCGGGCGGCAACTAGTGACTGTATTGATATAAAATGTAGTTACATTACCTAGTCTCATCGGGTATTTCCCAGTAAGCAGGGCAGTTCGCGCAGGCGTACAGATTGCTTCACTGTAGTACTGCTGGAGTATGACGCTCTGATACGCCAGAGCGTCGATATTCGGCGTCGGAATTTGATCTGACCCATGGTACGACACATCGTTCCAGCCCTGTCAATAAAGAAATTAATATTTTCAGCTTGTTTATTTCCTAAACGATGTAAGAGAACTTTGTTGAAATTTAATGGAAAATAGGAATTATTCCCATCTGTACTTCCACTGCTGGGACTTCTGTACACCGAGACCTACAGCAATGCCCATGACCTGAAAAGCACCGAGTTCTAACGAAATGTTAAAATATCTTTTTAACTGCATCGCAATCAGTAGACAAATAATTTGTCTTACGAATGCGATGAGGGTTAGTCTCTAATATTGGAACCGTTGAGAGTACAGTAATTTACCCTACGTAAAGCTGAAAACAAAAACAGTAACCTAAGTGAATATCTTATACAAAGAGAAGCACCATGGATTTGAACCAGTAATGAATGAGACACGAAATTTACGCTCTATTCTACTTTGGAAGACATTCCTCCTAGAGCATTCCGGTTCTGGTATGGAAAAGACATTGTTAGGGGCGCTGACGATGACAATGGTTTGCTTATGAACAGGCTGGTACTCCCTAAAGGTTGTGAGCGCCAACCGATGATGAGGTAGCCTTATGCATTGTGGAAGCACTGTACGGCAATGCAAATTGTCAAAAAGTGTTATCGAAGATTTCAACGCCAAAGTTAATACAAGAAACCCACGAAACCATCATTGTTCGTAATGTTCGAAAACAACGGAGACAAATGCTTGTGACTTTCAAGGCCCTTTCAAAGAAATTTGGATTCTTTCTAAGAAGCCCTCAGAACTTACTACTTATCGAACCTCTTTTGTTACTATTTGGACATATGAAACAAGAAAGAATGCCGTGTGAATGATCGCGATGCCTGGTGCTCTGTCCACTATGACTACCCCGTCACAGCGTGAAAATATATCGTTCGTTTATTTAGTCTTACAATATATCTTAATCTCTCATTACAACAGGTATCTATCTATTGCATTATGTAACTTGACAAACAAAATGAACAAACTTAGAGGAAATGGGCTGCACGCTCCAATTATATGAAGTTGATGCGATTGAAATAAATTATAGGTAGGGTATATATTGTATAGTGCGCAATAATTATCACTATTACTTTTGTTAACAACTTCAGTGGTTTATAATAATATATCAATTACTGTAAAAATGCGTAGAATTAAATTCGATTGTTGTTTAAACGAATTCATGAATTGGGAACGACGAACGACTAGTATAGGCCAGAATCCAAATGATACTTTTATGTAATTTAGTAGATATTGAAATTTACGGAAGTAATAATTTGCTTCGTTTTGCAAAACATAATATATTAAAAATACTATTATGCAAGTTTCTCCAATTACGGATTAGGTGAAATTAGCTTTCATAGTAGAAACGTCGGACTCGATTTTTTTTAGTATCAATACCAAAGCCACAGCACATGCTGCTCGCCAAAAATCCATGGTGGAACTTCAAATTAAATATAAGGAAAACACCAACTGCAGTGCGTGTTGATACGCGGTTTTGCGTTTTCAGCTATTCCTAAACATCTTGCGTTTAATTGCAGTGCGTGCTAAGGCAGAGCCTAACCTAACCTTGTTCAGGACTCCGCTCATGTTAAGGTCATATTTAATTAATATTATTTTTTTCCTTTTAATTAAGAATAGATCCATACTTTAGTACCTATGCTGTGATTGTAAGCGTTTTTTTAGGGTAGAGGAATGAAAATTTTACTGTTGCTTGTTTAGAGATAATAAAGTGAACTAAGTTGATCAATGTGGCTCAGGGCCCAGACAAGGTCTTTGTCCCAGTTTCAATTATTTCGACCCTGAACTACAATATAAAGTCAGTAATGACATAAGTAAAAGTTTAAAGCCCGACCAACAAAGATAGACCAACATATCTTGAGAAGCCGTAGAAATCTACGGCTAAATAGCCGAAAAAATACTTACAAGATCATCGGTCATGATGAACACAATATTTGGTGCGCTCTGTGGATAAGTCGACGTCACAGCAGTTGCAGTTACTATTGTTATAATTACGCACCATTCTGTACTGAAAAAGAAAACTGAATTTTATTGTCTAGATACTACAATTGTTGAGAATAATACATAATTGGCTTAGGTTTTTATAATTCAATTGCAGGTCACACAATAGCCTGAAACACATGGCTTCACCTAGTTCAGAGGGTAGAGTAAATAAAAATAAATTGACGTAGAAATACATGAGAAAAAATTTACAGTGGAAAGAAATACTACGATTGTGCTCTTCAACTAAACATCTCTGCTATATTTAACAGTACGTGCCTAATCCTTTTATTATTGCATAAAAGTGACTTCGTGCATGTGATCTTATTCTCGTCATTTTGCATGAAAATATAAGTCCCTTGTTGGATCGGGAAAATAGCAGCGTTTCTTAGGTAGTCGAAATTGCGAACTCATAAAAATCTAAATAACAAATCTGTATGATTACAATACTGTCCTTCTATTCGGCCAAGGTTACGATATGCGTACAAAAAGTTCATTGAGCCGCGCCTGCATAATAATTATACATGAGTTTTGCTGTGAAAAAATCCCAGCAAAAACTCAGTATTTTCATGACACCACGATATCCAAGGTTAAGGGTTTTTTCTTAGAAGCGGAATATAGGTAAGTGGCACAGTAGTATGATCACGTAAAATAATTTAATTACCTATTTATATATAAGTTGACATCTGAAATTGTGTTGTAAAAAATATGTTAGTTTTATTATTGGAGAGTATATTTATGTTATGGCACATGTGTCATAATCACGATCTTCATGATTGCATTTAGACTCAACTGGGGTTGTAGACTTCTAAACTTTAAGGTTTAGATTAGTGTAGACTTATAAACCCTAAAGTTAGTAGCCTTATAAAACGGCTCAGTACCATAAAAGATAGAGACAAACGGTTTGCGGCATTCGATTCAGGACTCCATAAATACGTGCATAGGCGATTATGAAATTTCTACCACTTCCGGTTTTGAAACTGGTCTCGCTTTAGAAGTCGTCTGTTTCCTTTGCTAAGATAGTGGCTACGTTCCACTAAACGCCTGCAACGATCGTACCACCCAATATATCGTTCCCCCTAAGGCTCGTGATCAGTGCGAGCGATCGTTTAACGTCCAAGTCCACGGCGGCGGTTGCGGCCGTACGCGTTGCGGGCGATAAGTGGAACGTGCCCAGTGACGGGTGCGTTACTTGTTTGAGTTGTCAAGGGCTTGAGACGTTATAGGTAAAGGATGCATCATATGGAAAAGGGATGAAGCTATTTAAAAGGCCGGAAGAATAGAGAGGGCATCAAAAACAGTTGGGCGTATTTAACAATTTCCTGGTGTTTTACAATTTTAATAATCTAACAATGAAATTCAGTGGGAGAAATCTAAGTTTGTTAATGCTGAAATTCCTTATAATTGTTATATGTTGTATATTTTTCTTTATTATTAAATTGTGTGTAAAATGTCTGCAAAATGCAAATGCAATGCTTAATTAATTTATTTATCAGTCTTTCTTTTAAATTTCCGTAAATAATTTTACCTAAATATAATTGTAGATTACTTAATATTCTAAAATTTTAATTGTAATTTAAATGTATAATGAAATGTACGTTTCCTTTTTTGTAATAATTTAATAATAAAGCTTCTACCAGTTATCTTTTTAATAATCTTGTTAGTATTAAATAAATTCTACATTTATTTTTCGGTAATGATCTATTTATTCAAATGGGAAATCTTAAGGTGCTAAGTTTTTCTCTGACGGATAACGTTTCGGAGTTTATCCATCAAAACTCCAATCATAGCTCGCTCAAAAGCTCTACTTTAAGGGCAAAGACTAGTCTCAGGCACCGTAAGACATAACCGGTAGAACGCGTTAAACTATTATATATACGCAATAAAATTTCAATCCGTGCACGATTTTGAATACAATATATTCTCATTAGTAACACGATTATTTTACGCTAACAGAAAACAATGACTTATTGTATTAAATCAAAAAAACATGATTACATTGAACTTGACCGATTTATACTTTTACGTACCGTTACTATACTCGTACATTACTTTCAATTTCTTATACTTTCGTAAAATTGCATAAGTCACGATTGACGATACAAACTCGTATATCAGGACGTCGCTTGGGATGACATGCGTGCCAATGGTCTCGCTACAGGGCATGCCGAAGACCGTGTGACGTGGAGGAGATAAAGTAGGAAAGCGTACCCCGGGCGTCGCAAGACGCGACTGGACAGTCGGATGATGATGATGATGATGATGTAGTGATACAATTAGTAGTAGAGACTAATTTAGAAACACCCCCGAACCAAGAACAGTAAGTATTCTTTAAGACCGTTCTAATAATCATAAACATAGTACAAGGCTGTAATTTTCTGAGGACTTGGGTATCCCGCAGACTACTTGATGCAACAGCAAGTTCCAGGTTAGCGTGTCGTGGAAATACCATCAAAGTAACAATATACCAAGCAGATCTATCGGACTTGTGGTTTTAGTGAGTTCCCTTTATCACCTAGGAAGGGAATGACCTTGGGTTATTTTTTTAATTGAATCAGACGATATATAGCGGAAATCCATTGTAAATCTATAATAAGAAAAAGAAACAAGGAATAGGAAAAGAGACAGAAGTACTTTATCATCATCCTCTTGCCCTTGTCCCAATATACTGGGGGTCGGCGCAGTATGGCTAAGTTCCATACTGCAAAATGTTTTGGCTTGGTTTTTATGGTCGGCCGCCAGCCAGACACCAACCCTCCTTGGGAATGCTATCGTTTGGTGGTTTACCCGCCGCCACACGGTTGCCTTACCAAGTCTTTCAGTACTCCGAACCTTTACAAGGGGCAGGTTGCTTTTTCACATGGGGATGTTTTTTTTGGTATTAGTAGTCCTTGTCTATACAATGCGTAGACGTCAGCCATATCTATGCAATATGACATATCCCTGTCGTGTACCATACGGGCTACTTGTGCAGCCCGCGCTTCTTATACCATGACGTCCATCGTGCTAGGTTCTTCTTCCATATATTTTTACGGCTCCTATAGCATCTAACGCTTTAAGAAACTTCCTCTGACAATCTCTAGTAAATCTGATTTCCCAAACTTGGGTGTTTGGAGCAAGGTGACGATCCACTTTGACGGATTATTTCTTAACTAGACGTAAGAATATTAATTTGTTAAAGGCAATTGTTATCTATATACTCGTATATAAAAGAAAGTAGTGTTAGTTACACTATTTATAACTCAACAACGGCTGTACCGATTTGGCTGAAAATTGGTGGGGAGGTAGCTTAGAGCCAGGAGACGGACATAGGCTTTTTATCCCGAGAACAAGTTTCTTTGGTAAATGGGAACGGGAAAACTTCTCTACACAGGCGAAGCCGTGGGCGTCAAATAGTTTAATATAAATTTTATACAGAAATCATGATATTTGAGTAAAACATTTTATTTAGTTACTGAAAATTTTGATGTCATTACATAAGAATTATATTATATTATCTGTGTCATTACAGAAGTACTTTATACTTGATAAAAATATGGTACAGGGGGAAAAGGATATAAGTATACTGAGCTGGATTTTTTCAAAGCCTTTAAATATTTTTATGAAATTTGCTTCGGTCATTAAACGATTATAATTGTGTAACCATACAAAACCGTATATAAATATATATGGAATTTTCTGTACATCTCCTTTGCCCCTGTACTCCTTTTATAATTATAACCGCCTTTTACATCTTATACATTTTTAATTATACTATCCCCCATTTGTTTTTAAATGGCGGAGATCAATATTAAAACTCTCGTCCCTTCCTTTTTAGTGTTCTATATTAGCGATATTTTACGTTTACCATCTACAGTACTATTTTCTATATTTTATTTGTACGAAATTAAATAATACTATACAAAATTAAAAACTTTAAATTTTGAAAAGTTTAATATTCCACAGTGTAAAACATACTAAGTATAGGCATTTACAGACCTGACATCATGTGTTTTAGTCAATATTTATAAAAACATCTTTATAAACCTGTCTTTGTTTACGATAAATAACCTTAATAGTGTCACACAAGTTTTATTATAGTTAAAATTGTAATTATCTTACATGATATGGAGAATGAATATGTTCGTAATGACATTATTATGAATTTACCTATTGGTAACAAAAATTCAAAACCAACATCAGATAGAGCAAAATAACCAAGTGCACAGCCTCTACTGATAAGTTATTTTTTATTGACCTTTATTGATGCTTAAATTACAACATAAGAAACCATAAAAAACATCAAGAGACTTATTGACTCTCAATTTCGCCAGGGGGCGCCATGTGTTTTATAACATTACTGGCTGATCCCCGCGGTTTCGCCCGTGACATACTTGGAACCTCGTGGCACCCATTTAATTCCGTCGTAAAAGCCAAACAATAGCTGCTCCTAAAAGTCAAACCAAAGGCCCCAGGGTTTGAAATCAACTGGGAATACAATAAAAAAACAATAAAGAAACTACAATACTGTAGTATGGGGCTTGACTTTTGAGGCAATCATGGAACTTTGGTCACAGATTTTTTGCTGATATTCGAAGAATGCTGGATGGGTAACTACTACTTTCTAGGGGTCTTTTGGCTGTGTCACTCGTTCGAGGATCCAGTATTTGTCAATGGAAAGGAGTTCCTTATTCCTTATTACAGTATCCAGTATTCACATGGTCCGTGATATCAATAACACAAAGCCCTCCAGGGATTCGCCCTGAGCCCAATTCTAAACGGGAGCTGCGTGTGACAGCGAAGAATGCGTTGTTGTTGATATGTGGAGTCATGCGGAGAGACCGGTTAATATTGGTTTTCACTCCAGGTTAGTGACTAGCAGATAATCTACAGGCGAGGTGCTTCTGCTTTGCTTTACGTTATACTAAGCGACCACCCGGCTATGTACTCGTATAATACATAAGGTAGATTATCTTCCTCCTCCAATGACGATAAGAATCCACATCTGTATCATCGTCTTATTGTGTTTTATTCGTTCTTATTTTAGTTTATTGTTTTATTGTATTTGACTGTTATTTTTAGTGAAAACTTCTCTTAGCGCGGTACGCATATTTTTAGATGATACAAATTCTCTGGACTCGCGATACCGTTACGAGACGCAGCTAGAGTGTGTGCATATATATGCATGTACATATAGCAGACCGTGAATGCGTCTAGATTTTTTTTAAATATTTGATTGGTAGATTCCTTACCTTTCTTCTAAAAAAAATAATCATCATCATCATCTAACGTTGATCCTGGTAATCTACAGGTCTTATTAAATTATATTGTGTAATCTATTAAGACTCTTTCAGTGTAGATTTTTTTTTCATTATCATCATCATTAATGTCGATCCCGGTCAATGTGTTGAAGTAAAAACTTCTTTCAGGGCGGTACGCATATTTTTAGATGAGATAAAATCTCTGGACTCATATATAAATTATTAATAAATTTTATTTTCACTTCGGCACTCCCGGAATGTAACATTTTTTTATAATCGAGTCCTCAGAGCCCATAGACGTTTGCAACACCAAATTTTTCAAACCATAAGGTCTTCAACTTGGTTTAACTACAATGTTTAGAACTGGGACCAACGACTTAACGTGGTTTCCAAGGGCATAAAGGCTTGTACCCATTATCACCCATCTCAGGACGGAACTTAGCGTAAGATGCTTAACGTAGTAAAAATAAAAATTCAGAGTTTTCATTTAAAATATAGAACCTACTACTGTTCACATACACTATTAATTTTATTTTAATTATCTAATGGGAAAATAGTATGTATACTTAGGTTGTAAAAATAACAACATCTACACCGTCTAGGGATATTTTGGATTTACTCAATATTTAAAAAACAAAACATACATCATGTTTTCATTTTTATAAATCCTATTTTTTCAGATTACGCTCCAGAATAAAAGAAAACTTTATTTTTGTTGCGTAATAAAATTTTTATTCAAATAAATAAAACAACGTGATATAATGGTAAAACTAACAATGAATGTGTTTCTCAAGAAAAAGTGAAAAATAAGGAAAAATTAATCTGTTTTTAACAGTTATATGAAAAATCAGTTATCAGTAAAACCACCCATGACGTTAATATCGGTCCTGCAACGGGTTTTCATGATTTGGATTATGTTATTCAAGTCCTGCTGCGGTATGTTGTCCCAGGTCCGGCTAAGAGGCAAAAAAGTTGCTCTTCCATCGCAATGTTTGCAGGGAAATTCCTCAAAACCCTTCTTTAGGGCTCTCTTGTCCTTCTATGGGGTTTATGTCAGGCGATTGAGCGGGCCAGTCTAAGGGCCGTATTTTAGAACGTTACTCAATACTCAAGAAACGCTTGAGGCTAGTTTTTGCCTTAAAATACTATTCTTAAGTGTTTCTTGAGTATTGAGTAGCGTTCTAAAATACGGCCCTTAGACCGATACGTCGTGCTCGTCACCACTCTCGCTGAATGCGTACGGGCGTTATCGTGCATCAGCGTGAATTCTTGGCCTATTTATTGTCGATGAGGGTAGATTATTGGTACTAACACCTCGTTATGGTATTTTTCAGACGTCATGGTGTTTCTGATCCAAATGAGGTCTGTTCTTTTACTAACACGGATTCTCACCTAAACCATATTTTTTTACAAATTTTTAATATAGTGGTAAAAGGCAATTCGATTCGAGACGGGGATTGAACCCGTGACCTTTGCCTAACCAGGGCCATGTTCTAGCCACTGAACTACCCGAACCGTATCGAATCAAGTTAAAATTCTCCACCGTATTAGTATGACCAGAGCCATCTATCGAGCTATTCAACAATTCGATACCAATGAACAGTGTTACAACCATTTTTAAACATTGATGCGAAATTTCTCACAAATTTTTAATAAAGTGGAAAAATGTAAGAAATTTAGCATTATATTTGCTTTAAAAATTTATCCACAAACCAAAATTATCCCGCCGTGGTATGAATGGACTTCCTGAGGGTTTTGCAGATGGTTCTCCACGACCAGACGAGGAACTCGCTAAACAAGTACTCTACGTGTGGCAATAAGTATTCGCGATGGAAACCGATCGGGGACTCATCGGTTAACAGCATTACAGACCACTGGTATCTTCCCAGATCAAATGTTCACGAGCCCACTCTAGTCGTCGTCCAAGATTTCCTCGGCGTTATGATGCACACAATAAAATTAATTCGAAATTAACCGATAACTTGTTTTAAAACTTAAATTTGACACAAAACAAATGCCAAAAACGACTGTAGGTAAATGAAACCTCCCGCCTTTGCTACCATTATGCCGCGTAAATCTTTTGTTTTTAATTTACTTTTCAAATACAAATTTAGAATTTTTCAAAAGTTTTACAAAATAAGCTTTCTTCAAAAGAAGTTTACACTGGCCAGTATTATTTGAGTATAAGTTCTTTACATAATATCCCTAGGCGGTGTTGTGTGTGTATATAAAAAGAAAATACTGTACTTACCGACACAGAAAATGTAACTGATTTCGAAACATTATTTTATATTTTTGTCAGTCTTATTGAACACAACAGGAACTTAATTTATTATCAACAGAACACAGTAAAAAAAAATCTAGAACTACTTAAACACATATATCCGAATATAATACGCGTAAAGAGGTCTATACTACACGAGCGTTCAACTTGCACAAAACTCAGAATGCAATCGAAGGCTGTATTCGTATTGTGCACTGAATAAGGACACAAGTCCGTGGACTACAGTGACGATATACAGACCCATCAATAACAGTCTTATTTTCAGTCGATACAATAAGTGTGAAGTAACGGGTATTGCTCTTATCAACGTCACAAAACACTTTTTGGTGCAATTAATTTCTCTTCAACTTTACTGCTACACGCTTGACGCAGCTCTATTGAGCTAATGAAAATAATTATCAAAATACAATGTATGCAAGAAACAATACTTCACATAATTGTGGTATTGACAATCGAATATTATTTCGTATATTTTTTATTAATATATCGATATTTCAAAACTGTCATCAACATAGTAACTTGTTAAATATCGAGTTTCGTAATATTTTCATTTTTGCAGAGAGTAAAGCGGCTATTTTAAGGCACCTAAGTACAGTGAGCAATATTTATCACTCCAGTCTTCAAAGGTCAGTGCAGGAGTGCAGGAGCTACCGCGGTATAAAGGTTATGTCCAACACCATGAAGATCTTCGAGCGTATTATTGACTCCCGAATCCGGCAGGAGTGTACTCTCTCGGAGTGTCAATATTGGTTTCGCACCACAGACCCCGTTTATGCCATATGTGTTGTCGCGAAGAAATAAAGGACGAAGACTCCGCCTCTGCATTGTCTGGGCATGTAGACGGCCTTCAACTACGTTCCTCGAACGAGATCTGGTGGGCAGTGCGATCCAAAGGGGTTCCAGATGCTTATATTGACATTATTCGGGACATGCACAGCGATTCCGATTCCGTGGTTCGGACCGCTGTTGGCGATACGAAATCCTTCCCCATCACCGTCGTCAATGATTTGGTCGAGCGCACGGACCAGGTTAAATACATAGGATCTGTATTCACGCGTCCAGTGACATCGATTGCGACGCCAAGACACGCTTGTTGCCGCGTGGTCCAAGTGGCGGGAGATGACTGGTGTCATTTTTAAGAAGCGCTCGTGGCCCCGCGGTCTCTGTTTTCTGTAAACGATCACTGAGTTACGCAACTTTTACTATGGCTGCTCCTCTAATGGGTGACCACTTTGTGGCATTTACATTTGCGAGCGTTTCCGTGCTTCGGAAGGCACGTTAAGCCGTTGGCCCCGGTTGCCAGTAAAATGGCAGTCGTTAAGCATGGTTGCAGGCCTTATGGGCGGCTTGAAAAATTTCAACAGCAGGTAGCCATAACCTGCACCTGTCTATTTCAACACGGCAATGGGCTCACAAGCTATTACGTGGGACAGGAATCCACACGGTGAAAAGTGGGCATATAATATGCCTCTGCCACCCCTTCGGGGATAAGGCGTGATGGATATTTATTTATATTTATTTAGTATAACATAATATTTCTTCAATTAAAATTCAAAGTAATATTAGTACAGTTTTGAATACTGAACCTTCACAGCCTACTATTAAATTAATTTTGATATATTAATTTTCTTAAATTAATTAAATAACCTACCGTACTTGAATTTAAATTTTAATATCTTTTATGGCCTAAAAACACATAAGGCAAATAAATTCAACTTAAAATAAATAAAATAACACATTCTATCCATGAACTTCTTATTGTGTTTGGCTGTATGACTCATTTTCTTTGCCTTGATATAGATACATTTCTGTATGTTACTTATACTTTTGTGACTTACTTACTTCCGTAAGTAATACTTTATTTTACACCCAGAATACAATTTAAGAGAAATATATATACAATTTACATGTGATACAATTGGCGGCCTTATCGCACAATGGCAATTTCTTACAGGCAACCATGGGATAAACATTACGCCATAAGGATTTTGACATGGGGCAGTATGGTGCATTTTTATATAAATAAGAAAAACAAAATACTATATTACATAAGTACATTACATTACATTCATATATCATATATAGCAAATACATACCAGTACATATTTCAATATACTACATACATACAGACATGTACATATACATAGACAACATATATATTTAGAATGATGATTAGTTAAAGAAAGACTAAGCATATCCAATCCCTACAAAATAATAGTCATTGACTTGCTTTTTAAAGGATGCCAAACTTTGCGCGCGTCTAATAGATACCGGTGGTGCATTCCATAACCTGACCGCTTGGAACGAATGAGATTTGTCCATAAAATTAGTGGATTGCAGTGGCATTTGCAGCTGTAGATTCTCTAACTATCTTAAAAATAAGTATGAGTAGATACGTTAATGCGCTTGTGCACAAAATTCAATTTTGTGCAGCCTATATCCTGCACAAATAAGTACTATCAGAGCATGAGAAGTGAAAAGGATATAAAGATAAATATCTTAACTACGGAAAATAAAATTACGGGTTGCACTCCTATAGTGCCGGCAGAGGTGAAAACTAAATTAATTTATAATTTATTTATGAATCTAGAGATTTTATCTCATCTAAAAATGAGCGTAACGCGCTATAAGAATGTTTCATTTCAATAATTGACCGGGATCGACGTTAATAATGATGATGAAAAAAATTTTTTTTTAATTATATTATTTAGTAGTAAGGTATTAAAACTACGAAATAACTATCAAAAAAAAAATTATAAGACGCGTTCGCATCTATAGCTGCGTTATGGATTATTTGCCATGTCGAATCTTGCGGACTATTGACAGGTATCCACTTAGTTCCATATGTTTGACATTGGTGCTAATTCTGTTGTTGAAACCACTAAACTAAATTTCTCTAAATTTTTCTTATTTTTATTGTGATATTGCCAAATGCTATTCTGTTATTATGTCAAACTAAACTTGGTGATATCATAAACAGCACTAAATTTGTATCTGACATCACTAAAATTCCTTTTATGTGATAAAATTGTACAAGATGTGAAAAATGTACATAGACAGTCGAATGTAAATACATGCTGACTAACTTGGCATTAGGCTATATCACAATAAAAATAAGAAAATTTTAGAGACATTTAATTTAGTGGTCTCAACAACAGAATTAGCACTACTTATTAAGATATCGTTCGATATCTAATTGAACGACATCTTAATAAGTAATGTACTCACAACGTTATCAATAAAAGAATATGATACCAGATCGATAAGTACTCTAAATCTAATAACCCTGATATCAAAAATTGTATGATTCCTTAAAACAATATGCATTCTTAATATTATTCTTCATTTATATTTCCTTTATTCATATAGGCGTTTGATTACTTTTTTTTAATACAAATAATATAAAATTATAATCCATTTAAAAAAACGTTTCCTTCATGATATGTCAATGTCATTAATAAGTATAATATCACTATACTTTATCTACAGCAGATATCGTAACTTGGATTACGAAACTTTAGGTTTGACCTTGTTCAAATTAACTTTTCTCATTGTTAGCTTATGTCAAAGTGTCTTATAACATGCATGACTTAGTATCTATTTTTCTCCATACATTGACACACAAAGTATTCGATACTATCAGTGGATATGCTTGTCAGTAACTAAACAAGTGATATTGCGTGTGATCACGATAATTCTTATAGAAGCCATTACTTCAAAGAAGGTTAAGGTAGAGAAGAAAGGTTACCGACGTTTAAACATTGTTTGTCGTTTATAAATAACTAGATAATGGTTATCAATAACTAGTTGGAAAATGAACCGGTTATTTACATACAATGGAAAATCAATGGACATCAACAATTTATTACATAGCTTTTACCGCAACGCAACAGAGATAATGTATTTAAAATCATATTTCAAAACTGAGCATATTTTTGCAGACAATAATATTCACATTTGATTGAAATGTGGATTTTAATAGAACTTCCTACTTTTTCAACCTTAGACAGACCTAATTTGGTTTATTATTTTTTCCTTCTAATCCTACTAGTTAGAAAAAGCGAAAATAAGGATAATTGAAAATCTGTAGAGGAGCGTTAACCTTCAAAGGGTTCTTAACTTTAAAAATATTTTATAAATTCGAATTTATATTAATAATATAGGTCCTCTATAATTCGCAAGTGCGGCTCTCATGGAGTAGGTACCTTTGGGCTGGTGCACCTGAATACCAGCTTCGACCTTTTGACTCGGTAGAAGGGCGTGCTATGAGGATTGTCAACAATACTCTATTAACAGGCGGTGTTGAGCTCCTTCGTGATAGGAGAGACGTCGCCTCCTTATGTGTGTTCTATTGCCTTTACAACGGTTTGTGCTCTAAGGAATTGTTTGATATGATGCTCATGTCTACATTCTATCATCGCACCGCTCACTAGACAGGGTATTCACTCTCACACTTTGCGTTACGAGCGCTTACATACGGTTAGGTCCCATAGAGTCTTTATTCCGCGTACGCTTAGATTGTGGAATGAACTCCCTGCCTGGGTTTTCTCGAACGTCTACAGTATGAGGTTCTTTAAAAGGGGTCTTAGAAGGTTTTTAAAGGGTCGGCTGTGCGAGTGCTGCACCTCTGGTGTTACAGACGTCCATACGCTACGGTGACCACTTTCCATAAGGTGAGACGTATGCTTGTCTGCCACCTCAGTAGTATAAAAACAATTAACAAAAAAAAGTACAGGCCAATTTTTTGCATTTCATAGGTATTAGAGCGGTGATCTTCTAAAGATAAATGAGTATACGTGAAATACAGAAGTCCGATCCTCATCTTGGGTACATTACCTCTCTCTTTTTAATCGTAGTGTATTTCTAGTTACTTGCAAACCCTACCTGGATTTAGAGCCAAGGATCTACTATTATTTGGTTGCTAGTCCCGGTTGCCAGTAACATAACAGTCGTTAAGCCAAGTTAAAAGCCTTAAGGGCGGCTTGAAAAAATTCAGTAGTAGGTCGCCACAGCCTGCGCCTGTCCATTTCAACACGGCAATGGCCTCACCACCTATACGTGGGACACCACAAACGGCAAAAATGGGCGTTTAATATGCCTCTGTCTACCCCTTCGGGGATATAGGCGTGACAATATGTATATTGTACCTGAATAAATTTAAACTCGGCAATGAGCTCACACCACATGTTACGTGGGACAAAACTAAATACGTTGAAATGTGGGCGTATAGTATGCAAGTAAAGACAGAGATGCCACATTGGGAAGTGGACCTCACTTTGATGCGGCGGATCCCGGTGTCATTGAGATTATTATGTTAGTTAAACAGAACATACGTTTATACAATAGATACAGTGACATACATTCGATAAATACTAGAAATAAGCTTAAATTAATTGGACTCTTTTGCAGGAATTGGCGTACGCCTATATACTAAAATTCCTTTAAACATTATGAACCTGCCGTTACATAAATTTAAGGCGGAAATTAAGACGCACCTCTTGAAAAGGGCCTATCACACAATTAATGCTTATTTGAATGATAAAAATAAATGGAAATGAGTTGCTTGCTCTTCGCTCGAGCTATTTAGGATTCGAATGAATCTTGTGTTATATTCTACTTGTCTTGAATCTGCATATATATGTTGTATTTTTACATTTCTGCATATTGAATAATTTGAAATGTCTGACAACTAAAGGTTTCTAAATTGGCTGCGTTTAGTCCCGGTATTAACTAATATACAATGTAATTTGAGTTTGTTATTGTGTGAGCACCATGTAGACTTATTTATTTCTTTGAAATTGACATGATAGTTGCTGTGCAGTTTTTGAGTATGTCATGCTCGCCTAAGTGTCCTGGCAGTGGTGGCGTATGTATCGGGTCGCCTTATTCCCTTTAATACGGTTGAGTAGGGCGATGGCTGATAAAATGCGTCATACCCGTGAACGGGTGCCGTCTGTTGGGACTGGTCAGCTCATAGCTGTTATAGCAATTATTACAAATAATCTTATTTATATTTAAGGTAAACTTAAGTTTAGTCGACTGTTCTCACATAAATCCAAAGGAACAATGTAACTGTAATTTTAATGTTGTAAGCCATTCCTACATTTTAAAATGGCACCCATTGACTTTCTTGCCAGATTCTCCATCTCGCTATCTTCATCTTGCTAAGTCAAACTTCATTAAAAATAAAATTTCTAATTCTGTAAATAAAATAACAATGACTTGGAACATCATTAACTCTGAATGCGGTAGATCTTTAGTGACTGAAAGGGATTTCCACTTAAAAGTAAATGGTTGCCATGTTACAGGGGACCTGGAAGTGGCTACGGAGTTTGAACACTTTTTCAAAAATGTACCTATATTGACAACAAAATCTCTCCAAGCATCTTCCAGTTCCGCTGAACTTTTATTAGAAGAATCTGTTCTTTGTTGCAGCGATGCATTTGTATTCACAGATATTTGTGCTCAGGACATTGTAAAAACATTTGAATGTATCGAAATTAAGAAAACCGCGGACATTTGGGGATTATCGGTCAAAACTGCATCATGTATAATTGAGGTAATTGCGCCCCATCTAGCAACTGTGTTTAATGACTGTGTTTCTAGTGGTACATTTCCTGATTTAATGAAACACAGCAAAGTCGTTCCCTTGTTCAAGGCTGGCAGCGCTACAGAGCCGTCTAATTTCCGACCAGTGTCAGTGCTGCCAACTTTGAGCAAAGTATTTGAAAAAATAATCTTGAATCAAATGCTATCCCATTTTAATAGTCATAAAATACTCCATGCGAATCAATTTGGGTTTACGAAAGGGCGTTCAACTTCCGATGCTGGTGTTGAGTTATTAAAATGTATTCATGAAGCATGGGAAGACAAGCACGATGCATTAGGTATATTTTGCGATCTATCAAAGGCTTTTGATTGCGTTCAACATGAAACGCTGTGCAAAAAATTACACCACTATGGAATAAGAGGCAAAGCTCTCGACCTTCTGTCTTCATATTTGAACAATAGAATACAGAGGGTCGATATTAATGGTACACGTTCTGTAGGATCCATGGTCACAATGGGTGTGCCGCAAGGCTCGATACTTGGGCCATTCTTGTTCCTCATTTATATTAATGATTTACCATTTTATGTAGGGGACAGGAATAGGACTGTTTTGTTTGCAGATGACACCTCATTAATTTTTAAAATTAAAAGACAATTAGATAACTATGACGATGTAAACAATGCAATTGCAAGAGTAGTTCATTGGTTCAGCTCAAATAATCTTTGCCTTAATGAAAATAAAACTAAATGTATAAAATTTACTCTACCAAATGTAAAACAAGTTGCGGCCAATGTTCAACTGAATGGACAAGTGTTAGAGTTTGTAGAATCAACTGTGTTCCTAGGTATAACTATTGATGCCAATTTGCAGTGGGGCCCACACATAGAAAAGACAGCCTCTAGATTAAGTTCGGCTGCATACGCTGTAAAAAAGATCAGGACTCTAACAGATGTGGATACGGCTAGAATGGTTTACTTCAGCTATTTTCATAGTATTATGTCTTACGGTATTCTCCTTTGGGGGAGTGCTGCAGATTTAAATATTATTTTTGTTCTACAAAAGCGGGCTGTACGCGCTATTTATAATTTGGGCCCCAGAGTTTCTCTCCGAGAAAAATTCAAAGAAGTAAATATTCTAACCGTACCATCACAATACATTTTTGCCAATCTTATGTATGTCCAGAAAAATCTATCACAGTTTTCTAAACTCTGTGATAAACATAATATAAACACTAGAAATAAAAATAATCTTTCAGTCCACCACAGTCGACTACATAAGATTGGCGATTCTTTCCAGGGTAACTGTATACGCTTTTACAACAAGCTTCCCTGTGACCTGAGAAATTTACCTTTAATTAAATTTAAAATGTTTATTAAAAACAAGCTTTGTGAAAAAGGTTTTTACTCCGTTACAGACTATTTGCAGGACAGGGACGCCTGGAAATGATCTGCTGGCAAAGTGAAATAATATTAAATTGTAAATAGGCCATCAAAAAAAAAGTTTCTTGCCGGTTCTTCTCAGGTGGGCCGCGTTCCGAACCGGTGGTCGCTTTAAATATTTTAAATAGTGTATGACATTTTGTAAGCGCCGTTAAAATGGTCTATGCAAAATAAAGATATTTTTATTTTTTATTGTTTATTCTTCTTCTTCAAGGGTAGGCTGCCCTTAGAACCGGCAACTATAATCGCTCTCATTTTGATATGATTTTAAACACAACATTGATTTTGTTTTTTTTTGTTTGTATAAATTCATTACAATTGGTCAAATATCATGTTAATCAAACTAATGTAATTACTGATGTTTAGAAAAGAGTGGTCATGAGTTTTATTGCCAGGTTCTTCCTCAGGCTCTACCTATTGCTTTGCGAATCTGGCAGTAAATGTAAATGTAGAAGAAGGAAAAAGACAAAGTTACTGCTGAAATAATCAAGAACGGTGGGTCGCGCGGCTGGGACATTTGGCAACTTGTGCTGGCGGAAGGGTGAGGTCCTGGATGACTAGAGAATAACAGTTGTAGTACTTACCACTTTATAAAGGGAAAGGCTCTCGTTTGAAATACTCTAGTTTGGTAGCTTGGTCAACTAAGCTGGTAAGGTTAATAGATTTATTTTACAATAAGCTAGATATACAAAAGTAATGATGGCAAACATTTAAGAAAAGTCTGAAAGGTATCTGTGGGAGCTTCAATGTAGATTCTGACTTGGAAGAGATTGGATAGTTGGATGGATTACCTAATTGTTTTCTTTTCTCATCATCGCGGAGAAGAGTCTGGCTGTTAACCAGATTATTTTTCTGCGCTTTGTGAATCTGGAGAAAGCATTAGATAATGCAAGCATTCACGCATTCGACAATTCAAGTCATTCGACGTCTGTACGGGCCAAATAGGATATGGGTGTGAAATTGGGTGACTTAACAGTAATTTTTCTGTGCTGATGGCCGAATGTTCTTTAAATCATTTTATAACGGTGAGAACTATCACAGTGCGATTCAGGATTGAAACTAAGAACTTTCATATCACGATACAGGACTTTCATATCAACTTTCATATCACGATGTAATAGAACTATATCGATTCAGGGAGTCCTATAATTCTATTGCTCTTAGCTATGTGGCTCTAGTCATTACAATAAAAATAAATAAATAATAAATATCCATCACGCCTTATCCCCGAAGGGGTGGCAGAGGCATATTATATGCCCACTTTTCACCGTGTGGATTCCTGTCCCACGTAATAGGTGGTGAGCCCATTGCCGTGTTGAAATAGACAGACGCAGGCTGTGGGTACCTGCTGTTGAAATTTTTTAAGCCGCCTATAAGGCCTTCAACTAGGCTTAACGACTGCCATTTTACTGGCAACCGGGACCAACGGCTTAACGTGCCTTCCGAAGCACGGAAACGCTCGCAAATGTAAATGCCACAAAGTGGTCACCCATCCGACGACCAGCCGTAGTGAAAGTTGCGTACCTCAGTGATCGTTTACCGAACACTGAGACCGCGGGGCCACGAGCGCTTCTAGTCATTACAACATTGTTGTAAATTGAAATTTACTTACCGATTTTGATTATCTAAGTGCTAAGCTAATTATATTATAGGGTTGAAAATAGCAAGTTAACTTGCGATTGAATAACCACAGATCAATTTTATTCTTGTAATGAATGCGTTACTGAAGCGTTAGGTAATTTTGCGTTTGTCATTAATAAATAAATAAATATTGTGGGACATTTTTTTTCACACCGCCGTCTAGTTCAAGGTAAGCTAAAAGACGCTTGTGTTATGGGATATGGACAACTGATAAACATACATATACATATATATATATATATTTCTAAACACATACATATTATACAAATGAAAGACCCAAACTCCGAAACAAACATTTGTGGATCACACAAATATTTTAATTCCGACCCGGGAATGGAACCTAGGCAGCACCTCACTCGCGGCAGTCGCATACACTACAAATAAATAAACATGTCATCTTCTATCGTCTATTTTCATTATTAATATTTTTTATTACAGTTAAGTTAGCTATAAATTCCAGACAGGGCGGTGCTATAAAACTACAAGTAGTACATCTCGCATATTTTTAAATAGCTTAAACACAACACAATTTAATTCGTAATATCTCGCGCGACTCTCCTTGCATCAAATTACTAATAAGATTTATGTACATATGTGGTTAATAATATACTAGAACTTGCGGCTTCGCCCGCGACATGCTTCTAACCCCCATTGTGGGTACCGTAACAACCCTAACTGACTTATATCTGTCAGTCATTAGGAATGCGGATGTCAATGTAGATGACTTGACTATCCGCCGCCCTGTTAAGACAATCATCTCGGATGTTGTGATACATGATTCATTTTCATTTGTTGATTTTGCTCTTTGACCCTGTTCATTTTTTCCCTTTCGGTTCGACTGACCTTTGTAATCTGTAAAGGACCTCGAGTTAGCAGAAAAGGAATACCTACTATAGTGACCCAATAAGTCCACCGACACACGTAGTTGTAACATTTATATTTACTTTAAAGATAGCTGTACATATTAATAAAGTGGATAACATGAAGAGTGGAATATAGAATACGCCGTGTGTTGTACGTTAATTCATACATCTCGTATTATATATTTTTGAAGTTCGAACGGATGTCATAATCATACACGAGTCATAATCATACAAAATGGACCTTTCGGACCATCAAGTGAAATTTCAACATGCAGTAAAATAACCTTAAAATGGTGGCGCTTGGCCCTCCGCCATGTGCGTTGTGTCACAGTCCTTACTTAGCTTAATAAGGTGTATAAAATAGGTAGTGTTATGGATTTTTTGATGGAAATGTTAACTATTTTATATAGCTGCAAGACAATACTATATCGTCGATTTTATTATACCTATATATTATTTTATATTTGCCTCCTTAGGTACTTCAAAGAGCATTTTGTGAAAATTACGTTTAAGTTATAAAATGTTAGCTGCATTAATAACAACAATAGTTTTAGATTGGGTCATAAAGTGAACAACGAACTGCCAACAGAGGCTATTCAGCCTACGTAAGTACTTTCTAGACTAACTCAGATTTAGGCCAAGGCCTTAGGTACTTTGAGCCTCGATTAATTTTGATCTAAGTGTAAGTAAATCAGGGAGTCACCCCTTGCTCCTAGCCGTTTGAAAATGTATATTTAAACATCATTATCATAATCTGAGCGACTTACTTCTTTTCCACCACTTTGCACGGTCATCGGCATCCCTTGATCGCCTAGTGAGGCTATTGGCACTAATATCAGCCCTTACGACGTCAAACCCGCACTTCTTGGGTCTTCCTCTGTTAGGGAGACCCGGTGAGGCCGACAAATTGGTTTTATAAACCTATCGTTTTAAAATGTAAAAAAATATAAGGGTGAAAATTTGTGAAGACGTTTGTTACTCAATCACGCTCTAATCCCTGAACCAATTTGGCGGAAATTTGGTATACAGATAATACAGGAAATAGGTACAGGAAAAGTTCAACCACATGGGTGAAATCGCGAGCAACCGCTAGTAGCCATGTATACTGTCGCGACAAATTTGTTATAAGTACTTAATGACTCACGAAAGTTTCAGTCATGTGAAACTCTTTATCTTCTTGAACTAAAACACTTGTACTGTTCCACTTATTATGTATTTCAGATGTCATTGAAAAAAATTATTCTATTCAATGACATCTGAAATACATACAATATGTGCTAACCTTTGAAAATGCCGTAAGGCGAAACCGGTCAGGTTTAAGTAATAAATAAGTGGAACAGTACAAGTGTTTTAGTTCAAGATGTGTAGCAAGTTCCACCAAGTGCCATCAATCAACAGTGTAAACAGTCTGAAACTCTTTATATTATATACTAGAGGACCCCCCCCCCCGGCTTCGCCTGTGACATATTTCGAACTCTCGTCACGTTTGCCCGATTTGTCGACATTTATGACTACTACTCCGCTCTTGAGGATAGTAGCGTGATGATATTTAGTCTATATATATATAGCCTTCCTCGTTAAATGGGCTATCCAACACAAAAATATTTTTTCTAATCTAACTAGTAGTTCCTGAGATTAGCGCGTTCAACCAAACAAACAAACAAACTCTTTAGCTTTATAATATTTGTATAGATTTTAATTGTGTGGTATTAAGAGCAATTATAATGAAATGCTTAATATACATAACTTGTTAAAATTAATTAAAGCGCTCGTGGCCCCGCTGACTCAGTGTTCAGTAAACGATCACTGCGTTAAGCAACATTAGCTATAGGTGGTCCTTAGATACCCATCCAAAGACCACCTATAGCTAATGTTGCTTAATGCAGTGATCGTTTGTATGGGTATCCAAGGACCACCTATAGCTAATGTTGCTTAACGCAGTGATCGTTTACAGAACACTGAGTCAGCGGGGCCACGAGCGCTTCTTTTTCTATTGATCGATAACCTCGTTTATGAGTTCATTCCTCAAACAGGGGCCCCGTATTACGGTCTATCTCTACTCTAGGTAAATGTCGTTGTCTCGGCACTGTAACTCATATCTGATAGAGCGCATTGGTTGTAGACTTCCGTCTTCATGTACCGTAAGACTAAAGAAAAACTTTATTAATCATGTTGAGGTTGGTTTCAGTTTCAATAATCTTAAGTGTTCGATAACCCCTTGACACAACAAAGACCAATGTACTTGAACTGTGTTGTAATCCAACCACTGTTAATAAATAAACTTAAGTAGGCACAGACCTACTTTATTCATTTACTATATTCAGTTTTTTGAATAAAATGCGAGCAGCACGTGCTTATTGAGGTCAAGCACATACAGTTTCACGACGGAGTTCTGGAGATACAGATCACGCATTCGTGATAGGTGTCCACTGTGTTCTCACAACTTCACGGTCGCCAATTTGCGCAACCTTGGACACTTTCAATAAGTGCGACGTATCAGATTTTTACTGTCCACTATAAGTTTAGCATTACTTGATTAAACCCTTTTCTGAGTAGTGCCAATAATGTGCTTGTTTTTACGTGCAACCACGTACAAAACAGTCTGCATCCGAAGTAAAATCGTCGTCACTATTCAGCCTTAGCATTCTATAGCTCCTATTAGAGAGTTAAGCTTTAATTTAGAAGTCTCATTAATGATTATACAATTTTAAAAAAAGACTGGTGTCATTAGTCAATTCCCACAGAGTGGTTTTCAATTACGATGGGTAAAACACAATGTCGGTGGTGTTTGAAATTTTCAACTGCTTATATTTCAATAACCAATTAATATCTTTTGATCCCTATTATACCATGTAGGTACATCTAATTAGTCATATTTCATGTATCAAATAAATCCTAAAATATCTAAAATTTCGCCACTGCAATTAGGTAAAAATTGATTTCGGTAAAATTCGCCCGTATTTCTTAGGGTCTAGGTTTAGGTCTAGGTCTAGCCTCAGGGGCTATAGAGCAATTTTGCTGGCACAGCTCTCGCTCCGACTTCTTCCTAAAATCTCCTTAAATTATGTGACTGTTTTTCTTAATTTGTTAAGCAGGGTATGTTTAAAATATGTGTAATATTTACTGAAATATAGTTTTGTACAATAAAAACGATTAATCTATTTATTTTGAGTTATTTTATTAAAAATACCTTAGTTTATTATACTCAAATGATTTTTGGGATTGAATGGTTACTGAAAAATGTTGTTGTCATATTTTCGGAAACAACCCTGTAATTTACTTGTACAGTATTTTTTGCCCTTTAATATTACTACAATAACTTGGTTATGATATATTATGATCACTTGTTGCTTTACAAAATAACGTTATAAAAGTCCGCAGTATGCTAGTACGTATCAACATTCTTCAAAAAATTACCACAATAATCCGGTAAGTTACTATTACAGGACAATAGAACTTTTTTAAAAACTGTAAGATCTTTCTTCTCAAATTGTAGCTTATTAGAAGCATGTAGTTTGAAACTGATAGCTAAATACTATGTCAAAAAATATAGCTTTCATTTCATTTATCAATGATGTCAATACTCCCACTAGTTGGAGAGTAATTTAACAAAAACAGTGATACATTTTTCCTGTAAATTTAGCTTTTTGCGGTTACCGACTTACTGCCCGGAGGGGTCGGTATGAGATTCACGATGTTGTCAAAAATCACTGATCCGATTTAGGTACGAGGTTTCTTTTCTCTATTTTATACTTACTAGCGAATATCCTGCGATTATATTTATCTGTAAAAAATTGACAAATTAGTATAGTGAGATTATGCCTAGCGTTGTGTTTCATGGGGCTAGCTGCTGGACTGTCGTTTCTTTTAACAGCTCACATTCGGCATGTAAATAAATAAGAGATAGTTCATTATCATGACCTTGACATTAAGCATGACTTGTTGACTGTGTCCTCGTTATCAATTTAATTATATGTCTTTAGTGTTAGTTCCGGTTACCATTTAATATTTTATTTTTTTATAATATTAGACTGCTTCGGTATTGCAGTTGTATCGTGGGACATTGTGTGACATGCTTTTTACACAACGCCGTTAGCTCATAGTAAACTAGTATACGCTTGTGGTATGGGATCTGACAACGATAAACATAATTATATAATTCTAAATACATACATATTATGCGTAGGAAACATCCAAACTCCGAAACAAACATTTCCGAAACAACTTTTTTACTATTTCTACTTCTCTACTCCTACTTCTCCTCCACTTCGCACGGTTACACCAGGTGTCTCTCGGAATTTGATGACGTCACAATCGATGTCACTGGACCTTCAAACACTGGACGCAATACAGATTCCAGGTATTTAACCTGGTCCGTGCGTTTGACTAAATCATCGCCTATGCCGACGAATGCGGAACCTGTAGAGTTTAATGTCAAGTAGGTACTCGGTCTTGCCAGAATAAGTAACTATGGGGGTTGCTCATGTGAGTCCCTGTTACTGAACTGAACAAAAACGGACTAAGGACCAATTAGGGTACAGGAGCATATCGAAACGATTTTGAAGTTCCGACTAAAACGTTTCGAACCCCAAATCTATTTGGAGCGCAGGTCAGAATAAAGTATACTTCATCATTCAGGTGTTTTCGGCGCGGTAATTAAAATTTAGATATGCTCGGTCAATTCTTGATCACTTCCGGTATTAATCTTGTTTATCACACAAATATCTCTAAATATACACTTACTGTCGTTAAGAAGAAGACTATCTCGTTCCTAATGGCCATGTCGTTTCGTCAAGTCCATTTTCTATGGGGGTTTTCATTTAAAGTAAGATTTCATTAAGAAGAGCCTCTCCGAATCGTAATAGTAAATAAGCTCTGTGCACCACGCCAATTAGACCGATTTCACCGTTTTGTTGTAGTCCCACTTTGGCGGTGAAGTAATAACAACGTTGTAGTCAGCCTTAGTAGTACCGTATAATGCTATGTCCTCATGCACGGCATTAACTGCCTCGTCAGTGCTTTCCAAGGTCGGGGCATAAACTGGAATACACTGGAGGTGTTCAGGGATACCTATCGGTGAGCTTCAGTATTATGTTTGCTTCACAACGCTGCTAACAAGGTCATTCATTATAAAACCAATACTGCCCACGGAGGAATGCCTTCTATCACCTTTTCGAAAGTAGAAAAGATCGCTGAACGCAAGAATTAGTGTGTCCCCATTTTTCGGAGCTCACATAAACTCCATATAGGCCAGTTTATGCTACCCAGTTCCACCTCAAGTTCGGTAAGGCGCTCGTCCAGCCTTAGGGTAGTTTCATAGGTTACCAGATTCAATCATGTCTAGCCTCCTGAAGCTCGCAGATTCTTGGCATCCCCTCTTCCACCGTCACCCCAATCACTACCTTTAAAAGAATAGCGAAAGTGCCGAGAGCTGAAGCCCGCTTCTTGTTTGTTCTAGTTTGTGCCTTAATATTGGGAGGGTTTGTGCTTACTATACCACGCTGCCCAGTCGGGTTGGTACAGGGTTTTGTCTCGAATTTTCCTTTTCTTCACCATGACCTCGTCTGTTAGTCAGCAGGTGCACTACTTGAAGGTTTTGTCGGTCTAGTTTACCACCTCTACTTAAACCTAACGGTAGTTTGGCTTAGAGTGCCAACAAGAAATCTGACCTTCTAGGTTCTCTCTTTGCCTCTAACTCGACTATGGACGAGTGGGGTGCTTTGCTGCCTGACATCCCGTTGTGTGGAACTTCCATGCCAGAAAATAAATTCACACAGCGGGGGGTCCGGCGAGAGCTTCAGTCACTAGACATTCATAAGTCGAGTAAGCCAGACGGTATACCCGCGGTGGTACTCAAGCAGTGTGGTTCCGAGTTGTGTCCGGTACTTACACGTATTTTCACACTTTCATATTCCATGAAACAAGTCCCGGCTTCATGGAAGACCGCGAATGTGCATCCTGTGCCTAAGAAGGGAGACAGGACCGATCCGTCCAACTATAGACCGATAGCCGTAACCTCCCTTCTATCTAAGGTGATGGAGCGTGTAATCAATACACAGCTCCTGAGGTACCTGGAAGATCACGACTTGCTCAGTGAACGGCAGTACGGTTTCCGTCACGGTCGCTCGACTGGTGATTTTCTTGAGTACCTCACACACCGCTGGGCGACGGCTATCGAGAGTAAGGGAGAGGCTCTAGCAGTGAGTCTTAAATATCTCAAATATATAGATATCTCAAAGGCGTTTGATCGGGTCTGGCACCGTAGTCGCTGGTTGCTGTTCGGACTACATGACCATCAATACTGGGGTCCCGCAGGGCTCAGTGTTGTCACCCACTCTGTTTTTGCTGCATATCAATGACATGCTGTCCATTGACGGCATTCATTGCTATGCAGATGATAGTACGGGTGACACTTCTTACACGGGTCGCTCCAATATTCCCGGTCTGCAGTGGAAGAAAGTCGTGAACAACTTGGGGCCCAAAATAGCGGCTTCTCATGCTAGAGTGTCCGATTGGGGTAGACAAAATCTTGTCCAATTTAACCCTACCAAACTCAAGTTTGTGCATTCACCGCTAAAATGCCCCATTTACTGTAGCGCCGCAATTTTAGGGCACACCTCTTTCCATCTCCAATAGTATTGGGATCCTTGGTGTTGAGATCTCTAGTGACATTTAGAGGACAAGGTGAAGCTGACGTCCAAAAAGCTCGGAGTGCTCAACAGGGTGCGGCAGTACTTTACTGCAGAGCAAACACTGCTCCTCTATAAGTCGCAAGTGCGGCCGCACATGGAGTACTGCTGTCAACTTTGGGCTGGTGCACCTCAATACCAGTTTCGACCTTTTGACTCGGTAGAATGGCGTGCTATGAGGATTGTCAACGATCCTTTACTAGCGGGCGGTGTCGAGCCTTTGCTTTGAGACTTTGCCTCCTTATGCGTGTTCTATCGCCTGTACAATGGTATGTGCTCTGAGGAGTAGTTTGATATGATGCCCACGGCTACCTTTTATCATCGCACCGCTCGCCGTAGACAGGGAGTTCACCCTCACACTTTGCGTCCGGAGAGCACTCACACGTTTAGGTCCGATAGAGGCTTTATTCCGCGTACGCTTAGATTGTGGAATGAACTCTCTGCCTGTGTTTTCCCGAACGTCTACAGTATGGGGTTCTTCAAAAGGGGTCTTAGAAAGTTTATAAAGTGTCGGCAGCGCGAGTGATGCACCTCTGGTGTTGCAAACTTCCATAGGCTACGGTGACCACTTTCCATCAGGTGGGCCGTACGCTTGTCTGCCACATCAGTGGTATAAAAAACAAGGTGGGGCTGGCTTTGACTCCGAAGATGTAGGTAAAGCCCTAGTAGGTAGTAAAAAAAAATTTACACATTATTACAAGTATTGGACATGTATGCTTTTACCCTTTAATATGTTTCTGTTAAAATGAAACAACCATAATAGTCCAAAACGATAAAAAATGTAGTACTTACTTTTTTGCATCACTCTATGATAAATATTAAATTAAAGATAGTATAAACGTTTAATATAACTTTAATGGTAAAAATCACTAACTAATAATAGTCACCTACCAGTGTGAGTGTTATCTCCTTAAACAAAAACAGATTGCTGCACTTATTCATCATAACAATGGAGTCAAGCATACAGGAGTCACTAGCAAATTTGAAAGCTCTGTTCCGGGATCAAATGGCTTCTTTTGAGGCAAAGTTATCCAGCAACACTGCACATGATGGTACTGGTTTGGATTCTGAATTTTCTACATTTAAGACATTTACTATGTCTGCCTTAAAACTACTTCAACAAAAAGTGGACTATCTGGCACGCAGGATGGATGGCTTGGAAACATGCAGTCGACGAAAAATGCTTCTCCTGCATGGTGTGAAGGAACAAACTTTGGAGGACATCATGGAGGTGGTGGTGAGTGTGGTGAAACAGCAGCTGGAGATCAATCGTTTTGTGGTAACTGATGTCAAGCGGTGTAGTAGATTGGGGCGACCATCTGCCCCTCATAAACCCAGACCAATATTAGTAAAGTTGTACAAGTTTACTGATCGCGACAGTATCTGGTTTGCGAAAACGAAACTCAAGGGCTCAGGCATTACAATTTCAGAGTTTCTGACAAAGCCCAGGCATGAAGCATTCATGTCTGCACGGGAACGGTTCGGTGTAAATAAGTGCTGGACCAGAGAGGGGCTCATCCAAATAACAGGGTCTGATGGGTCGCGTCATCGTGTCAGTTCGCTTCACGAGTTAAATGAATTAAAAATCCCAGCGGCTACCTCAAGGGAAACTGAGAAGATTTCTACAGCTCCAAGGTCGACGGGTGTCAGTGCAAAGCCCAGACGCACTGCGACGACTAAAAAACAGTAGTGATTGTTTCTGTAGTATACTGGTTGACGTCGTCGTCAAATTATGTACTACCGGGTAATACTATCACTTGTAATTTATCACTTTATCCGGGACATGTACTGTGACTCCGACTCAATGGTTCGGACTGCTGTTGGCGACACGAAACCCTTCCCCATCACCGTCGGGGTACACCAGGGTTCTGTCCTTAGTCCGCTTCTGTTCAGTGTAATATTAGACGAATTGTCGGACAGCATCAGAAACCCGCATGAGCAGCCTCCATGGTTGCTCATGTATGCTGACGATATTGCGCTGGCAGACGCGGACAGGGGCAGATTGGTGCGACGTGTAAAGGCGTGGAAGGAGACGCTTGAGAACGGCGGTCTGAAACTAAATGTGGCGAAGACCGAGTATTTGGCACTAAACTCGACAGATCCCACATCCGTCCGCATAGGCGGTGATTTGGTCGAGCGCACGGACCAGGTTAAATACTTGGGATCTGTTTTTCACACGTCCAGTGACATCGATTGCGATGTCAAGTCACGCATTGCTGCCGCGTGGGCCAAATGGCGGGAGATGACCGGTGTCATTTGTGACCCTAAAATGCCGATCCGGTTGAAGGGACAGGTCTACAAAACCATTATTAGACCTGTCCTTTTACATGGCAGTGAGACGTGGCCGATATTGGAGCGACACAAGCAGGAGCTGCGTGTCACGGAAATGAAGATGCTGCGGTGGATGTGTGGAGTCACGCGGATGGACCGCGTGAGGAACTCTCGCATCCGCGGCAGCCTTCACGTCCGTGACATTGCAGACAAGTTGCAAGAGTGTCGCCTTCGTTGGTATGGTCACGTCTTGCGGCAACCGCCGGGCTACGTAGGTAACAAATGTCTGGCCATGTCAGCCCCGCCGGGTCCCGGTAAGAGGGGAAGACCCAAGAAGTGCTGGCTTGACGTCGTAAGGGATGACATGCTTGCCAATGGTCTCACCACAGGGGATGCCGACGACCGTGCGAAGTGGAGGAGAAAATGTAGGAAAGCGGACCCCGGGCGTCGCGAGACGCAACTGGGACAGACGCTCGGATGATGATGATGTAATTTATCACTTTAACTTCTTTTTTTATCTTTTTATTTACAGCTTGATACAATAACATTTATATAACATAACCTATAAATAATTTAACATAAACAATAGTTTGTAGTTTAATCTATAACTTTAAAGTTTTATGATATGATTGGTATGATACTTAATTTCTTAAGGTCCTGTGTCAATGTCAAATGAAATGTCATTACCACAGACTAATATGTACTACTGTACTGGTCATTACATAGTGTATGTTTATTGTCTATGGTGGCAAAGGAAAGTCGGTTCATACAGCCTAGTGTAGTATTAATTTTTTTCTCTTAGTAATGCCTTTGTATTCTACGTCTCAGTCAATCCTACTTCGACTATTTGATGATCTGTGATCTTTGAAGTATTTTGTTTTTTGCTTTATTATTATTTTTAAACAATGATAACTGTAATATTGTTTACGGTATTTGCACTCAGCTGGTGGGTGAACAGGACTGTTTAGGTACCTACGCACCACTTTTTTTTTATTATTTTTTTTTATTATTATTTATTTTTATATTATTATTATTATTTTATTATTACATATATATTATTTTTGTTATTTTTGTATCTACTTGATGTCATCGTCTGAAGTGGATGATGATTCTGATAATAGCTCTAGTAGTTATGTAACATGTAGCCCGAATACTAGTTTAATGAACTTTGAACCTTCACTCGCAGAGGACCTCGAATCGCATTTTTCTGACATACCCATGCATTTCAATGTTGTACATATTAATGCCCAGAGTATTTCCGCCCATTTCCCTGATATGCTGGCTAATTTATGCTGTAACAACATCCACGCAATTTTCGTGTCTGAGACTTGGTTGAGGCCATATATGTCTTCTCTTCCTTTTACACTGCCAGGATACCATCTAATTAGGAATGATCGCTCGGTTGGCGAGGGTGGTGGTGTTGCCATCTATTTACGTTCACAAATTCCCTTTAATGTTATACAGGTATCAGCACAGCCACCACCGTCAAATTCGGGTGAGTATATTTTTGTAGAAGTGGAACTTCATCACATCAAAGTACTCCTTGGTGTTTACTACAGCCACTCCTTAAGAGTTGACTATTTCGCTTTATTTGAGAATGTATTGGAGAACCTGGTGCCATCCTATCGACATACCATAATATTAGGCGACTTTAATACGTGTCTTGTCAAGAATGACTCCCGCTCTGCCAAGCTTTGCAATATTATAGAATCCTGTGATCTTACCATTCTTTCTTTGAACACTACCCATAATTTTCCTAACTGTGTTCCTTCCCTTCTTGATCTTATTATCGTTTCGTCAGCTGAGCATGTAGTCAAACACGGGCAATGCTCAGCTGATATTTTCTCCTATCATGACCTTATCTTCCTTTCCTATAAAGTTCGTCCTCCCAAAGTAAAGTCTAAGGTGTCAATGCAGCGAAATTTCAGCCGGATAAGCGTAGATAAATTAAGAGAAGATGCACTAAAACTTGATTGGACACCATTATTTAATTCAAATTCAGTTGATGACAAGGTTAGCATTTTAACACGAAATTTAATAAACCTTTATGATATTCATGCACCAATCCGGGCAGTAAAAATCAAACATGCTCCGTCCCCTTGGCTTACTAGTGAAATCAAAGATTTAATTAATAAAAAGGGACGGGCAAAAGCAAAATTTAAATACAAACCCAATGAATACAACCGGGAGAGGTATGTGACAATACGAAATCTCTGCAATAAGATGCGTAGGAATGCACAACGCCAGCACATTCAAAAATCCATAGTAAACGGAGTTCCTGCTAAAGTATGGAAATTTCTTAGAACCTTAGGAGTTGGTAAGTCAAAACAAGATATAAATTCAAGGTATATTGATCTCGATGCTTTAAATAAGCACTTCTCAACTTCTTCGAGTTTTGACGATACTACCAAAACTAATACACTTAACTGTCTTTCACAGCTACCAACTCCCAAATATCAATCATTCGCATTTGATCAATTCACGGCCTGTGATGTTAAGAAGAGCATAACATCTATAGCGTCAAATGCAGTTGGCAACGACTGCATTAGCCGCAACATGATCCTTCCTGTTCTTGATGTAGTGTTACCAATCATCTGTGATATTTTAAATCATTCAATTTCCAGTAGTATTTTCCCATCGATGTGGAAGGAAGCTCAAATTATACCCTTACCTAAGAAGTCTAGTCCTTCGTCTTTCTCTCATTTCCGTCCTATATCTATCTTACCTTTTCTATCAAAAGTTCTTGAACGTCTCGTTCACACACAACTTAACTCCTTTCTCAGTAAAAACTATCTTTGAACTCCTACCAATCAGGATTCCGCCCAGGGCATAGTACAGTCACGGCCCTTATTAATATTACAGATGATATCAGAATGGGCATGGAGAATGGAATGCTTACATTACTGACGCTACTTGACTTTAGTAATGCTTTTAATACAGTTGATTTTCGTATTATGCTTGAGATTCGCAGTTTCCTCCTGGAGCAATATATCTGTTGGTGTACCGCAGGGTGGCGTTTTATCTCCCCTATTATTTACAATATTCATTAATTCTATAACAAAACAATTAGTTTCATCCTACCATCTTTATGCAGACGATCTACAAATCTACTCACAAGCTGCCTTAAATGACATTCACGAAGCCTTTAGTGTAACAAATTTTGATTTGGAACAGATTTGTGCTTGGAGTAACAGCTTCGGTTTGCAAGTGAACCCCACTAAAACTCAGGTAATCCTGATAGGCAGTACCTGGATGATTTCCAGAGTTGACTGGACATAGTTGCCACAAATTGTCTTTAATGGTATGCCGTTACCGGTAAGTGATAGAGTTAAAAACCTAGGCATATATATTGATAGAACTCTGTCCTGGGGGCCTCAATTGCAGGAAGTTAATCGCAAATTGTTTGCCTCGGCAGGCTCTTTGCGAAGATTGCGTGGCCTTCTCCCGATTCCAACTAAGATTTCACTTGCGCAATCATTACTACTTTCAATATTGGACTACGGTGATGCCAGCTATCTTGATCTCACGGAGGAGCAACTAAATAAACTTGAGCGCCTTCAAAATTTCTGTATAAGATTTATATTTGGTTTACGCAAATATGATCACATTTCTGAATACCGCAAACAACTCAAGTGGCTCCCGATTCGCCTTCGACGAAATACTCATATCCTTTCTATGCTATATAATATATTATTTAACCCACTAGCTCCCTCTTACCTCAAGCAACGCTTTGAGTTCCTAGGTGAGACGCACTCAAGGTTCCTAAGATCGTCGCAGAACTTGAGACTGCATATACCGGTACATTCCACAAAGTTTGTTGATCAATCTTTTACTGTTGAAGCAGCTCGACTATGGAATGCATTACCAGTTACTATCAGACGAGCTCAAACGTTGGGATCGTTTAAAGTAAGGGTAAAAGAATACTATCTTTCATTGTAGCTACTTGTACGCGGACATAGATTCTTATGTGTTTCTTGTGTATATATATAATAATAATAATATATCTCTTTATTGTACACCAAATTTACAATAATAAAAAAAAAATACATTATTAATGTAAGTTGTAGGTACAATTGGCGGCCTTATCGCGCTACGGCAATCTCTTCCAGGCAACCATGGGATGGAGAGAAAAAAAGTAAATTTATTAAGGGCAGTGTGGTGTACGCATACTGATTACGATTCTCATTACTATGTAGTTACGCAATCAGAACAAAAAAAAATGGCAAAAAATATATATATATATATATTATAACATAAAAAACAAGTAAATACTTTACATTTCATATATACCATACCTACATATAATCATACATATTTACAAACTATACCAATATATAATCATACAATAAATCATACATAAATATACATCCATACACACAATACAGTTCTAAAGACTTTAATCAATGATGATTACATTAGCTTTCACGTAAGTAATATTCCTTCAATGATTTTTGAAAACAGGCAGAGATTGTGCTCTCCTAATTGTCACTGGCAGGTCATTCCACAACCTCACCGCCTGAACCGAAAAAGATTTGTCTAAAAATTTGCTAGAGTGGCAGGGAATTTTTAAAATTAAATTTTCAGATGATCTCAGTGTCCTGGAGTGTGCGTCATTCATAAACTCAAAGCGATTTTTGAGATATGACGGAGTGTGGGGGTTAAAAAGAACATTATACAACAAGGACAATATACGAGCATTCCGGCGAAGACGGATAGGTAACCACTTGAGCTGTGTTCTATATACGGATACATGGTCATACTTGTGCAATCCAAATATGAACCTTATACAGAGATTTTGGAGTTTCTCAAGTTTGTTAAGATGGTCTTCAGTGAGGTTGAGGTAACTAGCATCAGCATAGTCAAGGATAGGAAATAGGAGGGATTGCACAAGCGCAGTCTTTGTGGCAACAGGCAGAAAATTTCGCAGCTTACGCAGGGAACCTGTGGCAGCATACATTTTACGACTTAATTCTCGAATTTGAGGACTCCAGTTCAGGTATTTATCGAACAATATGCCCAAATTTTTTACTTCTTGACTGTAAGGTACAATAGTACCGCTACAAGAAACCGAAGGTAGTAGCGTCCAGTCGACTTTAGGCATCATTCTAGAACTGCCAATAACAATTACCTGTGTCTTGTTAGGGTTTACCTTTAAGCGATAAGAATTACTCCACTTGCAAATAGAGACAAGATCTTCATTGATGGCATTGACAGCCTCCACCAATTTATCCAAAGGCGCATGAGTGTAAATCTGCAGATCATCTGCATAAAGGTGGTAGGAAGAAGTTAGTTCTTTAGTGATAGAGTTTATAAAAACTTCAAAGAGTAAAGGAGATAGAACGCCACCCTGTGGTACGCCAGCTGAAGTTGTACACCAAGAGGAAATGGTATCTTCGATACTAATACGCTGCCGACGACCAAACAGGTAACTACGAAACCAGTCAATTACTGTTGGAGATATGTTAAGAGATCTCATAATGCCAAGTAGTATTTCAAAATCAACGGTGTTGAACGCATTACTGAAGTCCAACAGTGTCAGTAGTGTCAGTTTACCGTTTTCCATACTGTTCCTGATATCCTCAGTTATTTGAACCAAAGTGGTAGTTGTACTGTGGCCAGGACGAAATCCGGACTGAAGGGGATTTAAAAGGGAATTTTTGGTAAGAAAACTGTTAAGTTGATTATAAATGAGGCGTTCAAGAACCTTACAGAGAAATGGCAAGATAGAAATAGGACGAAAGTCAGTGAATGAGGAAGGATTTTTCTTTTTAGGAATAGGAACTATTTGGGCCTCTCTCCAAGTCAAGGGAAATACACTATAGTTAATAGAAAAGTTCAGTATATGAGTAATAACTGGAAGAAGTTCATCGATAATGGGGACGACCATATTACGACTGACACTATCAGTTCCCACTACGTTGGATGTAATTGACATTATACTCTTCTTAACATCACAACCAGACAATTCACTAAAAACGAAAGGGGAGCAATCGGGAGTCGGAACAGATGAAAGATGTTGCAATGTAATGTCTTTTGTCATTCTATCTAAGTTTGACGAAGCAGAAAAATGTTGATTAAGTAAATTTAAATCTATATCTTTAGGTATTGAGTCATGCCGAGATTTGCCCACTCCCAATGATTTAAGAAACTTCCAGACTTTCGCTGGGTCACCGTTTTCAACAGAGTTGTGGATGTGTTGGCGTTGCGCGTTCCTACACACCTTACTGCAATGATTTCTTATGGACACGTACTTTTCACGATTATAGTCAGTCGGGCGCCGCTTGTATTTGGACTTGGCAGATGCCTTTTTGGATAAAAGCGATTTGATGTCTTCAGTCAACCAGGGGCAGGGAAGATGCTTAACTTTTATTTTTCATACAGGAGCATGCACATCGTACAACTCAATGAGAGAAGATGTCAACAGCTGTACTTTCTCATCAATGCATTGAGCATCAAAAAGCAAACCCCAATTTATGTCAGCAGCATCGCCACGCAAAGCGTCCATATCCATACCTCCAAAATTGCGATGCAAAATTACTTTAGCCTTAGGTTTAGGTCGACGTAGCTGGTAGGAAAGGAATATCAAATCATGAAAGGAAAACTGATCAGCAGTACAATGACCATGTTTAGCTACAAGATTAGGAGAAGAAACAATGGCAAGATCTAACAAGGAAGGTTTGCAATTTGGAAAGTGATGAGTAGTATCAGATGGAAGTATGGAGAGATTATAAGACGTGATAATAGATTGGAAGGTTGAGGAACGCGTGTCGTTTTTAATGAGGCAGGTGTTGAAATCGCCCATAATTATGATATGATCGTACGATGGGATAAAAGTATCTAAAAGAAGTTCAAACGAGGAAAAGTAATTTACATCAGAAGAGGGACCATAGAAAACACCAAGTAATACTTTGGAATGAGATAATTCGATCTCTAGAAAAAGATGCTCACCAGCATAAGCTGGTGGTGGCTGAGGTGATAAACTAATAACATCATATGGAATGTGAGAACGTAAATAGATTGCCACACCTCCGTACGACGATAAGCGGTCGTTTCTAACAAGGTTAAATCCTGGTAGGGCGTAAGCGGAGGAAGATAAGCATGGATTAAGCCAAGTCTCAGAGACAAGTATAGCATGAATATGAGGAAAGTCAAATGATGCCAGCATATCCGGGAAGTGTGCCGGAATGCTTTGAGCATTAATGTGTATAGCATTAAAATTACAAGGCACTCCAGAGAGTTGAGACGACAAAATCTCAGCATGAGAGGGCTCGCTTTGTGAACTTTTATTACTGCTTGCAGAGAAAAACTCATCGTCACTGCTGTAATCTGAAAGCATCATAGATTGTTGAATATTGTAACAAATAAAATTATAAGACTATATATTATAGGTATATATAGATAAAAAAATAAAATTATTTTTTTTATAATTAAGTAAATAAATATTAAATATATACTATATTAATACTCTAAAATCTAACGTAACAGTACCTACATACCTCCATCTGCCGGTTACACAATGAAGAAAACTATATATAAATTTACAACTTAAGTTAAGGTTAGTGGAAAATCGAGAAGTGACACAGGGTTAAGTTCAGGCACAGACAACTAATTCAAAGCCCGCATTAACAGAAGATGCGCATTAAATTAAAACAGATTTAACTAGGGATTTTCAACTGAATTCTACATGCTTTACATACCACTACACGAGGCACATGGAAAAACAAATATCTACCTATTTATAAATGGGGCTATATGCTGTTTTCATAAAGTTAATATCTACTATAAATTAAAATCTATAAAATTAACTACTTTATATGTAGGAGTTAAACTCCTTTTACAACAATATTAAAAAATAAAAATAAAAAGACATAAAATAATATAGATTCCATAGATTCATACCTCATAATGTACTTAAAAAAAATTGATTATATAAAATTCTTATTAGTGAATACAGCTTGCCAAGGGTAGTGAAAAAGAAAAAAAAATAAATAAATAGGTACTTATACGAAAAATATCATTTTGTAGGTTATGTAAAAATATAGTAGGTAAAAACAGAAGAAACAAGCAAGGAGAATATAGAATAAAGTCTGCTCGGATTCAGAAAAACAAAGGTCATAGGTACCTGCACATATTTAAAGCAATAACATGTTAACAATAAAGTCAGCATATTCAAAGAATTATGAAATGTTTCGATACTATAGCATAATATACAAAGTAATGACAACAATAACAATACCCTGTTATTGATAATAAACTGAAGTACTAAAGGTAAAAAAAAAAAACTGAAGGGCAAATTGCAAATGGTGAAATTTAGGTGTACAGTATGCCTCCGCCTACCCCTTCGGCGACAAAAGCATGACATATGTCAATGAAATACTAAAATAATTTTAGTCCCATTTTTAGCCACAGCCGTACTTTTGTCGCGCAGAGTCTAGTCTAGGAAGTTGACATATAAAGTGTCAGTGCAATTGTCAAATGTCAATTTATACTATTTATTTATCTACCTACTTTTACTTTTTAAAACATATCAAATTGTGAAGGTACCTACGCAAAGTTCTCTTTCTACGTACCTGCGTAACTACAATGCTAATGAAGTTGTAAACAAACAGTGAAAAAGTTGTACCTGAACTGTGTCGTAACTGAATAATCATTAACTTTACTTTCTAACCGTGGCTGCACGCTTCGACTTAGGTCCCATATTTTTAGAAGCTGTAACCTGTGTTGTTACTATGGGCTTAGGCACACTAGCGCTGATTTCGTCGAGGTCAGCGAGAGAAAAGACTCGATGTCGTCTGTCGTCGGGACCTACGACGAAAATATTACCTTCTCTGGTCCAGCACCGAGCAACCCCAAACCTTTCACGAGCAGCCAAGAACACGTCGTGCCTGCACTTGGTTAGAAATTCTGAAATGGTAACACCGGAACCCTTCAATTTAGCCTTGGCGAACCATAGCTTATCTCTGACCTCCACATCCTGAAGTTTTACAAGAATAGGCCTGGATTTATTAGAGGAAGTGGCTCTCCCTAACCTTTGACAGCGGCTGATGTTACTGGAGCCAAACCCTGAAATACCCAAGCACTGCTTGACGATGTCAGTGACGGCGGTTGCAGGCACCTCGTCTTTAGCCTCCTCGACCCCATGTATAAGCAGGATTTTTCGCCGTCTCTGAGTTTCAATTCTATCAATAGTTCGGGCCAGTGCATCCATCTGTAGCTGTAATAGTGTGAGTGACTGTGTCACAAAGGCTCTGTATGAGGCAAATTCTGAAGACAAACCAGTCAAGCTTGGTGGTGAACTTGATGTCCCTTGCAATTGTGCATCGAATTCCTCCATCCGTTTGTTAAAATTTGCACTCATTTCCACAAGAGTAGCCTGCATAGTGTCCATTATTATGTGCTTGCAAAATATTGTAGTGTAAGTTGTAAATTAAGGAAAGAATTTGATACAATCCGGCAGGTAGATGGTTCACGAACAAATAACTATCATTTAAGTACTAGTAAATGTATAATATACAGTTATAATTAAAAATATTAGCAGAAGTTTTATTTCACAACCATTCAGTTAACTACCCCAATGTATATGTATATATATATTTATATTGGGTATGTGTATGTATGTATAAAAATATGTATGTATATGTGTATGTGTATGTATATGTGTATGCATGTAAACGTGTATGTATGCATTTGTGTATAATTTGATATATATTATGTTTAATGAAATTTACAAAGTATATTTGTCACCAAACGTGAAACCCTAATTTAAAGATTTCACACAGTCCTATCCATCTAAAGGTTGCCTGGTAGAGATTGCTGCTTGCAATAAGGCCGCCCATTGTACTTGATATATTTGATAATACCTTTTCTTTATGTTTTTTTCTTGGTGTACAATAAAGCATATATTATTATTATTATTATTATTATTGTCTCTTCTTCACGGGTATCTTCTATTTTTTTTTTCTTGTGAAGATACCCGGTCTTTTGGCAGGCTTACATGGGGACATATTGGTCCAACACGCAGAGGCCCTTTGAGAATTTTAATCTAATAGGAAATGGGACCCCCGCTACAGGCAATCCACGCCCGCCTTATGTAGAAGAACGGTAATGGATCACCTCCAATGGGAGTTAAACTATTGTGAAATGTGCTAACTATGAAATGGGCTATTGGGTTGGGTGTTAAATGAATTGGGTGATTTAAGCTATTGATGAAAACGGCGTCTGCCTTTTTAATATATTATTATATAAAATAGTGGCAGACGGTGACTTGCCAACTCACTAGATGGGCCCCCTATACAATCGCCATAGGCAAAATAAGCCTGTAAGGCGACAGAGGGCAACACCGGTGTGAGAGGCTTGGGGTGTCGAGCGGTGCGGCGCCGGTTTCACCTTCGCGGGACAGGCCCGGAGCGGGCTTCCCCGTAGTTATGCCCTTGAAAATGACACTTCCACCCCCGAGCATATAGATCTGGCTCCCTCCCTCTGACCGGCCAATTAAGGCAAGCCAGAGTTAAGATTTGCTGCACTCCCGGGAGTAGCACTCTCACTGCTCTCCCGTTAGGCCATTGAATCCTAACCAGTGCAGAAGGGCAACAAAACTCTGAGGAATCGGGACCGATGTGTAGCCACGCACATTCAGCTCGCCACAAGCTGCCCTGCGGATGTGAGCTTTTCAATAACTTTCTGATACATTTTTTTGTTGATATCAGAAAGTGGATGACTCAAACAGCGAATCTACTATGCCCTCATAGGGTTGCGTTAATCCTATAAATGATAACGACTGTCCTCGAGGGGTTTATTTTTAGGGTTTTTTTTTTATGTTTTTTTTATTATTATGTCTCTTCTTCTTCACGGGTATCTTCTTTTTTTTTCTTATGAAGATACCCGGTCTTTTGGTAGGCTTACATGGGGACATATTGGTCCAACACGCAGAGGCCCTTTGAGAATTTTAATCTAATAGGAAATGGGACCCCCACTAAAGACAATCCACGCCCGCCTTATGTAGAAGAACGGTAATGGACTACCTCCAATGGGAGTTAAACTATTGTGAAATATGCTAACTACAAAATGGGCTATTGAGTTGGGTGTTAGATGTACTAGGTGATATGAACTATTGATTAAGACGGCGTCTGCCATTTTAATATATTATTATCAAAATGTTGGCAGACGGTGACTTGCCAACTCACTAGATGGGCCCCCTATACAATCGCCATAGGCATGATAAGCCTGTAAGGCGACAGAGGGCAACACCGGTGTGAGCGGCTTGGGGTGTCGAGCGGTGCGGCGCCGGTTTCACCTTCGCGGGGCAGGCCCGGAGCGGGCTTCCCCGTAGTTATGCCCTTGAAAATGACACTTCCACCCCCGAGCATAGAGCTCTGGCTCCCTCCCTCTGACCGGCCAATTAAGGCAAGCCAGAGTTGAGATTTGCTGCACTCCCGGGAGTAGCACTCTCACTGCTCTCCCGTTAGGCCATTAAATCCTAACCGGTGCAGAAGAGCAACAAAACTCTGAGGAATCGGGACCGATGTGTAGCCACACACATTCAGCTCGCCACAAGCTGCCCTGCGGATGTGAGCTTTTTAATAACTTTCTGATACATTTTTTTGTTGATATCAGAAAGTGGATGACTCAAAAAGCGAATCTACTATGCCCTCATAGGGTTGCGTTAATCCTATAAAAGATAACGACTGTCCTCGGGGGTTTTTTTTATTATTATTATTATTACTTAATTCGTTTTTTAGCACATTTTATGGCCTGGTAACTAAGACCTTTTAGCCAAATCTTATTTATTTAATATTTCTTCAACCTATGTTTTAATTTAATAATGTCCAGTCCCTTGTTGATGTCAAGTCCAGTCCCAGGTCCAGTGTCCATGCCCTATTAATTTCTAGTTCTAGCTAAGGGACATTGGCAAGTTGCTGCAAAGAGCACAGAAAGCCATAATAAGAATTGAATTGAACGTGGTAGAGCTACAAACAACCAAACAAACAAACGTGGTAGAGCTACAGACGTACAAGTAGAGCGTTATTGAGGCTTTCAGTAAAATTTGCGCGGTAAAATGTAAAATAGCATTTCATTGCAATAATTATATCATTGTTTTTCACTAAAGCACGTTTACACAATTTTTATGTTTAAGGAACAACCATTTTTACACATAAAACCAGGCTAATGTTCTAGTTTTGGAAAATAATATACTGCAAGCGCCATTGACAAGATCCCGCGCAAAGACCTTTTTATAACACATAATTACATTAACATAATTCTGGCCACGCACAGTAACGCGATTGCTAACGTGACCTTTAGTCCCTACATCAATAAAAGCGCTATTATCTCTTATTCGAAAGAACTGCAACTGATTATCAAGTCCTATCCGATATTACTATCCCTACATGTACCCCAGACCATTTGTGCTGGGAATGGTCACCTATCAGAGTCTAGAAGTTTTCTCAGAAGAATTCTCAGCCTTAATTTTTTTTTTACCTAATTCTTGGTAATCTGTCTAATTCTACACTTCTGCAAAACATTTCTATAAATGCTCCTCTATCAATCAGGCGTTAATTACGCCCTCGGCATCATCCCATCTAGTACCTACCTCTTCAGTAACTCTTACTATTAGCACAGTATAAAGAGAGCTAGTCACTGGAGAGTATAACCACATCCAACCAAAATTGAATAATAATACAATATGTTAGGAAAACCCTGTCCGATGCGTGAAGGTATCGAGATGTGATTTTATTCGTGAAATCCTTTTTAGAAATTACCCCAAAAAAATTACCCCAAAAATTTACCCCGAAACAAATTAATTAAAAACTAATATAATGTGGTAGCTTACATGGCAACACAGTGAAAGGCCTATTCGGAAATAACTCTGGTTTCCCTTCATTACGCCTATTCGGAAATGCAAGGTCAAAAGGTCAGCTTACACCTGCCGGCGGTGTCTTTTCATATCACATAACACTCGTTGCCGCATGCTAACAAAGGTGTTATCGTTATTCAATTTTGGTATATTTTAAGGAAATTGGACTAATTCTGATACTAAAAACACGCATTTAATAAAATGATAACTATTTTATACTTATATAATATGATTTTTAATTATTTTTTTGGTTATGTTATTGAAGTGTCTAAGTAATTAAACCCTGTCCGAACCGAACCCCGTGGCACCCATTTAATCCCGTCGTTTATTAATTTCACAATAATGTATGAACATTTTCCAAATTAGTTGATTACTACTCCGCTCTCCAGTACCTACGCCCGTTCGGCCCGGTCGAATTAGTACACGAAATTAATTTCTTTGCGCCTTATTTTGAATTTGCTATAACTCGTAAGATATTCATTAAATTTGCAAGGTGTAAAGGGACAGAATATCGTCTTTTTTATTTTTTATTTATTTATTCGTATATATCGTCTTCGTGAAATGCTGAAGCCAACTAACGTAGTAAAAATTAAAAGGATTAATAGCATATTTGTGTAAACAGGCCTCAAATTACCGCTTTATAATTGATAGTTTTTTAAAGTAGGTATTAAAATGGATATAGTACCTATGTTATTCTTAAGAGATAGACATATACCGTCGCAAACCTTTTTATAGACATACATTAGATACACAATTGCACCATACATTATTTTGTTATATCTCAAAGGGTTTGTGCAGCGTTTTCGTTGAAAGCTCCCAGACGGCTAATTTTTCCGGGGAGCCCTTTCGTTAGCATAATCTTGTTCAGTATAATGTAGGTTGGCATAACAGTTTCAGCATAAAGTTTTCTCGCATAAATTATGATAAGCAGAGTGTTATAAACGCATAATGGTTTTATTGGCATAACTTTCACTCACTCTAATTTTTTATCGTAATTTTAATACGCACACATGTAAAGGGTATAATTGTTATACGCCTAAAGATAATTTATCATAAAATACAAAACGCATAATGGAGGTATGCATAACCGTTTAAATCATAAATTAATAATAAAGGACAGTGACCGAATCTGGCCTGAGCGCGGACAGCAGTTTTGGAAAGTTATAAAACTTGTAATAATTGTTATTTATTATACAATAAATATTAATGGCAATTTAATTGTAGCCACTTATCTGATATCCAAAACGAATTAAAAATATATTTGTCTTGGCTTACAAACGGATATTATTTTGCTTGTCACCCTTGTGTTGCATAAAATAAAAGTAATGAGAAGAGTAGGGAGAATTAAAAGTCGAAACTCCTTATTTATTAGTCACTACTATTTAATTTAATAACTGAATCTGTGCTAAATGTTTTGTGTAATTATTTTATTGTTTTTTAAAATACTTCTGTATTTTAAAATACTAAATATGTTTAAATAAATGCATATTTTCATAAAAGATAAACCGTATTGGGTATTCTAGTTTTTATCTTCTAGCAACACTGATCAAACCTGTCATCGAAGTCGAACGACCTTGCATGTATTGTAAACAAATAAACAACACAAAGTGTCTTATTAAAATTATATTTTCAACTATACAATAATATACCAAGTTCGCGTTTGTAATTATCGAGTGTTTTGTATTATGAAATGAAATGAAAAATCTTTATTCATGTAGGTCACAAAGTAACACTTATGAACGTCAAGATTATTGCTTCTACATTTACTTTTACTGCCAGATTCGCAATAGATAGAGCCTGAGAAAGAACCTGACAATAAAACTCATGGCCACTCTTTTCTAACCGCCAGTAATTACATTAGTTTGAGTTACATGATGTTTGACCAATTATATAGTAATGAATTTATACAAAACAAAATCAAAGTTGTGTGTAAACGTTTGAAGAGTAGAAGCGTGCACGTCGCCATCCCTGCCAGCTACGGCTGCAATTCTACTCCAACACGAGTGCCACCAGGGCGAATTATGCTAGGGCGTGCCCCCGAGGCGCCGCGCACCAGTTCGTCCCCGCTGGTACGAAAAGTGCGAGCCAGAGCGGCGTAGGGGACTGCCACCCTACACGCGCGGCCCGACACGGCGGGAAGTGGAGGATGGAGTGCAGGGTAGCTGCGTGGAATGTTAGGGGAGGAATGGCAGATAAGATGAATGAGTTGATGGATGTTTTGAATGAGAGAAAGTTAGATGTAGTGTGCTTGACAGAGACCAATCGCAAGGGCAGCGAAGTCGTGGAGCTCCCGGGTGGGGTGCTCGCGCTATAGTCTGGAGTACCAGAGAGCGAGCATGGCATTCGGGGGGTTGGAATTTTGTTGTCCTCGCGATTGGCCTCCGGTATGTATGAGTACAAACTGGTAGGTCCTAGAATCCTCTGGATCCGTCTAAAACTTGGTTTGACGAAGATTTTCCTGGTAGCTGCTTACGCGGCAGTATCTTCGTCAAACGCGAGTGAGCTAGAGGACTTCTGGCAGAGTATGAGAGAAGCTCTAAATGTGATAGAAGGAAATGAAAGACTTGAATGGATGGGTGGGTACCGCTCGCGATGGTTTTGAGTCGGTACTCGGGAAGTATGGGGATAAAAGGGTGAACGACGCTGGCAAGCTTATACTGGCATTTTGTAAGGATAAGGATTTGTTTGTGGGAACACAATGTTCAACCACAAAAAAAATCATATGTATACGAGGAGATGTAAGTCAAAGAGAAGCATGATAGATCTATTCCTAGTGGATAGTCGGCTCCGTAAACAGGTGATGGACACAAGGGTTTATCGAGGCGCTGAGCTGGGATCAGACCACTACCTAGTCATAACTAGGATTAGGGGTCTGTTCGCGAGTTGGCGTCATCGCACCGAGTGTCCTGAACCTGAGCCGACTCATAACATCAAAAGCTGGAAGCTGCAGGATGCATCCATTAGGGATAAATATAAAGAAAGAGTAGCCGAAAAGCTTGGCGACGTCAATGTTAGTAGTGAGAATGTGGAAAGTGTATGGCAGAACCTTAGGGATAGTATGGTAAATGCCGCTGTAGAAGTGTGTGGAGAAACGAGAAGAGGCCGTAGTAATAAGCGTAACGCATGGTGGAATGAGGAAGTGAAAGAAGCAGTTCGAATGAAGAAGAAAGCATGGTTAGACTACTTAGCCTCGCGGAATGATATTAATATGAAAGAGAGATACAAGCTGCAAAAAGTTAACACGAAGGCACTGATAGAAGAAGCTCGTGAAAGGTGCAGAATGAAAGCGGATGAAAGGTTGTCGTCCAATTTCCGGGATAATGCCAAGCTCTTCTGGAAAGAGGAAGGCAAGACCCGGAGTTGTTCGGCAATCTGCAGTATGAATAAAGTACTTAGTGTTAACAATGACGTCCTAACAGACCAAACTGACGTCCTGCAGAGATGGAGTGAATATTATGGAAAGATGTATGCAAGAAAAGACAGAGATGCCACATCGGGAAGTGGAGCTCACTTCGATGCTCCGGATCCCGATGTCATTGAAGTCATTAGTATGAAAGAAATTGAACAAGCGATAAGAAGTATGAAATGTGGTAAGGCTGAGGGAAAAGACAGAGTTACTGCTGAGATGATAAAGTACAGTGGGTCGCGCGTCTGGGACGGGTGAGGTCCCAGATGACTGGCGAATAGCAGTTGTAGTACCTATCTACAAAGGGAAAGGCTCGCGCCTAAACTGCTCCAGCTACAGGGCGATCAGCTTGGTCAGCTTAGCTAGTAAGGTGTATGCAAAGATTATAACGGCAAGAATGCAAGAAAAGTCTGAAAGGTATTTACGGGAGGCTCAATGCGGATTCCGACGTGGAAGAGGTTGCATGGATCAAGTGTTTTCTCTCCGCATGATCGCGGAGAAGTTTCTGGCTATTAGCCAGAGGGTTTTCTGCGCTTTTGTGGATCTGGAGAAAGCATTTGATAACGTTGTGAGGGAAACTCTGTGGGATTTGCTGCCCGGATATGGTGTGGACGGCTCGCTGCTGCGGGCAATACAGTCGCTTTATAAGGACTGTAAGGCTTTCGTGCGAGTAGGGGGGGATGTATCACCTCTTTTTGATGTCTGTACAGGCGTCAAACAGGGTTGTGTCACGTCCGCCTGGCTGTTCATAGTGTATCTGGACAGTTCCCTGCAAAAGTTGAAAGATTGTGATATGGGTGTGAATTTGGGTGAATTTTCAGTAAACTGTCTGCTGTACGCTGATGGTGTGCTCATGGTCTCATCAGAAGCCGACCTTCAGGCATTAGTCACTAATATGAAAGAGGAGTGTGAAATTAGGGGTCTTTGCTTGTATGCAAGTAAGACTAAGGTTCTAGTATTTGAAAGAGATGACGTAAGAACTAAATGCGAGAAAGAGAAAGAAAATTATTTTTTTTTAACTTCCTGGCTACAAAAAAATCTATATCATGGGTTTCTACATAGTCTCATCTATGTAATAGCAGTATTTTTAAGGCGCTACTAAATTGTTCGCGTCGAGGGCAAAACTCTATAGAGAGTCGTCACTGTCCTCTGACTAAGAATATTTAAGGCCATTACTTTGCCCGTTGACCTTGAAGATTTGATCCCTGTACTAGTATTTGTTTTTTGGCGCCACCTACTGACCAACGACCGTACTACAAAAAAAACGAACTGAAGATTATACAAGAACACAGATGTGTCGCAGAGTTGTCATCGTTTTTGCCTATTTCATTTGCTCTTTGAGAGGTCTAATAAATTTTATTCCTCTGGTTTTTGTAGTCTTGTCTTTTTCTAGTCTATCAAAGTTTATACAAAAATATAAACAAAAATTTAACAAATTATTATTATATTAATATATACAAAAATTAACATATAAATTATATTAATAAATAAAAATTTAACAAATTATACATAAAAACCTTCCTGATGAATCACTAACTATTAAAAAAACCGCTTCGTAATTCGTTGCAAACTTAGTAGATCTAAACATACATAGGTACAGACAGGGAAAAGCGACTTTGTTTTCTAATATGTAGTGATGATGATGTCAAACCGTGTGTAGAATTTAAATTAGGTACCTAAACTTAAGTTTAAATCTAATTATAGTAACTATAACTGATAAGGGTGGTGATACTGTTAGTATAAGTTCGTTAATAAATAAATAAATAAACATCAAAAAATATTGAGTTTCCATACCTATGTATATTTTTGAATTTATTTTTTAATAATTTTAATTAATCTTATACATTCAAAAGTACTAATTTATTGTTGAAGACAGCAGCGTATTCATGTATACTTTTTTTAAATTCAATGCAGTAAAATAATGATAAATTTTACTCCAGCTTTTAGAAGGTAAAAGAAAATGACGCGTTCCACTGAGTTATCCAATTTCACAACACTTGTGCACGTTGTCGTAGCTTTTTTTACACATAAACACTCTAAAATACATAAAAAATAAATATAAATTTAAATCAAAACCGAGTTGTGATCGCGTCCTTCGCTGTTCCCTAAAATAATGTTGCACAGCAAAACGTAAAATCACAAATCCTCATTTGTGATTTTACGTTTTGCAGTGCAAGTTCCACTGAAAGCTACAATAACGTTTCTACCAGGTTATTGGGTTAAGAATGATTTTGGCTTAAGACTATATTTGAATAATAAAGACGAAGATGTTAGAAAATATTATAGGTACCTAGACTAAGAAATAAATAAGATTTAGCTAAAAGGTATTAGTAGCCAGGCCATAAAATATTTTTTTAAAATCAGGTCCACAGATGTGGTCATGTCAAGCTTTAAGAAGGCCTTAAGGGGCCCACTCATGGCCGGCCGCCTTGCCGTGCGCTACTTTATGTTGATTGTGAATGTTGGTGCAGCCTGCATGGCGGCCTGCAACACCGTGCGGGATGTGACTCGAATCCTGCACAAAGCCTGCAAGCTCCACCCACCGTTTGCAGGCCGCCACGCATATCTGTCAGTGGCATGGCGTTCTGCGCGGCAGACTGCCGCGTAGCAAGCAGGATCGTGAATTAGAACGCAGGACTGCAGTCTGCCATTTTGTTAACAATGGAAAATACGAGTTAAGAGGAATTTATTAATTCATATATATATTAAGAAAATCGCTGTTAGTGGGAGCAAACATTCCCAAATTTTTGTAACAAACAGTGAAATACAACACTGCAAGCATCTTTTTTCCACAAAGTTTTTAGGCTTCCATACCTCAAAAGTAAACAAAGGAACCCTTTTAAGACCACTTTCTTGCACGTCTGTCTGTCAGTGTGTCGCGATCGATTTTTTCAGGTATTGGTGGATCTAGCAAGTTGTAATTTGTACCAGATACTGAGTATAGTCCATATTAGGTGTATGAAAATCAAGAACCTGAGTCAACACGATAAAGAGATATTGGCACATTTGGGTTTTCGCAAAAACTTATAAGAATTTCCTTAATTTTTAACTTTTATATTTTTCAGAATTTTCAATTTAATTGTAGTATAAGACCTAATCTTTGACTAAAATTGACAATTCTAGGTTAACCAGAAGTACCCTATAGACTTTGGATCGAAAACCTAAATAGTAGCTAGGTCTTACAGCACAAATAGTTATTGCCCCTTGCATACATAGTATACACCAATTATCATAGACCTCTAAGTTGTATAGATGCTGATGTAATTTGGAGATCTAGCTTAATTGACTACTGCCTCAAACAAGGTACCTACTAATTTTATTATGGCACTATAATGGGTTAGGTACAGAACACTCGGCGCACGTTTTCGACTGGCACTTGACCGGTTTCTATTTTCTTTTCTCTTTTCCTTTTGAAATAGCAAGCAACATATTTGCAGGAGCACTGACACCATGAGAGGAAAGAAAAACTGTTTACACTGTTGATTGACGGCTCTTGGTGGAACTTGCTACACATCTTCAACTAAAGCACTTGTACTGATCCACTTATTTAAATATGTTCCACTTACTTATTAAATAAGTGGAACAGTACAAGTGTTTTAGTTCAAGAGGAAAGAAAAGTACTGATGATAGACGGCCATGCAGTGCAACGTGTGAGCTACGTCCTGCTTCGAAGTCCTGGCGCGGCGGACCGCTGTTTAGGATAGTGAATGGGCCCCTTTATTAGGGCAAGGCACTAGGCGCAACAGGCCATCGGTATCGCGCATCTTAATTCAAATGACGTTTTTAGTTTGTATATCGCAAGTGCTTAATGTAAAGTAAACTAGTATTTTATTGATTATAGTTCTCATTTTCCCTAGATTCAGCCAAAGTATTGATTACATTCTCTTTGAACTGAGTGAACTACAAATAATAACATGATTAGAATGTTAATAGAACGATTACAACATACGTTAAGAACAATGCGTGTAGTGTGGCGATTAGAGGAGATAAAAAATATTTTAGGAACCCTTATTAATGCATCAGAAAAAGCTGCTTGTGTTGCACGCTCTTGTTGTGAAGGATCGCAAAATGAAGTGTTACTTGTAGCTGAAAAACTCGATGGGGAAGCTAACACTCGGTTTGATCACGATTTTAAAACTATCGCCGATGTCTTAGCTCAAGAAGCCGCTCGATCTGAAATAATATCATCTTTCCCTGAACTGCGGGAACACGTCAGAGGCGAAGAGTGCTCTGAAATTGCTGGAGTCCGCATAGTAATGCAACGGAATGCCGAAGACACAGCTGTGGTTCTACGTGCGCTTGTTGTACCTACCGTAGCTATACGGATGGGGAAAGCCGCTCATAGTAAAATCTCGCATGGGTTTTGTGACAATTTACCAGAATATGAAGAAGTAATTGAAATAGATACTGCAGATTTAGGAGTTTGGATTGATCCTATTGGTAAATATAGTCGCTTCAATAAAGTAAAAACAGAGAAACTTGGGCTATTTAATCATATCCAATTTCAGATGCTACTGCAGAATTTATAGCTGGTGTACATGGAGAGACCAATCCTGATAGAGGTCTTCAATGTGTAACTGTCCTCATTGGTGCTTACCTAAGATCTACTGGAGAACCAATAGTAGGAGTCATCAATCAACCATTTTTTAATAAGTAAGTAGTTAGAGGGATGTTACAAATTTCAACTGATAACTCTTACAGGGTTGGGAGTTCAGATGGTAGTTGCTTCTAACAATGCGGAAATCAAAATGCAATGGCTGCTCTTAGCGATCAAATAACAGTGGACCCAAGGTTCTAAATCAAAGTATAAGATTTTGGTAGCAACTAGGATAAAAAAGAAGGGATAATACAGCATATACCTCATTGAAATATCATAGTATAATGTTACCCAATTACATTCCATTGAATGATATGGGTGGCAAAGAACTATGCGGTTGGATCGTTCATCCAGCAGTGCCGGTGTCCCCAACAAGAAAATAATACCCAATTACATAAGTCACTTATTCCTGTAAAAAGTTACCTTGTTTGCTTTATGGTAGAAATTTTACTGTGTATTATTGTCTTATTTACAGATATTCATTTTGTATTTAATGAATTCAATTGTTGTTCTAGATATTATTTGTATTTTAAAACCACAATAAATTTAAATAATGATCGCACCCATAATTTAAGTGCCATCATCAATAGATCATTAGATGGGGCACTTACATTATAATTTCATTTATCAGTCAATAGGCTCAGGTGCAATTTAGCAGGATCCCTGGACTTGTTGGTGATTACAGTTGATGAGATTGAGATTGATTGATTGAGAGATTTACTAACCAAAATTATATATCATGTTTTTTCAGTGGCAAAGGTAGAGTAGTGTGGGGTATCAACTATAGAGGCACTCAAGAATGGGCCAGAAGTGACACATTTGAAGGTGCTGTTCAAAACAACAAAGTAATTTTAATGAGCTCGGCTGAGAAACCTGATCTGATAGAAAAATTCAAGAATGCTGGATGGGAAGTAAAGACAGTCCCGGGGGCTGGACATAAGCTTTTAAAAGTTGTGCTAGGTAAGCAGCATTTTTAGGGTCCTGTACCTCAAAAGGAAAAAAGCTAAACCCTTATAAGATCACTTTCTTGTCTGTCTGTCTTGTCTGTCTGTCCATATGTCACCATAGATTTTCTAAGGAACGACCTAGCCCGTCAAAATACTGAGATCTATAGTCCCTATTGGATGTATAAAAATCAAGGTACAAAAGTTGAAAATTAAGTTCCAGAATTTACCATAATTTAGAATTTTTGAAGATCGCAATTCCGGGGGCATTGTGTGACGATGTGAAGGTCGCCGCGTTGTAACATTGTAAAACGTCACATTGGAATGTCATTGTTAGGGTTGAGATTTAGAGAGAGAGGTGAGTAGATTGTTGACTCTTTCGCTCCGTGTGTCATCGATTTTAAACAAATTGCGATTTCTGTAAGGCTATATTCCTTAGTAACCATGCCATAGGGTAGACTTAGAAAGAAAAAATAAAGAAAAAAATTCTTTTGGCAATTGGTCAATGTCTTGGCAGCCATGCCAACGAAAAAGTATTTTAAAATTGGAACGTCATTTGCCTAGCTACATTGACGACAAAAAGATGTCGATTGTAAATATATTTTTTAAACTTCGCTAAAAAGAAGTTATCTTTTATAAATTGTATATGGAAGTTCACGCCTGTGAATTCTTATAAATGGTTATACCAAAATAACTATGTATTTCGGTAAGAACTTTGGATTTTTAAAACCACGTTCCTAACCTCGGTGATCTTTAGTATTTTGACGAAAGATTATTTGCTTGTTTACAGCTTATTACGATGCTTGGAGCAGCGTTAATGGAATATTTGCCTGCTCTCCAAGATTTATTGGTTTTTCTTTAAAAAAGTGGTAAGTTCTCTTTATGTGTTCAAATCACGAACAAATCTCCAATCGTTTTTCCAAACCCAATGGAACTAATTCTTTTCTTTGCAGCTGAAAAATCACTTTTTTTTTAAATTAACTTTATTCTTGGATAAAATTTGCCATGAATGCTGACCATGTGGTTACGGGCTCGTCATTCTCGTGGAGACGGCACCTGTCGCGGTGTGCAGACGTGATTTTGAATCCCGTGGTAATGTAACCACGCCATCAGGTACCTAAAATTGTTTTTCTTTTGTGTAGATTAATCTAGTAATGATGCACGATCACTCAATGATTAGGTCCATGTAATGACTCCATGATTAGAGTCAGCGATTTACGAATCAATGATTTGGCTCATGTTTTGAATCATGTTACGATATATATTTTGACACATAAGCTGGCATTATGCTGGATCTCACTATTCTAAATGTCACGCCTCAACCCTGTGAATAGTTAATCTTTTAGCTTACTAAATCACTAGAATAGGTTATACCAATAGTGATATATAATGGATATTCAATCAATTCGCCTATAAAAATATAGAAACTTTCTTTTATTGATGTATTCTATTATTTTTGGTTCCTGCTCTTATGATTAAAAGCTCAATCTCTGTCGCCGATATCCGTGTGCATAAAGTTGGTAGGACTTATCCTCCTGGCGCCTGAACCGAGTTATAACTTTTGTTTGTTTGTTAGTTCAAATCACCATAATGAGACAATGTAAGTTTTCCTTTCATGATTAGATGTACTGTTAAGGTAATTTAAACTACATTTGCTGTATATCAATTCATTTATTTTATATACAGGGACCTAGTAGTCATCATCGCCATCCTTAACCATTATTATTATTACAATTGGCGCGTGTAAACAGAGACTTGAAGGATTGATTTGAATATACATTTGCTTGTAGTGAGTGAGTCGTGCATCTTATAGTGGTATTGTTATTGTTACATTGTTTTGCTCTGAAATATATATTTGTATATTTTGCTAAGAGTATAATAAACAATTTTGTTATTGAAACATTCTCAACAAATGAAAAAATACTGTTCTACTGGTATATATATATCTAAAACTGGAGTAATCTTAAACTAAGGTAATTATGATTTCTTGAAAATAACCTATAACTTAACTTTTTAATAATATGAAGTAATAAGTTTGTATACTGATTGTATCTACATATTGATGTGAGTTTCCTAACTATTATTTGCTTTTTATGATACAAAAATATGAGTGAATTGTTATAAATAACATAACAATGTTTTAAATGATAATTTGTGTATACAAAATAATGCATTTTGTGACAAGCTTAATTATAGCCTTACTATTTGTACGAGCCATGCATCATTAATGGTTTAACATTTTTACAGCATATTGCTTTACAGCCTATTAATAGGTTATATTAATATAAATAGAACATAACCATTTAAATTTAAATTATTCATCTGAGATCTTTCCAATCACACTTGTATAACTTTACAGCGGAGTGTTCGAAGCTTTTGAAACTTGTTTGAATGATAATATTTTGCTTTTTGACAATCATCATCTGAGCGTCAAGGCCTGGTTGTGCTTAACTGTGGCAGTGATTGACTTGAGTTTTCAATGCTTTCTTTGAATTTGTTTTGGCTTTTGAATGTTAATAGCTGACTGCTGACTATTACTATCATCTTACCGTTCGGCCTCGGTTGCCTTTGGATATTTTTGCAATTATTTGTTTTAGCTTTTGAATTTCTTTGATTTTTTACTTGTCAACTATGAACAAGAGCGTGCAGTTTCCACCCTCGCTTGATGATAAGGAGGAGCGGATCCCTGACGATACCATGTGTACTGTCAGTGAGACATTCGGCCTTGCTGATGTTTCTGAACCTTTTCTTCAAAATAATCCACACAGTGAAAAGTGGGCATATAATATGCCTCTGCCACCCCTTCGGGGATAAGGCGATATTTTTTTTTTTTCTTCAAAATATAAATGATACTCATAGCTCATATAGGGGTTTGCCTTCGTGTAATACATTGAACGTCTTACTTCATGAAAATATTAAAAAACATTTACCTTCGGTGATTAAATTGCCTGACCTGAAGCGTAGTAGGATTAATTATGATGGGAAATCTTGTGTTAGAGAATTTATAACTCAGGTAGAGGAATACTTTTTATTTAAGAATTTTTGCTAGTAGGTTCATTTACTGATCTTTTCTCGGGTACTGCAATCAAATGGTTCCGTAGTGTTCGCATTCAGATATCTTCTTGGCAGGATCTGAAGGTTGCTTTGTTAACGCGTTATGATAAAGATGAATACGATCATCTTTTGGAAAATGAACTTCGTACTAAAAAACTAAAATATTCTGAATCTCTTCCAGATTTTATTACTGATATTATGGACATGGCTAGTAAGTTGTCGGTTCCTATTCCAGATCACACTTTGATAAAAATTGTTAAACTTAACATTTTAAACATTTATAACCCTTTTTTTTTGGTAAACAGATCTCTTCTGTTAACAATTTTCTTTATCGTAGTCGAGAACTTGAAGACTGTGTTGAACGTAAAGTCCCCACATCCCCTAAGTTTGTTAAAACATTACATAAATTTGTTGCGGTTAATGCTGTCAGTAATGACAACAATAATAAAAACTTAATTTGTTTAAAATGTAAGACTTCTGGTCATCGATATGTACTTTCTGTTGTAGACGTTTTTACTAAATACTGTTGGTTATTCCCAATGATAAATGCTACTACTAATGTAATTTGTAAACTTCTTGAGAAGGAGATTTTTCTTAAGTATGGATCTCCAACAGTATTTGTTTGTGATAATGGAACTCAATTTACTGCTAGACAATTTGTTACGTTTCTTAAGGGTTATAATATAAATAAAATATTTTATAATTCCTTGTATACTCCTCAAAATAATCCAGTTGAAAGATATAACATGTTTTGTTAAAGATGATCATAGAACGTCGTCGAAGATTTTATCTCATGTTCAACTAGCTTTGAATAATAGTGTGAATCTTGCGACAAATTTTACTCCTAACTTTTTGATGTTCAGTAGAGAACTTATTTTTGATGCATCTTTGCACCGTGTTAGTACCTCTATTGATAATTTAGATCAACTAGAGATAGGAGATAGAAGTTCTTTTGCCACTTCACTCAATTCACTTAGTGAAGTCTTTGTTAAAGTACAATCTTGTTTGTTGAAAGCGTATAAGCGAAATGCTAGTTATTATAATGTAGGGAGGCGAATCATTTCTTTTGGTGTTGATGATATTGTGTGGAGGAGAAGCTTTGTGCAGTCTAATGCTCCTGCATATTTTTCTGCTAAACTTGCACCTAAGTTTGTTAAATGTAAAGTAGTTTCTAAAGTTTCACCTAACGTTTACCTTTTGGAGGACCTGAATAAAGGTACCACAGGTCGCTTCCATGTTAAGGATATAATTAAATAATAAATTATTTTGTTTTGAAAATTACAGACTTTGGTCTTGGTTTTGGTATTGGTTAGGGAGAATTTTGCCTTTGTTAGTATGATGAGTGAAAGGTAATGGCAATTTGAAAGAGATGTATGTTAGGTTACTTCACAACTTTTTATTAGAATCAAGTTCTGAATCTTTAAAAAAAATAGAACTTAGGATATTACAAATTGATTAAAAATTTATCAATTTACCTTTTGGAATTATTAAAATTAGCCTTTTTGAAATAACATTATCTTTCTCACACAAATAACTGTCATACACATCGAAAGATCTTATCTTTTTGTTTGTTTGTTGGGACCTTAATAGGTTGTTAAAACATTATTATTCCACTTATATTATGGAATGATATTGTTCTGCTTGTAGGAAATTTTCCTAGTTTTGTTTGTATGTTTAGGTTATTACTCCTAAATTTTATTTTGTATATATTTTGTTTGTTTGTTAAGTAATTCAAAGTTACCCGGATATGACTTTTGAAATACCTTTTGATGTTGATACCTGTCTCTTTTGACTATAGGATCACATCTTTATAAATGCATTTGTGTTCGGAAAGTCGGTAGGGTTGAGCCGATCACATCTGTTTGGTTTTGTTACAGCATTTGTGTTCGGAAGTTCGGTGGTGTTGAGCCGATCACATCTGTTTGGTTTTGTTACAGCATTTGTGTTCGGAAGTTCGGTGGTGTTGAGCCGATCACATCTGTTTGGTTTTGTTACAACGTTTGTGCTCGGGAGTTCGGTGGTGTTGAGCCGATCACATCTGCTTGGTGTATTTTTCCACAATAAATTTTTGTTGGAATATTTTACTTGTCACAGCTCTATATAAAGTTGCTGTTTGACTTTGTGTCTTTGATTGTCACAGCCACGTTGGTGATGCTGTTTGATATTGAAGTTGTTCGTTTGTCACGACACTTTGTACAGTTGCTGTTTGACTTTGTAATGATTAAAAGTTACAACACAATTTTGTTTGCTGATATTTTGATTTTTATATGGGATTGTAAGTGAAAGAAGTCGGTGGCGATAGGGCTCAACCGCATCTTCAGTATATATACGGATAAGATTGGATGAAAGAGTCAGTGGCTAGTTAGCTTAACTGAACTCCTGGTTTGAGAACTTGGTTGGATTTGTTATTCTTTAGTACTTACATTAGGTTAATGCTTTGGCTTAGTTTTTTGTTGTATCAATTTTGATATTCTTATTTGTAAAGATTTGGATGATAGAGTCGGTAACCTCGTGGAATGTGAATGATCTGGTTTGTGTAATAGATATTTATTGCAACTATACTTATGGTTAGTTGGTTATTTATTCTTGTTGCAGAGTTTTGTTTTTGGGATTTTGGTTTTCCTTTATTGGAATTATTTCCATTTCTTTCTTAGAGCTTTATTGTTTGAAAAAGAAAGTTCCTTTCTTTTATTGCTGGTTGGGGTGTTATGTAACGTTGTAAAACGTCACATTGGAATGTCATTGTTAGTCTTGAGATTTAGAGTGAGAGGTGAGTAGATTGTTGACTCTTTCGCTCCGTGTGTCATCGATTTTAAACAAATTGCGATTTCTGTAAGGCTATATTTCTTAGTATCCAGTATTTTTTTTATATATTATATAAAAAAAAATGTCTTGTCAATTGGTCAATGTCTTGGCAGCCATGCCAACGAAAAAGTATTTTAAAATTAGAACGTCATTCGCCTAGCTACATTGACGACAAAAAGATGTCGATTGTAAATATATTTTTTAAACTTCGCTAAAAAGAAGTTATCTTTTATAAATTGTATATGGAAGTTCACGCCTGTGAATTCTTATAAATGGTTATACCAAAATAACTATGTATTTCGGTAAGAACTTTGGATTTTTAAAACCACGTTCCTAACCTCGGTGATCTTTAGTATTTTGACGAAAGATTATTTGCTTGTTTACAGCTTATTACGATGCTTGGAGCAGCGTTAATGGAATATTTGCCTGCTCTCCAAGATTTATTGGTTTTTCTTTAAAAAAGTGGTAAGTTCTCTTTATGTGTTCAAATCACGAACAAATCTCCAATCGTTTTTCCAAACCCAATGGAACTAATTCTTTTCTTTGCAGCTGAAAAATCACTTTTTTTTTAAATTAACTTTATTCTTGGATAAAATTTGCCATGAATGCTGACCATGTGGTTACGGGCTCGCCATTCTCGTGGAGACGGCACCTGCCGCGGTCTGCAGACGTGATTTTGAATCCCCTGGTAATGTTACCACGCCATCAGGTACCTAAAATTGTTTTTCTTTTGTGTAGATTAATCTAGTAATGATGCACGATCACTCAATGATTAGGCCCATGTAATGACTCCATGATTAGACTCAGCGAATTACGAATCAATGATTTGGCTCATGTTTTGAATCATGTTACGATATATATTTTGACACATAAGCTAGCATTATGCTGGATCTCACTATTCTAAATGTCACGCCTCAACCCTGCGAATAGTTAATCTTTTAGCTTACTAAATCACTAGAATAGGTTATACCAATAGGTTATATAATGTATATTCAATCAATTCGCCTATAAAATATAGAAACTTTCTTTTAGAGATGTATTCTATTATTTTTGGTTCCTGCTCTTATGATTAAAAGCTCAATCTCTATCGCCGATATCCGTGTGCATAAAGTTGGTAGGACTTATCCTCCTGGCGCCTGAACCGAGTTATAACTTTTGTTTGTTTGTTAGTTCAAATTTCCATAATGAGACAATGTAAGTTTTTCTTTCATGATTAGATGTACTGTTAAGGTAATTTAAACTACATTTGCTGTATATCAATTCATTTATTTTATAAACAGGGACCTAGTAGTCATCATCACCATTATTAAATAATAATATTACAGCGTGATAGTCTCTTTAGAGAGAATGCTCTCCTACAATTGCATAATATGTTATGACCAATTTACTCAACATATTCATTTACAGGCGAAGCAGCTGCCTACATTGTGTCACAAGGGACAACATTCCGTTGGGACACATGTGGACCTCACTCTATACTGCGAGCAAAGGGTGGAGACATAATAAATTACATCACTCATACTCCCCTATCTTATACAGATTCTAGAAATATAAACCCACAGCAGTATTGTCACAGTGAAGGTATCATAGCTTACAGTGACGCCTCTGTTTTGGAGCAAATAAAAAGGGTTCTTTCCGAATGAACTATTACTTACCCAATAAGTGTAAATGTGTCTAATCAGTACCTACCTGTATTAAAATAACTGAAGCAAATGCTGAGATGCTCCCCCATTGGCGACGCTTATTTCAAACAATGTCTCAAAGCAAGTAATACCTATTGTTGTGTCCTAATCTAATCCGCCCTAAAAAATAATTTATAATTATAAATCCCCCAAACAAAGAACAACAACTACTTGTCGTGACAGTGCTAATGAGCCCAAACATTCTGTAATTTTCTGAGGAGTTGGAATCCCACAGACTACTTGATGCAGCAGCAAGTTCTAAATTACAGATGAATTAGAACTGCATTTTAGAGAGATTTCTACAAAGTAAGCTGATCTTCAAAATTTCTAGCTAAGAACTATCTCGATTACATCGGTTTTCGAATAATAAATCCGCATATTCGTTCAACAGCTATCCTATGATCCACAATCAGCTTTATAAGAAATTAAGAATTACGGTCAAATTTCGACCAATGGACAACACCCCTATATTAAAATGAATGACTTACTACTCAAGTAGAGGTTTATCAATGAATATCCGTCCTAACAGTCCCACCATTCTCCTACGATATATACGAGGGCGGCACTGAAAATTTCGGGAATCAAGGAAGTGACACAACATTACTATTTAAAAATGTATTTATTGCTTTTCGAAGTATTCTCCGCGAAATTTGACACATTTTTCCATACGATAGAACCAATCATTGAAGCAACCATTCCATTCGGAAGTTGGGATATCCAAAATGGCCGTTTTGTAGGCGTCCACAGCTTCTTCAGGTGATGAAAATCTCTGACCACGCAATTTATTCTTTATTTTAGGGAAAGTATAGAAATCATTAGGGCTTAGGTCGGGGCTGTACGGCAGATGGTCTAATAATTCTATGTTTTCTTGCTCTAAAAACTCTTTTGTTCTGTGCGCGGCGTGAGAACTCGCATTGTCGTGATGGAGGATAATGAGGCGGTTGCAGTTCTCTTTACGGAGTTCAGAAACGACCTGTGGCCAACAAATGCTAGCATACCATTCTGCATTAACCGTTCTGTCCCTCAAGAGGAATAGTCGCAACATGGCCGGTTTTAGAGACAAACGTGGCCACCATTTTTTTTGCAACACTCCGTCAACGAACAATTTTTGTTGGCTTTAAATCATTTTCGAACACCCAAACTCGTGACTGGCTTTTTGGTTCGGGTTCGTACGCGTATATTCAGGATTCGTCACCTGATACGATGTTGTATACAGCATTTGAGGATCCTGCGTGGAATCTTTCGAGAGTTCTGACGCACCAAGTAACGCGAGCCGCTTTTTGCTCTTAACAGAGCGAATGCGGTATCCATCGGGAAAACAACTTTTTTACACCTAATTGTTCATGCAAGATTATTTGTATTTGACTCATGCCAATGTCTAAAGTTGCCTGAATTTCGCGGTATGTCACATGTCGATCTTCCTCAATCAGCTTACGCACAGCATCAACGTTTTCTTGGGTGACTGCAGTTTTTGGACGACCTTGACGTTGATCATCACTGAGCTTGATACGTCCATGTTGAAATTCAGCAAACCAGCAATTGTGGTTATGGATGGGGCTTCATCACCAAATGCAGAAATCGTCCGGTCAACACACTATTTTTGTGTTAAACCACTTCGAAAGTCATAATAAATCATTGCTCTTGAATTTTCTCGAGTCAATTCCATTTTCTCAACGACTAAACAAGTTTGACTAAACCTTGTGACAAGACCAAGAATCTTTTTAAAAAAAAAATGGTATTCGATTTTTAAAACCAAGGACTTTTCAATTAAAAAGATTTTAATATGACAGGAACAGTGGAAATGTACCATTCCCGATACTTTTAGTGCAGCCCTCGTAATGGTTCCAATCTGTCTGCAAAGCTTCTCTAACGTAAAGCTTATAGGATACGAGTGGTAAAGTTATATGATTCTAGTCAAGAATTTGTTACGTTAAGTATTAATGAATTGAGCGTTGTTTTATTAAAAAAAGTTTTCCAGTAAAAATAGTAATTATTTACGTGGTCACCATAGCCATTTGGGCAGCTTACTTATTTCTTCATCCTTATGTTGCTCCTAAAATCGATATTTCCCTGAATAACTGCCATTTTTGCTCCAAATTTAAAAAAAGAAGACCTGCACAGAGCTTCGTGCCAAGGGTCCACAGATAATGCTTCCACATCCAATTTGCTTTTATATGTCTGTTAATCCCATTAAATTTAAATTTTCATAAGATCTTATACCCTTTACATTTCTATGGCATTTACAGACAAAAAACAATGACCCATCAAACGGTCTTAATTCGAAGAAACAAAATAGATGAAATCGTGGACAATAGCATTTTTCTTGCTCTTTCTGGCAAAGTTGATGTTCAGTTTAAAATTATAAATGTTACGATAATTAATAATTGTGCTAGTTCCGTATCTGCTTAAAATATCTAATTTATAAATGTTTCATAATTGTGCAAATTTGTATCTAGTGAAAGTTTTAAATTATAAATGTTTTTACAATGATTAATAATGGTGTTAGTATTAATTCTTAAATGTTGTTAGGTACCGTGATAAATAATTGTGATAGTTTGAGTCTAGTAAAAGTTTATTTAAAATTATAAATGTTACGATGATTAATAATTTTGCTTGATTGTGTCTAGTTAAAGTTTAAAATTACAAATGTTCTTACAGAGATAATAATTGTGCCAGTTTGATTCTAGTCAAAGTTTGAAATTATAAATGTTGTTAAGATGATTAATAATTTGGCTCATGTCTAGTTAAAGATTAAAATTATAAAAGTTCTTACAGAGATAAAAAATTGTGCCAGTTTATGTCTAGTCAAGTTAAAAATTATAAATGTTGTTAATAATTGTGCTAGTTTGTGTCTAAGTGTAAAGTCAATGTTTAATAATTTGTTACATATTTATTTGTATAACTTAATATTAGAAATTAATGTATCAGTATAACCCGATTTAAGCCGTACAACCACAAGTTCTTATGCATAAAAGCATATTAAATTTATTGTTATGAAAACTATCAAATGAAAAATCTTAATTATTAACAAAAATACGCTATATGTTACTAAAGATCTCCTTGCTTTTTTATGCGTGATATTTCTATAGTCGAGATTTATCTAAATCTTTATATTGTTTTAACTGTATGAAAATTTCATACATAAGCGTTAATGTATGGTAGTTCTTCATTGTACGTAATTGTAGAAATCGGTTTATACTTTACTTATCTTGTTATAGGGGTCGGCCTTGTCCAAGCACTTCGACCCTATTATGTCTTGTGCTGTACCGCCTACCCGTTACACATTCCCCCAGTCATTCCTTCAGTGTTATATTTGGAGAGATGTGCCTGTTGTCTTTGGTGTGGGAAAGGAAGAATGAGTCTTCTGGGAAAGGCATATCCAACACGGATATGCCTTTCCCAGAAGACTCATTCTCCTTGCACCAAGTGCCACGCATTTGCACAGCAGATGGTGCATGGTTTCGCCAGCATCTTCACAAGTCCTACACGTCGGATCTTCCGTGAGTCCCATCTTGTGGAGCTGCTGCCTTGTTGCACCCTCTGAGTGCTCTAGTGATTCTACAAAACTGCTCTCTGCTGTATGTCCACATCTTGGACCAGCCTGCTCTAATGTCTTCCAGTAATCTTATTGCATATTTCTGGCCTGTTCGACTGCCACTGTTTCCTATGTTACTCAGCGGCAGCCGCCTGTAGCGCTCGTCTTATAACTCCATAATCAAGTCCGACGAACAGCTCTGGTCCAGTGAACTGTTTGTCTGAGCCCTTTTTGCGAACTCATCCACCCTTTCATTACCTTCGATGCCCGCGTGACCTGGCACCCAAACCAATCCGTCTCTGTTGCGCCTACAGACCACTTTACTTCGTAAATTTCACACTTGTGAGCAAGGTTGACATTTTTTTTCCGTAGAATGATCTCAATGTGTTATAATATAAAGAATGTAAAACAATAATAAATGTCATAAATATTTGATTTCTTATTTAATTATTTACAAGTAAAATATTCCTACACCAAGATTACTTTCTTGTACGAACTTTATTATCACTTGCTTCAGATTCTGATGATGAACTTCGGTTTCTACTTTTCTTTTTCTTACTTTTCTTTTCTTTTTTCTTTTTTACTTTACCTTCCTTCTTAATTTTTAGTTCTTTTTCCTGAAACAATATTATTTAATTAACTTAATATAAAATTTTACGTTATCAGTGAGAGCAGTCCAGTGGCACAGAATGTATATAGTGAGTGAGATTAATGGCAACAACATACCTGTTTAATTTCAGTCTTAGGCTGTTGTAATAAAGGCGGTGGAGGCAGTTGTGGTGCACAACCACCCATTCTTATAGCTGCTGTAAGATCGTCTACTTTACTCATATCAGCATTTGGTGCTTTATATTGTTCGCAATGATCCACTCGAATTGTTCTCCCCAAAATCTGGATGAATAATAATTAAGGTTTAAAATGTATAATTTTTTCAGATATAAAACCACTGATTTTATTGTAACTTCCTCTTGACACAGCGCCGCATTAAGAAGTGCTGTTCAAATAGTCTATACATACCTTGATTCCATTTAAATTATCTACAGCAAGAATAGTTGATCTCTGGTCCTCATAACAGATAAATGAGAACCCTCTGGATCTCCCTGTAGCCTTGTCTCGGACTAAGTTTATGTTTACTATTTCACCATACCTGCAAAGAAAAGTTGATTCAGACTGCAGAATAGCTTTTTTAAATTATTGGAGTCTAAAATTTTGAGAAGGGAAAAATGAAAGTAAGTACCTATATTGATACCATACCAACCACAGAACAAGGAATGTTGCTCGCTCTGTCTTGTTCACACCTAATAAAGACGAAAGAAAAGAAGTAATACTGTGTGCCAAGTTTACGTAAAACTTGCGGAATTAGCAAATGTGACTTCTCAGTTGACTGACTTGGTTGTAGGAAATAATTAGACTAAGGCATCTCTAGTACAGCGCGAGTGAGTGATATCGATTCCTTGCTGTTGAGTGATGCTAAACATTATGAACACATTAACTCATTCACTGCTGGATCCCGTACCATCCGCGTATCTTCGCAAACGGTGTGCGATTTATACATACAAGCACCGTGTGTGTGACTTTTTGAGACAAAGACGCACTGGGGATGCACATCATCAGTGAAAATAACATAAACTAAAACATTTGTTTTATTAGATAACAAAATAAAGCTTTGTTTGTTGTAACAGACGTGTGGCAACACAATAGGGCGGCACCTTTTCAAAAAAATCTACCTGGTTTTTAACAAAGACATATAATCTTTTCAACAAAAAAAAATGTAAAAAAAAATAGTGGCCGCCAAAATTATCTATTGTTCTAAAGGGGTTTTAAAGTTATAATTTTTTTTATATAAAAAAGGCCTGCTACCAGCCATGTCGGCGCCATGCCTTTGATAAACTGGTGGCCACATGTTCATTTCAATTTTAGGATATGGAAACTTATAAATATTTTTAAATCGATTTTATTTATTGAAATTCTTATTTTTTATAAAAAAAAACAATTGAGTCGCAGATATACTTCTTACTAATATAATGAATGCGAAACTTTGAAAGAATGTATAGATTTAGGTTTGTTACTCTTTCACATTTAGAATAATATAGCTTATGCATCAGAATAATGCATGATTTTATCTTGGGAACAAGTTCCTGTGGAAAACAGGAAAGCTTCTCCACGCGAGTGAAGCTGCGGGCGTCAACTAGTAAATATAAGTAGGTATATCGGTAAACTTCGACTTATGTAACAAAGTGAAAAAGTAAATACTTTTGGACTAAAATGACTAAATAGTAAAAATTGGTAAATATAAGTCGAGGTTTTTGAAGTGCAAATAGTAGAGACACCCTACTATGACTACTAATATCCACTCACAATCTACCTACGGGTATTTATAAATACCCGTGTGTAGATTGTGGTACTGAAATCACTCCTGTTGTGTCGATGTTAGCATAGCTATTCGCCAAAATGTTCGGCAGTAGCCAAAGTGTATTGACTTCATTTGTACACAAGAAACAAATTAACACAGATAGAGAAAAAATAAACTTAAACTGGCAAAGTAAGTCAGACTTGCACACAAAGAATTCTATATAGCCTGCACCTGTTCATTTCAAGACGAAAATAAGCTCACATACTGTTATGTTACAATGGGTGTAAGGGGCCCCACCAAGATCTTCGGGGCCCAAGTCAACCTCCCGTGCTAGTGCGTGCACCTGCTGACTAACGGACGAGGCTCTGGCGCTGGCTTTCCCCTCTGGGGTTGGGAGGTCTGAGGGCGTCGCTCCCATAAAAGCCACCCGCCAAAACAACTTATGGATAAGAATAAAAGGAAAGCAGCTAGGGATAGGGCGCCGCCGCAAAACGGCGCGCAGGAGCCCCGCCCGACTCCTGTGGCAAGTGGGCTAGGGCTGCCGTGTGTCGGGCCAGCACGGCTAAAGAAGTTAGCCCCAACCCGAATCCGCTTCGCATCATGGAACATTGGCACGCTGACTGGGCGTGCGGTAGAGTTGGCCGAAGTACTCTCCAGGCGGAGGGTGGACGTGGCGTTCCTGCAGGAGACTCGGTGGAAGGGCAACAGAGCCCGGCCCTTGCAGAACGGCTACAAGCTGTATTACACGGGTGCGCCTGGTGGGGAGAACGGGGTGGCCGTTGTGCTCTCCGAGGGGCTGCAGAGTGGCATCTTGGAGGTGAAACGCTGTAGCGACCGGCTTATGATCGTGAGGGTGCTTATCGATGGGATTATTACCCACCTGATAAGTGCCTACGCGCCACAGGCCGGTTGTAGCGACGCCGATAAGATGTCGTTTTGGGGTCAACTCGAGGGAGTGCTTCGGAGCATTCCGTTGTCACAGGGAATCGTTTTGGGCGGCGACCTAAACGGTCATGTGGGTGAGAGGTGTGGGGAGTTTGAGCGTGTTCATGGTGGTTTTGGATACGGCACCCGCAACGCTGAAGGAGAAACTATCCTTAGAACGTGTGCGGCTGCCGATCTGGCCATTGTGAACACGTATTTCAAAAAGAAATCCGAACATCTCATCACCTACAAGAGCGGGAGGCGTACAACTCAGATCGATTTCCTACTCACTAGGCGACACAGCATCGGCAAGGTGGCCAACTGCAAGGTCATACCCGGTGAGAGTCTTACTGCACAACACCGTCTCCTTGTCATGGACCTCTGCGTGAAGCCCAAAGGCAAACGCATCGAGCGGTGCCAGCGCCGCATCAGATGGTGGCTGCTTGATGAAACTAGGTCCCAGGAGTTCGTCTCAGCTTTTGGTGACAAGTGCACCGACACTGATGGCGAACCAGTTCAAGATTACTGGGACAAAGTTCAGGCGGCCATCCTTGGAGCGGCGAAGGTGGTGCTCGGTGTGTCTAAGGGTGGAAGCAAATTTGACAAGGAAACTTGGTGGTGGAACGACGCAGTCCAGAGGGAGACTAGGGAGAAGAAAGCCCTCTTTAAAAAGTGGCAAGCGACCGGATCTCCTGAAGACCGCGAAGCGTACAGGGCTGCCAAGCGCGCCACAAAGAGAGCTGTAGCCAGAGCCAGACGTGACCACTTACAACCTCTGTATGATAAGCTGGAATCGTCTGAGGGGCAGAAGCTCATCTATAAGCTGGCGCGCTCCAGGGTCAATGCGGCACAGGATAAATTAAAGTGTCGCTGTGTAAAAGACCCTGAGGGCAACCTGTTAAGCGAAGATCTCGCGGTAAAGGAGAGATGGCGCTCGTACTTCCACGAGCTGCTTAATAAACAGCACAAAGAGGTGCAGCCTCCGGACCTCCCTCCGAATCAGGGACTAGTGCCACCGGTAACGCCTGGAGAAGTCCTGACTGCGCTTCGCCGCATGAAGAATCGGAAAGCTGTCGGACCCGATGGAGTCCCCATCGAAGCCTGGAAGGCGATGGGTCCTCGCGGTGTGGGCATCTTAGTAAACCTTTTTAACCGCATACTCCTCAGCGGGCAGTTCCCAAACCAATGGAGACTGAGTATAATTACTCCAGTCTTCAAAGGTAAGGGGTCAGTGCAGGAGTGCGGGAGCTACCGCGGTATTAAGGTGATGTCCCACACCATGAAGATCTTCGAGAGGATTATAGACTCTCGGATCCGGCAGGAGTGTACTCTCTCGGAGTGTCAATATGGGTTTCGCCCTGGTCATGGGACCACGGACCCTGTTTTTGCCCTGAGGGTTGTCGCAGAGAAATACAGGTCGAAGAACACGCCTCTGCACTGTTTGTTTCTAGACATGCAGAAGGCCTTCGACTGTGTTCCTCGTGCGATGATCTGGTGGGCACTGCGGTCCAAAGGGGTTCCAGAGGTCTATATTGACACTATCCGGGACATGTACTGTGACTCCGATTCAATGGTTCGGACTGCTGTTGGCGACACGAAACCCTTCCCCATCACCGTCGGGGTACACCAGGGTTCGGTCCTTAGTCCGCTTCTGTTCAGTGTAATATTAGACGAATTGTCGGACAGCATCAGAAACCCACATGATCAGCCTCCATGGTTGCTCATGTATGCTGACGATATTGCGCTGGCAGACGCGGACAGGGGCAGATTGGTGCGACGTGTAAAGGCGTGGAAGGAGACGCTTGAGAACGGCGGTCTGAAACTAAATGTGGCGAAGACCGAGTACTTGGCAATAAACTCGACAGATCCCACATCCGTCCGCATAGGCGGTGATTTGGTCGAGCGCACGGACCAGGTTAAATACCTGGGATCTGTTTTTCACACGTCCAGTGACATCGATTGCGATGTCAAGTCACGCATTGCTGCCGCGTGGGCCAAATGGCGGGAGATGACCGGTGTCATTTGTGACCCTAAAATGCCGATCCGGTTGAAGGGACAGGTCTACAAAACCATTATTAGACCTGTCCTTTTACATGGCAGTGAGACGTGGCCGATATTGGAGCGACACAAGCAGGAGCTGCGTGTCACGGAAATGAAGATGCTGCCGTGGATGTGTGGGGTCACGCGGATGGACCGCGTGAGAAACTCTCGCATCCGCGGCAGCCTTCACGTCCGTGACATTGCAGACAAGTTGCAAGAGTGTCGCCTTCGTTGGTATGGTCACGTCTTGCGGCAACCGCCGGGCTACGTAGGTAACAAATGTCTGGCCATGTCAGCCCCGCCGGGTCCCGGTAAGAGGGGAAGACCCAAGAAGTGCTGGCTTGACGTCGTAAGGGATGACATGTGTGCCAATGGTCTCACTACAGGGGATGCCGAAGACCGTGCGAAGTGGAGAAGAAAATGTAGGAAAGCAGACCCCGGGCGTCGCGAGACGCAACTGGGACAGACGCTCGGATGATGATGACTGTTATGTGGGACACAATGGTGAAATATTGGCATGTAGTATGCCTCTGTCTACCTCTTTTTACCCCATAAACGTGTGAAGAAAAACGAACATTAAAAGTTTCTGATAGAAAAACAGCATCACCTTAATTTTTCAATTTTTTAGGTGTATATACCTACAACTAAACATTTTATGAATGAAAATGAAAAATCTTTATTCATGTAGGTCACAAAGTAACACTTATGATTATTGCTTCTAGATTTACATTTACTGCCAGATTCACAAAGCAATAAGTGAGCCTGAGGAGAACCTGGCAATTAAGCTGATATCAGACGGTACATTATTCGTTCAGTTTCGACTTTCATTCGGCGTCTTTCACTCCGAATGAAATGTCTAAACACAAAGTGAACCACAAGTTCCGAAGAAAAGTGAAACAATCACTCGAGTGAATGTTCATCCGAGTGAACTGTCTGATTTCAGCTTTAAACTCATGGCCACTCTTAAATATTTATAGCATCTACCTGTTGCCGTTATTAATTTCGGATTGCTCTTATTTATGTTGGAGATATGCTTACAGTAACATTCAGCTTTTATAGAATGAGGAAGGTCTGGGGGTTGCAGGCTATATGGCTATAGTTATAAATAATAAAAATCTTTGATGTCAAACTGATGGTTATCCAACCATTCAATATGATAACGTTTTTACAAAGTTGGTCCAATAAAACATAATTATTACATAAATCAATTTTGCTAGTACTTACTGTGAGAACACACATATTATATCACCTTCAGTAAGATCATATGGCAAACCACCGACAAATATCCAAGCACTACCTTTATACTGGTCATGCCAAGAGCTCTTTGAATTATTACCCAGTTCACGTTCACTTAACTTTAGTACATTTCGAACATTCCTGAAAAAAAGAATAAAAATCTAGCATAATGAGAACACCAAAAGTAGTTACTAGAACAAAATAATGTTGCCGAAACACTTACGTCATAGGATTCATCTTAATATTATAATTATTACTTGTCTGTCTGGACTTGATAATTGAATTTATGTTATTGTTTACATGCTAATCATATAATTCATCTATGTAATTGCTGGTAATTGCGAGTTCACGTATTCCACCACACACATTCAACCTGGGTCCAGTAAACAAACAAACAAAACTTTTTTTGATAATCATTTTATGGCCTGGTTACGAAGACCTTTTAGCAATTCTAATTTTCTCTATCATATTTCTTCAATCTTATCTTCTAATTTAGTCCTGTCCAGACCTTTGTCGATGTCAAGTCCAGTCATAGGTCCTGTGTCCTTGCCCCATTAACATGGTAGAGCGTTATTGAAGCGGTCAGTGGAATTTGCACAAGTTGTAAAATAGCTTTTTACTGCAATATATCACTGTCTTGCACTATAGCACGATAACAACTTTTATGTCTAAGAAACTACATTTTTTACGCATAAAACAAAGCTAATCCACTAGTTTAGGAAAATAATATACATCAAGCATTTATCAAGATCCCGCGCAAATCCCAAACAAAACTTTAAAAAAAAATCATCGCCTATATTTTGGGAGGCAAAGGAAACGTGGTTCATACAGCCATGACTTATTGAATAAATACCCACAGACGTACAAGAGTAAGCAGACTAAACATGTTTTTTGTTTATGGAGCAATACTTCATCCTTTTCACTCTTGCTATTTGTTGAATAAAGCTATCTTTATTATACCAGTGTCACACAGTGTCAATATCTAACTCAGTTAGACATCGAAAAGCGCGTAGCCAATTTTTCTTATAACTAAGCTGCAAACTTGTAATAACAACCGCCGCTCTCATTTTTAAATCAAAGATTTATGGGTCAAAGTGACAATATTACATAAAATTATTGTAAATGTTAAAAAAGTAGAAAAAAAATTTACAAAAAGGTATTGTGCACATTGTGATGAAATTTCATTGTCAAGAAATCACCAGAAATAATTAAGATAAGCTGCTATTTTTCGCTAACGTTGGGTTTGCTTATTATCTTATATGTCTGTGTAAGTATACATATAACTGTATAAAAATAAAATTAAGTCAAGTATAGTCTTAAGTCTAAGGCAGTCTTACCCCAGAAATGTGGTCAAGCCTTACTATAGCTTTCAGTAGAATTTGCGCGGCAAGATCTAAAATTGCCTTTGTCTTTCACTATAGTACGTTGAAACAACTTTTATGTTTTTGAATCTTTTATTTTACACATAAAACAAGGTTGTTAATGCACTAGTTTTAGAAAATAATAAACAAGCGACGGCTAACCACCGAATTCCCGCGCAAAAACGTTCTTGTTGTCTACACTACACACTTGATTTATTATAAAACATTGATGAGTTTAGAAACATTTTCACTTTAGATAGAAAGTAGATTTATTTAATAATGAAGTTATGACGAATTATTAAGAAAACTATACTAAAGATAATGGTGTATGGACTGACTCTTCTTTGGCTGACCAAGACGAAGACAAATAACAAAAACAATAACCATCTGTCAGTAACGTCAAACCTGAATATCAAATATGGTCAACGTGTTGTTGTTGTGTTGTGAAAAAGGGCGCGAACTTTCGAATGTAGTGGCGACTTTTTCAATAATTAATTTCTAAAATTGTGTAATAGTCGCCCTTATTCGTTTAAATTCAAATAAATCCTATAATCTAAGTGTGTAAATAATTGTTAATAAGTTTAAATAAGTTATGACTGAAGACAGTGGTGGTAGGGCTTCTGCCCACAAACGAAAACTTTCCTCAGCAGATGAATCTTCACCACCAAAAATGTCAGCTGCATTTGTAAACACCAAAAGAGGCTTATTCAAAGACTACAATCATATTTACACAGAAAATGGCAAAAAGGAATATCCAATACTTTTATCATCCACATCTACTAACAAGACCAAAATGGATATAATGAAAGCAAATAAAATTTTAAGATCTATCAATACTTTTATCATCCACATCTACTAACAAGACCAAAATGGATATAATGAAAGCAAATAAAATTTTAAGATCTATCAATTGCTCTGGGGTAATGTTTGTTAAACCTATAGGTAACCATCTGTTGAAGATATTTTTTAACAACCTTAAGGATGCCAATTATTTCCTATTAAATAAACGATTACTGGAGGAAAATGAGTGGAAAGCCTCTATTCCATTTGATCACCTAGAGAGTCAAGGTATAATTAAAACACCAATAGACATAACTGAACATGATTTATTGTCTAATATCAAATCAACTGCTGAGGTTATAGGAGTAAAACGTTTTATGAGAAAGAACATTGATGGCTTGCTTGTCCCTACCCCAACTGTATTAATTACATTCCTCAGTTCGACACACCCAGACCATGTGACATTTGAATATATCTGGTTTGATGTCAAGGAATACGTCAAACCAATTCGCCAATGTTTTATCTGCTACAAGTTTGGCCACAGTAGAAGTTCTTGCAGGAGTGCACAGGTTTGCTCCATCTGCTCTGGTAATCATTTCTTTAAAGACTGTGATAATAAAGACAATGTTAAGTGTACAAATTGTAATGGCCCACACATGGCTGTTAGTACATCTTGCCCTGTGAAAGCAACGAAAATACAAGACTTGAAAAATAAAATTCATGGTACATTGACTTATGCTAGCATGGCCGCTAGACCCATACAAGATTATCCCTTGCCAACTATTGCATTCTCTCCACCAACATCCACTCCAACAACACATCAGAAAAACAAGAGAACACTAATTAACATGCCTCAAAAGAGGGCATTATTCACTGATATACTTAATTCTGACGATTTATTAAACATTTTGACTAAAACACTTGTAGATATAACAATTAAAAGATCCGATCCAATTCAAGCTAATGCAACTATTTCCTCTAAACTCATAAAAGAAATGCTCATTAGTAATTTTACAAGTTAATTAGTCTATGGATAGCACAAATTGTAATGCTAATCAATTGAATATATTTCATTGGAATTGTCGTAGTATATTACCAAAAATTTACCAGTTAAAGCACTTTATCGTTACTCATACTAATATTGATATAATTCTGCTTAATGAAACTTGGTTGAACCCTATGAAGTCATTTAAATTGCCAGGGTATCACATCGTTTGATATGATGCTGACCGGCTTCATGGAAGCATTGCAGTGGCTATAAAAGCTAAGTATACATACACTCTAATTGACAAAAAAAATAAATAAATATCCATCACGCCTTATCCCCGAAGGGGTGGCAGAGGCATATTATATGCCCACTTTTCACCGTGTGGATTCCTGTCCCACGTAATAGGTGGTGAGCCCATTGCCGTGTTGAAATAGACAGACGCAGGCTGTGGCTACCTGCTGTTGAAATTTTTTAAGCCGCCTATAAGGCCTCCAACCAGGCTTAACGACTGCCATTTTACTGGCAACCGGGACCAACGGCTTAACGTGCCTTCTGAAGCACGGAAACGCTCGCAAATTTAAATGCCACAAAGTGGTCACCCATCCGAGGACCAGCCATAGTGAAAGTTGTGTACCTCAGTGATCGTTTACCGAACACTGAGACCGCGGGGCCACGAGCGCTTCTCTCTAATTGACACACCTTCGAATTATCATTTTCAAAACTTACTGATATCTGTTAAAATTGGTTCTATATCGATTGAAATTCTTTCTGTGTACATTCCTCCTACTCCTAATGGCAAATTTAACTTGAATATGTTGACCGACACTTTCGTCAAAATTAAAAGTAAAAATTTCTTGATAATTGGCGACTTTAATGCTCACCACTTGTCATGGGGTTCACGATTTAACGACGGCAGGGGTAATATAATCAATTCTTTTGCAGATGATAACAACCTCGTTTGTCTGAGTGATTTCACTGAAACTACTGTAGCGGCTTTCGGTCAATCTTGTAATGTCTTGGATTTAGCATTTGCCTCACCATCGGTGAGTACTAGTTGTTCTTTCATTGTTCACCATGACTTGATGAGTAGCAATCACTACCCAATTATAGTTGGCGTTCTATTTATAAGAATTATATTATATTATCTGTGATATAACAGTACCTCACCTAGTCAAAGTTCTCAAGCTGAGATAGACTCCGATGATTTAACCACAGGTTACTTATCTAGTATTAATTTTGATAAAATAGATTGGACTGAGTTTAAGGAACTTTGTGAGAGGAAATTTTCAAGTTTCTCTCTAAATAACGAACCGTTAATAAGTTATGATGACTTCATTGAAAACCTAACTGACGCTTTATTATTGTTTCTTAGGAATTCAAATAATTGCCATTTTAAAAAACGCAAATCTATAATTTGGTGGAATGATATTTGCTCTCAGGCAGTCAATCAATCCAAGCTTGCATTTAAATCATATAAAAGTTATCCTACACTTGAAAATTATAAATAAATAAATATAAATAAATAAATATCCATCACGCCTTATCCCCGAAGGGGTGGCAGAGGCATATTATATGCCCACTTTTCACCGTGTGGATTCCTGTCCCACGTAATAGGTGGTGAGCCCATTGCCGTGTTGAAATAGACAGACGCAGGTTGTGGCTACCTGCTGTTGAAATTTTCAAGCCGCCCATAAGGCCTTCAACCAGGCTTAACGACTGCCATTTTACTGGCTACCGGGACCAACGGCTTAACGTGCCTTCCGAAGCACGGAAACGCTCGCAAATGTAAATGCCACAAAGTGGTCACCCATCCGAGGACCAGCCATAGTGAAAGTTGCGTAACTCAGTGATCGTTTACAGAACACTGAGACCGCGAGGCCACGAGGCCACGAGCGCTTCAAAATTATATCCTGTACAAACAATTCGACGCCAAGAAAAAAAGAACCTTATCGGAGCAAAAGCAGCTTAGTTGGGTCAATCTCTGTTCTTCTTTTAATAGAATGACTCCTGTAAAAGTAGTATGGAGTCATATTAAAAGGTTAAAATTTGCAAAATTAGGCACTAATACTCATTCGCTTAATTTCTTTGAAACCCCTTCCAACGCCGATGCATATTTAAATAAAATAGCATCCGGAAATTATGTTCAGTATTCTCAAAATTTTTACTTAAATTATTTAGTTCAGGGGTCAGAATCCGCTCAATGGATTCAGGAACCCTTTGCTCTTTTTGAACTGGAAGCTTCGTTAGATAGTAAAAAGAAGAACACATCTCCTGGCCCTGACTACATACCCTACGCCGTCATCAAAAATCTACCAAATGAAGTAAAAATCATCCTTTTGAATGTTTTTAACCAAATGTGGAAGCAAAAGATTATTCCACCTATTTGGAAAATTCAATTTGTTGTCCCGATCAAAAAACCAAACAGGGATGTTAATGAATTAGATTCTTTCAGACCTATTTCGTTAACATCTTGTTTTGCAAAGATTTTCGAAACTATGTTAAAAAATCGCCTAGAATGGTATATTGAACATAATTCTTTAATTCCAGACTATCAGTTTGGTTTTCGTAAAGGTAAAAATACAATGTACAATCTGAGCTGTCTTATAAGTGACATTCAAAACAATTCCAAATGTAATAAGTTAACTCTAGCGGTCTTCCTAGATATAAAAGGCGCATTTGATAACATAGATCATGAATATTTAATTAGAAGCCTTCGATCCCTCGGAATACCTGGCTCGGTTTTGTTCTGGATTTTCCACTTTTTAAACAACCGTACGATATTTTTTTAACTCAAAAAAAAGTTGTATGGTCCAAATCGTACATATAAGGGCACTCCTCAAGGTTCTGTAATTTCTCCATTAATTTTTATTTTATGCATTGTAAACTTCATGAAAGCCATCCCGAAATCAGTTAAATATTCTTTTTATGCCGACGACCTTGTCATTTACACAGAATGTGATAACGTAAGGCAAGGAGAAATTATAATGAACAATGCTTTAGAATATTTGAGTATGATTCTAAGCTCCCAACTTAAACTTGAAGTTAACATCGAAAAGAGCTCAGTTATGTTGTTTAGTCCATATTACATTAACCGTCCTAAGATATATTTCCAACAGGTTTTATTACCTTTCAAAACTTCAGAATTGTATCTAGGTATTTTACTCGACTGTGAATTATCTTGGGGTCCTCATGTTACATATACAGGGTGACTTTAAATAGGTGTAATTGTTTTAAGGGGGTAAGAGTACAGCCCATGGGATGTTCAAAAATGTGTGGAACACCTGGTCGAAATCTACTGGTTTCGGAAATACACGATACTTTAACTTTTTTAGGAAAATTACCAAAATTCAAGAGAAATCCTTAAAAATAAAAATAAATACTGGATGCATGGATTTTATTTTTATTTTATCTGATTGCTGGATAAATTAGCCATAAAATAAAAACATCAAATGTTATGAATCAGTTAAAATTTTAGAGTTATGAGAGCTAAAACTTGTAACAATAAAAAAAAAATTTGCTTTATCGAAATTTCAATTGATTTTAGTGAAAAATATCCACTCCGAACTGGTCGTACAAACGATGTTATTAAATTCCTTGTTTCCTTAGCTTTCTAAAAAGGTATATAAGTGTACGAAATTCTAAGATAGCGCCCAACAAACTCAGTTATTGCCGAGTAGGTAATACGTAAACTGCACATTAATAACATTATTAGCACTTTACCATACTACCCTGCTAAGGTTTTTTCTTTAAGTGTCATTAATTTACCTCGTAACACGTCTCATTGATTTGCTTTAGTGGACTTTATGAATGCATTGTGTATTGTTGCCCATTTGGTTCTCCAAGCAAGTAAGGATGACTATGGTTAATTTTACTAAGAGTAGTATGAAAAAAATATCTAATGTAGATGAAATAATACTCATACTGATACAAAATAATAATATTTAATAAGAAAAAACGCAAGTTATCTTTACAATTAAAATACTCAAGTTATTTACATAAAGAAATAACAAAAACACAGTAGGAAAAACACGTTTTATAACACTTGATTTAATTAAAACACCTTATTATTTTAAATCTTGCTCAAATTGACCTCCTTGGTTCCTAATACACGCCCGTAGTCGTTTTCTAAGATTGGACCTAGTAACAACTCCCGTAAGATCTTGCTGTATTTGATTAGCAGCTGCTATGATTCTAGCTTTCAATTCTTCAACATTATTGACGGGAGTTGTATACACTAATGTCTTCATGTGACCCCATAGGTAATAATCACAGGGGATCAAATCTGGACACCTCGCTGGCCACGGCGTCGGGCCTCCTCTGCCAATCCAACGAAGAGGAAACGTTTCATCCAGCCATTGTCTAACACTAGCCCGGTAATGGGCTGGGCAGCCATCGTGCTGGAAGATCATTTCTTCCCGGTTAGTTAGTGGAAAATCTTCCCGAACAGGAACATCTTCGAGAAGGTTGAATAAATGGTTTCGAAGAAAATCCTCGTAAGCTTCGCCATTTAAGATGTTTGGTAAGAAATATGGCCCCACCAAGTATCTGTCAATAACGCCCATCCATACGTTTACAGAGAATCTTCTTTGATGAGCTCCTTCCTTGGACTTTCTTGGATTTTCTCCCCGTGTAGTCCAGTAGTGGAGATTGTGATAATTCGTTATGCCGTCTCGGTCAAACTTGGACTCATCCGTCCATAAGATTTTACTTAAAAACATTGCGCTATCTTAGAATTTTGTACACTTATTACACCTTTTTAGAAAGCTAAGGAAACAAGGAATTTAATGACATCGTTTGTACGACCAGTTCGGAGTGGATATTTTTCACTAAAATCAATTGAAATTTCGATAAAGCAAATTTTTTTTTTATTGTTACAAGTTTTAGCTATCATAACTCTAAAATTTTAACTGATTCATAACATTTAATGTTTTTATTTTATGGATAATTTTTCCAGCAATCAGATAAAATAAAAATAAAATCCATGCATCCAGTATTTATTTTTATTTTTAAGGATTTCTCTTGAATTTTGGTAATTTTCCTAAAAAAGTTAAAGTATCGTGTATTTCCGAAACCAGTAGATTTCGACCAGGTGTTTCACACATTTTTGAACATCCCATGGGCTGTACTCTTTCCCCCTTAAAACAATTACACCTATTTAAAGTCACCAAGCTGAGTTACGTCTTAACATTTTGAAATCTCTGGTTGGAGTGCGTTGGGGTTCTGATCCTAAGAGCCTCAAGACATTATACATATCTTTAGTTCGCAGCCAGTTTGATAATGGATGTATTCTCTACTCATCTGCTTCTAAAACTTTACTTCAAAAACTTGACATAATACAAAATAGAGCTTAACGTATCATCACTGGAGCTATGATGTCATCACCCATAAACTCTTTAGAAGTTGAGGCTGGTGTAACTCCTCTAATTGTAAGGAGAAGCTATCTTACTGATAAATTTTGTTTAAATTTAATTAGTCGCGATAATGTGCTAACTGGCCGACTTCTGGAACATTTTACAGTACCGGAGTATAATGATACACCTCTTACTGTTTTCACTTCTATCGTTGACTCTGTCACGTACTTGAATTTTAAATTTCAAGATGTAGTTTATTGGAATAAGTATATACCTTGTTTTTCTTATAGTTACGAGTCAATGTTGATGCACATTCCAGTTACAACTAATAAATTTACCTATAAATATGATTTTTATGAGTTTATGGAGGAAAAAGTAGATTTTATTCTAATTTATACTGATGGCTCCAAAACTAACCATCGGACAAGCTTTGCCTTTTATGATTCTTCTAACAAAACTGGCAAAGTATTTTCTTGCTGTAATTACTTTTCTATTTATTCTGCAAAAATATTGGCAATGGTTTTCGCTTTGCAGTATGTTATTAATATTCGCAAGAATAATGTCTTCTCAAAAGTAATTATCTTATCAGACTCACTGAGTGCACTATCGACTTTGGAGAATAAATCTATAAGCAATAGTTGTAATTACTTGATTTATGAGCTTAGGCACTTAGTTTATTTGTGTAATTGCAGTGATATTTTGGTAGAGTTTTGTTGGGTACCCGGGCATTCAGGCATTTTAGGCAGTGAATTAGTTGACATTCTTGCCAAATCTGCCTCTGATATAACTAACGTGGAATACAGAGTACCTCAATTAGATTTAGTCAACTTTATAAAGGATAATCAAAACAAGCGTTGGATTAAGTTATTGAACTCCTCCCGTCTTAGCAAAGGAAAATGGCTCACCAAAATTATTCCTGTTCCCAGTACTATCGCTTGGTTTGAAAAACTCCCTACCTATCCAGGCAGAGAATTTATTACTAGTTTATGTAGATTAAGAATTGGACATTGTAAATTTCCTTCACATTTGTACAGACTTAAACTTAATAATAATTCTATATGTAAATACTGTTTTGCTAATTTTTGTGATTTAGATCATTTATTTTTAGAGTGTAAATATTTTAATATTCAACGTTTACTTTTAATTAGCCTAGCAAAAGATATTTTAGATGTAAATGATTCTTTTCCTCTCAATGTGCAAGAATTTTTAAAATACCCTCAATTGTATACACCTCTGTATAATTATTATATTAGCACATTCGGACCAATTTAATACGCTCAAGATTTTGCTTTTACAATATTTGTAACTCTAGCTTTAATATAATATAATTAAAAAAATAGTAAATAATTGCACTGTATAGATTTTATTTAGGTTTAAACATTGTTTTTGTAAATTGTATGACTAATAACTTCTTAAGATGATGGCTTAAAAGCCAAAGCTTCTATTAAAGAAAAAAAAATTGTTGTGTTGTGACGTTTGTGTATTTCTAAATAAACAATTACTTGCTTATACTCCTACCAATTCCACACGGAGTTATTGGTGAAGCAATAGTATCGCCACAAGAATAAAAATTTAATTCAATTTTCAATTCATCATGGCGACTCCCACTCCAGATGCTGACAACTTTGATCAAGTGAGTAAATACTTAATAATAATAATACCACTTTTTATCCAGTTTTAATGCTTGCGAAACTATTCACTGTCTTTTTTGTTGTAGTTCGATGAAGAAGAAACCGAACAACAATTGGGCGCGACTGCATCAGGGCGAAAAAGACTTTTTAGTAAAGAATTAAGATGTATGATGTACGGTTTTGGCGATGATCAGAATCCATACACTGAAAGTGTAGACTTTTTAGAAGATTTAGTTATCGAATTTATCACAGAAACTACACATAGGTACAGAAACAATATTTTACCAACAATATAGCTTCATATCAATCAAGTGCTGCTTCAAATGCTAAAATATTAAATAATTTTCAGAGCAATGGAAGTCGGTCGTACAGGCCGTGTTCAAGTGGAGGACATTATATTTTTAGTTAGAAAAGACCAGCGCAAATATGCCCGTGTTAAAGATCTCCTTACAATGAATGAAGAACTGAAAAAAGCAAGAAAAGCTTTTGATGAAGTTAAATATGTTGGTGAGTAGAGTACTCAATTACTAGCAGTATATGAATAAATAATAGTATCTGATGAAACTGAATGCATTTAATATCTACTAAATTATTTTTGTGTTACAATAGTAAATGCTCAAATTATAATTTTCAAACTTATATTTGCTATAAATGATTGTGTTTTATAAACTTATAGAAGACCAGCAATAACATAGATGATCAAACAGATGCCATGCTTCTGAGACTGATGCAAGTAACAAAATTTAATTACTGACAAATCGCTTTTATGTTTTGGCACTTGTAACTAACATAACATGGTTTTTAACTTGTTTACATTTACTCTTAGAATATTAAAGTAATAGAGAATCTGCTCAATATTTGCTCAAAACACAGCAAACAAAAAAATGTAGTATAAATGATGACATGATGATGCAGTGTTGCTTTATACTAGCAACATAGAACCATGCAAGTCTCCTGTTGAAGTACCTACCCTCCATTACTAGAGTATTCTAAGTATACACCTGTGTGCCTTGTGAGAATTTCAGTGGGTGCCTATTACACGTCACACTAAAGAGCATTTATGCGAAACTAGAGGGATGTCTGAATTCCATACAAATTCATTGACACACTGTGAGTCTGTAAAGACACTTGGAATAGCTTGCACTAAGCATTCTGCAGAACACTTTTTCCTGTGATAATATAAAGCACTGTTGTCCTTATTAATCACAGTAAATATATAATATGTACATAACAAGTTGTAACTTCCTAAACAGTTTAAATCTATCTATCTATGAAAAGGGTTTTTTTGTTAAAATTATATCCAGGGAGACCTTTAAGGCAATATATTGTTCAATCCTTCTTTCATCTTGTGACACACATTATGCTCATGAGTATACACAAAGACATTTTGAAGGGTTTCTAATATAACATACTAAATGGTTGTACTCAGATATCTGTTTTGCTCTTTCCTGATTATTCAACTATTTAGCTGTGTTTAGCATTGGCACTCGATAATGTCTGACTCTTTAATCTAGTAGATCAGAAAGTATCCTGGTTGCCCCAAAATAGATACACAAGTACAAACATTCAGTTAGTAATTTTGTGTAATACTAACGCAAGCTTTTTTATACATACGACAAAGTCTCACAGTAGTTAAAACAGGATAATAATTTTATTTGTGGGTAGCAAGTAGGTGTCAATTTAATTTACTTTCCAAAGCTATATAATTTTATTAAATTTATTGTTTTTATCACAAGGGTTCATTGGGCATTCAGTTAATATTATCATTTGTATAATTTTGTCATAATATATTTGGTGCTCACTTGTTACATGTCACTTTGACTTCCCATTGTGTCCTTGTGCTTCGGCATACATTGAGAATAGAATGGACAGTTAGTCTATAATAGTAATTGTAAAATAATAATTACCACATAAAAGTGCCGTAATGATGAGCAAGTACTGGCCCTTACCTACCTTTCGATGTTGGAATATTATATACCTAAATATGCATTTTGTATTTCAGAATAATGATGGCTGAAGTTTAATTCACAAAATTATTTACTGCTTGATTCATACCATGTCATAAATGGGTTTTTTTTTTTTGGGAAACTTATTATTTTTTACTATTAAGACCATAAAATGTTCGAATTAAGTGATATTTAGCTATAAGAAAATGAAATTATTTAAGCTACTAATATTGTTTCATTTGTACCTCCTACCAACCCTGCTGAAGGGCTACAAATCGCATGAAAGAGCGCTGTACAAGATGACCATGGACAGGGCTTTTAATTGCCATGATTAAGTGTTCACAATTACACATCACCTGATTGGCTCTTTGGTGATAGCGGGGTTTAAATTGTACCCTAAGTCAGTTCCATTATGTTTTAGTTCTCTATGATCGTATCAGTATCGATTTAGTAAGTGAAACAGAGTATTAGACCTCTGTTTCACTTACTAAATCGATACTGCCACTATTTCGGCTATATTATAACAGAAACTTATGTACCAGTCACGCCTATTATAAAAGGGTAGCCACTATACGCCCACGTTATTATGTTTGTCCCACATAAAAGATGTTGAGCCCAATGCCTTGTTAAATGGACAGGCGCAGGTTGGGTGACATTCTATAGATTTTTTTTAAACCGCCCATATGGCCGTCCACTAAACGACTGCTATGTTATTAGCAACGGGACCAACGGTTTATCGAGCCTTCCAAAGCAAGGAAGGCCCTACAAAAGAATATATTCTTACTATTAAGATAGATACATATTATCACGCCTGTTTTCCATCGGGGTAGGCAGAGACTATGGTTTTCCACTTGCTACGATCCTGGCGTACCTACAACTTACGCTTCTTTCATGTAAGCAGGCGCGTGCGGTCCACAGAAGCAAATAAGCACTGCATACCCTAGCCCACAATCCCAATACTATAAGTTGTATAAATAAATAATTCCCTATACAATGAAATATGTTTTAGTGCCATCTATTAGTATTTTAGGGAACTACTAACCTAACACCTAGCAGTATGTATGGAGGTCAGTGCCTTATCGGCGAATCGTATCGCGACTGCGACTAGCAGCGCTGCGCGCGGATTTATGCAAAGCTGATGTATGCTTTTTGTAATCATATTTTTATAGTGCAAATCATTTGTATGTGTGTGTCAATTTTACGATTGTGTGCGAAATTATGAGTCGCGGAGGAAGCACTGCCTTTGAGTATAAAGCGACATATTTAAGTAGTTGTAAAAAATAGAATAGTTGTTTCGAATATAGATCTATTTTTTTAGGTAGTATAATATGAGTACCTACGCCATTTGTAATTAAAATGTTGTTTCACTACAAAGAGCTATCGAGTGAATTTAAGCGCCGTGTTTGATATCTAATTAATAATTAATTACTTAGTTTACTAGAATTACTGTGAATTATGGAAAATTATAGCTGTGAGATCTGTGCTGGGGATGTGTGTTTAAATAAATTAAAAACTCGTGTTTTCTCGACGTTATAAGCAATATTATTGTCAGAGGACGTTCTGTTCACGATTTGAATCTAATTTAAAAAAAAAGGTAATAATCGACCTTAAAGTGACAGCTCTCCGATCAGAACTAACATCGATCTATTATTTCTGTGTCGCGAAAATATCTTAAAACAAGGACTAACTGTTCGCGACCGCTGACATCCGGAGTTTCGTCAACAATAACAACAACAAAATCAGATTGTGTTATTTCTTTTTTTATCTCATACATTACAGACGCGACGCTAGAAATCAGATCATTTTAAGTTGTATTCGACAACCCCGTAAATGAGCTACCAGATGTCGATTGTAAATGAGTTTCTAAATTACCGTCATATTTAGCTAACAGATCTACAAGTTCGAAATAATTACCTTTATTATATGATGAAGCGTGTTCATCATGACCATGAAAAGCTAATACTTGTTTACCGAGAAAGCAAACTACGTCTATGAATCGTTTAAAAATATTTATATTCCAATCAACTTTTGCGTTGTGCCTATCAACGTCTAATTTGAACTGGCTATTCAAACTAGACTGTATTCTACCTTTTCCAAAAATTTTGAACTTTAAACAGAATCTATAAGTTTTGCCGACAAATCGTGTTTAGCAGCCGCTTTGTAAAAATATTTAAATCTAAATACCCGATAAAAGACCAAACATTATTTTTATCTTGTTTTGAAAATAATATACAAGGAAAACAAAATAATTTATTTGTGTGTACACAGCCCACTAGCCTTCCCCCCGAGCTGTCAACCGGTACCGACGTATTGTGATTGTTGTCGTAGTTTTAAAGTGTTTAAATTACTTAAGGTGTTGTAAATCGGCTATAAAGTGATCAGTGTCATTAAATAGACGTTATATTTGGTGAAGAGTGCAAAATTTTACTCTTATTTGAGGTTTTATCCGGTTTTAATATCCGAAATAAACTGTTTTATACATAAATTGTAAGGATACCCCCGGCAACTAATGTGTAAAGCGCCTGCACAAATTCTCGGGCAATATTGAGGACCGCTGAAATTGTTCCCTGCTTAGCGCCTGTATTTACAAAATAGCATTACACAATCTTACTACTAAGGTCAAACACCAGTATCTCTGTCATGTCCCTCAAACGCACTCCCCCTAAGATCTATATCGCAAAGCCAAAGCCTGATTCTGATACGGCCTCTGATAGAATGCAATCAGATTCTGACCAACACAGCTCCTTTCAAGCTACGCGAAAGAACAAGCGGAAACATGAGGATGTAGCAAATGTTGAATTAAAGGAGTTGCTGTGCGAAATTCAGCGAAAACAAGATGAACAACATTCTAAACTAGAGCGTGACTTTAACACAATAAAGCAGCAGAATTACGATACTCAAAAATCTTTAGAGTTCCTTTCCGTTAAATACAATGAATTACTGACAAAGTTGAACAGAGCCGAACAGCAAAACATAACCTATAAAGCCCATATAAAGGGCCTTGAAAATAAAATCGAAATGCTTGAAAGAAACTCGAAGTCATCGGCAATAGAAATACGAAATATTGATCCTACTCCAACAGAAACGAAAGAAAACCTATGTTCCTATGTAATGAACCTTGGCGAGATATTGAATCAACCTATTCAGGAATCTGACATTCGAGACATATTCCGCATTAAAAATAAATCAAACAAGCCAGGCTCCATAATTGCTGATTTTACAACTACAATTTTGAAAGAAAAATTTATGAAAGCGGTATTTACTTTTAACAAAACTAACAAACACAAGCTGAACACTAGTCATATCAAAGTTCAAGGTGAATGTAACCCCATTTACATTATGGATAGCTTGACGAGTAAGACTAGACACCTTCACTACCTAGCTAGAGAATATGTGAAAAAGCACCCGAATGCCAGCTGTTGGATACAATTTGGAAAACTGTACCTGCGACAAAAAGAAGGAATGCGATCCGTTCCGATTAAATGTGAAGAGGGCATTTATAATTTAGCAGAGATCTGACTATGGCTAACTTTTCAAAACAATGTTATTTTATTTTTACTTATATATGTGCGTAACTATATATCCTTGCTTTATAGTTTTGTAGTCATATTTTACAGTGTAAATACACTTTACAAGCAACATATTTCAGGCTTATTGGTATACTACAAACAAAATCTTTTACAACATTACCATACTACTTTCCTCGCACACACACATGTACTCACACACTATATCTCTCGGAAAATTACACACATCACAGACTTCTGCACCTGTGTCCTGTTTTATGAGCATTATGCATCATTCATAATTATGGGCCCTACATCAATTATATTCATCCTCATTCAAGCATTGAATCTGGCTGCACCTGAGACTCTCGCGACGCGCCGCAGGTTATTTTGGTGGTACTCTCTTTCCAGTCTCGAGTCTTACCACTTTGACACATTTTACTGTTCATAATGAATGATATAGAACATATTGTAACCAACTTAGACCAAATGAACTTGTTTACTTCAGCTGTTTGTGATCCGGAACAGTGTGCTTCATTCATAAAGCCATCTAGCGATAGTATAAAGATAATAACGCAAAACATACGAAGTATAGGGCGTAATATTTCAGAATTTTTGTGTTTATTGGTTAGAATTGACGTCCCGCCGGACATTATTGTGTTAACGGAATGCTGGCTAGAGTCCAATCATTATATACCCCAAATGGACAATTATTTATCAATATCTTCTACAATACTTTATAACCAAAATGATGGAGTGGTAATGTATGTGAAAAGTAATCTGATAACTCATAGCTACGAACCAAGTTTTGCAGAGGCAAATTGTCTTGTCACAACCATTCTAAATTCTTTAACTATTATAGCCATTTACAGGCCACCAGCTTTCAGGAGAACGGACGTTTTTGAAACCTCCTTGGATAGGCTCCTAATGTCATTGAGCACACATAAAAACATTGTACTGATTGGAGACATAAATATTAATGCACAATCTGAAAATATTGAGAACGACTCATGCAGCTACCTAAATCTGACCTCCATGCATGGTTTGATACCGGCTCACACTCTACCAACAAGATTAGGCAGATGTCTTGATCATGTACTGGTTAAGACTACTTGCCCGTGCACAACCTTAGTAGTTAAAAATACAATGACAGATCATTATTCAGTGTTAATGTCTATTGATATTAAAATTCCTACTATTAAAAATAGTGCCAACCAGACTGTCTCAAAGACTAACTATTGGGGTGTTTCTTCGGCTTTGAATTTGACTGATTTTTCCACAGTCCTACATTCAAATGACCCTAATGAATCTGCGTCTTTACTGGAAGACATTCTTTATACAGCAATAAATAATAATACTACCATGATCACATGTTCGCGCAGAAAATCTCCCATTAAGCCATGGATGACCCCTGGCATCTTGCGCTGCTTGAGAACGAGGGATAGGATGCACTCAAAACTTAAGGCCGAGCCCTATAACACAATTCTCAGTGTGACTTATCGTAGGTACAGAAACTTTTGTAGATCTTTGCTCAGAAAATTAAAAACCGAGTATGAGAAGTCGGCTCTTGAGACGGCGGGTAGAACTAGTGTCAAGAAGACATGGGAAATTATAAATTCCATCACTAATTTTAAAACTAAGACCCATACCTCTCATGATCTTTTGGCCGGGTTTTCTTCTCCGCTGGCTGCTGCTGAATGTGTTAACAATTATTTTGCAAGGGTGGGAGAAACATTGGCTAATTCAATTAAAAATCATACTAATCCTATTAACAATACACGAGTTGTGCTACCATCGCCTTCATCATCTTTTGTTCTCTTGGAAACTGACCATAACGAGGTCGCAATTTTAATAAACTCTCTCAAGAATACCAATTCAGTGGGGTGGGATAATGTATCCTCAAAAATTATAAAACAAAATATAGAGGTACTAGTTGATCCCATAGTGCATATTTGCAACCTTTCAATGGTAACTAGTAAATTTCCTAATGTTTTCAAGAGATCAGTAGTGACACCAATTTATAAGAATGGTGACAAGACCATAGCTAGTAATTACCGACCTATTTCTATTCTCCCTACTCTCTCGAAAATTTTAGAACGTATTCTCAATAGTAGGCTCATTAATTATTTGGAAAGTAACTGTCTCATTTCTGAAATGCAATTCGGTTTTAGAAAAGCACGGTCGACAGCCGACGCGGTGTTTGAATTAACCGATACAATTGTAAAAAAGCTGGATGCTGGGAGGAAATGTCTCACTATTTTCTTAGATCTCGCTAAAGCGTTCGACACCGTGTCCATTGAACAGCTAATAAAAAAACTAGAGCAAATCGGAATAAGAGGTCCCCAGCTGGAGTTGTTTGAGGATTTTTTGAGGGGTAGAACACAATGTGTACGTATTAAAAACACTGTTAGTAGTCCACGTGAGGTGACTTTTGGGGTCCCTCAGGGGAGCATACTTGGCCCAACATTGTTTTTAATTTTTATAAATCAGTTATGCAATATGCCCCTTCAAAATGGTCGTATAATAGCTTTTGCCGATGACACTGCATGTATTTTTTGGGGAGATAGTTGGGATGAAACTTTTGCAAGTGCTCAAATTGGTTTTAACAAAATTTCACAATGGCTACAGGAAAATCTACTTAGCCTTAACACTAATAAAACTAATTATATAACCTTCTCAATGAGGAATAACAGTCAGGCCTTGGTTGCAGACGATTACAAGATTAAAGCCCATCACCCCTTTTGTCTTGATCACCAAATGGAATCTTCGTGTACCTGCCCATTGTTATGCAAAACTTCAAGTGTAAAATACCTCGGAATTATTTTAGATAACAACCTGACATTCGAGTTGCACATTGAATTACTTGCCTCGAGAATACGCAAACTGATAGCCATATTTAAAAACATTCGTCATACTGGAAGTCCCAAACTTATGAGGGCTATTTACCGCGCTCTGTGTGAGTCGCTGCTTTCGTACTGCATTGACTCCTGGGGAGGTGCAGCTCAAAACCACTTGCTGACTCTCGAACGAGCCCAGAGAGCCATCCTTAAGGTGAGCCAGTTTCGGCCTTTCCTGTATCCCACAAGCCAACTATATCAGGATAGTAATGTACTGACGGTGAGGCAACTTTTCATTCAGCGACTAATGATACGATTCCATAATCTGATAGACCCAGAGAAAGCTCATGTTAATCAGAACAAACGCATTAAACATAAGACATTTAACGTGCCTAGATTTAACACTATATTCACAAATAGATTTCCCTGCTTTCTTGGCAAATATCTCTTTAACATCATAAACAAAGAAACTCAACTTCAATCCGCTAATAGCAATAAGGTTAGAAAATTGCTTTTTGACTGGCTACGGTGTTTGAATTATACCGATACAGAGAGTTTAATACAACCTATAAAATTATAAAAACAATCATAAACTGATGCTCAACAAACTGTCCTTACTTATCTATCACACATTTGCCCATGCGCTATAACTTCGTCAATCACAAATAAAACAAGCACTCACCTAACACACATTCACACACACTCAGACACATAACACTACACACATCGCATGCATATATGTTCTATGGCAAAAACGAAAAAAAAAAAAAAAAAAAAAATAGTACCATAATGTTATATTCTAGGTAGTTTTAGAGGAGGGAGGAAGTGCCGTGATACCTATAGCACAGGTTTCGACCTAGTTTAGGATCAGGGTGTCTTTATAATAAGCTGTAATGTTAATACCTGATATACTATTAAGTTGAATATTGTAAGTTAAACTTGAGATAAAAATTTTAAATAAATTATTATTATTATTATTATTAAAAAAAAAAAAAAAAAAAGTTATCGTAATACTTGTTATTAAAATAACGTATATGCTAATATCTGGAGAGCTGTCACTTTAAGGTCGATTATTATCAACGTTTTAGAGAAATTTATTTGCCTAAATGAAGTAGTTGCTCAAACTTACGATGGGGCGTCAGTTTTATCTTCTGAGGTTAATGGAGTTCAAAGCATAATAAGACAAGACGTATGTTTGGTGTTCAGCACATGTACTTAATCTTATTCTTTCCAAGTCTTTTGAAAGAGTTAATAGGTGGTGAGCCCATTGCCGTGATGAAATAGACAGACGCAGGTTATGGCTATGGTACGCTGTTGAAATTATAAAGTCGCCCACAAGCCCTTCATACTTGGCTTAACGACTGCCATATTACTGGCCCCGGTTGCCAGTAATATGGCAGTCGTTAAGCCAACCAACGGTTTAAGATGCCTTCGAAAGCACGGAAACACTCGCAAATATAAATGACACAAAGTGCACACCCATCCGTGGCTAGCCATAGCGAAAGTTGCTTAACGCAGTGATCGTTTACAGAACACTGAGTCAGCGCTTCATTTCTCGCGGGAATTTCTGGTAGTTAGGGCATGCATACTCTATCCAAAATCCTTGTGCACGCCACTGCATGTAAGTATGTTGTCACACACGCCTGCCGTATTTACTTTCATTACTTTGTTATATAACAAATCGTGTATAATTTTAACCTTTAACTACAACTCTGCCGATGATGCTAGTATTACCTGATCATCAGCGTATAAGAGGCATTTGACGGACAGGCCCCCCATTTTTAAACCATACGCATCTCTCTTGCAGTTCTTTCAAGCAACTGTGTGTGTGTAGCGTCGCTACACAACCCTGTCACATATTTCAATGTGAAAAAAGTCCATGCAAGCTCCGTTGATCCTGACACAAGCACTGGAGCACTCATAGAGAGAATTCAGTACTCGTATCAAGTAGCTGTTTGCTCCATATTTGGCCAGTATTGACCACAGTTCATTTCTCACCATATCATAGGCTTTTAGGCGTCATAGGCTTTTTCCCAAATATGCAATAGACTTTTTGACTTTTCGCCAAAAGTTATGTTATGATATATAATTTATTATGCCTGTTTGGAGATTTTCATGTTATTCTGACCTTCTCATTGCAGTGTGGTTTTATTTTGTGCTTAGTAGCACTATAAATGGTTAAATTCTGTGCCAGTTTTTTACAGTCTAAAACATTATTCTGACTAACATTCTAAAGTGAGTGAAGAAGCTGAATTCTATAGCCCCAGATCGCCGGTATCCTGAGATTTGATTAAACTAAAAGCAGCGAATTTTCAATCGTAAAATTTAACCAAGAAAATTCAACCTGCAGTATATCTACAGGCAGATACTTTTCAAGTGTGAAGACGCGCGCATTTTTGAAAATCTTTGACGAAGCAGAAATATGTATGTCCTTGATCGAAAAGGTCCAGGATTTCAAATGTCAGGCGTTTTCTTTGAAGAGGCGGGTTAAGGGAGAGGGTTGGAATGCGTTTAGTTATGGCAGGTACATCATGTTAGATGATGATGGTAAGAGATTGCAGATCATATAGCATATCCACGGTCACAACCAGCAGTGTGAGTGCAAACGACTATAGGCTATGACAGAGGTTCCCAAACTTATTTTGTCTACTGGCCACTTTGAGACTAAATATTTTTTTAGCGCCTCCATTTTTTCACCTACTTAAAACCACTATAACTTCAAATTAAATTAATTAATTGTTGTGATCTATATAGCGGAGATTAAACATTCATTCTAAAATAGACTTTTACTATAATCCGCAAGAGTTAACTTGAGACCTGAGCACAGTAGGTAGTACATAACGACGCTCAGGTCTCAAGTTAACTCTTACGACCTACACCTGCCAATGAGAATGATTATGGAAACGCAACTTTATAGTATTCAGACAGAGTATATTTTATTCAAAATAAAACAAACATTATCGATTCTTATATAAAAACTAATTTGAAGGATGAATCTGATGCTGTTTGATAAGTTTGTTGATATCAGGTTTCAATTTACTCAAGAACAGCCGCAAGTCGCCACGTTCGGTAACATGGAAACGATTTCTCTTTTTAGAAAGCAGCGTTGCCACAGCACTAAATCCACGTTCACATAAATATGACGATGGGAATGCTGCCAAGAATCGTTGAACGATTGACCACAATCCAGGGTACAATTGCGGGATCGGTTTTTGTAGCCAAAATTCTTGATAGTCATTTTTGAACTTGATTTTTATTTCCTCGTTTGTTGTCAATTCTATAAGTTCTTCTTCCAGCGGAGGTGAGATTGCTGTGTTGACATTTGAAAACGGATTTAACATCCAGCCTGGTATTTCGAAGTTACAAATGTCCTGGTATCGTTCAGTGAAGTCAATGTGGAGGTTTTCCAAATGTTGGCAGTAGGCAAACAAGTCGTCGTTACTGCAGGATACTGATAAATTCGTAAAATTGTGAAACTCACGTCTGCCCATATTTTTTGTGTAGAAGCAGCTTGGCTGCGAAAGCAGCAACGACATTTTTTATTTTAATTAAATTTAGTTCATCACCTTGCATTTATACAGGTCTGTCATGTAAGCCATATCATTTTTTGATGTAATGAGCTTGTTGCGCAATTCTGTATCTTTTGTTTCCAAGAACCTCTATCACAGAGTCAAACAGGTTGTAAAATCGAGTCAGACAATTGCCTCTTGATAGCCAACGAACCTCAGTATGAAGCAACAAACGGTTGGAGTATTCATCAATAGTAACACAAAGCTGATGAAATAATCTATCATTTGATTGACTGCTTTGATGACATATTGCAGTGATTAAAATAGTCGTTCACTTAAGTTTCTAGCAACCAAATGTTGTCTATGAATAACGCAATGTACAGCAAGTACATTTGGAATTTTATTTTTTAAGTACGCTATGAAGCCTTTATAGCACCCTGTCTTAGCCGGAGTGCCACCCGTAGCAACTGATATAATATTTTTCAAGGGAATCTCTTTCTCATCACAAAACTTTTCCAATGTATTGAATATGGTAATAAGCCTCACGTAAGACAGCAACAATGCTTCATTAGTAGGTAAAGTGGACTCATCGAGCTGAATTGAGAATTGACTAGTCTTCAGATGATTGCACAATGATCCTTCAATGTTTTCAGCCATTTCATCAATTCGTCTTTGCACAGAATTATTACTCAAAGGAATTTTTCGGATAATATCTGCGGCCGGTTTATGAAGCACAGTAGTTATTACTTCCTTTATTGCTGGCAAAATTAACTCTTCTTCGATGTTGTGTGGTTTGCCTTTTTGAGCAATTAACAAAGAGATATTGTACGAAGCTCGAAATCCGTCGTCATCTTGCTTAGCAGCTGCCGAAAATAGTTTTGCTACACTTGGCTGAGTATTATGCTTCATCTCTAGGTCTTAAAAATATGCTACATTCTTGTCTTTCTTATCTGGATGCATTTTATTCAAATGATCTTGCAGTCTTGAAAGCTTCATTGCCTCATTCGAAAATGTTTTTAGACATAGAAGGCACTGAGGCGACGATGGGTTTGTGGGATTTTCAATGAATCCGAATTTAATATATTCCACACAGTATTGCCGTCTCTTCTTTTTTACTTCCGACATTGTTGTTTTAAGAAATACGTAAGTAAGTGTTGAACTTAAGTGCTGCTTATCTATTACGCGCGAAACCGCAAATGAAAATAAAATAAATATTCCGTTGTTTATATAGGATTGCATAAGCAGCACGCACCGACAGGAATAAGACAAACATGCATTAACTCGTTTATCTCATTCGACGCTCAATTGTACTCAACAAGTAAGAACAAGTATTCTATGAATCAGCCGATTGATACAGGAATGCACAAATCGGGTTATTTAACAAAAACTTGTTAAAACATGATTGCCCGCGGTTTATTATCTACGAAAATTACCTATCTAGGAATAATAATAACTATTAAAATGCGAAAGTGTGTCTATTGCCTTTTTATTTGTTTGTTTGTGTCTAGTTTCATTTCGAAACGGAGCGACTGATTGACATGATTTATCTTCTATTTATTGAATAAAACAGGACAGATACATGAACTACGCGGAGAGAAATATCGAACCGAGTTTGAGCAATCTCTTTCTTAATTAATATTAGTTGATGTTCACAAGTTGTAGCCGAGAGTCGAGAGCTCTGTCGGTGTCTAAGAGTCCTCCTAGCTAGATGAAATTGCAAATCGCCCCCCGAAGCCTACACAACGCCCCCATTTTTTTTCTGGATCTCCTACCGCCCCCCTTTAGGCCTGCAGCGCCCACAAGGGGGCGTTATCACCCTCGTTGGGAAACGTTGGGCTATGGTGATCGCTTTCGAACATTTCGAAATGTTATTAAATGTTAATACTACCTACTAATGTTAATACCACTGAGCTGGCAGACAACTACCACCTCAGTGGTATGAAAAGAAAGCAATATTGTGAAGTTATTCTTTACTCGTATTAATAATAATAATGGTAAGTGCTATTGGATGTAAGAGGCTCTACCAAGATCTCCGCACCCTTACATGCTAACGGACGAGGCAACGACGTAGGAGGTTGGAAGGTCGGATGGCAAACGCACCCAACAATGCTGAAAATCTAAAGCCAAAGATAACTGCCTCGGTGGTAGTGTAAGCGACTGCTGCGCATAAGTCCCGGGTTCGATTCCTGGGTCGGAACAAATATTTGTGTGATCTACAAAATCCGTTGGTTTCGGAGTTTGGGTGTTTCCTATGTATAATATGTATATTTATCTATCACGCCTTATCCCCGAAGGGGTGTCAGAGGCATATTATATGCTCAATTTTCACCACGTGTATTCCTGTCCCAATGTAATAATATGTGTGTATTTAGAAGTATATAAGTATGTATATTAGTTGTCTAGATCCCATAGCGCAAGCTTATAGCTTAGTTTCGGCTGGATGGCGCTCTATAAGAAGTGTCCCACAATCTCTATTTATTTGCAACTGCTTCTAGCAGTCAAAATAAAGTTTACTTCCAAATGACGAAAATCGAACCCAAAAAGATAGCTAGATAAGAGTGGATCCCAAGCACCAAAATTCAGGTAGGGCTTAGAAGCAATTGTTAAACACTAAGAAAAGGAGGGAGGCGAAAAATGTACCTATATGCTAAAACTAAAAGAAGTATGTATCTTTGATAGTGTTTATTTGTGCAATAAAATAAAACAAAGTAGGTAAACATAATACAGATTGATAGTGATTATACAGGAAAACAGAAACTTAAACATTAAAAATAATGATCTCGATTTTACAATAAAGGTATATCCACAATAATGACAACACAACAAATAAAAATTAAACAGATAATATAAGCAACCATCTAATCAATTCAGCTTTAAAGTCAATAACAATAATTTAATGTAAGTATGCTAGAAAATTTAACAAGGATTACCAAACAAGTCAGTGCAATTTACAGTAACAAAATCCCTGATATTCAAAGTGGACATCTATTTTGGAATGCCTACATTTTCAAAAGAATAAGTTACTAAATGCCCCATGTAGTAACCGGATAGAGGACCTACAAATGTGATGACCCTAACCGATATCATGGGAGTGGTAAAGGGTAATACTGACACATTGCGAACAGAATGAAAACTCGAAATACTAGGTTGCAGCAGACACAAGCCGTAAGGCTACGCTGAAGCATATTGGTGCGGAGCTGATAAATATTTTAAAATGTAAAAAAAAAGCGCGCGCTCTTGAACTCAATAGATTTCCCCAAAGGGTTTTTTGTTCTTATCTTATTTATTACTACGAAATTTTAAAAACCGGCTCTGCCATGACCTTGACATTAATTTTCAATATAAATAAAAAAAAAACAATTTTAAAAATCAGTTGTGTGGTCGCTGAGATATGCATTTAGTACACAGATTTAGAAGAGTAACCAGATCAAACATATTTCTTATGGTGTAATACTTCATCTTTTTCACTCTTTTTATTTCTTGTATAACGCTATCTTTTTTTGTCATGTGTAGCAACATGTAACTCACACATAGACAGCGAACAGCGCGTAGCCTAATTTTCTACATAATTTCAACTATTGCCGCCATTTTGGAATCAGGAATTTGTTAGTGTTTTGTGCCGAAGGGAAAATATTGTGTACATTATATTTAAATAAAGGTTATAAAAGTATAAAAAACATGGTGAAGTGTTGTGTAAAATGTTGTGATAGTCCAGTCACAAGCAATCACCAGGAATAACTTTTCACAGGTAATTGATGTTATAGTTACGACTACGTGTTATTATTCTAAGATTTTTATACATAAATGGTGATTCTTCTAGACGAACACTTGAAAAGTTGTTAACATATGGTTTATAAAATCTGTTCCATAAACCGTTTGGTCGCTATCGTCATCTACGAGGGCGGCACTGAAAATTTCGTGAATCACAGTGACACAACATTACTATTTAAAAATGTATTTATTGCTTTTCGAAGTATTCTCCGCGAAATTTGACACATTTTTCCATACGATGGAACCACTCTTTACGGAGTTCAGAAACGACCTGTGGCAAACAAATGCTAGCATACAATTCTGCATTAACCGTTCTTTGTCCCTCAAGGGGAATAGTCGCAACATGGCCGGTTTTGGAGACAAACGTGATTTTTTTGCAACACTCCGTGAACGAACAATTTTTGTTGGCTTTAACTCATTTTCGACCACCCAAACTCGTGACTGGTTTTTTGTTTCGGGTTCGTACGCGTATATCCAGGATTCGTCACCTGATACAATGTTGTATACAGCATTTGAGGATCCTGCGTGGATCCTTTCGACAGTTCTGACGCACCAAGTAACGCGAGCCGCTTTTTGCTCGTCACAGAGCGAATGCGGTATCCATCGGGAAAACAACTTTTTTACACCTAATTGTTCATGCAAGATTATTTGTATTTGACTTATGCCAATGTCTAAAGTTGCCTGAATTTCGCGGTATGTCACATGTCGATCTTTTTTTCGAAACTTCGAAATCATTGATCTTGAATTTTCTCGAGTTAATTCCATTTTCTCAACGACAAAACATGTTTGACAAAACCTTGTGACAAGACCGAGAATCTTTTTTTTAAATAAATAAATGGTATTCGATTTTTAAAACCAAGGAGTTTTCAATTAAAAAGATTTTAATATGACAGGAACAGTGGAAATGTTCAATTCCCGATACTTTTAGTGCAGCCCTCGTATACCTAAGATTTTTGGTAATTTTGTACTGTTACGGCATGTCAAGATACAGGGACGAATTCAGTTCAGCAAATTGTTTGAAATGTCAATATCAAAAGTCAAGCTAAATGTAGTGCCCGATTCAAACAATTATGTTAATATTGTTTTAGGTTTCCTAAGGATACCATTAAAGAAGATGTTTGGTTAATAAACATAAATTATGAAAGATATTAAAATGATATGATAGCTAAATGCGACCCTGGATTAAGCTACCTGTCTAAATGTGTGAAATAGGCTACGCTATTTTTCTCAAATGTTTGATCTGCTTACTCTTCTATATCTGTGATTTAGTAACACTTCGTAATTTGAGAAGCTGCATGAAGCTTCGCTCAAAAATCAACATCTGGCCATCATTCCGTCTGGCCAGCGTGCTATAGAAATGCCAAAAATGCCCTGTGCAGAAGCGTGTGAAATAAATTATGTACCGAATAACAAAGAGAGCGCGGCTTGGGTATAAACTAAATTTAACACGAGCTGTATCACAATCTAAACAGGCACGTACGTAGTGCGGATTTAAGGTCGGTTAGAAGTTCCAAGAAGCTTAATAAATTGGACACTATTCGCTTTGGAAATTATTCGTAGTGGACATTTTTATTTTTAAACATTTTTGACATTGTGGACATTTTTTATTTATGACATTATTCTATCGACTCAGTACAACTAACCTGCTATAGTTGTCCTGCAGTTCATTATTACTGTTACTGTTGCTGTTCCGCGGACTCGGTCTATCGTACACGTTTGGAGGGTAATTTATAAAGAAAAAATGACGAAATGTGCTGTGAAATGGTGTAAAATTTATAGCGGTCGAACAATTAATGTTTCTTTTCACTCGTAAGTAAAAATTTATTTCATTTACATAACTGTTTTTAACAAAGGCCATTAATTATTGAAACATACCAACAACTTAATCGGCCTATATACAATATACTTTCGTCCTCTATAAACATTATACAAAGAGTACCATCTCAAATTAGCCGAATAATATTGTGTCAAATTCGTATTGCATAACTACATTTTTCTATTTGTAGTTGTATTTTTATTGGTTGTAAGACAGTGACAACACTTCATGCAAGAGTAAGAAAACAATATGTGTGTAGTTCCCGCACCGCACGAAAGTTGGTTGAACTTGATTTCATACTTTATTGAGTACATTACGCGTCCATTGGTTAAATCGTCCTAATCTGCCCCCTTGCAAGTACTAGGACTCAATTTTCCCAAATCACGTAATCCACAGGGCGTATGACACCGGGATAGTAAGTACTACGCTACGGAAGCTGAAATGTTCTAACAATTGAAAATGGAAGTGCCACAGTTATATAAAACATAATTAAACACACATACAAATGTATAATATTCTTACCATATGAATCGGATAAAATTTTAACAAAGTCCACAAAGAACAATATCGTGAAGAAATGGCCCCCATTATATAGGTGATTTGGTACAAAATTAATCATTAACTTCAATTTCAACGATAGTAAAACACACAATTTATGGAAATCTTAATAATAACATTGTAAATAAAAATATCTCAACAAAATGTTCACATTTCAGGCGACTAGACCAATATCTAAACTTTGGCTTTGCATGCTGTCATACTAAGTTTTAATCGCAGTTTTGTTTCATACTTCTTCGTTGACAGTCTCGACCAGGTTAGGCCGGCCATGGTTGGCTTACTGTGGTTCTAATAGTCTTGCAGATAGGCCTTTAATGGCAGTGTGAAAGAATCGTACACTTTTGATGTACTTACTAAGCTAATTCTATCTACTACCCAGAACTACACAACTATCCAAGGGGTTGCGATTTCAGTATAATTTAATAGGTATTCAATAACTACTTGTAATTAAGTTTGTAATTTACATTATATTAAGCTCGATTAGATATATTTATCTAAGTCACATATCATGTTTGGTCGAAGTTCTACAACGCTGATTACAAATATGATTGTGCGGGCAAAATTTGTTCTAAAACAACAAATTTTGTTATATTTTCTAAGTGATATGAACTATAATCATTTAAATACAAAAATAAGTATTTTCACTAAATATAAAACAGCGGTAACTATTGGTTACAAAATGAGTGCAAACAAACAAACAAACATTTACAAGATAAACTAAATATTATTTGTGCCCTCTTTAGAATATTATGATAGAAAAATTATTAAAAGTAAGTCATAGTAACATATATCTATACTTAGTGAATATTTATATGAAAAAAGGTTACACACATTTCAATTGGATAGCGTAATAGGTATAGGTGCGAGAAGGCCAGCATTACAGGTAAAATTCAACAATATATATTACTTTTTAAGGAAGTTAAATGGCGTTTTGTAATTTAAGAACGAAATGAAAATTAATGTTCTGAAATAGGATCGATATGTCAGTCGATCAAGATTCTATGAACCCTGAGAAATAACTTTGGAAGAAGATTATTACGGAAGGCAAAATACAATTAACATACAACATTTCTACGTCTTTGAGACTTACATATATATTTGTGTACTATATCACCACTTATACATAACTATATTAACGATAATAAATATTTTAAGTCAAATATATATTACTACGTTTATAACAGCCAAGGCTAAGGCAAGTCTGTGTACTAATGGTTATACCTAGATCTAATTGTATGTATATAAATAATGTCAAGCTGTAATCATCTATACTATATTAGTTGAATAAATATCAAAATACCTGCCAAAGTGGTATTCGACTGTGCACTTTTTTTTTCAATCATTTTCAAGCTTATGCGCCCTGCAGTCTGGATTGGTACACGATAGGTCAAAGGAGAATTGTATACATTTTCTTACGTTAGATAGAGTAACTACTTGTATCACTACTGTAAGCCCTATGCTGACGTTCTATGGCTGTTCTACTAAATTTCGTCATACCATAGGGTAATTTTGTTCAAAAGTCTATATCAGGGGTAGCCAACCAGACGATCGTGGCAAGGCAAAATTTATAAATATGTAAAAATAGTTTTAAACACAAATTCATGATATGAATTTTCACATTTCACCATATCATGGCGAAACGTCTCTCTCTAGGCATGACTGGTAAACATTTAAAATTTTAAGCAGTATGTAATTTGGTATGTATGTCGTATAGTGGATTCGTCAGAAAACAATCGTTCTTAGATCTAATCTAACCAAATTGGCCACCCCTCATCCAACAACAACATCGATAGTTTACAGTGTTTGTCCACTAAAATTATGTAGGTACCTAAAGGTTTCTGTACCTATGACTACCATCAACGTTATACAGGGGGTAGAATTACAAATCTTGTACACCTCGACTTGTTTCGTTATCATAAATAGGTATGTTTATAAAAATTACGTGATTAAATGCCATAAATACTCATTGTATATACATATACTCCAACAAATAAATACTTCTCACCGCACTACACATATAATTATAAGTAAGTGAAATATGAAGAAATTGCTTTTATTTTTCGACATTTAAGACACGTGGTTTTTTGTGAAGCTTCACTGTTTAGTCTGTGGGAGGATCCATGGCAGCGATAATACCTTTCATGACTGCAGCGGCCGCTAACGCAGCATGAGGCTGCCAGTCCTTCCCGCGAGTACCGTCGCGGTAGTCCGATATGCCTGCAATGATAACAATTCTTCTAGTAATATTTGTTTGTATGAAAAGTGAGCAACGAAACGTAGCTACGAACTAATTCCTTTTTTGGTATTGTCTGAGTCATTGCCTGGTCGATTGATTAACAACTGCAATAATGCACGTGCAGCGCTAGCAAGTAAGATCGCTTCGGATTTTGATGAGTTGCCTTGCATCCAAATATATGAACAAATTTAGCTGCGTAAGCATGTAATACGTATCACCATCTTACTTATAGCTATTCCAGACGCAGTACGATGCATTACCTATATTATGAAGGAGGGGAATAGACCTAACCTCTACCTCTCTTCCGTTTAGAAGTAAGTAGAGAATAATTTACAGATATACCTACAATGTGACAAAAATACTAGGTACCGTCACGTACTTTAATTTAGGACCCATCATCATCCGAGCGTCTGTCCCATTTACGTCTCGCAACGCCCGGGATCCGATTTTCTATTTTTTCTCCTTTACTTCGCACCGTCATTGGTATCCCCCGTAGTGAGACCATTACTTTGGGATAGATTGCATTTGATATTTATAAAAGGTGAATTGAAGAAATTTAGTCCGAGACTATCAGGACTTTAATTGGTCGTGCTAATTAGTGTCTGGCACATAAGACCTTTTAGCCTTTTTGTTACCACCTCACTAAAAAGGCAACGGGTTCAAAACTTCTTCCAAATTTTACATCTAAAATAGACACATTTTATTAAATTTATTCGGCCCTTTAAACCCACCCCAGTTCCGTGCTTCGGAAGGCACTATTAACCGTTGGTCCCGGTTGCCAATAAAATGGCAGTCGTTAAGCCTGGTTGAAGGCCTTATGGCGGCTTAAAAAAATTCAACAGCAGGTCGCCACAGCCTGCGCCTGTCCATTTCAATACAGCAATGGGCTCACCACCCGCTCACAACCCCATGTAACCTGGGACAAAAATGCATACGGTGAAATGTGGGCGTTTAATATGCCTCTGCCTACCCCTTCGGGGATAAAGGCGTGACAATATGTATGTATGTATGTACTAGCGGCACGCTATGATGGTCGTTTTGACGTTTGTCCATTTATGAAGTTTCGTATTAATTTTAATTACATTTTATTTGTAGAAATATGTGGATAGTCGACTACATTAGAGGGTTATACTACGGTAGAAATCAGATTACTTATGTAAAACAAGTAAAATATCATCATTATTGTAATTTGTCAAAACGGCCATCATAGCGTGTCGCTAGTATATTATTGTTAATACTTGTCTAAGGGCAATCTTTTGAGAAAATTGGTGCCAAATTCGTGACCTTATATTTATCGTTCAAAAGCCTTTCAAAATCGTCACTTACCTCTAATAGATATAAAGCAATCTTTCCTATTGCCGATGACACTGTCGAGCACGGCGTCCAGTTCGCAATCGTAGGCCATCGCCCGTGCATGTGCTGCGAATGCGGCGCGGGCATCGCCTGATGCACAAACGCTTCGACCTCCCGCTACCGGCGCCAGGTGCACTCGTAAACCTCCCGCATGATCTCTAAAACAACATATAATAAAATAATTATTTATTATTTATTCATGTAACTAGGACTCTCTTCTTAGTAGTACTTAAAAAATCTACGTTAGTATCACATTATAAATTAAAATGAAACAAACATATTCTGCATATGTGAATCGCCGCTCCCCCTTTCCATGTGATATAGCACTACTGTGATTCACATAAGGACAATTTAAACGACTAGCTATCATGCTTAGTATGCTGTTAGGGCTAGTCCACACCCTTCGTACCAGGGATGCACACCTTTTCCTCATTCCACGCGAGCATCGGCGAACATCCCCGAGCGAGCGGGGTTACTCTTTAAACTTTTCTCATTGGGTCTAGTCCCATCTACAAGCCCACTAATGTGTCTTTTATACACCAGGATTAACTGCAGTGGCAATAGATTTCTTGGTACCTACCTTGGTAATCTAATCAAACGTATTTCATTGGAGGAGTAGGATATACACATGTAGTTTAGAAGCATAAATGTACCTAAATCCCAGGTGGCAGTAAATGGTTGTCGTTATTTGAAGTTGAAGGCCTATCAAAGCTTGAAAATTTTTAACAGACCGCGCCAGTGTCATCTTTCATTGACTACTATTACCACTTATAATTACGTGAATCGTATGGTTGTACCACCTTAGTATTATAAAAAAAAACATTACTAAACTGCTTTGTCATTGTACCAGGAATTGTTACTTTAACTTGAAATTGGATGTTCATACAGCCGTCTTTACGTTAACCTTTATAGTGTAAGCCAAAAAGGAAGGATTGTTGCTGGCACCCTCCTGCTTGCGCCTAATAGAAACGAAAGTAATAACAAAAGCGCGTGCCAAGTTTAGTAGCTTCAAACTGTATGCGATAATCTCCTCCGCGACCTTTAAGTTGCGTAACATTCGACTAGAGCAACTTTTCCCAAAGTGGGCGATAACGCCCCCTTGTGGGCGCTTCAGGCCTAAAGGAGGGCGGTAAGAGACCCAGAAAAAAAAATGGGGGCGTTGTGTAGGCTTCGGGGGGCGATTTGTAATTTCATCTAGCTAGGAGGACTCTTAGGGTCGTATTATAGAACCTTACTCAAGCCTCAAGTATTACTTAGAACTAGTTTTAAGCTGAGCTTTTATTATAGAACCTTACTCGATTCGTGAAACGTCAATCTAGAATCACCTGAGAGCTGTCACAGTGAAATGACGTTTGATTCATATTATAGAACAGTGCTCAAGTGTCATTTCAGTAATCCTTTATTTTTAAACCATATTCAGCTCAGATTCGCTACTTGATTCGAGATTTGCGAGCAGTTTTCTTAAGTTTAGTCGACACCACGCTCAAGCAGAGATTTTCATTAACAAAAATAAAAGATGGCCTCCTTTATCTTTCTAAAATTGATACTTTTGAAGATAAATAGACTATTACTTACTTATCATTCACGTGTTTATCCCCGAAAGGGTGGCAGAGTCATATTTACGCCCCTATTTCAGTGCCAGCACATTCTACCAAACAGCAGACCCGTACCAATCAATAACAATTACTTTACAAAGATATTAATTCAGTATGATATTAATACCGAAGACAGTGTGATCTTGTATTGTGTGGCAGTGTGGACCGTATTGCTTCATTCTTTTATTTCAACTACCACACTTTTAATAGAAATGTGATAATAAAATAATACCTATGATAATAATGAGATATGTGGATATTAAAAAATAATGTCATTATTATGGTTGTGTTGTAGAGTCAATGTCGCTTATGAGTAGTGTAGCTATGTACCATCAAACACATAACATTAAACACAAGATAATACCTTAAATGATGGAACATTTGTTAAAGCAATACCAGCGTGGACATCCTTTTTATGCCACAGCATCCTTTCAGGATAGTACTGTAGCTTGTGCTGTACTGCACTATTGTGCCTATTATATTAATATCCCTATTGACTTCCAATACACTTTACCCCCTAAGAGAGTACTCCATATAATAAGAACATGATCATTCAATATGTAGGAGGAATAGGAATAGATAAAGGAGAGGTTTGGATAAATTTTCAAAGCGATTTGTAGATGCTGACTTTCATATAATTTTTATTAAAGTGAAAAACATGACTTGGTTTAGGATGGGGTTTGACCCGTAACCTATGTCTAACCAGGGCAATGTTCTATGCCACTTAGGTATCATAACCATACCAAAATAAGTTGAAATTATTTACTATATTTAAATTGTCACTCGTTCAAGCCCCATCTTGAACCAAGTTATCTTTATCACTGTAATAACATTTATTTAAATGAGAGGTGTGTACACTACAACTTATAACAACCATCATCAATAGATAAAATATTTATTTTAATGATTTTTTTATACTATATTAATTAAATATTCATATTAAACAATACAATTATATTTTATTTAAATAAAGAACCTAAAAATAATTAATCATTATTATTATTATTTCTTAAGATAATGATTTGATGACAGATTCTTTGGTACTTTCTTGTGGTGAATATTGTGCACGACAGGCTCGTCAAGTTTTTGGACGCTTGTGTCAATGTCGACTATCTCATTAATAACAAAAGGACAAGAGTTTCAACTTCTGTTCTCTGAGATACTATTATTTCCACAGTATCTGTTTCAGCTTACAATATCACTGTAACAAAAAAAATCTACAGGTATCTTACTGGCTTGGTGGTGTGGGTGATAGTGTATGTGACTGCTACTCATGTGAAGGTCCCAGATTGGAATAAATATTTGTGAGATCCCCAAATGTTTGTTTAGAAGTTTGGGTGTTTGCTCTATAACAATGTATATATTTAGATATACATAAGTATGTTTATCATGTGAGTAGTTCCCATAACCCAAGCTTAAAGGGTTAGATGGCGCTGTGTGAAAAGTGTCCTACAATGTTTATTTATAAACTCATTACCTACATACAACTTTGATTCACGGTGTTAAAGCTTCTGTTCTACATGTGACTTTAAGCTCTATCTTTCTATCCTCTCAAGGTTGTTTATGACAGAGCCTCGAACCCTATGAAACCAATGTTACAAAGTGTACAAAACTCTTAATATTTTCAACAAATCATAGGTAATTACCCGGTATGTGTCAATAGTCTCTGGTATTTAAATTCAGTGCACATGTTACATTAGATATCTGGATCCATATCGGCATCAGGATAAAGACCTCTACAGACAGTGGCTATATGGTACTGCCTTTCACACGTAAGTTCATCACGCTGTCTTGCTCTGAAATTTTACCACAAAGCGGCTCAACTGCTCTCCGGATGCCTAGAACAAAAATAGAATGAATCTTATTAAACAGTTATCATGAATTACTAGATGGTGTATATCTGCACAAATATATAAGACCATAAACCTCCAACACTTACTGTTTCGATAGTTTTTGTAGTAAATATACTTTTCTGAAATATTGGCCCAAGACGTTGTATGGCATCGTTTTTTATTTTGTATACCTAATATTCTTGAAAGATTTCAATATTTCTAGTAATAGATTCCTTTGGACGATCGTAAAATTCTTCTTTTTTCAGATATGTACAGAATTAGAAGAATTTCAATTAATTTACAATGTAAACATAACACTGGCACCATAATATCAAATGTCAGTCAAGCAAAGTTTATTAAACTCGCGATCCATTTAACGCAGAGAAAAGATTCATTTTATGAGTCCGGGACTTCCTCTACAGCAGTTTTTTGTTTAGTATTTTGAAGTAAGGATACTTTAAAGCAATCACAGAGGTGATTAAATCATTTCAATGAAAAAAGTAAATAAAAAATAAGCTTTTGAAACATAAATATCAAAAAGTAAGCTGCGTGAAATGTAAACAAAATATGTAAGGAATAAAAATGTAATAGAAAACAGACTGTTTTAGGCTTGCAACATTCCAATGCGTATTCTGGCGATTGGAGATTTGGATATTTACTCAAGGTTACTTTTCACCGATCTGAGCATGGGGATAGTTCTATAATAAACCACATGCTTATGTCTAGATTTAGCACTCAAGTGTCAATCTGCTAAATTCCGTTTATGTGTGACTTGAGTTAGTTTCTGTAATACGACCCTTAGACACCGATAGCTCTCAACTCTCGGCTACAACTCGTGAACATCAACTAATATTAATTAAGAGATTGCTCAAACTCGGTTTGATGTTTTATTCAATAAATATAAGAAAAATCATGTCAATCGGTCGCTCCGTTTCGAAATGAAAGTAGACACAAACAAACAAATGAAAAGGCAATAGACACACTTTCGCATTTTAATAGTTATAAGTATTCCTAGATAGGTAATTTTCGTAGATAATAGACCACGGGCAATCATGTTTTAACAAGTTTTTGTTAAATAACCCGATTTGTGCATTCCTGTATCAATCAACTGATTCATAGAATACTTGTTCTTACTTGTTGAATACAATTGAGCATCGAATGAGCGTCGATGACCGCGGGCAATCATGTTTTAACAAGTTTTTGTTAAATAACCCGATTTGTGCATTCCTGTATCAATCGGCTGATTCACAAAATACTTGTTCTTACTTGTTGAGAACAATTAAGCGTCGAATGAGTTAAACGAGTTAATGCATGTTTGTCTTATTCCTGTCGGTGCGTGCTGCTTATGCAATCCTATATAAACAAAGGAATATTTATATTATTTTCATTAGCGGTTTCTTAATATATAAGCAGTACTTAAGTTCAACACTTACTTACGTATTTCTTAAAACAAAACAATGTTGGAAGTAAAAAAGAAGAGACGGCAATACTCTGTGGAATATATTAAATTCGGATTCATTGAAAATCCCACAAACCCATCGTCGCCTCAGTGCCTTCTATGTCTAAAAACATTTTCGAATGAAGCAATGAAACCTTCAAGACTGCATTTGAATAAAATGCATCCAGATAAGAAAGAAAAGAATGTAGCATATTTTCAAGACCTAGAGATGAAGCATAATACTCAGCAATTTTCGAATGAAGCAATGAAGCCTTCAAGACTGCATTTGAATAAAATGCATCCAGATAAGAAAGACAAGAATTTAGCATATTTTCAAGACCTAGAGATGAAGCATAATACTCAGCAAGTGTAGCAAAACTATTTTCGGCAGCTGCTAAGCAAGATGACGACGGACATCGAGCTTCGTACAATATCTCTTTGTTAGTTGCTCAAAAAGGCAAAACACACAACATCGGAGAAGAGTTAATTTTGCCAGCAATAAAGGAAGTAATAACTACTGTGCTTCATAAACCGGCCGCAGATATTATCTGAAAAATTCCATTGAGTAATAATTCTGTGCAAAGACGAATTGATGAAATGGCTGAAAACATTGAAGGATCATTGTGCAATCATCTGAAGACTAGTCAATTCTCAATTCAGCTCGATGAGTCCACTTTACCTACTAATGAAGCATTGTTGCTGTCTTACGTGAGGTTAATTAAACATGAGAAAATATGTAAAGAACTATTGTTTGCTAGAAATTTAGAGACCGATACAAAAGGCGACACCATATTCAATAAATTGGAAAAGTTTTGTGATGAGAAAGAGATTCCCTTGAAAAATATTATATCAGTTGCTACGGATGGCGCTCCGGCTATGACAGGGTGCCATAAAGGCGTCATAGCGTACTTAAAAAAAAAATTCAGATGTACTTGCTGTACATTGCGTTTTTCATAGACAACATTTGGTTGCTAGAAACTTAAGTGAACGACTATTTCAATCACTGCAATATGTCATCAAAACAGTCAATAAAATCCGTACCAGCTCTTTAAATGATAGATTATTTCATCAGCTTTGTGTTACTAATGACGAAGATTCCAACCGTTTGTTGCTTCATACTGAGGTCCGTTGGCTATCAAGAGGCAATTGTCTGACTCGATTTTACAACCTGTTTGACTCTGTGATAGAGTTCTTGGAAACTAAAGATACTACTAAGATAGAATTGCGCAACAAGCTCATTACATCAAAAAATGATATAGCTTACATGACAGACCTGTATAAATTGTTCAACGACATGAATCTCCAACTGCAAGGTGATGAACTAAATTTAATTAAAACAATAAATGTCGAAAGCAGCATCGACATTTTTCGAATTTTTGAATTTTTTTTCACTCATGACGTGAGTTTCACAATTTTCCAAAAATATCAGTATCCTGCAGTAACGACGACTTGTTTGCCTACTGCCAAAATTTGGAAAACCTCCACATTGACTTCACCGAACGATACCAGGACATTTTGAACTTGGCAATACCAGGCTGGGTGTTAGATCCGTTTTCAAATGTCAACACAGCGTCGTTTGTTGTCAATTCTATAAGTTCTTCTTCCAGCTGAGGTGAGATTACCTCAGCTGGAAGAAGAACTTATAGAATTGACAACAAACGAGGAAATAAAAATCAAGTTCAAAAATGGCTATCAAGAATTTTGGCTACAAAAACCCATCCCGCAATTGTACCCTGGATTGTGGTCAATCGTTCAACGATTCTTGATAGCATTCCCATCGTCATATTTGTGTGAACGTGGATTTAGTGCTGTGGCAACGCTGCTTACTAAAAGGAGAAATCGTTTGCATGTTACCGAACGTGGCGACTTGCGGCTGTTCTTGAGTAAATTGGAACCTGATATCAACAAACTTATTAAACAGCTTCAGATTTATCTTTCACATTAGTTTTTATATAAGAATCGATTATGTTTGTTTTATTTTGAATAAAAGATACTCTGTCTGAATACTATAAAGTTGCGTTCCAAGAATCATTCTCATTAGCAGGTGTAGCCTGTAAGAGTTAACTTGAGACCTGAGCGACTCAAGTTAACTCTTGCGGATTATAGTAAAAGTCTATTTTAGAATGAATGTTTAATCTCCGCTAATATATATAGCTCACAACAATTAATTAATATAATTTGAAGTTATAGTGGTTTTTAAGAAGGTGAAAATTGGGGGCGCTAAAAATTTCTTTAGTCTCAAAGTGGGCAGTAGACAAAATAAGTTTGGGAACCTCTGGACTAGAGTAATTACTGTAATCTTATAAAAAAAGGGTGGCACCCCCTGACACGCTTGGTTGTATGAAATAAAGGCGTCTCATCTAGGAGATAGCGAGAGTGTCATTAATTCCATGCTCTGTGGAGCAAGTGTAAGCTTTTATGTTATTAACACTGACGACGTAATGTATACACTCGGTCGCTACGAGATAAAAATCAAAACGCACACGGTATGTAAATGTAAAAATCACACGGCCCACGCCAAGAATAAAGACATTATATTGAACGGGAGCCAGCAGTAAATGTGTTAAGCCATTGCTGAGAGGGATTATGATGTCTGATTGACACCGTAATCAAAATACCTTAAGAGATCACAAATACACGATATTGACAACATTTTGAAGTAACAGTGTCATAGTGGGTAAGTACTATTACATTATCTTTGGTTATAATAGCGAATATTGGCGGGGCATACCCTTTATGTTATGTTAGTAAACATTTGTTTTGGAAAGTCCATAAACAGTCAAGACAAATAATTAAATTCATTTTGCATTATTATAATTAGTTTGATTGTGCGCATACGCAAATGGTTGTGCGCAAGTCACGTACTCCATCTAATATTGACTATCAATATAAAGTTTTCCTTCAATAAAACTACTTATTGAAAATAAATACGTACTATAAGCATCCACAACAGGACACATATTGGTATAAAGGATATAATATTGCCTTGTATGCACGAGATTTTCACAACATATTCCTTGAAAACTTATTATAGTGACAATAACTACCAACAATTATAATTAAGTAATATGTGTAACTGTTATATGATATAATTCTAATAAAAGGAGACCACTATAAAACATGATTCATTACAAATAGATATGGGTGTTAAATAATATTATAGGGCGCTATTAATATAAACTAAGACAGTTATAGAACACAATACTTCCTCGTTTTTGAACACTACAAATAATAAGTGGCAATATTTTCCCAGGGCGACTTTTTATAATTTTGGTTTTTACTAGCTGTGCTCCACTGGATTCACCACATACTTCGAACCCCTGTTGTACACCTATAACGGTATAACCTTTAAATTGTCCAAGTATCTAGTAATAACAGAGTGCCTGTCTATTACTAGCTGTGGTCCACCGAATTCATCACATACTTCGAACCCCAGTTGTACACCTTTAACTGTATAGGTTTAAATGTTATACGGTCCTATTATCCGGTAATAACAGTGCCTGTTTATTACCAGCTGTGCTCCACCGAATTCATCACATACTTCGAACCCCTGTTGTACACCTTTAACGGTATAGGTTTAAATGTTAAACTGTCCTATTATCCGGTATAACAGTGCCTGTTTATTACCAGCTGTGCTCCACCGAATTCATCACATACTTCGAACCCCTGTTGTACACCTTTAACGGTATAGGTTTAAATATTAAACTGTCCTATTATCCGGTACTAACAGTGCCTGTTTATTACAAGCGGTGCTCCGCCGGATTCATCACATACTTCGAACCCCTGTTGCATATCTTTAACGGTTTAGGTTTACATTTTTAATCAAACCCGGGATCTCAGTTCGGCAGTCGCATACAATACCACTGCGCAAGCGAGGCATTCATAATAAATGTTTTACAATAATGATAAGATAATCGGGGTTCAAGCCAGTCTGATCTGCTTGTGGTCACCTGTTGACTTGTAAAAAGTAGCTTTCGCGGATCCGGTGAAGGTAAAATGTCGCCAATTTCGCCTGTTTAACGGATTTTTATGCAACCCTATGTATCAATTAATTGTATAAACAACTACTTACATTTGGTCACCTTGAGGTGCTGGGTGAGATACTTCGATGAATGCACCTTCTCCAATGTCGACACAGAGACGGTCTGTAGCTCCTTCTGGAGGTTCCCATCTGCCTGGCACTCCTCTTAAACGTTCGAGGCCTATAATTTCAGGCAAACTTAACATGAATATCACAAAATAATATGCTTATTCATGATGTTATTATGGTAACAATAATGTTATCGTCTGCTTAAATTCTGTACAATAAAAAAAAAGTTACATTCATATTTAATAATATTTATGATATTTCGGGTCTTATTCGCGACGTATATTATTAGGTACAAAGCCTACCTTATACTTCCAGATTCGACCGGATTACACCAGTCTTGGTCACGGGTGGACTGTTCTAATAATATACGTCGCGAATAAGACCCGTAATATCATAAATCTAGGTAGGCTTTGGAAGTAACTCTGAAGAGGTCAAGTTAAAGACGGAGAAAATTTCAATTCAAGGGGAACAAGCTACGCATTGAAATTATTAAGATAGGTCTGTATTGATAATTTTTTAAAGCAATTTTTATGCTAACTTTCACATAATTTTTTATTAATGTGAATAAAGACAACTTGATTCGAGACGGGGATTGAAACCGTGACCTTTGCCTAACCAGGGCAATGTTCTAGCCACTGAACTGAACTGAACATTGCCCTGGTTTGGCAAAGGTCACGGGTTCCATTCCCGTCTCGAAATAAGTTGTCTTTTTTCACTTTCATTAAAATTAAGATCTGTATTGTTTATAAAAAAGAAATTTTAACCCCGGCAGCATGATAATGTGTATATGGCCCGTTCTCAATTCATCATTGTTAAATATTAGAGTGCTATCAAAATATACATATTTTTAAAATATTCGAGATATAATATACTGTCAACACTTCTAACCTTCGCTTACGTAAGAATCCCAAACAGGTTTAGAGTTGCTTAGTCGGATGGCTATATCTTGTAGTAGGAAATCAGCTGGTTTGTAGGGTTTCACTTCGTAGTCCCAGCCACCTTTAGCGTTCCTGAGCGCCTTTTCACAGAATATATAAACGTACCTGATAACAATTAAAGAAAATTTATAAAAAATGTAAAAAGATTTACAGTGCTACAGTAGAATGGTATTAAGGTACTAGCTTAGGAGGTTACTATTTAAATAATTGTTTCTTGACACTTGGTTTTAGACTGTGAAACAAAATAACAGACTAAAAGTCTTAGTCCATCTAAAGAATCTCCGTCCATCTGCATTTGATTGTGCAATCTGCATTTGAAGCGCTCGTGGCCCCGCGGTCTCAGTGTTCGGTAAACGATCACTGAGGTACGCAACTTTCACTATGGCTGGTCGTCGGATGGGTGACCACTTTGTGGCATTTACATTTGCGAGCGTTTCCGTGCTTCGGAAGGCATGTTAAGCCGTTGGTCCCGGGTGCCAGTAAAATGGCAGTCGTTAAGCCTGGTTGAAGTCCTTATATGCGGCTTAAAAAATTTCAACAACAGGTAACCACAACCTGCGTCTGTCTATTTCAACACGGCAATGGGCTCACCACCTATTACGTGGGACAGGAATCCACACGGTGAAAATTGGGCATATAATATGCCTCTGCCACCCCTTCGGGGATAAGGCGTGATGGATATTTATTTATTTATTTATTTATGATTGTGCAAACGAGTGCGCAGTGACCTTCAGAGAGATCAAGAATTTGGCGCAATTTGTATTTGGTAGAATACAGTCACAACATTTATTTCGAAAACATGGAGTGTAGTCAGGCGCGTGCGGTCCATACATGCAAATAAGCACTGCATACCCTAGCCCAATCCCAATACTACAAGTTGTATAAATAATTAATTCCCTATACAATGAAATGTGTGATAGTGCCATCTATTAGTATTTGAAGAAACTACTAACATAACACCTAGCAGTATGTATGGAGGTCAGTGCCTGCGACTAGCAGCGCTGCGCGCGGATTTATGCAAAGCTGATGTTTGCTTTTTGTAATCATATTTTTATAGTGCAAATCATTTGATTGTGTGTGTCAATTTTACGATTGTGTGCGAAATTATAAGTCGCGGAGGAAGCACTGCCTATGAGTATGAAGCGACATAATTAAGTATTTGTCAAAAATAGAGGAGTTGTTTCGAATATAGATCTATTTTTTTAGGTTGTATAATATGAATACGCCATTTGTAATTAAAATATTGGGTCATTAAAGAGCTGTCGAGTGATTGTAAGCGCCGTGTTTGATATCTAATTAATAATTAATTACTTAGTTTACTAGAATTACTGTAAATTATAGAAAATTATAGCTGTGAGATCTGTGCTGGTGATGTGTGTTTAAATAAATTAAAATCTCGCGCTTTCTCGACGTTGTCGTTTGATGAAAAAAAACAATAATATTGTCAGAGGACGTTCTGTTCGCAATTAGAATCTAATTAAAAAAAAAGGTAATAGCATACGTTATTTTAATTAAAAGTATTACGATAATAATATCAGGCTAGCGGGCTGTGTACACACAAATAAATTATTTTGTTTTCTTTGTATATTATTTTCAAAACAAGATTAAATAAATAAATATTTAAACAATTTTTACAAAGCGGCTGCTAAACACGATTTGTCGAAAAAACTTATAGATTCTTGTTTAAAGTTCCAAATTTTTGGAAAAGGTAGAATAGAGTCTAGTTTGAATAGCCAGTTCAAATTATACGTTGATCGCTTCATCATATAATAAAGGTAATTTTTTGGAACTTGTAGATCTGTTGACTAAGGGCGGGTTGTTTCAACTCCACATAACGAATACGTAGACGTTAACAATGGCGCTGACAATCGTTAAACATAAAAACAAGTTGTTTCACAAAATGTGACGTTGACGTACGTAAAAAAATAACGATGACGGTAACAGATGGTTCGGTCATTTGTTAACGTTACTTCATTTGCAAAACACCTAACAATTGAATTGAATCGTTACTTATTTCATTTGTGTAAAATAAAAGAATATGGATGCACTTTTGTTTTCGCCTGTCTTTGACGATAGCAGTTCGTCAGATGATTATGCAAACAGAGTAGAAAGGAAGAGAAAAATATTTAAAACACGTATTTACAACTTAGGGCGGGTTGTTTCAACTCCACATAACGAATACGTAGACGTTAAAAATGGCGCTGACAATCGTTAAACATAAAAACAAGTTGTTTCACAAAATGTGAAGTTGACGTACGTAAAAAAATAACGATGACGGTAACAGATGGTTCGGTCATTGGTTAACGTTACTTCATTTGCAAAAAACACCTAACAATTGAATTGAATCGTTACTTATTTCATTTGTGTAAAATAAAAGAATATGGATGCACTTTTGTTTTCGCCTGTCTTTGACGATAGCAGTTCGTCAGATGATAATGCAAGGAGTAGAAAGGAAGAGAAAAATATTTAAAACACGTATTTACAACTTAAGCCTTTGGAGTGATCAGGAATTTATTGCAAGGTACCGTGTATCAAATGAAGTAGCTCTACTATTAACACGCCAAATCGAAGAAGAATTAAAATTTGCTACAGAAAAGTAAGAATAATTCAATGTACATCCTACGGTAGTCATTCTCATTGCGTAGCTAATATAAATTATGTTATTCTTAATATTTCAGAAATTTTGCAGTAAAACCTATAGACCAGGTGCTTGCTTTGTATTTTTCAATCAAAGACTGAAAACGTGATTTCTCGTTTTATGTAAAATTTACAGCCCTAATAATATCACGTTAGTCTAAAAAACTATAATAATTGCTAAGTAAATATATTCGTCAATTGGTTAAAAATCGTCAATAAAATACTTACTTTGTTATAAACGTATCCATTTTTGTACAAAATATTTCTTACTTATATGAACTGACAGATAATTTACCACTATTAATGCAACAACGTGTTTATTTCCGATATTCATCAACTGTAAAATGCATTAACGTGTTTGGTTTGGTTGTTTGTAACGTGTTTATTTTAGTTATTGACATATATGACACATAAATGACGTTAAATGTCAAATGTTGCCTTATTCAAAATGTCTCCCATCGAATATTTTCACATAAATATTGTCAATTCAACTGGCAACCCCATTAACTATGACAATCCATTTTTTATACGGTGAAACAACGCTTTATAATTAACGTACGTTAAACATCCTTCGTGATCGTAACTTTTTAACGTACGTATGTTACGTTAACGAACCTTTTGAAACAACCGGCCCTAAATATGAAGGTAATTTAGAAATTCATTTACAATCGACGTCTGGTAGCTCATTTACGGGGTTGTCGAAGAGAACTCAAAATGATCTGATTTCTAGCGTCGCGTCTGTTATGTATAATGACATAAAAAAGAAATAACACAATCTGATTTTGTTGCTGTTACTCCGTATGTCAGCGGTCGCGAACAGTTAGTTCTTTGATAAATTTTTAAAGCAATTATTTTGCTAAACTTCTCATAAATTTTTAATAAAGTGGAAAAAGACAATTCGATTCGAGACAGGGATTGAACCTGTGACCTTTGCCTAACCAGGGCAATGTTCTAGCAACCTGAACTACCCGAACCGATAGTAATCATTAGCTCGATAGATGGCCCTGGTCATACTCTTAAAATGACGATTAAAATATGGTGGAGGATTTCAACTTGGTTCGATACGGTTCGGGTAGTTCAGGTGGCTAGAACATTGCCCTGGTTAGGCAAAGGTCACAGGTTCAATCCCTGTCTCGAATCGAATTGTCTTTTTCCAGTTTATTAAAAAAAAATTATGAGAAGTTAGTTTTTGTTTTGAGATATTTTCGCAACTCAGAAATAATATGATAGTAATAGATAGATCGATGTTAGTTCTGATCGGAGAGCTGTCACTTTAAGCTCGATTATTATCAACGTTTTAAAGGAATTTAATTGCCTAAATAAAGTAGTTGCTCAAACTTACGATGGGGCGTCAGTTTTATCTTCTGAGGTTAATGGAGTTCAAAGCATAATAAGACAAAAATGCCTACTCGCGACGTATGTTTGGTGTTTTGCACATGTACTTAATCTTATTCTTTCCAAGTGTTTTGAAAGAGTTTCGGAAACCAAACGTTTTTTCAGTATTTTGAGTTAGTTATTTTAAAAATATTACAGAACCTGTTAACGTGGCTACATCAGGATAATAAGTAGATATGTTAATCCAGGTCTCTAGCTATTTACATACCAAGTTTCAATGCAATCCGTTGCTATTTTTACACAACAAACATCCATCCATCCAAACTTTCACATTTATGTTTATCAATCACGCCTTATCCCCGAAGGCAGGCAGAGGCATATTATACGCCCAATTTACACCGTATGTACTCCTGTGTCACGTAATAGATGGTGAGCCCATTGCCGTGATGAAATAGAGAGACGCAGGTTATGGCTACCTGCTGTTGAAATTATAAAGTCGCCCACACTTGACTTAACGACTGCCCTTCATACTTGGCTTAACGACTGCCATGTTACTAGCCCCGGTTGCTAGTAACATGGCAGTCGTTAAGCCAACCAACGGTTTAAGATGCCTTGCAAAGCACGGAAACACTCGCAAATATAAATGACACAAAGTGCACGCCCATCCGTGACCTGCCATAGCGAAAGTTGCTTAACGCAGTGATCGTTTATAGAACACTGAGTCAGCACTTCATTTCTCGCGGGGACTTCGGGTAGTTAGGGCATGCATACCCTATCCGAAATCCTTGTGCAGGCCACTGAGTGTAGTTTCCTTTGCGAATTCGCGACATTTTGTATGAAATGATCAGTGGTGTAATGAAATACTTTTTGGATTGATATAATTTTTTCAAAAGAAAAAATGTTGTTTATTTTCAAACCAAGGATACTCTTTGATTTTTTTGCCATGGAATTGAATTGTTAAACCAAGGATACTCTTTGATTTTTTTGCCAAGGAATTGAAGTTTTACCAAGTTATCTAATTGTATGAAAATGTAACTAAACGTAGACATAAAAATAGACATCCCAAAACAAAAACAACATTTAATATGGTGATATTTGAACTTCAAACTTGCTTTCCTGTTGAATAAATTTCCATAATGTTCTATAACATCTTTCATATTTGTAAGTGCTCAACCATCCAATCATTTTTCATATAGGTAGTAACTAGCAATTAGGAACGATTTAGATATGTTTCCATTTGACCGTTAACAAAGTGTCATATGACAACCATTATTATTAAATCTTACGAGTGGCAGAGGTCAAAATATTTGACACTGCTTGTCACATGAACATAGAATGTATCTATAGACATGCTAGTAGATGCTGCCTACGCTTTCAACTTAAATAGGTACCATACGAATATGGAAACTTACTCAATCTGAGCATCGAATTAGAACTACCTACTTTAGGTTTTGATTACAAAAAATAGGCAATTTTATTTAATAAAAAACGACTTTATTTGTTTACTAAAGGGTGGTTTTATTTAATAGGAGGAATCTTTTAAAATTAACGGTTAAATAATTTATTCTTAAAATAAATGATATCATGTTATAAATTAGTACATTCCTTAGACAAAATTCTTAATTTTTTAAGCCGTTATTTCATAGTGAACATCTCCAAACATGATTTTAAAAAAACTGTTGCTTATGACTCGCCTTAACCAACAACTAGATCGCTCGTCCACATCATATTGAGATCATCGATCAAATTTTTAGCATACCTAGGTCAGCGTAGAGTACAGCCGTGAAGTCAGTATCTTGCCACATCCAACCTGTAATCCCTAGAAAACATATCGCATTCCTATTTAATCTGTGTTTGTTTCTGTGGTTTATTTACGTCAATCCAAAACACTTAAGGTTTATGCAGAACAATAACAACTGATTTATAATAAATAAAAGCCCGATACTTTTATAGGTACGTGATAAAATGTGACTTCGCACATAATTATTAAGTATCATGGCAAAAATATTGACTGTTAAAAATAGATTAGTTAGAAATAGAAGCGCTCGTGGCCTCGCGGTCTCAGTGTTCTGTAAACGATCACTGAGTTACGCAACTTTCACTATGGCTGGTCCTCGGATGGGTGACCACTTTGTGGCATTTACATTTGCGAGCGTTTCCGTGCTTCGGAAGGCACGTTAAGCCGTTGGTCCCGGTTGCCAGTAAAATGGCAGTCGTTAAGCCTGGTTGAAGGCCTTATGGGCGGCTTGAAAATTTCAACAGCAGGTAGCCACAACCTGCGTCTGTCTATTTCAACACGGCAATGGGCTCACCACCTATTACGTGGGACAGGAATCCATACGGTGGAAAGTGGGCATATAATATGCCTCTGCCACCCCTTCGGGGATAAGGCGTGATGGATATTTATTATTTTTTATTTTAAAAATAGATTAAATTTATAAAGCGTGAATGCACTTTCTGCGACATTACAGCACAGTAGCTTCAGCCCTTATCTAATCGGTAGGTTCAGAGAAATTCTAGGAGACATTGTATATTTTTTTTCTATAAGAGGTACCAAAGCGATCGTATGACTACAAGGACAAGTATATCCTCGTAGTAGTCGTAGTCATACTGATACAACAAACTTGTATGACACATAAGCATGCAGAAACAGCCGTATTGACAGTATCCATGCTACGGCCAGAAGTGGGCTGCCATAGGATAATTTGATAGATTGATTGAGAGTTTACAGCGCGGGCCGTTATCCAATTTAAGTATATTATAAGTTCTTCGTATCATTGGCATTGAAATGTATCTAATCTCATGGTAAATTTTTTTACATAAATTACGCCAGACGAAAGCTATAGCAATCATCAGTCAATAGCAATATGACATGACACCATGTTTCACAATTAAGAGAGGAAATTTCATCAAGTATTCACTCTAGTTTTCCTGTACAAATTTAATATTTATACTGAGAAATCAATCGATTTAGTGCTTAAATGTAATGGAAAATCTCGTAGCAGGATGTAAAGCATTACATTCGGGGTTAAGTCAAACGGTTTAAAATGCTCACGGCCATGAGTTAAATTCAAAACATGATTGCTATTTCCCGCGTCTATTTCTGGGTAGCCCGCCGAGTTTCGGAACTAATGGATGGCTAATGGTCACCTCTTTCAAGTGTAACGTCTAAACAAACATGACACTAAAAGCGCCCTTAGCTTGTTTGCACGGTAAAGTTAGATTAAATATTACATAATGTTTCTCAGTTAGTATGAAATGCTAATTTACAGAATTACTGCCTTTTAAGTTTTCGCGTTTTGGTAGACTTAACGGAACAATTGGTAGTCGATCAAACACTGTTAGTAATAATGAAGTCAGTATTAGACATTTCCTTTGATTGAAATTTTATTATTACTAAATAGAGACTAGAATAGTAATAAATAAATATTGTGGGACACTTTTCACACAGCGCTATCTAGCCCAAAGTAAGCTAATATTAGCTTGTGTTATGGGATCTAGATAACTGATAAACATACTTATATATTTCTAAATACATACATATTATAGATAAATAACACCCAGACACTAATGATCATTGTACCTTTGGTCAGAGACGAATAATATTAGATACTCAGTTTTACCTGGGGAAATCTGACCAGATTTCCCCAGGTAAAACTGATTCCCCAGATTTTTCAACTTTACGAATGGTTGTAAATAAGGGACCCCTTATTCACAACCATTCGTAAAGTTTCCGACGACAACTCATCCGAATATCGATTGGATTCGAAAAAGTGATTTACAAAGCCTATATTCACAAATTCAGCAGGATTTTCGTGTCTAGTTGGATAGGGTATTGGACTTGTTAAATGTTTCACGGAAATTTTATGATTGGTTGTGATTGTGAATATGGGGTCTAGCCATAACTTGAGGCAATAAGTTTAGGAGTTCATACTCCTAATGTGCCAATAAGATTTTAAATTACACCTGTTGCAGGTCTCCATATTTGCATTATACCTATACAGTTCACGTCAGCGTGATTTCCAGATGGGACGGGATTAAACTGAGTAGTAATGGTAATTTACCATAACGTGTGCTACCACAACAATCGATGTGTCACTTATTGTCTGTAGATTAAACGATATTTCAACAACTATCCTTTGAACTATCAAAGTTTTTATATACCCACTTCTGCACACACTAAGTACTAGTGTGCAGGTTTTGGTTGAGAAGCGGGAAGAGTTTCGTGTTCACAATATTTTGAGAGGAAAATTAACTATTTAATCTGTCACAGTCCACAGCTATGAGATATTACTGTATGCAATTGACGATCTTAACGTTGGATAAACTTTTTAGAGCAATATTAATTTTTCATATTTTTAGGGTTTCGTACTTACCTTAAAAGAAAATAACACGAAACCCTTATAAGTTTAATTTCTTGTCTTTCTCTCCGTCTGACAGTCTGTGTGTCACCATCGATATGTATATACGAGGGTAAATCCAAAAGTTCGTAACCTGACCATGAAAATCAAAGAAATGTGGGTGCAAATTATTTTTTATTTTTCTACATAGTCACCATCTAGTTCAATGCACTTCTTATTATATATATATATATATATATATATATATATATATATATATATCTTATTTATACCTTCAAAAAAAAAAAGATTCCGGAAGGTCGTCAAAATAACCATTTACTGCATCTATGACCTCTTCTTTGGTTGAAATTTTCGAACCATCTAAATGTTTCTTTAAATTCGGAAATAAATGATAATTCGAGGGGGCTAAATCCGGCGCATAAGGTGGGTGGGGCAATAATTCGTAACCACAATTATGGATCTCAGCCATTGATTCGGCAGAAGTGTGAACCCGCGCGTTGTATTGATGGAAAAAAACTTTCTTACGCAACATACCCGGCCGTTTTTCTTTGATTTCTTCGCGAAGCCGTCGTAAAAGGTTAGAATAATAACTTGAATTTATAGTTTGGCCTTTTGGTAAATAATCCACAAAAATGATTGCCTTCGCATCCCAGAATACCGAAGCCATGACTTTGTTACTCGACAAAACGACCTTAGCTTTCTTCGGAGTGGGTGGATCTTTTCCATTGTTTCGATTGTTGCTTGGATTCGGGAGTATGGTGGTGAACACAGCTTTCATCCATAGTAACAAACCGGGATAAAAAATCCTCGGGATCGGCCTCAAAAAGCTCCAAACAGTCATGCAAAATTGTGAAGCGAACGCGTTTTTGTTCGACTGAAAGCAACCTAGGCACCCAACGAGCTGAAACCTTATGGAACCCCAGTTCTTGAGTTATGATATTTTGAACCCGACCATAACCGATGCCAGTGATCTCAGCTATCTTATTGATGGTCAATCTTCGGTCATTTAGTATAAGATCACATATTTTATCGATGTTTTCCTTGGTGGTAGACGTTGAAGGCCTTCCACACCTAGGATCATCTTCAACGCTCTCCCGACCTCGCTTAAACTCAGCTACCCATTTTTTTACACCGGAATAGGATGGAGCAGATTCTCCTAATGTGCTCACCATATCTTCATGAATATGTTTTGGTGATAGACCTTTATTATACAGGTACTTAATCACTGCGCGATGTTCGATTTTGTTCATTCTTGAAATCTTTTCTGATACTCTTAAACAAATATCTACAAGAAAAAATTTCAGTCGCACTAACTGAACCAAACTTTGCTCACTTGCTACTGAATAACCAAAGTACAGATAGAGGGTAGTTTTAAAAAAAAATGCATTGCTTTATCTATGTTAGGCCACTAACTTTTGGATCCACCCTCGTATATAGTACCTATTAGGTCAAGGTGTAAAAGAATCAACACGATAAAAAGATATTGGCAAATTTTGATTTTCACGAAGACTAGTAAGTACCACAACTTACCTTAATTTTAAACTTTTTTATTTTTTCGGAATTTTCCCTGTACTTGTGCTATAAGACCTTGCTTTCAACCCAAATTGACAATTCTAGGTCAACCGGAAATACCCTATAGGTTTTGGGTCGAAAACCTATATGGTAGTTCTCGTTGACCTGAAAACACAAAATTTGACAAAAAGCTAGGTATTACAGCACTAAAAAAGGACTAATTCCAAAAAATAAAAAAAGTTGAAAATTACATACAAAGTAAAAACCATCAACACGTGCATTGCTAGCAAGTCCCATAGATTTTGGTGGAGTTCCTTACAGACTGAGCTACCTATCTATCTTAATTTTAATCTTCCTGATGAAAACGAAGACGGTAACCATTTTGAGCAGTCTTGCTTGTCTAACCCACAGCATTAATAAAAAAAAACAAAAACTAACCATAGATCTTCAGTATTTTCTAGGTTTTGCGTCGCGTGTGACCAACTAATTTTACAGTCTTACAACAATAAGGTCTTTTGTTTTACAACTGCGATAATGATTGGACAAGGATACATAATATGTATACTCAAGTGGTTTAATGTTATGAAGATAAGGTATTCGCTATTTCAACGTCTTAAACAAACTAATAAAATCGTTTACCAGTACATAGGTACTCGTATCTAGAAACACTATGTAAATATGTAGATAGGTCACTCCATATAAGGTCAAAGGATGAGATAAGATGGAAATGATTGTTTCTTTGTGCTGTTTTCAGTCAATATAGTAGAACTAATTAATGCCCGCGGATCCGCCCGCTTGGTGAAATAACCCTGTTTCCCATAGGTACTTGTTTCTGGTTTAAGAGTACCTATGTTAATTGTCATGTATAAGCTAAATTGCTGTAAAGTTTCATTACAATCTAATCAGTAGTAACACCATCCACACGTCCAAATAAACTTTAGTATTAGTAGGAAGACAATATAAGTATACATACATACATATTGTCACGCCTTTATACCCGAAGGGATAGGCAGAGGCAATACTATACGCCCACATTTTAACCGTATGCATTTTTGTCCCACAACAGGTGGTGAGCCCATTGCTGTTGTAAAATGGCCAGGCGCAGGCTGTGGCGACCTGCTGTTGAAATTGTTCAAGCCGCCCATAAGGCCTTCAACCAGGCTTAACGACTGCCATTTTTCTGGCAACCGGGACCAACGACTTAACGTGCCTTCCGAAGCACGGAAACGCTCGCAAATGTAAATTTTAATAATAATAATAATAAACGACGATAAACGGTCTGGAATACGGCCCTAAGTCAATAAGTATAGATATGTGGGTTATCGCGGTAACTACAGGTACAACCTACATACAGCATTGGATATCTTAATATTTAACACAATTAGTTGAACTGCGAGATTTAAATTATCATAAACATACATCAAATTTAATAGCACCGTTTCAAGGTTTGTCACGGATATTGTATTGAATGACATATTCGCAAGCCCCTTGTTGATTTTACGAGTGACTCGCCATACGCATAAAGATGTCATTGTACACTAACGGGGATTCTGAAATATTTTGTGTCATGTCATGGTCTTTTAACACATTGACAAAACCAAAGTTAATAATTTGAAGATTTATTCACCATTCATGGACGACGCGGTATGCTTGTAAATTAGGTCATCAACAAGAGCGAGGTCGTTAACTATAAACATGGCCAGTCTATAGACTTTATAAGCTGCTGTGTATATCTTTATATTTTTTACAGATAGGTAAGCCTGGCGATGTGTCCTCTCTGACTACCCTGTTAGGGATACAGCGTGAAGATAGTTAGTTAGTTAGTTTAGTTATTATACAAATATACAAAAAATCTAGTTAGGTACTGTTTTTACTTTCTAACAGAGATGAAGGTGTGAAAAGTACAATGTTAGTTGAAAATCGTGGAAACTAAGTCTGGAAAAATAGCCCTTGGATAACTTTTACTAGGTCATGGGATAACCCAACAATTGTGTTTTGGGTCAAAGGGAGTGTTGCAAGGGTATTTGCTTCACGTGATGTAAAGAGTTAGACTACATTAGGAAGAACAAAACGAAAAGAATTGAAAGCTTCTCTAGATCTCAGTCAGTACAGTGAAACAACAAATAAAAATAACACAATATCGCATCGAGAACCGGAGATATATATATAACAATCTCCAAACTCGATGCCTGCGGATCTGGAGGCGATATAGAGCAGAAGAGAAATGTTTTACCATTAGGACAGCGTAATATATTGTAAAAAAAATTTCGCTGTCCGCGTGTCGACGTCTGATCGACACGAAGCTGAAAAAGGTTTGTTACCCATTTGGATTGCAATTTACCAACGCAACGTTGTAAAGTTACCGAACGTGTGTACTTAGAATGCCAGATGGGTTTAAAATAATGTATGCTAAAACTATCTGGGTTAAGTACAGCTAAAACGGTACGTGTAAATAAGCACCGTTAATGTTTGCCTTTTCCTATCAAAGTTGAGATTAGTACCTAATAAAGATTGAAGTTCTCTGATGTAAGGAATTTGGAGGAATCTAAAATTCAGACTCTTACGATAAAACAAATTATGATATTAAAAGTTCTTCTGTCAGATGTTTTGTCTGATGATTGTTAGTGTCAGTACATCGGTTCAAAGTTAATTAGTTCAATATTTCACCTGGTAATGTAATTCTGAATAATCTTTTGATGACTAATAATATTGACGTTAGTTAGCAATGTCATTGGCCGTCACCTAGATCAGAAGAAAATTTGAAAATATATGAATAATACGAACTTGTCGGGTAAGTCCGGAGCCGGTGTTGAAACGACGACGTCTCCTAGGCGCACGTGGCGCGCATAATCAGTGTAATGCGGTACACCGCCGCCTACGCCAACTAAAAACACGTACTCCACCTGTGAATTGAATGTCTTAAATAAGTTTTTCTGTTATGAACTATGAAGGGGATTTCGTTTTTAATTAATAAAATTTCATTGAAAGAAAATAAAATGTCCCACAATATTTATTTATTTATTGATTCGGCGTGTATGAAGTATTTAGGTGTATATAATATATACACATTGAACCATTACTATTGGTGTACGAAGTTTATAGTATTATATCTTAATGTATATACACACATTTTTGGTTGGTTTTGATAGTCAATAGGGCATTGTGCGAATATTCAAAAATGCCCCATAAATAGGAGTATCAAACAAACCATTGCCTACTCCAAAATTGTGTTGGGTGGGTGGGTTTTCTAACTACTTAATATTTGACCTCCTTCCACACATGTTCCTTGCAAAATACTATTTCATTCATTAAAACGTTGATCCATTCCAAGAACTAGGTAAGCATTATCCAATTTCGAAATTGAAACTATTTTGCAGGTAGATACCCAAAATATTACACTTTCCGAACTAATTCCGAAATATGCTTTGCTTAATCTACCAGTTTTAGCTTGGCCATACTTATTTGACCGGCGGCGGCGCCATGTTATGAAAAAACGATAAGTGAATCTGTTTTGAGCACTCTGTTCTGATCAGCCTAGGTTTATTAGACCAAATTGAAGCGCTCGTGGCCCTGCGGTCTCAGTGTTTTGTAAACGATCACTGAGTTACGCAACTTTCACTATGGCTGGTACTCGGATGGGTGACCACTTTGTGGCATTTACATTTGCGAGCGTTTCCGTGCTTCGGAAGGCACGTTAAACCGTTGGTCCCGGTTGCCAGTAAAATGGCAGTCGTTAAGCCTGGTTGAAGGCCTTATGGGCGGCTTAAAAATTTCAACAGCAGGTAGCCACAACCTGCGTCTGTCTATTTCAACACGGCAATGGGCTCACCACCTATTACGTGGGACAGGAATCCACACGGTGAAAAGTGGGCATATAATATGCCTCTGCCACCCCTTCGGGGATAAGGCGTGATGGATATTTATTATTTATTTATAAATTATAAGCGCAAATGATAATATATCCCATATTTTACTATTCACATTTATAATTTGGTAGTGCGTAAAAATTCTTAAATAATTTTATATCAGCAGTTTAACTTAACGAAAACCTAAACATTTATAACTAAGTACTTATTCGTGAAAAGTTGGACTGTTTGGGATGTTTCCCATTGAATATCTTTCGGTTCAATATGAGTAACTTAATTTGATTTAAAATGAGACATTATCATCTATGTCTTACAAGTAGATAAGACAGTTGAATTTAGAATATAATAATGGATAACTTTATCTCTTTGCAGGTGTAAAAGTATCGGTCATAATCTAGTTTCAAAAATAGCTACTGTTCGCGTCGGCACGTAGAATATGGCATCTAGTTTTATGCTATTTCCAATGAGCTAATTTCATACACGGCCTAAGCAAATAAACATGCCGACCAGATGCAATCATCGCTATTTCACGCATGGATACAAAATACAAATCAAGGTCATTATACTCTTATATCAATGGGATTAGCATTGATTTATAAAAGACTTGGGAATTTAAAACAGTAGCAAATCAACTTATCGTAAATGACTGATGGACGTACACCTCTACTTATTAATTCTGGCCTTACTGTTACAGAGGGCAAAGGATATAAGCATACAGGACCGCCCTATAAGGATTGATTTCTTTTGTTAGAAAATTCTGATTACAGTTTTATGAGTATAGTTACACAACCTTACTTCAATTTTGATTCCCTTAGTTATGACCTCGTCCGTTAGTCATCAGGTTCACCAATTGCAGGTGAAGATGGTTTTGATGTTCCTCTGTCCCTATTTGTGAATTGTATCGTTTAAAAAAAACTTTTTACAAATATATTTCCAGAATGAAGTATTAAATGTGTGACGACTATGCACCTTCTATCAAAAATAATCGAAAATATTGCGTAAATGAATGAACAAATACACAAAGTTTAATAAAATTCAAGAACAAAAACAGGCTTCTAATTTCTAGGAAGCTTTTTAGATTTCCAGAAAATATGGGACCAACTCTAGACATCGAAATCATTGGACCTTAGAGAAATTGCTAAATACCAGGAGTTTCCTGACCTATGTCCCGATTCTAAGATCCAATACCAATGAAATTGTGGCACATTGTATTTAACCTATAAATTTTAATCACATTTTGTGATTAAAATTTATGGGTTAAATGAAAGCATACAAAGGATTCAAAGGAGGAGCCGCGGAGTACAACTTATACATAAATAGTAAAGATAAATTACACCTGAACACAACAAATGTACACAGAGAGAGAGTGACAAATGAAATGTCTTTAGCAGTTATCACTCCAGAAGAGGTTCGAAAAACTGTAATTAAAATGAATACAAAAAAATCGAGTGACAGACTCTAAATATCAGTGGTAAAAGAACATATAAAGATTCTAGCGAGCCCTCTTTCTAATTTCTTTAACAACTGTATTGAGAAGTGTATTTTCCCAGAACAGCTGAAACTAGCAAAGGTGGTTCCATTACATAAAAAAGGTCCACAGTCTGACCCAAAAAACTACAGACCTATTTCGGTAATGCCCACACTATCAAAAATATTTGAGAAATTAATAAAAACAATGGGGGTACCACAAGGGTCAATTTTGGGTCCTATTATGTTTTTAATTTATACTAATGACTTAATCAACTTTGCCGCAAAAGAGGGCTGTGATAACAGTTTAGTGGTATTTGCCGATGACACAAATGCAGTTGGAAGTGATAATAACATTGAGCTATTAAACATTAAAATTAACTTGAGTCTGGATATGTTTCAGAAATGGTTTACTGCTAGTAATCTTGTCATTAACTCGAACAAGACTAATATTATTATGTTTAATTCGACTTACCGAAGAACTGACACATTGAGTATAAATTTTAACGATAGCAATATTAATGTAATAGAAAGTGTAAGATTTTTGGGTGTCTATATTGATTCCCAGTTTAAATAGAAAAAAAATATTTGGATGTCATATATGGATCAGTATCATCTGCTTGTTATGCCCTAAGAAGCTTAAGAGATGAAATGGGTATAAGGTATTTGAAATAAGTTTATTAAAAGAAAGCTTTGTGAAAAAGGTTATTACTCTATTCAAGACTATTTACAGGACAGGGATGCCTGGAAATGATCTGCTGGCAAATAAAATATTATAGTCATAATATATTAAATTGTAAATAGGCCATCAAAAAAAAAGCCTTCCTAAGTTTCTTGCCGGTTCTTCTCAGGTGGGCCGCGTTCCGAACCGGTGGTCACTTTAAATATACAATTTTTTTCTTTAGTTTTAGTGTATGACATTTTGTAAGCGCCGTTGAAATGGTCTATGCAAAATAAAGACATTTTTATTTTTATTTATTTATTTATTTGAAAACCATATATTATGCTCTGGTGGAGTCCAAATTGCGATATAGCATTCAATTGTGGGGAAATAGTTATAAATATAACTGCACTAGAGCCTTCATCTTACAAAAAAGAGCAATTAGAATAATGGTTCGTATTCCACAATGGGTGTCCTGCAAGGAATACTTTAAAGAATTATCAATACTTAAAGTTCCATGCCTTTTTATACTTAATGTTTTGACCACCTTATCTAACCATATTCACCACTATGAATCTGATAATGATAGGGAAATTAGAGAAAAATCACGTAGAATCCATTTAAAATAGATCTAGTCCCTACGTTAAATATTGTCAAACATTGTTCATCATACCAAGCAGTGAAACTATTTAACCGCTTGCCGTGCGAACTTAAAAATGATATTTATAACAGTCACGTGTTTAAAAAGAATCTTAAAATATTTTTAAATTATAACTATTTTTATTCTGTTGAAGAATTTATGACATATTCACAATAACCTTGAATAATGACATGGCAATATTAATTATTATTTATGATTTTAATTTCTTTGGACTTATTGCGTAACCATTTTTATTGACATCTAATTGAATTTGACACTTTGTTACTTATGAATGATGTAGTAACATTGACATTACAGTTTGTGATTGTTTGTTAATAAGAATCAATTTGTAGACAAGGAATTTGAAATAAAACATACATTTACAACAAATTATTAAATAACCTTAAAAATATGATAATTTAAAATATATTAATATAAGGAGTCCCTTTAGGCAAGGTTCCGAAGATACTGGCAGCGTTCCCCCTTTGAATAGCTAGACTAATTCTTTGTCCGAGGTCTGCCAGCTCTTCGGTCTCCTGTGATGTCGACTAACCTTTTTGCTATTTCTTTAAAAAGCCTTGTAGCCCTAGGACCCCACGGACCAAGGGTCTCGACACCGAATGCGACTAATCATATTCGGAGCCTAGACCCCTGTATTTGCATGCTTTAGCTTTTTCAGCCGCTTCACAAGCCGCACCAGCTCTGTTGTTGGTGCCATGTAGATGGGAAGGGGCCAGCGTGTCTGAACAGGTTGCATCCCATACCAGCACCCGGCCCATCTTCCATGGAATCAAACTCATACCGTCCGGTCTCTTGCCATCGTCTCTTGCAACACCAGTCGGCTCAAGTAAGAATAAGAATTATGAATTGAAATTGAATTGTTATTGTATTAATTTTGGAATTTTGTTGAGTTTATGTTATGTTAATGTTTCTTTTTTTTGTTTTTTGCAATGAGCGTTGATTAACTTGTTTTCACGCTTGGTGAGATTATTACCTCTATTTTTTGTGTGTGATTTTGTGTATATGTTTTCCGACACAATTGTTACAGATTGTTTGTGAATAAATAATAATAATAATAATAACAAATCAACGTGTTCATAACATAAAGAACCTCCTATATAAGAAGTCCTGGACAATATTCTTACACACGAATCTCGGCTTCGTAGTCAGGTTCTATAATCACTAGATCAAATGGCCAGTCAATAGACAAGCCTTGGTCCAACTTTGAATTCTGATAAAAACTTTATAAGTACTTTGTGTCAATGGGTACCTTTTGATTAAATAAGCATTATACCAGTCAATGAAGAAATAACTGGATCAGTACATATAAGGTTATGAAAAACTATAGGTAAACAATGACTATTGGGGTAATATATTTTACCTCACATACAATGTGACGCAAGAGCGGTCGGTCATTTAACTTTAATTTAAAACTGATTATTGATATGACACACATCGCATTATTCATCGCGATGCGGATAATCTCTTTTACGAGAATGACGTGTAGGTGCATGGAAAATGTAAGGCAGGTTTTAATTCAAAGTTATATATTACCAAATACGTTCATATGCGTAAGCACGAATGACAAGTAATTTTTTCAGGACATTCAATGCTTTGTGGCTGTATGTCATAGAAATCGTAAAAAAACAGGAGAAATGGCATGCGGAAACACTTTCGTGTCGTCGCGACATGCTTAACAATCACCAATGACGATATGACCATGAATCTTGAGCAAGTTAAGCATATCGCGGCGACACACGAGGGTTCCCGCATGCCAATTCTCATATTTTTACGTTTTGGATGGAGTTGGTTATAGGAGTAGGATACGACTCCCCTATTTTCCGTCGCCGTTTATTATCTTAATGCATCTAATTTTTATATTGCAAAAGACAATGTATCATATTCTGCAGACATTAAAGATTGTAATACTATCTACTACTCTTACTGCTCTTCATGTGGTTACACATGCAGGTATTTCCTGAGGTTAAAGATGAAGCAATTTTAGGCTAGTTTTAATTTTGACTGCATGGCAGAAGAGAGTGCAACTACTCTAAACTAGACATTAATTCTACTGCTTTAGTTATAGTAAAATTGTTATTATTATTTTCTTCTTGGTATACTATAATGTATGTATTAAATAAACGAGTCAAATGTAAATTTTAATTCGTTTTAGTTAAGAATGCAGTTTTCTGTTTGTTCAAAAGTTTACCGTTGACATTTAATGGACAAACCTACCAGATTGGTGGCTAGCCTAAATAAGGGAACAACGATGAGTCGATGGGTTTTTAAATCGAATTATTGCTGAGGATATATATTGTGATCAAGCTACTGGACCACATTTGGACTACAGACCACTAGATTATATCAAATCTTGAAAGACTTGACTTGTGACATACTTCGAACTCCCGTCACACCTATTTAATCCCGTCGCTTAAAAATTCTACAATAATGCATTAAAATTTGCCCCATTTTCTCGACATTTATGACTACTGCTCCGCTCTCCAGGGCAGTAGCGTGATGATATGTAGCCTATAGCCTTCCTCGATAAATGGGCTATCTAACAATTTTTTTTTTAAATCTCCGTTCCTGAGATTAGCGCGTCCAACCAAACAAACAAACTCTTTAGCTTTATAATATTAGTATAGATTACTCCAGAAACTTAATTGAAGGTTTCTTGCAAATCCAACAACAGGCAATGCAGACGGGGGCGGCTAAAAAGTTTTGAGCGTAAGTTATTAAATAATGCTGATAGAAATGTATAATAAAAATATTTTTCAATATAATCTCCCTCTCATTCAATGCACTTCTTACATTTATTATAAAGAGCTTTTAACCCCGTAAAAAATATTAGCAGTCTTTGCCTTCAAAATGTTCATTTACAGCCATATTAATTTCCTCGTCACTTCAAAGTCTCCGTCCTCGGAGGTCCCTTTTCAAATTGGAAAAAAGGAAATAATCGCTAGGGGCCAGGTCTGGACTGGGTGGTGTGTAGGGTGGATGGTTAATTTCTTCAAATCCTGTTTCGGCGACGGCGTGCCTTGCAACTCGTGCAGTGTGGACGGGCGCATGGTCTAGCAAAAGCAGGACTTGCCGCTCCTTTTCTCGGAAACCACTTGACGAACCTTTGTCAACAATGCAGCATAGTCGCCGTTCATTGTAGTATTTTTGGGAATGTAGTCGATGGAAAAAATCCTTCACAATCCCAAAACCAGTAGCCATGAGCTAGGATGCTGATCTTTCCACTTTGTATATTCGTGGCGGCTTTTCTTCCTTTACTGTCCACTGCATTGATTCTTGTTTTGACTCCGGATCGTAATGTCGAATCCATGTTTCATCGACAGTAACAAGGAGAGAAAAAACATCGTCAGGATTATCGGTACAGATGTCCAAAACCTCCTCTGAAGTTGTGACGCCACGCTGCTTGTCAAGCGGCGTGAGAATTTTCGGCATCATTTGCACATGAAAAGGTGTGTGCGCATTGGGGCACACACCTTTTTCATGTGCAAATGATTATGCAAAAGTCACCGATTTGTTTTTTGCTAATTGCTATGGCTTTAGCTAACTGCCACAACTTGATTCACCGATCTTCCAGAACAATTTTTTTCACTTTTTCAAAGTTGTTTTCTTCGGTAACGGCGTTTTATAGGTGTCCCGTCCTGGCATCATCTTCATGCGACTCTCTGCCGTGTTTGAATTCACGACCCCAACGTGTTACGGTGGCAAATGAAGGTGCTGACTCACCATAAACTGCAGACATATCTTCAAATGTATCCGTCAGCGTTTTGTTTTTCTTTGTGAGGAATTTTACGACAGCTCTATACTCCAATTTCGTAGAAAGCGCGGATGAGCCAGACATGGCGTCACCATTAAGGTTCAATTACCTAAAATATAATGATGCTAATGGCATGAAACTTGGTATTTATATTATTTTGAATACCCTCAATTAGTGGTGTGCAGCGCAACTCAGTGGTGATGATCAAAGGTACTTAGACTCAAAACTTTTCAGCCGCCCTTTGTACTAAGGTAGATCAGTATTGCCCCCATAAGAATGCATTAAATCTAGGACCTGTGTAGAGTGTATAGGTAACCTGTAGTATATGAAAAATATTACAATACTTTTCATCAAATTGTCGGAAACGAATTCGTGACACCCACTATAGAAAAGTTATTTCTATATTGCTTTGAACATTGATTTATTGAGAGTATGTAAAATTTTCAAGAATCATATCAACGAATTTCGTTACTGTAACTAACCTTCTGGAAAATGCCGAGTAAACGAGTTGTCGTGTTGCCAGCAGCGGTCATAGCTTCTCGAGTCCGACCAACTGACGGAAGCTTTGTAGTGACTACCCGATGACTCCCAATTGTGCCAAGCGTATAAACATTGGACTCACCTGTGAAAAATAAATACTGTTTTAGAAAGTTTTCTTTACTTAGAGATATGCAAAAAATAATAAGAAGAGATTTAATGACAGCAAACCAATATTATCTAGAGGATAAAATATCAAAATATCTTAAAATAATTTCAAGAGGTTCACTTAGTTCCATCCTTACCTTAAAAATAGCAAAAATGTAGGGAAAGTCACATTGCCTATAGAGACAATGAAGCGTCAATAATCAGGCAATATTATACCATATTAGTCAATAAATGATCGTATGACGTATTTTGCTACCAAGAGTATACTGATTCATTTCAATTAGTTGTTAATATAATATAAGGTTCCTCCGCTACGCTCGTTAGTGTCTACAGACTGCAATTTGGTATAGTCCTATTTAAGGATTACCAATAACATTAATTATTTATTAATTAGCAGTGAAGTTAAACGTACACCTTAGTCGTATTCCATCTATCATAACATAAACAAGTGAAAAAGTGATAACATTTGTTTGGAAATTAAATTTTAAAATGATGGCATTCTTTTTGTTCTTAATTGTGTTCGCGATAACCTTTAACAACGGAAAAGCACGTTCAATCACTGACAAATTCATAACAGAGAATATGTAGGTGGTCATACAGTTCTTCAGTGATTTTAGTGAATATTTAAATTTACTGTGATATCATAACTAATGCTGTGAAAATATTTTTGGTTCGTCAGGATAAGCAGTGAGGAGCATACAAATGGTGGTGAAATATTTAATCTTCCAACGACTATAAAGCAAGGAGTGACAATAACTATAAATGGAAAACTACAATCTACGAGCAAATTGTAAGTTAACTTTGAGATTCTGTTAATTTTAATGATTTATAAGGAAAAGACAAAAACAGGAACTTAAATAGTTTTGTACTACAGGTTTAAGGTTACATTGCGTGGCGACGAAGACACCACGGAAAACTGCATAGTTATGTTCGATTTTGACAAAGAAATTATTCAAGTTGAATCAACACAAACGGAAGAATTGGAATCTGAAGCATATGTACTCTCTAAACAGATAGGAGGTAAGTTGCACACTCACGGTTTAGACATCTTCGAACAATAAACTGAATGTTTTTCTATGTTATAAATATAATAACTTTTGGAATTACCAGAGACGCTGACTTCATTAGAATCTATATCTTCCAAAGATAAATTACTTCAAATTAATATAAAATTCAGCTTATGGCAGTCCACTGCTGGACTTAGGCGTCTCCCAATTTACGCCTCAATACACGTTCCTTACGCATCCAGTTCTACCCTGCGACCTGTTCCAGATAATTACTAAATCTTTACTAAATTAAATGAATTATTTTTTCTTATTTCAGAAACATTTTCGCTGAAGATAACAGCACGACCTAACGAAATACTTGCAGTATATTTTGAAGTGAATCAACTAGGACTTAGCTCCCCAGTGTTTTGTTATGTCAGAGATTTAAGGAACTTTAAATATATTGAAATGCAGGAAGGAGTAGCACGTACTGATAGTTTGCTTTTCGAATTGTCGAAATACAAACGTTAGAGACGAAATCCAATGTTCATCGTGATATCTTTTAATAGGAGAATAATGGAATGTCATCTAATTAGGCTCTCTAAACCTTTATTTCTTTTTAATTTACTGAAAATCTTAGACACCAGAATTCATGCCGATGAAGATCAAACCAAATATTCTGTTAGTACTATTTTATCTAAATCTCTTCTCTTGTCTTACTTTTCTTAGAGGTATTTATCTTGTCCCGTATTCTGGTATTTATAAATCTAGTTAATCTAGTGTATACGCGTTAAAAGCGAAGTTTTAGATTAGGCATGATATGAAAGTATTTGTGATGTTTAGTTAACTAAATGATAGACGTTATATAATTGTTATTTATTGAATTTCGATAGTTACTTAAGTTTTCAAAGACTGTTAGTTGTAATAGATAAATTATTTATACGGCTGGTTCCGTTTTAATTTAAGTTGAATACATTCTTCATATTTACAGATATGAGTTTCAATATTAACCTTCTGCAGAAACTAATATTATAATAATATTTGGATAAAATACCTAAGCCTGCCATTTTAGTAACAACCGTTGCGTTGAGAGTTCCATTCAATGTGAATCCGAAAATTGTTGGTTCATGCATATTAATCTACGTTTTTTAGCAGCAATGTCTTTCTGTATCGTAAATCGGTCTCACTCAACTCGCATAGGAAGTTGACTTTCACAACGAAATACTACATTTGCATATTGAAGTGTAAAATATAGTAATCATTTTCTGATCAGAAAACAATGAAATGAAGTTCGTGGGCCCAACTCAAATTCCATCTTTTTAACCTCAATGTACCTCAATGAATTTGACTCTTGCTGGTTCTCTCATTTTGCCAGCACTAGACATCAAGAGTATGAATAAAATAAATGGAAATGAAATAGGTAAAATCTTCGACACTGCCATAAACACTTTTAAAAGAAAAGGTAAAAATCGTTTGGTGCATGTATACAAATTACTGAGTAAAAACTATAAACGGGCACGTAACAGGTGCAGTAATTGCGTGGAATTCTGTCACATTGTTTTCCGAGGAGGTGAAGTGCGCGAGAGTCAGCGGAAAAAGGGTAGGTGAGGCATAGTACTCTCCCACACCGCAGACCACGCACCGAACAAAGGAAATCCCGAAACGGTCTCCAGCTTGTCCTGAGAGCGATGGCTCTGGCTAGTTGATTCCCTCTTAGCAGCAGACCCGGTATCCGAAATAATTTTTCTAAGCTATAACGAACGATTAACTGCCAAGTCAGTGACAGACTCCATAGACTTTTTTCAGTCATATTTGGTTCCCTGGTGCAAAATAGGCTATTTATAGAATATTTAGTAGTATAATATATATTTAATATCAAAATAGGTTATTTAGTAAGTTTGATTGAGACTAACTCTCCTCCATTTTAAAGGCCGTAGCAGTTTTTACCATCGCTTTACTAATTAACTTAATGAAAGAAGTAGTAATACTTAATAAAGATGATACATAATGAAATCATTAATGGAACTGGTCGTTATGTAACCGGTATTACGCAGGTAATACTTCACATTAGGGCTAGCTATTACTGTAAAAGTTAATTACGAGTACGATTGAAGATGAAAATACTTAACTACTTTAAGCATAATGACTACTTTTATTCAATCCGTGAATAAACGCGACTGTCATGCGTTCAACCCCGAAATAGGTATTTGTTGAGTTGTTTGGTGAGACTATGGAGTCTGCACTTGTAGGGCGATCCAGTTAGCAACCGGGTAATAACTTGTACTGTTACTAAGTAAATTATGATTTACTTTTTCACCTGACCGGTTTCGCTTTAAGGTATTTTCAAAAGCTGACTCAAAATTTGTGTGCTAACTAAAATATGCGAGACTAGTCGGTTAGCGAGCTGACTAGTCTCGCATATTTACGTTGGTTATCAAATTCACTATGATACCAAATCTTAATCACTTCATATTATAAAACAAAGTCGTTTTTCGCTGTCTGTCCCTATGTATGCTTAGATCTTTAAAACTACGCAACGAATTTCGATGCAGTTTTTTTAAATAGATAGAGTGATTCTTATAGAAGGTTATTATGTATATTTTGTTAAGTTTTTGTATACATTAACTTAATTATAACGATATATGTTGGCGGTGTCGGAAAAAATGAGCCGTCTGGGAGCTTTTAACGAAAACGCTGCCTTAAACCCTTTGAGATATAACAAAATAATGTATGGTGGAATTGTGTATCTAATATAGGTCTACAAAAAATTCCGCGACGGTATATGTCTATCTCTTAAGGATACCGTTCTATATCCATTTTAATACTTAAAAAAACAGCAATAAGAAAGAAGTAATTTATGGGCTATTTACACAAATACATTATTAATCCTTATCATTTTTAATATGTTAGTTGGATTCAGCATTTTATGAAGATTATTTTGTCCCTTTATATTCTTTGCATCCCTTTATATTATACTCTTTGCAAATTAAATGAATATCTTAGGTGATATGGCAATATCAAAAAATGCGCAAAGAAATTAATTTTGTATAACAAAAATTCGACCGGGCCGTGCGGGCGCGGGCGTAGTAGGTACTTGAGAGCGGAGAAGTAATCAAGTAATTTGGAAAATGTTCATACATTATCGTAAAATTAATAAACGACGGGATTAAATGGGTTCCACGGTGTTCGAAGTATGTCACGGGCGAAGCCGGGCGGGTCAGCTAGTAATATTATAAATGCGAAAGTTTGTATGGAAGTTTGTTACTCTTTCACGTTAAAACTACAGAATGGATTTTAATGAAACTTTACAATAATATAGCTTATACATCAGAATAACACATAGGCTACTTTTAATCCCGGGATCAATTTTCTGTGGGAAACGGGGACGGGAAAACTTCTCTACGCGTGCGAAGCAGCGGGCGTCAACTAGTAATTAATAAGTTTAAGTGTGTTGGTTTTAAATAAACAACAAAAGCTGATGACATCCCCCGCGTGCTATATTTAAACCTTATTCCTGAACCCCTCCAAGGCTCCAAGCATTGATGAAAGCCGTTTGAAATTCCGTATGTTAGATAGATGCCTGAGATAGTCGATAGATGCATATTGTCCAGTATCTCTGTCGTCAATAGTTGCAATCGGTTTTTTAAATGTACCTTAGGTAAAGCCGTGATCGCAGCGTAGTACCTAGTGATTTCCATTTTGTCACGTCATTTCATGCGTATTTTCCTTGGATTTTCCTTCACTCTCATATCAATTGGGCATATGAAACATCGTTTTTACAAAGTTACCTTTGTTTCACCCGCCTCATCATTTCATGTCCATGTAAATATCTTTAGGTATGTAGGCAATTTATTCAAATTTAGTAAATTAGCTTTTTTTCACGATATTAAGTCTTGACATTTTCTCGCTGAAAGAGAACACGGCTCCGTGACTCGATATCATTCGATCAATGCTGGCGGTGTCGAATTCATCGAAGCAACCGTGCCCGGTGGGTACCTGCATCAGGTGGTAGAAAAGGCTTTTGTGGTGTTTATCTGATCTAACGTATCTAACTAATCTGTCTAACAACTCTGATAGCCTTAATTATGATGGGTCCTCCCCTTTCGTAACCGATATTCAAAGTAGAAACTACACTCGGCGGCGCAGGCCTTGTTAAAGACAGTTAGATGATAGCTCTCTCTGAAATGTAATGTAAGGTTAACAATGCTCAAAGGCAGAGAGGCACATGGTGGTGAATAATCGCTTCCCTATTTCAGCTGTAAGGCAAAGGTTATTAGAAAAATAAAGAGAGAAAGAGGGTCCTGTTTTAGATATAGAGTTTGTAGGCTCCGGTAAAGCTTATTGCTACCAAACGAGAAAGTTATTTGAAATATAATTTAAAAGCATTGGCTCACTATATTTAGAACGTTGTGCATACTAGCGATGATATTAAAATGTGTGTTCTCTTTTAGAAGATATTGAGCATATGCCAAAATAAATATCATATTAAGAAGTATTGATTTTATTAATATCTATTAATATTATAAGTGAGATATGTAGTTTCGGTTTTATTCGTTTGTTTATTTATTATATGTTTCTCAATTGCGCATACGTTGGATGTTACGAGAATACGATATTCACCATTTGTTATTTCACTAGTGCTGTTCATACAGATGTTTTGACAGTAGAAACTCTTTTCTTTAACAAATGATAGTAACTAGAGAGGTGTGTAAGGAGCATAGAAGTTATGTTGGTGAACAGGTAAACACATGGACTTAAAACATAACCATGGTAGGTTTGGCGGTACCTAATCAGGTAAAAATAAGGTGTAAAAAAATATCTACTAAGCGAGGACTGCGAGTAGTGACAAAATATGGCAACAAAGACTTGACCCGTGTATGGCTAACTCTAAAACTCGAAAATTATGCAACTCAATAAATATTGAATGATACACATTCTTTAGATAAGTCTGTTTAGGTATATTTCATACGAGTATGCCTATAGATACCTACAAACTATCAATTTATAAGATCACTCAAGTTTATTTCAATCATTTGTATTAAAGGTCATTGATATAATTTTTTTTTCTAATCTTATATTTAGATGAGTATGCTTGATACCTACATAGATTAAGAAATAAAATTTATCTCAAATAGCTTCAATTCAATTGATTCAAATAAGCTTGAGTGATCTAAAACAGCGAATAAAACCATTGCCTTGGGAAGTATAGGAACACACACTACAATAAATCGTTACGATTTAACAGTGCCGTTCAAACTGAACCAATAATCGTAACGTGTGTATGATAAAACCTGTAAAGGTTTTAGAATATACAAGAACAGATGAGAATTGAAAAGTTCAATGACTTTTTTAAAACTGTATATTTGAACTGAACAGTACGAAAATCCGAATAGATAGAACGGAATCGGACGACCTGTGTCGTGGGTGTGCCGTGCCAGTTAAACGGTCAGATTTGGCGTGTGTCTTGCCGAATGGTCGTACCTACCTGCTTCTCTTTGGTAAAACGGTCAATTAACAGTTTGCTTACATATATCGCAATGAACTATATTTATTAAAAAAAATTACGTAATATAAACACCTCTTTTTACCGAAGTAGATTTATAGGCAGTTTGTCCGATTCCGTTTATTACATTTTTCATTCTGCTGCGTTCAAATGTGCAGTTTGAACTGTACTATTTTTACACACGTTCCGATTATCAGCTTAGTTAAATGGTAACGATTTCTCGTACCGTGTGTGCTTTCCATAAGATATCTCATGATTGTAACAAATTAACTACATACCTATTATACCACCTACTTAAAAATAAATGACCATTTTTGTTGCCTCGAGTTACTTAGCAAGACGAAACGTCTACCTAAACGCGATTAGCCTGGCCTACCTATTTCAATAAATCGTGACCGAGAGGGGCGATCAGACGCCGGCGAACGCACACAATTCTTGTTATAATTAACTATTAATGTTATTTTTTTTATAAAATTATTGTTTAAATTAATTATTATTAACGTCTGGAAAACTTATCTACCAATGTATTCCGAATCTTCCAATCCAAAGTGAACATGGGTACATCTTAATATACTTATCTACTTTTATAGTAAAAACTATCGCTGATGATTTTGCATTATATGCATTGTGTGAGGAGTACTTACAGTAAGTATGTATAGTATGTACTCATAGTATCACCCCTGCAAGCCTAGACTTTACGTATAGGTATGAAAAATATTTGAATATTTGAAATCTGTCATTGTGACCTGGAAGACCTATTAAAGTCATGAATGTATTACCTATTAGCTATAATGTGCAACGAGATTTTATTTTAATATAATTTAAGTTTCATTCATATCGCTCAAAGTTTGACAGTCGAGGACTTTTAAGTACTAGTACCTAAGTAAAAAAATCGAATATTTCAGAATATATACGAGGTACGAACACGGCAAATATTAAACGAGTTTTAAACACCTACAATATTTATCAGATATTTATGAACCACTGATAAAATATGATTCAAGCTGACTGATAAACTGTAAAGTTTGCATTCGAATTTCGTATAGCTTGCCAGTATCATCACAGTATTTTATTCTGTTAACTATTTACGAGATAATCAATAGAACTTAACTGAACGCAATTTACCGGATCATTCATTATGAATCGCCGAGCAGTGAAATTAAGAGATAAAACAATTGTAATTAAAACTAACACGAAGTAAGTTCTACATTATGTAGGTAGGTAATAGCATATACATATGTTACCGTCACTGATATTAATAGATATATATGTTTCATACGTAATGTCATAATATCTTCCAATATGATTTTCTCGCATTTATAAGTAACATTCTTTAACTGCCAATACCAACAATTAGCATGTAACTATAGGATCGTTTGTTTTTTATTCATAATATCTGTCTGTTCCCTTCAACTTACATCCAGAAACGATCATAATATTATAAAAATACGTAGAAGGTATTTAGGTAGTTATACGAGTTTACAGTCAACGCATAGAAATAGAATTCGTTAACCAGTTTCAATGTAGCATATGATTAACGCTACAAGTCTTTAGAACTACAATCTTAATTCGTAGACTCAAGTGCAGTAACAAGGGAAATGTCGACGCGAACCTACATGCTGCTCGGTGAAATGACGTAAAACCTTTTAACTTCAAGGTCGGTGCCTGTTTGTTTTCATCATTACGTCATCTTAGAACAGCTTCAATCTCAGATCAACGTCGACAATTCGCGATGAAACATTGAGGCTTGTAAACGTCTGACGTGTAACGAAATAGTGTGTATTTAACTTGTAATTGAAGATGTTGCAACCGTGTTGGGATTGCCTATTTGGGTATGATTTAATTAGGTACTTGTGTACCTAGGTTTAATACACAAATTTTGAATCATATTAAATAAACACCTTTAAAAATTCTTTTACCTATTTAGTAGGTAAAAGAAAGTTGTAGAACGTGTTAACAAACACATTTTTTATGGACGCACCTTTTTAAAATGTCAATGTCGTGACGTAATGCCAAATTTCTAATGTCATGTCAGTTTACGTAGCTGTCAAAACAAAACAATCACGTTATCTAGATAGTAAAGCCTCTAAATAATATTGTTGATTATTCAAATAGAAAACATCAGATTCGTAGCAATTTGATTACATATTGCAGAAGTACTACCTACTTATTTATTTATTGTAATGTGTAAAAATAAACGACGTAGTTCTTGAAAATGTGTATATATATTGGAGTACAACAGTACTTTCATAATTGGTTAGTGATTATGATCATATAATTTTTAATGATAATAATAACAGAGACGGAACGCGCCGCGAAGAACCACACAGTGTCCAATTGAACGGAAACAACGCTAACCGGGCGCCGCCGTGGCCGAAGGCACAACTTAAGAACGAAAAAATGTTTATTTTACCGAAAAGATTGGATACCAATGACACAATTCTTATAACAGGCACGACATACTCTCAACGGAGACGGTGAGTAATATATGATTCATAGACCAAATTCACCAGTAATGTAAAGAAATCACTATTCACATACTTCTTTATTTTAATCATTCTTTTTTGGTTAGTTGTGTTCTTGTAATTGCTTTATTGGATAATTATGATACATTATGGATGCTTAGTTATATTATTATTGTCATATCACTAAATGGAGACTATCTACCCCACTATAATTCATATGTCTATAGGTGGAGGATGGAAGAACAAAAATGATATGTACCCAACACCTGTATAACCTGTTTCATGACATATATGATTGATTGATTGCTTATTATATCCTTGTGTATTAAAAGTTTGATACCTTATGCTTTACTGAATATAATCTATAGGATTTCAGTTAGTATTCTAATAACTTGAATTCCTTCCCACAACCTAACAAAACTAACTAACTATCTTCACGCTATATCCCTGACAGGGTAGTCCTTCCCACAACCTATTGTTGATTATATAAATATGAAGGATATGTCAAAAAGTGAATGAATATAGTGCACTGTGCATACTATTCTCAGCATTGCTTAAAATTTCAAGGTGAAAATATTTTGTTGCAGGTGTTTCTGTTAATATCTTTATTAAACTAATAACTGATGCCCGCAGCTTTGCCCGCGTGGTGAAGTTTTCCTATTCAAGATTTTGTATGGCAAACTTTTTTAAAATCCAATATAGCCAATGTTACTCATGAAGAATGTAGCTTTCTAATGGTGAAAGATATTTTAAAATCAGCACAGTAGTTTCTAAGTCTATTAATTATAAACAAACTAAAAAAAAAATCCTATTTAAAATATTAAGGATATGTTAATGTTGGTTGAAAACTGATATTTCTTAACTCTATTACTATTTATTGAAACAAAAAATAAACACAATTTAAAGTACGTACATTACATTGGCAATGATAGTTGCACATAAATGTGTAGATGTATTTACAGAGCTGAATTTTTGTAATCAAACTGAAGTCTAAGAAGTGAACAGTTGTTCCAGCAGCACCATATTATGTATAATAATATAGACACAATTCAGCATTATCTCTTTACATCTTTGTGTAGTCCCAGTTGCTTCAAAACCCTACCTGGATTTTGACCCTGAGGTTTACATTTATTTGGCTGATAGCAGAAAATTTATTGGTTTTAGATTTTCTTCATTATATATAAGTATGTTTATCAGTTATCTGGTTACCATAGTACATTCTCTGCTTAGTTTGGAATCAGATGGCATTGTGTAAGTTATCCTAACAATATTTATATTTATTTTATATTCATTGTTGGAAGTAAGTACTGTCTGACATCCCAACCCTGTAAGAGTGTATGCATCGTTGCCTAGTCCATAAATCAGCAGGTTTTCTCTAGCAGGATTGTTTGAGCCCCGGAGACCTTGTTGGGACCTCTTACATCCAATTTGTATTATATCAACTTTATATTAATGCTGATTTGTGTGCATATTCCATATACATAATACCCATATTCATATTTGTTTCAGATTGACAATTGGTTTAGTAACAGGATATGAAACAGCTGATCATTCAAATGTTGCATGTCAATTGGATATAAATTTTTATGACCCTAATAAAATATCTATACAAATTATAAAAGATGGATATCCTGAAACTGTAAATGAAGAAAATGCAGCTACAGATTATTTTCCAGGTATGTATGTCCACTTTCACAGTCGGAAATACTACTAGTACTTACAGTACTAGTAGTATTTCTGACTGTGAAAGTGGCCCTCAATCTTTGGACATTGCTCTAGCTTTTGATTAGCAGTATCTCATTGTAATTAAATAAAAAAAACTAAATTATGAAAAAAATAGGTATTATTGTTGTAAAATGACAACTTAGCGAATTTCAATTAATATTTGATTGCCTTCAGTTGCAAAATTTTTAATAATTTAATATTTTAATTTACTTGTGACCCAAATTATATAGGTACTTTATATTTTAGTCTATTTATTAAAGACAGATTTTTTTTTACAGGTTCATTGTTTCAACTGAAGTTCAGAGTCAGATCAGATAACATTCTTGATATACTTGTGGATACATCACATTTAGAAAGTGTTGAACTAAAACATGATATGAATCAGATAAGATTCTTAACTGTTCATGGTGATGTTGAAAAAGTGTCCAGACTTGATTTTTCTTTTGGATAATAATATACACAATATACTATGAGTATATACAATTATTAATAAATTATTGCCATATGTTATGTTTTACCATGTTATATGTGGTAATCTAAATATTTTGTGCACTGTGCTGTAGGGGTACAATCTTAGCACTGTAGAGTGAATAGTATGTAGTTTGGCACCACACAGAAAAGCCCTTAGGCTTACAGGTGTATTTCTAGTCTTTTCAACCAATAAAGTAATACAAAAATAGTCTCATATTAGCATTACTTCATTTTATTGATAGAAAATCGCTACCACAGTGCCTTGGGAAACAATCAAAGCATTTAAAATATTGTGAAGTTGTGACAAAAAGAAATTAATTTGTGATGCGGAACACTGATGGCCTACTTTTTGCAGCTAGCTTTAATCTGCTATAATAATGATGATGAGAATGACTAGCCGATAACCTATATTGAAAATAGGCATTCCAACCTTGGAAAATTGTAATGATTGTTGTATAAAGAATGCATAATTAGTTTTACTATTGCTGCTTCTACACTGAAAAGTGTGACATAGTAATATATTGTATGAAATAACAGCTTCACTTATACCATTAAAATTTTGAGAATATGTATGGCCAGTTTCTACTGGAAATTTAATAATCATAAGTTGCCTATTTTTATTATAATGGAATAAAATTACAGCAACAATGGTTACTGGTTATCATCAGGAAAAATAATATTTTTAATGTCAATATAAGTATGATAATTTGTTCACATGCTGTCTTAAATATATTTAACATTTAAGATAAATTCAATTACATATTAATATTCATAATCGGCTGACAAAAACATTGTGGACATTGGGAGGTCTTTAAATTGTTGTGTGTGAATTTTATTAATATACTTATATCTGACTACCCCGTCAGGGATACAGCGTGAAGTTAGTTAGTTACTTCATCGAAATTTGTCAATGTTTTTAGTTGACGCATTTATTTTCTTAGTTATATAAGAGTCTTGTGCATAATTTTATTAATTTACTAGCTGTCCCGCCCGGCTTCGCCCGTGACATACTTCGAACCCCATGGCACCCATTTAATCCCGTCGTTTATTAATTTCACAATAATGTATGAAGATTTTCAGAATTCGTTGATTACTTCTTCGCTCTCCAGTACCTACCTACGCCCTGTAATTAGTGATGAAATAATTTATTTTGATAAGGATTAATAAACGCGTTTAAATGTAGTCCAAAAAAGATCAAGAATTTGAAATAAAAAAATGGTTGTTGTGCCTCACTCGACATAGATAGGTATAGTGTGTCGCGGATTTTTTGTAGATATTTATAAGATCTACAATTAATTAGAACATTTTATGGATCTATCTTTTATAGTTTAGGCAGCGTACGCAAAATAAGTAACTTTTCAGGTTGACTTTTTACACATTGTGTCCGAAAAACCCAAATATCTTACGGAACCCTATGTTTTTCTAAAATAAAATATAGCCTATGTTACTCGTGGATAATGTAGCTTAAAATGGTGAAAGAATTTTTAAAATCGGTCCATTAGTTTTAGAGGCTATTCATTACAAACAAACAAACAAAGTTTTCCTATTTATAATATTAGTGTAGATTATGGAATCAACGATTCAGTATTATAATTATGTCCATATTATAAAAATTGTTTTTAAGATTTTAATGATATTATAATTATTTTAGTTTATTTCACTAAATAGCTCAGACAAGTCCCGCGTGATTAATATGATCAACTATTTAACTCGTAGCCCAGTGGTAAATTGTTCCACATTTTCTACTCTTTTACAACTTTCGCCATCAGAAAAAAAAATATCTATAACACTCTTCGTCACGAGCATTGCATACAAATGTACAAGGCCTATCTAAGCTATTTAAATCTTAGCACTAGGTAGTAAACATCATAATAGCCCACCTGATGGAAATAAATTCCTCAACTAAATATTTAAAAAAATAGTAGCGATATAATTTAAGGGGGAATAAAATTGTTAAATTTAAATACTATATATAAATACTATATTTGAAGCGCTCGTGGCCCCGCGGTCTCAGTGTTCTGTAAACGATCACTGAGTTACGCAACTTTCACTATGGCTGGTCCTCGGATGGGTGACCACTTTGTGGCATTTACATTTGCGAGCGTTTCCGTGCTTCGGAAGGCACGTTAAGCCGTTGGTCCCGGTTGCCAGTAAAATGGCAGTCGTTAAGCCTGGTTGAAGGCCTTATGGGCGGCTTGAAAAAATTCAACAGCAGGTACCCACAACCTGCGTCTGTACATTTCAACACGGCAATGGGCTCACCACCTATTACGTGGTACAGGAATCCACACGGTGAAAAGTGGGCATATAATATGCCTCTGCCACCCCTTCGGGGATAAGGCGTGATGGATATTTATTTATTTTAAATTTAAATACCTAATATTGAAATAATATTGATTTAAGAGATGGTGATAATCACCAGATTTTGGTTAGTATGTAGGCAGTAATAAATATGCAGTGAACATGATTATGTAACTTAAAGAATACTGTGACTAACACAACTAACTACTTACTGTAGAATAAGACTTTGAAGGTGTTGACGCGGTTCATATTTTTAACAATGTAAATGTATGTTTTAGTATTCTTTGTTATTCCAAAACGCTATTCTAAATATCAGGTCTCCCCTACATTGTTAAAGAGCATATGGCTGGACTTTGTGCTTGTACTGAAAACCTAACAGTATCCAGGCAGGGCTGGCTGTAATGCTCAATTACCTATAACCACTCACTTTATTGCACTCATATGATCAACATTTTTTTAAAGTATTTTAATCTATATCAAGTAATTAAATGTACACGAAAAAATAGTACACACGAACAAATAGGTATGAGATACAAAATGTATATTTTGTGATTTTTTTAAAAATGTTAATATATTGAGGTTTGTTTTATGTCACACAGTAGATCATGAGATGTGAAACATACTATAAGGAGTACTTATAACAAGATGAAGGTCTAGGTAAACAAAGGAAAATATAATGTTGGTAAAAATGGAAGGCCCTCAATATATCAATACTTTGTCGTTATACTAATATCCATAACAAAATTACCGCCTTGTAGTATATAATGTATTTATACTCTTTGCGTATAGCTGCGGGCAGCCGGGTACAATATATTTGCGAGAACCCATTACACTATGTTTTGTTTTACTACTGAAGTAGTAACATAGAAAACCCTATTTCTTTGAGAACGTGACATGTTTCAATAAAATAGAGGTCATGATAATATCTACAATTACATGCAATACTTTTTTCGTACAGGCCCGACGAAAAAAGTAAACGGAAAGAGATCTGCGCGCGATACATATTTAAGCCGTTAAATGTATTATAATTTGTAAGAAAAATATATGGACGTGAATTTTCGTAAAGAAAATGTCCTGGTTCACTCTGTAACTAAACGTGTCAAGGATTTTATTTTTGTCGCTGATATAAAAGATTTTGAATGTTTAAAAATCTCTGCAAACCAACCCGTAGTACTACACTTCAATAAATGATTTAATATCTTGTTTACTCGTACAGTCAGGTTTAATAAACTAATCATAAAGTGCTCCAGAACGTTTAAAATTATTCTAGCAAGTAAATATAACAATAAAATCTAATTTAATTTTAGAATAAACAGGTATACAACTGCTGTCATTGTGATATGACCCTTATACACCAAATGAGATGTGATTTGATTTCAAATCTGCTAAAATCATTTTGAGCAGATATCGTTTGTATATTATTGACACCTACTCTGCTATTAAGTTACAATTGATATCGAATTTTGCCATTGACGTAAATGTGAATTATATGAATGAACTGTTTCCTGTGTTTATTTTATTTTTCCTGTAATATTACATTCATAAACATACACTGAGATGATAATAACAAAACAAGTTCTAAGGAAAACAATAACATACACACCTTGATAACTCAAAAACAAAAACTTGTACCTATCTAATATATAAATAACTCCTATCACGGTTTGTGGTGGCACTCCTCTGAAACGGCTCGACCGATTATAATGATTTTTTAGGTACACGTTGAAGATATAAGAGTAGGTACACTTTATGTTACTGTCAAACGTGCGTGAATTTATTCCATCTATTCAAATTGTATGAGCAAAACTATTCGTTAAAGAGTTATTTTCGATAGGCGCAAACCATTGTTACGTTTGTTTTTGATACACGTTTCTATCAAATGAACCATCAGATAATAAACTAGCTGACCCGCCCGGCTTCGCCTGTGACATACTTTGAACCCCATGGCACCCATTTAATCCCGTCGTTTAATAATTTTCCAATAATGTATGAACATTTTCCAAATTATACTTGATTACTTCTCCGCTCTCCAGTACGCCCGCACCGCCCGGGCGAATTATGGTTACTCGAAATTTATTTTCATTGCGCATTATTTTCATTTTGCTATATCTCCTAAGATATTCATTTGATTTTGTGAATGCTGAAGTCAACTAACATATTAAAAATGATAAGCATTCATAACATACATATTGTCACGCCTTTATCCCCGAAAGGGTAGGCAGAGGAATAATATACGCCCACATTTCACTGTATGCACTTTTGTCCCATGTAACAGGCGGTGAGCCCATTGCCGTGTTGAAATGGACAGGCGAAGGAAGTGGCGACCTGTTGTTGAAACTTTTCAAGCCGCTCATAAGGCCTTCAACTGGGCTTAACGACTGCCATATTACTGGCAACCGGGACCAACAGGTTCCCACATGCCTTCCGAAGCACTCTATTAATATCGTATTTGTGAAAATAGCCTTTAAATTACCGCTTTATAATTGCTGGTTTTTTAAAGTATTATAATAGATAGACATATTTCGTCGCGGACTTTTTTGTAGACCTATATTAGGTACACAATTTCACCATACATTATTTTGTTATATCTCAAAGGGCAGTTGTTTCGTTCTCCCAGACGGCTTATATTTTTCTGGCACCCTCCAACAAATATCGTTATAATTTAGTCAATGTATACAAAAACTTAACAAATCTTATATATAAAAATAAATTGATGTGCGTTAGTCTCGCTAAAACTCCACAATGGCCGGGCCGTTCTGGTAGGTGTAACGGTTAGAAACAAACATAATAAACAAAGCCAAAACTAAATATGACCATTAAATTTTTCAATACAAAATGTTCCTGCCTGTGAAATTTAGATGTTCTTCGAGTCTCTTTTTTTTTGTTTAGAATTTAATAATAGGGTCACTTGGTTGTCAAATATTTGGAGGTGCGATGAGAAATTTGTCGTATGAGTTTCGATCTCCTTGGTTTGTTTTGTTGGCATACAAAGAGTTCTGTTTCAGAAATGAAAAGTACAAAGATAAAATGTAAATTGTTAGTCGAAAATAGAATATTAGTGTTTGTTGCCTAACTCTTTTTATTTTATTTAAATTGTGTATTTTTCAATGGGTTAGTGATTGTTTAAAAATGAATTTCAATTCGGTAGGTGGAACTGCTGTCGATATATCACCAAATTTTCTGTACAATAGAAATTAACATATTTTTTTACACCAACCGTAGATTGGATAGAAGTTTTTTTTACACCACCAGGAGGGACATGATTAAAGTGGTTACTATAGCCTGCGAACGTTTGTAACACCCGAGGTTCTACGTCTACATACATACATATTGTCACATCCAAGGACCAGCCATAGTGAAAGTTGCTTAAAGCAGTGATCGTTTACAGAACACTGAGTCCGCAGGGCCCCGAGCACTTCAGAGGTGCTTCACTCGCGCTATTAAATAGCAAAAACCTTCTTATACCTCTTTTGAACAATCCCAACTGTAAACATTTTAGAAAATCAAGGCAAGTTAAAAACAAAGAAGGCACAAGAAAAAGCACAAGCTTCTATCAGTCATTAACGTATTTTAAAGCTTTAGCCGTAAAGTGTTAGGATGATCACCCTGTCTATGCCAAGTGGTGCTATGAGAGAAAGTGGCTATAGGTATCATGACAAACAATTCCTCGGAGTAAAATAATATACAAGCGATACAACTCGCATAAGGAGGCGCAATCTCCCCTGTCGCGAAATTTAATCAGGTATTGCAAGTAACCGGGAAGTTGCTAAGATAAAGAAGAAGAGATGGCGAGCGGTGTGGCCTGGAACTGCAGCAAAGAAAAGTTATAGACTCGCAAAATAAAATAAAATGTTTATAGTACTTTTCCAGGAATTAGTCAATTTAAGACTTATTTTTTTAGTTTGCAACAAAAGTTATAAAGCTAAACAGACAGTTTATTAATTTGAAAGCGATACGAAGTCCGCCGGGGTCAGCTAGTTATACATAAAAACCTTCCATGAGTCACTCCTAACTATTAAAAAAATCCGCATCGTAATTCGTTGCGTAGTTTTAAAGATCTAAACATACATAGGGACAGACAGCGGAAAACGACTTTGTTTTAAAATATGTAGTGATATGAACGTCATGAATAAGTAACTGTAACGAGATTGATTCTAAACGAAGTTATCATCAATGAAATGGTTTAGGTTTTCACAAATTTGGAACTTTTGCCGTTTAAATTAATGAACTATAACTAACACCGATCATTTGTAATCACTTTGAAATATATACATAACACTAGAAGATATGTGTTTCAGGATATATTAAAATCAAAGCTCCACATACTATATTTTCGCAAGGTAACTAGCCTTAAAACAACTTGTTTTCGAGCATACGCCCAATATACCTTAATGAATTAGACTCTAGGGAGATCACCGTTTTTAAACTAAAGAAAAATCGACAAAATGTGAAATATGTACCCAGCATGCAAAAGTATTAGTTTTGTTTCAAGACTATTTTGCCGTGTACTTCCTATTTATATAACAGAAAAACTCACCAACAGTTGTGTATCGTACATAAGTCTCTTGATTGTCCATCATGGCGTCGACAGCTTGCTTCTCGCAGTATAACGCAGTTATAACAGCTATGCTTGGCTGACGTGACGAGTGCAATGTTGGCATTTGTTTCACCACCTTTACATAGAGATGGAAATAAAGTAATTAAGAAGGTAACAATAATAAAACTATACTACTATCACCATTAAGCTGGAAAAGGGTGTGCTCCGCCGGTTTCCAACGAACGTAGGTAAAGAACGATTGACTAAGAATATGCGAAAGTCATGGTGAGGTCAGTCAGGTCAGGGTAGATTAAGGCTTACATACGAAGAACATGTGAGACGATTGCTAAAAAACTGGAAAGTCTAAAATGCCCGTCGGGGTATCAGAGTATTTTTGACTTTCCAGTTTTTGTGTGTTGTGCATGAGAAGCTACAGGATGCGAAACAAGTGTGCATGGATCACTAAGCCTGGCGATCTTTCCTTTCTGACAACCCCGTCAGGGATGCGCGAAGATTAACCTACAGATAATAAACAGATTGCAATGTGATTTTACTGAGATCTTCGGTGCCCAAGTCAGTCTCAATAACAGGTGATGTATCTGCTGCATACTTTTTCTGGTATAAAAATAATGAATTATATATTAACCTAAGTATTATCATAGAATATCTATACTATAAAAAAACGTCCCACAATATTTATTATTATTTTATTATTACATATGAGTACATGTTAAGCACTATAGTGTATAAAGAAGAAGAAATACGTGGAATGATGATTCATTTTTGATTTTTTATTTTTCATTCAAGAGACTGCCTATGTGGCGCGGTGGGAGTCTATCCGACTGCTACGCAAGAGGTCCCGGGTCGAACCAAATATTTGTGTGATCCACAAATGTGTTTTCGGAGTTTGGGCGTTTCCTATGTATAATATGTATGTATTTAGAAATATATAAGTATGTTTATCAGTTATCTAGATCCCATAACACAAGCTAATATTAGCTTACTTTGGGCTAGATGGCGCTGTGTGAAAAGTATTGTATTGTGGGACACTTTTCAAACACCGCCATCTAGTCCCACAATATTTATTTATTAACTAGCTGACCCGCGCAACTTCGTTAGCGCCACTTAAGACATTTATTACAACAAATGTGATAAATGAAGAACCGCGCGACCGATTTTGTGCAAACTTCACATAAGCCATCTACTAAATAGTCCGAACAGAGTCTAAACATTTGGTTTGGATAGGTGAGCTCGTTCTTGAGTTATAAAATTACAACGAAAAGTGGCATTGACTTTTTTATATATTAATAAATTAGCTTTCCCGCCCGGCTTCGCCCGTGACATTATTCGAACCCATTTAATCCCGTCGTTTATTAATTTCACACGGCATCGCCCGTGTAGAGAACTTTTTCCGTTCCCGTTTCCCACAGGAACTTGTTCCCGGGATAAAAAGTAGCCTATGTCCGTCTCCTGGCTCTAAGCTACCTCCCCACCAATTTTCAGCCAAATCGGTACAGCCGTTGTTGAATTATAAATAGAGTAACTAACACGACTTTCTTTTATATATATAATAATAAATATAGATTTATTCCATGTATTTCTATACACTCAATGACGCCATAGCATCGCCGTGTGTAGACACGTTCAGAGAGTGTTTAGAAATACGCGGCACTACAACAGTATCGTCGCGATTCACACGCTCGTGATGATTGCCCATTATATTTGACGCCTTTTAGTTTTTAACCCCAGACGCGAAACGAGGGATGTTATAAGTTTGACGTCGATGTCGGTAAGTGTGTGTCTGGCTGTCTGTGGCATCGTAGCTCTCAAAAAGATTTCGATGCGGTTTTGTTTCATTTGAGAGTAAGTTTTCTTGCGGTATGTTTTGTTAATATCGATCCAATCGATCGTTAGCAGTGTAAGAGTATCAGCTCTTTTCCAAAATGATGTAAGGCATTTTAGTAAAGTGCTTGTAGTGCTTAACGCGTGCCAGTATAATCGTTAAATGAAAATTAATTGGTAACTTCGACCTGATGCTGCAACCAGAATGGTCTCCAGAGAACCCGACTCTTCGAAAACTTACAGCAAACTAATCTATTGAACCCAAATACGACAATTTGGGTTCAATAGATTAGTTTCAATAAGTAGGTAACTTGCAGATTATGATCTTGCAATACGGTAACTGTTGCTGCAACCGGAATAATCTCCAAAAAACCCGACTCTCTCGAAAATTCATACTTTTTAAGGGTTTTTCTTTAAACTGTAAGTATTATTTGCGTAGGGGATATTTAATTATTAATACTATAGAAAGCTGTGTTTATAAAGAATTACCTGTGTATCAACACTGTGTTGACGAACATAGAGACCCTCGGACATTGTCTTCGTGAGTCCTTTTTCTTCTAACGCCTCTAAAGCTTCTTTCACATCTGCTTTAGACCATTGCCCAGCTCTGTAATAAATTGAAATATGTTAGATGCCTTATTTTTATGTAATTTCGGCACTCGTTTCATGAACCTTCTTCTTTATCTCAGCGTTTTCCCATATAGGTCTGACAAACGTTTTTTACTTTAAATGCCAAATATATCTACAAAAAATACGAGAAAAACGGTGCTTTTACTTTTTTTAATATTTCAAAAAATGGCTGAAATATATACGATCAAAGGGCGTATACCGCGGGTGACCGCATACGTTACAACCCTGTTCATTCAACAGTCGCGCTCTCGTTCGCACCCGAACGCCGCACCGCGCCCTGACGCAGTCTATGCGAGGCTGTGACGTCATAATGGGTGCGCCTAATCTCGGAAATTCAAGAAAGGACTAAAACTTCTAGTCTTTAGTACTTCGGAAATACTGCATGTATTGAAGTGAAATAAAAACTAATGTAATGTACTTGAGCTACGCTTCAATTTTAGCTGTTTTTGACAGTAATATTTTGACCCTTTTGTGTTCTCCATTACTTTTAAACCCAATCTGGATTTGTAGCCGGGTACAATTTAATTTGGCTATAGCAGCTATTGTTTGGCTTTTGTTGGGAGCTACTGTCGTCTGACCTCTCACTCAGTAGCCTACGTCGTTTGCTTGGGTCTCAGAGATCTTATTATGGCTCCCTACTACACCCTTTTTTTTTAAGATTATAATTGTCTAAACTCTAATTAAATCCCGGGGACCGAGTCTACTATTGACAAGCTGTAGAATAGAACCAGAATTGCTGTTTTAGCTGTCAAAATGTTAGTAGACTACTAGCGGCCACCAGCGCAGAGTGCAAAAGACAACGAATACTGTAAAAATTGTCGTTTTGGCTTAATCTTGAGCGACGATTTCGAATTCTATTCCGACATGATTGAAATAGCAGACTCGCCCCCACCCCCCCACCCCCTGACTCTAGTGAGGCTTTTTCTTTAGACACACATTCTACGAACTATTATTTCTATATTACTCACGTTATAAAGTCGTCCATGGTAAGAGGATTTGGGTACGCATTTTCTATCATATCTAGTACTCTTTGTTCTGATATAACAGGGGTTTGATTCGCCACGCTTTCTTCTATGTATGCTAAAATATATATTAACAGAATTAGTTTAGCATCTAGAAAAATCTATACTAAGTATATTTGTACATATCAGGTTCTAATTATACAAGGTCAAGTGTTAAATAGATTTACTGAGATAAAAATCGAAGCAACACTTGAACTTTAAACTTCTTTCATATCTGTGAAAGCAATTTCAAATAGTATATCTAAATGGTATTTCGCGGTGTACTATTGCGACGTTTTATGTGATGAACTATCGCTATCATAACTAGCAATGCTAAAATTGAGGTAATTAAAGTTAACTGTCTTATAACATTTCCATTTTAAGGATTGCAGCCTATCCTATCTTTGACCAAGCGGCTAGAAAACTTACTGAGCAAGTAGAAAAGTATATCGGCACTTATTTCAGCATGCAACCTGGACTAGACCCGCAGCTTAATTTGTTGACCCTCTCTGATGATTCTAGCTAGTTTTGTCGCAAATGTACGCTGAGAATGAGAAGTGACAGTGGCTTAAAACTCCGAAAACTATCTGGAAAATGGTCTGGTTGTGATTGGTAAGCGTCATGAAACTTGGTTTCAGGAGGGAAACTAAACATGACCGGTAGCTCTGCGGATTTAGTCTTTTTACTACCGTATAAAGGTCCCTGCTTCTTGAGAAACCTCGATGCAAGTATGCTTATATAAGATGCTTAGATAAGTACTCTAAAGGTATAACTTTAGATGTTAAAAATATTGACATAGTATAAGCATATTCGACAGTAAAGCAGTTTGTCCAAATATGAAAATCATACAGCGTCAGGGCTTTTAAATCGTAGCTAACAAATAAGGTAGCAAGAGGCATACTATATATACTATATTTTTATGTCACGAAACAGGCGGTGAGCTCATTGACATGTTGAAATGGACCGGCGCAGGTTGTTCCACCTGCTGTTGAAATTTTTCAAGCCGCTCATAAGGCCTTCAATTTGGGTTTACCGATTGCCATATTATTGGCAACCGGTAGCAACGAATAAACGTGCCTTCCGAAGACTCGTCTGATAACCTACCATGGCAAAAGAGACTAACATAGTGACTGATCTGACACATCTGTATCGTACACTGAGATAGTGAGGTAGATAGCATATTGTAACCTAGTAAAATGGCGCCGTGAAGATTTTTTCAGTGCATAGTATCTTTATCTATGTACATCTGTTACGCTAAACTACTATATAAAATTTCAATCATATGTTCTCTTTCCATGCTTCAGTAGTTCATAATATAATCTAACTAAACTATTCTATTACTATTTATTAAACTTCTAAAATAGTTTAAGCAATACATTATTACAGTTTTCACTGATACAAGTGTTTAGTTAAAGCGTGTTCATGTATTATATTGGGCATATTTTATTGCGCAATCATATCCATTGCAGGATTTGTTAATTTGAAATAGCGAAGTAATTAATATACAGTTGACTAGTTCAGTGCAGATAGTTGGTAATTCGAGCAAAGGCAATTTTTATATTAAAACGAGATGTGCCCAGCTGCTTTGCCTGAGGCATATGTCAAACCCCTGTATTTAACATCCTACATACATCCCCGTTATTATTGGTTTTACAATAATGTATGGAATTATGCCAGATTTGTTAACATTTGTGATTTCTACTCTGCTCTCTTGGGCAGTTTATTGATGGTAATTATATAGCATTCCTCAATAAATGGGTTATCTAACACCAAAAGATTCTATCAATCGAAAGAAGTTGAAGGTTTTACAGACACATTTAAATTCTACATATTTATCTATGAAATAGTATAAATAAACAAATATAGCTCATTACAAGTACATACAAGCTAACCGCCACACATGAACATTCTGGACTGAAAGGATTTTGCGTAGTAGTTTGGTCCAGAATGTGTTCAGCTGAATGTACCACTTTCTACCGCAAAGTAACTTGAACGAATCCTAACTGTACTTTTCTTACTATTAACTTTATACCTACATTAGAAGTTAGTAGGTAATTACTCGAAAAAAAATCAACAACAATTGACCATTACACACACTAGACACAGATGAGGTGGCGTGCAGATGCTGCGGCGAGCCGTTACAAAGACCGCAAGCTGAAACTGCACGCCAACTGCACATGCAACAGTCATTTAGTTAGGTAGGCCTACGTACACAGGGATATTTTCAATATATTAATAACGTCGTCCGATTGCAATCGGTGTGCAGTATGCGTGCAGTTTTCATGTCCGCACGCTGAAACTGTACACTGCAAACGGACTGCGCGGTTGGTTTGCAGTCGTATTGCAGTCATCCTAATTTTATTTAAACGCCAAATTTGCAGACAGAAATTGTGTTTAAAATGCAGTGCTTTAAAGCACTAGATATTAGTTTCAGTGTAGAAATACCGAGTGATGAAGTACTGTCAGATCATGTGAAGCACCTTTGTCGCTTAGAAAATTACATTTTCAATGCGCAAGAAGACTTTTGCAGCTAATTTGGACAGTGCAACGTGTAACAGCATTACGCACATGCTCATTGCGACAGCTTTAAAGTACGAGTATAATACGTTAAATTCGTAGAAATATTTGGTATTCTAAATGCATGATCAATTGTATTAGTATTGATTGCTAAATTATAATATCAAAATATTCAATTACATGCATAATACATACATACTAAAATAATATACATACATCCATTACAATAGTTGTATACAATGCTCTTACTCGTTATAACTCCGTTCGTTTCTGTATCATAAAATATAAAAAAAAATACTCAATACAATTTAATAGAGATGTAGCTTCAATAATATCAATTCATTGAAAGGTCAAACTATAATTGAATGAATCAAGCAAGCAAATGCCGTAGTAGGGTCACTTGATTTTTTTACCATATTTCATTAGGCTACAAATCCGTAATGGTAGTGCGTCATTTCCACTTAAAATGTAAGATTAAATTATCTTTATTAATTATGATTACCACAGTGTCGATAGGCTAACAATCAGTCAGTTAATAGTCATAATTAGTGACTATTAATCGATATTATATGCAACGTTTAAAGGTTTTCACAAAATAAAAGACATTGACATAAAATGTGAGAATTATGTGTAAACAGTTCTCACAGTGTATGTCAATGCCTTCAACTTCGTGAGAACTGTAAATTACTGTAGAACGGTCCTTATCGTTTATTCGTAACGTTATTTCTAGAGCTAAGTGTTCGTTTTTCCGCAAATCGCCTGTACGACTGCTCAAATGGAATTTACAACAAAACGATTCTTCGAACATTTATAAATTGTAGGGTTGCTCTTTCAAACGAGTTTTACTTCTAAAACTTTATTTTATCCTACTGAACTTTATTCTGTTTCTATCGCGCTGTACACTGTACAATACACCATAGATACCTACAGTCTTTATTGCTACTTATGCACGCTCGTCGTCAATCTGCATAGCTTCGTTGCCAATGCCACCCGATGTAGCTTATAGAGCAAGAGCCCACGAAAGCAAGACCTTCGGTATTTTATAGAAGCTGAAAGTTTCTCTGAACATATCTCTAACATAAATAAGAACAATCACCGACTATCAACCTTGGCACTTATCAGGCATCTGAAGTGTATAAATTAGTACCTCATTTTCGTCATAGTTTAAAGGTCTGTTCTTTTATATTATCTTCAGAATAATATTAGTAATCATCTCATTCATTGCCGGACACGTAGTGTGGTGGTCCCCTTGCCAGATAGCTTTAAATACTTTCTTTATACTTAAACGACTTCATATAGACGGCGCTTATCGATTTAAAGAATAGCTATGATTTGATTTCTATAATACCATTTTTTAATCCGCTGATTCATCATTTATTTATGTTGGATATAAGTTCACTGAAACATTAAGCCTTTATAAAATGAAGAAAGTCTGGCCGTCGTGACTATTGGGCTACCAGTCTGCTCTTTGATACGTTAAAACAGAAATTGGTCGGGCTACTCCGAAACAGACACGTGGCTACTATCGCTTAGTTAGTCAAGCTCACGAAAGGTACTAAAATGGAATGAATTAAAACGATTCGTATAAAAACTTTTTGATGCCAACTGTAGCGGTTCTTATGTATTTTGTAACCTTACTAAATCTCTCCCTGTTATTACCCACATTGAATATACTGATCATATACTATCCCTTTTTTATATTACTATTTTTTTTACCTTTTAATATACATACCAGGTAAAGGAGGTCCACATCCCTCTTGCCTAAGTTCAACTTCTAGAAGTTTGAGCTGATGATATTTGTGTTGCATTAACTTCATTATCTTTTTTATATAACCAACATAATCTGGAATGAAAGATATAATAAATTCATTATTGTATACTAGAGAACGCCCGCAGCTCCGTTCGTGTGGTTAAGGGTTTCCGTACCCGTTTCCCACTAGCTGTAAACGCAAGAACTTATAGCGAATCCATTCAATTGCGAGTAAGTAAGCGCGTTTCATTGTGAGTCGCGATAGGCGTCCACTAAAACTGGCGCGAGGTAAAGTATTTCCGGGGTGAAAAGTAGCTGTATGTTAATCTACGGTGTCATCTAACTCCACATCAAATTTTATCCATATAGATTTGGCCGATTGAACGTTAAGAAGTGCATTTATAACGACCACTTTAGTAGAATCAAGAGCATTCAGAACGAACGACTTCTCACGTTGCTATTACATTATCTAAATGCAAAATTTCTTGCGTCTTATCGTTTTGACGTCTTATAAAAAGACGCAACTTTGACTCAAGGTCAAATACCCACTTTGAAACTATTTAAAACATCATAATTTTCTCAAAATATGTAATTATTTAATACTATAATAAAGTTATAGAGGCTAGGCTTTTTCAATAGCAAGTACTTACTTTTTAAAGGACGGACTACATTAGATTCTCTTAGATCGAAAGCAGCCCAACCTGTAACCATCTTGTACCTACGGTACACTGACGGAAGGGGATAATAGAAAAGAACCCAAGAAAACTATACCTTTAGGGAAGTCCTGAGGGCTAACAAGCTCACGGAAGAATGCCTGTGCTTCATAAGGTCGTTCATTCGGTGTCAGTTGAGGTTTAAACCAGAAGCGCAAACCACGTGCCTCTCTTGTATGATTGCCAGTTGCTCCAGATACTAGGTACACGTAAAATTCTAATTGAGCGTGGCAAGGTTCTGTCACTCCGTTTTCTGAAATAAAAAAGATATTTAAAATTAATTCGGAATTGATGTCAGGTATTGTAAGACTATCAAATTTGCTTGAAGTTAACTTATTTATGCAAAGTCTTCATAATTTATTTATTAAAGTCTCAGAGCTCTCTAAAATTGCATTCGATTTGTATCTTTAACACGGTTGCGGACAGTGAGTCGTCAAGTCAGCGCTATTCGTATCCCACCCAACATTATTAAATTTTAATGAAAGACTATTAAAATGACTTAAATATTCACAGACAATTATTTATTTAAGCATAAAAGCACTCCAAAATAGCAATCCATTATAATGAATCCCAGCAGCATGTTTATTATAGTCACGGACGGGCGTAGGTAGACAGTGTGTGTGTGTGTGTGTGTGTGTGTGTGTGTGTGTGTGTGTGTGTGTGTGTGTGTATGTATATATATACCATAAATATGTTTTTTCATTTTACGTATTTAAGGTTTGATTTTTGTAGAGTAAGCAAAATTATATAATACTAGCTGACCTCTGCGGCTTCGCCCGTGACATACTTCGAACTCCCGTCGCAACTATTTTATCCCGTCGCTTATGAATTCTACAATAATATATAAAAATTTGCCCGATGCGTCGACATTTATGATTACTACTCCGCTCTCCAGGGTAGTAGCGTGATGATATATAGCCAATAGCCTTCCTCGATAAATGGGCTTTCCAGCACAAAAAGTTTTTTTTTTAAATCCGACCCGTAGTTCGTGAGAGCTAATCTCACGAACTACGGGTCGGATTTTCAACCAAACAAACTCTTCAGCTTTATATATTAGTAAGTAGTCAAAATAAATAGGTATAGACTAGGAAAATTCTAGAACAGATTCAAACCATATTGGTTGGATATTGTGTGACTGTATTGCGATGAGTTTGTATTAAAGTAAATCTGGACTGGGTAGGCTTCCCAATTTAATTCTGTAGTCTGCTTGGTGCTCTTAACAAAAATGAAACATTCCTGCATGTAATTGGTAACGCTAAGGGGCGTATGACGGGGATACAGCACCAATTGAGTCAATAGTCGGTATCTTACTTCTCCCAGTAAGGGCCTCCGCACACTAGCTTCTTTTAGTATCCGCAACCGGTGACTTGTAGCTTTGTGGAAGCCAGATGCGGCGACGGACCACGACACACTATCGACACAGTCTCAAAGTCGCGGGTTGCGGATACTAAAAGAAGCCAGTGTGCGTTGGCTCTAAATGTTGTATTTTACATTCTCCTCATGGCCACTATCCAAGAACCCACATTAAATTACATTAAAACTGAGGGCATAAAAATTTAACATTATTAAATGAGCGTGAACATGTCTTCTTGCGTGCTAAACGGTAATATCCAGTATGATGAGTTTTTTAAATGTCCTCTGTGAATTGATTGTGACATTGGCACTTTCGTTAAGCATTTCGTCGATTGTGAGAAACATGTGTCGACGGCGCTTGAAGAATATAGCCTTTGTGCACTGACTTCCCTCTCATAGTAATCTTCTTTTCAACAATACAAACATGTTACTTATTATCAATACTAGTTGACACACGCGGCTTCGCCCGTGTAGAGAAGTTTATCGTTCCTATTGCCCACAGAAAACCCATCATAAATCCCAGGATAAAAAGTAGCCTATGTGTTATTCTGATACGTAAGCTATATTATTGTAAAGTTTCATCAAAATCCATTCAGTAGTTCATCCATGTGCGAGAAAGAGTAACATAACATAACATACTGTCACGCCGTTATCCCCGAAGGGGTAGGCAGAGGCGTACAATACGCCCACGTTTCACCGTATGCTTTGCTTTTTGTCCCACGTAACAGGTGGTGAGCCCAATGCCGTGCTGAAGTGGACAGGTGCAGGTTGTGGCGACCTGCTGTTGAAATTTTTCAAGTCGCCCATAAGGCCTTTAACTGGCTTAACGACTGCAAAGTTACTGGCAACCGGGACCAACGGCTTAATGTGCCTTCCGAAGCACGGAAACGCTCGCAAATATAAATGCCACAAAGTGGTCACCCATCCAAGGACCAGCCATAGTGAAAGTTGCTTAACGCAGTGATCGTTTACAGAAAACTACGTTCGCGGGGCCACGAGCGCGAGAAAGAGTATCGCAAAATATGTTGCTAAGCACAAAACTTGACCTATTCGAGTTTTTTTAATTTATTCTCTGAACTTTAAGTATGGTTGTTATGGAGAGAAAAATTAGGAAATTTTTAATGGAAATGGGCATTAACTAGTTTATAATCAGTCAATTTAGTGATATATTTCCCTAAAAAGGGATTATACTGGTTCTAACCATAAGTTCTAACTATAAAATCATCAAGGGTTCTTTGCTAAAAATTCAAATCATATCTAAAATTTTAGCAATTTTTTTTTTCTGTCCAACGGACTAAAGAATTACAAGGAATTTTGTATGCAATTTAATGCTTCATATATCTACCATTTATGTAACGGTTTAACACATAATTATATTGTGTTAATGAAGTACAAATAACCACTCGTCCTTATTTCTTGATAGCATGCCAGATGACCTCATTTTTAGTGTCAAGATAAATAATAATAACTGTAACTAAAAGGAAACGGTACAGCCACAGTAACAGATAACTGTTAAATTAAATCCATTGTATTAGTGTATTATGCTTCTAAATGAGTAATATAACTATTATGAAGCACTTATACTGTATTTGAAAACCAAAGTGACATATTATACCATGTCTTGCTTTAGTTTTAATTTAATAGATATTGGTGCTAATTCTGTTGTTGAGACCACTAAACTAAATTTCTCTAAAATTTTCTTATTTTTATTAAGAGATTGCCAAATGCTATTCTGTTATTAGGTCGAACTAAAGTTGGTGATATCATAAATAGCACTTAATTTGTATCTGATATCACTAAAATTCATTTTATGTAATAAAATTGAAAAAGATGTGAAAAATGTACATAGACAGTCGAATGTAAATACATGCCGACTAACTTGATGATGGAACTGCCTATGTAAATTGTTCACGTTACAATGTTTTACACGTTTTCACGTTTCAAACGGTTACTAAAATTAATAAAAGTCCCACTAAAATTAGACTTTTCACGTAAATAAGACGTCACGTATTTAGGTGACGTCTAATTTTAGTAAAAACATCTAAATTTAGTGTGATGTTAAATTCCTTTTATGTGATAAAATTCAACAAAACATGTATTTAGATGCCAACTAACTTAGTGATTGAACTGTCTATGTACATTTATCACTTTTTGTTGAATTTTATCACATAAAATTAATTTTAGTCATGTCAGATACAAATTTAGTACTGTTTATGATTTCACCAAGTTAAGTTCGACATAATAACAGAATAGCATTTGGCAATCTCTTTATAAAAATAAGAACATTTTAGAGAAATTTAGTTTAGTGGTTTCAACAACAGAATTAGCACCATTGTAATTTGGGGTAAAAAACAGAGCAGCAGCACTAATTTCTGCCCCAAAAAACATAATGAACTTTTTAAACATTAGATAAGAAAGGGAATTCTGAGGTGTATTACTTCTTCATGATGTATAATATTACATCATGAAGAAGTAATACACTTCAGATGAATGATTATCATACTTAGGACGGGCATAGGTAGACAGTGCGGCACTACCATGCATTACGAACATATAGTTAAATAATTTTTGAAAGAAATAAAGCATTGCAAGGCATCCTGGGTATGTAAAAAGTGTAGGTAGATCATCATCATCATTCATCATCATCAGTGTAGGTAGATAATACATACATACAAATATCACGCCTGTCTCCTATCAGGGTAGGCAGAGACTAAGGTTTGCCACTTGCTATGATGCTGGCTTACAACTTGCACTTTTTCCACTTTCATAAGTGTTTTCATACACAATCACCAGTTAAGGGTAATTTGACCTGACCATTTTCCAAAATGTTTTATCTTAGATTGACATTATGTATGTCGAGGACGCCGCTTACCAGTTTGCCCATTCACTCTCTCCTGATAAATCTATTTCCTCAGTCTACTTTCATCTATCCTCTTCACGTGTACGAACCACCTAAGCATCCTTTTTTCTATCTTAGTCAATATATAACTTCTATCACCTATGGAGTTCTGTGCATTTGCTTCCACTAATTTAAAGTTGAAGTGACTACTTAGCATATTAATAGTAATATAATATACTAGTTGACGCCCGCGTAGAGAACTTTTCCCATTCCCGTTTCCCACAGAAACTTGTACCCGGGATAAAAAGTAGCCTAAATGTTATTCTGATGTATAAACTATATTATTGTAAAGTTTCATTAAAATCTATTCAGTAGTTTTTACGTGAAAGAGTAATAAACACCCATACAAACTTTCGCATTTATAATATTATTAAGAATGTCATACAAATAGTCAGTAGTCTTGGTGTTCATGGATGGCAGATGTATTTCTTTCTCAGTGCATGCATCTGCTATGTTGAGGTCTTAGGTTCTAATCCCAGGTCAGAAGTAGTATTTGTAAGATCCACTAATGAAAAAAAAAGGACACTCCCTTCTTATCAACAATACATACCATAATTTTTTTCTTTATTGATAATAATTCCTGTATGATCGCCACCAGCCACATGGATTTTATCGCTTGCTTCTACAGCTTGTTCTACAGCTTTTCTTTCAATAACTAAAGTAGTTGAATTAGCTGTCTTGCACTTTGGGGTCATTACAACCTTTTCTACATTTTCCGCCATTTTTTTTCAAGTAATTCCTATAAGTATTCAAAAGGATTCTAAATGGTAAGGATTAGGTCAGCAATCTAAATTACGAACTATGACTCATGGGCTACTCTCTTAATTATTATCTCTACCTTAAGCTAAGGACAAGATCAAGCAAGTAAAGAAACGTTATTACAAACAATAGCTCTATGCAAGGTACAAGGACTATAAGACAAAATTATATTGTTAGATCGAACATTCACAAGGTAATCTAGTTTAGACAGAAGGAAGGACGAAGAAACTGACAAAGTATACAAACCTTCACCTGTGAACGTTTCCTAAATATCGGTGATTAGAGTTCAGAAAATAATAATGTGATTATGGCTTAAGTTACTTATTTGTCTCGATATAAACTTATAAGAGATCTCAATTCATATTTGTTTTATTTACAATTTTTTACGATGTCCCATCCCATACTTTAGACTGATTGTCATATTTGACACTGACAATCTGAAATTGCACTTGGTTTTTTTAATAATTGGCCTGGTTATAAAAAACTTTTAGCCAACCTTATTTTTTATATCATATTTCTACAATCTTATCTTCTAATTTAGTCCTGTCAAGTCTTTGTCAACGTTGCGTCCTCAGTCCTAGGTCCTAGTCCTTGCCCTCAGTATAATGGTAGTTCTTATACTGAAGGTTTTAGTGGACTTTACACGGCAAGATAGAAAATAGCATTTCACTGCTATATCATTGCATGGGCGTACCCAGGGTTTGGGCCCGGGGGGGGGGTCAACTCGGATTTTTTATAAAGTTACCCGTTTTAAGTAAGTGAGACGTAGATTTCGGTATGTGAGTGTGTCTGTCTGTGGCATCGTACCTCTCAAACGGACGGACCAATTTCAATGCGGCTTTTTCATTTGAAAGCCCGTTTCTTGATGGTGGTTCTTAGCTATTTTTTGGCTAATATCGGTCCAGCAGTGTATCAGCATCAGCTTTTTTCATAATAATGTAAGGCATTTTTGGCGTAAATTTTTTTGCGTTATTTTTACTCTGTTAAGTGCTTAACGCGTCCCAGAATAATCGTTAAATGACAATTAATTGATAACTTTGACCTAATACTGCAATGAAAATGATCTCCAGAGAATCCGACTCTTCGAAAACTCACAGCAGACATTGTGTTTGGGGTTCAATAGTACTTTTAATGGGTTGTTCTTTAAAATACAAGTATATTTTGGCGTAGGGGGATTTTGAAATTTAACTTATTTTCTGTCGTCCGTTGTTGTAGCGTCCAGTTTGTGGCGTCCTTGTCCTGCAAACAGTCTTTAACAGCGTAATAACCTTTTTCACAAACCTTTTTTTTTTTATTAACTGAAGAGGAAATTTGAAGACAGATGGTCGAGAGATTTGCGTCTTATTCCATAGTGATGTAATTTTCTGCACAGCGTTTCATGCTGTACGCAATCAAAAGCTTTGGATAGATCGCAGAATATACCTAATGCATCTAGCTTGTCTTCAGATTTTGATAAATCAAATACGTTATTTACTCGTACATAACAAATAAACTAAATTTAAAATGTTTCTCTGTCTGTATGTTTCGACTAATCTCTGACGCAACTGAACCGATTTTAACGGGACTTTCACTGGCACTCTTATTTATGTAGAAGAAGTAACTCAGGCTACTTTTATCCCGTTCTTTAGTTTAAACCGCTGTGCGTCTACTAGTAAATAAGAAATACATAGAAATTAAAACAGGTATTATTTATATAATTTAAACTACGCGATGGTAGCCAAACTCTACCGGGAACCCAGGGAGGATTTGCAAGGAGTTACTGGGGGCGCCCGGTGTTAAACTGATAGGTAGAGAGAGATTGTGTGTTTTTTAGTCCTTTCAAGTCCGGCTTAACGCTGCTAACAAACAGTTATAAGGGGCGTGCCTCACGATTTTTAAAAGATGTATAGGGTATTGCAAATAGCAAAAAGTTATTTTTGTACTATTATCGACAAAAGTAGAAGACGAAACCAAAGCCAGGGGGGGACAGCTGCCCCCCCTGCCCCCCCACCCCTGGGTACGCCCATGTATCATTGTTGCTATTGCACTTGCATTGGTTGTTGCTTAGACGTCGTCTAAGGGTTGTTGGTTGTCTACGCCCATCTTGGGCAGGCAAAGGTAACTTGGCCCATACAGCCTACCTTCAGTATTTATATTTTCTTAGTATTTAGTCATGTCTAGTCCTTTGTCGATGTCAAGTCCTCAGCCCTAGGAGGACCTAGGGCTGAGGACTTGACATCGACAAGATGGGCGTTGGGACCAGGAGGTCCTTGCCCCAAATAAGGCAGTGGATCCCTTATTGCAAATCTCTATGGAAATTTGGCACTAACACTGTTTGTGTTAGTGCCAAATTTCACCGCTATTCATTGTAATATATCACTTTCCACCTCCATTATAAAACACGAGGACACGAATTTTACATTAGTTTTGGAAAATAATATACAACAAACGTGCATCATTGCTAATGTTCGCGCCAAAAGTCCGCACTTGTAGTTTAACTAAAACTGAGATCATACAGTCACAGTTTTGTTATTATTAGGTCTTTACCTATGAAATTGCCGTTTAATATGAAAAAAATAAAATGAATTTTTTTTCCTGTATTTATATTTGTATTAATCGAAGTAATCACCCATGCAATCATTGCATCTTTGCCAACGCAGTGGCAGTTTATTGATGCCCTTATTCGGAAAAGTAGTAGTCTGTAGGCGCAAGGTCTGGTGACTAGAGTGGATGACGGAGAGCTTCCAACTACAGTTCTTGGAACTTGGAGATCGTCTGATGTGCAGTATGAGGTCGCGCGTTGTCGTGCAGGAGCAGCGGAGACGAGCGATTGACCAATGCTGGTTGAAGATGTGCCAGCTTCTCCACCATTGTGGCCAGTACTGCAGAACGGCAATTTCATAGGTAAAGACATATTATTAGTCTAAAGTTGCAAGTCAGAGGTTACGAGCATGGGTTGTCTTGCACCCCAAACTCGTCGTGGATTTCCTATTGCAACTATGATAACGAGACTGTGCACTACGGTGAAATAATCGGTCCGCGTGAGATAGGCGGTAGTGAGTCCCTTTCTAAATAAGTGACCATAACCAAAAAGAATACAGGATAAATTCCTTGAAGGATTGATCGAACCTACTGAATTAATTGAAAGTAACTAATATAAAAAAAAACCTAACCTAACCTAACCTAACCACTCCGGGAGTTCGTGGACACGGCGGAGCACACACTCGCCGTGTGCCCGGCGTGGGACGGGCCGCGTATCGCCCTTACGGGCCTTGTCGGTGTAAATTTGTCGCTGCCGGCTGTGGTGCAAGCCATGGTCGGCAGCCAACAGTGTTGGGCCGCCGTCGCCTCGTTTGCTAGCGAGGTGATGGCGGCGAAACGAGAGGAGTTGCGGGTGCGGGAGCGTACGGGACAGACGCTCCCGCCCCGCCGTCCGGTTCGGGGGCGTCGACGTGCTAATTACATGCGCGCCCCCGAATAGTGTCTGGCCGTGGGCGGAAGGTCGGGGGACCCCGCCCTACTGGCCACTTGGCGACGGGCACCCTTTCTGTGTTCCAGGGGGTGCCCACTTTTTTGCGCACGCCCGTACCGGCCGCTCTCACCTCCTCTGCTTACAGAGGAGCGCTCGAGAGCGGTGGAGGTGCGGGCTAGTTCTTCAGCTCCTTAGGGAGCTCCGGGGTGGTCGCTTATTGACCGCCCCGAGACGGACCCCTCCGTTCTGGGGTGCCCCTTGCCGGCTCGCAGTGATTTAACCTCAGGCCTACCCTGCGAGTCGGTTTTAAGGTGAGGCGGAACACCGCGGGGTTTAGTGGGTAGGACGGCCCTCTCTCACGGGCCAGGAGCCCCACACACCGCCCCACCTGCCCCCGCAGCAGGGATGACGGTGCGTAAAAGAATTCCCCACGAAAACAAAAAAAAAAAAAAAACCACTCCGGGAGTGCCGACAGAAGTGAAAACTCAATTTATTAATAATTTATTTATCTAGACGCGTAGGTACATGCATATATGCACACACTATAGCTGCGTATCGTAACGGGGTGTAGCGAGTCCAGAGATTTATCTCATCTAAAAAATTGCGTACCGCGCTAAAAGAAGTTTTTCCTTCAAAAATTGACCGGGATCGACGTTAATGATGATGATGATGAAAAATAAATCTACACTGAAAGACTCCTAATTGATTACACAGCATTATTTAATAAGACCTGTAGATGACCGGATTCAACGTTAGATGATGATGATGATAATGGTCGCGAGTCCAGAGATTTTATCTCATCTAAAAATAAGCGTACCGCGCTAAAAGAATATTCACTTCAAAAATTGACCGGGATGGACGTTAATGATGATGATGAAAAACTAGTCGCGTTGGTACATGCATATATGCACACACTATAGCTGCGTATCGTAACGGGGAGTAGCGAGTCCAAATTTATCTCATCTAAAAAATTGCGTACCGCGCTAAAAGAAGTTTTTCCTTCAAAAATTGACCGGGATCGACGTAAAGATGATGATGATGAAAAATAAATCTACACTGAAAGAGTCCTAATTGATTACACAGCATTATTTAATAAGACCTGTAGATGACCGGAATCAACGTTAGATGATGATGATGATTATGGTAGCGAGTCCAGAGATTTTATCTCATCTAAAAATATGCGTACCGCGCTAAAAGAAGTTTTTCCTTCAAAAATTGACCGGGATCGACGTAAAGATGATGATGATAAAAAATAATTCTACACTAAAAGAGTCCTAATTGATTACACAGCATTATTAAATAAGACCTGTAGATGACCGGAATCAACGTTTGATGATGATGATGATTATGGTCGCGAGTCCAGAGATTTTATCTCATCTAAAAATATGCGTACCGCGCTAAAAGAAGTTTTTCCTTCAAAAATTTACCGGGATCGACGTAAAGATGATGATGATAAAAAATAATTCTACACTGAAAGAGTCCTAATTGATTACACAGCATTATTTAATAAGACCTGTAGATGACCGGAATCAACGTTAGATGATGATGATGATTATGGTCGCGAGTCCAGAGATTTTATCTCATCTAAAAATATGCGTACCGCGCTAAAAGAAGTTTTTCCTTCAAAAATTGACCGGGATCGACGTAAAGATGATGATGATAAAAAATAATTCTACACTGAAAGAGTCCTAATTGATTACACAGCATTATTTAATAAGACCTGTAGATGACCGGAATCTACGTTAGATGATGATGATGATAATGGTCGCGAGTCCAGAGATTTTATCTCATCTAAAAATATGCGTACCGCGCTAAAAGAAGTTTTTCCTTCAAAAATTGACCGGGATCGACGTAAAGATGATAATGATAAAAAATAATTCTACACTGAAAGAGTCCTAATTGATTACACAGCATTATTTAATAAGACCTGTAGATGACCGGAATCAACGCTTGATGATGATGATGATTATGGTCGCGAGTCCAGAGATTTTATCTCATCTAAAAATATGCGTACCGCGCTAAAAGAAGTTTTTCCTTCAAAAATTGACCGGGATCGACGTAAAGATGATGATGATAAAAATCTTACGCTTTTTCGATCAGGTCACGTGTCCTGACGCGAGTTTAAGATTTTATACCCATTACAGAAAAAGTGCTCAACGCCGCTAAAGAAGTTTTCACTTCAAAAATATCAAAACATGGTCAGACGATATTGTAAAGTATGCGGGACCCTGCTGGTTGCGGAAAGCACAGGACCGAACGTTGTGGCAATCATTGGGGGAGGCCTATGCCCAGCAGTGGGTGTCAAATGGGCTGAGATGATGAGACGATGATGAACAAAAACATCGTAAGTATGTTTTTTTGGAATCTACTTCACCCTACACGTGGATAAGGGTCGGAAGAACTTTCCAGTTGATAGTTTTACGGTGGAATTTTTATAATTTTTAATATCGTAAATAAATAACTAACTACCTTCACGCTGTATCCCTGACGGGGTAGTATGTAGTATTATCGAATATACTATAAACAATTCTAGGTACGTTATTGTTATGCCATAAATACCTAGTTAATTTGACAAACTAACAAACCTTTTCCTCCACATTTAATTAGTACAAAAAGCTAGAATGTTTGTCAAGTGTGAGATATTATTATTATCCTACATTTTATTACGTGATGTTATATTCTGTTATCTTATTTGTTCTTATACATTGCTGAACAATACAGTTTTAAGCATTTTTTGTCGGAATGTAGCCTTATCTCCTATGTAGCTTCTTAGTCTTAAATTTAAGTATTTTTTAATTAATTCCAATTCGTGCGATTCGTAAGAACTTGGTTATGCTGGTAAAATGTGTTCAATTTTGGGGGAAAATTGATGTAATATCATATTAAGCATCTTTTTCATATTCAAACTAATGCACTATCCATAAGTCGCTTTAAACAACTTTGTTCCAATAATCTAAATGTTACATTTTGCCCCTATTGTACACTCTGAGGGTGAACGGTACATCTCCAAATTTAAACAGATGCTACGTATCTACCTACCGACTAGTAAGAGATTGAAAAAATCTATAATCAACAAAATGCTGTGTTACTCAAAAAAATATGGTGGTTGCTGTTACTTACCAGTGGAAAGAAAAGCTGATACCGGGATAAGAGATCGACAATATCTTTGATCAACAAAATTCAATGTTACTCGAAAAGCTGCTATCAGGATAAGAGATGTTTTGCTCTACACAACCTTATGGTTGACTGGTAGAGAAAGCCTTTGGCATTAAGTTCGCCTATGTACTATTTTTTTGTGCATGAAATTTAAATAAATAAATAAATAAAATAAATAAGACTCAATTTTACACCCTGTCACACAACATGAATTCACCATTTTTCATGAAAATCTAACAGGTTTAATATGAAAATTTGCACAATCGCAAATCGAAGCATGAGCATCCAAAGACCTTATAAAGGTACATCTCGAATTTAAAACAATCGGTAATTTAGTATCTATCTACCTACTATTTGAAGACTGTAAAAATATATAATCAACAAAATTATGGTAACCCTATCTTGCATTTAGCGTAGAATTACCAAACCCAAACATTTAAGTACTACTCTTACTTAGTATTATAAATTTAAATATTGTTGGAACAACTCACACAATGCCATCTGGTTCCACACTAAGCTGAGTTTGTACTATGATAACCAGATAACTGATAAACATACTTATATATTTCTACTAAATAACTAACTAACTATATTCACGCTGTATCCCTGACGGGGTAGTCAGAGAGGACAGATCGCCAGGCTTCGCGATCCATGCATACTTCTTTCGCTTCTTCGAGATTCATCAATCGCTTCATACACGCACGTCTGGGTATCCGAGTACTTTTGACCTTTCCGTTTTTGAGCAATCTGCTCACGTGGTCTTCATATGTAAGTCTCGGCCTTCCCTGACTCCTTCTACCCTCTACTTTTGAACAATATATATTCTTCGTCAATCGTTCCTTACTCAAACGTTGGACATGTCCAAACCAACGGAGCACGCCCTTTTCCAGCTTAACGCTGACACTTTCATTCAAACCTGCCATATTGCGTATCACTTCGTTACGTATTCGGTCGGCCAAGGTAACGCCGCACAATTTTCGAAGTGATCGCATCTCCACAGCATTCAATTTACTTTCATGCATCTGCTGACATACCCAGGTTTCACTACCGTAAAGCAAAGTTGGCACTAGCACTGCGTTATGAATCGCCATTCGTGCTTCTTTTACGATGCTTTGTCGCTTTACTAACTGGGACAAAGCACCGTTAACTTTGTTTCCGGCAGCTACTCGCCGTTCTACATCCGAATCACATCTTCCATCCGCGCTAAACATACTTCCTAAATACACAATTTCATTCACTTGCTCTAGACGTTCCTGGTTTACCCTAATCTCGCATTTAGTTCTTACGTCACCTCTTTCAAATACTAGAACCTTAGTTTTACTTGCATTCATGCGGAGACCCTTACTTTCACACCCCTCTTTCATATTAGTGACTAATGCCTGTAGGTCGGCTTCTAATGAGGCCATGAGCACCGCATCATCAGCGTACAGCAGACAGTTTACTGTAAAGTCACCCAAATTCACACCCATATTAAAATCTTTCAACTTCTGCAGGCAACTGTCCATATACACTATGAACAGCCAGGCGGACATGACATATCCCTGTTTGACGCCTGTACAGACATCAAAAAGAGGTGACACATCCCCCCTACTCGCACGCAAGCCTTACAGTCCCTATAGAGCGACTGTATTGCCCGCAGTAGCGAGCCGTCCACACCATATCCTGGCAGCAAGTCCCACAGCGTTTCTCTCACAACGTTATCAAATGCTTTCTCTAGATCCATGCAACCTCTTCCACGTCGGAATCCGCATTGAGCCTCCCATAAATACCTTTCAGACTTTTCTTGCATTCTTGCCGTTATAACCTTTGCATACACCTTACTAGCTAAGCTGACCATGCTGATCCCCCTTTAGCTGGAGCAGTTTAGGCGCGAGCCTTTCCCTTTGTAAATAGGTACTACAACTGCTACTCGCCAGTCATCTGGGACCTCACCCGTCCGCCAGCACAAGTTGCATAACAGACATAGTGTGTCCCAGACACGCGACCCACCGTACTTGATCATCTCAGCAGTAACCCTGTCTTTTCCCGCAGCCTTACCACATTTCATACTTCTTATCGCGTGTTCTATTTCTTTCATACTAATGACTTCAATGACATCGGGATCCGGAGCATCGAAGTGAGCTCCACTTCCCGATGTGGCATCTTTGTCTTTTCTTGCATACATCTTTCCATAATATTCACTCCATCTCTGCAGGACGTCACTTTGGTCTGTTAGGACGTCATTGTTAACACTAAGCACTTTATTCATACTGCAGATTGCCGAACAACTCCGGGTCTTGCCTACCTCTTTCCAGAAGAGCTTGGTATTATCCCGGAAATTGGACGACAACCTTTCATCCGCTTTCATTCTGCACCTTTCTCGTGCTTCTTCTATCAGTGCCTTCGTGTTAACTTTCTGCAGCTTGTATCTCTCTTTCATATTAAAATCATTCCGCGAGGCTAAGTAGTCCAGCCATGCTTTCTTCTTCATTCGAACTCCTTCTTTCACTTCCTCATTCCACCATGCATCACGCTTATTACTACTGCCTCTTTTCGTTTCTCCACACACTTCCACAGCGGCATTTATCATACTGTCCCTAAGGTTCTGCCATACACTTTCCACATTCTCACTGCTAACATTGACGTCGCCAAGCTTTTCGGCTACCCTTTCATTATATTTATCCCTAATGGATGCATCCTGCAGCTTCCAGCTTTTGATGCTATAAGTCGGCTCAGGTTCAGGACACTCGGTACGATGACGCCAACCCGCGAACAGACCCCTAATCCTAGTTATGACTAGGTAGTGGTCTGATCCCAGCTCAGCGCCTCGATAAACCCTTGTGTCCATCACCTGTTTACGGAGCCGACTATCCATTAGGAATAGATCTATCATGCTTCTCTTTGACTTACATCTCCTCGTATACATATGAATTTGTTTGTGGTTGAACATTGTGTTCGCCACAAACAAATCCTTTTCCTTACAAAATGCCAGTATTAGCTTGCCAGCGTCGTTCACCCTTTTATCCCCATACTTCCCGAGTACCGACTCAAAACCATCGCGAGCGGTACCCACCCATCCATTCAAGTCTCCACATACTATAAGTCTTTCATTTCCTTCTATCACATTTAGAGCTTCTCTCATACTCTCCCAGAAGTCCTCTAGCTCACTCGCGTTCGACGAAGATACTGGCGCGTAAGCAGCTACCAGGAAAATCTACGTCAAACCAAGTTTTACACGGATCCAGAGGATTCTAGGACCTACCAGTTTGTACTCATACATACCGGAGGCCAATCGCGAGGACAGCAAAATTCCAACCCCCCGACTGCCATGCTCGCTCTCTGGTACTCCAGACCAAAGCGCGAGCATCCCACCCGGGACCTCCAAGACTTCGCTGCCCTTGCGCTTGGTCTCTGTCAAGCACACTGCATCTAACTTTCTCTCATTCATAACATCCATCAACTCATTCATCTTATCTGTCATTCCTCCCCTAACATTCCACGCAGCTACCCTGCACTCCATCCTCCACTTCCCGCCGCGTCGAGCCGCGCGTGTAGGGTGGCGGTCCCCTACGCCGCTCTGGCACACACTTTTCGCACCAGCGGGGACGAACTGGTGCGCGTCGCCTCGGGGGCACGCCCTAGCATCATTCGTCCTGGTGGCACTCGTGTTGGAGTAGAATTGCAGCCGTAGCTGGCAGGGATGGCGACGTGCACGCTTCTACTCTTCATCCCCATATTCTACTAAATACATACATATTATGGATAAATAACACCCAGACACAGTATAAACCACCGTGCTCATCACACCAAGTTTTATCCTCGTGGGAATCGAACCCACGACCTCTTGAGTAGCAGTTGGATGCACTTCCACCGCGCCACAGAGGCAGTCATAATGAGTATTATTTAATACTATGAAATTATTATTAATTATTATAGAAACTGTAGACATATTTAGACAAGTTCCAAAGTTTATGAATAATTAACTAAAGTAAACTAACTATCTTCACGCTGTATCCCTGACGGGGGAGTCAGAGAGGAAAGATCGCCAGGCTTCGCGATCGCTTTATACACGCACGTCAGGGTATCCGACTACTTTTGACGTTTCCTTTTTTAAGAAATCTGCTTACGTGGTCTTTATATGTAAGTCACGGCCTACCCTGACTCCTTCTACCCTCTACTTTCGCACAATATATATCCTTCGTCAATCGTTCCTCACTCATTCTTTGGACGTGTTCAAACCAACGGAGCACGCCCTTTTCCAGCTTAACGATGACACTTTTATTCAAACCTGCCATATTGCGTATCACTAATAGTTAATTAATAATAATAATAAATTTATTAATTATTTTTTTTTGAATAATAAATTTTATTATTCATAAAAAAAGAAAAATATAACATTTTCTACCAAATCCAATGTTTAGTTGAGCTAGCAGCGCGTCAGACAAGGACACATTACCGTTAGGAGCCCTCGCGCTAGGACCGTTTTTGGCTAGCTACCGCTTACAAGAAAATAGCTACCCCACGGGTTCAAAATGGAAGTCTTTTTAGCTCCCCTGACAAATTGTTTTCCAAAATTAGTGTAAAATTCGTGATTTTGTGTTTAATACTGGTGAAATATTATACATAAAGAATTCGGAAATGTGCATTAGTGAAGGAAAGTGTTTTTACGGCAATGAATAGCGGTGTTGTTTGTGTTGGTGCCAATTTTTTAGAGAAAGATACAACAAGGGATCCATTGTCTAATTGGTGCAAGGACCAAGACCTAGGACTTGATATTGACAAGTCTAAAACTAATAAATAAGAAAATAATAAAACTGAAGACCAGACTGTATAGACTGTATTTTCCTTTGCCTGCCCAAGATGGGTGAAGAAAATAAAAAAAACGCTGACAATTTCGACACTGACAGACTAACAAATTTATGAATGAAGCGGCGAGAAGTGTTCATGAAATAAAATAATAAATGTGATTGTAGTGTTTTATCGTAATTCAAAAAACAAGAAACTGATAAGCAAATAAGTATATTATTAAGTGAAAGCATTTAAGCTGTCAACACGCCCAAAATGTTGATTAAAATTTATTTTATTGTTATGCTTTTTTCACTTCTTGTAAAATCAAGTTCCGAAACTTTACAAAGTGTTAGTGATGATGATCTTTTACAGCTAATTAGGGACAAAGAAAAACTTATTGTTTTATTTAGTGAGTATTTTACTAGGCATCGAACTGAAAAGCTAGTTACTATGTCTTACATTATTATTTTTACTCCAAACCTTTTTGTTTCCAGCTAAACCCAAGTGTGATAAATGTGTGCAGTATGAATCTAATCTAGAAAGTCTAGAAGAAGATTTTAAGAAGCATTTAAATGCTGTTACTGTAAAAGCTGCCTCCAGTCACTTAACTCGTCTGTACAGCCCTTCAAAGGAACCTGCAATTGTTTTCTTTAGACATGGAGTCCCTTTGCTATATAGTGGTAAGTTTCATGAAATTCACAGTTATTGTATTTGGAGTCAGAGCATTGTGGTGTATAGGTAATGCAACAGGCGATACTAACAAGAGGCAATAAATTCCCACACTTACAACTCAAGTATGGGTGGGATGTTCTCAATGATCTTTGCTGTATTGGATTATTCTGTACACGAATAGCAGAATGAGTAAGAAAAAACAGAAAAGAATCATGAAACAATAGAATGTCATGTCATATTTTTCTCCGGGTACCTATTACATGGGACAGAGATGCACTGCACATGCTTCAGGAATAAAGGTGTGATTGAAAAACAAACAAACATTTTCTATGAAACTGAAATTTAAGGCAGTGCAAAGCTCACCATGCCACTGGTATATGTCAAATGTAACATGTTAAATTTGTTTTACTAAACCAGTTGATATTCTTCTTTATCATTGTTTTCTTAAGTGGTTCTTAAGCCTGATATACTCCATAAATAAAAAGAAACCTAATATTTAGAACTTGTCTCTGTTCTGTCACAGGGGAACCTGATGACAATGAAATTTATGGGTTCCTTGAAAAGAATCAGTCTCCTGCGGTCAAGGAACTGACTGACAAAATATTTGAGCACATAACACAGGCAGCAACAGGCGCCACAACTGGTGATTGGTTTGTTATGTTGTAAGTATTGAATTTATGATATTTTTATGAAAAGCTTACAACCATCTTTAATGCTTAATCTATGCCATTAAACACTTTTTGTGTTTAATGACAAGATTTTCTTAATTTAACAATTAATTTGATTTTTAACTCTTTCAGTTATGGAGCTTCCTGTGTGGAATGTCAAAGACTACATGCTGTATGGGAGAGTGTTGGTGCAACATTAAGGGGTCGTGTCAATGTGGCACGTATGGATGCCAATTTAGCAGGATTGAACACAGCAAAACGATTCCATGTAACGAAGCTGCCTAGTTTCCTCTTGTAAGTTCATTGTATTACTTCATTTTTGAAATATCTCATTGATTATCTCCCAACTGCTTGAGTGTAGTATTTTTCCACCATTGGACATTTAATTGAAAGTGAATTTTTATTTTGATTACAGCTTCCGGCTGGGGAAAGTATACAACTATAATTTACCACTAAATGATGTGAAGTCATTTGTGACATTTGCTCAGGATTGGTATAAAAATTCAAAAGGAGAACCTGTGCCATTACTCGCTTCTCCATTGTAAGTATCTACTTATATAATCTACTAAACAAAAAGTATCAATGAACTCAAAATTTACAACAAACAATTAAGATATCACATTTATTTCATCCTCTTTGCAGTCTGGAAAACCGGAAAGAGTAAAGCTAACTATAAAATTAACAAACAAAATATCTATCATTGCACTCCATTAGTCACAATATGCTCTTTCATTTTGCCCTTACAATATTTTATTGATTTGTTTCAGTGATGAACTAGTTGACTGGTGTGTAGAAATGATTAAAATGAGTATAGCAATTGGATTAGATATTCTAGCGAAATATCCCTGGATATGGCAGACTGGACTAGCAGGATTTGGTTTAGTGGTGATCACTGCTGTTATAGCTCTGTTCAAAGCTGGCCGGTCTAGGCCTGCAAAGAAAGATTCTAATAAAAAGGATAAAAAGAGCAAATGATTTTTAAGATTTGCATTCGGTACATAATACTTAACTACATTTATTTTTTTTACTATAGTGGGGTCTACTCGCAACATCTACAATGGGTGAAATATTGAAACATCAACCAAAAAGGCACCTTTTCGCTGTAAATTAGTGACGCGCGATTTTCATACAGTAAGCTTAATTATGTGCAACTGCGTTAGTCTAAAATTGATAGAGCAAGTTTCCAGGGCAGGGAAATTGTCTGGTAATCTAAATATATATCTTAAGTCTTAATGATGTTCTGAAAAAAGAAATATAAAAATCAGCACTCAAAAGAAAAATGATCCATGTATTAGATAATTAAGTTACCTTAAGTTGTTTGTAATTGGCAGGTTGCATAACTTAAACATTCAAATTTTATACTAACACTACCCAGTACCACACATATCATTACTCAGAAAATAAATAATATCTGACAGTCCTGGGATCTTTCTCCTTATTGAAATACTTCATAAAAAAAATTGGTGCATAGGAAATTATATTTTTTATAATGCATTTATAGATTTATTATTAGTTTCATATTACAGTTAGATTTTATAAAATACTTTGAAGGTTGTTTTTTATACAATTTATGTTAGTATATTTAATGTAATGTTAGGTATATTAATTCCGTGAACCATTACCTAATACTGTCTCATTCTGTAGGAAATGAAATGGCTGTCGTAATCTGGTGTGCGTTTCGATTGCTCCGCCACGGTGTCCTATCAAAAAAAGCACTCCGTCAAAAATTTGTCAAAACCGAAAGCATCAAACCAAAAATTTGTCAAAGTAAAAATAAAAAAGATATTACGGTTTAAAGTTGGCCGCGCGAACGAAACGTGGAGGATTGCGCGGCCACGGAGATCTCAGCAACTACATGGGTTAGAGACCTAATTCTTTTTGCCAATTAAAGATTGAATTTGTCAAAAATTGTCAAAAAAAGAATTATAAGCTTTACAGCAATATTTTACGAAATATTCGCCTTTGAAGTTATGGCCGCGCAATCCTCCACTCGTTGTTTCTTTAATGTTGATTATTTTTTAAATCGTAAGATTTCTTATAGTAAAAGTTATACTAGAAGAATGATCTTAATTTGTCAACACTAATGAAAGCAATAAATACTTTTGAAGTTTAGTTAAACCGGAGATATCGATCCAAAACAAAAAGTCCGTGGCCGCGCGAACGAAACGCTACTTTGTAAGCTGTTATCTCGCTACCTATAATTGCTAGGATTTTGGTGTAAACTTTCATTTATTCGGCATATTAACCTCATTAAAATGACGTTTTACCCTCAAAACCATTTTCAACGCGTGTTAAATCAAAAATAATGATGTCCCATACAATGTTCTACCAGGGTGACCATAATTTCGATTTGATTTGGGAATATTTGCTATATAACTAGAGGACAGCTATGAAATTTAATAACATCTAGGTCAGTCTGAAAAAAATATTACGTTTAAATAAAAAACTTGGATATTTCAATAATTAAATGATTTATTCATTAAAAATTATTAAAATGTAGGTAAAAATGTAAAAATTGTAAATCTCAACAGTAACATTTAAAAATCAACAAATATAATAAATGCGATCTTTAATAGATTCGTGGTCTTGGCGTTTGTAACAGAACCGAAATGTCTGCTACTCGATGGAAAAATAATTAGTACATGGTAAATATCACAATAGTAGTAGTAGTACAAAGCGGCGTATCGACTTTGCGCGGCATGCCATTGAACATTGGCTCCGCATAGGTACCGCGCGCGGCAGCTTGAACATTGGCGCGTTAGACGAAGCCGCGTGACGTACCAGTCCCGTGTCGATTTTTGAGAGTGCAACAAAGAAATGTCAGGAGTTGTGCTCGCGCAATATCGTACTCTAGTTACGCGCGCGGCGAAAACATGGAGAAAGACAGATGTCGTACCTACTTTAATTAGATTGTATGGTACTAACCAATTTACATGGAACAGTAAATGTAGTGATTATCGGAAAATATTTCACAATAATTATTGAATAATGAAAAAAGCAGCAGCTGCACGTCTTCGACGTAAAATGTCCACGCGGTGTAACAATAACATGTCATGAATCATGAAAAATCATTTCAATCATTGCAGATCTGTACAGGATCTGTTTTGGAAAATGAATAATTGTAAAATTAATTTAAAAATCACATATTAGTCTCGCCTATAGCCACAAAAAGGCAGGCAGACACATACTGTACGCGCCTGTTTCACTGTCAGCATTTTGGCCGTATTTATCTAATCTTCTAATATATAAAATTCTCGTGTCGCGGTGATTCAACCCTAAATTTTACACACAATAAGCCTATTACTCCCTTACACTGTTTTCGACCGTTATTATTGTTTGTACACAACAATAATAATGTGGCAATAGCGTAGCCAATAGTGGCGTTTACAATTATCATTTTACTTTCTCTGTGAAATTCTCATTTAGATTATATTCTCAAGTAAATTTATTATTAACTAGCTTATGCTCGTGACTCCGCCCGTATGAGATTTGATTATTGCACAAAAAGTGTTTATCGTGGGAATAAGATGATTCCCGGTATAAAAGTTCCCTATGTGATATTCCACGACATGGTTTATCTATATTCCGATTTCTACCTAAATGTGATTAATAAAATATATAAAAAATCTGACATATAAAAACCTTTACGAACTTTCACGTTTATAATATTAATAAGATTTCATTGCACTGGAAATACCAGGAATTCCTTTCTTGCTGCTTTTATCAATTCACCGAATTTCAGGTATTTATTTTTTAATAGTTTGGGTTGTTTTGGTTTCACTCGCGTAGTTCCCTTTCCCGTGCGAATGTTAGGATTTTCTTTATTATCGCTTCAATGAGATACTACCTAAAGAATATCACAAAATTATACGTTTCTATTGAAAGGTTAACTACGCGGGTGAAACCACACACAGGATAAAGTATTCTATAGTTTTTACAACCGTTTATTGTATCACCCGCGTGTCTCTTAGCCTAGATTACTAAACATAGAAACGTAAAATTTGGTAAATGTATTCTTTAAGTACCTTGAATGAGTCTTAAAAAGGAATCTTGTCTGGAATGTTTGTTTTATAATAATAATTTTGGGTACCTAGGTAATTAAGGGAAAAAAGATGTATGATTTCAATTAGATTGTGAGTTCGATTGTTACTATTAAATATAGATACCAGTTATCATTAGGTATGATATAAAATGCCGTGACTTGAACTTTGCTGCCGATAATAGATCTTAAAAACTTTGTGAAAAATGTGCTATCCAATAATTCTGGTTACATTTCTACAAAACCATATGTGAGAAAATGTATGAAAACTGGATTTATTGTGCTCTTAGTTACTTTGCTGTTGTTGTCGTCATAGCAAAGCATCCCAGCATTTCTTATAAAATGACATTTATAGTGACCTATTGTTCCAATGGTAGGAACAATATACTCAATAGCACCTGTCAATTTATAAACATTATGTTTAACATTTTATTTGTGCAGCAGCGCGTATCACGGAAAGATTTATTTCAAATTCGGGATACATTGTTGTTTCTAAACCTTAACTATGAACCATATAATAAAGTAATGATGTTTGTGCTCGAATTTTATTTGATTAATAGTTAGAATAACACTGGACGGGAACTGCAACACCATATTGCGTCCGCAATGGATTCGATCTGCCGTGCTATTATGTAACTTTGACAATTTATGTCGCTTTGGTTTGTTCGATAGCCACCACGCTTTGAAAGCAATTAGCAGGTGGCGTGAAATTGGTATTACGTATTACAATTCAATGCGACTGAGGCACAGTGGCTTTCAACAAACCTTTTAACGTCTCATCCATTTTATTTATTACGCGGCCATGAAAAAAAAACTAAAAACGTCAAATTTTTATCCTTTGTATCTTCTAATTAGTAGAGGTGTTATATTAAAAAATCAAGAAAAAAATTTAAAACGTCAAATTTTTATCCTTTTTATCTTCTAATTAGTAGAGGAGTAGTTGTTATATAAAAAAAATCAAGAAAAAATTAAAAACGTCAAATTTCTATCCTTTTTTTTCTTCCAATTAGTAGAGAAGGAGGTGTTCGGGGTTACAAAGGGGACCAAAAATCTCATTATTTCAAGCTCAGATGCACCGTTTAAGAGACATGGCAAAAAAATGTGTAAAACCATAGGTTAAATTAGTATTGCCACTAACGACGCAAGAGCCCTTTTACCAATACTACATTGGTCCAAATCGCGAAATATTCACATGTCTCGATAAACCTACATAAACGCCAAAAATTATGCTAAGTTTCAACTTCATATACAATCAAACAAAAATTGCTCAAGTCTCGTTTTAATTTTTGCCCAAGTCCTAGCTTCTTATAATATATATATATCACTATACCTACCTACTCTTCCAACTTTCTTCCTCGGCAAATCTCAAAATATGGCACGAGCTACCTTATAAGTTTATTAGTCCCGCAGATCCCCGAAGGCAATGGCAATTTTTAATGTATAAATAATTTAATTATTGAAATATCCAAGTTTTTTATTTAAACGTAATATTTTTTTCAGACTGACCTAGATGTTATTAAATTTCATAGCTGTCCTCTAGTTATATAGCAAATATTCCCAAATCAAATCGAAATTATGGTCACCCTGGTAGAACATTGTATGGGACATCATTATTTTTGATTTAACACGCGTTGAAAATGGTTTTGAGGGTAAAACGTCATTTTAATGAGGTTAATATGCCGAATAAATGAAAGTTTACACCAAAATCCTAGCAATTATAGGTAGCGAGATAACAGCTTACAAAGTAGCGTTTCGTTCGCGCGGCCACGGACTTTTTGTTTTGGATCGATATCTCCGGTTTAACTAAACTTCAAAAGTATTTATTGCTTTCATTAGTGTTGACAAATTAAGATCATTCTTCTAGTATAACTTTTACTATAAGAAATCTTACGATTTAAAAAAAAATCAACATTAAAGAAACAACGAGTGGAGGATTGCGCAATCCTCCACTCGTTGTTTTTTAATTCGTAATTCGTTTCGTTGAAGTTATGGGCATAACTTCAAAGGCGAATATTTCGTAAAATATTGCTGTAAAGCTTATAATTCTTTTTTTGACAATTTTTGACAAATTCAATCTTTAATTGACAAAAAGAATTAGGTCTCTAACCCATGTAGTTGCTGACATCTCCGTGGCCGCGCAATCCTCCACGTTTCGTTCGCGCGGCCAACTTTAAACCCTAATATCTTTTTTATTTTTACTTTGACAAATTTTTGGTTTGATGCTTTCGGTTTTGACAAATTTTTGACGGAGTGCTTTTTTTGGTAGGCCGTGGCGGAGCAATCGAAACGCACACGTAATCTGAGTGCGTAGTCTGATTTATTGCAAGTATCATAACAGACTCACTCGTGAGTGCTTTACCGTAGATTTATATGAAGACGAGAAGGGTTCCCGACTTTCCGTACACATTCGGGTAAACGTGCTCACAGCTTTGTCAAAAACTCACACTAGGCACTCAGTCTGTGATAAATGCATTGCATAAAAAATTGTTGGCGATGATCAGAACTATAAATAATATACTAATTGACCAGAATATTATACTACTAATGATGGCAGTGAAAAAAACTGATTTGGTTCAAGGATTAAAAGAAAATTGCTTTATTTTTGTTGTATTCATAATTTTAAATTATTTTCCCTTATGAAGGCATTTCTACCACATCCCTCTCTACTCATCATCCCGGAGCCTTTCTATCGAACTTTAATGCGTTTTAATTAGGTACGCCGTATGGTGAAATATGGGCTTGTGTAATGCGTCTGCTTTGAAAATTAATAGGTTGATTTGATATTCATCTACCTCATAGCTATAAATGAAATAACCAATTTATGCTGTATATAGATTTAATGTCAGGAAAATATTAAGATTGGTCAACAATGCGTACACAAATTGTACATGCGAGTTAAAAACTTAGTAAAATAACTTTCACGACAAAACACTTATTGCCGTTGTCACGACCAACATGTCTATAATTATTTTTAAACTAGGAATATTGTCGCCTACATTGTGCATTTTATTCCTAAATAAGCCAATACCTTAGATTATATAAACACCCAGATTACTAATTCGCGCGACGAAAATGCAGCCAAAAAATATACACTAGTTCGGGTATGTCATTCAATCCGCCCGCCAATGACCGTATTGAGTCATCGCGACGCAATACGGCACACGTGACGCACCATAAGGTCATTGGCGCACACGTGACGCACACAAACGCAACGGCGTACGTAATATACTCGCGCCGGGCGTGGCTTACCCACACATGGCTAAAAAAGTGGCAGCAACTTTGACGACACGCGTTGTACTGGACGCGGTGTCTGGGGCCAATACCTTATTTTTATATGCTATTTTTTAGCTAGTCCTGCCTAAATATTATTAATTTAACATGGTTCTATTACACACTTGCTTGAGTGTGCTCTTTTCATAATAAAAACACCTAACTGCAAAATGTATGAAAAAATATTTTAAGCTAGTCCTACCGAAATATTTATTTATTTAGTCTCATCGGGAAATAGACAATTTAGATCTGCGAAGTCTGGCGATCTGTCCTGTCTGACTACCCTATCAAGTGTCATTACACCAGTCTAGTATAAAGAGAAAGATTTGTCAGATTCCATGAAAAAGCTGGACAGAATATGTGTGAACAGTGTTTGTTTGTCCTAAGCCCCAGTTAAACCTCATTCAGTGTGCTAGTGTTGCACTGTGAGTAATTCAATGGCACTATGGAAATGTCTCCACTCCATTTTGGTGCCTAATCCTCCCTTCTGATGATCATGTGAACAGATAATGTTGCCTTAAGCTAACCAATAAGTTAAATATCCTGATAGTCAAAGATAAAGACTAGAACAACAATACAGTTACTTATAGAACTATCAGAATATTTCTTTGGGCATTATGTAACAAATTAATGTGAAACTATATCACAGTGCTAATATCAGAGAATCAATTAACTAACCTTAATAATATCAATTAATTTATTATAATCAACACAAAAATAAAATTTATACCAAGGTATTCGAATACTGGTTATTTACTAGATATATACGATGCACAACATTTCACATGCTCTTGTTCTTGGCTTATGAAGCTTATTTTGACTATATAAAAATAAGGAAAAATTATCTATTAAATGTGATGTAAGCTATGATGTGCGCTTCTTGAATTTTTATTGCATCTATATGTTTAAGCTACATTTTATATAAGTATAAAATGATATTATATATTATCTACTTCGATGTTTATTCTAAACACTGAAGCAGGATCAGCTAGTTCCATTCTGACAGCATTTTCAAAATTCTTGAAAATTGCAGAAAATTCCATTATGTTTTGAGGTTTCGATTCTATCCACATTTTATCAAACTCATAAAACAGGTAACAATAAAATTTATGAAATAATTCAATGCTAGGCAAACACTGCTTGGCATTGAACATATAAGTTTTAGCTGAACCATCTTTTAATAAACCATACGCCAGTGAAGTAATATTTATACCTACAATTGCATAGGTATACCCATATGTAGGATGTAAGGAATGGCTTAGAACATGTCTGGAAACCTGTAAATAGTCTTTGGCAAAAAATAGCAGATTTTCGAGACCAAGGAGGCCCATACCTCGGAAATCTGTTTTTGGATCATCCCCCTGCAAGAAAAAGTTTGATGGTACTTGTTAGTTGCACATTATTTTTACTTACAATTAAATGTTTAGCAAGTCAAAAGGATAGAGGTTTAAGACAGGATTTAAATTAGAATACAAATCAAATTAACACATTGAGTATAGTATAAGCTAATCAATGGAAGTGATGTGATGATCATGTGAAACAATCAAATGTCTTGAAAAAGAAGTAGGATTTAAATCTATACTAATATTATAAAGCTGAAGAGTTTGTTTGTTTGGTTGAAGGCGCTAATCTCAGGAACTACTGGTCGGATTTGAAAAAATAATTTTGTGTTAGATAGCCCATTTATCAAGGAAGGCTATTTATATCATCACGTTACTACCCTGCAGAGCGGTGTTGAAAGGTGTTGAAGTTGGTATACTGCAGGAAAACATCTGTCGGATCCGCTAGTATTAAAATATATTTTTTATAAAATGTGCATCCTTCCCAGTAGGGATGCCTACATTGTTCGTTAGTAAGCAGGTGCGCTGCTAGCAGGTAAGGTCGTTTGGGCTCTGGAGATTTTAATGGACCCCTTTCACACACATATATACATCTTTATTGTTACTACAAGCAAATGGTACCTGAAATCCTATATCTTGCCATTGTTTTGTTACTCGACTTTCGAGTGCCGTGTCAGGTACTAACAGAGACCATAACTTTAATAACTTTTCTTCGTGCACATCATTATTGCTATCAAATTGAGTTCTACGTAGCTCTTCTACTTCATCGACTAGTCTTCTAAAGCTCCAAATCTGCTCCAAACAACGCCGAAACGATATAATAAATGAGCTGTGTAGCTTTGGGTTTATTTTTTTTACTCTTAGTATAATAGAGATTGACGGTTCTAATATTTCAGGAAAGTTATAAGGGGTGAACCGCCTCTGTAGTACCGTGCCATCTAAGTATGTAACAACTTCTTTAATATCTTTAGTACGAGATAGTAATAATGATTTTTCTACATTACGTGTTCTTTCAGCTCCAATTCTGTCACCGTAACAAATTCTTTGCAACTCGCATAGTCGTGTGGTCTTCCTAAGGAACCATTTGATGAAAGGCCTTAGATACCATTGCAGAACTGACCAAATGTTAAATACGATCATTGTTTAATTTTTTCAAGAACGATTCCAATATGCTTATAGCGCATTTAAATTTTATTTTATCATTTCATAGACGCTAGCACAATATGTTTGATTAAATGTTGCTTTGCTTCGCGACTCGCGTTGTCATGACAATGTTAATGTTAGTTGTCTTGTCTTCGCCCACCTTGTGCCGGCAATGGAAACTTAGTCTATACAGCCTTCTTCAGTATTTATATAATCTTATAATTTAGTTTTAGTCATGTTTAGTCCTTTGTCTATGTCAAGTCTTCAGTCCTAGGTCCTGGTCCATGCCCTAGTAAAGCAGTGCACCATTTACTAGGCTTTCTAAGGAGATTTGGCACTAACACAAAGCATACAGCTGTTCACAGCAACATTTAACTTTCCATAACTCATGCACGTTTTCGAACAATTTATGTAGCATAATCCACGATAATTATACATAAATTCACGAATTATACACTAGTTTTGGAAAATAAAATACGGCCGACGGCAACCGTGCGTCATGTTCAAGAATTGGCGTCAAAATCCCATGACAATGTTAAAGACTAAAATGAATGACAATGACAGTGGTTATTACTTGTTCTTGCCCATCTTGGGCAAGCAAAGGAAACATACCATACAGTGCGTATTTTATGCAAATCTCACAGATATAGAAGAGTATGCAGATCTAACATTTGCGAAAAATAGCGTAGCCTATTTCACACATATATAGAGGTAGCTTAATCCAGGATCGCATTCAGCTATCATTTAATAAATAACCGTGTTGATAGGTTATTAGTAATGAAATGAGTCTGCAATAAAGGAGTTTCAAATCGAACCAACAAGATGCTTTTTACACATTATGACATAGATTTCGGAACCCGATTTTGAACAGCAATTTAATTTAAACCGATAAACATACTTATGTATTTATACATAAATATTATACATAAGAACACCCAAACTCAAAAATAAATATTTGTGGATCACACAACTATTTGTTCTGACCCGGGTATCGATCCCGGGACCTCAGCACAGCAATCGCATACACCACCACTTACGCCACCGTGATAGACGATAATCGATGCTGTAAATCGCGGTATAGATTTTAGAAGGTATATACAAAGTAGACTATTTGTAAAACTCCAGCAAAATGTCAAGACCAGGTAGCTAACAGCATAATCAATGACGATAAAGTTATTCCATTCTTTTAATTTTAGGGTAGATACCTACTGCTTGAATTATAATACTATGCACCTCGTGAAAATCACAGGCGATGGGGGTGGGCCGGTGCTAGCTCCTTTGATCTTGACCTTTCCAACCGCATTAATGTGCACACGTACTTTGTACATTGAGACATGCTATACTTGACGAAGAAGAGACCTAGGACTCCTTTGAAGCAAACCCATGGCGCAGCTCGACAGTATAATGCTGACAGAACTTGCTCCGTAACAAATTGACAAAAATAAAAGCCACGTCGGTGATTAGGACCGTAGCTATCTACTCCTGGCTATTTCCTGGTGTTTAAGACATACGCAGTATTCGTGAGTGATGGGATGCCAAATAATCCTGCAGTTATGGTTGATAACGATCGCAAAAATATGACACCTGCATGCCCATATTTCTTATTATCTTCGCCAGGAAATATACTGTCCTACAGTATCTAAAGATAAGGATTAAAATAAAAAACAGTAATTTAAAAAGTTATTTCTTTTTAATCAATACAATGATTATTTTACAGTTATTAATTAATTCTTACGAGCTCACAAATATTAACTAAAATATGAACTTAGTTAAATCTTTATTTTCTTACGAAGAAACTCTGTCTTTTGGCAGGCTTAAATAGGGACATACTGGTTAATACGCAGAGACCCTTGAGAATTTTTGACCCTTGGACTTATCTAATAGGAAATGGGACCCTCGTTTGAACATATAGCTGTAGTTGGGAGAGGGAAGACTAACCGGTCAAGAAAGGCAAGCCTGTTGTGAGATTTGCTGCACTCCTGAGATATAGACTCACGATTTGTACTACACCGAAAGCACCTTCACCAAACAGAAATACTGTCTTATAGGGTCTAAGATAAGATAAAATTTATGTACAAAGTTATTTATTTTTAATTAATACAATAACCTTTTATTTCAGATTTTTTTACAGTTATTTATTGATTATATTATTGTAAACCTAAAACAAGATTTCCATAACATTTAGATACACTGAGTATTGAAATGTAACATTTTGTGGCCTCTGTACTAAATTCGTCCCTGATTACTTGAAATAGCATTACAGTACAAAGTGTAACTAAATTAACAAAAAAATTAGCTGTAGATGACGACAGCAACCAAACGATTTATGGAACAGATACTATGAACAGTTAGCTATAACCTTTTCAAGTGTTCACCAAGAAATTTCATCATTTTGGATACAAATCTTAGTGTAACAGTACGTAGTCGTAAGTGGTACATAAATTATCCATGAAAAGTTATTCCTGGTGATTTCTTGTTCACCACTCTATGTTTTGTTTGAATAATTGAACTGTTTACATATTTTTTTACTACTTTTGTTACATATTACAATAATTTTATGTAATATTTTCACTTCGATACATTTTTTTATTTTTGTTCTTGTGGCGATACTATTGCTCCGCCGATAACTCAGTGTGGAATTGGTAGGGGTTTAGTAAGTCGGTCCACACTTAGGTACGATCCAAGTTTTGTGAGTGTACAAGGTAAAAGATAAAAATTTGGTAACGAAGGCCGAAATGTTCAACAGTCAAGTTTTGTGTTGAAGTACATGTAACAAGAAAAAAAAGACCACATTAAAGCACACGAGTTATGTTGGTTATTTAGAGCAAACACACAATGTTCTAGAGCTTTATGTTATTGGAGTCATTGTAGTCACATAAGGTATATATGAGGAGAATCAACATAGGTCAGGAGGGAGTTAAAATTAATAGGACGGGGGAAATGTTCTGTAGGCAGAGAGTCATATAAGGATCCATTCCTTCTCAGGCATTCAAAGAAGATATGGTTTGTAGTATGTTCGTCCAAACCGCATTCACACCAAGAAATATCCCTAATCCTTATTTTTGTTAAAAAAACGTTAGTGCAAACATAACCGCAAACGACAAGTAATCGAAGTTGCTCTCTTGCTAGCTACTCCAAAATTTAAAAAACCAAGGCTTAGCTGGGATATCACCCTGAAGGGAAGCATAATGTAAGCCCGTAACTTTACTGGATATAGTCCAGAGGACCATCCATTTTGAAAATAGACTGGATTTAGAGAGAGAGGTAAGATCTTGAGGATAGGCTCTGTATTGGTCAAGAGAGCCATTAGTAATAGCATCTTTGGCCAGTGAGTCAACCATTGTATTGCCAACAATTCCACTATGCCCAGGAATCCAGACCAGACAGACTAATAGTCCCTTAGATTGGCATCTAAAAAGGGAGTTCTTTATTTGGAGGATTAAAGGAGATCTAACTTTACTGGCGAAATGATTAGCCAGAATAGCCATTAAACAGCTCTTAGAGTCAGTAAAATTTACTGTATTTAAGCAAGTCAGTAATTTTTACTGACTCTAAGAGCTGTTTAATGGCTATTCTGGCTAATTATTTCGCCTATGTTATGCGACTCTATATATAAAATGGCTTCAAGTATGGCAATCGCTTCACCTGTGAAGATAGAGTTCACAGAAGGAGACTTAAAGGGGAGGATAATTTTGTATCGGGGTATCCAAACTGCAGACCCAACACATGAGGAGCCTGTCAATTTAGAGGCATCTGTAAAAAAGACCAACCGATCTTGCCACTTTTGATGAATTAAGGCACTTGCCTTATATAAGCCTCTATAGAACCTTTACTGATACCAGAATTTAGAATTATGTCTGGAGAATGTATAATGGCTTCGAATGGGGGGTTGATTTTTGACTTTGACTCACAAGGGAACGCGAAGCTTAGAAAGTTAAGAAAGCTATTCAATAAGCAGGGGTGAACTTTATTTGACCAGTAACCACCAGATGATATAAATTCCGAAAGAGTATGTAGTTTAGGGATAAGAGGATGGAGGGCAAGTTGGGAAGTTTTGTAAAAATACCTGTCAGCCAGGTACTGTCGCCTTAGAAAGAGGGGAGGTTCCACACATTCTACCTGCAAGGCGTTTATAGGCGAGGATTTCATTGCACCAATCACAGCGCGCAGGCATTTAGCCTGGAGTTTATCCAGAGATTTAAGGGGCTCTTTGTTACATGGTTCTAGAAGGAAGCTACCATAATCCAGGTGACTGCGGATAATTGCATTATATAATAACTTATGGCAATAAGGGTGGGCTCCCCACCAGTTACCAGATAAGGACCTTAGAATATTAATATTTTTTTCACATTTAGAGACTATCTGATTTATATGAGGACTACCAGATAATTTCCGATCCAAAATCATACCTAGAAATTTAACAGACTCTCTTACTGGGAAAACTTGATTTTCGTACGAAATTTGGCAATCACTTATGGATCTGTGACGGGAGAAAACCACAATTGAGCTCTTGGAAACTGATCTTTATCAGATACTGATTTATAATCCGTGATCTGCAAGCCATGTTTGGAGGTAATAGACAGCAGACGTAAGTCTAGATATAGTATCCGATATGGCATCCACAGTTACATAAAGTGCAATGTCATCTGCATACTGCAAGATATTGCAAAAGGAGTTTACTGAGAGCTCTAAGTCGGACGTATATATACTGTACAGAAGGGGACTAAGCACAGAGCCCTGTGGTAAGCCCCTCCACACAGTTCTGGGGGATAGAATAGAATTTTGTAATTTGATTGAAATTTTTCTACCAGAAAAAATATCGAATATGAAATTGACTATCTTCTCTGGAACACTCAGCTTAAGCAGTTTCTGCCTGAGCACAGGAAGAAGAACATTATCATACGCGGCTGCTATATCCAGAAATACGCCCACACAGTACTGATTTTTAGACATTGCCATACAAATATCAGTAGTGAAAATGCCTAGACTATCCATAGTACCGAGGCCCTTACGGAAGCCAAACTGGGTCTTCGAGAGTAACTCTTGGCTTTCCATGAACCATACCAGTCGTTACTCGGTTTTCCTGGTTTCAATATCGGAAGAATGATTTGGGACTTCCACTCATCAGGGGGTATGCCAGAATAGAAAACAAGATTTTAAGGAAATAGTTTTTAGTATCCAAGCTGCTATTAACTATAAAAGAATAGGGGATTCCGTCAACCCCAGGTGAGGAATCTTTCAGGGACCCTAATACAGTAAGAAGCTCATCTTGAGTGAAAGGGGAGTCAAAGGTATGTCTGGTAGGAGTAGACAAGGAAGAGAGAGTTAAGCACTCAGTAGCAGAAGGGACGGGAGGTGGGGCGAGTTTCTGCTCAAAGCCTTGAATCCATGTTGATGTATCGTTAGAAATCATGGGGCTTTCAGACATTGAGTTCTTGGATCTTCGGAACTAATGAACTAATGTGGAATGAGTACGGGGAGACAGAGACTCACAGAATGCACACCATCCTTCCTTTTTTTTTTGTGACAGAAGTCTGATAGTTTCTGCTGCTATCCTTTTATAGTTTAGGTAGTTGTCAGTTGACATATCTCTTGAATATGCCTTTTCTGCATCTTTCCTTTTTTTGCATGCCTGTGAGCAAGATTGGTCCCACCATGGAGGTGATGGGAGGCGCCTATTTGGTTTTTTTAAAGGAATGGCTTTATCAGCAGCTTTTAAGATTCATTTCTTAAAGATACAATAGACATCCTGAATATTAAAAAGGTTAGGAACAGGTATCAGGTTGATTTCTTGATCCAGACAACTAGAGTATGTCCCCCAGTCTGCCCTTGCTAGGTTATATTTCAGAATAGGATTAAAGGGAATTTGAACATTAGGGCTGTCTAAAGGAAGTATGACAATAGGATAGTGGTCACTACCATGGGTACTCCCTAACCTCAGCCATCCTAGACTAGAAGAGAGTGAAGGTGAACAAATAGAAAGGTCAACAGCGCTAGGATGGGGTTGAGAGAGGGTTGATCTACGAGTTGGGACACCATCATTTAAAATGCAAAGGTTTAGTCGGTCTAAAATGTCCAGAAATATGGATGACATTTCATCACATAAGTAGGAACCCCTTATGAAGTATGGTGGATATTGAAATCCCCTAAGACTACAACAGGAGGTTGAATGGAGAATGATATGTTATTCAATTCAGATAAAATTGAGCGGTCTGGATAAGGGATATAGACAGATAGAAAAGAGATATTCATGGTTCTTACAGCAACAATATGAAAGCTGTCACTGTGAGGGGGTAGGGAAATTAGGGAGTAAACTAAGGATCTGTAAACTAATATACAGGTTCCAGCATGACCATAATTTCTGTCAACCCGAAAACAGGCATAACCTGACACTCTAAACCGAGAGGCAGGCTTAAACCAAGTTTCCTGGATGGCAATAACAAGGGGTAAGTATATATTTGTTTATAAGAAAAATTAATTCGTTCTTTTTGTTGTTTAAGCTCCTACAGTTCCATTGAAGCATTGGAGGGAATGTTATTAGATCAGAAAGATGGCTGAGAAATCTTAGATTTAAGTTTATCTGGAAGCTCAGTGTCACTAAATCGGGAAAGCATATTAATGACAGTGGAAAGAAGTAATTCAAGGAGATTATCACTGGGACTAGATTGTCCTGTTGAATTATGTTCTGAGAGAGCACAGCCATTAGGAGTGGAGGAGAGAGGAGCTTGGGTTAATAGGCTATGAGTCAGTCTATCAAACCCTGGGCTAGATGCTGGCTTATGAGGTCCACGGGGAATTAGGATTGTCTTCCTATAAGATGTTTGAGAAGACTCTGGCATAGGGGATTTTTGAGACATATGAATAGAGGATGAAGTAGTTGTAGTAGACTTTGCAGTATCCGCAAAAGACCTTCGCACATGGGGGAATCTTGCCGATGCCTCCATGTAAGAAATGTTCTCCTGGGACATCACTATTTTTATAGATTTTTGTCTGCTGTGTTCTGGACAAGAAGGATCTTTGGAGGTATGAGGACCAGAGCGGAAAAGACAGGATGGGGAAGAATTAGTACATGAAATAACTTCATGGGGTTGGCTGCAAATAAAGCAACGTGGGGAAGACCTACATTGAGATGTAATATGCCCAAACCTACAGCATTTTAGGCATTGAATTAGAGGAAGTCCATAAGTTTCTGATGCAAAGTAAGTATCTATCTAGCAGCAGTAGAATTATGTGAGTGTGGAACGACAGGTGCGGCGTGGCAAGTTAAATACTAGGAATGAAAATCCATTTACGGTAAACTTCAATCACAAACTATATTTCACAATTAACACAATTAATCAAATCACATTTTAGTGTTTACAGAATCGATGATTAATTAGATAGGCATGGATACAAATTCACTATAAATCACATTGTAGGCAAAATGGAAACAGATTACATTATCTTAGGTACGTCTGAACAGTACGGTGTAGGAGAGTAAAGAGAATCCGGAAACACTTGTTTTTTATAACTATAGACTATAATAGAATTTCATAATTCAATATTGTCATAGACTTTAAAGCGTTCTTTACACTACCAGATTTAAGATTGTACGGTGTACAGAAACATAATGATTATTAACACTTCCCCTTACACCATACAATCGGTCACTACATAAGCTCTACAAAGAAAACTAAGTTGACAAGCTGATCTACATATAACTAGATACATAAACATCTACGTTATATCCCTGCCTCACAACTATAAAAAAGCCCATGCAAGAGACCTAACATTCAGCCCATACATAAAAGCGTTGTGCTTTACTGATGCCAAAGCCTTTGTTAAGATATCTGCTATCATTTCCTCAGTCGACAAATATTTAATTGATATAATACCTTTATTATATAAATCCTTGATGAAATGATAACGAACATCAATGTGCTTTGTCCTCTTATGACAATCTGTTACAATAAGTTTGTGTGCACTTTGATTATCATTAAATACCAAACAATGCAATTCTTCACAAAAGAATTCATTCCATAGACCTCTAACAAACAAAATTTCTTTACAAGCTTCACTAATACTCAAATATTCTGCCTCTGTACTTGAACAAGCAACACAGCGTTGTTTCTTACTTTCCCAATTAACAGTATTAGAACCTAGCTTAATTACATAACCAGTATATGACTTGCGATCAACAGGATCATTCGCAAAATCAGCATCAGCATATGCTTTAAGTTCAAATTTTCCACACCTATTAAATATCAAACCATGATCTATTGTTTTTGACAAATAGCGAAGGATCCTCTTGGCAGCCAACCAATGACTTTTATCATAACAATTATTAAATTGACTCAAATTGTTACATGCATATGTTATGTCAGGTCTAGTGCACACACTTAAATACATTAATGATCCAATCAATTCTCTAAAATTATAGTTAGTGTCACACTTATCATTATCTTTACTCACAAGTTTTTCATTCTGTTGCATCGGGGTAGCTACTCCCTTTGCATCTGACATTCCAAAACGTCTTAGCAATTTTCGAATATAGTCAGTTTGTCTCAACATTAAAATGCCTTTAGTTCTATATCTCACAATATCTATACCTAAACAAGATTTTATTGGTCCTAAATTTTTGACATTAAAATTACTCCGTAAAATACCAATTAAGTCCTGTTTAGCAGATTTACAATTACTAAACAAAAAGAAATCATCTACATAAAGAGCCACAATAGTCAAATTATTACTTAAACTTTTACCACTATTGTCTCGTTTGATATAGACACATGGTTCACATTTTGTCTGATAATATCCGTTACTTAATAATATATTATTGACCGTTTCGTTCCAAACCCTACTGGCTTGTTTCAAACCATAGATGCTTTTCTGTAACAGACAAACTTTATTAGAATCAGAAATAAAACCTAATGGTTGTTCCATGTATATTTCTTCCTTTAAATTTCCATGAAGAAAAGCAGTTGTAACATCAATATGGTCAATATCCATATCAAGCTCATTGGCTAAATTAAACAAAATACGCATTGTTGAGTGTCTGACCACTGGTGAAAATGTTTTGTCATAATCAATGCCTTGTTTCTGACTGAAACCACGGGCCACTAGGCGCGCTTTATATTTTTCAAAATTACCAGAAGCATCCTGTTTGACTTTATAAACCCACTTGCATTTAACTATGTTTTTATTGGGTGGTCTCTCTACTAATTTCCATACCTCATTCTTCATTAAAGAGTCATACTCCACCTGCATGGCTTCCTTCCATTTCAAACAACAAGGACCTGCCATAGCCTCTTCATAGGAAACAGGCTCTTCAACAAATGAGTCTCGAGAATAGAGAGAATAGTCAAAATCACCATACCTCTTGGGTGGTACCCCCCTGGTAGTCCTAATAGGACGCTGACTGTGTGTAACACTCTCCTGAGCTGGCTCGTAGCTGCTGCCGAACTCGCTGTCCTCCAACTGTGCTGTTTGCTCTGCAGCAGGCTGCGGCGACAATGCCGCCTCACTGACAGGCGCGCTCAGGTTGGGTGCCTCACTTCCAACCGAGCTGCTCTCCAGTCCTTCATCTGAAATTGAGAACATTTCTCTATCAATATGAGTACTAGATATTTTATTTATATTATCACAGCTTAAAGTTGGTACTGAAACATTGTTCATATTATCCACTAAAACATTAGAATTATTCCCATTGCAAATATTCAAATTCAAATTATTCATATTATTATTATTCAGATTATTCATATTAGACTGAATATCGCTAACAATATCCCCTTTGTCCATATTACAATTATCATTTAATTGATCATTAATTTTATTATATGTCAATTCTATAAAATGAACATTTCTCGATTTTATCACAGTAGTGGGGTGAGACGGATCAACTAGTCTATATCCTTTAGAGTTCTCACAATAACCAACAAATATGTATTCCTTGCATTTTGCATCTAATTTCTGTCTTTTACAACTTGGAATTAGTGAGAAAGCTCTACAACCAAAAACTCTTAAATGACTCAGATTAACTTTACAACCAGACCAAATTTCCTCTGGAACGCCACCGGACAAAGCATTCGTCGGGGACCTATTCTTCAAATAAATTGCTGTCATAACAGCCTCTCCCCAGAATTGCTTGACAAGGCCCGCTTCAGAAAGCATACACCTGGTTTTTTTCATAAGAGTCCTATTTAATCGCTCAGAAACGCCATTCTGCTGCGCACAATAAGGTATAGTTGTTTGGTGTTTGATCCCATGACTAGATAAAAATTGTTCAAAAGCATTGCTACAATACTCCCCTCCGTTATCTGTCCGCAAGCATTTTATGTGAAAACCAGTCTGTTTTTCTACAAAACTTTTAAAAGTAATAAAATAAGACATTACCTCGTGCTTATTCTTCATCAGATAGCCAAAAGTCTTCCTAGAGAAGTCATCGGTGAACGTCACCAAATACCTGGCTCCGCCTAAGCTGTTTACACTCATTGGCCCGCATACATCAGAGTGTACCAACTCCAACAGTTGCTGAGCTCTCTTCGCCTGACCCTTGGGAAATGAGTACATTGCCTGCTTCCCCTCAATGCATGGGATGCAATCCTTCAGCCTGTCACAGCCGTTGTCATCAAAGTCAACGCCGTCTACATGGCCACGAAGTGTATACATACCACTCATACTTAAATGTCCAAGGCGCCTGTGCCATAAATCCATTGACACACCAGTAGCAGCTAGGGCTTGATCTGAAACAGACTTTACATTAAAATTCACATTTCCAAACATGTTTCCATTTTCAATTTTATAAATTCCCTTCCTACAAGTTGCTGTGGCCCATTTTTCACCAGCTGGACTAAATATGTCACAATAATCTTTGTCAAATGTGACCCGATGACCCGATTTAGTTAACTGACTGACAGAAATCAAATTAGTCGACAATTTGGGAACATACAAAACATTATCCAGCTGTCTTTGTTCATTACTATTAATATAAAGAGAAACCTTACCAGATCCATAACTTTGTATAACATCATCATTAGCAACAGTAATTTTACTTTTAATCTTAGAGTCCATGTTCATAAAGCTATTTAAGTCGCGACACATATGAGAAGAACAGCCACTGTCGACGATCCAGTCTTGTTCATGAAATGCGGCTAAAGCTGATGCCAGCATTGTTTGGGATTCATCACGGTCTTCTTTCTTCTTCTGGTCATTTTTAAATTTGTAACATTTTGACTTTAAGTGTCCTGGCTTTTTGCAATAATGACATGTCTTGACTGTGGGCTTGCTTTTATTATTACTTAAATATGCCACACTTTCTTCACTGTTAGTACCGTTGCTATTTCTTCGAAACTCTTCTTGTAATAAACGCGCTCTGACAGCTTCACTTGTCAGCGTTTCCTTTAGATTGACAGATTCCAAACCAGAGACGAGGACATCATACTGTTGAGGTAATCCACTCAGTAAGATCTCAGCTACTTCACTATCTTCGATGATACGCCCAATATCAGCCAATTGTGCCACGAGCGTCATCACACCATTGATATAATCAGTCATAGATGAATACTGTGAATATTCCACATGATGTAATTTTCTTAATAGAACAACTCGTCGATAAAGACCTTTGTCTTCAAAAGCATCTGCCAATCGATTCCAGGCTTCTTTGGCAGTTTTAGCGTTTCTCAAATACTGAATGCAATTAGGCTTTACTGCAAGACAAATCCTGGCAAGAGCTCGAGAATCTAATGTCGGATTCGGTTCTCCACTATTTTCAATACAGGGCCACAACCCTTCTATAATTAGAAGCATTCGCATATAATACTTCCAGTTCAAATATGATCCAATGCCATCCAATTTTTCAAAGTTATACATTTGCGGGACATGAGGCACGTGTCCGCCATTTGCATTATCATCGGCCATAATTAATGTGTGTGTGATTTACTTTGCCACTTACTTGATTTCGCTCCCCTGCGTTATTCTTCTGGGCCCATAACCTGATGCAAAGTAAGTATCTATCTAGCAGCAGTAGAATTATGTGAGTGTGGAACGACAGGTGCGGCGTGGCAAGTTAAATACTAGGAATGAAAATCCATTTACGGTAAACTTCAATCACAAACTATATTTCACAATTAACACAATTAATCAAATCACATTTTAGTGTTTACAGAATCGATGATTAATTAGATAGGCATGGATACAAATTCACTATAAATCACATTGTAGGCAAAATGGAAACAGATTACATTATCTTAGGTACGTCTGAACAGTACGGTGTAGGAGAGTAAAGAGAATCCGGAAACACTTGTTTTTTATAACTATAGACTATAATAGAATTTCATAATTCAATATTGTCATAGACTTTAAAGCGTTCTTTACACTACCAGATTTAAGATTGTACGGTGTACAGAAACATAATGATTATTAACAGTTTCAACGGGGAGGGGATTATATAAACAATAAATATGTGGAGGAAGAGTTTGACCACTGAATGTTAGGACAACTGTCTGAGTGGGTATGTAAGAGGAAATATTATTTTCATTTAATTTTCTTCTGTTAAGTCGTCTGGCTTTCATTATTCGGCCATACCCAAGAGGAACTTGGATTGAGTGGACCACTTCCTCAAGGGTCCATTCCACCGGAACCTCTCTAATGATTCCCATTCTTGAGCATGCATAAGAAGGAATGGATACCTCATATTTGGCTCTGGATAGGGAAGGGTGAGTTAAGAAATTGTTAGCGTCTACAGCAGATTTAAATTTAACTGATAGACGGTTACGGCCTACACGCTTAATGCCATCTTCAGTTACGTTGGATATTTTATTATTGTGAATTAAATGACCGAACTTAAATGGACGAAACACCGTACCTAAGGACGGGTTGTCCACTGATCTGGATACATGGACTATGTACGGACCAGCATCAGTATCGGTGTATCTCGTGGGCTTGTTATCAAAATCGGGATGGGTGTAAGACGTTTGAATGGAAGGAGATGCTTGTGATGATAATAGATTTTTTACGAGCAGGGGACGAAAGGTTTTCTAGAGGATGATTTCGTTTTTTAGATGGAGAATTGGAAATAAATTTTGATGAGGAAGGTGGATCGTGGAAATGGCAAGTGCCATTACCTCCAACAGTATCGGGGGGATCATGCATAATTACATCTACTTACGTGGGAATTTGGAAGTTGCGTAAAAATGCACACACAAAACAACACAAAAGCACTAAAAATACGACAACAGCACTTGTTTTTGATGAAAGAGTGAAAAGTATAAAGTATTACACCATAAACAAAGGAATATGTTTGATCTGCTTACTCTTCTATATCTGTGGCAAATCTTAGTATTTGGATTTCGACATACAAGTCCGTTCTTTGTCGATATCAAGTCCAGTCCTAGGTTCTGTGTCCTTGAACCAGTAAAGCAGTAGACGCTCTAATAGGGCCTTCTATGGAGATTTAGCACTAACACAAAGAATCCACCATTATTCAACACAAAAACACGAATTATATACCAGGCATAAGGCAATATGCTCGAAAATTGGATTCGTTACTCCATGTTCTTGTCTTCCCCCATCTTGGTCAGGCAAAGGAAACGCAGTTCATACAGATTCAAATTTTCTTAGTATTTGGTCATGTCTAGTCCTTTGTCGATGTCAAGTCCAATCCAAAGAAAACTAGTACAATTACTGGGACAAACCACAAACCTATATTACTAATTACTACATTCTCTTTTCCCAATACTTTCATTATGTATACTGACGTTGACTGATGTAAACTTTTTGCTAGGTACTTACTTTGTTCCTTTTACCTTATTGTCCGATACCGTTTGCCATTCAAGAAAAATTGAATTGTATATAATCATAGTATTCACTAATGTCTAACAAATATTACTTGATTTTGTTTATTAAACCTTTATATTCCAAAGGTTTGCTATTATTTCAATTTAATAAACAAATGTTCAATAATTTAGTAATATAAAATGGAAAAATATCTTCGGCCGGAAAAGTTTGATATAGACCCAACGGAAAGATCCGCAAGCCGCTCGTGGGAATATTGGCGAAAAACGTTTGAAAATTTTATTACAGCTCAGGCCACTTATTCATCAGCAAACGACCCAAATTCGAAAACGGCTACTCAACACTTCCATCAAATATCAACTTTTAGTAAATCACATTTCTCCGAACATGTTTGCAAATGTAAGTGAAGTTGACAATTATGATACAGCAATAACTATATTAGATAAGCTTTACTTAAAACCAAAGAATATTGTTTTTGCACGCCATGTACTAGCGACTAGAAAACAATCTATTGGTAAAGTATCAACACATACTTACAGGCTCTTAAGCAATTATCTAAAGATTGTGAATTTACTGCAGTTGATGCTGAAACTAACAGAAGTGATAGCGTACGAGATGCTTTCATATCAGACATTGTATCAAATAAAATAAGACAAAGGCTTTTGGAAAAATGTTCTTTAACTCTTGACCAAGCTTACAATCAAGCTCTTTCATTGGAAATGGCAGAAATAAATGTACAAAGCTTTAATTATATTAATGCTATTTAAAAGTCTTCAAAATCGAGCAGTAAACAGTATCTCGTCCGTCACACAAAACGAGAATTATGAATACCTTTCTGCTGCTAGTGGGCCCCGTCGTCGTAAATGTTTCTTTTGTGGACGTCAAGTTCATCTTCGCAAATACTGTCCAGCTTTAGAAGCAATATGTCAGCTATGTCATAAGAAAGGACACCTTGCCAAAGTTTGTAGAAGTTCTTCTAATTCTAATAATTCAGTGACATATAACAAAGATTTTTCAGCAACAATAATAGCAGCATCGCCTTCTTCACTAAGCAAGGCTACTGTGCCTGCTTTTATTCGAGGGATTAGAGCGGAAGCACTTTTAGACACTGGCAGTTCAACCAGTTTTATTAATGATAGTTTCTCACGATTTTGCGGATTAAAAAGACGACCTTGCAATCAAACAATTTTAATGGCCTCACTTAGTCATACCTCACAAGTAGAAGGTCAAACATCTCAAATAATTACTATAGGAAATCATAAATATGCTAATGTGAATTTACTGATTGTCAAAAATCTTTGTGCTGATATAATTATTGGCCATGATATCCTTGAAGAACATTCATCACTAGAGTTTTCATTTGGTGGACCAAAGAAACCACTCCACGTGTGCAATGTTGCTGAGGCGTCTGTACCAGCCGTGGCTCTTTTTGCTAATGTATCAACTGAATGTAGACCCATTGCTGTTAAATCACGAAAACACAGTAAAGAGGATAATAAATTTATAAAGAAAGAAATTGAAAACCTTCTATCTGAAGGTATTATTGAAGAAAGTAAATCGCCTTGGAGAGCCCAAGTACTTATTACAAAGAACGATTCTCATAAAAGACGGCTCGTAATCGATTATTCTCAAACTATCAATCGTTATACCGAACTCGATGCGTATCCTTTACCTTATATAGAGGACATAGTTTCTAAAATCGCAAAGAATTCAATTTTCAGTTTGATTGATTTGAAAAGCGCCTATTATCAAGTAACTATTTTACCTGACGAAAAAAAATATACAGCTTTAGAAGCCCTCGGTAATTTATATCAGTTTAGACGAATTCCATTTGGCGTTACCTAAGGTCAAGTTTCCAGCGTACGATCGATTGGATCATTAGACAAGAAACGCTCTTAAATACTTACGCGTACCTTGACGATATTACAATTTGTGGTCGTACTCGCGAAGAACACGACCAGAACTTGGAGCGTTTTATGAAGGCCGTTAAGAAGTTTGGACTAACGCTGAGTATGCAAAAATGTTAATTTTCTCAAGATTCTATTAATATTCTTGGTTAATATTAATATTCTACAATATTCATAATAATATCATTAAGCCAGATTGTGAACGTCTTACCCCACTTATCAATTTACCTCCGACACATGACGTGGCAACCCTTAGACGTACGCTGGGTATGTTTGCTCATTATTCGAAGTGGATTCCAAAATTTTCAGAACGAATTCACTCTCTTTCCAAAACTGTAACTTTCCCACTTTCAAATGAACAAATACAGTGTTTCGAGGTACTTAAAAATGATATTGCAAAATCAGCAATACATGCTATTAACGAAAATATACCATTTACCGTTGAAACTGATGCATCAGAACATTCTATTGCAGCAGTGCTTATGCAAGAATTCAGGCCAGTAGCATTCTTTTCAAGAACCATTCTTGATTATGCGGACGTCAGTTATTTAGATCTTAATTAGGACCAGTTAAATAAACTTGAGAGACTCCAAAACTTCTGTATAAGATTTATATTTGGATTACGCAAATATGATCACGTTTCTAAATTTCAAAAAGACTCAAGTGGTTACCTAATCGCCTTGCCGGAATACACACATCGTCTTCTTATTATATAGCATTCTTTTTAACCCCTTTACTCCTATCTATCTAACGTTTTGAGTTTCTGAGTGACTCCCACAATAAATGTCTAAGATCGTCAGAGAACCTGAGATTGAAGATGCCCGGGCATTCTACTAACTTCCTGGACAAATCTTTTTCTGTTCAAGCGGTTCGGTTGTAGAATACACTGCCAGTATCTATCAGACGTGCGCAAAGTCTAGCCACATTCAAAAAGTTAGTAAACTACTATTACTTGCAAGCCATTGGCTATATCTAGCGTTTCTGCCTTCAGAGAGACATTGTTAATATTTATAGTATTGTAGGTATTTGTGTATATGTATGTATGTATTATGTATGTATATATTATATTTGTATATATTATATATGTATTGTATATGTATATATTTATGTCACTGAAAATATAAAAATTACCGAGGTGGTAATATTTTAATGTACTTAACACCATTCTGCTCCAAATTTAGTTCTCATAATAATTCTCCATCCAAAGGTTGCCTGTAAGAAATTGCCTCTATGAGATAAGGCCGCCAATTGTAAAACCATTTTGTATCACATTGTAAATATGTTAAATGTATTTTTGGTGTTACAACAAAGAATAACTAACTAACTAACGTTGAATCCAAGCGAATAAAATCATTCAGCTATTGAGAAAGAAGCTTATGCGATTGTAGAATCTTTAAAGAAGTGGAGACACTTTCTCATAGGAAAACATTTTAGATTAATAACTGATCAACGTTCTGTTTCTTTTATGTTTAATATGAAACATTCAAGTAAGATTAAGAACGAGAAGATTCAGAGATGGCGACTAGAACTTGCTGCTTATAAATTTGAAATGATATACAGACCTGGCAAAGAAAATTATACTGCTGATACTCTTTCTAGAGTTTGTGCAAGTGTGGAGACCAGCAATGCAAAACTTTCCTCACTTCATGAAGCTCTTTGTCATCCAGGTGTTTCAAGAATGTTTCACTGGATATGATCTAAAAATTTACCGTATTCTCTTAAGGAAATACGAAATATAACAAGTTTTTGTCGAACCTGCTCTGAAATAAAGCCTAGATTTTACCAAGATTCTGGTGAACAGAAGGAATTAATCAAAGCTACAACCCCTTTTGAACGATTTAGTATGGATTTTAAAGGACTTGTCCCAACAAATACACATAAAAGATTCATATTAACTGTAATAGATGAATACTCACGTTTTCCATTTGCCTTTCCCTGCTCAGATGTCAGTTCTAAAACGGTTATAAAACATCTTAATAATTAGTTTATGATATTTGGCATGCCTTCTTATATCCACTCCGACCGTGGTACAGCTTTTCTCTCTAAAGATGTGCAAGAGTTTCTACACGCAAGAGGCATCGCCACTAGTCGAACTACTCCATATAAAGAAAAGTTGAACTCCACTCTTTGGAGGGCGATTCTCTTAGCCCTCAAAACAAAGATTCTATCTGTTGAGAATTGGGAGCAAGTATTACCACAAGCTTTGAATTCCATACGCTCCCTACTTTGTACAGCCACTAACTGAACTCTTCACGAGCGAATGTTAAGACACCAACGTAGATCTACTAATGGTTCGTCTATTCCAACGTGCCTTACAGGTTCCGGACAAGTACTGATGAAGAAGTTAAATAGAACTAAGAAATATCCACCGCTAGTTGAAGAAGTAGGGCTAATACACTGTAACCCTGATTTTTCTTATGTGAGACTAGCTGACGGACGAGAAACAACAGTTTCTAACAGATACCTAGCACCTCTTGGTTCAGATGATTACATTCAAGACAGAGACATGAATGAAAATCTTGATGACAATTACGTGACACCTCCTTCATCTCCCGCACCTTCACCTTCAAAAACTAAAGAGCAAGAACCTATATTTATAGACAGTGAAGCTCCACCGTTGGATGTGTTGCCATCGCAGACGCAGCCCTCGGACCTAATGCTTCGTAGTTCTGCCCGTGTACGCAAATCTCTTAAATTTTTAGAAGATTACGTTACAGACTAGTGTGGGAAAATGATGTAAACTTTTTGCTACTTAGGTTTTAGTTTAGTTTTTGCTATTTAGGTTTGTTCCTTTTCCCTTATTGTATATAATCATAGTCAACTTAATGTCATTCACTAATGTCTAACAAATATTACTAAGAATTTTGTTTATTAAACCTTTATATTCCAAAGGTTTGCTATTATTTCATATACATACTTTTATCGAATGAACCAAGTATGTACATTCACAACGAAACGTTTTACGGCATCCAATCTGTTAAACATGGGTAATATTCAGGTATATCGCATCGATACAGGACACCGCAGCTACTTTTGCATACGTGACCGGCGATTTAGTCGCTATTTAGTAGCTAAATGTAGCGATTGAGCGCTCCACAGGCAGCGCACACTTAAAAAGCAGCTTCGATATCGCGATTGCACGCAAGAAGTCAAAAAATTATGCGATGCAGCATCGGATCGCTAAAACGCGCAAATCTGCATCCGAACGCAGGAATTCGTAATATGACCGGTCGCCAATGCTAAAAGTAAGTAGTTAGTGTGCGGTGTCCTAAAACAAACAAAACCTGCAGCATGTCTGCGTTGCTGTCGATGAGCCAAAGCTTGAATAGGTAATTGTTTTAAGAATGCAGGTGAAGTTGGATATAATTGGAATACAAAGCAGTTCAGGACATGAGTGATGTACGGCCCACCGCTACCTTACAGAAGGCAAGGTTAGCGTATGCCCATTGCCCATCCGTGTCCACGGCGCCGCTAAGGCATTGACGGTATACGAAGTCAGTCTCCATACCTACCAGCTCACATATGTACTTGGAAAAGTAGCCATGCCCTGTAAAAAGCTGAGTGACACGTCGGAGTTTCGTGCGCCCATCTCAACCCAATGCCGTAGTACGGGTCATAAACCGCACACTCGCGGAGGGGCTCTACAATCTTAGAGCCATTTGGAGATCATCGCGAGCCACCTGTCTCAAGCGATCGATCTACTCCGGAAGCGCCGGACAGGCCGACATTTGTAAAAATATCTGAATATAGTGGCCTTCTTCTATTTACATGCCTTACTAGAGTACAAGCCTGTGAAAATAACCATGGAAAATCATCTGTACGAACGAGGTACTACTTCTATAGCAGAACTTTAGGTACTGAGTCTATTTTTTAAGGGAATGGTAATAATATTTTCATACGTATAGTTATGCCTTTATCTCTGAGGGTAGGCAGAGGTGTACTATAAGCCCACATTTTTGTATTTTGTCCCTAGTAATAAGTGGAAGTAATAGTCTATTGCCATATAGAAATGGATAGGCGCAAGTTGTGGCAACAAAAATTGACAGGCGCAAATTTTATGCCGCCCATGATACTGGTAATATACCTAAGGGATTGATATTATTAACAATTTTAAATGGAATTTGTGTTTTATTTGATGAAAATTGTAATTCGTAAATTTAACATTATAATTATTTACAATGGTAAGTACAACATAAACGGGCGGGCAGCGTGCTGTCAGTTTTATATTTACATAAGCAGTTGTGACTACATACCGGGCATACCCCAACGGTAACTATTTACGATTATGGAACTTGCAATACCTAAACTTATACAACATTCTGTGAAGCTCTTAGTTCGTGCTTAATTTACAACGCGATTTGTTGCGCAACATTTTTGCCGAGTAGATTGACTTATACTCGTATTATAATTAAATTTTGATATTAATGGTAGCCACGCACGCTACGAAAAATCTGTACCGTTCCAACAGAACCGATAATTGGAACGCGAGTATGATAAGAACTGTAGGTACTTAGGTACAGTTCAGACTACAGGGTCGTACGATAAAACTGTAGGTATAGTTTTAACTATACAGTCAAATCGTAACTACTTTTCGTAGAGTGTGTAGCTACCATAAATATCAAAATGTATAATAAGTCAATGTCTTCGCACCTGTAAGGTAGGTACCTATTTATATGCGCAAAGCAATCGCGCTGCAACATAAGAGAGAACTAAATGTTATCCGATGCGGATCGAGGCGGATTCAATTTATAATAATTATGTCCGCTGGACTGCTGAACACACGGTAAGATTTGGTCGGGAAGCATATCAAATCCGCGATCGGGAGAAACCAAATCCATACGTGTGTTAGCGCTATAACCATACTTTTGACACCTGAACGTCAATTTAATGTCTATTTATGATTTAAATAAGGGTTCAGCGGCCATTAAAGTTAATTGACATTAAATGACAATAATGACTCATTAACTGTCTCTGAGAGTGAATTTTTATTAATCTTTACTTAAAACTCCTTAATCAATCATTAAATCGACTCTGAGTGCGGCAGTTAGTCTTCATAAATATTGCTATAAATAGCTATACCCTTTGATTTTACGTGTGAAAATCCTCATGGATGCTATGCCGTACTCCTACCGACTAAACCAGGAGTCCCGGGTGAGCCCTCGTATGGATAGCCCCAGGGATCCCGGCAAATATTATTTGCTGGGATCCCTGGGGCTAAATTTCAACCCAGGGATACATAATATGTATCCCTGGGTAGAAATTTAGAACTACATTAAAAATAACATAAAAATTGCACAATAAGTATTTCTGATAATATCAAGTATAAACATAGATGGGTGTACTGGACTTCTCCAAAGATCTTTGGAAAATTAACCAACTTAACTTGCAAGATGTGCACCTGATGAATACCGGAAGTACCGGGTTTGTAGGTTTCCGCAGACGGCCTAACTACATCGAACAGACGGTAGTTCAAACAACCAACCATGCCGAAAAAATATATGTATTTTTATTTTTCTAATAATTCCTAGGTCATAGGTACCTATATAGACATATTATTTTTATGTCCTGTGTTTCGTTATAGGCAATCTCTATTTGAATTGAAATATCTATACAAAATATTTAATATTTATACCAAACAGGACAATGTGTACCGCTTTACCCATTATCAATCTAATGGCAAGCCTTAATGCTTTGAGTTTATAAGACTGACATGAGATGAACAACTTGGAACTTCGAATGCCAAATATGAGTTGTTTAGATTCTACAAAGTTTGTTCATCTTTTACCGTAGAAGCCACGCGTCTGTGGAATACAATTTCAGTTTTTATCAATGTAGCTCAGATTTTTAGGTCCGTATTCCAGAACGTTTCTCAATGCTGAATCAACGCTTGAGGCTAGATTTTGCCTTATAAAATCTACTCTCAAGCGTCGATTGAGTATTGATAAACTCTAAGGGCCGTATTCCAGAACGTTTATCAATACTCAAGAAACGCTTGAGAGTAGATTTTATAAGGCAAAAACTAGTCTCAAGCGTTGATTGGGTATTGAGAAACGTTCTGGAATACGGACCTAAAAGCTTTGGAATACGGGTCTAAGTATCGTTAAGTAAATTATTGAAGGCTCGTAAATCTTCTCTATATTTCTCTCTTCAACTAAGACTATAAATAAATAACCTCTAGAACTTTTAGCTAGGACATAAACCAACTTTCAATGGCAATAAAATAAATATATTTCACAATATTTGAGTACATCGACTCCCTTTATATTTATAAATAATTCATTCTATACTTGATACTCCTTATTTGCTCTCTCAAGTGATTTTTAACACAAGATACAGTGCGCGAAGGTTAAATCAGACGAGTTTTTTGCACTACATATACATAAAAACAACATATCATACTTTAACCCTATTGTTAGGATGGCTCGACAGTACAAAAGCCCTAACACACGACCGGATTTGATCCGACCAGACAGCGGATTTGATTGGCCGCCCGACCAAATCTTACCGTCTGTAGAGCAGTCCGGCGGACATAATTATTATTAATTGAGTCCGCCTCGATCCGCATCGGATATGATCAATGTTGTCGTTCTAGCTACTTTGTCGTAAATTTCCCCAGATTTAATTAATTTTTTCTCCAAATAGACACTTTTTCATATTTTTTTTCCCAATGTTGCCATCTTAGTTACTTTGTCAAAAATGTCCCCAGTACCGATTTTACCTTTCCCCAAAAAATTACTTTTTCATACATTTTTTGCCAGAAAGAAAAAAGAGCTACTTTAATACATAACGTAGTGTTTATTTACTCTATGTAGAGGAATACTGCATACCAATTATCTACATAGATAAGTAAAATTGAAATGTGTGTGTGTGTGTGTGTGTAATTTCAAATTTGCAGCTTTTCACTAAATGCATATAAAATAATATACTTTATTAGAAACTTTTCATTTCCACAAAAGTTATTTAAAAAAAATAATTTTACCCTAGAATAGGGAAAAAGCCCCTAAACTGAACACCCTGTCTGGTCATCTGGTCGTCCGGTGCGGTCTGATCTGGTCGTCTGTTGCGACAACAGATTTGGTCGGCAGACTCGGCGGATCAAATCTGTCGAGGTCCGGCAGACTAAATCCGTTCGTGTGTTAGCTCTATTAGACCTTAATAAAATGACCAATAACGTGCTCGCATTGACTGGCTTATAGCGAATCAGAGTACGGTTTGTTTTAAACAACACAGAACGTACTTGCAGTCTAAAAAATCACCACCTTTTTTGCCGACAACTATGTTTTATAGACACATTATACCGACATTCGAAATTTTTGCATTTTTGTGACTATTTGGTATTTTTTTCTTATATCAGTGATTATTTTGGTGATCTCAATCATGAACCTACAGGTCCAAAGTCTATGAATTGATGAATAATGAGTGGGGAACTGCTAAATGGTTATCACCATAATAATTGCCTAATATAAATATGGAGCTCATGAACTTAATGGGGTTGAAAGGTTGACAGCTTTTTTAAGTTGATCACGAGTTATGTTACGACTTATGACTCTACCCTATTAGATTATAAACTTCACAACAGACATACGTCCATTAGAGTGCCTCCACTCTGAGGACTCGAAAACTCAAATTATGCATATATTTCTTTTGTTTTTGACGTTTGTTGTAAATATTATACAAAGCCTCATCCCACTAGAGACAAACCTTAATTCATATATTTCTAAAGAAAACTCTATATATATTACTAGGTGATCCCCCGGCTTCACCCGTACCTACTCACCCGTACATACTTCGAACTCTCGTCGCACCTATTTAATCCCGTCCACAATAATGCACAAAAAATTGCTCGATGAGATTAGCGCGTTCGACCAAACAAACAAACTTTTCAGCTTTATAATACTAGTAAAAATTTTTATATTTCTTATGAAGAGCCTTAGCCCCGTTAACCCAGTGTTCTGTAAACGATCACTGCGTTAAGTAATTTTCACTATAGGGGCAACCGCTTTGTGGTATTTACATTTACCTTAAGCCGTTAGTCCCGGTTGCCAGTAGTATCATGGCAGTCGTTAGGAAGGTGAAGGTCTTATGGGTGGCTTGAAAATTTTCAGCAGCAGGTCGCCACAAGCCCTAGCCCAAGCACATATCCGTTTTATAATCAGCAATCAGCTCACCACCGTTTTGTGGAATGTAGGTCAAAAATGCTTATGGTGAAATGTGGGTATATACTATACAATGTGTTAAGAAAACCCTGTCCGACCCGAAAGGGGCATTTAGGTACTTCAATAACATAGCCAAAAAAAAAAATCATATTATTTATACGTATGAATTAGTTATCATTTATCCATATGTCCAATTTCCTTAAAATATAGCAAATTTTTAAAAATTGACAACACCTTTGTTGGCATGCGGCGACGAGTGTATGTGATATCAAAAGAAACCGCCGGCAAGTGTTATACGGTTAACACACGACCGGATTTGATCCGACCAGACCGCGGATTTGATTTGCCGCCTGACCAAATCTTACCGTCTGTAAAGCAGTCCGGCGGACATAATTATTATTAATTGAGTCCGCCTCGATCCGCATCGGATATCATCAATGTTGTCGTTCTAGCTACTTTGTCGTAAATTTCCCCAGATTTAATTTAATTTTTCTCCAAATAGACACTTTTTCATAATTTTTTTTGCCAATGTTGCCATCTTAGTTAGTTTGTCAAAAATGTCCCCAGTACCGATTTTACCTTTCCCCAAAAATTACTTTTTCATACATTTTTTGCCAGAAAGAAAAAAGAGCTACTTTAATACATAACGTAGTGTTTATTTACTCTATGTAGAGGAATACTATGCATACCAGTTATCTACATAGATAAGTAAAATTGAAATGTGTGTGTGTGTAATTTCAAATTTGCAGCTTTTCACTAAATGCATATAAAATAATATCCTTTATTAGAAACTTTTCATTTCCACAAAAGTTCCTTAAAAAAAATAATTTAACCCTAGAATAGGGAAAAAGCCCCTAATCGGAACACCCTGTCTGGTCGTCTGGTCGTCCGGTGCGGTCTGATCCGGTCGTCTGTTGCGACAACAGATTTGGTCGGCAGACTCGGCGGATCAAATCTGTCGAGGTCCGGCAGACCAAATTTGGTCGTGTGTTAGCTCTTTAATGATTTAGCTGAAAATGATGCTTCTCTTGATATATTTACTCCTAAGATAGCAGCATACATTGAACAGCTCAAAGGTGTCCTTTATTCCACGCCCAGTAGTTAGAATTATTAGTTACATTTTCATTTACCATTTTTTAATATTATTATTATAGAATAAAAATAACTAAATAACACGTGAATCCCCAAGGCAGTGTTGCCATTTTGCTCTCGTTTTTATTTATGTAGGGGTTTATTACGAAGTTCTCAAAGAACACAAATGTTTGGATTACGATTCAGATCTGCACCATGTGATTTCATATTGTGTATTGTAATAGTTGTAATCTGTATTGTGTTTAATAAAATAAAATATGTCTTCATTTATTACACTATTTTATTTCAGGGACCAATCTTCGGAAAAACGTTGTTGTTACAATTACATTTTTTTTAAATAAACTCAATCGGTTTATTTTGTATACAGTTTCTCTTAACATATTATTAGATTATCATTAAACCTAATTGGTGATTGTTCTACCTAAAATTCATGTGATGTTCTTCCAAAAGCTTGCTTCAAACCTAAGTACTTTCGCAATAAATATGTTTATGTTTACCAACAACTTCACATTTCAGCTTTCCTAAAATATAGTTACCTAGGTTACCCTAGCTATGGCGGGTGAAATAGTTGTTAAGTCTTTTAGTCTGACCGGCACCTGACAGCAAAAGAAGCAAGACAGTCATTCTACTTTTAAATAATAACTGTAAATATCCAAGGCTAAAAGGAGCTGTAGCAGGTGACGGGACATTGTAGTACCTCAGAAAAGGCACAGCATAGGTAGGTATGGGTTTAAAAGATTTCAAAATCACTTTACAGATACGTTTCAAACAATCTTTACCAAAAAAAGACTTATGTGGATGTGTCTGAATGCCGGTTGCCGACCAAGACTACCTATGTTACTTAAGCTGAGTTCGTTTAACTGATGCAGATTTTTGGAGGTACAAGGCACATAGCTTAAGTTTACTTATTGTGAAGTCCACTAGTATGAAAAACTGCGTTTTCGAGCTAAGCCAATCTTACCATGACTCATGGTCTGTAACCTTCCAGCATTAAAATTATGTCAAAAATACGTACCTATTAAGTAGATAATTGTTTCTTCAAAGAAACGTCTTTTAAACTTCCAATGTGCCATTCAAAGTTAGATAATGTGCCATTTCAAGTTAGAGTGGGTAATGTGAGTGAGTAAGTACCAATTTAATATAATTACTTGACTTTAACACTAATAATAGACATAATCTTAGTTATGTTCTTGCAAATTGAAAATAAAACTACACTAGCGATTATAACTTTTATTTACGAAACATTATAATTGAAATGATACGAAGATTTTGTGATGTTAATAATTCTAAGATTTTCACCTAAAGTATGCTGTACAAGGACGAGGTGTAATTACATAAGTGGTTTATGTTGAAAACTACTTGTATTATTGTTTTTATGGTACAGCATACATAGTACACACGTACTTATGTAATTTATAATTATTTAATACCTACCTAGAATTAAGCGGCTTCTATAAAGACTATCTCTCATTATGCGGCGAAGCATTAGGTACAGGTATTCATACATAAGTAGTGTTTTGTGATAGATAATATAATTTGCAGTTAATATATATTACAGGTAAAATGACTAGAAAATTTGATAGGTATTCAAATTACTGCAATATAAAGAATATTTAAAAAAAATAATCGTAGCTTTAGGATATTCAAGTAGTATAGGTACTTACTTATTACCTATATTTATCAATATGAATGTAGTTTTGTCTTTATGAAACATTATTTTAAGATTTGATTTAGCAGTAAATATCGATAGGTGTAACATTACATATAACAATAAGTACAACATTAAAAATAATCAACAAATACTTAACAATTAAATAAAAGATCTAGTTATCTTTAAAAATCCAGTATAAACTAAACACATAAATGTAACATTTCATATTTGTTAACATAATTTTACATTTTTGTTATGAAAAGATGTAAAGTTTGGACTTCGTCCAAATAATACGAGAGCATATAATTTTTAAACATGTGATACGAATATTTTCAGGTTTACGTTATGTTTTAATGATACATTTTGATACAAATGATAAAACTCTAAAATCGTATTAAGATACCTATGGTGTACATTATAAGATGGTTAGAAACATAGTTGAAAATAAAAAAACAAATATTTTTCGAATACACTATAGAACAAGGAACGAATCGAATGTCACACGCGCAATTGAGCGGGCAACGTTCTTTGTTCTGTGGAATACACTTATTGCAGAGTTATTGTTAAAATTATAATTTTTCGTCTCATGTCTTGCACACCAACTAAACACAGTAACATTGGAAATTTACGATAATGACGAAATGTTTTGGGATGCCAATATTTAATAAGTATACAAAATGAAGTGCCTAGTCACTTTGTAATAAACAATGCTATCTATTTATCAAATATAATTTAAATATAAATTTATACATATATTTATATTTGAAGCCTGCATAGAATACAAATATATAACTTACTTTTTAACAGGATTGCAGGACAAATATTAAATAGGTACAATGTTGTTCCTTAAAAAGCGAATGATATGTAACTGTTATCTTACATTTTAAGTGCTACCTATAAAAAAGTAGCGAATTTAAAATAGTATCACGTATTTATCCAAATAGGGAATGGTCTCATTGTACTTTAGGTATGTGCTTATATATTTTAGGAAACAGAAGAAGGCAAGTGGTCTATTTCATAGAATATATTAAAAGTGGGATTATGATGTACCAAGCTAAGATTGTACCCACCTGGTACAAATACTTGAAGTAGATACAGGTCCAATTCGTGTCGGACCTCTTGCAATGATGAATTTTATGATAGTTGTGTAGAAACCCCAATTGACAGATTGATACAACAATATTTTCTTGTTACTTGAACTGTAAGACTGCGGTGAAAATATGAACGTAAACATTGATTTTTAGGAGAAATATTATGGCCTTAAAATTCTATGTACCTATATATACGAGTACATATACTTATCCATATATCACCGGAAATTTATAGATTTGAAAGTATGTAGGTAAGTAAGTACTTAGTTTAAACATATTTGTTTGCTTGTTCTTGTTTTACTTAGTAAGAAAGTAAATAGATTGACATGTCATTTCAAGTAGGGATAATTGTGTTGTAGGTTTGGAGAGGGACATAATTCTTATACCAGACAAAAAATCGTGTGTGCGCACGGTTTGTGGTAGATATAACCAAAACTGACCCGGGCATTAAATAGTAATAGTATCAGCTAACAAGTAAGGAGATATCTACGCATAATCATGCCGCGAGCGGACGGACAAATTGACTAGACGACAAGGATTCGTAGTAAACTTCAAATTATTAAAAAGGACAGTGTTGTTTTATAAGGCTTTATATCACATTATAGATTTTTATTAAATTTTGAAAGTTCAGTGGAGTGTAGAATCAAAAAAGGCACTTCTGACTAACTGGGCTTTTTGCTTTTTGATGCATTTTTCTATCTAAGCACCGATTATTGAAGTTCCAGTACTACACACAAAGTCATATCATCAATTTGGGAGCATTTTGATACACAGTACAATTAATCTGATGTAGGTGTGAAAATATAGCCAATATAGCCTTTAATTTAGGGCTGTAGATAGATTTTAATATAACATTTGGTAATGCGTCAAAAATTAAGAATTTAACGTATTTTCATTACTGACTTTGGCCACAGCGCGCTTGCAGTTCTTGGTGCTTACCGCTTTAATGGCTGTTATGAGGTCACCTCATTGCTTTATCCACGATGACTGCCTTTGTAAATGGATAGGAGAAGCTATTGTAATATATTTTCAGCCAATCGTTCATGATGGTGCATAAGAATGTACACATACAAAAACTCCATACGACTTAGATAAAGATGTTACGGTAGCTGGGAGAGGTAACAAAACTAGATAACATTAGAAACGAATACATTCGTGGCACGTTTAAGATTGCCCCGGTGTCTGAAAAGCTAGCAGAGAGTTGTAGGAGGTGGTACGGTCATGTTATGCGTAGAGTCGGGCTCACTTCAAAGAGCGCTAAGCCACCCAGAGAACAAAAAGGGGCGAGGACGCCCACCGGCTATATGGTAGAGTAGACATAAGTTTTATTGTTCGAAACTTTCGAGTTTGATTCCCGACTCGAATTGAAGCTTTATTTTAAATCTATGATTGCAGTTTTTCTTTTCACTAAGTCGTTCATTAAAACATATCTTTCTACGTGTTATAGTTTCAGAGTTGCCCATACTGACCGTTTAAAATGGGCCACCCTGTATATCTACCCATATGACACCCTGATATCACCGACTCCTTTGAGTTACGATCTGCTTTTGGTTATTAGCGTACATACATTTGTTTCGAGATTAGCGTACAGCGATTTATAAATACTATGTCTTGACTGAATTTTTAATTCAATACATATCGCCAGTCAAAATTTAATTTGATTAGATTTCGAAAACTTGCAATCAGGTGGCTTCATCGAACTTGCACTTTTTGAGATTTTTAGGTAAACGTATATGACTGTAGAGCAACCTGACTTTTCAGGTATACGGCGGGGAAGAGCATTGACCCTCAATGCCCTCTCAATAGCAATTAGCAATAGCAAATATTTTGACAAGGAAAGATTTAGGGCAGTACCACTCAGCAGTGGTATTTTCTTTTAGTACTGTAGGTAAGGACAACTATTTCATTACTAGGGGTAATAAAAACTTAGCACGAAACTTATGAACAAAAGACGGCATGGAAATAAGATATCTGTAATGATTACTTGCTTGAAGTTTCGCCCCAGCCTAAATTCGAACCCCCGTTAGACCCCTTTAAGGCGAGAGGTTTCATAAATCCTTTCTAACTGGATGGAATATATAAATTCTTTATGCCAACTCTGAGCTGGATCTAGATCTCAGCAGTTTGAGCTGTGTCGTCATAGATTAGTCAATCACACTTTCCTTTTAAACGATATGGATTAAGTATATTTCATCAGCCAGCTAGTTAAGAAACCTTACTGATAATTGTCTATTTCCTGCAGATTTTTTTTCAGGACAAGTTTAATTTAGCTTTTTTTACTACAGTTATATACATCATCGTCTAGTTTTTGTAATATGCCGTTTATATTATTCGTTATGCAAAAGAACCAAAGGCCAATACATACACATGAATAGTGACGTTCGTAAACAGCTTCAATTACACAAAAATTATAACAGCATCATACATCGTAATGCTAGTTATAATTTTAGTTGATATCAATAGATGAATCACACATTATCACTTAATGTTTAGGATTGACAAACATATATAATAGGCACAGAAAAAGCGTTGTTTTCAATCTGAAACTTGTGTACCCTTTAAAAAGGTATTACCAAGTTTTTTATACAATGAGATTAACAAAACACCTCTGCTTTAAAGTTATTATAAATTACAATAATTTAGATATAAAATCTAATGTTTTCAAAACGATTGACACGTTGGTCCACACTTATATTAAGCAAAGGCATAAATGTCGATGATGTTTTCTTAATTTGAGTTTATATTAATTGGATTACATCAAGGAATTAGTTCATTACCGATACTAATGAAAACAAATTTAATAATTTTAATGAAAGACATAAAGTATGTACATAATACAATTCAAAAGAGCAACTAAGCGTGTAAAATATGTTCAGATTATTGATTCTTTTCAACGTTATCTCTTATTATTTATATATATCAGCATCTAGCATGTGTGATATCTACGATTTAATTACAACAAAATAGACAGCGGGTCTGTATTATAAAATAAGGATTATGTAAATAGATTTGTTAAATTGTGTTTTTATTTATATTTCTGATCAATTGCACATGTTCTTATAACAAGTTTAGGTATCTAGATTTAGATTTTTCTCATGAATATCTCGTAGTAGTATACCCTTATTTTTGTCATTGCCCTATTATGTCACTATTGCATCCGCCATGGAAACGTCCATGTGGCTACCGTGGGAACGCGTCTCCCTTGCGTCAAATAAAAGTTGGTCCTCGCGGTGATTCGCTTGTTTTTCGGTTTGACAGCTGCTACTACTACTACTACTAGAAGAGTACTCTTAGTAGTACTATTTTAGTTATTTTGCCCTTGCCCTGTTTTGTTACTCTTGCATCTAGGTACTATGTACCTACTAGGTCGTTGTTGTCTTCACTCACTGTATCACCAATTCACTCTCGATTTTAATGGAGATATTAAATACCTTTTTGTCAAATAAAATAACAGTATAACCCATGATTTAGACCCGCTATCTATAATTTACGTAATGTCAATTTTGAACATAACAACTTAAACTAAGTTATCATTTATTACTTAAATCTAACATGGTGATAATATTAAAGAACAATGATGTATAAATTTTACAAATACTCTAATTTGATTAAGTAAACTCTACTTACGCAACACATTAGGTGACGGTATGGTCTCACAGCACAATATTCATATTTTATATAAGTAGGTAGTTACAATAACTATACAGCGTGGAAACGTTCAGAGTACTCATCCGATTACTTCTAACTATAATAGTCTAAGATCCGGCTGCAAAATCTCTACGTTCATCGCGTAGTTAATCAAATTCTCATTTTTTCATACATTTATTATTATGACAATATATTGATAACAGGGTGGTAAATGGTCAAATCAGAAAGCACAGCTGGCACACGCCATCCTCTTTTTAACAAGTGGCGTTGCGCGCTAACTCTCACTTTATCTCGAATACCTAGAGTGTTTGGCAGCTAGCAACCCTAATTTACGGCCATTTGTTCACAGGCAGCGATATAACATCATATTTAAAAAAATGCGGTTTGAAATATAAAAACATGCGTATACGTCATGAACGTATAGATACACCAAAGTATTAGTTTTACACCTGGCTGTGAAGTAGTTGCGGCCGAGTGTGCAACGGCACTCATCGATTTTCGATTTTTTTACATACATTGCTATGATGTGATTGATATATTATTTAAAAAATAAGGGAACGATTTTATATTTGGAAAATTAATTAACATTAATTTAATTAAAATAACTTGCGGCCACTTATTGACTTGCACCCTGTTATCAATGTATTCTTCTAATCATGAATGTATGTAACAATATGAGTTTGATTAACTACGCGATGAACGTAGAGATTTTGAAGTCGGATCTAGTACTTATAAGATATTGAAAAACGGTTCAATTAACTGTATAAGTAACTTTTAAATAAAATTTTCAGCTGTCATACATTTACTATGGCGTTTATTGCCACATTGCTAATCCAATATCTTGTATCTTTTCAAAGTAACAAAGTGAGAACATTCAACATTTGCACTCTGTATACTTTCATTTCATTTTGTTAGGTTAGTTTATTACCTTACGTATTTGGTAGGTGTAATTTAATTTTATTTACAGCCAGCGTTATTTCCACATTTTTGTTACAACTACTAATATTACATCAGGCAAAAATAAATATTTGACATGTAGAAGGCATGTTCATGGTAGAATATCAACGCAACAGGTATACACAAAGTGTAACACCTCTGTAATTAGCGTCAAATCATTTGGTACAACTAATATATTATTAATATTAGAATACAAAGTTAATTATGACTTGAGCTTCACCTACGCATCTACATCTAAGTTTAATATTAAATACTCCGAATCATATTATTTTAACTCTTAATTAAATAATATGGCATTATGTCTACATCTCACTTTTATTAAGCAGTAGGTAAACATTATTACAATTATCACAACGTATGCAGGTGTCGATAATCAGAAAAACTATAACTATAGTGAGTATTATCTAATACCTACATTTAAAAATTAATCATGTCTTTTGCTATCTTAATAATTAATTTCATTAATTTAAAAGCAATATAATAAGTCTGGACTGTCTTTAGGTTTGAAATAGATTTCTTTACTTCCCAGTGCGAAGGCAACATTTCGGTTTAAATTTGACATTCATCAAACCATACACTCTTGCTAAAGGTTGTATTCGAAGTCAGATGTAAACACATCAATACTTGAATTTTCGTACAATTTATATAAGATTGATCCCTCTTTATCCTATCATAAGATCGTGTATTCACAACAAAGTAAACCTTATTCTTAGATATACATTATAAACATTCATTAATGAAATTTCATTGAAAACTATTTCAAAACCTGTAGAAAAATCGAATTTACGTCTCGATTTTAATCATTGACATTGAATTAAACGAAAACAGTCTCTCTGACTTTCTCTTTGTATTTTCTCAAACTATAATTCTAACTATTCGATCACTATAAATGAGTATAATCACAATTTTAACGAACTCATCAAATTACTCAGTATAACAGTGAGTTCTTTAACCTTATATATTTGTGTCACTCTTATAAATAGAAGATATAAAAAACAGTAATAGTTCATTCACACGAAGCGGCCAGCATCAGCGGTACAAATTGAGGCAGCATTAAGAAAACGCCTTGTAGTGGATGAAGAAGAAGATGAGAAAAACGGCATAGGCAGTAGGGAATGTGATCCGGGCGATAACATCGATGGTCTTCGCCACTCGTATTGGATGCGGTGGTTCTTTTTTGCGAACCTGGACGAAACATGGCTGAAAGAAATTATTATGCAAATGAATGATGATAAGGAAAGCCACTACCGTGTAAAACAGGCTAAAAAAACTGTGTCATGTAGATGTAGGGATTATGTCATATCATCATCCATGATCGTATATCGTAATTTGAAGAATACTGTATGATTAGCTACGATAATTTAAAATTATCGTGACATTATGGGCTCTAATGCTATCTAATAGGCTTCTGCTAAAAATGAATTAATATTTTATTTTAGTTAATCGCAGAAAAATTAAACTTTACTTGGAAGTTAAGCTTTAAATTGCCAGTCATTACTGACAAAGATTTTTTGATAGGAATGTGCGGAATTTATGTTTATATGCTCAAAGTCTTAAACAATTAGGTGAGTATAGATCGATAGCTCGCAAAATATGATAAGATTATGTTAGCTTGGATGGGAAGTGGTGATAATTACCTCTGTGACACCGCCATTATTGGCGGTATGAGTACAAGTGCCCGGTGCACATGCTGTGCATGACACAAGGTCTGCAGCACCAGTTGACTCACGCTTTTTATCACCCTGAAATGACGATTAGTATTTATTAAAGAATGTATTAAAAATAATGAAAAGGGGTAAAATGAAGAGGATGATTAAGCGTCGTCGTGAATTTAAAATGTATATTATTTAGAATTCTTATGAAATAAATTGAAATAATATACCAACTTACATAATGATATTGAGTTGCAGATTACAGTGAAATGTACCTAATGTAAATGATTAGGATATTAAAGGGGCTTAGATTTTTTAGTGACTAATGGTCTACTTTATTTATATTTTTTTATAAATTCTTTCTATTTATGTTTATATTAGACTTGGTATCAATAGTACCTCCATTCATTGACTAACATATTCCAATACCTAATAATGTTTCTAAGAGGTCACAAAAGCTCAAGGTTGCAGTAACGAGTAAGTACAACTGTTTAATGAAAATGAGTAGGAAGGTCATGATTGTGTTCATACTTACAGGCTGAAATGTTCCAAGGCAGCGTTAAATAAAAATGTACGTTAGTTTCATGATTTCATAATCAGATATGATGATGTGGGGCAAACTATTGTCATCAGTGACATCACTTACAGTACCGCTACACTCCGGCTGAGGCATCTCTGTCTTTGCCCACTGAAGGAATGCCATCGCCTCCTATGTAAATGTACATTAGTGTTTAGCTAAAGCATGATAATCATACGACCACTGTATTTAGAGCCACGTTACTCCTCACTCACTTCTTTGTATCCTTCTAACTCAGAACCTATATGGTTCTGAAATTTGTTTCAGTAGCGATAAAGGGAATAAAATAGTTTCTTTATCATTTGAAGGGGCAGGTGTAGAGGGGGCTCTAAAAGAGTGATGTAATCATAAATAATTTACATATATAATTATGTGAAAACGCAAAAGCTGCATAGGTATAAAAGTCGAGCAAGTATTGTGCTCAATGCTAGAAGCAACAAACAAATACTAAACAAATAAGACAACAATTACGACAATTGATTCGCTAATTTTGAATATCTCTTGTTTTTTAAATGTATATTCAACAGCTCTGTCCCGTCCTGAATCAAGTCTTTTTCTCTTTAATATTTTAAAATGAAGAAGTTAGTATAAAGCCGCGTTCTCTGCGACGTGTTTCCGTGTTAACTAACAGAAGAACATGTTTAATGGAGGGTTGAATGGGGGAAGATACGCATTTTTATGTTAACGCTCACTCGCATCGTATCGCCATACTAAGCACTGAGCACTCTTCGATTTTGTATTTTTTGGCGATATCCGGCTTGATTATTATTCACGACGAAGCGCTCTGATTTGGTGGTAGAGATCTGTTCATATGTACATTCGCGAACTAAACGTATTATCCTATTAAGAGATTCCTACTAGAAAACATTTAAATGTTTGATGGTATGATAACGATTTCAATTTAAAAAAAACACATTATAATTTCTAATATGAGTTTGTTTGTTTATTAATTTTTAAACATAAAGACATTGTTTTAAAGAAAGTGATTGCAGGTAGGACCTGACACGGAATCTATTCCTGTTTTCTACGTCAGAACTAATTTTAAAACGAAAAGTTGTTTTTTCTTCTCCTTGAATTTTCGTGAGAAGCGCGCGTGGCCCCGCGGTCTCAGTGTTCTGTAAACGATCACTGACTTACGCAACTTTCACTATGGCTGGTTCTCGGATGGGTGACCACTTTGTGGCATTTACATTTGCAAGCGTTTCCGTGCTTCAGAAGGCACTTTAAGCTGTTGGTCCCGGTTGCCCGTAAAATGGCAGTCGTTAAGCCTGATTGAATTCCTTATGGGCGGCTTGAAAAATTTCAACAGCAGGTAGCCACAACCTGCGTCTGTCTATTTCAACACGGCAATGGGCTCTCCACCTATTACGTGGGACAGGAATCCACACGGTGAAAAGTGGGCATATAATATGCCTCTGCCACCCCTTCGGGGATAAGGCGTGATAGACTTGAATTTTCACCAGGCGGGTAAAAAAAAAAAACATTAACAAACAGTTGAACAGCGGACGGAATATTTTATTGAAATGTCTATGTTAACGTGTTATGTTAGAATATTAGAGCAACGGACGCGGCTTTATAATAGCTTTAAAATATATCTTTTTGTTATTTTCGAGTGACAAAAGTCATCAATTATTTGTTACTCCTTATTAAACGAAGAATAATGTTTCATAAGGAGTGATAAATAATTTGCACTTGATATAAGCTTTTATATATATCGACTGCCTCTGTGGCGCGGTGGGAGTGCATCCGACTGCTACGCAAGAGGTCGTGGGTTCGATTCCCACCCAGAATAAAACTTTGTGTGATGAGCACGATGGTTTATTCTGAGTCTGGGTGTTATTTATCTATAATATGTATGTATTTAGAAATATATAAGTATGTTTATCAGTTATCTAGATCCCATAACACAAGCTAATATTAGCTTACTTTGGGCTAGATGACGCTGTGTGACAAGTGTCCCACAATATTTATATATTTATTTATTTATTTATATGGTTAAAAAATCCCCAGATGTTCACAGAAATATATATAAAATGAAAGGTAATAGAGAAACAGAAAGGCCGTAATATTAGGTAATTATGTAAAATTCTACAATGGAAATGAATACTATTAACATGCTTTGTGAGTACAGAATGTTTGTAAAATTGGTAACAATTGATACATATATTTCCTCGTTACCACAGTTTTTGTTAGAAGATTGATCTCAATTAAAATATTCGGTTTATTTATAGATTCTAAAAAGACGGTTTTCTACTCAGTGATTAAAAGTGTGATACATATTATGTATTAATCTTCGTAACACTGTTCGGTAAAAAGGAAATACAGTAGCGACGTCAGGATGGTGCCAATGAATGTGGCGAATGTTCTTACCAAGGGGCTGGCCAGTATAATGCCAATTCTGCTCAGAACTGCGGGCAGTCGCTGTGGACACACACAATTTGTTCACTCGTGACAGATGGTCTAACGATGTGCAATCGTGAACGTAGACTAGGTTGTCGTGGCCAAATTTAGGTAGGTATAAACACCATGTGTACTTTTGATTCTTATAATCTGGTCATCAAGCTGCATACTAGTCTTATCAGAAAACTTTCTGTACCTATATTAGGAGTTACATTTTGGTACCTACAGTATATACCAGTCTTTTTGTAAGGTTTGTTGCTTCACAAATATTTTAATAAAATTTCGGGATTTTAATATTATTATTTAGCTATCAACATAATTGTAAATTCAAACAATTTATTTAACTAAATCGTTAAACGCAACTTTCCGACATCATTGAGTTAAATCTCTAGATATTCATATTTAAAAACAATCAAATGCATCTTTGCAATGTTTTCTAACTTGTTTTGTTAGACACACTTTTAATGCAGATTTATGGGTTTTATTATAAACAGCAATAAATGAAGTCTGAGCAGTGAAATGAAGACTGGCCATACAAAATAGTCTGTAAGTGAAGTGATTCGATTTCATAGGACATGATGTGATGAATTCAGCATTAACCAATCTTTTTATACACAAATACGAGCCAAATACATGCATTATACGTCAAATATATGAGGCATGCTGAGAAAGAATATAATAAAAACAACATGACATAGCCGATTTGCACGTTATATATAGAACGTATAAATTCTTATCATACCATGTCTTGTTGTTATTGAGTTGTAAAGAAAACATTGCAAAGAGTAAAGATGGAAAAAAGAGTAAACATTTCACGAGGGAACTCATCTGATGTCATTTCATGCAAGACAGGTATGCCAGGGTTAAAATATAATTTCCTCCGTGAAAAGTGGTAAGTTTCTACTAGTACATCTTATAAACTCGTCTATAACATCAAGTGCCAATATTTCTTTCTAGCAACCAATGGAACACAGACTACAAGGACACATTCGGGGCAGGACATATATAGTAGCAATGAATATATTTACAGGGAATTTATTAAGATAAGTAGACAAAAAGACTGAGCAAACCTTTACTCACAAAGCTGTGTAATTTAGTTGAACATGAGCCAATTAGTTATAGTGCGATCAAACCACAGTAATTAGAAAACGACATCGATTACACATACGTATTATTTGTAATACCAACAAACAGCAATTTGAAAACTCAATTTGTCCAAATAGAGTGTTATCAGATATCACGAAAATATTTTTATTTAGATTTCGCTCTATTCGGTAAAATTGAGCATGATATGAATTATATTTACCTGTGTAACGGGGTTTTCGCCTGGTCGATAAACAACATTATGGAGGGGTCGTTTTCTTCCAACATAGTTCACACATACGAACTCTAGTAGTGATGCATATATAAAACACATACACACGCCATCCCACACGTTCATAGCAGTTAAATTCGACACTACTGGTAAAGTAGATCTGAACCCATTCGATGTTGTGAAAAAATTCAACATAGTGGTTACACCTGTTTAAAACACACAAATTGCATAAGTTTTCTAGTATCAAAAACAAGAACAGAATGACAATATAAAAATTGTGTTAGTACTACAACGGGAAAAGTTCAACTAGTCTCTTGTCATAATAATGTAGTAACAAATTAGTCCTATGATACTGAAGTAGAATTTAGTTACAATTAACTAAGAATGTTTTAAGTCTTTCATACATACGGTATTATAGAAAAATTACCTTTAAGTTAACAGAGAATACATTTCTGCATCCGCATTTAACATAATAATTTAAAAAATTTTTTACGCACATTGTGTTGTCTAATCTTCCGCCATATTTATTTAGTTTAGGTTAAAAAATAACGTAGTGCTTTTATGGACATACAGTATTATAGTAAATTCATGAATTATAGGTACCGCAAATATTTTTTTTTAAATTACGATGATATTGTTATGACTATATATTATAATATGCTGGATAAAAAGGTGACTATACTATTTTAGATTAATTTTGTTAGCTGTTTTATTGAAAAGTTATATTTCTATATGAAAATTCAATCTAGACAATATAATAAAGCAGTTCAAGTCGTCAATACGCCATCAATGCTAAATACTTTTTATTAATAAATATTTATAATATCATAAAACATGTAAACCTCTCTTTGACGACTTTTACTGTAGAATTTTTATTTACAGAGTAGTGGCTTAAGAATTAGTAAAATATTCATATTAATTAAATTAGAAATATAAAGAAGCTGTAAGTAACGTTTCTGTGAAATTGCAAATAAAATAAACACACAAACCTATCATTACTCTAGCAGGTACAGCGTTCCATTCCAGCCAAAAAGTAATAAATGATGAAGTCACCAAAATAATTCCCGGAATAAAAACTGTGGTGAAGTAAAATGATCTATCTCGTGTGAAGATGAGATTGACTTCGAGGCAGCTATAGTTACCTAAAAAGTAAAAGAGAATAGAAAAAACTGTGCCTGCAATGATGTGATAATGACGAGACATTATAATTTTGATGAACTGTAAGTAAATGTTAATTAAGGTTTCAATTAAATATTTTTGGTAATGAATATTTAGTTGAAGTCAACCTTGATTTCCGCCATCTTTTCCTGACGTAACTCCAAAAATAGGTTAAGAACACAAGTATTGCGGACAAAAAATTATTGAAGACTTTTGTGAAGTAAGTTTAGCAGAAAAATTATGCTGATGACTGTGGTAATTAAATCGAGCGAAGGATAAAGAGAAATGCCTCAATCGTAATAAAAATGTAAAGTTCTGTATCACTGAAGAAATGTTTATGTTTATAGACGTAGTATCTATTTAATTGAATCCTTAATAAAAATATATATATAAAAAAAAATAGTAAAAAAAAAAATAATTAAAATCAAATAGTCTGAAAGGAATCGCATCACGTAATTGCAATTTAACACCAGACGTACTACAAAATTACTTCCTGTAGATTTTCTAGGAAGTGATTTAAGTATTCGGTGATCTCAGATGATGTTTTGGTGTGGGCACAGAAATAAAGATAATATATTTACATAAAGATAGAAGCTAAACCTGCAACAGATAGCGTGTTATAACGACAGCCCCAGCCAATAACTACGAAGAGAAAAATGTATGCAATGCAAGACCCAGAGCATTCCCAATTACCAGCCACATATTTTACCTATCATGGAACGGGCTGGTACTGCGTTCCATTCCAGCCAAAACGTGATGAAAGAAGAGGTGACCAAAATGATCCCTGGGATAAATACTGTAGTAAAGTAGAACGCTCGGTCTCTAGTAAATATTAAGTCAACCTTTAGACAGCTGTAGTTACCTGTGGAATGAACATTATTAGATACAGTATAAGCATCTAACTACACAGGTATATGTCAAAACAAAAATATGGAGTTTTAATATAAAATTCCAAGTAACTCAATTCAGAGGCCTTGTTAAATTTGGTATATCATATGATTAGCAATCGACATCGTCTATTTAATACTATCTACTGTTTAATATGCATGAGTAATGCGTGTTGTGTTCTCGAGTCATACACAAGATGTTATGAGCAGACATAATAGCTTTTGAGTAATATCAAAAATTTTGCATTCTATTTTAAAAATCATGCTCTCTCTTACTTTATGAATATTGTTTAATGACACATGCATGAAAAGAACGATAACAACTATGCAGCAAACTAAAACAACATAAATGCTTAGTGAAAGTAGATATCGTAAGGAGGCTACTCTTAGGCTTCCTTTTAACACGGTGGAATTTACAACAGACTTTTTACAACACCTTAATAAACACAATTACGCATTTACTCACACATAAGCAATATATATTGGAAATACGACGACACCGGACAGAATAGTGCCTTGTCCGGTGGACTTATGTACCTTGCTCCTCAAAACGTCTCTGGCAAAGATTACATGTCATCTCTTCGTCTTCTTCGTAAAGTGAATTACCCTCAGCTGCTTGCAAAGATGTTATAAATTCTTACACTCTACATTTTGACTTTTCTAAATGACATTAAGATGTTAGTCCTAGCAAAAATAGTGTTCATAATCTCTACTGTTAGTCGCATTTATATAGCCACATTGTAAGTTATGATTGGATATACAATCTAATGAGCATGCTTCTCACTAGCAATGCACATAAAAAGTTCTACATTGTATTCGCAAATATAAGTATACATATATAACAGTACACTATAAAGCATCTAAATAAATACGATATTTTAAACGACAAAAAATAAATTTGAGACTTCAAAAATTAACCGTATACAGAAATCAAGACCAAGCTGAAAAGAGTTAATCAGAATTTCAATATATTAGGAAATAAATTTAGATCGTCTCTGTGCAAAATATAAGATGAGCTGTTAAAAAATTTTGGACGCTACACTACTGTCAAAGATGGCAATAATGTTTAAGTAACATAAGATATTTTTGTTCGGTTATATTTCATAAGCGATGTCTGTTTGACGTATGTATGTATGAACATCTTTGTAGTTTACCTCTCCAACTGGCTTTTATTGGGCAAGGAATCGTTTGATTCTGGATGAGGTATGCATTGAGAGTCGTTAAAGAAGGAGACTTCCGCAGCGTGTCTTCGTCATTCTTCCACACGTACGTTATCGCTGACTGCTCGTATGATACTGAAATCAAATAATGCATGTATAAGATACGGATACTTCAATTCATTCAGAACATTGAAATTTTCATTGAAATATTCAGATATCTGCTGATTATTTCATTTACCGTTAACATGATATCATTATATTATGATTATATACCCTCGATGATGGGACATTTTTGTTTTATTACTTTAACTTGTTTATACTGTTTCTTTGTGATTTTGTAAATCTATTAGAATGCTTGACATGATCTCAAGAATAAGATAAAAAATGTTTAGTGTTCAAAAAAAAAACAATCCTTTAAATAATTGATAAACGGGATAGCAAAAGAACGGAGCTGTATTATACAATGAAAGAATAATAAAAAATATCAATGTTCGTTTTAGCCAGTTATCATAATCGAGAACTTTTTAATGGACACCTATTATAATTGTATAAATATTGATACTTACTACTTTCTAAGGCAAAGGAACACAATGGGTCGTCGAATGGAAATATGTTGAGCCGCCCCTGACAGGACAGGATGAGGTGTCGCCTCATCAAATAGTTTATAGTACCATTGCGGTAAATACGTAAAGCAAAATGCATGGGTATTATCGGATCCTGAAAAATATTGACGTTTAAAATATTGCCTTTGTGGAAAAACAAATAAATGTTAAGCTTTTGCACTAGTCAACAATAGAAATCCTAAATACTCCTAATGGAAAATGTCATTACTTGTCACAAAAAACCATTGGACCGTAATGTGTACAATAGATCTACAAAAATTAATTTCAGTTATCTATCTAGATACATGTTTTAAAAACCAGAAAGAAATCGAGGCGAGCAGAATGAAGTGTTCAGCTATAAAGTATTTTGTATATACAAAATAATGGTCCATTGAGGTTCATGAAGCATTGTATGTAGTTATAAATACCCATGAGTGCTGGGAAAACTCCTTCAGAAGAAAGCATGGTGGAAATAATCATTTATTATAAAATTAGACGGAAAAACATATTATTTGTTATCATAAATGTTATGTTAGTACAAATGTGCGGTACCTTGAAATCGCCGTGCATGATGAAGTAAGTATCCGGTAGCCAGATATCTTCGTGATGATGAATGGCGTTTAAAAAGTCGTAATGCGATTGGTTGGAGTACCGTAACCGAGGATCGTACCACTGCTGCTGAAGTAAAAATTCCACTTCGTATTTCTGGAAGTGGACGTTTAGTTTATATGAAAGAATAAAAAAAGGAAAAAATAAATATATTGGAATTTGCCCACTATTGAGGACGAATATGAAGGATTTCTAGATGACTCATAATTTTTCATCAATAAATATGTAGATCGTAGAATTACAAGCATAAAATCTATTTAAATCAATGAATATTTGTTAGAGTGTCAACAATATAATTGCAATTGTTTTCCTTTTAACTTTCCTACAATTAAATTTTTACAGATCTACTTAATTTACTAGTATTTGTAGATAATCTTTTACGATGAACAGTGCATTTTTAGTTTACGGGAAATAAATTAAGTAATCTTATGTTTATAAGAAAGAAAATTCACGAGACCATGGCCATTATAAAGTTACTTTGCAAAGCAGAAGACCAGTAAAGCAGCTGTAAACTTGTTTTAGAAAAGGGCATCGAATAACACATATAAGTTTTTGCAATTTGTGACTTTTTGAGTACTCCAACTGATCAAAAACTTCAATGGGACCACCCATTGAAGTTTTTGATTAGTTTTAGAAACAGGATCGACTGGCATCAAAAATGTTTTATGTAAAACAGCTATATTGTTGCTAACTGTAGGTACATGTTTTGAAAATCTGTGAATAGGGATCAAAATTCCATTAAAAAAATATGGATAGTCTCTTAAGACCATTTTGAAGGAGAAGTACCTTATCCGTGCAGCTACACAGCTGAAACGGATAAGTGTACTTCTCTGTACTGCCCCGCTGAAAGTTTCCACCCTGTATAATAATATTAAGGTTCGTATGTGAGCTATGTTTTAGGAAACGCCGTAACGCGCGTCCATTGTCCCCGTCGGATGATATAAAATTCTCATCAAAAGTCATTCCTGATGTTACTCGTAACCCGATTAGCACATTTTCGAAAAAAGTCTCTGGGAGTGTTGGATTAGGTGATTATAATAATACCGCCTAATGCTACTCTCCCAGAGTATGATTCTCCCAGAATGAACAGTCAGACACTCAACCAGCTTAAACGACTGAAGACTGAACGTATAAAGATTAACAAAATGTTGAGTATAATAGTTTTGTGTCACAACTAAACGTAACGAATGTTTCGTTACAAATGATGCAAAACTATTGCTCACAGTTTTACTTTCATTAGTAAATTACTTCATAGAAACATAAAAAAACGTGTGGCACTCGGGGACTGCCGCGGTAAAGCTATTGCATAGCATTTTTTGTCAGCCTATGCAATTATAATAAATTATTTATACTGTACTAGCTGACCCGAATAACTTCGTTAGCGCCACTTAAGAGATTTGTTACAAAAAATGTGATAAATGAAAATGAAAAACCGCTCGACCGATTTTGTGCACACTTTACATAAACCATATAATAATATTCCGAACAAAGTCTAAACAGCCTGGATAGGTGAGCCCGTTCCCGAGTTATAAAATTACAACGAAAAGTGACATTGAATTTTATATATTTAGATTATGAATATATAAAATACTAGCTTCCGCCCGCAGCTTCGCCCGCGTGGATTTCGGTAACCGTGATCCTTTTTTCACCTAGTTTATTTAGCATACGATTTTTGCGACCTCTTCAACAATAATCGTTATAAGTATTTCAGTCAATTTACATAAAACCATCATTAATTATACCTTACTCATAGATCTAAACTCCCTTCCCGCGCGCACCCCCGCCTTGGTGACGCCCACTTCGCAACGGGCCGAAACGTCCAATTTTAATCATTCAAAGACCAAATATTATCTACATAAACTGTAATTAGTGATGAAATAATTTATTTTGATATCCTTATTTCCAAAAAATTCAAGATTTTTAAATAAAAAACCATCTTCTAAATAGTTCGAACAAAGCCTAAACAGCCTGGATAGGTGAGCCCGTTCTCGAGTTATTAAATTACAACGAAAAGTGACATTGAATTTTATATATGTAGATTAATAATATATAAAATATATATTATTTCTACAGATCGTCTCGATCCGTGCGAGCTTCGTACAGTTGTATTATATACATACACGTTAAGCAAACGCTCGGCCGTGCTCAGTGAAGTTCGTGTGAGCTCGGGTGTTAGGTTTTTTTCGTTACGGAATATCTTGATTCGGTCGCCGCGCTCAAGGCCCGCGATAGAAGCTATGCAATAGCTTAAAAAATTATCAATACTTACAAGACTCGATTCATCCGGAGAAGCTAAGCTAAGTAGTAGAACGCTAACATTTACGGTGAGGACACCTGAAAACGACATAATTTTAAACTTTGCTAACTTTTAAGTTCCATATTAATTTGTATGAAACACAACACAGACATTCTGAAACATGCTTTTTCTAGAATAAGTGCTTGAAATTCAGCCCTAGCTCATATTACAGTAAATGCTCATATTAAATAAATCGTTCCTTTAGTATAAATGGCACTTGAGTAATTTTTTTTATCTGCGAAGTCAATAAAATGTGTTTACTGTTCTTAATTTTACAATTAAGGAAAGATGTTGGCATACTAGTGGAACAAAGAGTGAAAAAACACCAAAAGAATAAAAATAGTTTATGTTGCAATCATAATTAAAGTTTAAGGTAATTGAGAGACCCAATTCTATTGGAAAGATGTATATGAAGTTATGATAGACTAGACACGAGAATTCATACTTGTGTTTGATGTTTGCGAAAAGAGAAAATTATCTATGGTAAAAAGCATGACATCAAAATAAATTTTTTATTATTAAATAGCAGATTTATTAAAATTTTCTGTGTTTCTTCAAACGTGTGTCACCGTTGGTGTTTCAATGTAAGTAAGTAACAATTTAAAATCTGAAATATAACCGACAATGCATATAAGGAGGACTACAGTCTTACGCACCTAAAATTTAGATTCTATTAAGTGCATTAATATTGAAAGAATAAAATGTGATTCCTATGTTACACTTAAACAAGACAATCTAAAGCACAGTAGAAGGTAATTATCTACAATTGCGTGAGGAAGATAAAAGTAATGGTAATGCGTGCACAAATCTGATTGCAATACATAAAAATGTACAAGGTAAAGGTTGCTTCGGTTTGGATAGTGAAAGGTTTTCTCTTTTCATAAACATTGAACACAACGCACCACGGTTGTGCGATCGAGGCCGGAGTGATGAAAGCCCCACAGTATTTTGAGCCAGAGAGTCGTTGGGCGATGTTAGACCACAACAGAATTCTGGATCTGCAATTTCACATCAGTTCCAAATAACCTACTTTGCACAGATCTTAAGTGATGGAACACTACTTAAAACCACACTACATTTACGTATTTCTAAAGAGATTGAAATGATATTTCCCTACGATTCAACTAAACTTTGACCATTGTTGAACCTAGATTTTGCTACACACTAGAATACACACAGATAATAATAAATATATTGAAAAATTTACCATCTACTGGTGGTAACAGTCTTTTGTCATAGCGGGAGTTTTTCAGCAGATTGTCTAGTATTTCTTTGTCCGATTTTCCGGCTGCAAATCTGTAAAGAAATACTCCAGTTTTATTACATGCGTAAAGATAAATATTAAAAACAGCCGGGTCCAAATTATCGATTATACGACTTGAAAACGTAGACGGAAATTTACTAATGAAATATCTTTTCAAATAGAACAGCATCTATTTTTCCAAAAGGGCATGTCAAGTCAGCCTTAAACCGATTAAAACCACTTGGTACCTACCTTACTGCTTGCGCCGGGCGCCCGTGTAACTTATCAGCAAGAAGTCCCAGAGTTGCTTTAAAAAAATTAAATAGTTGCGCGTGATTTCCAGTTGAAATTACCCTACTTTTCTTTGCTATCATTAAAGGTGACTTTAAATAAAGTTTGTGATCTGTCTACATAAAAGCCTCATTTGAGGTACTGAATGTGAATGTATTTTAGATCTCTCTGGGGCTTTCATTCCTCTATCATCTCACAGTAAGTTCACTATCTAGTAGGGATTTTTATAAAAAAATGCAAGATAAATACTTAGTACAAAGAACATTATCAATAAAGTATGTTATAAACGTTATTAATTTTTAAAAGTTGCTTTTGTTAGATTACAAAGTTGCGCATGGATACAATGCAAAAGTTAAAATACGTGTTTAATGCATCATTTTGTTCTCTGATTTAATTACATCTTGTATAGCGAAAGCCTGAGTATTAGCTTATGAAACTTCGCCAGTTTAACTTATTCACGTTATATGTGGGTTAAGGGGTTTTGAAATAGGCTACTTCGGTTTATAATAAAATTGTCGTCACAGTAAATTACCTATACCTTTTGCCCCATTTCTCCTCTATAAAAAAATAAGTCTAACCTATACATAACTAACTTTTACCTTTTTACATTCTCATTATTAATTTTACCAACTATTTTCTAATCGTAATTTATGTTTAATGTTTAAAATACTTTTGTTTTTTTTATTATAAATTACTTCTAAAAAGTACAGACTACCAAGATTATCTTGTACTTTAATCACACATAAAAAAAAATTGTCATCAGGTAATGGAGAATATGACTCACTACGTTCGTTCGGTCAATGAAGCGAGGATCCTTACGGTTCAACGGACGTGGAACACCTAACGTATTATATACGCTTCGACGCTTTTTGCTGGCCATATGTCCTTTCACGCTCGGCACACTGTCGTCCACAGTTATAATGTTACGTTATTTTGTAACATTTATCCTTCTAATAAAATAAGCTGTGCCTGCGATTTCAACCGTGACATAATGCTTTGAACCCACTTTGCCACATATTTTATTTACACAATACAAGGTAAGGTGACCTACAAAATACAAATCGTAATTCCTTAGTTTTACAATGATATATGAAAATTTGCCCGATTTGTTGACATTTATGAGTTGGTACCACAGAAATGAAATATCTTTTTTAAAATAGTTCACAAAGTAACACTGAACAAATGAACGTCAAGATTATTGCTTCTACATTTACTGCCAGATTCGCAAACCGATAGGTAGAACCTGAGGATGAACCTGGTAACAAAACTCATGGCCACTCTTCTCTAACGCCATGAATTACTTACAATAGTTTTATATATAATATATACAAAATGATTCAAATAAGATGCTGAACTAATTCTTAATAAAGAGTTAATACAAAACAACGTTTTTAATTCGAATGACCTTAATAGTTCGATAAATTTTTTAAAGCAATTATTATGCTAAATTTCTCACAAATTTTCATACTCTTAAATGACGTTTAAAATACGGTGGAGAATTTCAACTTGGTTCGATACGGTTCGGGTAGTTCAGTGGCTAGAACATTGCCCTGGTTAGGCAAAGGTCACGGGTTCAATTCCCTTCTCGGACCGAATTAATTGTCTTTTTCCACTTTATTATAAAAAATAGTTCGAGCTTTGAGGCAACCACTCACTTCCATTTCTTTGTATCACAATTCTGGAAACGATTTTAAATAATAATTCGTCTTTTAAATAAGCATAGCTCTTTAATTTATTGCACTATAACTCTCCTGAGTTACTATGTTTCATTTAAGTAACGCTATTATCGTCTGCTTTAGAACATAATTAAGAAAATTACCGGAATCAATTATGTGTCACGGCGAATCACAGTAGTACAACCGAATAGCTTAGTGATATTTTGATGAATAGGTATATCACACAAAAATATCTAGTAATATCAGTTACTTACATGTCTGAAGTAAGAGCTGATGCTCTGCTGAGCATGAGGAAGAGTGCCACGGCGCGTGCCACACCGCATGACCAACCCATATTAGGACATCTGTAATCCAAACAAAAAAAAACAGTTAATGTTAGTAGAGAACAATTTCTTGTGTTAGCCGTTATTAAAAAACATGTAAAACCTGCTATGATGACGAGTAGCGGCCCAAGCACAATTTTTTTCTTTTTCCTCCGTATCGTGACATTTTAACAAAACATACATTCATATTGTCACGTCTTTATCCCGAAGGGGGTAGGCAGAGGCGTACTATACGCCGCCCACATTTCACTATATGTATGACCCACAATTATCTACTCCTGCATTACACATAGGTAGATAAATTTTTAACAACAATAGTCTAAGAAAGATTCTCACTTCACGAACATACTTGCACATGCCGCTACAGAATCATCTAAAAATTCATCTATATTTATCTCATTCATAATATTTGATCCAATCTCGATCATCTGGTCAATTCAATTTAATTTTTTTTTTTGTGAACATTGGTAACATAAGCTGTTAACGAAAAAAGTAGGTACATCTATGCTCTGCCAATATTGGGATACTAAATGTGATTGATTACAAGAAGATTACAATAATTTAGACTAAATGTCACATTTTCATAAACAGGCACAACAATTTATACTATGTAGAGTAGAGCCGACCCCTCATATCTATGGTAGGCAGCCAAGAGAGCCTCCCTATTTGCGATTTCACCTAACATATAGAGAGCATATGAGAATTGAAATAGCTTCATACACACATTCTAAATTTGCGTTTTTTCAATGTGTCCGGTATTGAAGATAACAGTGCTATCATCAGCAAACAGGGTCATCTGATGTGAGGTAGCTTCAAGAAGATCATTTATGTAACAAATAAAGAGTAACGAGCCCAAAACAGATCCTTGTGGGACTCCACAGGAGATTATTCTGGCGCTGGAGGAGTAAATTATTAGCATTTTGGCTTTTATATCTATCTGATTATTCTGAGTTATTTGTTTGCGGTTCTTTAGAAAAGATTCTACAAGATTTAGGACGTTGCCTCTGATATCATACCGATAGAGCCTGTATAATAAAAGCTTATGGTCGACATAATCAAATGCTCTGGTCATATCAATTTACATCGCCGCTACTAGGGAGTCTTCTATCTAACTGTGATGCACATTATCAAGGAAGTTAAATATAGCCATGTTGATAGTTTTCTTTTTTCTAAAGCCCATTTGAACGGTTGGAAATGACTTCTCAAATATTTTTGAAAATATTGAAATCAGAGCTGCCGGTCTATAGTTGCCAACATCTGTATTAGTTATCACCTTTTTTGAAAAAAAAAGTTAAGTTATAAAAAAAGTCCGCAGTTAAATCGTCCTAATCTGGTACGCTGAAAAAAATGGACTAGTTCAATGATACTGTGGCGTATAGGATGTTGGTGAGATCTTCAGTTGCCTAATTAAACGTTGCTTGTGTAGCACAACCGCTACGGTTAGTTACGGCGTAGGCACCCGTAGACGGGTGATGACTGTCGAAATTTGTGAGGTCCTTCCCTGACTGACCTTTATAGAATTCAGATCGAGAGAGTCATCACTGGAATCTGTTTCGACTTCAACAAATCTAAGCTTACTCTGGACTCCAGTGTAGAGATTATAAATAAAAGTGGAAAACTTTGCTTAGAAAGGACATAATATAACAAGAAAGCATTCGAACGACCTGCTTCATGAATAGTTGGGTCATGTAAAAAATATTTTCTTTCTGTTTCGTCTACGAGTATATAGACATGCAAGGCTAGATTGGCTTAGGGTTTAATATTTAGAATTTCAAAACACAAAACACTAGAAGCCATACTCTTGAACGCCTCCACAAAACCATATAAAAATACACGTCACAACCTGCGTCTGTCTATACAACCTGCGTCTGTCTATTTCAACACGGCAATGGGCTCACCACCTATTACGTGGGACAGGAATCCACACGGTTAAAAGTGGGCATATAATATGCCTCTGCCACCCCTTCGGGGATAAGGCGTGATGGATATTTATTTTTATTTTACATATAAAAAATTGTTTTGTAATTTTTGTGTTATTGCGTTTAGACAGATTGATACAGCGATGTTGTTACTTCAGGAATACGCAAAGTTTATATAAATGTATACAAGTTCAACTCAACCTAACCATAAATTAATGTTTTTTTTATTGTAATGAATGAAATGTCTGATAACGAAAAATTATAATAACTAATAACAAAAGTTTGGGAAAGAATTGTACTTATTGAAAATATTATCTTTATAGTTTTTGATAATAGGTATTGAAATTGCGGTATATGTGTAGAATGTTAGCCTATCATTCTAAGTAATTTACAGAATTGTTTCCTCGTCTTACCCAAACATCAAAATACTACTACTAAAACTATCAAATACTAGATACAAAAACTATCATAGTTATACGTATTGTTTCCAGCTATTAAGAAAAGATTGCAAAAGGTTGTAATAAAAATTGACATATGATAAAGTTGAAGAGTTTGTTTGTTTGGTTGAACTCGCTAATCTGAGAAACAAATTTTCTGACTTGAAAAATAATTTTTGATTGATTATCGTCAAGCTACTTCCCTTAAGGGCGACAAATCGGGCAAATTTTAATACATTATTGTAGAATTTATAAGCGACGGGATTAAATAGGTGCGACGTGAGTTCGAAGTACGTCACGAACGAAGCCGGGGGCGTCATCTAGTAATACATAAAGAGCTTTGATAAAGAAAGTTATAAATACAGTAACAAGGAGATATTACACCGTAAAAAGAAAGTACATACGCCTGAAAGTAGGTACCTATATTTTTTTTTTCAACAGTTGAGAAGGAATTATTTAACAGTGCCCACATTTTTTCAAGGGTGAACGACGCTGGCAAGCATATACTGGCATTTTGTAAGGAAAATAATTTGTTTGTAGCGAACATAATGTTCAACCACAAACAAATTCATATGTATACGAGGAAATGTAAGTCAAAGAGAAGCATGATAGATCTATTCCTAATGCATAGTCGACTCCGTAAACAGATGATGGACACAAGGGTTTATCGTGGCGCTGAGCCGGGATCAGACCACTACCTAGTCACAACTAGGATTAGGGGTCTGTTCGCGGGTTGGCGCAATCGTACCGAGTGTCCTGAACCCGAGCCGACCTATAGCATCAAAAGCTGGAAGCTGCAGGATGCACCCATTAGGGATAAATATAAGGAAAGAGTAGGAAAAGACAGAGTTACTGCTGACATGACGAAGTACGGTGTGTCGCGCGTCTGGGACACTCTATGTCTGTTATGTAACTTATGCTGGCGGACGGGTGAGGTCCCGGATGACTGGCAAATAGCAGTTGTAGTACCTATTTATAAAGTGAAAGACTCGCGACTAAACTGCTCCAGCTACAGAGCGATCAGCTTGGTCAGCTTAGCTAGTAAGGTGTATGCAAAGGTAATAACGGCAAGAATGCAAGAAAAGTCTAAAAGGTATTTATGGGAGGCTCAATGCGGATTCCGACGTGGAAGAGGTTGCATGAATCAAGTGTTTTCTCTCCGCATGATCGCGGAGAAGTTTCTGGCTGTTGTGGATGATGATTGTGGTGCTTTTGTGGATCTGGAGAAAGCATTTGATAACGTTGTGAGAGAAACTCTGTGGGACTTGCTGCCCGGGTATGGTGTGGACAGCTCGCTACTGCGGGCAATACAGTCGCTTTATAGGGACTATAAGGCTTGAGTGCGAGTAGGGAGGATGTGTCACCTCTTTTCGATGTCTGTACAGGCGTCAAACAGGGTTGTGTCATGTCCGCCTGGCAGTTCATAGTGTATCTGGACAGTTTCCTGCAGAAGTTGAAAGATTGTAATAAGGGTGTGAATTTGGGTGACTTTACAGTAAACTGTCTGCTGTACGCTGATGATGTGGTGCTCATGGCCTAATCAGAAGCCGACCTTCAAGCATTAGTCACTAATATGAAAGAGGAGTGTGAAAGTAAGGGTCTTCGCTTGAATGCAAGTAAAACTAAGGTTCTAGTATCTGAAAGAGATGACGTAAGAACTAAATGCGAGATTAGGGTAAACCAGGAATGTCTAGAGCAAACGAATGAAATTGTGTATTTAGGGAGTATGTTTAGCGCGGATAGAAGATGTGATTTGGATGTAGAACGGCGAGTAGCTGCCGGAAACAAAGTTAACGGTGCTTTGTCCCAATTGGTAAAGCGACAAAACATCGTAAAAGAAGCCCGACTGGCGATTTATAACGCAGTGCTAGTGCCAACGTTGCTTTACAGTAGCGAAACCTGGGTATGTCAGCAGATGCATGAAAGTAAATTGAATGCTGTGGAGATGCGATCACTTTGAAAATTGTGCGGCGTAACTTTGGCCGACCGTATACGTAACGAAGTGATACGCAATACGGCAGGTGTGAAAGTATCAGTGTTAAGCTGGAAAAGGGCGTGCTCCGTTGGTTTGGACACGTCCAACAAATGAGTGAGGAACGATTGACGATGAATATTATATTGTGCAAAAGTAGAGGGACTCAGGGTAGGACGAGACTTACATATGAAGACCACGTGAGCAGATTGCTCAAAAACGGAAGTCAAAAGTACTCGGATACCCAGATGTGCGTGTATGAAGCGATTGATGAATCTTGAAGAAGCGAAAGCAGTATGCATGGATCTCGAGGCCTGGCGATCTGTCATTTCGGACTACCCCGTCAGGGATACAGCGTGAAGATAGTTTAGTTTTTTATTAGTTGTGTATTAAATAGGAGTTCATCACTTTACTCGTCACGCACTCATCTTGGAAACACTTTCCTATACAACGAATGACAAAAATGACAGCACTATAGTCAACAAAACAAAATGAATATTTTTCAAATATAAAAAATCAAACCCATACGTGACTGAATCAGTTGGGATATCTGAGTTAGGCAAATAAATATAACTTTTCTTTTGAAAAAGTCGAGTCACGGACATCAAAGCAGATAGAAATTATAGATACACGCCTCTGGCGTTCTCTTGCGATATTTTTTGTTTCTTGCGAAGGTAAAGTATTGTTACGTTCGTAGGGTGGGTACTAATAGGAATTGCACTGATACCACAAATTTAAAAGAAACACTTTAATTACTCTAAATAACACCACAATTAATAATCGCTACTAAAAACACTAAACACAAACTCTTCGCTTAGATAATCGCACTGAAACAGTATGGCACTAATTAGCTTCGATCGCTTCGATTCGCTTTGATTCGCACTGTTCGCTTCCTCAAAGGAGACCGTCCAGTAGCCGCGAGCTCGGCCCTTTATATACGCCTAGTAATGTTCTGGAATATTCGGGAGAATTCGTTCGGTACCTACAATCGGGTACATCTCTAGAATGTTCCACACGATACTAGTTGCTCCTTCGGTATGTGCCGGAAGGTTCTCAACCTATTACTGTCCCTTCTGATGCTACCTCTATCATATAGTTCTAGAATGTTCTTAGTGTAGCTATCTCTTTTTAATAGTGCAATCCCTGTCACTCCTTCTTAAAATTTCGCCATTTACTGAAGTGGGCTTCAAGGGCCCATAAAGGGTCCTGACAACGCCTGAAAAAGTGTTTTCAGGTTATGATGGCATGTGATAGGGGGTGGCCTTTGTGAACATATGTTTTTTGCACCAACTTTATTCTTGAAATTATCAACTTACCTTTGTTGTCCAAGTTTACTCTCTTGCATACCTTAAGGATGAAATCGATATGTTTCCACTGTCTCGCCTAATTCCCGAAAGGGTAGCAGAGGAATATTATGCGCCCATTATACTGTGTGCGTTTTTGTCCTACGTAATAGGCGGTAGGCTCATTACCGTGTTGAAAACAGACATGTGCAGGTTGTGGCGACCAGCTGTTGTAATTTTGCAAGCCGCTCCTAAGGCCTTTAACGTGAGTTAACGACTGCCATGTTACTGGCAACCGGGACCAACGACTTAACGTGCCTTCAGAAACACAGAAACGCTTGTAAATGGAAATGCTCCAAAGTGATCACCAATCCGATGACCAGCCATAGTGAAAGTTACTTAACGCCGAGAGACACACACAGAGAGAGACTTACAGAACACTGAGTTAGCGAGGTTACGAGCATTCGGTGACGAGACTTCAACACGACTTTTAATATACCTACTCATAAATTCAGTCGCGATTTAGACATGGTCGTCTAAGTATCGTTTTTCGCTCGTAAAAATGTGAAGCAGGCAAGAAGCTCATTGCATTCGCAAAACTCGTCTAACTTAGAAAAAAGACTAGGGTGCCCCGCCGTCAAAGACTTTAGCGATATTGATGCACACTGTTAGCCTTTTGTTAATCTCGATAATCGTCTCCCAGCAGTATGAGTGACACACGAGAAGGTCACTAGCGACCGTGACAAAAACCATCCTGCCGGTCAATCAACAAGTCATGTTCTTCAAGATACCTCAAGCCACAAGCTCAATCACCTTCAAGCTAAATCGGACTCAATACAAAAAAAAATATAATATTGGTTTATTATTGGCAAAAATATCAGTGACTTTGATCAAAAATCACATAGTAAGATATATACACATAGAAAACAAACATTAATTCGTTTTGAAGTTGATTGAAAATCTTTAGTTGTAAGGTATTTTCACTATACAGGGTACCACGCTACCTAAATTACTAATTGTGACCAAAGAAATAAAATATTTCAGGGATTTGCTTTTAGATGTTCATTTGAAAATATGCTCCAATTATTTTTGTATAAAATTGCTTATCTAATGGCATGCAAACAATATGTATACTTGTTGAAGCAGGCAATGAGCGTGTTGCAAGGCCGACACAACATTAATACTTATATTTTTTTGCTGCGAGCCAGTGCTGAATATGACCTACTTTCAAAAGTTGTATTAATATGGTTATGACTGACGTCAATACGACTCAACACGCGAATCATCAGCGCGAAACCTGCAAGGCTTTCTGACTAAAATATTTGCATTGAAATAATTGTGTTAACCATTTTTGTATTTATTTAATTTTATTTTTGTGCAAGTGTCAACCAGTTGAGCTCAAGACTAGAAACTAGTGTCTAAAAATGTCACCTTAGTAATAATTGTGTTAACCATTTTTGTATTTATTTAATTTTATTTTTGTGCAAGTGTCAACCAGTTGAGCTCAAGACTAGAAATAAAACTATAAATAAATACCTAAATAAATATTCTGGACTTTTTTTTTCACAGCGCTGTCTAGCCCAGAGTAAACTTATATAAGCTTGATGTTATGGAATCTAGACAACTGATAAACATACTTATTTATTATATTTCATATAAGCTATTATATAATGTGCAAATTGTGAAATTAGGAGGGTCCAGGATTTCATTAATTATTTCTTATTTAAATGTTTTAAGTCCTTTAACCAATGATAGTTTAAAAATATAACTGAAGAATTACTCAATAATTTTATTTTAAATATATGTAAAAACTGAAGAACTAAGTTTATCCGTTTGAGTAAATAATTTTACCCATTATTCATATATTTTTAATAATCTTAAAAGTAAATTAAGAACTCACAGTGAATATAGTCTGTTTTTCCTTTCGGAGGAGAATATTATTGTGGCATTTTGTTGCTTTTAACTTCACTGGTACGGGAAAATTCTATTGATGTCCGACCGTCCGTCCGTCCGTCCATTTAGTCTACAGGTCGCATTTTTCATCGAATCTGCATGCAACTTGGCATGGACAATCCTTGATGTAGACAAGAACTTTTAGCGAGGGGGTTTTTCGATCTGGAAATGTAGGCAGGGGAGAAGAAATAGTCCCGTAGAGGTTGGCAGGAGCGCTCAAAACGAAAAAAAAAACAATTTAAATAAAAAAATACTCCGGAGTCTACGGCTTACAGAACCACTAGTAAAATTAATTGGATCATGTATTAAACGGAAAACGGCATCAAAAAGTTTTAACTCTTATCGCTTTTTTTTAATGGGACTAATCCCACCCTCATTCCCACTACTGTGACTCCTGTAAACCAGGATCTACAGCAATGACCAAAACACCAGAAAAGTTACACCGAGCTCGATCTCGGTGAAGTCCCAGGAGAAGTTAGCATGTCTTGGAACCCGCAACGAAATTAATCAGAAGATAATGTGAGTTAGTAGGAAAAGAACGTAATGCCCCTTCCCTCCTTTGAAAAGCGGGAGACCTGGAAAGCAACTAGGTGTAAATCCTATAGAAATAGGGAAGCACCACGGTAATAGTAGATATAGTATGGGTCCTATGTGAGCTATGTTTGATTCCAGTAATATGTATGGCAGAAACGTTTAAAAGCACGAAAATCCACCGTCTCGATGCCACGAGATCCGCATAGTAAACTACTCCCGATGTTACTTGTAAACAATTAAGCATATTATATCGCTCGTTTTGCCAAATGCTACACTTCCAAAGTATATGATGGGCGGTCTGATCATATTTGTCATCAGCAGTTGAACACTGACAGAACGGTGACTCCACTAGCTTAAACGAATGTAATTTGCTCCTAAAGTTACCATGTCCTGTAAGAAATTGAGCAACACAGTGATCAACCTCCAGCCAGGATATTCTCAATCGTTCACGAACGTCTGGGAATAACCGGCAGAGGTGGCGCACTTTGATGGAAGTGTTCCAACGCAGCTGCCATTCGTCTAAAAGTTCTTCACGTACATTATCTCGATACAGCCTGGCAGTTCTATGGCGATCTCTTGCTAAGAAAAACCTATCATCCATGCCATCTTTAGCCGAATAGTATAAAGCCGCGCGTCTCTGAATTTCGATGTCAACCGGGAGGACACCTGCCATCACCGGCAGAGCCTCCGTGCTAACCGTCCTGTAGGCCTTGCATAAAAATATCAAGGCAAGGCGTTGACTTTGAAGTAACTTTAACCGTGCAGCCCCAATTGTAGCCTTATCGGCCCATACCGGCGCCCCGTAACACATACAGCCTAGATAAGTGGCCCCGTAAACATACCGTAATCGGCGTATCCGGTCATTGAACAGCCCTCCGGTAATGGTAAACTAAAAAAGTCATCAAATCCTAAATTCCACAAGTGTGGACCTAGCACAGATCCCTGTGGACAGCCTATTGTTAACGTTTTGGTAGCAGAATAATGACCTAGTTTCAAAGTTGTTGTACCTTGTGAAAAATATGAGTAAATCAGAGAGTAAATATTTTTATAACAACCGCGAGACTTTAATTTCATTAATAACATTGGCCAACAAGCATTATCGAAAGCCCCGGAAATATCTAGGAGATGGCCAGCACATATTGACAAACCGATGAAGTGACAGTTTTTCGCACTGATATCGCTGCGTCAATAGTAGATTTTCCTACTGTAAATCCAAATTGATTTTCGTTAAATTTAATACCGCCCGGCAGGAGCCGGGTACTATGAGACGCTCTAAAAGCTTTCCCAAGGAGGGCAACAATGTGATCGGTCGGTACGACTTAGTGTCATCTGGCGGCTTGTCGCCTTTTTTAGGAATAATCCGAATATAGCCACATCGCCAAATACGAGGGAACACTCCCTCGTTAATACATCGGTTAAAAACATTTAATATTACTTTACCCGACAGCTTGCAAGCCTCCTTTATCATTCTGTCAGAGATTTTATCATCACCCGACGCCTTACCTATGGACAACGACCTAACAATTTCGAGAAACTCATCAGAAGTTGGTAGGTGAGAATGGTGGCTTACTGAGGTGAGAATGGTGGCTCAAGAGCCCACTGTCTGATCTGTCTGTGATAATCACTATCGTTCTCCGAGCAGTCGTCCGGTATAAGAGAATCCAAGAGGTAATCCGCGGTTTCCTTCAGGCCTATAGTATGCGAGTTGTTAATTTTGATATTTCGTACATAAGCAAGATCAACAGAACGGTTGGCCCTAAACTCATGGTAAATAGGCGACCACGGACCCTCAGCTTCAACCCCATGCACTAGTTTACGTAGCAAATTACCTTTTGATTTTTCAACAGCTGCCCTGTAATGGGACCTGGCAACTCTAAGAGCAAGTAAAGCGGTAATAATATTCCGCACCGTCACTGATTTTATGCTTTTTAAAATAATTTAATTTTCTACGAGCTCTCCGGAAACGCCTTCGAAGCTCAGCCAAACGATCAGTCCACCAATCGCATCTCCGAGTGTTAGTAATTGATCCACGACCAATGGCCACGTCGGCACAGTAGGTAAAAGTTTCTGACATTAACGAAGCACTCTCCTCGACAGACAGGTTACCACGACTAAAATCTTTTGCGTGAGCCGCAAACAGAGAACCAAAGAGCTCCCAGTTTGCGCCCCTAATTTTATATTTGAAATTACAAGTAGTACTTTGCGCCTCTCGTGTATCACCGGGTAAGAGCTTGTAAACGATTAGACGATGATCACTACAGGACGCATCCGGGAGGACACGCCATTCGGATATCGAGACGTCGCCGCGTGAAAACGTCACGTCAATAGAAGACTCGCCCATAGGCCCGCAAAAAGTAGGTGGTGCATTGGGACAATTGTGTATAGATAGATTCATTTCTGCAATGAATTCTTCGACGGCACAGCGCCGGTCCCTATCGAATACACGTAGTTTGCCATACCATAATGTAGAAGAGGCATTGACATCAGCGCCTATGATTAGTCTTTGACCCGCAAGAGACTGCAGGACGTGACGAAGATGGTGTAAGTGAGGATCAACATGATGTGAATATTGAAAGTAGCAGCTCACAACAAACACCTTATAGGCCGAAGAAGTAACCTCAGCAACAGCACAATGAGATGTCATGAGGTTGCTCAAAGATGTTACAGTAAAATTTGTACTAGAAACATAAATCCCAGCTCGTGCCTTGGCATCTAATTGTACCACTCTGTTACGCAGGCGGGTGCTCTGATATTGTTCCTGTAAGAAGACAATGTCTAGTTTGTTCTCTATAACTAGGTGGTCCAGTTCCGCCGTGGCTGCCCTATCGTTGTGTAAATTTAATTGTCCTATAATTAGATTTTCCATGTTCTAGGTTTTTTTTTTATTAAATGAAATAACTACAAGTAGTTTGTGCTCAGAATGAGCTGCTGCAGTCTATGCCTATAGGTATGACAATCCCTAGAGCCGCAACGGTGGTCATGTGGCTTCTTAAACCTTTTGCATGTGATACAGATCGGCTTAAAATCAGAGTCTTATCGCTTGTGATGTAAGTTGAAAAGGTGCTCACTTGGGAAATATCACAAAATTTATGACTTGAGAACGATTTTATTCTCATTTATTTTATTTGGACACTTGTTGAAATTCTTTGTGATTGTCAAAAGTACAAAGACGTCTAACTGTCGAACTGGGTGAATATTTCATTTCGTGCACATTGCATGGCGGACGATAAATAACACATTAAACATTTTTTTTTTCAAAGTTTACATTTTTGTCGTTTAATTTACATAGGCCTGCGTTAGGCGCAATCCTTAAAACATCTTGATTTTTGTAAGAAATGCATGAAATTTTAAAAATAAAAGCCAAAATCTAATCACCATCCGTGTCCCTTTTCCCAGATTTAATAATTTTATGAGTCTTTTTAAAAAGTCTATTGGGAGTACGAATTTTTTTTAAACTTTTTCTGTTAATAGATTAATTAATCCATATTATATTTTAGTAACGTTTACGATAAAACAAATTTAAGTGGTATCATACCACTTAGAAAAATTTCCCTACACTCACACATAATTACCATTCAGAGACATTCAGGACCCAATAATTTCGCATTTACGCACGGTTATGAAATAGATTGAACATAAAAGGTTCGCTGACCATCACCGCATTACGGTCGTAAACAACACACCCATGAAAGTACATTTTTTTACTATGAAATTTAGAGTTCTCCTGCTCGAAAACTGGTTTGGTTCAAAATCGTTCTACATACCATTTGCCTTTCAAAAGGTAATTAATTTTGTTTTTATCATATTATTATTTGCTAGATATTTCCAATATATATGCCTCTATACAGTGTTAAACTTAACAAATCGTTACTTATTTAAAATATCCTTTTATTTGTGAAATTATTGAAAATCTCATTGCCATTATTATAATTACCATTAATTTCCATTCTTTTTAAAATGGAATGTTAATTAGAAGAAACAAACGGTAATGATTTTTTATTGAGTCTGGATGACGTAGCAATGACAGAGGTGGTAATCTCCCCCATCGTGGAGGCCAGTGGCTGTCCCAGTGACCAGGCGAGAGCCGAAACTAGACGCTTCGACTTCACCGGTCACGATCTTCAGCTGCCCAGCGTATAAAAAACAGCGGATAAACAGAACCTCCTCATTGGGACTTCCGAAAGACCAAAGTGTATCTCCTACAGTCCTGCGAAACTAGATGCTACAGGTCCCTTACCGGAGGGAGTGTGGGGGTACAGTGCACAGTGAAAGTTACTGTGAGGAACCATTGCTTCCGCTGCAGTTAGTCCTGTCACAAAGCAAGCTCTTACTGCTTTCTCACCGCACTACTTTAGTTGCGTTGCGTAGGGCTAAAGTACAGACCACCTCGAGATAGAGGCCCGTCAGGTATGGGTAGTGGTTGTTACCGGTGAAGAGCGGCCACGTCCACGACAGGAAGGGGGAATGGAGGTTTATAAATGGACATACTTATCCGCATCCTACAGGTGAATCTAAACCACTGCTCTGCTGCTCAGGATATCCTGTGCCAGAGCAGTGGACATCAAGGAGCAGGAAAATTCTTCTTTTACAACGTAACATGATTGCGATGACGAAAGGTCTATTAGGTTCTATAACGTGGTCACCGTTGCCAAGCCGTACTGGGTCTACCACGGGAGCCCAGTCACCATAGACAGCTTAGCTCTTTTCAGCTTTGGGTATTGACGCGGACACCTCGCGCCTTGAAATTATTGATGTTGCGTTGCAGCTGATTGCAGAGAAGTGATGATCATGGCCGCTTATTTCTCGCCAACCTGTGAGCAATATCATTCTTACCGCATTTCGTCCCAGTCCTGGAAAATTTTAACGCCTGAGGGTGACAATTGAGGCTCCCGAAAAACCACTGGTAGGGGGAGAACTTCGGCGGTCTAGGTGGCCAATCCATGACCGGGAAAAATATAACCACCTGTGTGTGGGCGTTTGCGCGGTTCGATCGTGGATGTATCGTTTGCGACCCCTGATCGCACACGCCGCGTTCAGGGTTGGCATGTGGTGGAAGGAGGGGTCGTTATTCTTCCATAGTTATATTTAGTTTGACGTTTCTCCTCCAACTAGCCATCTACTGGCTATCCTAAATACTTCAGCATACATTGGGCTGTCAAACGCCTGAATCAAGGGCTCTCCGGGAGGCAACTATCGTGCAGGCCTTATTCCCGGTGTAGATCGCAATGTGCACGCAGCGTGCATCTCCGCTATCGGTACACAAGGCACTGAGGAGCAAGAGACGGAGCAGACGAGTGTTATAAGGGTGCTGAAAGGTCCCTCTAGGAGACCCTTAAACTGCCCAAGAAATTGGCCCGAAAATAGCTCTTAGAGAATCTGGAATGGTAAGGTCATCCTCTGGCCCAAACCCCAGCCAATGTTAGGAATTACGACGAGAACGACGTGCCCGCAGTCACTAAAAGTGAGCTATAGGTGCTGCGGCTAAGCCCCGCAAGAGAATCACTCCGGATCCGATAGCATTCTGGGGTGAGTATGACTCCTGGATCTCAATAAACGTTGACTAGTAAGGTTTTGGATTATCATTCAATAAAGACTGGTTCCCCAAGGTGTCGTATACGGGGAAATTGATCCTTATCCAAAACGAGGGCGGCTAGCGGCCTCGCCTTACGGCTATTGGTCGCTTGTATTGTTCGAGGTATGCAAGCTCTTTGAGCTATGCAAGCTCGTTTCATTTCAGAGCACTTCGTCGCATATTTCACAGTCATGGAGATCTTGTACATAAGCAGTTTGGTTCCAATGCTCCTCCGATGACGCTATCATGCGTGTCGGATTCCACGCAGAAAGAGCGTCAGCACAGTTGAGGTAGTCATGGCGGTGTCTCATGACATAGTCAACGCCTTGCCCTGGAAATGGTTTAAGAAGGCGCTAATTTTCATATAGTGCCTCCCTGCCTCTAGTGCATTGTCGGGGCTTATCTTTTCGAGAGAGCCATAGCTTACCAAAGCTAGGGTTGAAATGGCGAGAAGTGTTGTGTTTCCCAGGGATCGGTCCTAGGACCACTTCTGTAGAACATCGTCTACGATTGGATGCTGCGCGGTCCGTTGCTGAAAGGTCACTCTCGTGATGGCGCGAGGAGGAATGCATCAAGATGCAATCCAAAGGACCACGTCAGGTGTTGCTCCAGTCCTGTGTCAAGGTTATTTTTCTAACCTTTGATTTTATTTCAAATTACCATTTCAATTTATTTCACTACCATATCTCGAGATCTAATTACTGTATCTGGGAAATCTCATTACCCTTTTTAAAAAAAAAAGAAACGTCAATATCTCTTAGCAGAAAAGAGTAATTGCTAGGCCTTTCATAAAATTCAGTTTCTAGTCGAAAAATGCATAAAAAACATGAATATGTGCATTTATTTTTTTATTCTCCAAAACGTCAAATCTGCTATAAATGAAATATTCGCCCAACTCTATTTTCATAAAATAAATAAACAACAAATATAAAAATTGCACGAATCTATTTTGTGGTTATACCCTTAATACGAGTACGACATGTAGCAACGGTTATACCTATAAGTCGATCTTTTCGTATGCTATATGGCTAATTAGGGATTGTCTTCACAGAAACTGTTTTTCGTTGACGACCAAAAAGACTAATTTTAGCGTCGTCTTTAGAAATCCGTAGTAAAAAATAAACCCTAATAGTAGGTACATCCTTAAAGATGTAAGCTGGTAAGGGGAGCAACAAAGGCCTTACTGCTTAATGGTTGTTACGAGCATGTGATACAATACACACTAATCAAACCATATAATGCTTGCAATGCTTGTGCATGGCCCACCTTGAAAAAAAACTTGAAATTCAATGGAAAACTATCTTAGATAAATAACTTTTTACTATTATACCAGTAATAGTTGAGCGATATGTATAAATTAGCAGCTACGAGTTCCGTATGTAAGACTTACCTTTCTGCTGACGGCAGAGCGTTGTCGACATGTGGAGAGGTGGTTCAACTCGTCCTTACTGTGCCTTCTGTCCTCCAATACATGTCGCGCCAAATGTCTGAAACAAAAGAATAGACTTTTAAAAAGTATAGAAGATTAATAATTAGTATGTACTATAGATATTAGAATTCTGAATCAGAGAGTACAAATCGAATCGAATAACAAGGCATAAAAGACTAGTCTTTTAATTCTATTTCTTACTAGTCTACCATATCGTATTAAGAGTGATGTCCATTTTTTAATAATTATTTGTCTACAAATTGAATAGTGATACCCATATTGTTTCACCTTAGATTAAAATTAACAATAATATTGTTCACAAATCGAATATTGATACCCATATTGTTTCATCTTAGATTAATAATATTTTTTAATAACAATAATTATTATCCACATATCGAATATTGATACCCATTTTGTTTCACCTTAAATTAATAATAATATATTATATAAATATAATATTAATAATAATTATTGTCCACAAATCGAATATTGATTCCCATGTTGTTTCATCTTAGATTAATAATAATTATTATTAACAATAATATTGTTCACAAATTGAATATTGATACCCATATTGTTTCACCTTAGATTAATTATTATGTCTCTTCTTTTCACGGGTATCTTTTTTTTTTCTCATGAAGATACCCGGGCTTTTGGTAGGCTTACATGGAGACATGGGTCCAACACGCAGAGGCCCTTTGAGAATTTTAATCTAATAGGGAATGGGACCCCCACTGCAGTCAGTCCACGCCCGCCTTATGTAGAAGAACGATAATGGACCACCTCCAATGGGAGTTAAACTATTGTAAAATATGCTAACTACGAAATGGGCTATTGGGTTGGGGGTTAGATGAACTGGGTGATTATAACTATAGATGAAGGCGGCGTCTGCCATTTTAATATCTGATTATCAAAATTTTGGCAGACGGTGACTTGCCAACTCACTAGATGGGCCCCCTATACAATCACCATAGGCATGATAAGCCTGTAAGGCGACAGAGGGCAACACCGGAGTGAGCGGCTTGGGGTGTCGAGCGGTGCGGCGCCGGTTTCACCTTCGCGAGACAGGCCCGGAGCGGGCTTCCCCGTAGTTATGCCCTTGAAAATGACACTTCCATCCCCGAGCATATAGCTCTGGCTCCCTCCCTCTGACCGGCCAATTAAGGCAAGCCAGAGTTGAGATCTGCTGCACTCCCGGGAGTAGCACTCTCACTGCTCTCCCGTTAGGCCATTAAATCCTAACCGGTGCAGAAGGGCAACAAAACTCTGAGGAATCGGGACCGATGTGTAGCTACGCACATTCAGCTCGCCACAAGCTACCCTGCTTTTATTATTGTTAATAATATTAACAATAATTATTGTCCACAAATCGAATATTGATACCCTATTGTTTCACCATGTTGGATTTAAAATAACGTCACACAGGTAACCATGCTTAGTTATCTAAATTAAATGCTTGTACAATTTCAACTCAATTGGTTGAAGACATCTGCTTATATAATAAATAAACATATAAAAAAATGTCGAACAAAATTTATTTATTATGTGTACTTATTTTGCAAGTTGACAAAAAGCTTGTGAAAAACAAACAACCGCATTATGTACTATTGTGCTGTATTTCGTGCAGACTTATTTTGCCTGACAATACAAAAAGCGAGAGCTTAGGAAGTAACTGGGCAAGTTTTTTAAGACTATTACTATTTGGTGTCGCTGCAAAGGGAAGATGTTTCCAGCAAGTACATAAAAATATATAAGGTTAAACCTGCAATCTCAAAAATATTTGTAATTCATTTTTATTGCTAAGACGAAATGGTATAAAATGCGTAGATATTACGACGTAGCTATGTACAACTTAGTGAATTAATTTATTATTAAGCAACTTTGAGTCGAGGTATTGTAATGTAATTCCTCCTACAATTATTACGCAGAAACAATACGAATCGAAATACCAATCACCAGTAGAATTTCGTAGCTTCCATTATGTTCGTGACTTACATAATACTAGGTACTTAAAATTTATTGATTTTGAAACCTCTAGACGATTGTAAGCGCAAACTGGAAATATCCATTTCGCTAGCGGTGAAATGGAGTGAAAATACAAATTATTATAATAGTACTATTTGTGATGTACTATTATAATGTTCGTAATGTTTTATTTACACACGTACCACGGGGAGATGGTACGACCAATGACCTTGTCGTCACATAGCGCTGAAAAACTTATTCATTATAGATATTAAAATGAGCCTATTATAAGTTATTTATATTCGCATTTACTAAGGGTCTATTCTAAATTCCCTAAACAGAAAATAATACAAACTGTAAGTTCAGGTTGACCCATGAAATACTTTTGTTGCAATATATCTGATCGTACAAAATGACGATGAAATTGAGAACTGTAACGCTTGAGCAATGTATTCTGGCAAGAGCATTGATATATTTAGATATATCAATGCTCTTGCCAGAATAAAAAAAGGTTATTAATTTACAAAAAAAGGTTTTACATCCATTTAAAAATAACATATTGTCGACGGACCTCACAAAACGAACCCCTTTTTTAATTTGGGACTCCTGAGTTTAATTAAGTCCTCGAGTGCAGCACATTGTAAGCTACCCATTGTAGATAACAATGCTACCAAATTGGTTTGTTGCGGGTAGCGTTGTAAGTATTCTTTTCTCTATCAAGATTTATTGGTGGTTAGCACAATATATATTATCCCATATATAGTGCTTATAAATACACACAGCACAATATTGTTAGTTATTATCCTACTCAAACGATTATATGATATTTCATATTACTTTCTAAACAGTTATATTATTGAAAAGTTAAAGACTTTAGGTTTATCATAATTTTTATTACAGTCACCATTTAAAATTAGCTACAATTTTATAAAGTTTTGAGTGAAATATGAAAAAAATAAACTTAATATTACGTTTTCATTCTGAAGCAGTATGAAGCAATTTTTTTTATTTCTATTTATAACTAACTAACTAACTTCACGCTGTATCCCTGACGGGGTAGTCAGAGAGGACAGATCGCCAGGCTTCGCGATCCATACATACTTCTTTCGCTTCTTCGAGATTCATCAATCGCTTCATACACGCACTTATGGGTATCCGAATACTTTTGACCTTTCCGTTTTTGAGCAATCTGCTCACGTGGTCTTCATATGTAAGTCTCGGCCTACCCTGACTCCTTCTATTATTTTATTATTATTATTTCTTCTTCTACTTATTTCTATTTATCAGCTTAGTTAAATAAAATAATGGCAAAAAACATGAAATTTATTTGTTTAAATCGCATCACTAAGCTCGGTTTATGGTAATGCGACCTCGTTTGTAAATTTTAGCTTCGAGACTAAATTACGTCCTTAAACAAAGCTGATTGTCGCTTTAATACGAAAAGCATTTTTCTGATTCTGGGAGAGTTACTTTTATAGCTCATAATAATTAATTGTAGGTATTATTTATTAGTTTTATTGTATATAAGTTAATATTGAAATTATGTACATTTTATTTTCACACCTCAGTACCTTTATTTACAACAAATTATTAAATAACCTTAAAATATGAAAATTAAAATAATTATTGAAATAATTTTGAAAAGCAGTTAGTATGCTAATATTGTAATTTTTTTTTGATAATAAAAAACAAACCACTTACAAAAAAATATTGAAATGATTACAAAATTCACGCTATTACATCTAAATCAAAACTAAATAGTTAAATATAAAATTACTCACAACATTATATATTCAATATATTTTTTGGAAAACTAATAGTGCCAATTAATATTTTCCTAACCGTTTTATTTTTGATATCGTGTAACTAACTAACTAACTAACTATCTTCACGCTGTATCCCTGACGGGGTAGTCAGAGAGGACAGATCGCCAGGCTTCGCGATCCATGCATACTTCTTTCGCTTCTTCGAGATTCATCAATCGCTTCATACACGCACGTCTGGGTATCCGAGTACTTTTGACCTTTCCGTTTTTGAGCAATCTGCTCACGTGGTCTTCATATGTAAGTCTCGGCCTTCCCTGACTCCTTCTACCCTCTACTTTTGAACAATATATATTCTTCGTCAATCGTTCCTCACTCATTCGTTGGACGTGTCCAAACCAACGGAGCACGCCCTTTTCCAGCTTAACGCTGACACTTTCATTCAAACCTGCCATATTGCGTATCACTTCGTTACGTATTCGGTCGGCCAAGGTAACGCCGCACAATTTTCGAAGTGATCGCATCTCCACAGCATTCAATTTACTTTCATGCATCTGCTGACATACCCAGGTTTCACTACCGTAAAGCAAAGTTGGCACTAGCACTGCGTTATGAATCGCCATTCGTGCTTCTTTTACGATGCTTTGTCGCTTTACTAACTGGGACAAAGCACCGTTAACTTTGTTTCCGGCAGCTACTCGCCGTTCTACATCCGAATCACATCTTCCATCCGCGCTAAACATACTTCCTAAATACACAATTTCATTCACTTGCTCTAGACGTTCCTGGTTTACCCTAATCTCGCATTTAGTTCTTACGTCACCTCTTTCAAATACTAGAACCTTAGTTTTACTTGCATTCATGCGGAGACCCTTACTTTCACACCCCTCTTTCATATTAGTGACTAATGCCTGTAGGTCGGCTTCTGATGAGGCCATGAGCACCGCATCATCAGCGTACAGCAGACAGTTTACTGTAAAGTCACCCAAATTCACACCCATATTAAAATCTTTCAACTTCTGCAGGCAACTGTCCAGATACACTATGAACAGCCAGGCGGACATGACACATCCCTGTTTGACGCCTGTACAGACATCAAAAAGAGGTGACACATCCCCCCCTACTCGCACGCAAGCCTTACAGTCCCTATAAAGCGACTGTATTGCCCGCAGTAGCGAGCCGTCCACACCATATCCTGGCAGCAAGTCCCACAGCGTTTCTCTCACAACGTTATCAAATGCTTTCTCTAGATCCACAAAAGCGCAGAAAACCTTCTGGCTAAGAGCCAGAAACTTTTCCGCGATCATGCGGAGAGAAAACACTTGATCCATGCAACCTCTTCCACGTCGGAATCCGCATTGAGCCTCCCATAAATACCTTTCAGACTTTTCTTGCATTCGTGCCGTTATAACCTTTGCATACACCTTACTAGCTAAGCTGACCAAGCTGATCGCCCTGTAGCTGGAGCAGTTTAGGCGCGAGCCTTTCCCTTTGTAAATAGGTACTACAACTGCTACTCGCCAGTCATCTGGGACCTCACCCGTCCGCCAGCACAAGTTGCATAACAGACAAAGTGTGTCCCAGACACGCGACCCACCGTACTTGATCATCTCAGCAGTAACTCTGTCTTTTCCCGCAGCCTTACCACATTTCATACTTCTTATCGCTTGTTCTATTTCTTTCATACTAATAACTTCAATGACATCGGGATCCGGAGCATCGAAGTGAGCTCCACTTCCCGATGTGGCATCTCTGTCTTTTCTTGCATACATCTTTCCATAATATTCACTCCATCTCTGCAGGACGTCACTTTGGTCTGTTAGGACGTCATTGTTAACACTAAGCACTTTATTCATACTGCAGATTGCCGAACAACTCCGGGTCTTGCCTACCTCTTTCCAGAAGAGCTTGGCATTATCCCGGAAATTGGACGACAACCTTTCATCCGCTTTCCTTCTGCACCTTTCACGAGCTTCTTCTATCAGTGCCTTCGTGTTAACTTTCTGCAGCTTGTATCTCTCTTTCATATTAAAATCATTCCGCGAGGCTAAGTAGTCTAGCCATGCTTTCTTCTTCATTCGAACTGCTTCTTTCACTTCCTCATTCCACCATGCATCACGCTTATTACTACTGCCTCTTTTCGTTTCTCCACACACTTCCACAGCGGCATTTATCATACTGTCCCTAAGGTTCTGCCATACACTTTCCACATTCTCACTGCTTACATTGACGTCGCCAAGCTTTTCGGCTACCCTTTCATTATATTTATCCCTAATGGATGCATCCTGCAGCTTCCAGCTTTTGATGCTATAAGTCGGCCCAGGTTCAGGACACTCGGTACGATGACGCCAACCCGCGAACAGACCCCTAATCCTAGTTATGACTAGGTAGTGGTCTGATCCCAGCTCAGCGCCTCGATAAACCCTCGTGTCCATCACCTGTTTACGGAGCCGACTATCCATTAGGAATAGATCTATCATGCTTCTCTTTGACTTACATCTCCTCGTATACATATGAATTTGTTTGTGGTTGAACATTGTGTTCGCCACAAACAAATCCTTGTCCTTACAAAATGCCAGTATTAGCTTGCCAGCGTCGTTCACCCTTTTATCCCCATACTTCCCGAGTACCGACTCAAAACCATTGCGAGCGGTACCCACCCATCCATTCAAGTCTCCACATACTATAAGTCTTTCATTTCCTTCTATCACATTTAGAGCTTCTCTCATACTCTCCCAGAAGTCCTCTAGCTCACTCGCGTTCGACGAAGATACTGGCGCGTAAGCAGCTACCAGGAAAATCTTCGTCAAACCAAGTTTTACACGGATCCAGAGGATTCTAGGACCTACCAGTTTGTACTCATACATACCGGAGGCCAATCGCGAGGACAGCAAAATTCCAACCCCCCGACTGCCATGCTCGTTCTCTGGTACTCCAGACCAAAGCGCGAGCATCCCACCCGGGAGCTCCAAGACTTCGCTGCCCTTGCGCTTGGTCTCTGTCAAGCACACTGCATCTAACTTTCTCTCATTCATAACATCCATCAACTCATTCATCTTATCTTGCATTCCTCCCCTAACATTCCACGCAGCTACCCTGCACTCCATCCTCCACTTCCCGCCGTGTCGGGCCGCGCGTGTAGGGTGGCGGTCCCCTACGCCGCTCTGGCTCACACTTTTCGCACCAGCGGGGACGAACTGGTGCGCGTCGCCTCGGGGGCACGCCCTAGCATAGTTCGCCCTGGTGGCACTCGTGTTGGAGTAGAATTGCAGCCGTAGCTGGCAGGGATGGCGACGTGCACGCTTCTACTCTTCATCCCCTAATGTTATCGTGTATAGAAATTAATTGTCAAATAAAAACAAATTGAGAACTTCCTCCTTTTTGGGACGGTTAAAAAGGCCAAGAATACTAGAAAATGCGACTCCATTTCTCAAATGTGGGTCAACTCTAATGCAGCTCCATGTTTGCCGGTCGTAAATTAATTAGCGCGTTTGCTCAATGTACTGGTTAGCGTATGAAGTTAGAAAATGACATATATGTCTGTCGAACTTTGAAGTGTAATGTGTGTTTGTTATGTTTATTTATTTACCAACTAAACGGTAAATTATAATGTGTAAGGAACAAAGTTTAAATATCCTTCGTCCTGGTTATAATAGTATTCTACCATGTGCGAACTATTTTGACGTGGGTTGCAAAGCATAGGTAGATGTGCATCTAGAGAGTCCGTTTTATTTCTAAATAGCATCTTTATACTGAAGGGTATATTTTTAGGAAATATGGGAAGTCCCGAGTTTCCTTTAGTAAACTATAAAATAACTAGCTGACCGGGTAATTGTCGTTTTATCACATAAAGGGCCACTCTTATCACCTACGGTATGAAAAATAACCTACGATATTTTTTCTGCCCAAACAAATAAACATGAATGACAAAAATGTTAATAATTCAGTCAAACTGTTTCGGAGGAGTTTGATAACAATTTCACTTCAACTGTTAAAGTATAGTAGTATAGTAAGTATTTTTATCAGTTGTCTAGATCCCATAGCACAAGCTTGTAGCTTAGTTAGGGCTAGATGGCACTGTGGACAGAAGTGTCTTACAATAGTTAGTTATATATTTTAGCTATTTATATTATCTATTTACAAATATGTAAGTATGTTTATTAGTAGCCTCAACCTGCCTTAGTTCGTTTAAATATGACCATAGTCTAAATTTAGACGCTTTTTATGCCCTTCGGCAATTAAAACGTGACAATGTGTATGTGTATATTTCTATAGCACAAGCTTATTAATTTGCAGAAAAAAATATTATATAACTGATTAGAAATTTATGAAGCACACTGGTACATTTTATTCCCGTATTAATGTACTCAGTGATCCCCTCGCACATTATTCTCGTCAGATATTTTACAAGTTAGTTAAGGCTCTTACAATAAAAGTTCGTAGTTAATTAAGAACGTAATTGGCACAAATTGATGCTATTGTTTTGCGGCTTATCAGCTACGCCGGCAGTTAATGTAATTACGTAGCGTAGCGGAGCACAGTGAAGCCACCGCGTTGCAGTTGTAGACTTGTTTACTTGTAAATGAAGTCAGGTTTGTACTTTGGGATAATTTAACTATTAGATCAATCACGCTGTATTCCTGACGGGGTAGTCAGAGAGAACAGATCGCCAGGCTTTACGATCCATGCATACTTCATTCGCTTCTTGCAGATTCATCAATCGCTTCATACATGCACGTCTGGGTATCTGGTATAGGTATCTGGATCTAATATATCTAACAGTAAATAATGTGGAAGAGTACTAGTGTTTTCATCCAAGATGATATAGGTATCATACTATCTTTATAGTCCTTCTCCATACCGCATATTATTAGGCTCTCAGATAGCATATTATCTAGGGTGATATTTTAAAATTCTCATAGAATTCAAATATAAAAATGTGTACGGACATTCGGTTGCCACGATATTCATACAGAATAGCAATTACGTGCCTTTTGAGAACAAGTATGTGTACTATACGTACGCGAGAAATAAGAAGAATATAAACTACTAGCTAACCTCCACGGCTTCACCCGTGGCGTAATTACTTCAAATCTCGTGGCACCATTTAATCTCATCGTTTATAAATTTTTCAACACCTACTGTAAGAACATTTGTCCAATTTGTTGACATTTATGGTTACTGCTCTGCTCTCTTTGGTAGTAGCTTAATGATTTATATAACCTAGCCTTCATTGATAAAAGGCTATCCAACACAAAAATATTATTTTGATTCCAACCAGTAGTTCCTGAGATTAGCGCGTTCAACCAAACAAACAACCTCTTCAGCTTTATATATAATTATAGATGCATTATTTCGTTTACAGCAAGGTGCAGCACCTGCGATTTACAAGGCAACTGTAAACCCCACTTTCGAGAACTCTTCATTTAAATTGTCACCAAAGCAGAACCCTAAGTTATGTAGGTCGACACGGATTAAGGGATGATGCGGCAGAACCCGCTTTAAAAGATCCGTATGCAGGCTAACGAGTAATACCTGGGCTCTCTATAGGATAACATTTTACGCGTTCAGAATAATTTTAAATAGAGAACTATGTGTTGTTCATTTTATTTTTTATTTTAACGCGCTTCCTTTCCTTAGGTTGGCAAGTTGCCTACTTCTAAAATGCTTATTGCCTGTCCTTATTAGTATTAAAAAAGTTGTAGTTTTCCAGAACTTAGCCCGAAATATATCCACGGATTGTTTACAAATTAAAATATTGAGTACTTAAATCTATATAAATAAAAATAAGTGTCTGTTTGTATTTTCAAATATCAGTTTTTCACTAAATGCATATGAAAGTATTTAAGAGATTCTCTGTTTGTCTGTTCCGGCTAATCTCGGAAACAGCTAGACCGATTTTAACAAAACATTTACTGGCTGATAGCTAATTTCATATGAAGAAACGTAGGCTATATTTAATACCCGTATTCCCATGGGGACAGGCAATACAGGTGAAATCACGGAGCGTTTGTTGGTATAGGAACAAAGTAAATGGGGTTTTCCCCTTTTGCTATATAAAATCATACACCTAAATACCTACTTAGAATTGCCACATTTTTGTATGAAAAACAAACGAATCATTTTAAATAATGGTTGCAAGTTTTCATGCTTTCTAACAAATGTATTTTCTTATCCATCCTAAGTATACTAAATATTACAAAGTAATGTACTCATTACTCATGTTCATTCTTAAAAAAATGTGGCTTGTACAGTACAATGGTTTACTAGCGCATGCCTTCACCTCGTACATAAAACGTGGATTACCTGTGTGTTCATCTATCGTATATAAAATATTACTCAGACATATACCGTGATATATTTCATATCTTTATGTTAACGAGGAACGTGTTATTCGCTATAACTATGTTTATTTTGACGGGATGATGGGACCAAGTATTTATAGCTATTTTATGGAACGTTGGCAATCTTTTTTCGCTATGGCAGTGCTAAGGAATTCACTGTCACGGTCATTGTTTTGTAAAAGTTTTGAACAGAATTTTAGTTATAACGTGGAGCGATGGATAGCTTTCATCGATTTAAATTTAGGATATTGTTTGTTGACAAAGTGTAAATATAAGGAAATGAAATTCAGTAGTTAATTGCCTGTCTCAAAGATACCGTAGTGTAATTTGTAATACATATAAGGGTGTAACACCAATTTTTTTACAATGCGAACTGATTGGTAGCAAATAAAAAGTTCAAAAGTACTCAGATACTCGGACGTCTAAATGAAAATGTAAATAATAAAAAAAAGGTAAAATCTTTATTAATGTAGGTCAAAAAGTAACACTTATGAACGTCAAGAAGATTGCTTAAACATTTACATTTACTGCCAGATTTGCAAAGCAATATATAATACTATAATAATACTTAGAAAAGAGTGGCCATGAGTTTTTTGCCAATTTCTTCCTCAGGCTCTACCTATTGCTTTGCAAATCTTTTTTTTTTTTTTGTTTTTTTTTGTGTAAGTATACAAAAAAAAACAAAATCAAAGTTGTGTTTAAAATTGAGAGCGATTCTAGTTACCAGTTCTAAGGGCAGCCTATCCTTGAAGAAGAAAAATCTGGCAACTAGAATCCTAATCTATCTAGAATCCTAATAATCGAAAACCTATCGCATTCCACTTGGACGTAGATCTCTCTCAATTTTTAGAGACTCATTTGCAAGTGGGGCACCTGCTGACTAACAGATCACGCTATAGTTAAGAGCCTCCTGGCTCTGCTGACTCAGTGTTCTATAAACGATCACTGTGTTAAACAACTTTAGCTGTGGCTGGTCACGGATGAGTGACCACTTTGTGAAATTTACATTTGCGAGCGTTTGCGTGCCTCGAAAGTCAGGTTAGGCCGTTGGTCCCGGTGGCCAACATGGCAGTCATTTACTCAAGTTAAACGTCTAATGGTCAGCTTGAAAAATTTCAATGCATGTAGCTGCAATCTGTGTCTTTCTATTTCAACACGACATTGCGCTCACCACTTATTACGTGGGACAGGACGGGCCTCTGAAATTCTTGCGGGGATAAGGCGTGATTGTTAAAACTTAATTACAGCTCAAAACGACACCAAAGTACAGAGTCTTTCGTATTCTTCGGGAGACGTGCCGTAGGCTTGGAAGGAAGCGAACGTACAACCGATTCCCAAAAAAGGGGATCGTTCAGATCCAGCCAACTATCGCCCCATAGCCATCACCTCAGTTATTTGTAAAGTGTTCGAGCTCATTGTCAACAAGCAGCTAATGCGATACCTAGAGGATCACTCGTTGATCAATGATCGGCAATATGGCTTTAGGCCCAAACGCTCAACGGGTGATCTTCTAGCGTACGTAACACATGTTTGGGGTGAGACTATGGAAAGGCACGGTGAATCCTTTGCTATAAGTCTGGACATTGCCAAAGCCTTCGATAGAGTTTGACATGCGTCGCTTCTTTCCAAGCTACCGGCATATGGTCTACCGCCTCAATTGTGCTGCTGGATGGCCAGCTTCTTACAAGGGCGTCGTATGCGGGTCCTCTGTGATGGCCAGGCTTCTTGCTTTTTGCGGGTTAATGCCGGGGTACTACAGGGGTCTGTATTGTCGCCAACTCTCTTTCTTCTGCATATCAATGACATGCTGTCTCTCGGGAACATTCATTGCTATGCAGATGATAGCACGTTGCACGGGAGTTATTCTGCCCGTCCAGCAGTGGGAAGGGCCGACATTAAGGAAAAAAGACAGCAACTTGTGGCTGATGTCGACCGGGTTCTGAATCGCATTTCCGGATGGGGTTCTGTAAACCTGGTCGATTTCAATGCCCGAAAAACACAGGCGTGTGCGTTCACAGCTAAAAAATCCCCTTTCCTACCTCTACCATCTCTTCAGAACACTACAATACCAATGAAGGACAAACTAGGCATCCTCGGCATAGACGTTCGTCGTGAGCTCAGTAACAAATCTTATATAGAGAGCTGTATTGGGCTAGCCTCGCGGAAGTTAGGAGTCCTGAATAAGGTGAGACGTTTTTTCACGCCGCAGCAGAGATGTATGTTGTACAAAACACAAATTCGTCCCAGCGTCGAATACCGTTCTCACCTTTGGGATGATGCCGCGAGGTACTTGTTGGACGCGCTCGACGCTATGCAGAGACGTGCTATTCGCATTATAGATTGTCCTGAGGTAACAGGAAGCCTTAAGCCGCTGGCGCAGCGTAGAACCATAGCGTCCTTGGCTGCATTTTACCGCATGTAACATGGCGAGTGTTCTGAAGTGTTCTTCAACCTAATCCCACCCTCTCCTTTTCGTTCCCGAACTACGCGTGCTGGGCAGAAGTGTCACTCCCATACAGTGGAAAGAATTTTCGCCAGAACGGAACGATTTAAAAGATCGTTTCTCTGTCGAACTATAGATACCTGGAACGCTCTGCCAGCGCACGTGTTTCATTCCTCTTACAATCCCGGGTTCTTCAAGCGGAGCGTGAAGAGGCACATCATTGGGCCGCCAACTTGAGGGACGCTGTCAGTAGTCATGTAGACTAAGAGAGTGCCCCTCAATTCGCTAGATGTTGTCATGGCTTTTTATCAGGCGGTCGGCGTCATTTTGGCGAGCTAGATATAAAAAAAAGTCTCAGATAGGTGACCAAGATTATTTTTCTCATTATTACTTATTTTTACTTTTACGCTGCTTTTACTAGCTGCCGTGTTGCCTCTCCAGCCACTCCTCCATGACCGGCTTCACCGCCTCAATTGTGGTATGTCCCCACTTAGGTTGCTCAAGTCGCACCTTCCATGTCTCCATGAGCTCCTGGCGGAGCAGGGATCGCTGAGCCTCGATTTCTCGGGGCACAGGCCTATTGTATCCGCTCCAGCGCCTCCTTGCGCCATTAATACAACGACGCAAGGGCCCTCGCTTCCAGGTACCATGGAGGGGTCCCGGCTAGGAGACATGCCATCTCGACGGAGATCGTGCGTGAGGGTACCCCTCTAATCATCCTGACGGCCATTGTCTTCAGCGGACTATGTAAAATAGCCACGTTGGTGGCCGTCAGGTTTCTCGCCCATACTGGGGCCCCATATAGGGCCATGCTCCGCACGATGCCGAGGTAGAGTCTCCTGCAGGGAGCGTTGGGTCCCCTTATATTGGGCAGCAGTCGCGAGAGCGCTGCCGCCACCCTCCTCAGTTTAGGGACCAAACTTCGGAAATGGTGTCCGAAGTTCCATCGGCTATCGAGTACGAGCCCCAGGTACTTCATTGAGGGCTCGATGCCGATGCTAACGCCCCCTACTTGTATGCTGGATCCCGTGGGCAGCCCTTTCCGATAAGAGGATCTCCTTATATACTTGTGGTAGATTCCTATAGCAAATATGTAGAAATTAAAAAATTAAAGGATTTATCAGCCCTATGTACAAATCATAGTTTAAAAAAAATTTTTGCTCGACATGGTATCCCACAAATTTTGTATTCTGATTCTGGTTCACAATTTAAAGTCTAGAATTTAAAAATTTTGTCAGCCAGTGGTATTTTAAACATAAAACAACAATTCCTAAATATCATCAAAGTAATGGTTTAGCAGAAAGGTACATACAAACAGTAAAGAGAATTTTTAAAAAAATTATAGATGATGGTAAGGACATTTACATGGGATTGTTAACGTATAGAAATACTCCAATCACAGACGAAGGAAAATCACCTGCGGAGCTGTTGTTTACAGAGTTGTAACTAATACTTTACCAAGAATATGTAACAAAAGTAGTTTCATAAATAAAAATAATCATCAGGAAGTATTAAGAAACAAACAATTTGAACAGAATAGTTATTATAATAGATTTGAGGAAGATAGAACCTGAGGTTGATAAAGGGAAAATTGTAAAAATTAAAAAGGAAATTAGTTCAGGCCCCCATAAGAGTGGCATAGTAGTAGGTCAAGGACGACGTCAAGGAAGAGGGCAGAATAATATCAAGGAATAGGAAAGATTTGATTGTTGGTGGAAAGTACCATGATAAAAGCTATGTCAATGAAGAAAATCAGTTAAATGGTGAATTTAATAATGATAAAATCTTAGAAAATAATGTGACAATTTCAAATGATAATATTGTAAATGATCAAAGTGTAAATGATCATTTAGAAGTAAATAAGTATGTGACAAGGAGTGGCAGACAAGTAAAACGACCACAACATTTAACTGATTATTGTTAAATGTATATTCAATAGAACAATATTAATATTTCAATGACTTTAATATGATATTGATGTAAAATGTGTGTCAGACAATAAGGTCTAGATTAGTTCTTAAAACAATGTAAAGAAGGGAGATGTTGTAGACATACTAGGCTGTATAAATATTATGTCTTAGCTTGAGTCTGTATACTAATTATGTTAAAAATTGTAAAACTCTCTCTTGGCCGAACCTCTGTAATGGACGTATCAATATTAAAGTTGATTTTAAGTATTTAATGCATTTCATTAAAATACAACACTGGGTCCTTTAAGAGAAGTGTGAAAAGGCATATTTCTGGGCCGTCAAGATGAGGGTCGCCTGGAGCCCTGCGGGTTGAGATAGCGGCCCCAATCACGGGTCGTCGTCTTTGCTTACCATCAGGCGGACGACGCCATTCTGACGTGCCGCATATAATAAAAAACGGTGTGTAGTCCACCAAGATCTCCAGAGCCCAAGCGACCTTACGTGCTAGTGGTGCATCTACTGACTAAGGGACGAGGCACGACGCAGACGCTCTTATGGAGTTGGGAGGTTAGACGACTGTTGCTCCCAACAAAGCCGAAAATTAAAAATCAAACGGTGGCTGCTCCAAGCAGCCAAATAACAGTGGTCTCATTTAAGAAATTGGGTAACATTTTGGATGGTTAAAGTTCACTATTATTGTATGTTGTATATTTTTATATATGTAAATATATAATATATTTAAATAAAATAAATAAATATCCATCACGCCTTATCCCTGAAGGGGTGGCAGAGGCATATTATATGCTCACTTTTCACCGTGTGGATTCCTGTCCCACGTAATAGGTGGTGAGCCCATTGCCGTGTTGAAATAGACAGACGCAGGTTGTGGCTACCTGCTGTTGAAATTTTCAAGCCACCCATAAGGCCTTCAACCAGGCTTAACGACTGCCATTTTACTGGCAACCGGGACCAACGGCTTAACGTGCCTTCCGAAGCACGGAAACGCTCGCAAATGTAAATACCACAAAGTGGTCACCCATCCGAGGACCAGCCATAGTGAAAGTTGCGTAACTCAGTGATCGTTTACAGAACACTGACACCGCGGGGCCACGAGCGCTTCAATATAATATTTTTTTTTTTGTATATGTATGTCAATGTGTTATAAGTGGATATTTTTTCGTATCCACAGTATTTAAGTGTATTAGAAATTAAATACGCCACACAACTACCACTCATTACCTTCAACCAACTCTCTCAATTCATAGGTTGCCTGGTAGAGATTGCTGTTAGCGATAAGGCCGCCCATTGTACTGCTAATTGTTCTGTATGTATTAATCCCACATTATTTACTTGGCGTACAATACAATTATTTATCTATAAAATGTATGTATTTAGAAATATATAAGTATGTTTATCAGTCATCTGGTTACCATAGTACTCTGATATACTGGTCGGATTTGAAAAATATCTTTTATTTATTAGCAATTTTTTATGCGGGGGATGGAGGCCGGAGGAAAAGGTTCCGTAGTGGTTGGCAAAAGCGCTCAAAACGAAAAAAAAAATGTTGAATTTTTTTTTAAATCGATAAAAAAAATAAAAAAAAATTAAAAAAAAACAGTTGTAACATACAAACATATACTTACACCATACCGGCAAAAATCATAACCTTCACATTAAAATTCATTTGATAGATTAAAATATAGTGAAGAATTTCAACAAGTTTCGGTACGGTTCGGGTAGTTTAGTGGCTAGAATATTGGCCTGGTTAGGCAAAGGTCACGGGTTCAATTCCCGTCTTTAATAACCAATTTTGCATGTTCTTATTAAGAACAAAGTCTGCAAAATTCGTTTAACGTATGAGCAATTTTAATATTGTAAAATGTTTTCAGCGCATAGCGGCTGAATGTACAATATGTAATTTATTTTCCCGAATGGCAAACACAATTCTTTACAAATATATTGCATACTATACTAGCGGCACGCTATGATGGCCGTTCATTTCACATTTTCATTTCAGGAAAATAATATATTTCAGATTGATATTAATAAAAAATACCCTAAATATAGTATGCTTAAACCGTATTTTATTTCATAAAAATCGTTTTTCTTTTGCGTTACTGTAATTTGTCACGGCCATCATAGCGTGCCACTAGTATATCTGATGCCCGCAGCTTGGCCCGCGTGGTGAAGTTTTTATATTCGAGATTTCGTACGGAACCCTAAACTATGTGAAAATCTAATATTGTCTTTATTACTCACAAATAACGTAGCTTTATAATGGTGAAATATTTTTTAAAATCGGCCCCTTAGTTTCTGAGCCTATTCCAGTCAGAGAGGACAGATCGCCAGGCTTCGCGATCCAAGCATACTTCTGTCGCTTCGCGTCTGGGTGTCCGACTACTTTTGACCCTTTCGTTTTTAAGCAGTCAGCTCACGTGATCTTCATATGTACCTAAGTCTAGGTTTCGCACAATATATATTCTTCTTCACTCAATCGTTGGACGTGTCCAAACCAACGGAGCACGCATAAATTGCGCGAAAGTGTGTTTTATCATGAAGTTGCAAGTTTCAGCGTACAAATGATGAGGATATAACTAGTTTAATTTTTAATTATCGCCTTTTTTATCTATTTAAAGTTGTTACAAAGATCTAAAATTTATATGATCCTACTTAATATTATAAATGTGAAAGTTTGTAAATTTATGGATGTTTGTAAAGCTTTCCCGCAAAAATTGCCAAATGTATTTCAATAACGAATAAGAATAAAGTAGAATAAAGTGATATAGCTTATACATTCTTATGTCATGTATATTTTCATATAAGACATTGACTGAGTTTTATCCCGGAAATAATTTCCTGTGGGAAACGGGAACGAGAAAATTTCAACACAGGGGCGGAGCCACGAGAATCAACTAGTAACACCTAATGCTAAATGTGTATTACGTACATACGTAACATATGTACAGTAGCATACATATGTACAGTTCTCATTTCCACGGAAAATCACTAGAGACAATGTCAGCTGCTGCATAAAGAAAGCTAGGTTAGGCGAGTCGTCCTCTATGACACTAATAAACAAATAGTTTATTTATTTATCTATCACGCCTATACCCGAAGTGGTGGCAGATGCATATTATATGCCCACTTCTCACCATGTGTATTCCTGTCTCACGTAATATGTAAACAAATAGTATTTATGTTATTTTAATAGTATAATTGTAATAGTATTTATGTTATAGTACTTACTACCAGAATGCTAGCGGATGGGTAAAATTTGGTTATCCCACTAGCGCGTTTTCTCATGGCAAAGGCAAAAGGTAAAAATATTTTTCCGGGAGACTCCCTACCTAAAACTATCACCATAAAATTCATGTCCATTCATTGCGTCCTCGCGACGCGAAAGATGGAGAAATATACAAGCAAAACCACTAATTACGTATAGTATTAAGAACTAACTTATACCCGCGGCTCGAGATAAGATTTCCCGTACCCGTACCCGTACTGAACATTTTCCGGGATATAGCCTGTAGCACTCAGGTTACATAAATATACAACTTTCTCATAATTCAACAGTGAATGAATATTCAAATCGGGTCAGCAGATCCAGAGATTAAACCATTTAAACTCACAAACTCACAACATCACAAATTCGCAAACTTTACCTGTTTATAATATCACTCACCGCACTAATTACAGAGTTGGACACCTACGTCACAGTCGTCATAGCGCTGTAGTAAAATGTAAATATTGCCCTAAATCTTGTACAACACTAGCTGTGAGTAATTAGACTGCCGGAGAGCGTTGATTGAACTGGTCCAATTTGTCATGTTTTATTATTCGCCCACTTAATTAGCGGCTCACTCAATGATCGAAATGTTTTAGTGTGGTCTACCTAGCTTGCACTAGTATTAGTCCACAGTTTCATTTCAAATCAGACGATTCCACACAAATAAATACGTTTGGAGTTTTTTTTTTGCGATTTATAATTAGTATAGAAATTGAACTGCCGGAAACCGTTTGATTGAAGTGGTCCAATTTGTCATGGTTTATTATTCGCCCACTTAATTTGTGGCTCACTCAATGACTGAAATGTTTAGTAAGGTCTACCTAGCTTGTACTAGTGATAGTCCACAGTTTGATTTAAAATCAGACGCTTCCACACAAATAAATAAGTTCGGAGTTATTTAATGCGATTTATAATAAATATAATAATTAGACTGCCGGAGAGCGTTGATTGAACTGGTCCAATTTGTCATGTTTTATTATTCGCCCACTTAATTAGCAGCTCACTCAATGACCGAAATGTTTAGTGTGGTTTAGCTTGCACTAGTATTAGTTCACAGTTTGATTTCATATCAGACGATTCCACACAAATAAATACGTTTGGAGGTTTTTTTTGCGATTTATAATTAGTATAGAAATTGAACTGCCGGAAACCGTTTGATTGAAGTGGTCCAATTTGTCATGTTTTATGATTGACCCACTTAATTAGCGGTTAACTCACTGACCGAAATGTTTGGTCTGCATAGCTTGCACTAGTAATAGTTTACAGTTTGATTGAAATTCAAATTGAATTTCATTCTAGAGAAATAAGTAAGTATTTGCGATTTATTTATTTATTAATGTTAGAGTTAACGGAATATTTTGAATGTTAGTGACAATTAGAGTTTTTATTATTTATTTATGTTAAAGAAACAGATAGATACTACAATAGTCAATAGGATTGGCCAGGCAAACTACAATTGGAATATTATGTAACTAGGTGACCCCCCGGTTTCACCCGTGACATTCTTCGAACTCCCGTCGCACCCATTTAATCCCGTCGCTTATAAATTCTACATTGATGCATTAAAGTTTGCCTGATTTGTCAACATTTCTGACTACTGGAGCAGTAGTCAGAAATGTTGGTCTCCAGGAAAGTAGCGTGATGATATATAGCCTTCCTCGATAAATGGGCATCTAACACAAAAATAATTATTCAAATCCGAACAGTAGTTCCTGAAATTAGCGCGTTCAATCAAACAAACAAACAAACTCTTCAGCTTTATAATATTAGTATAGATTTGCACGGCATACTCTTGGTATAGGAGTATGCCTATAATATGTTAGAGTCACCACTGATTAGCTACTTGCTTGCTTGTCACTTTTAAGCAGCGAAATACTTCAATACAGTCTCAAAATCGACGGTTGCGGATACTAAAAGTATCTAGTCAGTGGTGGCCCTTAGTTATCTCTGTGAGTCGTTTTAAAAAGAGAGCAAGATTTTAGACAATTTAGATGAAGAAAGTTGCAAGAACTCGGTAGTATAAAACAAAATAAAATAAATAAATCACGACTGAAGAAAAACTACGCTTATAAAAGGTATGAAAACAAAATAAGGCAACGGGAAATTTTGTAACATGACAGAAGGTATGGAACGCGACAGCTTAAAAGTTAGGATGTGGTATTCAATTTTAAATAGGTTTAGTAGTTTACTCACTATCACGGATCATACAAATATATAACATAGCCTGCTGAGCTTATTACTAATTCTTTTGATTTTGCTGTAGTCGGGTAATAAACAGTACAATTACCAAACATTTACTGGCTTGGTGGTTTTCAAAGTTATACCTATACATACAACTTAAATTTAACTAAAGAGAGCAATAATTGGTAAAGTCTTTAAATAATAAAACGGTTAACATTGTTATGATTTAAAACAATTTAAAAAAACACACTAACACACACTAATGTAATGTAAACGATCCAAGAATTTATACAAACATATTGTCACGCCTTTATCCCCGAAAGAGTAGGCAGAGGGTTACTATACGCCCACATTTCACCGTATGCATGTTTGCCCTACGTAACAGGTGTTGAGCTCGTTGCCGTCTTGAAATGGACAGGGGCAGGTTGTGAAGACATGCTGTTGAAATTTTTCATGCCGCTCGTAAGTCCTTCAACTGGACCTAACGACTGACATTTTACTGGCAAACGGGACCAACGGCTTAACGCGCTTTTCGAAGCACGGAACCCCCAGGAAAATCTTACAAAATTATTATTTGTTACGAGATGTATTGATGTGCAAAAACCACACTCCTTTTTTGTTCTAGTAACTTATTATAAAACAAACATTGAATGGGTTGCGAAAAACACTTAATCACAGCTGTGGGAATGTGGGTGGAGTTAATGTATAGTGATACAAACTCTAATACGATTTTGTAGGTAGTTGAATTATGTAAATTATTATGATTAATTTATGTTCATCAATCAAATCTTCGACGCGACGACGTGATATTTCCCAATCATTTTGGGAGGGAGATTGGCCTTACCGCCCTTCCCGCCCAGTTTGGCTAGATGGGCTTAATACAGGGCTTTGTTTCATGACTTTCTTTTTTCGCCATGATCTCGTGGAGGCTAATTTGGGTCCCTAAGATCTTGATAGGACCTAATTGCACCATTACTTTTATAGCGGTATCTACATAAATTTAGATAAATAAAATAAATCATGACAATACTTAGGGAGTCTCGTTGATTGAAATCTTTAAGCAAACATAATCTCATTATACGATAACTTTTCGAAGGTTAACCCAGAGAGTTGCGTGACCAAACTTACTTAGTGAAGGTATTCCTCGAATACGCAAGAAGTTAAAAAGCTTATTCAGATATACCTATATTTAGTAAGTATGTATTTTGAACTGGCAATATTGAAATTTCCACAGCTTAAGATAATCTACTTATACTTGTACAAAAATGGAAAGGAAACAACGATTCATTTTACAGAACAATTCATAGCAATTGTTACTTAAAAATCAAACCAGAGAAAACTATGAATTTAAAACAAATAGGCATCACGGGGTTTAAGATCTAACGGTAGAAGTAAAAAGAGCTAGTTGATGACGCAAACTAACATGATTTTACCCATGTAAAAAGTCCAATGCAATATACAAGCGTGTTGGTGTATTATCTGTGTATACGTGTTTGTATAATTTTCCCCTACACAAATAGCTCAAAGAGCCTAAAGAAGTTTCCACTTCAAAAAACATCGATATTGGATCAGTACGTTCTTGTACATATAGGTCGTGGGTTCGATTCCCACACAGGATAAAACTTTGTGTGATAAGCACAATGATTTATTCTATGTCTGGGTGTTATTTATCTATAATATGTATGTATTTAGAAATATGTAAGTATGTTTATCAGTTATCTGGTTACCATAGTACAAGCTCTGCTTAGTTTGGAATCAGATGGCGTTGTGTGAGTTGTCCCAACGATATTTATTTGTTTAATTAGGAGGACTAAAGAAGCACCTTGTTTTGAGATCATTTAAAACGTCAAAAGCATGCAAGGTCAATATCACGTATAGGGATAATAGAGTAATTTATATTTGGAAAGGTCGGCAAGCCAGGTCTTCGATCCATTGCGTGAGTTGGCTCATTTATACTCCACGTTAAACATCTACTATGTTGTTGTTTAAATATATATATATATTTAAACATATGCCTACATATGTAGGCATCTATATTACTCATACCCTTGCAGGAGCGGCTTACCATTTTTTTTTGTATCAACCAATTACTTATGTAAGAATAATGAAAGAAATCAGAAAATAATTTATTAGTTACAATTTCGATAATTATGGTGTGTATTTTCAGGCTGAAGTTTTCTGAGAAAGTGAATTTTACTCTAACGCGCAGGGTTGATGGTTTGGGCTCCTCTCTCTCTCTCTCTCTCTGAGATAAGCTCTTCGCGTCATTCTGCACCATACACTACGGTTCTAGGTCCTCTTATAAAATACTAGCGACCCGGTCCGGCTTTGCACCAGTGCAATATAGATACATATAAACGTTTCTCTTAAATCACTCTATCTATTCTATTGCTGAAAACTGCATAAAAGTCTTTGACTGTTTTAAAAGATCTAGTGAACAGACAGTGGAAGCGATTTAATTTTATACAATGTAAAGATTTTGGTCTTCTTCAGTTGGTTGTTGATGGAGGAGGCTGAAGAGGTCTTCGTCGCTTCTTTGATATGATTTCTACATCCAGTACTTGTCTGGTTCTATGTTCTTGAAGTCTTTTTATCCACTCCACCGTTCGCTAACCGTTCGCGCTGCCAGAGCAAATAAAATATAATATAATATAAAATCGTGATATCTTGGAAACTATAATATCTAGACAAAAAATTTAAACTACTGAAAAATCGTAAAATATATAAAGATAAAACTTATAGCTATAATAATTTGGAATTTTAATCATAATTAACTGATATATTGGTATAAACACGAAAAAGTCGGTAAAAAAATAAATAAACGTTATTTTTCAGAAATTTGCCGCTTACACGAAAAACTAATATAAAACACTTTTTTTTTACATAATTAAATTCCTGGTATTATAACGATTAAAACGATATATGACACTAATAACATAATTTATTTGTCATATAAATAAAATTTATGTACTGAAGACGGGATTTAAGCCGTGACCATTGCCTAACCAGGGCAATGTTCTAGCCACTGAACTACCTGAACTGTACCGAAACAAGTTGAAATTCTTCACTATACTTTAATGGTCATTTAAGAGTAAGACTTTTTATATGTAATAAAAAGTCATACTCTTAAATTACTTAAAACGTGCTTCGGAGAGCTTCTCCTGGATAAGTCTGATCTTAAAACTCTGTGGTAGTAGTAGGTATTACTCGTAACTCTCTTGATAAGACGATAATCTAATCAGGGTTGATGATGGAAAATCCAGCTTGTAATCCATCATCAGTAAAATAAAATAGTTTGTCATCATCGCCTAATCAGAGGGTAATAAAGATACACTTCTAAATATAGATTGTTCAATTCATTGTACTCTTAATTATTCAAGAAACTAATTAATAAACAGATAAATATGAGTCGTATTTCGTCGTAATACAACACGATTTTGTATGTACTACATTTCAATCAGCCTGCTATTATAATTGTATTCTGACATCATCATACTTGAACAGTACGAGAATAGTAATTAATGAACATATACAAACATACCTACTAATAATTTTTGGTCTGCCCATCTTTATTAAAAAGTCCGTTTCTTAATTGCGACAAGACCGTAGGTTAATAACTTTGATCCATGATACTGACCTAACAAACTTAAAAATAGAAGTCAATATTGAGGAAAATGTAATTTTGTGTTTCTTAACTCAATATTCTCGAGATATTTCGAGATGTTTTTATAATTCCCAGGGTGTACTGTGGCACTAAAAAGATCTTCGGAAACCCAAATCGGTATAAAATATAGAAAGAGAGGAGTTACAGTAGACTCTATGAAGTCCAATACGTATCTTGTATTAGCGTCTTCGTAATTGCTTTAATTTTTATTAAATTGTTTCTTTCACTGGGATTACATTACATGTGTATGTGTATTTGGGTGGGGCATGTAAAACTGAAGAAAACAGTACCTGCTATTGATAAAATATGGTTCGCTCGATTTGCATCGATCGTCGTAACGGAGAGAATAATTCACAAACTGCTTACACGTTGCTTAAGACTGTCGGGAGCCCTGACGGCTCACCCCACCTGACGGCTATTCTGAGGGCTCACCCGGGACTACAAGCCAATGGAAGGGCACCGTGTGATTTCAGTCAGTGGGAGTCCGGTATGCCATCTAAAAGTATTGTTACAGGTAAAAATACTAAACTAAAAACTAACTATCTTCACGCTGTATCCCTGACGGGGTAGTCAGAGAGGACAGATCGCCAGGCATCGCGATCCATGCATACCTCTTTCGCTTCCTGTAGGTTCATTAATCGCTTCATACACGCACGTCTGGGTATCCGAGTAATTTTATTTTTCCGTTTTTGAGCAATCTGCTCACGTGGAGTCTTGGCCTACCCTGACTTTTCTGCCCTCTACTTTTGCACAATATATATTCTTGCGTTATGAACCGCGAGTCGTGCTTCTTTTACGATGCTTAAACACTGTGTTTTTGATTTCTATGATTGGAGCACTTAGCTGCAACACCCTGACCCCCTGAGGCAAGGCCGTGGTAGGGAGGCTCACTCGGGACTCCCGGCTAATTAGCAGGACAGAAGGAATAGATTTAGTCGGTAAGAGTCCGACATTGCATCCATGAGAATTTCCACACATTAAAAGAATACGAATATTGTTTTAATTTTGTCTGTATGCTTCTCTCTGCATTTTTTTTTTCTATTACTTACTAGCAGACGGCCAGCGGTTTTATCCGCGCAGTGCCTATTCCTGTGTAAACGGGTATAATTGTAGTTTATAAGTAGTTATCTGCCGTTACCAGTCCAGCCCTTTTAGAGAATAGCCGAAAAAACCAGAAAGACATAAGACGCTAAGAGAAAATTGCCTTTTTTATGGAATTACCATATTTACTTTCAATTCATTTGGGAGTTGTTAATTTGGAATCACAAACAGACATTTCTATTTTATTTATCTGTATAGATCCGCTTATGACAAACTCATAGTTGTGGATTTTCTTTTGTGATGCAATATTTAAATGAAAACATGGAATCTAAATGAATAAAAATGAATCGCAATGTCTCTTGAGTTATAAAACAGAAATTTTTAAAATGAAATTTTGTGTGTTTGTACGAGTACATCCAGGGATGGGTTTTGAATTCTGATGGAGCCAGTTTTCTGCTAAAAAACCTACACAGGCGAAGTAGCACACTAGCGCTAAGGACTATGAATATTTATCAGTGCTATTTACCCTGCTTTTTCAAATTTATGAATGTTGTAAAAATGATAGAAAGGTTTTTGCCCCGGCTACGAGATAACTCTAACTGATTTCATAGATTGTGCCATAATTATAATACAAACACATTCGTGTAATACCATACACTTAGTTACCTATTGTTGCGCTCCAAACGGATACCATTGCTAGGTAATAAGCTCTGTGAGTGCTTTCACAACCGATTTTCTACCAGTTGTGTTGTGTGCATAGATTAGAATACGTGCGTTGTGTGGTATTGATCCGAAATTCAACCCCTTGGCAAATTTTAGCTACTCAAGTTATGATAAAGTTGCCTGTAAAGTTTAGCCACTCAAATTCTGATAAAGTTGCCAATCAAGACCACACCTTCAATACAAATACAAACTCGGTACTGTTGACAGTGTTTATTAATGTATCAATACTAATGACTACGTGAGTATGAAAATTAAAACGAAAGACTTTTGAAATATAAAATTAATCGACTTGAGTATTTAACTGGTGGGTCATACTTGTCTGCCACCTTTGTGGTACAAAAAAATCAGGACAAGTGTCAATCGGAATCGCCCACTGTGGGTTATGTACTCGATACATTCACGCGTTTCCGAGAGACAGACGGACGGATGCGCGTAGAACAAAGTAAGCCTATATGGATTACAGCCTTTTCCTTTTGAGGTACAGAGTCTAAAAAACGAAGCTACCTCATTTTTATATATATACTGCAATAATTACGTATCTATGCTGGCGTAAGGAATCAATGTAGTTTGCAGAAAATCGTCTGGCGATTTCTGCAATCTCTCTTTAATCTTTTAAAAATAATTTTGTAAATCTAAATCTTTTGCCAAGTTTTTCTTGCTAGACTGGATAACCTGTTCATGGTAGATGTATTCATTAATTCGTTAATTGGTCCCAGCGTGACCCAAACACTGAACATGACGTTAGATTTATTAGATTTCATCGTGAGACCAACAAGTAAAGACGCTTCGAAATGCAACTGGACGGTATTCGTAGCGATGTGGTACAAACATCTCAACACCTCGATTTTTCGCCTGCACTGCAAAGCATCCAGAACTAACTCCACGAGATGCGTAATGGTCATGCACTAGTTCTGATTGTACTGTTTGGTACAAACTACCTAAAAGGATGTATGTGGTCCAAGGTTCTAAAATCTTTTAGAACCTGCCTTGCTGCGTTGCCTTATTGCATTCTTCGAGTTTTCTGGCGAAGCGGTTTGTGGCTGCTCTAGAGAACAACTTGTAAATGTGACTGAGAGACTGAGAGGTGCTTGGGTTTTTACTTCTTCAGTATCGTGTCAATGACCTTATTGCAGATTTTCCAAGTCCTCTATGGAGCTGTTTTTTAAGGTAATATGTTAATAAGCAGGGTACTCGTTGCTCAAGAAAGTTAACAAATACACACACTGGCACAATTAGCGGAACATAAAAAAAATGCTACAATTTTATTTAAAAAACCAATAGACGCAATTCGCTGTCATAGATAAAATGCCATATTTTAAATTTAAAAGGTTGTTTGGTGCAATTTAATTGAGAAAAATAAACATTACGGAAAAATAAACATTCTTGAATATTCATGCTGACAAAAAAAAAAAAAAAAACAATTAAACATTTTATTTTTCATTGGAATAAAGGATAAATCAGTATCGAGTATTTCCTCCACGTGCCCTTATTAAAGTTTCTACCCGTCTTGGCATGCTAAGAATGATGTTGTCTATCGTTTCCTGGGAAAGTGTCCATTCCTCCAATACGGCATTTCGCAGTTCATCCAAAGTCACAGGAGCGGGTATTCTGGACCCCACGTTTTAGTAAGTCCCAGACATGTTCAATCGGATTCATGTCTAGTGACCTTGCTGGCCACTCCATTGCTGCGATGTTCACATGATTAAGGTACTCGCGAGTTCGCAGTGCGGTATGAGGCCGAGCATTATCTTGCATCAAAACAAAGTCGTCACCGATAAAGGGGGCAAAAGGTACCACGTTTTGTTCAAGAACCTCCCTTATGTATCGATCAGCAGTCAGATGGTCCAAAGACAATGCTCTCGAGTGTGTATGTATGTTCCGCTAATTATGCCGGTGTGTGTATATTTTATCTCATGTCATTTCTACGCCCCAAAAGCGACTTATTCTTGTAAGTACTTCGACTTACGAGTAGTTGTTTGCTGCTGAGTGTTCTGAAGCGCGTGTTAAACACAGTGCCACTTTATCCCTAAGAAACAAGATAGAAAGAAAATGTAGACAATTGAAATAAAATATAAATAAATATGTAGGAAATTTTTACACAGCGCCGTCTAGACCAAAGCTAGCTAATATAAGCTTAATATTACAATGGATATCAAATGAATATCCTTTCATTTGATATTTATTGTAGAAAATGTTACAAAAGTTCAAAAGAAACAAACAGTCATACCTTAATGTTGTGTTGCTACCCAAGTCGCTAGAACTCTATACTCGTACATCACTTTATTTCGAATAAAAGATACAATTGTTACTAAACAGAAAAGCTTAACACTGTTGCTCGGCGCCCTTTTCCCTCTATCTAAAACAAAGAGGGTGTGCAACCTACCGTAGGTAATAACTTTCTAGGCCACTTTTACCCCAACAACTATATTTCCCTAAGACGAGATAAGCCTTTATAGAATTAGGTTTTAGGGTTATCCGCTTTAGTTAAATGTTATATTGGACTTTATATAAAATATCCAAACTTGTAGTAAGCTAAAGGGTTCTCAATTCTGAACAAAGGCCAGTTAGAAGCTTGACAAAACTACTCGTAGTTTCAAAACACGCGTCTCAAGAGTTTTCAACTGAAGTGCAAAGTGGCTTTCAGTTAAAGATGCTTGTGAAGGGTTCTTGTATCTAAACTTGTTGTGTTCTAGAGCTATCACTGAAATTAATTCATTCTGGTAATTTGTGTATCATTAAGTAAACTAATATTATAAACAGAACGATTTGTAAGTTTGTTTGTAATGATTTATTTATTTATCTATCGCGCCTTATCCCCGAAGGAGTGGCAGAGGCATACATATTGTATGCCCACTTTTCACCATGTGTATTCTTGTCCCACGTAATAGGTGGTGAGCCCATTGCCGTGCTGAGATAGACAGACGCAAGTTGTGGCAACCTGAAAATTTTCAAGCCGCCCATAAAGCCTTCAACTTGACTTAACGTTACTGGCAACCGGGTCCAACGGCTTGACGTGGAAACGTTCGCAAATGTAAATACCACAAAGTGATCACCTATCTGAGGACCAGCCATAGTGAAAGTTGCGTAACTTAGTGATCGTTTTACAGAACACTGAATAGAATAGGCTCAAAAACTACTGGACCGATTTTAAAAATTCTTTCACAATTAGAAAGCTGCATATTCTTCGTGAGTAACATAGGCTATATTGGATTTTCAAAAAGTTTAGGGTTCCGTACGAAATCTCGAATAGGGAATCTTCCACTACGCGGGCGAAACTGCGGGCATCAGCTAGTATTATTATAATTAGAATAAAATAAATGTTTGACATACATTTTGATATTTCGGTTCTGGTAAAAACGGATAAGGGTGACCTTATTGCAAAAAGCAATTTCTTAAAAGCAGTATGGATAAGTTTAATAGCTATTAGAGTAGACAGGAAAAGATAAGATAAGGAAAGCAAATAAAATAAGAAAGAAATGAAACATACCTACATAGGTAAGATGACAAGAAAATATAAGATATTATAATAAAAAAAGATGTGGTGTCGTGGGGCACCAGGTAGGAATGAAGTTAATAAAATTAAATAAAAATTTTAAGAAATATATATATATTTAAAATTAATTATTTCAAGTTACAAGATCAACTACCTTATGCTTAATATAATTTTCTACCGAATTGCAATGTAAATTCCCAAATACACCATAAATCAATTCACTGATAGTAGGATTTTTTTTATTGTATTCATCTAAAATCGTAAAACTTTTAATGTTTGACTAAAATAGTTGTTAATTTGAATAACTCAAAAAAGCTGTAACAAGCAATAAGGGAGAAAGAGAAAGGTATTATAAAGTACTCGCTTGTGTATACGACTGTCGCGCCTGCGCACGTCTCATTTAACGGTTTTATTCCACGGACTTTTTCTTATGGTTTTACTATCACATTTTTTTCAGTTCGGTCGCGCAGTGAAATCCCTATCACCTCCAAGCATGCCGTAAGGAACTTCGTTCCAATATAAAATGAACATCTGTAAGAATTCAAATGAATACTTACGAACAGCTAAACCGACTCCTGTTGGAATTCTGATTGGTATTTAGCAGGGACAACATATTATAGATAATTATAAGGTTTCAGTGTATAGGGATGGCGAAATAAAGTCACGTGATGTATATACGGCCGGTCTCAATAACCTATCTATCTTTTACTATTGTCTAAAGTAATGTCAAAATAGTTACCATCGGTACATATTGACGAACATTTCGGTTTCAATAACCAAAGATAGATAAAAAGTTAAAAATTGTTAGTCTGTGTTAGTGATTTATGTTTAACTGTAGATGGAATATTAAAACCGGTCAATAGAGAATGTGCTACTGTTGTGTGTCTAGATTACAACAGAAATAGCATATTAATAAGCAAGAAAGTGGACTCAAAGGCAAAGGGTATTATCAATAGAAATCAAAATATTTTCGGCCAGTGCCAATATTTATTTCTCATATCGTTACTTTTATTCTTAACGGTAATGTAGTCGTGCTATTAGGTTAATGTTTAAATATTCTGACGTGTATTTTAAATATGATTGAACAAATTTACATTTGCGTGCCACAACTACTTAAAAAGAAATGTTTTATTTTTAGAAACACTCATTTGAAACAGGCAACATGTCGCTTATAAGCTAAGATTTAGTTAGTATTAACATACATTTATAGGCGTTTCCACCGCCCTCCGGTGCCATTCTTGTATGAAATAAAATATATTAGTCATAATAACTCATCATGGGCATAAAACTTGTTTACTGTGGATTCGAATCTTACAGAATAGCATTGCAAAAATATATGGCGAGGCTTCGTATGACGTGAACCAAATGTATTCGTATCATGAGGTGAACCAATTCTTTCTTCTCTAAAGATGTATTATAAATAATATATGATACGACTACCCCTTCGTGATAAGACGTGATTGATTATTCTATGATAATTAGGTTTTTTTTAGTGGAAATTCTCATGGATGCTATACCGCACTCCTACTGACTAAACCACACGTATCCCTTCCATTTCTCCATGGCTGGAAGTCACGGGTGAGCTCTCGGAAGGATAGCCCCAGACCTATCTACAGATAAAAATTAGGTCTGAATAAGTTAGGTACTTTACTAAGTACTTTTTTTATATATTTAAAACCAAGAATACTCAATTTTCTAAATCTAAAGTACCTAAATGAATGAACTGTAACCAAGTGAGAATTTTTATTATTTTTAATAAATACTTGTAGTAAATGTCCCATGTGATTAAGGGGAATTACTCTCTAAGAATTATTCGGTACACATTGAATTCTAAAATCAAGATGATCACAAATATCATATTCGCTATACTTACTCCTTATTTGCAAATCTTTTCACCAGTAACACTATAACTTTAAATTTTATTTGTACACCAAGTTAAAGCTAAAAGAAATATATATATATATATAGAAAATATATAAATATATATATATATATATATATATATATATATATATATAGACGATGGCAAGAGACCGGACGGTATGAGTTTGATTCCATGGAAGATGGGCCGGGTGCTGGTATGGGATGCAACCTGTTCAGACACGCTGGCCCCTTCCCATCTACATGGAACCAACAACAGAGCTGGTGCGGCTTGTGAAGCGGCTGAAAAAGCTAAAGCATGCAAATACAGGAGTCTAGGCTCCGAATATGATTTTGTCCCATTCGGTGTCGAGACCCTTGGTCCGTGGGGTCCTAGGGCTACAAGGCTTTTTAAAGAAATAGCAAAAAGGTTAGTCGACATCACAGGAGACCGAAGAGCTGGCAGCTACCTCGGCCAAAGAATTAGTTTAGCTATTCAAAGGGGGAACGCTGCCAGTATCTTCGGAACCTTGCCTAAAGGGACTCCTTATATTAATATATTTTAAATTTTCATATTTTAAGGTTATTTAATAATTTGTAGTTACAAAAGTGTTCAACTAGCTATAACTTTAAATTAAATTAATTAATTGTTGTGAGCTATATTAGCGGAGATTAAACATTCATTCTAAAATAGACTTTTACTATAATCCGCAAGAGTTAACTTCAGACCTGTTAGTACATAACGACGCTCAGGTCTCAAGTTAATTCTTACGGGCTACACCTGCCAATGAGAATGATTATTGAAACGCAACTTTATAGTATTCAGACAGAGTATCTTTTATTCAAAATAAAACAAACATAATCGATTCTTATATAAAAACTAATGTGAAGGATGGATCTGATGCTGTTTAATAAGTATGTTGATATTAGCACAGATAATATAATATAATTCTTATATATTAGGTTCCAATTTACTCAAGAACAGTCGCCACGTTCGGTAACATGCAAACGATTTCTCTTTTTAGTAAGCAGCGTTGCCACAGCACTAAATCCACGTTCACACAAATATGACGATGGGAATGCTATCAAGAATCGTTGAACGATTGACCACAATCCAGGGTACAATTGCGGGATCGGTTTTTGTAGCCAAAATTCTTGATAGTCATTTTTGAACTTCATTTGTATTTTCTCGTTTGTTGTCAATTCTATAAGTTCTTCTTCCAGCTGAGGTGAGATTGCTGTGTTGATATTTGAAAACGGATCTAACACCCAGCCTGGTAATTCCAAGTTCAAAATGTCCTGGTATCGTTCGGTGAAGTCAATGTGGAGGTTTTCCAAATGTTGGCAGTAGGCAAACAAGTCGTCGTTACTGCAGGATACTGATAAATTCGGAAAATTGTGAAACTCACGTCTGCCCATATTATTTTTGTGTAGAAGCAGTTTGGCTGCGAAAGCAGCAACGACATTTTATGTTTTAATTAAATTTAGTTCATCGCCTTGCAGTTGGAGATTCATGTCGTTGAACAATTTATACAGGTCTGTCATGTAAGCTATATCATTTTTTGATGTAATGAGCTTGTTGCGCAATTCTGTATCTTTAGTTTCCAAGAACTCTATGACAGAGTCAAACAGGTTGTAAAATCGAGTCAGACAATTGCCTCTTGATAGCCAACGAACCTCAGTATGAAGCAACAAAGGGTTGGAATCTTCGTCATTAGTAACACAAAGCTGATGAAATAATCTATCATTTAAAGAGCTGGTACGGATTTTATTGACTGCTTTGATGACATATTGCAGTGATTGAAATAGTCGTCGTTCACTTAAGTTTCTAGCAACCAAATGTTGTCTATGAATAACGCAATGTACAGCAAGTACATCTGGAATTTTATTTTTTAAGTACGCTATGGAGCCTTTATGGCTCATAGCCGGAGCGCCATCCGTAGCAACTGATATAATATTTTTCAAGGGAATCTCTTTCTCATCACAAAACTTTTCCAATGTATTGAATATGGTTTCGCCTTTTGTATCGGTCTCTAAATTTCTAGCAAACAATAGTTCTTCACATATTTTCTCATGTTTAATAAACCTCACGTAAGATAGCAACAATGCTTCATTAGTAGGTAAAGTGGACTCATCGAGCTGAATTGAAAATTGACTAGTCTTCAGATGATTGCACAATGATCCTTCAATGTTTTCAGCCATTTCATCACGAATTGAATCTTTGCACAGAATTATATACTAAATACTAATAAATACTCAAAGGAATTTTTCGGATAATATCTGCGGCCGGTTTATGAAGCACAGTAGTTATTACTTCCTTTATTGCTTGCAACATTAACTCTTCTCCGATGTTGTGTGGTTTGCCTTTTTGAACAATTAACAAAGAGATATTGTACGAAGCTCGCTGTCCGTCGTCATCTTGCTTAGCAGCTGCCGAAAATAGTTTTGCTACACTTGGCTGAGTATTATGCTTCATCTCTAGGTCTTGAAAATATGCTACATTCTTGTCTTTGCTATCTGGATGCTTTTTATTCAAATGATCTTGCAGTCTTGAAGGCTTTATTGCTTCATTCGAAAATGTTTTTGGACATAGAAGGCACTGAGGCGACGATGGGTTTGTGGGATTTTCACACAGAGTATTGCCGTCTCTTCTTTTTTACTTTCAACATTGTTTTGTTTTAAGAAATACGTAAGTAAGTGTTGAACTTAAGTACTGCTTATCTATTACGCGCGAAACCGCAAATGAATATAAAATAAATATTCCGTTGTTTATATAGGATTGCATAAGCAGCACGCGCCGACAGGCATAAGACAAACATGCATTAACTCGTTTATCTCATTCGACGCTCAATTGTACTCAACAAGTAAGAACAAGTATTCTATGAATCAGCCGATTGATACAGGAATGCACAAATCGGGTTATTTAACAAAAACTTCATAAAACATGATTGCCCGCGGTCTGTTATCTACGAAAATTACCTATCTAGGAATAATAATAAATTATTATTCATTTAGGTCACAAAGTAACACTTATGAACGTCAAGAATATTGCTTCTACATTTACATTTACTGCCAGATTCGCAAAGCAATAGGTAGAGCCTGAGGAAGAACCTGGCAATAAAACTCATGGCCACTCTTTTCTAAACGCCAGTAATTACATTAGTTTGATTAACATGATATTTGACCAATTATATAGTAATGAATTTATACAAACAGAAAACAAAATCAATGTTGTGTTTAACATCATATCAAAATTAGAGCGATTATAGTTGCCGGTTCTAAGGGCAGCCTACCCTTGAAGAAGAAGAATCTGGCAAGAAAGTCAATGGATGCCATTTTAATGTAGGAATGGCTTACAACATTAAAATTACACTTACATTGTTCCTTTGGATTTATGTGAGAACAGTCGACTAAACTTAAGTTTACCTTAAATACTAATAACTATTAAAATGCGAAAGTGTGTCTATTGCCTTTTTATTTGTTTGTTTGTGTCTACTTTCATTTCGAAACGGAGCGACCGATTAACATGATTTTTCTTCTATTTATTGAATAAAACAGGACAGATACATGAACTACGCGGAGAGGAATATCGAACCGAGTTTGAGCAATCTCTTAATTAATATTAGTCGATGTTCACAAGTTGTAGCCGAGAGTCGAGAGCTCTGTCGGTGTCTAAGAGTCCTCCTAGCTAGATGAAATTACAAATCGCCCCCTGAAGCCTACACAACGCCCCCATTTTTTTTCTGGGTCTCTTACCTTTAGGCCTGCAGCGCCCACAAGGGGGCGTTATTGCCCTCTTTGGGAAACGTTGCTTTATACAAATGACTAGTATGTACTTACTTCTTCAGCTAACAAATTCTCACATCCCACATTCCCGACGCTATGATTCCATTAATAAGTAGGTTTATGCTTCTATCATTAAACCAGGTTTATGTTGACAACCATGGCGAACAATTTAATTTGCAAAAGAGCTGGCTATACCTATTCTATATTCTTTCATTTAAAGAATAGGTAGAAAAGTATGATAGCTAAATGATTTCGATGCGATTTTTTCTTTGAGGAATGATAATCCTTACCGTAGATAGCTTCTATGTATATAATTTAACTCCTATTTTGCATGTTCGTCAGCAGGCGCATTTGTATCTAATATGTTGACTTGAGTGCCAAATATTAGTCAAGCACCTTATTTTTGTAGGTAATTATTGATTCAATTACTACGTCAAGTGTTTGTTATTGCATTTATTCAAAACTGTCGTATAATATTGTAACAAAAGTAAGTAGAATTTTTTTTAATAAAATTTTGCCAATATTGAACTACAATTAAAAATAATAAATAAATATTATAGGATACTTTTCACACAGCGCCATCTAGCCAAATTAAGCTTTAAGCTTGTGATATGGATCCAAGCAACCGATAAACATACTTATATATCTCTAAATACCTACATATTATACTACTTACAAATATTTGTAAATCACACAAATTTTTGTTGCGACCCTCGAATCGAACCCGGACATCAACGCGGCAGTCGCATACACTACCACATACGACACCGAGGCAGTATTGAACTTTAAATTACTAGCAACGAAACTTCAATACATTTATAGATTAATGGGTAGCGACCTAATAAATCTCGCAGTCGTATTCGACGTTTTTGCTACTACGGCAATTCACAATGGTATCGATTATACTCAGAAAATGGTCTTCAATCATTCACTATTTTATATTAATTAGAAAACTATACGGAGTATCCGTATAGTTTCCCGTAGATTTGCGAAACGTAGCAAATTTTCTGACCAATTGGAGTTCAATCGGTAATGGTCTTTACGCCGATTGAAGTGATAGGAAAATATTATAATACTGATGCAATCTATCCATCAACTAAACAGAAGGAAATTAAGCTGTCAGTGTCAGAATAAATCAACTCTGAAAATATAAATATACTCGTATAATAAACGTGAAAGTTTGTAATAATGTACGGTTTGTAACTCTTTCACGCAAAAACTACTCAATGGATTTTCATGAAACTTTACAATAATTTAGCTTAGGGTTCAACGACCTGTGTGAAACGGACACGGTAAAAAATTTCTCCACGCGGGTAAAGCCGCCGGCGTCATCTAGTTTCACATATATTTAAAAATTGCTTATACGAAAACTATGATAACAATTTTTGAATGCTATTATTATCATCAAGAAATATTTTCCAAATAGGAACACAGGTCGTAGATAGTGGTAAAACCGTTGATGAGTTTCCTCAGAGTGAGCGGCTTAATATTGATGTTCGTTCGTTCTATAGAGAGCTTAAAAGCCTCGACGTAAATATCCTATAGCATAATATTTGAGATTACTTGCTATTGTTGGCATGTTTACCTAGTTGAAAGTCTTTTGAGTATGCTATTTGCATTTGTCGTAGGCAGAACAAATTATTGTGGCGAAATTCTAGACATTAAAATTGATGATCGCACTGCCTGAATCTTTACTACTTATTATTACTGTTTCACTTGAGATTACCTTAAAATCTTCTGGCAAAAATTTGTAGTGTAATTTTATAAACGTGTTCTTCCTAGCGGTTTAATCAATGGTAAGTACATGCATACTATTGAAAGTCTACTGATTTGTAACCATTTATGACTACTGCACCTCTATATTAGGAGCACGACATTCTTCTTTACCTTAAGTGTTTTCCCAGTTGTTTAGAAATCCTACCTGAATTTGGAGCCCAACTATTTTTATTTGGTTACTAGGAGCAGCTATCATTTGACTTTTAATTTTCGGCAATTTTTTTTATTCCACTGAGGTGGCAGACAAGCGTACGGCCCACCTGATGGAAAGTGGTCAACGTTGCCTATACAGGATATGCTGGGAGACCTTCTGAAAAGAAGAAACTGCCGGCTGACCTTCAAGCCCCGTAAGGACGACTACGACGATGCTTCTCCATTAGTCTGCAGGTGCACCACCTAGCACCCCTCAAATCCACCGGTACTAATTACCCATATTATTACATACTAGCTGTTGCCCGCGACTTCGTTCACGTGGAAATTGTGATAGACGCAAAATTTGTAATACTATCTACCTAGTCCCTCGGCAGTGTTTTGAACTATATCTCATGTGTAATAGTAATACAAATAGTTAATAGGTTTTTGATGTCCAAATTTAACAAACAAACAAATGCAAAATTTAATGAGATATTAATTTAATGAGGTATATAATATCATATATATAATTCAAAGGTATACGAGTATAATTCAAAGAACTAATTTTTTTCAAAAATGTTCAATGTTTATTTAATACCATATTTAAATCCTCTACATATATTTAGCCCAGACATATAAGTATATTTGTGTGGAAACAGAGTGCCTCACATAGCACAGGTGAAAAAGTTCATGTTGCAATACCATTGACTAAAACTATTTCCCGTGCTGAAAGAAATTGTATTTTTTCACTTTTTGTTGGCAAAAACAATTACAATGATAAAATAAACATATTAGATCTATCATGCTTCTCTTTGACTTACATCTTCTCGTATACATATGAATTTGTTTGTGGTTGAACATTGTGTTCGCCACAAACAAATCCTTTTCCTTACAAAATGCCAGTATAAGCTTGCCAGCGTCATTCACCCTTTTATCCCCATACTTCCCGAGTACCGACGCAAAACCATCGCGAGCGGTACCCACCCAACCATTCAAGTCTCCACATACTATAAGTTTTTCATTTCCTTCTATCACATTTAGAGCTTCTCTCATACTCTCCCAGAAGTCCTCTAGCTCACTCGCGTTCGACGAAGATACATGCGCGTAAGCAGCTACCAGGAAAATCTTCGTCAAACCAAGTTTTAGACGGATCCAGAGGATTCTAGGACCTACCAGTTTGTACTCATACATACCGGAGGCCAATCGCGAGGACAAAAAAATTCCAACCCCCCGACTGCCATGCTCGCTCTCTGGTACTCCAGACCATAGCGCGAGCACCCCACCCGGGAGCTCCACGACTTCGCTGCCCTTGCGCTTGGTCTCTGTCAAGCACACTACATCTAACTTTTTCTCATTCATAACATCCATCAACTCATTCATCTTATCTGCCATTCCTCCCCTAATGCAATACCATTGACTAAAACTATTCCCCGTGCTTCTAACATTCCACGCAGCTACCCTGCACTCCATCCTCCACTTCCCGCCGTGTCGGGCCGCGCGTGTAGGGTGGCGGTCCCCTACGCCGCTCTGGCTCACACTTTTCGCACCAGCGGGGACGAACTGGTGCGCGTCGCCTCGGGGGCACGCCCTAGCATCATTCGCCCTGGTGGCACTCGTGTTGGAGTAGAATTGCAGCCGTAGCTGGCAGGGATGGCGACGTGCACGCTTCTACTCTTCATCCCAGTTAGCATACTAATTGGTTTAAAAATATATCTATGGATTGATGCATCAATGTTTTAAAATGGTTGTAACACTATTTCATTATAAATCAGAGTAGCTCAACAGATGGCTCTGGTCATACTCTAAATGATGATTACAATACCGTAAGGAATTTCAACTTGTTTCGGTACGGTTCGGGTAGTTTTGTACTAAAAAAATATACTTATTAAACTACACCTTCCAATACTAACAAAAGTAATGTTTATAAAACTTCTTTATAAAATATGTTCATTTTATTGCTCACAGTAGCCAAAAAAGCAAGACAGACAGCAGAAACCGACGTACAATTGTGGGAATAACTGAACACCACTTTCTCAAAGGTTGATTAGATGAAAATTTTGTTTGATTAAATGTGGGTGTATAGTATGCCTCTGCCTACCCCTTGGAGCTAAAGGCGTGACAATTTGTATGTATGTATGTATTAACCTGAGGTCGAAACTGATATTGAAGTATCTGCCCCTGTGTCTTGCTGAGAGCCTTTGTAAAGCTTATGCACACAGGAATTGCACGCGCTTAAATTGGAAAGGGGTAATTGTGAAGAATGGCGGGAAATAGGGGTAAATCACTGGCTCGCCGATGCCACAACACATCGGAATTTTCGAAGTTGAGTTGTATATCGTAATATACGTCCCGTTACACAATTTCGACGAAGACTGTGTGTCGTACGCTAGAAGTTCATTTCTTTTTGTTTTGTAAAAGAGAAGAGAAAATACGGATTGATTTTGTGTCATAATTTGGACCGACTAAAATTGTCTGTAAACCACTGTAATCCTACCAATGTTTAAGACAAAAAGCTACACCTGTCTACCTATAAAGGTACTCTACCAAAGTACGGCCGCTGGTAGAGTGCATTCGCAAAGACTTAGAAGAACTTCAACAGAAAAATTTCAACAGCAGGTCGCCACAACCTGCACCTGTCCATTTCAACACGGCAATGGGCTCACCACCTGTTACGTGGGACAAAAAGCAAAGCATACGGTGAAACGTGGGCGTATAGTACGCATCTGCCTACCCCTTCGGGGATAAAGGCGTGAAAGTATGTTATGTTCTTGTTATGTTATGTTCCAACCTGATTCCTCGGGTCACTACGGATAGGGTTTTCCGGAAATAGTTTTTTTAACCAAAACTGTGACACAACCAATCAATAAATTATTGTTCGTAAAGTTTTGATAAATTTGACATCGTATATTCATCCCATATTTCTGATATGAGGGCAATCCTTGAGCACGTGTTTCTTATTGTTCTTCTCACTACAGTAGATTCTGTAAAATGCAGCGAAGAAAGTAATTGTTTACGGCAGTGACTCAAAGCTTCTCCTTACCTCAGAACAATCATAATGCGAATACCACATCATGCATAGCGTTAAGCAAGTAAAGTTAGTACTTTGCTGCGTAAAGAATCTCCTTATCTAATTCAAGATTCATAGCTTCCGTGAGGCTAGCCCAATCAACGTTATCCAGGACGGTTTAAAAAAAAATGTCTTTGCTCTGAGTGAGAAGATAGAGGACATAATTATCGCTAACTACATACATGCTGTTACACATAGGCTGCGGGTAGGTATAGCTTATCTGTTATCGTGTGATAATATGTAGCCCCTGTGTAGATCCAATCTCTTGTTGACATTCATGAAGATTTAAACTAAGTTTATTAAGCAGTTTTCGCGTTTATCGCTTAGATATATATGTACCTAATAGTTCTCTGTTGAGCCCCTAGATTTTATAGCATGATAATATGTAGCCTATTCATAGACCCAACGTCTTGTCATGAAAGATATTAAATAAATCTATTCAGCAGTTTTTGCGTTTTTCCCGTACATAAATATGTATCTAAATGTCTCTGCTAAGCCACTAAGTTATGTATGTTAGCGTGATAATATATAGCCTATAAGTAGACCCAACATTGTGTTATTATTCATGAAAGATATTAATTAAATGTATTCAGTAGTTATGCGTTTTGCCCGCATTTACATGCAGAATTTAATTGTTCTCTGCCGAGTTCTTAGGTTTTATAGCGTGATTATGCCTATTTATAGAGCCGAACACTTGTTAATATTCTTGCAAAATTTTAATTGAATCTATTCAGCGGTTTGTGCGTTTGTCCGTATATAAACATATAACTAATCATTCTCTGCCGAACCCGTTCGTTATGCAGCGTGATAGTATATAGCCTATATGTAGACCCGACATATTGTCAATATTTGTGCAAATGTTGAATTAAATCCATTCCGAAGTTACTGAGTTTATACCGGACTTGCAAATAAACCTAATTGTTTTCTGCCGAGCTCCTAGGTTATGTAGCGTAATAATTTATAGCCTATGTGTAGACCCACCCTACCGTTAATAGTGGTGCAAAATTTGAATAAAATCCATTTAGAAATTTAGAATAGAATAGAATAGAATATTCTTTATTGTACACCAATCACAATATAATAGCAAAGGATTATACAGGTATATTGATATATACAATCGGCGGCCTTATCGCTAAAAGCAATTTCTTACAGGCAACCTTTGTATGGACACATATTCAAAAAAATTCAATAATATACCTAGTGGGTAGTCGTTGGTGTAAGAAATAATAAACAATAAATTAATAATATATAATAATAGACCTATATAAAAAAGGAAAATATATATAGGTATATATACATTGAACTAAAATTTTAAGAGAATCCAAGGTACAGACAAATAATAGTGCATTAGTAGAATATACAGGGATATTTGAAAAAATAGTAGTAGTATTTGAAAAAATAATCTTGAATCAAATGCTATCCCATTTTAATAGTCATAAAATACTCCATGCGAATCAATTTGGGTTTAAGAAAGGGCGCTCAACTTCCGATGCTGGTGTTGAGTTATTAAAATGTATTCATGAAGCATGGGAAGACAAGCACGATGCATTAGGTATATTTTGCGATCTATCAAAGGCTTTTGATTGTGTTCAACATGAAACGCTGTGCAGGAAACTACACCACTATGGAATAAGAGGCAAAGCTCTCGACCTTCTGTCTTCATATTTGAACAATAGAATACAGAGGGTCGATATTAATGGTACACGTTCTGTAGGATCCATGGTTACAATGGGTGTGCCGCAAGGCTCGATACTTGGGCCATTCTTGTTCCTCATTTATATTAATGATTTACCATTTTATGTAGGGGACAGGAATAGGATTGTTTTGTTTGCAGATGACACCTCATTAATTTTTAAAATTAAAAGACAATTAGATAACTATGACGATGTAAACAATGCAATTGCAAGAGTAGTTCATTGGTTCAGCTCAAATAATCTTTGCCTTAATGAAAATAAAACTAAATGTATAAAATTTACTCTACCAAATGTAAAACAAGTTGCGGCCAATGTTCAACTGAATGGACAAGTGTTAGAGTTTGTAGAATCAACTGTGTTCCTAGGTATAACTATTGATGCCAATTTGCAGTGGGGCCCACACATAGAAAAGACAGCCTCTAGATTAAGTTCGGCTGCATACGCTGTAAAAAAGATCAGGACTCTAACAGATGTGGATACGGCTAGAATGGTTTACTTCAGCTATTTTCATAGTATTATGTCTTACGGTATTCACCTTTGGGGGAGTGCTGCAGATTTAAATATTATTTTTGTTCTACAAAAGCGGGCTGTACGCGCTATTTATAATTTGGGCCCCAGAGTTTCTCTCCGAGAAAAAATCAAAGAAGTAAATATTCTAACCGTACCATCACAATACATTTTTGCCAATCTTATGTATGTCCAGAAAAATCTATCACAGTTTTCTAAACTCTGTGATAAACATAATATAAACACTAGAAATAAAAATAATCTTTCAGTCCATCACAGTCGACTACATAAGATTGGCGATTCTTTCCAGGGTAACTGTATACGCTTTTACAACAAGCTTCCCTGTGACCTGAGAAATTTACCTTTAAATAAATTTAAAAAGTTTATTAAAAGCAAGCTTTGTGAAAAAGGTTTTTACTCCGTTACAGACTATTTGCAGGACAGGGACGCCTGGAAATGATCTGCTGGCAAAGTGAAATAATATTAAATTGTAAATAGGCCATCAAAAAAAAAAGCCTTCCTAAGTTTCTTGCCGGTTCTTCTCAGGTGGGCCGCGTTCCGAACCGGTCGCTTTAAATATTTTAGATAGGGTATGACATTTTGTAAGCGCCGTTAAAATGGTCTATGCAAAATAAAGATATTTTTATTTTTTATTTTTATTTTATTATAAAATTATAAAAAAACACACAGACCTACACATAAATAAATATACAAATTCAAACTCATTCAGGAACGAAATATTAACGTTAAATACTGACAGGAAATATGCAGTCAAGACATAAGATAAAATTCTTTGACCATATTCTTAAACACAGGCAGTGATTGCGCACGCCTAATGGACACAGGTAATGCATTTTACAATCTTACAGCTTGTACAGTAAAAGATTTATCATGAAATTTTGTGGAATTGTCAATTCCAATGAATCCGACGACCTCAAGGATCTTGTATATGTGTTATGAAGGAACGTAAAACGTTCTTTTAAATATCTAGGGGTACAGGGATTAAAGAGAATGCCATAGAGAATAGCAAGAATATGAGTATTTCGACGAAGGCGAATTGGGAACATGAGCAAGCTGCGGAATTCTGAAACGTGATCATATTTGCGCAAGCCAAATATAAATCTTATGCAAAAATTTTGAAGGCGCTCAAGTTTATCGAGTTGCTCCTCCGTGACATCAAGATAGCTGACATCGGCATAGTCCAGTAAAGGAAGAAGCAGAGACTGTGCAAGCGCAATTTTAGTGGCGGTTGGTAAAAAATTTCGCAATCTTCGCATGGAACCTGCCGATGCATACAAGTAATGGCACTTCATTAAAAATAATACTTGGAAGAAGTGACCAATCAATTCTAGAAGTCATCCAGGAACTACCCACCACAACAATCTGTCTTAGAGGGATTCACTTCTAATCCATGTAGCCTACTCCAGTTTGACAAACGTGTCAAATCACTGTTAATATCTGAGAATGCTTCGGATAGAGCAGACAGTGGCGCTTGCGTATAGATTTGAAGATTATCTGCATAAAGGTGGTAGGATGAAGTTAATAAGTTGGAGGTAGAATTAATAAAAATCGCGAAGAGTAAAGGAGAAAGCACGCCACCCTGCGGAACACCGACAGAAGTATTAGACCACGACGAATAGGTGTCTTCGAGATGAATACGCTGCTGGCGCCCAAACAGGTAACTACGAAACCAATCAATTACTGTCGGAGATATGTTAATAGAGCATAGAATGCTGAGAAGGAGATTGAAATCAACAGTGTTAAAGGCATTGCTAAAATCGAGTAAATAGAGTACAGTGAGATTTCCATTCTCCATTCCCAGCCTAATATCATCAGTAATCTTGGTCAATGCAGTGACCGTGCTGTGGCCAGGACGAAAGCCTGATTGGTAAGGATTTAGTAGATCATTTCTGGTAAGATCTGAGTATGAACGAGCCGTTCTAAGATTTTGGACAAGAAAAGTAATATAGAGATGGGACGATATTCGGACAAGGAATTAGGATTAGATTTTTTAGGCAACGGTAAATATGGGCCTCTTTCCAAACTTTGGGGAACACGCTACAAGAAAAGGAATAATTCAGTAAATGACTAATTATAGGGAGGATTTGGTCCAGAATCGGCAGTATCATGTTTCGACTTATGCTATCACTGCCCACAGCATTTGAGTTTACCGACAATATACATCTCTTAACATCACAATCAGATAATTGATTAAATGAGAACGGTGGATAGTTAGGAGTTGGAAGCGTTGAAAGTGAAAGTAACGCAATATCTTTATTGGTCTGATCAAACTAACTAAAAAACTAACTATCTTCACGCTGTATCCCTGACGGGGTAGTCAGAGAGGACAGATCGCCAGGCTTCGCGATCCATGCATACTTCTTTCGCTTCTTCGAGATTCATCAATCGCTTCATACACGCACGTCTGGGTATCCGAGTACTTTTGACATTTCCGTTTGGTCTGATCAAATTTAGACAAAGATGTGAAATGTTGATTTAGCAACTCAATATCAATTTGCGTATGAAAAGAATCATGTTGTGCCTTTCCAACTCCTAGGGTTTTAAGAAACTTCCATATCTTTGAAGAATCGCCGTTTTCGATTGAATTGTGAATATGTTGTCGTTGTGTTTTTCTACACACCTTACAGCAGAGATTTCGTATTGCGATATATTTTTCATGATTACTATTAGTAGGGCGAGTTTTGTATCTACATTTAGCTGCCGCCTTCCTCACCAGTAAAGCCTTAATATCATTTGTGAGCCATGGTTTAGGCAAATGCCTCACTCTCACAGCACGGATAGGTGCATGCCTGTCGAACAGTGGAGTAAGCTTGTTATTGAATGCACTTACCTTGCAGTTAATAGATTTCATGTCTAGAAGCGGGCCCCAACCAATATTATCGGCATCAACACGCAGTTGATCAAGATTCATACCCCTAAAATTGCGTTGCATGAGAATTTTGGATCGTTGTTTAGGAGGACGAAGTTTATAGGATAGAAAGAGTAAGTCATGGTACGAAAATGCATCAGCAGGATACTGCCCATGCTTAGGCCACTAGATCGATAGATGAGACAAGTATGAGATCAAGGAGTGATGGAGCACAGTTGGGCACATGATGTGTGGTATTAGAAGGTAAGACAGATAAATTGCAAGATTCTATAGTACTAAGAAAGATAGAAGAGCGAGTATCTTGTTTCACTAGGCATGTATTAAAATCTCCCATTACGATAGTATGGCTAAAAGTTGGACAAAGTCGTTTTAGAAGATTTTCAAAAGATTGGAAAAAATCAATAGTAAGCGATGGACAGTAGTATACACCAAGCAGTAGCTTCGTGTGCGAAAGTTCTACCTCGAGAAACAAATGCTCACCAGCGTTTGAAGGAGGAGGCTGCGATGACATGTCTATGGTACGAAAAGGAATACTATTGCGTAAATAAATAGCCACGCCACCACATCGTCCATCCACGCGATCATTCCTGATAAGGTTAAACCCAGGAAGAGCATAAGAGGTTGACAGGAGAAAAGGCTTTAGAAATGACTCAGAAATAAGAATAGCATGTATATCTTTGCAATCAAATGTAGTCAACATATCTGGGAAATGACATGGAATACTTTGTGCATTAATATGGACTACATTAAAATTCTTGGGTACGTCAAGTGCGCTTGAAGAGTTTCCGCCAATGACGGCATACTTGTAAAACTGTCATTTAGACTGCTGATTGACCGAAAACTTTCATCACTGTCACTGTAATTTAACATTTGAATTTTAAAATTAATATAACTAAAAAACTATATATATAATTGTAAGTATATATAATAATATAAGTATGTATAACAAATAGAAATGAAGGAACCAATTAGAGTCAACCTTTAATGCAAGTGTAGCTTCTAAAATTAAATATAGTGTCCACCCGCCAGCTGTGTGTTATAATAAGTAAGAATTTCATCTTATTTGATAAGAATTTAAGAAAAATAATAATTTTAATCACAGCCAGGATTATTTTCTAATAAAAAAAATAAAGACAAACATAAAACAAAAAATACACACAGTGTATAACTGCAAATGCACATTAGGCTTTATAAAGTACAATGCAATTTGCAACAATGCTTTTCCTGCCCAACACCAAGAAACAAATAGAAAAAAAAATGCAAATTGTCACTGTCAGTGTCACACTACCAATCACCAACAAACAATGTCAACAAAACATTCCTTTTAGTTTTATAGTGTAAAATAAACGTAGCGTATGTTAGTTTAAAGTTGTAAATATCTACTATATTGTTAGTCTTATATATGTATACAGTTATGTAAGAAAATTTAGTTTTTAAATAATTGGTCGGATAATATAAATTCCTTTTGGCTGTTCAGTTGACAAACCGTACAATGAGTTTGACAGTTTGTCCTTCCGAAACCTAATCCGAACCGAAACAGTCCGAAACATGACATTGGCGGACTAGTGGAAGCCTATCCACAAATGCCACAAGCTCTAAAAGTTGAAGTTGAAGTTTTATAGGGTAGCTTGGTAACTTATTATAGTTATTGTTTATAGTTTAATGTGTAGAATTAAATAATAAGAAGTATAATAAGAAAAAGTACAAAAGGTATACCTGGCCGTGATGTAACGAAGCAATGCAATTATCTAATCTACTTCTTACTACTCGTCTCGACTTAGATGTAAATTTTGCAGCCGGGACCGTCTTCTGTGCATCCCAATCCAGTTGACTCAACTGGGCATGAGTAGACACACGATGCCGCAATCCATCGGGGTCAAGAACATATACATGACCCTCTCTTGTCCAGCACTTTGAGATGCCGAAACGCTCCCGTGCTAACATGAAGACTTCATGCCTTGTCCGAGTCATAAATTCGGAGAGAGTCATACCGCTGCCTTTAAGTTTTGATTTAGAGAACTACACTTTGTTTCTCACAGTCATATCATTCAGCTTAAACAATATAGGCCTAGGCCGGCCTGTACCTGAGGGTAGGCCCATCCTATGGCAACGCCGAATATCATCTACTGTGAAGTGCTCGAGCTTTAAGTGAAACTTGACAGCATTCACAAGAGCCTGCGAGGTCTCCTCAGCATTCTGTTCTGGAACATCATGAAGCAGTAGAATCTTCTAACGACTACGCTGTTCAAGATTATCCACCTGATGGGCCAGTAGTGCCATTTGCTGGCGGAATGCAGCTAAGGTACTAACAACAAAACCCTTGAAGGAAGCGAAGTCTGATGACAAAGAAGCAATAGTTGGTGCACTGCCAGGATTTTTTACATTCTTTTGAAGCTCTGCCTCAAATTGCGCCATCCTCCCCTCAAGACCAGTCATGATGGAAGTAAACGAGTCCTTCATTGCCTCCATATTGGTGAAGATAGATGTAGTGAGCAGGTGTGTAGTGCAATAGTTGAAAGTTTCTCACCTTGGATATAAAGAGTGGAAAATAACACCCAGCTGGTAGATGAATTAAATCAGTATGTCATTTATATAATTCAAACTTAAATAAATGTAAGTTTTATATTTTTATTTTAAAAATTAAACAGGAGCTAAAATTTTAAAATGTCACTTGATAACTACCCACCAAATTTTATATATAGTAATTTCTGAGTTTATCCGGAACATTAATTTACAGATAATTGTGTTCTGCCAAGCTCCTAGGTTATGTAGCGTGATAATATATAGCCTATGTGTAGGCCCGACCTATTGTTAATGTTCGTGAATATTTTGAATGAAATCCAATCAGTAGTTTCAGAGTTTATCCCGAACATGCATTTACAGCTAATTGTGTTCTGCCAAGCTCCTAGATTATGTAGCGTGATAATATATAGCCTATGTGTAGGCCCGACCAATTGTTAATCTCCGTGCAAAATTAGAACGAAATACAATGAGTCGTTTCTGAGTTTATCCCGAACATAGCTACCGCAGACAAACAGACCGACAAAAATTCTACAAACTATATTTTTGACTTTGGTATCCTTCGGTGAACACACAGCAAGCATTTTTTTGGAAAAATATTCAATGTACAGTTTTTACTTTGTTACGATTTTATTATATGTTTAGATTGCTCAAAAACGGAAACGTCAAAAGTACTCGGATACCCAGACGTGCATGTATGAAGCGATTAATGAATCTACCTGGCGATCTGTCCTCTTTGATTACCCCATCAGGGATACAGCTTGAAGATAGTTAGTTAGTTAGTTTGGTATATTTTTCAAATCGCGTTAAATGAAAAATAAACCTACTTTGCCTCTTTATAGTATTAACACATTTACTTTAAAACATATTTAAAAAACTTATTTTGCAAAGAAGATTTAAACATTGCAACAGATACAAACTGCTTTCTCAATCAATCTCAGCCATTATCTATAAAAATATATTAAAGTAACTGTGTTGAAAGAAATTCATACATTAGATGCTCCAATCAATCAACTTACGCTCTGATACATGAACCAGATTGCTTTAGTGACCGAATAAATATCGATCGGTGTATATAATGAAAACGAAAATGATGTTAACAGTAATAAATAAACTGCGAATTCGATAAATAGTATAACTATTATTATGTGACTTCAAATAAAAAGTGTCCATTACTCGTTCAATTCATTTAGGTTCAGTATGAAAGTCGTTTGCTACGTAATTGTTACTTTGATCGCTGAGTAAAATGGGATGAAGGTACTAGCCTATAGAGGCCAATTATAAATTAAAACAAGAAATTTCTTACGGCGTTTTTAATGTTCTACGAGTATAATATTTGCAATTTTTTTTATTTTCTTCTCACACGAGAAAGCTCTTCGTTTTAGAACCGTCCTTAAAACAAAGTCTTCTTAGATAATTAAGTTGGTATTTTATGACAACAACAGACATGCCGTCCTATTCGCAGAGTTAATCGTAACCCGTAGTACCTACAAAAAATTGAATGAAAACGAAGGTTTTTCTTTCGTTATTTCAAAAAATAAGGCTCGGGAGGCAACCCTTTTAGCTAAAATGGGTTCGGATATAGCGATTCACTCAGATAGTGTAAACATCGAATGTTAGCCAAATATTGACGTGGCTGCAGTTTAAAAATATTTGTTTGGTGTAATGTTTCTCTTTGCTGCCAGGCGACTGGATCATAAAGTGGTTTGTGTGAGTTTTAACTTATTGCGTTTGTGTATTATTATCATCGCTCAGAAGCGCTCGTGGCCCCGCGGTCTCAGTGTTTGGTAAACGATCACTGAGGTACGCAACTTTCACTATGGCTGGTCCTCGGATCGGTGACCACTTTGTGGCATTTACATTTGCGAGCGTTTCCGTGCTTCGGAAGGCACGTTAAGCCGTTGGTCCCGGTTGCCAGTAAAATGGCAGTCGTTAAGCCTGGTTGAAGGCCTTATAGGCGGCTTAAAAAATTTCAACAGCAGGTAGCCACAACCTGCGTCTGTCTATTTCAACACGACAATGGGCTCACCACCTATTACGTGGGACAGGAATCCACACGGTGAAAAGTAGGCATATAATATGCCTCTGCCACCCCTTCGGGGATAAGGCGTGATGGATATTTATTTATTTATTTATTATTATTATCATTATCATTTTGGATAACATATTTTTCAACTGTTCATTTATGCTCAGTGTTAATCATACCGAACACTCTTCTCCTTTTTTCGAGCTCTTTCGTTGATATAATTTCTGCCCGTGGACCTAATGTGGTTATCGTGTTTTCCAATGAGAATAAGAGGTTTCCAAGTTTAGTAGTCTATGGCACCTTTCATGTCTGTCAATTCATTGATTCCTTATTTTGAACCTCCTTTTAATTTTCCTTACTCGGGTTTTACAAACTTTCTCCAAAAGAAAAAACTCTATGCAGCTTACATTAAAAATAACTGTTGAACGTATCACATTCTAAGTTTAACGTTAATAAAGTTAACACCTTGATCATAAGGTTTTAGAAAGCAATGACCGGTATTAGGGCTTCCATGGAGTGTTTTGTTTCAATATTCTAAATTGTAGGTAGTATTTGTTTGGTTTTATCTATAAAAGTCATCACTTTTATACCAATAATCGATACTTTGTAATTATCCATCATTTAGGGCCTTATTGTATATATTGAAAATGACAATCAAATTGTTATAAGGCCATTTTTTTCCTTGCTTTTAACCACATCATTGTTAAGCTATGCAGTATTTGGTAAAATCACTTTGGAATACAGGGTGTAAAGCTTCGTGAAGTATTAGGCCATTAGCCGAGTCGAATTAGGATTTTTTATTGAAGTATAACTAGCAATTTTTTTTAATATGATAATATATTTAAGTACTGGATAAATGTCTTTTAGACTCCATGACACTATTTTGTTCATCTTAGTGTAGTGTCTGACCAACCCCGTAAGGGCGCCTGCGTCGCCACACACACGCCCACGCACAAACACACACATACACACACACACACACAACAATTTCAGTCTTTTAATATTAGTACTAAATATAATTATTTAATATAATAATATTCGTTAACGTCGGCTCGTTGCTAACAGACAAAAATTTTAAAAATATTACTTTTGCCCATTTATTTTGTCCTCGCTCTGGAAGGCTATAATGGTGAAATTTTCAAGCGTGAATAGAAAACTGTGAAAAACATATTTCATGAGTCATTTCACAGGGTAATTTTATTCATGTGCTGTTCTACACTTACCTACTTTTGCAATTTTTCATCTTTTAATCATGCTTCATCTTCATTCCCTTTTTTTTCCCATTCTCCATTCCCATTCATAAGAATCAGATTTTCATGTTTATTTACTAAAATATTAATTTTCATTAATGTTTGATATATTCTATATAAAACCTTAAATAATGAAAACAGTCATAACTCCTTTATCTTACTTTGCTGTAAACGATCATTGCGTAAGCCTCTTTCGCTATGGCTGGTCCTCAGGTAGGTGACCGCTTTGTGGCATTTCGATTTACAAGCGTTTACGTGCATCGGAAGGCACGTCTACCTCTCTCTGGCTACCTCAAAGGGGTAAACAGAGTCATGCGATACGCCCCTGATAAGGAAATAATGAAAATATAATACATAAGAATGATGAAATATTGATTATAACATGATTAAAAAAATGAATGATTGCATTAAAAAAAAATCTTAGTGTAAGTGGTGCAACATACATCCTGTAGACGTAGATTAGGTACTTTAAAAAAACGTAACACGTGTCTTTTACGAGTGCATCTGCGTATTGATGGGCGAGTCACGTCAAACAAAATTTAATTCTGTTAAAAGCCTTAAAACTAAAATCAAAATATTGAATGAGTATGTAGTGTCATACTCGTAAATGTCTTTTCACATTTGAGTTGTTGACTTAACACGTTATTCTATATAATGCTGGTTAGTTGTGAAGTAGTCAAACGTAATCCATCTAAGGAAGGGTGGTGGTGTCACAGCGAATATATGCCAAGGTTATACTTGTAGACTACAAGCGCTGTGGTGGTGGGACGTGCCATGTCGTGGCGCTGCCAGGAAGTGGGTTGTTGCGACCTCTCTCTCACTCATTTGTATTCATCAGGACTAATATATAATCGCGGATCGCGTGATATTTATAGAAACCTTGGAATTTTAATTACAGCAAGTTGCGTTTTAAATGAATGGTACAATTAATTTCGCATTTTGGGACAATTTCGCTTCTGGTTTGAATTCATGAGCTCGATGAGTAGCGAGCGCACTGCGGTAGTTATTTGTCTATTTAATTAATTTACTACTACAGTAGGTATTGCGGTCAATAGTTTAACTCGTTGGCTAGGTATGTGGTAGCAGCGGACTGGCTGAGTTTCATAAGTGTTTGTGTACCTATGTAATTTTGTGGTAACTTCTATTTTTTACAAAATGTAGCCGCCCACCACGTTGTCACGTCGCGTTGTGACGTCTGTTTGCAACTAACTTAACTAAATTAATATAACATTTAAGAACTTAAACCGAGAACAAACACTAGTTTTATTGAGTCACTACTTTTATTGAGACCAACAGAGTCGTAAGAAACCGTTTTAAGGTCGAAGGTTTTTCCTAAAAAGGTCTTATTATTGAATTTATCTCGTAACCAATCCAGGCACAGGGTGACGGAGGTTTTGGTTCAAATATAAAATTTAAAAAAAGAAGATTTCTAACTTCAAGTTATGTTTTACGAACTTCTGACTGAAATGTAATTGCCGCCGGTAACTGAATAAGGAAAAAATATTCTTATCAATCACATCTTTATCCCCGAAGGAGTAACAGAGGGAAATATACGCCCACATTAATCCGAAACCTTTTTTAGAAATATTCCTGTAAACTTATTGATGATCAATGTGTAAATGGGATGTTTCAACTGTCCCGCCGTCTCCATTTCCAATGGCAAATGCTATCCTTATCCAGACGGCAGAATCGTAATTTGAACTAAGCTACAAGACAAGTTTTGGCTCTGCCTTACTTACAATAGAAAAATCTAATTCTTTAAGTAAATATGTTTCTGATTACAACCCTTTTAAGTGGAGTGTTACGGTAAATATCTCTTGGCCGCTGTTAGTCGATTTTCTATATTATAAAGGCTTACATCCTTTGAACGTATCATGACTTTTGACGTAGATTTTTGCGTGAAAGAGTAATTATTAAGTAACCTACGTCTACACATTATTATAAACTTTCACGTTTATAATATTAGTAGGATTGGAACGGTGATTGATCTTATTGCACCTTCTTATTGGTGTGCAACGATTTTTGATGTCACTTCCATATCGATGTTACACATTAACATCAAGCATTATATCATTCAGTATTACAATATGTTTACTAACTGCTAACTACACAGCTGCAGGTACAGGCTAAATCTAATTTATGTTGCTGCTGTCAGTAGTCGACTAGTACATCTAAACCCTTAACCAAACCCATTTTTGTGAGTACAAAAATGGTGTTTGACATGTCAATACGCTCTCTTTTTTCTTTACCGCTTCCAATTTAATTTCACGCTGTATCCCTGAGTCTTTCGCTTCTTTAAGATTCATCAATCGCTTCATACAACCACGTCTGGGTATCCGAGTACTTTTGACTTTTACGTTTTTATTATATTTCTTTGTTCTTCTTTTTATTCTATTTTTCTCTCACTTATACATAAAACGATAATCCTTTTATAATTAAAATGCAGAATCCTGTTGATTAATAAAGTATTATTATTTTCAACGCGTGAGAACTTAAAACTGGACAGGAATCCACACGGTGAAAAGTGGGCATACAATAATATGCCTCTGCCACCCCTTCGGGGATAAGGCGTGATGGATATTTATTTATTTTATTTATTAACTTAAAACTAATGTTATACAATTGGGCAACGTCCGATATCGTCGATCGATAAACTGTTTTATTCTATTCATTAAAAAAATAGTCACTTGTTAAATAAATTATGATTTTACGATTTGGGTGGTGTGTTATAAAGGGATATCTCTACGTATATGAGAAAGTTATATCCCAAATGTCCAAGCCTCCAAACGGTCGTAAAGATATTCAACTTAACTCCCATTTTTTCCATCGTAATTCCGAACTGTACCTTTCTATCTACGTGATGGATGAAACGGAAATAAATCGTGGGGTAGGTGCGTAAGGAGGTGATCAATTTATCTATTCGCCGATATTTTCGCCTATTGTGGGCGTTGATTCTATTTATCAAACTACGATGAGGTAAGTTTCAGAATTGATGTTTTGTTTTAGATTAAGTGATTTGATGAATTTGATGAAATTGATTGAAGATTAAGTTTTCAGTTATTGTTTTCATTGTGTAAGAGAAATATTATAACTGATTCTATATATCAGTGTTCCTAAGGTTCTTCATTAACTTCCGCATGTTATTTAGACGATTAAATTAAAAAAAATATTTCATGGACACTTTTATGAATTCCAATTTCTTTAACATTTTCTATTTTCACACAAAATGCCTCTATCTTAGGTTACTTTAGATTATTTAAAGTTTATGTATATCCTCAGGAACACGGTGTATGTTTATTACATTTAAAATGGACAAACATCGATGTGTCTTTATTATTTTATATTCGATATCGTCAATATTTTGACGTTAGTAGGTACAGTCAACATTTTCGTGTACAAAGGCTCGTAGTTGATCTATTAATAAAAGCATGTCAAGGCTAAGCAACTTATTAGGACAAAGTAATTGATTTTTAGTATGCGAACGTTTATAGTTTCTGTCCATCAGTTTAAAATGACGAACAAATTGATTTTTGTATTGTAATATTACAGGCTTCGTATGAACAATGCACAGGTAATACTAATTCAAAATTTTAATATATTTGAATATAGGGAACCTAAGCAAACCCAATTCTAGTAATAAGTGCGTAAAGCTTTCCTAATAATAGCTATTTTCTATGCTTATCGATCACGTCTTTATCTCCGAAGAGTTGGTGTATATTATACGCTCAAATTTCACCGTGTACATTCCTGTCCCTCGTACCTAATGGTGGTACGCCCATTGCCGTGTTGAAATAGATTGACGCAGATTGTGCCCCGCTGACTCAGTGTAGCTGGGTGTATTGTGGTATTTCCATTTCCGAGTGTTTCCGTGTCTCGGAAGGCGCGTTAAGCCATTGGTTCCGGTTGACAGTAACATAATTGCAGTCGTAAAGTCAAGTTGAAGGCCTTATAGGCATGAGCCTGTGCCTGTCCATTTCAACACGGCAATGGTCTCACCATCAGTTACGTGTCACAAAAATGCATACGGTGAAATGTGGGCGTATATATATACAAAGGGGTAGGCAGAGGCATACCCTCTGACTACCCCTTTGTCGATAATTGCGTGACAATTTGTATGTATGTTTATCGAGATTGATATTAACTTTTACGAATCTAAAATCGAAAAACCGGGGTTGAGCAAATAATTTATCATAGGTACCTACTCAGTTAATTCGGAAAGTGTGTTTACTGTTAGAGTGTTTTCTCGTGTTAAACACCACTAGTTCAGTAGTTATACCTACATACCTATTACTGAGAAAGTAGGTTATTTTTTCTGTCATAGTACGTATTATAAGGTTGAAAAAAGACAATATATATTTCGATATATGTATCTGGTCATGAAAAGTTTTGTCTTTATAAGTGTTCGAGTAATAGTCGGTCAACTGAAAAAAATACTTCTTTATGCTTAGACTCATCATTGGTCACAGTTATTGATTCTGGTGAATGGGTGTATGGGGGCCAAGATCTCCGGGGCCCAAGCAAAATATAATTGACTCTGATGTAAGAGTTGCTGTAGTGGAAATGTGGGTTTGTATAATCTCAAATTTAAAGAATTTTTCTTTATAATAACCTCGACGAAAATGATTCTTAAATCCTGATCATCCTAGGGCTATAAAGCAGTTCTTCTAACACCGAAATATGGCCTGATTATTCTTCTTTTAATAAACAAACTGACACGGAAATCTACAAGCCAACAGGGATGCACTGTGAATACATCTCAGAGAACGTGAACGCGAACAGCCGTAGTGAATAATTTACCTGGCCAACCTTTGAATACGGTTCTCCGCTCTACTAAAGCAACCTTTCCCATTTACCTATTATAGCCACGTCGGTATAACGCCAGTGAGAGTTTGTAATGTTTTTCATACGGTATTTTTTACAATGTTTTTTTCATATCAATATGTTGGTAAAATAGGGAGTTTACTACACCACATTTTTGTTTTGTTGTGTCTTTCTTATATTCGCGCTGCCAAGAACCTTATAAGTAATGTTAGGGCATAAATATAAAGGCATTATTTTCGCTTTTTGCTTTCAACTGAGTTGCGCCAACCGTGGTTACGAGCAGACAGAAGAGTCCACTTGTGACCACGGCTGGTGCAGCCCAGTATCGAACATAAATAAGCATGATCGCGTTAATACCTGTGTTTTATTTTCTTTTCTATTAGTCAATGTCAATGCAGTATATAAAACAGAGAATGTCGAAATTCTTATCAATAACTACTTGAATACTTGCCCGCGTCCATTATATATTAGTAGCGGACCGACAGACGTTGTCCTGCAGTACCGACTTCAGCACCTATTTTTTCTATGATTTGTGAATCTAAACCATCCAGGGTGCCACCCAAAAGCATACAAAAAAATCATTCAAATCGCTTTTGCTGTTTAAGAGGAGTTCAGTGACATACATAGGTACAGTAAAATTATAAATTTATAAAGATAAACAGCTGAACTACTGGCGGACCGAATTATCGTGCGAGTCTGACTCTAACTCTAACAAAGAGTGTATATAAGGAAGGTTTAGGTAAATAAACTGTCAAGGATTTATGAAAATTTGTTGATATATGACGATAATTGTTCAAGATGTTGGAAAAAATAAAAGCGACCGAGCTCTTTCATCGAAAACTCTGCCTTAACTTTAAGAGATACAAACGATAATATTTATTTTTTAAAGGTTTACAGAAAACTTCAAAGTGTAATTATGTCTATCTTTTATGGAAAACGGTTACAGGAAAACTTTACCACGCGGGCAAAGCTGCAGATATCAGCTAGTATAAAATAATGTAGGAAACTGTACCTAATTTCTTAAAATTTATGATTAATGCTCCAATTCCTTGGGCGTATGCAGCAGCGTCATGATTTATCAATCAATCAAGCAATGCCTCTGTGGCGCAGTGGGAGTGTATCGGACTGCTACGCAAGAGGTCGTGGGTTCGATTCCCACCCAGGATAAAACTTTATGTGATGAGCAAGATGGTTTATTCTGTGTCTGGTTGTTATTTATCTATAATATGTCATGGGACAGGAATACACGTGGTGAAAAGTGGCCATACAAAATGTACCTATGCCTCTGCCACCCCTTCGGGGATAAGGCGTGATAGATAAATAAAATAAATAAATAATATGTATGTATTTAGAGATATATATATATATAACTAACTAACTAACTATCTTCACGCTGTATCCCTGACGGGGTAGTCAGAGAGGACAGATCGCCAGGCTTCGCGATCCATGCATACTTCTTTCGCTTCTTCGAGATTCATCAATCGCTTCAGACACGCACGTCTGGGTATCCGAGTACTTTTGACCTTTCCGTTTTTGAGCAATCTGCTCACGTGGTCTTCATATGTAAGTCTCGGCCTTCCCTGACTCCTTCTACCCTCTACTTTTGAACAATATATATTCTTTGTCAATCGTTCCTCACTCATTCGTTGGACGTGTCCAAACCAACGGAGCACGCCCTTTTCCAGCTTAACGCTGACACTTTCATTCAAACCTGCCATATTGCGTATCACTTCGTTACGTATTCGGTCGGCCAAGGTAACGCCGCACAATTTTCGAAGTGATCGCATCTCCACAGCATTCAATTTACTTTCATGCATCTGCTGACATACCCAGGTTTCACTACCGTAAAGCAAAGTTGGCACTAGCACTGCGTTATGAATCGCCATTCGTGCTTCTTTTACGATGCTTTGTCGCTTTACTAACTGGGACAAAGCACCGTTAACTTTGTTAACGGTGTGTTCCAAACTAAGCAGAGCTTGTACAATTGTAACCAGATAACTGATAAACATATATATATATATATATATATGTTTATCAGTTATCTGGTGTTGGTATGGAGTTGTGTGAGTTGTCCAAACGATATTTATTTATTTATTTAATGAAATCAGCCTATCGTAGTGTATTGATGAACGTAGACTATTCTCACGGTCATATAAGGATGTTGATTGACGTAACAGTGGTTGATGATATATCCTCAATAAATAGGTAATATAATGCAAATTAATCTTTAAAAATTGAAATCGGATTAGCAGATCCTGAAATATTAATAACTAGCTGAGCCCGTGGCTTCGTCCATGACATACTTCAAACCCTCCTGACTCCCATTTTATTCCGTCGTTTATTAATTTTAACATAATGTATGAAAATATGCCCGATTGATGAAACTTATCATACTGCTCCACTCTCCTGGGTTGTAGTGAAATGTTAACACTAAAATATATTTTTATTTGAAGTACTTAGTAGTTCCTGTGATTAACGCTACAACCAAACAAACCAACAATTGTGAAATGATTGTGACCTCATGATAACCAATATTGATACGGGCAGTATATTATTATTACTGTTGCTATAAAGTGTAGAAAGTAAATTCTTTGTGCAACCATTCCAAAAAAAATTAAATGTTTCTGGCGATAAGTGACTTTAGCTGTTTAAAAAATAGATTAATATATGCTGACAGAATGATAAGTTGATATCAACATACAACAGGAACAAATCATCATCATTTAAATATTGTTCCAGGATTTATTTCGATCATTACCGTCCCCGAGTAGACAATAACATGCATAGCATATTTTATTAGTGCACCACGCAATGAGAGACTGCGGTTTCGATACACCCAGTACTTAATTAAACTACTGGCGAGAACCCATTTCTGTACATTTTAGATTAGAGTGAGAAATATCTAGTAATATGTTAAACTTAGTAGAACAGAATATATAGTAGCTCTGTTTTTTCTCAGTTTCTTTAAATGATCATTTATCAAGGAAAATGTTACTATTATACAGAATCATAATTTGGTATGAGGGCGGCGACCAACACCTTCCAGTAAAGAAAAAAGAATAGAAATATGCATTATTGTACACTACTTAATTAATCTTAATAATATTATAAATGTGAAAGTTTGTATGGATGTTTGTACTCTTTCACGTAAAAACTACTGAACGGAATTTAATGAAAATTTACAATATATATAGCTTTATCCATCAGAATAAAACAATATCCCGGGAACAAGTTCCAGTGGGAAACGGGATCGGGAAAACTTCTCTACGCGGGCGTCAACTAGTATTTACATAAAACAGTTGATCAACTTCGATACTTCGGAAATCGGGTTATAAGGGACTTTGGGTCAAATATTATTACAATTAATCTAATATAAATTAATTGAATCTAAGAGACAGGACACTCGCCTTGCAACTGCATTATGAATGTTAATGATTGAAGAAATATTATCTAAAATGTATCGCATAAGACCTGCTAATTCCTATATACATCATACAGCTCAAGTTTAGGTAATATTTTGAGTTTGATTCAGAAACCTGCCTTTTGGTAAAAGACCTCTAGCCATTTTTGAGAGGCTTTTAAGTTTTTTATTTACCATCAAACCATGAACCAAATCGACAATTGGAACTAATGAGCTAAGTCCAAATATTTACTCGTAATTTACTTTTTTCTATTTCTGCTTTAGTTTGAATTTCAATTTAATTACTTTTTAAAGTGACCGATTTCGCTCTACGGCAATGGTCGATCAACAGTATAAACAGGAATGCTGATAATTTCTTGCTCTGCTCTCCAATCAATCTATCAACACTGCGTCAGGCTTATTGTCAACAATAGTCCTGTCAGTGAAGATAGATCGATCCCATTGTAGGTGGCGCGACTATTTTTGAGATCTGGGCTTATTCTTCTATATCTGTGGATCTGGGTAGGGCGCATACGTAGTATTAGTACGGTAATTCTAAATCTAGACGATTTCATTTGAAGGTAAGTTACTGATGTATATTCTTGACTACTTAACTATGTCTGACGAATTTTTCGAGACAATGGCATGCCGACTGATATCATCTGTAGCTGTAGCTGTCAGAATATCGATCCTATAGTTATTGTTTTATTTCAAAATACTCTTCTAAGGCAACCAAAGAAACGTTCCAGGAATGTTTGTTGCATATTATGCGGTATTTACATATAATTTTGCTAGAATTAAAATTAAAAAAGTAAGGTCACAATTTCATTGAAACTTTATTTTAAATATGTAGTTGACTAGTATGGTTTAATAGTAAGTACGGTCACTGCCATAACTGGTACAACTTGGTCAAAGCTTAAAGCAAAAAAAAACATAAAACAAGAAAAGGCATGAAACCTAAAAATGACAGCGTTTTTTGAAGTATACCTTAAGTAAATATGAAATGTGATAATTTAAAAATGAGCATAGTAGAGAAAATTTGAATTAAGAAGCCGAATAAGGAGAAAAACACGCAAAAAAATCTTGTTTACTTATGCATATTATTATTCGTAATGCGTAAACGTAAAATTAGTTTCTAAACTTTTGTCCGGCGTGGTTTGTTCGGAGGCGTAAACACAAGTTAGCTAATTTGTTAATTTATCACATAGTAAATTTGGAGATAAAGTAGGTACTAAGCACAAAGTTAATATAAATATATTGTTTATGTAAGTAAATATACCTACATACTTAGTACCTTTGGATGTTTCCTGATGTTTATTAAATAGGTTTATCTAATTTAATAAAATAAAATTTCATGTTCAATGTTTTGTTGTTGTTGTTTCAATGTTTTAAGAAAACCCTGTCCGATCCGTGAAGGTATTGTAAATCACATCTCGATACCTACTATCGAGATGTGATTTTATTCGTGTAATCCTTTTTAGAAATTATCCCAAAAAATTACCCCACAAATTTACCCCAAAAATTTACCCCGAATAAAATTAAACAAAAATTAATATAATGAGGTGGAAAATAAAATTTTACACATATATCGACGTCAAGTGTCGTCGTGAGTCGTGTGTCATCTATAGCATATGATATAGATGACACACGACACGAAATTTCTTTATCCCATTTCACCCCGTTGAGAGTGGAATTTAGAATAACCTGTCTTAGTTTGTTTCTTCATTATAACGGTAGCTTACAAATTACAACTTAAATTTCAAGTTTCGAGGTTTCAAGGCGAGTTTCAGCTGTTCGTTGGAATTTAAATGGGTTACCCAGTAATTTGATTAATATAGATATACATACCTACTTCAATAAAGTAATTGACAAACTTTTAAAGTTTACATACAACTGGAAAAAGTGGGTTACTTCGAAACAACAAAGTAGAAATCCGCAATGTGGGCGGTTGATATCTATTTTTTTACAAATAAAATCGCTCACAAGGGCCAGTTTGACATTACTCGTTTAGTAGAAGCACAGTTCACCACAGTTAAACGTCTTTCGCACTTGGAAAGCAGTTTTGTAGTAAGTAGGTCAAACACCTAAAATCGTTTGGTATAAAAAACCGTTGTTCTCTACTATTAAAAGTAATTTGCTCATATTGTTGATATTTGCTACATTTATTTCTCGAGAAATTTTAATAATGGTGCGTTTAGGCTTTCGTTTAGGAATCTCGATATTTTACATACTTTACAAAGAGCTATAATTAAAAAAACTGTTATTATTATTGTTTTTAATTTAAAAATATTCTCATTTCATCCGCTGAGAGTGTGAGATTTTGCCGCAACTGTTGCAAAATTAGAATTTAGAATCCATCAAACACACCAGGGGCCCAATACTTGACCATACGACTTGAAAGCATAGACTGTAATTTGCTGGTAAAAAAACGTCGTTTGTTTCATATTTAGAAACGGCGAAACAAGAAACAAAAGGCATTTCACTAGTAAATTTAAGTCTACGCTTTGAAGTCCTGTGACTAAGAATTGGGGCCCAGGTGATTACTGTTAGCTGTCTCCAAAGAAGATTTAATTTGACACAGAAGGAGGTGGCCGTTCTAAAAAGAAATGAAGAAAATATTTGTGACATCGTTGATTAAATTCTTACAGTATTTTATTAGCTTGCAATGCATAAATGTGTCTGTACATAAAGTACCAATCTTGCAAGCGTGATTTGACCCACATACCGGCGATTAACTGAGTGAAATTTGGTAAACCGATGTAGCTTTGATGACAATACACAATATACAATTTGGGAACATGGAGCTGGTCTGGCGAAGGAAAGAAAACATGATCATAGGTCGACGCTATAAGATCATAGGTACGGTTAAGGGCTTTCAAATTTTCAAATAATTTGATGGAGTTTGAACATCTCTATAAACTAACTAGCGGCTTCATTCGTTCGCCTTTACATTTTATCCAGTATAATAAAATTTCAACTATAAAAAGTATTAGGTGTTTAGATACGAATCAAATGTAATTATTTAGTAAAAAATGAGTGACCAGCTGGCAAATAATGGAAATCTTCAAACTCGCATTGTCTAAAGTGAAATTTTATTGATTTTATAAATTTACATAAAAAAAAAGTAACCTAATTTTAGTGTTAACTCTAAAAGCAGGAATCTATATCTACTATAATGTCTAATTCCTCACCTTTTTGGACTCGTGGGCTGAATTTGACTTGGTAAGTCAATCCTGAAACAAAATATATCACTTTGAAAATTTTGTCTTTGGAGTTTATTTTACAAAGACATAAGAAATTATAGGTAATATTCCTCAGCTTACAAGTCTGTAATAAATAAATAAAGACTTTGTATATCCGATAAATCATCATTAACCTGTGAGCGTTCCAGAGATTATTCTTCCACATCATGCACTAACAGGTCGTAGAAAAAGTTTGCAATTAAATACTTTTTAGTACCTTTCTTCTTTCTTTTCAGTTTTTGTCTAAAAATTGTTTGTCGCGGTTGCATGTAACATGGGAGTCATTTAGCCAAATTTAATGAAGGCCATATGGGCAGCTTAAAAATGTTCAGCAGCAGGTAGCCACCTGCGTCTGTCTATTTCAACACTGCAATGGGCACACCACGTATTACGTGGGATAAAAATGCACACGGTGAATTATGGGCGTACAATATGCCTCTGTCACCCCTTTACGGATAATAGTGTGACTGATAAACTAAACTAATATTTCTAAACACCTTATATGGTATAAAGAAAGTAGGTCTGTTAATACGACATGTTTTGAATGTCGGTCATGGGCAGTCTGGCTAACTTGGCAAGCGGTTAGCTGTTTAATTATATCGATCTATCCCATTTAATCACCTTGTTGCAATCCCTTGGCTAATACTGTGTTTCCTGAAACGCAATATCATTCTGTTATTAATATTCGTATTTTACTTTGACAAAAAACTAATTTCTTAGTTTTAATCCTATTTATTTATTTTTTTCTTATACTATCTTGGAAATTCATCATGATGTTAATCTTACGCTATATTTTACATTATCAAACTTTAAACTATTAAAACTTTAACTATTTTTCAATAATGTTCACAATGTCAATACTCTGTCAAGCAGACAGAGTACTTTCAGTTATTAGTAAAACTGGCATTAATGGCCTTTTGAAGTAAATGTTTAACCACAGGTTGGAAACTCCAAACAAATATTTCGTTTTTAACTCTCTCACCTACACTAATAAACAGATTTTGTTTGAATATGTGCGTGTTCATTTTAGGGTTAACCATAAAAACACTTTCTCTCACATGGCAGTCGTTAAGCCAAAAGCCGTATTAGCGGCTTGAAAAAATTTCAATAGCAGGTCGCCACAGCCTGCGCCCGTCCATTTTCATCACGGCAACACAGCTCACTATCTATACGTTACGTTTGGCAAAAATGCTTACTTTGTTTGTATAGCTTTCCCACCACTTTGTGGATAAAATAAATAAAATAAAGAAAAAATATACATAAGTAGGTATTATCCAAATGCATATTCAGGGAGAGACTGTATGCGAAAGGTACAGGACCTGAATTTGTTAGAGACCTACATCCACGGAGTAGAGAATAATATTTTTAAGTCATGTCAATCTTTGTCATATGTCAATTCTTTCTGTCCTCCGTGCCTACATCAAACTACTGCTCGAAATCAGAACAATAGAAAGGGCATATATTTCCGAGAAGTTACCATAGCCGCGACGCTAGAAGATGGATTAGGATCGTGTGGCTTTTTTGATTCGAGTCCATCATAACATCAGTCGGGATTTCCACACATGTATAAAACACGAATTTGTCTATGCAACGATATTTGTCATTACCGCTAAAGAACAAAAGGGGTTGAACTACACCTAGCCGCAACGAATCGTATTTTGAGATAGGAATCGCGCGTCATTGATTCCGCCGCGTGCTGTTGCACTCCTGCTATCTTTCTCACTTTAGTAAATGATGATTCTAAGTAACAGAAAGGATAGAAGCATAGAAAAGTGCGATTTAATGCGCTCAGATGTAGCTCAACCCTAAAATATAATAAAAATGTAGGCACCTATTTGATAAATCCGCGTGAATGTTTAGGTCAGGCAATAATTTTTTTTGTAGCAATATTCGTTATTTTTAATTTTGTTTGGCCTTTATTATGTAACAAAGAATAGTATCTCAGATATAAGTGAAGTAAACAAAGCTATAAAAGTGAAAACTCCCATCGACAAATATTTATGTAATGTGTTGGAACTCTCTAGAACATTGAATACTAAAATATTTCTTTCATTTTGGGTAGGTTTTGACCTACATACCAAATATATGTGAGAAACTGTTTTATGTGTCCTAGATTGTGTTTTCTTTTTTCAGCTTATCTTTAATCTTTGAACGTAACTGTCAAGTCAGCGACGGAGTCTACTTTACGCTAAGACCATCTAACTACTGTACGTATTTTTTTGAAACTCTTCCATCATTCAACTAAAATCTTGTAAAAACAAGCTGCCACAACCCATAACCCAGCTGGCATTTTTTTCTTTTATTATTAATATACGTTTTTAAAAAAAATCTGTTTCTAAAAACAAGACTTACCTTAAGTGTCTAGTATGAGTTTCACTCATGCGCTTTAATGCGAATTCTACTCGACCTTATACAAATCCACGGCAATGTGTGTGTTTAAGTGTGAGTCAATTTAGATACTCGCAATAACTCATACTGCGCACTCAGAGTGAAAAAAAAGTAATAAATAAAATAAAATTGTACTGGGCCGTAGACTTTGTTGACGGTATTTATGCATATTTGATGCGATTCGCGACCCTAGACAAACTATAACAAGTATCCGCAGTGTATCCAAACTAAGTGTTTACGAATAACTAGCAAAGCCCAGCGGCTTCGCCTGTGACATAATTCGAGCCCCTGTGGCACCCATTTACAACACGATTTGTTGACATTTATGATTACTGTTCCGTTCTCTTAGCCTATCTCAATAAATGTTTTTTTCAACACAAAAATATTGTTTCTACCTGAGATTAGCGCGTTAAACCAAATAAACTCTTCAACTTTATAATGTAAACAGCCTTATAATAAATAGAATCTGTTATTAGTCCTCAAATACCAGGTACTCGATGAAGACGATGTGGCGCCTAGAGGGGGTCAGTTCTATCCTACTAATATTATAATCCTAGTAATATTATAAATACGAAAGTTTGTAAGAATGGATGTATGTGGTGGTCGCTTTAAATATTTTAAATAGTGTATGACATTTTGTAAGCGCCGTTAAAATGGTCTATGCAAAATAAAGATATTTTTATTTATTTATTTATGTTCCTCTTTCACGTAAAAACTACTGAATAAATTTTAATGAAACTTTTCAATAATATGGCTTATACATAAGAATAACTCATAGGCTACTTTTTACCCCGGGAACAAGTTCCTGTGGGAAACGGCAACGGGAAAACATCTCTACGGGGTCAGCTAGTCATAACGATAAATATTCTTTGATCCAATCTTGATCATCTTATAAGCCCTTCATGGAGAGGAGCACTGATACTCGACGAGCGGCACACTATATCAATGAAATGAGCACTTACCATCGTAACACTAATATTTGTACCAATCATTTAAAAAAGTGGATAAAAAAAAATCTAAAAATTTCGAATGTCATAAATCTTATAGTTTAATGTCTGTTGTACAACTGTAACTATTTCATTATTCTCATATTGAGGGATCCAATCCCGTTGCAGGGAAATCATTCAACGTGTTAATGGCTATGAGTACATTAAACAACATATAACACTAGGAATATAAACGTTATATTGGATTTTTATTAGAACGTATAATGCACTGTATGCGGAATTATGACGGTTTGTTTACAGCTTGTGAATATAATAGCATTAGCCGTCACGAATGAAGCTTAATATAGTTACTATGTAAAGACGGTGACCATGCATAATACGCAGTATAAAAAATCAATAAAATCCCCAACAGAAGGTTTTAAGAACAATTAAAATCTACATAATGTGAGCGTATATTTCGCCAGAAGCAGTCAGAAGCCTTTTCGTTTTAGGCACCGAGGTCTACTTTCCTGCTGCACCTACTTGTTCACATATAAGTAGATAGTAAGAATATAAGATGCATGGTATCCTTTATGACGTCACCAGTGACGTAAAAGTGAATCATTTGCAATACTGATAAAGTTTCAGTGAAAATACAGAAACTTTTGAATACATCGCCATAATGTAATTTGATTAAAATTTTAGAGCAACAATAAATGTATCCAAAACTGTGTGTTTTCGGTCGTTTTTCTAAAGGAGTGCCTACTATGTCGTGACGATAGGTAGGTAGTAGTGCTGTGTAAAACATCTATTTGCGTGTATATATTTATTTAAATATAGGTATTCACATATAGGCCGGCACGGTTGAGGCTGCATTTAGAGGACGCATAAGATTTTGTATCGCGTCACGAGCACATTAAATTATGGCAAATTAAATTCTGCGTAGACTGCCGTGCGGTTAGGTAGTTCCAGACGAATTAAACGTTAATGCTTAGAATATAAAATTAAATTGCTATTGGTATACGTGATGCGAAACCGCGAATAGTTTCGAGTCGTCTAAACGCAGCCTAATAGTCGTACATTACTTTCTTTTTCTGTGAAAACAGATTGTCAAAACAATTAGGACTGCTAGCATGACAGCCTTAAAACGATAATAAAATATCGTGACTAATTGTAACGGCAAATTGTGCGTCGTTTTTGCTATTAAGTTGCCGATCGTGGTCACGATATAGATATCGTTTATTCATTTACTGGTGGTTCCCGGCAACGAAGAGATTGCCGGGAACCAATAAAATCATTAAAATTCAATAAGACCAGTCAAATATGATAAACGTTAAACTATGAAAAAGAATTGCCGATGCAATAAAAAAGAACAGTCGACATCATGAAGACTGCTAGAGACGTAGACAGAGAATACTATTCTCTGTTACGGCTAGAGATGACATTTGACATTAAATGTAGGCTTTGGTATTGGCCAAATATAATTCACAATGCAAAAGAATGATGTATACTTTTTGAAGTTATTCTTCTTTTGGCGCGTTAGGGAAAAATTATGAGAGTAAATTTAGAAAAAAACAGACACTCTGATGTTAGCTGATAAGTGTTTCCATGACAACTTATAACCACATTCAAAGTAGTTTTCAAGCACCTTTAAGTTAGCTTTAGTCTTCTAACGCGTGTACAAAGTACACACACACACACACACACTTTTTTCTTTTTATTCAAATCGTCTGATGGAATGTCATGGCCATGTCCAAGGATTGAGGACTAAACAACCTGAAAAGCCTTTAACAGTCAGATTGCAGCAAGGTTCTCGGTATGTATATTTTAAATCAATAAATGAGATTTGCTTGAATCAGCGACAACCACAGTTATTTTTACACAAACGATCGATATGTGCTATCGGGCTTAAAACGATTCGTCAATAAGTTTATTTTCAATCTGCTGATAAAAGTGGATATTTGGTTGAAACTCTGTTAATGAGGTAGCAAAATATATTAACTAAAGAGTTCATGTCGTAAATATCTAATGGAAGGTTCAAATAGGTAATTAATATATGTACCTAGTGGTAAGCCATGGCCGTAAACCACCTACCCTAATAGAGATCTTATGGTAAAGTACTATCACGCTATGTATGTAGAAACAAGGCGACTATAAAATAGTCTGTATGCCTAACATGCTTGTGGTGGATATTTGATTTGTGTTTAGAAGTACATACATTTATAGAGACCGATCATAATAATAACCCACTGATTGTCAGTGTTAATAACATATACGTAGTGTAAACGATCACTGAGTTACGTAACTTTCACTATGACTGGTCCTTATATGGGTGACCACTTTGTGGCATTTACATTTACGAGCGTTTCCGTGTTTCGGAAGGCACGTTAAGCCCTTGGTCCCGGTGGCCAATTATATGGCAGTCGTTAAGCCGAGTTGAAGGCCTTATGGGCGGCTTGAAAAAATTCAAAAGTAGGTCGCCACAACGCTGTCCATTTCAACACGGCAATGGGCTCACCACCTGTTACGTGGGTCAAAAATTGCATACGGTGAAATGTGGGCGCAGAGTATACCTCTGTCTATCCTTTCGGGGATAAAGGCTTGACAATATGTATGTATAAATGTAGATCAATATATTGTAACGCTTTTTACATTATATTAATTGATTTAAAAACAAGGACTATATCAATATGACAATGTTGTACTTATTGTACGGTTACTACCTTAATTTGGGACAACCCTAAGGTGAAATATTGTTAACCAAACTAAATACATTAGCGCTAATATTGTTGATATGTGTCTAGGGGCAACCAATCTTATTACATTGTGAATGTTCTAACAACATTGCGAAGAGAGTGTGCTAAAATACAATTCAGAACCATACAAAAATAATAGACGCCATGTGTAATAAACAAATTACGCAATAAATAATTTTCATAAAAACCTTATCGCATTAAAGTGAGGTTTAATTTTAGTAGTTCAGAATATTTGGAACGAAATTTCTCTCAATTTTTAAAATAAATATAGAATGTCTCTATTTTGCATTCACATTACAAAATATCATACATTAACTTACTACTAAAATGACCATTTATCCGGGTCGCCGTGTATAGCCTCAGGCCTATCCTATGACCTGATTGGGAAGAAGGCGGAACACTGCGGGGTTTAATGGGTAGGACGGCCCCCAAGGGACGGGAATCCCACACACCGTTCCTGCTGCCCATGCTACATGTAGTAGGAATGACGGACAGTAGAAATAAACAAAAAAAAACCTCTTCTTTCACTCCATACATTTACTGTACTATCTATTATTTTTTGATTATTATTTACTGTACTAATACTGTATTTGATACTTTTTTAATAAGGAACTACAATGTTTGTATTTCTTATTAAGAAACGCACGAGGCACATTACTTAAACATAATTAGTTTAATATATTCGAGTTATTAGGCTTAATATGCAACAACATTTCATCGCAATAGCAATAACGAATAAATTCGCCCTGGAGTTTTATGCTTATTGCTTTTATACACACACACTATTAAAAGAGGTAAGTACCTTACATACCTCCTAGAATAGTGTGTGTTTAAAAGGTATATTAAAAAGGAAATAAAGGAAGGTATATTAAAAACAACTCCTTATCTTCAGTCATAATCCTCAACATTCGCGAGTGCTAATGCCAGTTGCAGCGAAATCGTCGAGTCATAGAATGGAGAGGTACTATCGCACTCTTCTCCCTCCACTTCAGTGTCTTCGTCATTCCTAGATGTAAGGTCAACAACTATACTTATGTTATTCTACTCCCGGACCTCTTCGAGTCATGCAGTTTAATCAATCTTTTTAATACGTCAGTTGGCTTCAGCATTTAATGAAGATTATTTTGTCTCTTGACACCTTGCAAATTAAATGAATATCTTAGGAGAAATAGCAATATCAAAATAATGCGCAAAGACACTATTTCGTGTAACCATAATACGACGACAGGGTCGTGTCGTACTGGAGAGCGGAAAGGTAATCACTCATTGTTAAATCAATAAACAACAGGATTAAATGGGTGCCACGGGGTTCGAAGATGGTCACGGGCAAAGCCGGGTGGGCTAGCTAGTAATATATAAAAAAAAGTTGGGTTTGTTCTAAAACTTAATCCCCGAAGGGGTGGTAGAAGCATACTATACATGCACACTTACCCGCATGCATTTTTAATATGCCTGAAATTTTATATTTTTGTAACGCCCTAAATTTTAATTGCTACTAAGTTTCCTAGCAACTATAACTAAGATAAGATCTAGTGTAAATTAAATCACCTTAAGATTATCACAAAATGCCTAAGGACTGCATCAGAACTGTGGTAAAAATTTGAATACTTTATTAGCGAAATGGCACTTTACTCTGTAGGAAACGATAAAGAAAATGAACCACAGCAATCTGCGGGCTGTAAATGACTTCAATGTGTACTTATCTCTCGCCTTGACCTCGTTGGCTTGCGCTGAAAGTCTTCTGAGTAATAAACTTATTCAAACATGTGATATTACACTTAGAAATAAAAATATTTAAAAACACCGGCCAAGTACGACTCGGACTTGCTTACGAAGGGTTACGTACTATTAAAAAAACGACAAGAAAATCATTTGGTTATATGGATGCCTGGGCTCTGGGAAGATAATGGGCTTACCACCTGTTACGTGGAACTTAAAATACATATGGAGAAATTTGGGCGTAATAGTGTGCCTCTGCCTACCCATTCGGGAACAAAGGCGTGATAATATGTATGTATTTTAAGCTACCATCCCAACTAAGAAGTAAATAATGATACCCTGTAATAGAAATTTACGATTTAACAAGTTAGACTGCAGGACCTCGAATAAAATATTCAGAAGCCGGCCAGGGAAGGTGGCGTAGCGTGAGGGTTACACGCACGTAGTTCACTCCCTCAAGGAAGTGGTATAACCCGAACTCCCCAAAGAAGCGAGATAACACTCGAACCCCCCAAAGAGGCAGGATACACACCCGAGCCTGCAGTAGCGGACAAGGTCTGTCGGGAGCCCTGGGGCTATCCTTCCGAGGGCTCACCCGGGACTCCCGGCTATAGACAGATAGAAGAGTAACGTGTGGTTTTAGTCGGTAGGAGTCCGGCATAGCATCCATGAGGATTTCCACACGAAAAAAAAACCTCTATTTGAGTTGTTGACGTATAAGGAAATTTTGTAAAATTATAGAAGAGGCGAAACTTGAGCTCTTTAAAGCCTTTTAATTAACAACCTCTCTCTGACCTTTCTTGGCCGGTTTTTTTATTAAATTAGTGGATCTCGTGTCAAAAAGACATTACTTAAATATTATATTAACTACGATAACAATTTAATAGGTAAAGGTCTATAAAAGTATAAGTGAAAGGCTTGAGTCTACTTAAAATATAAGCTTGGCTTAGATTACCTTGACTTTAAGGTTCAGTGTTTTGGTCTAGTAGGTGTTGCCAACGAGCCCAACTACTATAGGAACAATACAGGTCATTAGGGAACTAAGAGCTTGCAATATGTTGCACATTTAAAAATATATTGAAATAGTGGGTAGTACCGTGGGTAGTATATTAGTGGGTAGTATGGTAAATAGTGGATTGTATTGTAATAGTGAGTAGTATAACAATTATATTAAATTATCTGTGGTAGTATGTATTTGAGTTATGTAACTTAACATACATATTCGTAGCAAACACGAACGTAACCCGTAGGTGCAGATGCTACGATCGATCTACGCTACGTGGTCCCAACCGTAGCAGAGTCTTGTGCTATCTCTTTCGTAATAACTACGTTTTACACGGTATTTTTGCAGTTATAGAGTATACTTAAATATTTTTATTCTTCCCATTAAACTATAGACAAAAAACTTTAAGTTTTAATCTATCTATGTATTAGTAAAATAGTAGGTATATTGGATATAAATTTAATATATATATTTCAGAATTTTATTATTGTTATATTATAGTTAGTTATTTGAAAAAATATTACATTTATATTTACAACTTACAGCTACTATAAACTTTACACATATTACAAAAGGAAGGTAAGGAATATTTACATACTTATATAACAAAAAAAAAATAGAAATCTTTAGGCATCAAAAAACTCTTCCACATCGCTGTCAGCCACAACCGTGCACAGAATGCTGGCAGCATTGCCACGTTGAATTGTAATGCTGATCAGCCTTTGACCCAAGTACAAGCCAGCTTTCTGATCATGAGAACCATCGACCAAAACCTTAGATAGAGCTCTGAAAAGAAGCTTTGTACTAGGACCCCACGGACCAAGAGTTTCGACTGCAAACGGCTCAGTTATATTTCAAACAACATAATATTCAAAATATAATTATATAAATATTTGATCGATTGATTGACATAAGTCAAATTAAAATTAATATTATAATTTATTTTATCGACCAAAGAACCCGCCGCTGTGCGCTCTCGGCTCAATTCTATTAAATCGAAGCCTTTAGTTTGGATATTTACATTACATAATATATTCTACATTACTTGACGTCTTAATTTAATTAGACTACGGTCCTTAAACAATGTAGTTTAGTACGCTGTTGTATCCAAACAGGATAACAAGATCATATATACTATCTTCAGTATCCAAAATGTACGTGTACCGCACTCAATTCAAACCGTTTCAAATAACCTTAACAATTGTGACGGTAGTTTTAGAAAACGACACGGGTCGGCTCATTAGTTGGGCTTTTAAAAATAGGGTCGGACTGCTAAATCAGGATACTCTGCATTAATAACTACACAGCGAGCTTAGTGGTTGTATGGGGAGATATAAACAGATTTTATAGGTCAATTGTTGTTAAGAGCTTTAGTACATTATTTTGGGAACATTTTTAGATGGTTTAAGAAAAGATTTTCTGTTTTCTTGGCAGTCCATAAGCTTTTCATAAGTCTGTTCCTATGCAGATATTTACCTATACGGTAAAAAACTGACCAGTGGGTTATATTTTTTGTAGATTTTCTGCCGTGACTTTGCAATTTTTTACAACAATCTCGAGGTTATTTATATATTTTTTTCTCAAATTATATGAATAGCATTTATCGAAGTGAAACTTCTTTATAGACGTTGAGAGAAATTTTATAAAAGTAAAAAAAAACTTCACGTTTTTCGGTTACGCGCTACATTGTTTTGAAGTGAAACTTTTTTATCATAAGTGAAACTTCTTTATCGACGTATGAGGGAAATTTTATAGCTGTAAAAAATCACATACATATTTTTTTTTACTTCAATCGAAGTAATCGTTGACATTATGTCAGTAACGCCTTTGCACTAAGCAAATTTGCATGGAAATAAAGCTTAAAAAAGCACAAAGCGCTTATTCAGTTTTTCTAATGTAATTTATTTCGGTATAATACTTCCACATTATCTTATAATAATAAACTACTTATAATAAAAGCATGTAAAATAATTAATAACATTGTGCTTATATTGATAATACATTAATAATACAAAAATAAATACGAACAATTAGAACTGCGGCTTATAAACAAAACTACTCTAATTAAATTAAATGTTGCAAACGAGTTGGTTAAGAAAATAATTCATTTAAATAATAATAACGTTAAAAAAAATTAAAAATATGAATTTTTAAATTTCCTTTAAGATGCACTAACTTTATTAAAAATTTAATAATTTATTAAATAACATCCGTTAAGCCCAAAGTCCAGTTGAAAGCCTTATGGGCGGCTTAAAAAAATTCAAGATCAGGACGCCGCAGCGTGCGCCTGTTCATTTCAACACGGCAATGGACTCATCATCTGTTACGTTGGACAAAAATGAGTATAATGGGTAAAAGGCGTGACAATATGTATGTATGTATTAATACTCTTTATTTTGGTCAACTATTTTTTGAATTGTTTATTCAAAATTGGTACTGTAACGCCCTTCCGGAGTCAACAGTAACAGGAGTACGAGGTGTGGGCTTGCAACTGTCCGGTACTGGAAACACTGCTAGTTCACGCCTACTCCTGAGCTGGGGTCGTGGGATACACTGGTATTTCAAATACAAACAAATAGCACTGAACTGAACGAAAATGTTTATTTGGGTTTATCGCGAGATATTTTGTTACAAGGAACTTTAATATACAAACGCGACTGCATATTCAATGCAGTATTTAACCCGGATTTTTACTGGTGGCGATCAGCAGCGTAGTCGTCGCCACGGAGCTCAGTCATCCAATCTTCTAAGGAGTGACATCAGCCTATCCTCTTTTATTTTCAGTTCTTTATTTTAAAACAATAATTTTTTATTTGCCTAATGGCTATCGCTGCGACCAGCCAGCACGCTTGGCCCCATACCGTGACATGCGTCCTCCATACATCATATGGAGACGAATACCACAGTACACAGTCGGGTCACATCTTTCTTGATTTGACGCTCCTTTTGAAAACAACTTTATGCAAGGCAGTTGATAGCAGCAGCATTAAGTAGTTAAGCTGTGACCTTCTAAACACGCGATTCACATTGAGACGCGACACCACGTATTTCTATTGTTTGCTTCTATTAGATTAGAATAATGCGGCATTTTGAATTTGTTACTTTGTAACAAATGTTCTTTTCTTTAATACTTACTTTCTCCTATCACAAAGAAATAACGAAACAAACCGAGAATGAAAACGAGAAAATACAAAAGCACTAACCTATTTCTTTCATCAGTAAATCAAAATAGAGCACAATAAATCTCACCAAGTCTAAACCGACTGTTACACTATAGAGGACTGTTAAAGTTTGCAATCGATTCCTCCGGCGACCGGGCTTACGTTCCGACTTGCATCGGTATCGGCTCATAAATCCTGATATTTTCTATTGGCTTCACTGTATCCGATATCGGTCTCTTTGAAATGTTGCGGTTGATGTTATACAGGTTGAAGGGTTTATCGATAATGGATGTGACTATTATCGATAAACGTCTTGAGGTACTTTAAATGCTAATATGGTTTTCAGTACTCATTTTCGTTTCGTTCGCATCAATAATGCGACTTTTTTTTATAAACTGGAAGTGTAATGCGAGTGCCGTTGCGGGTTGGAGATCTAATCACGGATCGTAACAAATATTTGTGAGATCCACAAATGTTTGTTTAGTATTCTGTCTAGCTGTCTAAATCCCATAGCACTTATTATTACCTTTATTCGGATAATACGGCACTGTGTAAAAAAACCCAGCAATATGTGGTTAAAAAAAGGAAATTTAGAATTTAGTATATTTTCATAAATTTTTAATAAAGTGGAAAAAGACAATTCGATTCGAGACGGGGATTGAACCTGTGACCTTTGCCTAACCAGGGCAATGTTCTAGCCACCTGAACTACCCGAACCATATCAAACCAAGTTGAAATTCTCCACTACATTTTAATCGTCATTTAAAGAGCCATCTATCGAGCTAATGAACAACTCGATATATAGGAACAGTGTTACAACCATTTTTAAACATTGATGCAATGGACTCCACTCAGTCTATGGATAGTCGATTAAAATATGGTGGAGAATTTCAACTTGGTTCGATACGGTTCGGGTAGTTCAAGTGGCTAGAACATTGCCCTGATTAGGCAAAGGTCACAGGTTCAATCCCTGTCTCGAAACGAATTGTCTTTACCAGTTTATTCAAAATTTATGAAAAATTTAGCAAAATAATAGCTTTCAATTTTTTTGTATATTTTGTCAATTAGCCTTGAAGCTTTAACATATCTTGTTTTTTTTAAATTAGTAGCTGTATCCAACCGTAGGTACTTGCTCATCATACTTAGAATTCCAGTTTCATTCCCAATATCCATTTATGTATGCCTGTAATATAATAGTTTTATCACAAAGCAAGGAATCAATGTCACTTGCACGCTCTCGAAACCAACGCAGCACATCCTTTTCCAGATTAAACGCTGATACTTTTATTCAGACCTACCATATTGTGTATCACTTCTTTACGTATTTGGTCGGCCAAAGTTACGCCGCACAATTTTCGACGTGATCGCATCTCCACAGCATTCAACTGACTTTCATGCATCTTCTGACATACCCAGGTTTCGCTACCGAAAAGCAACGTTGGCACTAGCACTGTGTTATGAATCGCGAGTCATGCTTCTTTTACGTCTTCTTTTACTTCGTTTTCGTCGCTTTACTAATTGGAACAAAGCACCGTTAACTTTGTTTCCGGCAGCTATTTACCGTTCTACATCCAAATCACATCCGTCTGCGCTAAACAAACTCCCTAAATACACAAATGCATTCATTTGTACCAAACGTTTCTGACTTACCCAAATTTCGCAATTAGTTATTACGTCATCTCTTTCAACTACTAGGATCATACTTTTTCTTTGCATTCAAGCTAAGACCCTTATTTTCACACTCTTCTTTCATATTAGTGACTAATGCCTGAAGGTCGGCTTCTGATGAGGCCATGAGCATCGCATCATCAGCGTACAACAGACAATTTTCTGTTACATCACCCAAATTCACACCCATATCACAATCTTTCAACTTCTGCATCGAGATACACTAAGAACAGCTAGGCGGACATGACACAACCCTGTTTGACGTCGAAAAGAGGTGACATAACCCTCCCTACTCGAACACAAGTCTTGCAGTCCCTACTGTGGTATAAAAAAGAGATAAAATATTAGTAGGACTAATAATTTAACGACTACATGTTCCTTTATTGTTTATAATGCATAAAGACAGTGGTTTTGTCAGTGGACCATTTACGAGTAAAAGACTAAAGACGTCATAGCCGCTACGTGACATTTCCGTATTACTCCGGATTTAAACTTTCGTCTTTTAATTGGATTGCGTTGTAAAGTGCGTTTAGCTAACGACACTATTTTGTAAATGGTAAATATGTGATATTGTCGAAATATTGTTGTTGACAATAATTAATAATGGGAATTAATGATAATATGGGACAACAATGCATACCGTAAAATGTGAATGTATATTATACCTCGGCCTAAGCCTTCGGCTATAAAGGTGTGACTTATAATTTGTACACTGTTCTGAGTACGTCCATCAAAATTTGAATTACTCTCTACCGAGCCCATAGGCAAAGTAGCGTTTGAACTGTATCTTATTCGCAGTAGTATAATACAAATAGGTAAAACCGGACCATTGGTTTTACGATGATTCTTGAACAAACAATTAGAAAATTTTATATTTTTTTTTAGGTGACATTGAGCAGGATATCTCAATGTAGGTATACAATGAAAACAACTTACTTATTCAAAAATATTCAATGTTTATTAAAAACCATTTTAAATACCCTATGCTTTGCTTAGCGCACATGTAAATATAAAAGTATTGAAACATTCATTAGTGCCTCATATAGCACAGGTGCAAAGGCTTAAAGGCCTGTACGTTGTTTTTTCCTGCATCAACTGGAGAAAAGAACGTAGAGGTCTACACTCGAAACTGACACTGAAGTGTCTGCCCCTGTGTCTTGTTAAGAGTCTTTCTATAGCTTAGGCACACAGGGAACTGCATGCCCTTAAATTGGAAAGAGGTTATGTGTGAGTCTCTGGATAAGATTAGATGCAACTTATCCTGAGGTCTACTCTCGAAATTTATGCTGAAGTGTCTGCCCCTGTGTCTTGTTAAGAATCTTTCTATAGCTTAGGCACACAGGGAACTGCATGCCCTAAATTGAAAAGAGGATACTTGTGAGTCTCCGGGTTAGATTAGATGCAACTTATCCTGAGGTCTACACTCGAAATTTACACTGAAGTGTCTGCCCCTGTGCCTTGTTAAGAATCTTTCTATAGCTTAGTCACACAGGGAACTGCATGGCCTTAAATTGGAAAGGGGTTACTAATGAGTCTACAGGTTAGATTAGATGCAACTTATCCTGAGGTCTACACTCGAAACTTACACTGAAGTGTCTGCTAATGTGCCTTGTTAAGAGTCTTTCTATGGCTTAGGCACACAGGGAACTGCATGACCTTAAATTGGAAAGGGGTTACTAATGAGTCTACAGGTTACATTAGATGCAACTTATCCTGAGGTCTACACTCGAAACTTACACTGAAGTGTCTGCCAATGTGCCTTGTTAAGAGTCTTTCTATGGCTTAGGCACACAGGGAACTGCATGGCCTTAAATTGGAAAGGGGTTACTAATGAGTCAACAGGTTAGATTAGATGCAACTTATCCTGAGGTCTACACTCGAAATTTACACTGAAGTGTCTGCCCGTGTGTCTTGTTAAGAATCTTTCTATAGCTTAGGCACACAGGGAACTGCATGGCCTTAAATTGAAAAGGGGTTATCAGTGAGTCTATAGGTTAGATTAGATGCAACTTATCCTGAGGTCTACACTCGAAACTGTCACTGAAGTGTCTGCCCCTGTGTCTTGTTAAGAATCTTTCTATAGCTTAGGCACACAGGGAACTGCATGGCCTTAAATTGGAAAGGGGTTACTAATGAGTCTACAGGTTAGATAAGATGCAACTTATCCTGAGGTCTACACTCGAAATTTACACTGAAGTGACTGCCCCTGTGTCTTGTTAAGAATCTTTCTATAGCTTAGGCACACAGGGAACTGCATGGCCTCAAATTGGAAAGGGGTTACTAATGAGTCTACAGGTTAGATTAGATGCAACTTATCCTGAGGTCTACACTCGAAATTTACACTGAAGTGTCTGCCCCTGTGCCTTGTTAAGAATCTTTCTATAGCTTAGTCACACAGGGAACTGCATGGCCTTAAATTGGAAAGGGGTTACTAATGAGTCTACAGGTTAGATTAGATGCAACTTATCCTGAGGTCTACACTCGAAACTTACACTGAAGTGTCTGCCAATGTGCCTTGTTAAGAGTCTTTCTATGGCTTAGGCACACAGGGAACTGCATGGCCTTAAATTGGAAAGGGGTTACTAATGAGTCTACAGGTTACATTAGATGCAACTTATCCTGAGGTCTACACTTGAAATTTACACTGAAGTGTCTGCCCCTGTGTCTTGTTAAGAATCTTTCTATAGCTTAGGCACACAGGGAACTGCATGGCCTTAAATTGGAAAGGGGTTACTAGTGAGTGTCCAGGTTGGATTAGATGCAACTTATCCTGAGGTCTTCACTCGAAACTGACACTGAAGTGTCTGCCGCTAAGCCTAGTTAAGAGTCTTTGCAAAGCTTATTTATGCACACAGGGAACTGCATCCCCTTAAATTGGAAAAGGTATAATCACTGGGTCGCCGACGTCAAAACTCGTTGGATTTCTGCCTCAGGACACAATTTTGAAGGAGACAGATTTCGACGACGCTTTTTTTAATTTAATTTAATTTATCGGAAGACCGACCTTCAGTTGGTGGTGTGCGCTAGTAGTTCACTTTCTGTGAAAGAGAAGATATAGTCATTTTGTTAATGTTTCCTCGGGTACATTCTCTAGAATGATCCACACGACTTTTGTTGCTCCTTCGGTGTGTGCAAGAAAGTTCTAGAACTATTGTTGTCCCTTCTGGTGCTATCTCTATCACATAGTTCTAGAATGTTCTGAGTTCTGTCTCTTTCTAATTGTGCTATCCCAGTCCAATGGCTCTAGAATGTTATGAGTTTTGCTGTCTCTTTCTAATAGTGATTTCCTTTCCCTCCTTTGTGAAATTTCGCCATATACTGAAGTGGACTTCCATGGCCCATTAGGAGCCCAGAAAGCGCCTGAAAAGGGGTTTTCAGGTTATTGTGGCATGTGATAGGGGGTGACCTGAAACGGGTTAAAAATAAATATAATTTCAGGCGCCTGAAAACAACGGTAACTGGGGTGAAATTTGGATAATTTGGTATGTGATAGAGCCTCTTCGGAAACGGCCTGAATCTGCTTTTCAGCCTGCTGAAAACGCTTCAAAGACCCAGAAAATGAGTTGTTCACTAGTCCACCGGGGGTAACAATATGTATAGATATTGAGATCAATCGATATGCTTACTTGTTCATTAAAATATTTACTGTAAAAGTGACAACTTAGTTCGCGTTGGGACTTATTTGAGTATCAATGCCTTTTTGCCTCTAAACTTTGGTATGCTTGTGAACTTTACCTACTTTCCACATTCATACCGGCCACTAAATGATGATTAAACAGACATTTAAAACTACATTTTACAGAAATACAGAAGGAGATTATATACATATAGTGAAACGGATTCTATATACTTTGGTACATGAATTATGCTAAAATTATTAAAAATCGTCATAATATTTGCAATATTGCGCATCATTTGAATGGCAAATAAAATGCCTTTTACTGCGTACTAGAAGTAAGCCTGCCCAAGGCAATCTTTTATTAAAATATACATAAGAAGAACTCTGAATAAGGCATAACGAGTTGACTCGAGCTGTGATGAAAGGACTCTGTGAGAACCTAATGAATAATAATTGTCGTTAGTAAGCAATGTCACAGCTGAGATATTCTTCAATAATAATTGTCGTTTTCTTTGAGAAATCCATTAAATAATTTTGAATTATGTAAGAAATATTGTTTTGTTCCTCTGTCATATATAAATATCTCAGACACACTTCATGGAGACAGTGAGAAAAGGCTCACCTCACCTTATTTCTGAATTACTTATATACGAATAGACCCCTGCCTATATATTCAACAAGTAATAATGAAATCAAGATTACTGTCAAATGACGATATTGTAAAGCTCCCCACACACTGTCAATCTTTTATATCATTATAAAGATCTTTGTTGTAACATTTGTGTCGGCTGACTGAATCATGGACTGGACGCATTAATTGTGGCAATATTTTAATTGCATTTGGTTCAAAGAATGAAAGAAATAAATAAAGAGTGTGTGCTTAAGACCGCACGGCAGAAGTGAAAATTTCATTAACAATCGCAGTCGATTATTACGTATGAATTGAATATATTAAACACAGCGACACAACAACGAAGAGCAGCTGACTGTATCTTTCTCGGTCGGGTACACTCGGTGTTTCCGAGTTCACCCGATCGAGTTTTTCACCTCAGAGCGTGACGGATCAACCTAACTTACTGCTTACGGAATAATCCGATGTGCTGTGCGCCAAAAGAAGTTTTCACTTCAAAATGAACTTCATGAAGCTTTTGTAAATTCAATTTACGTTAACATGATCATTGAGTGTCTTTATATTGTCACTATTATAATATTGACCAATAGACGCAATAGCAATAGTTAGTTCATTCAATATATCGCCGGCTGGACATAAAGATCATAAAAAGACTTAAGATGGAATGTAAAGATTCGATTTATGTAATAAATATGTAATGAGTCAACTCGGTCGTTTTCCGGTATAACCGTACGGTGCGATAGGGTCAGCGGCATCTCCCTTCTGTATCTTAAGTAGGCCATATTCTCTGCATTATGTACGGTACTCTGATTTGAGTAATGTAAACAGACGGATCAGATGGAAGAACACGAAGACACCTCATTTACATTCGTAGACTGTGTTTAGGATTGTATGTGTGTGTTTATTTTAATGAATTTGGTCGTTTCAAGAATTATAACGTCACAAACGAAGTGAGAATAGAGAAATTAAAGTGACGTATATAAACCTTTTAATAAAGTGACCCCAAAATCCGTGCAAATTATTTTGTATGATATTTGACTTTGGCTGTACAACATACTAATAAATAGGCGAATCTTAATTTTATTTCATTTCTTACATACATACATACATACACATTGTCACGCCTTTATCCCCGAAGGGGTAGTCAGAGGCGTACTATACCTCCCGCATATTGCACCGTATGTATTATTTGTCTCACTTAACAGGCCCATTGCCGTGTTGAAATGGACAGCCGCAGGTTGCAGTTTTCTGGCTGCCCATAATGCCTTCAGCTTGACTTAACGCAACCGAGACCAACGGCTTAACGTGCCATCCGAAACGCTCGTAAATGGAGCGGATGGAACGCTGGATGGGCCCCGAGCGCTTCATTCATTTCTTTGAGACAAAAAATATATTAAATCTAAATACTTTATATTTTTGTATAATATATAAAATATATCATCAAGTAGAAATAAAAAAAGAATATAGCAGCAAATGATTAAAGAAATACCTCATCAACGACACTTGTCGAATTTGTTTGGACTGGTAAAAGGGGCAGTGGTTGAGCGGGCGAGATAAATAAATTCGAAGTGGACTGTATTTGCGGGGAAAGACAAAAATGAAATTTACACGCGGTTGTCGACGAAAAGAGAAATGGAAAACTGGAATGGGCACACTACCTTGCTACTGCTGCGAGATGCTGAGGTGGAGGCTGCCGGGGACGTCCCTGGACTTGGATCCCTGGTTTCTTTGCACAAAAACACTATTTATCCATGGAAAACACAATTATTGCAAAAAGTTTATGCAAACGCGCGCGCGGCCATTGCAGTACTATACAGAGCGTCTTCAGTCCGTCGTCGCTGCCTTTGAGTGGCCAGCGAGCTTTCCACCGCTAAATGGCGGTAACACAGCTGTCTCGCTCTTCTCTTATGCGAGACAATGTAGTTGCGAAAGAGAAATGGAATAAAGGGAAGCGGGGTGGGAGTGTCGACAACTAATTAATTGAAAACAAATGGAGATCGGCGATGCAACATAGAAAAAATAACGCGGCAACTTTCGAATCGTATACCGCAACCATTTCCCCCCCGGCTTGAAGGGTTACCTTCGAAAAAGGAACAACTGACCATACAGTTGCCACTAAGCTTTAGCTGCTAACTAAACAAAATGCTATCGAACTAAACTAAACTAAACCTAATCGAACAAGCTAAATTTGTTATTGAAGTTACTGTTGATTAGGCAAAGGACAAAGACGAATACCCGGTCGCAAGTACGAACCAGTTGCGGTTTTAACGCGAACTATACGGGTGATCCCATTTGACCCAGGGAAAACTTCTTCTACTACCCCAAGAGGCCAATGTAATGGAGGCATATTTTCAGTTAAAGTATTTACGACAGTACCGACAGTAATAAGGTTCGATGGAGTATTCCTTTTCTGACGTGACTGTAGCGTATGCAAATAATCTGTTCTCCAACGCTTCCAAAACGATTGAACGAGTTTATTTAATTCCAAATTTCTAATTTCAAACAAAAAATAAAATCGCTGAAGTTCACAAAGCACGATTAACTCAGCCTTGTTTAAGTCAAAGGCGGTAACATGCTCGCAACGAGGAAGGATTTTCAAAAATCGACTAATAAAAACAACACTACGTAAAAGAATCGACCACGATGAAACTCGGCTAGCCAACTCTAAATTAGGCGATTTTTCGAGCGGTACGGTAGTAACTAAAGAGGTTTTCTTTTCCTCTGGCGGCGTGGACACAGTAGCGGGGTTGAAAGGACTAACCGGCCATTCATCAGGTGGGGCTTGGCACCAGGAAGAGCCATGGAACCACAACGGATGATCCAAAATCTGTGCAGGTGTTAACCCACGAGACAAACAATCGGCAGGGTTGTCCGTACCTGAGACGTGATAAAAGTTTTGCGGCGCCAATTCCTACTGAATTTTTGCCACCCTATTGGCGACAAATGTATCCCAACGATGGGGCGAAGAATGTGTCCAACACAAAGCGACGGTCGAGTCCGAGAATGCGAAAATTCTATCTATATTAATGCGGTTGTGACAACTACTAACAATCGAACTAATGAGCTGGGCTAGAACCAATATAGCGCACAGCTCGAGACGAGCGAGAGAGACTACCTTACTAGGGGCTACTTTAGATTTAGCGCTGATAAGGTGAAATGAAATGTCATCACCGTTACGAACGTGGAAGTACACAACACTCCCATACGCTTTCTCACTAGCGTCAGCGAAACCTAAAACAGTTAGAATACTATCATCGGAGATGCCAATATGGCGCGGTATTCTTATTTGCTCGAGCATAGTAAGCTCGGCTCTAAAGCGGTCCCACAATTTAATGATATGGTCAGGAGGAGAGTCATCCCAGTCACAGTTGGACAGCCAAAGTTCTTTTATGAGAAGCTTTGCGTACAAGACGACAGGTGCTACAAATCCCATTACATCACATATGCGTGCGACACACGACAATATGGTGCGATTAGTGCAGGTTGACGGTGTAGGACAAACCTTCAAACTAAACATGTCGGACGAAGGTGACCAACGCAAACTGAGAACCTTGTGCGTATCATTACTATCAAACTCCTTGACAGTCGACAAGCGATGCGACGGTGGAATCGAATCCAAGACCGTTTGCGATTTACTAGTCCATTTTACGAGATCAAAATCGTTCGCGTGATATAGTCATTGGAAGTGGATGTGTGTCACTCTCGTTACTAAATTGTATAGTTTTAAAATCATACTTAAATATCATTGGTTACTGTGCAGTGATCCAAATCTCGTTTCCTCTTGAGACGTGGTTATGACATAACCCCACCCATAGAAAGGGATAGACTTATTCTCATCACACCGACTTAAAAAATTAAAACTAGGATTGGTGAATTATTAACGACGACAAACAACCCTGTAAGCTGCGTAAACGGTAAGGAAGTTAAATAACTATCTTATCTCTCGTGTAGCTGGGAACACTTTGTACAGTGAAAAACCCCACGTACGCCGAGTAATACCGAACGTCAACGAAAATCTCCGAGTGCACACAGCGCCGCGTTTACGCCCATTACCTTGCAATAGAAACGGACTTACCGTTAGTAGCCACCGCTAATCACTAAAATACTACCGACATAAGTACCAAAACCTCAGCGATGAATTCGTAAAATTATTCTTAGTGGCACTGCAAACGGCGCTTGCACTAAACTATATTAAACCAGCTGTCAGCGAGATTGTTTTCAGTTGCTTTGTTTCGTGTACGCGACTGTGGTATTGTGTTATATTTTAAGATGCCTAGAACAACTCGTACACCGCCGCCCGCTCCCGAAGTTGTTGATCGTGAATATTATGATAGGGTAAGCACGCCTGACACAATTTATAATCATAGTGAGCTGGAAACAAATAAGATTTCAACCAGAAATAAACGCCTCCGGCCTGATTTTTCACCGGAGAACGAATGGAAGTCTTTTGAGGATAAGATAGTTAATATGCTCGAGACCTGGAAGTCGGATCAAGACTCCATGTTAAATAAACTGCGCTCGGATATAGCAGTGGTTAAGCAGCAAAATAAGGATATTCAAAGAACTAATAATGAAATTGAAAAATCAATGACATTTATGAACGACCGATTTGAAGAAATGAAATTGAATATTCTCAAACTAGAAGAAGAACGCCTGGATCATCGTAAATACATATTGGAGTTAGAAAGGAAGGTTAGTGATCTCCAGCGGGCCTCCCGCTCCTCTACTTTGGAGATTAGAAACGTGTAACGGATAAGGAGACCACAAGTGATCTCATAACTCTTGTAGTGAAGACGCGCGGTGCAAACTATTATAAAACCCTCTGAGTTACGTGATGTATATCGCCTGCCTGGGAAAAAAGGTACAAACAGGCCAATAGTAGTTGATTTTCAAAGCGTTCCAATCAGAAATGAAGTATTGATGGCGACTCGCTCATTAAACAAGGGTCTGCCCCCTTCGGAGAAATTAAATACCAGCCATATTGGTATTAGTGGCCCATTACCTCTGTTTATGTGGCAGAACACTTGCACGGCAGCCTCCGCCAGCTCTTCTATGAGTCCCGTGAGTTTGCTAAAACTTACAAATATAAATTTTGTTCAGTTGCTATTTGCTCCTCGAGCGAATAGATCGTGTTGCGTGAATTCCCGTTGTCTTTTTAGTGATAAGTGTTTACGACGAAGCGCGCGGCCGCCGTCAGCCGGCCGGGCGCAATGAATAATGAGTCTAGTGACGATAGCGAAAGAGGCGAGAATTGTAGTATAGATGACGGAATAAACATCGAGACGGAGATCGAAAAAAATATGGAACGCAATATGACAGATGAGTTGTATAGTAGAAAGAGAACAATTATCAGAGAGGAATCCTCATCGGAGGAAGGATGGCAGCGAATATCTAGAAGACGTAAGATGGCCCCTGGCTCAAATGAATTAGATCAAGAGAAAATTCAAGTGTGCGTCACGGGTAGCACAGCTTTACCCAAACAATTTGCGCTAGCCAAACTGTTTAAGGAACACAATATCAGTGGCGTGATCCGGGTAAAATACGTTCATCAATTTAAAATTATCATAACTTTTGAACAGGACTCCGATGCCGATGGCTTCATGAAATGCAAAGCTTTTATTGACCTTAATTGGAAAATTCAGAAGACTTCTGAGGTGGGAGTTTCACACGGGGTAATCAAGGACATAGACTTGAACATTGCCGACGATGATATTGTTAAAAGCTTATGTTGTGAGGGTGATATTGAGATTATCGCGGCCAAGCGATTAAATAAACGGGATACATTTGGAGAATCGAGTACGGGCTGGAAAAAAAGTGAGGCTATTCGAATCTCATTTAAAGGACCTTCTTTACCTCAATATGTATATATAGAAAACCTTAGGATTAGCGTGGCGCCTTTCACATTTCCCGTAACGCAATGTTCACGGTGTTGGAAATACGGACACACTAGGCTACTATGCCCATCGAATAAGACTGTATGCCCCAAGTGCACCAAGAATCATCAAAACTGCGAAACAACGACTTTCCGATGTGCTAATTGTACAGGTAATCATATGGCACTACAGAAGACTTGTCCAATATTTAAAAAAGAAAAAAGACTTAGAGAATTAATGACAGAATATAACTGTACCTATAGGAAGGCTCTCACCTTGTACGTTCCACCGTCACTGGTGCCTGAAAGAGATGTCCCTAAGTCTAGCGGAACAGAAAAACCACAGAGTCAGCAACTCAATTGTAATCCTTCGTGCGAGGGGCTTGACGATTCAACAATTCAGGAAACAATCGTGTCGCAATTATTTTCTGCTCCCGGAAAATCTATAACTAATAATTCTCAAGGACGTAAGTTAAAAAAAATGCGTAATCACCGCCCGGCCCCTTCGCCATATCCCTCTCGCCCATCTTCTCCAATCTTGCAGCAGATGGAAACCAATAACAGAGAGATTGAGAGTGAGGAGACTCAGTTTCCAAAGCATTCTACGGCCTACTTGGATATTAACAATGAAATACGGAATACAAAAGATATTGGTTTCATTAGCTTAATATATAAATTATATAGAATAACTATCGGAAAATGTACGTTAGAGGATAAAATACATAAAATAATAACAATATGTATAGAATGGATTATACCTAAAATAATGAATGCAGTGTCGATTAGTTCTCTTTTAGATACTTTCGGTTATGATAAATAATAGGTCCATAACAGGCAGTATAAAAATTATACAGTGGAATTGTCAAAGTTTACGACCAAAGTCGCTGGAATTGGAGGCTTTACTTTCACAAGAAAATATACACATAGTGGTGTTAAGTGAAACTTGGCTGGAACCGGACAGCTACTACAATCTGAGTAATTATAACACTTATAGATTAGATCGTTGTGACTCATATGGCGGCGTGGCTATCCTTACTCATGATTCTATTAGAAGTAGTATGTGTGTCTCCCATTGTCCTAATTTAGGTATAGAAGTATTACATATAAAAGTGCATAATTGCCAGCATATTGAGAATATAGTCTCAGTATACTGTCCTTCAACGGTGCATACAACTCAAAACGACTGGGACTACGTATTTTCTCTTGCGAGCTCAAAATCCTTAATTTTGGGTGATTTTAACGCCCACCACACGAATTGGTCTTACAAAACCAATAGAAGAGGCTCCCAAGTATTTGATTCTATGTTAGAATATAACTGTATCTATTTAAATAACGGTGAACCGACTAGGATTAAACTAGTAAATGGGTTTTTACAAAAATCATCTCCTGATATATCTTTTGTCTCATCGGATCTGGCTACGCTAGTTATTTGGAAGGTATGTAATGAATCTTTAGGTAGTGATCACCTTATAATTAAATTGTCTACTTCTATTTCTTCACCACATAAATCATTGAAAAAACGATATTTTAAAAACAGTGATTGGAACTCCTACTCCACTCATGTCGAAAACTCACTCAGTGACTTTGTTATTCCGTCAGACCCCCAACAATTTTATAACACATTTGAAAATATTATACAATCGGCAGCTAATAAATACATCCCTTTTATTAAGATTCCGCAAGGTCCCTGTCACAAATTCAAACCTAAACCATACTGGAATTCAGACCTGTCAAAAGCAGTGGCTGAACGACGATTGGCGCTAGCTAATCTCAGAAGATGCCCTACACCCACTAATTTGGAGATTCTGCAAGAGAAAATAAAAACTGCCCAAAGACTCATCAGATCAGCTAAATGCAGGTCCTGGCAAGGGTTTTGTAATTCGGTTGATGAAACCACTTCTTCTTCAGCAATGTGGCATAGAATGAGATGGGTTAAGGGCCATCAATCTAACTTGCGTAGTTTTTGTATAGATAAAGATCACGCACAGCAGTTTCTAAATTCTTTTACCCCTGATTTCACATCCCTCCTATCCCCCATTTTAATTCAACTAACGTATCCATAGAATCCAAAATAACTATTCAGGAGTTGGAAAACTCAGTCAAAAAGTCCGATACTGTACCGGGTATAGACGAAATATCATTTTCAATGATAGCACACCTCCCTCCGTTAGCAAAAAATCTTTTAGTGAAATTTTACAATGTCTGTTTAAGCTCGGGTTTTGTACCGTCTCAGTGGCGCAAAGTTAAAATTGTCCCTATTCCTAAACCAGGCCGAGACCCCAATTCTCTTCGGTCTGTTCGGCCCATTGCTTTAATTTCGTGTCTGTGTAAAATCTTTCATAGCATATTAAACAAAAGATTAGAGTGGTTCTTAGAACATAATAAACTATTACCTGATAAAATGGTAGGGTTTCGCAAAGCCCGCTCATGTCTAGATAATTTAAGTTGCCTAATCTCCCATATTCAAATTGGCTTTACGAAAAATATGTTAACGGCAGCGTGTTTTATTGACATTGAGAATGCATATAACAATATTAACGTTTCTTGTCTACTAAACATCCTAGACCAACTTGGATTAGGTTCAAAAATTTGTCTTTACCTTTGGTCTTATTTAACCAACAGACAGCTACTGATCACGGTTGAAGGCAGCTCCATAGTTAGATATACGGGTCAAGGTTTAGCGCAGGGAGACCCGCTATCCCCACTCCTCTTTAATGCAGCAACAATAAATATTTGTAAAAGTATCCAGAATGTTCATATATCTCAATATGCTGACGATTTTGTATTGTATGTATCAAGGACCAGCATTGATTTAGCAGTTACAGACCTGGACACTGCATGTCAAGAACTTAATTATATATTATGTACCCTTGGCTTGACTATATCCCCATCTAAAAGTAAATTTTGTATTTTTAAAAGAGGTCGCTATAGGAAGCCTATAGATTTTAAAATAAATAATCAACCATTAACTGTTGTCAAACACATCAAATATTTGGGTTTGTGGCTCGATAGTTCTCTGAGATGGGGTAAACACATAAATGAAACTATACATAAAGTTTCTAAACATATTAATCTCCTAAAAGTTTTGTCAGGGCCTGGGTGGGGTGTCCATCAAAAGCACTTAAGACGCTTGTACATAGCTATCATTCGCAGCAGAATTGACTACGCTAGTTTCCTTTACGACAATAGTTGCAAGTCAAATTTATTGAAGCTAGATAGAACACAGAACCAAGCCTTACGTGTTCTAGGTGGCTTTATTAGGAGTACCCCGATTCAAGCTATGGAGAATGAGCTATGTCTTCCGCCCCTTGAACTCCGTAGGAAATTTCTGGCCGGTAAATTTCTGTTAAAATGTAAGTCATTTGCGAACAACATCAGTATTGATATCCTAACCGATTTATCTACTCTCAGTACCGCTTCTTATTGGAATAATAGGAAATTCCCCCTACTGGCCCAAATGCATCGAGAATTAGATTCAGTGCCCATTCAGTGTAGTCATTTACTAGAAATGTTCTCTTTAAATACTTGGGTCAGTAATATTCCTCTTCACCGCGTCATATTGAGCTTTATACCACAAATTGAGAAATCCAAACATAATTATCCCTCCCACTATTTGAATTCTATCTGTTCAAATTTTATCAACCAAGAATATAGACACCATTATAAAATATACACTGACGGTTCCAAGGATAGAAGTGGGGCAGGAGCTGCCATTTACGATCCTCAATTAGCTAGTCACGTTAAACTTAAGATTGATTCTAATATATCAATAATGTTCATTGAACTGATCGCTATTGAAGAAGCTTTATCGTACATAGATTCGATGAATTCTAACCAATTTGTCGTATTGACGGATTCGAAGAGCGCGCTTCAACATTTGGCTCGCTGTACCTCTCCCGTGAGAGGCACACCGATTGCCTACCGAATATTAGAGTCAATCTTAAACTTACAATCTCGCAAAAAAAAAATCATTCTGCAATGGATTCCATCACATATTCAATTGAAAGATAATGATATTGTAGACTTACTGGCCAAACAAGGGGTGGTAGATGGTATCCCTATTAGTGTCTTGCCCTGTTTTTTGGATCGCGTTAAACATATTAAGGATCTGTGCCGAAAAAATTGGCAAGAATACTTTGATAAGCGCTCACGGGACAAGGGTATTTGGTACAAGACCATCCAGCCACAAATCTCAACGTTTCCTTGGATAGACACTATTTCACTTAAAAGAAACGAATTGAAAACCATGCTTAGGCTGCGTTCAGGACATATCCCAACAAATAAGTTCGCTTTTCTTATGAACAAAGTGCCATCCCCCAATTGCGTGGAATGCGGTGTGTTGGAAGATGTACTACATATTCTGATGGAATGTGTCCGGAACGAGCAGTATAGAACTCTTTGTTTTGATGAAAATTCTAATCATGGTGTCGGCTGGGTGACAGTGTGTTATCTGATCCAAGCTCACATAATGCAAAACAATTAATTAAGTTAGTTGATTTAGGTTTAAGTAGTCAGTAAGTGTTATTGTAGTAGAATAATGTTTATCGTTGTTGCCCACACGGAACGATGTAATCGCTAAGCGATAAAGTTCTTTCATTAATAAATTAAAAAAAAAAAAAAAAAAAATTGTTGGCACCAAAATGGAAGGATTTTTCTCAGGGAGCGTGAGGGTATGGAATCTATTGCAATCGCCTCTGCATTGTGTCTACAGAAACTGCAAAAACAGTGAAAGAAACGTTTTCACATTTTTGAAGTTACAAATGGATTTTTTAATCTATCACACCTTTATTTTTCTGTATTTTAGTGTCTTTTTGGTGCTAGTGTTGACTTTCTTTTCAAGTAATAACTTTGTTTTCAAGTAATAACTTTGTTTATGGAGTGTGGGCACATCTAATAATTTTACTAGCTCAAATAAATTATAATGCGTACTATTACTCTTTGTTATGCTCGCGAATGAATACAGTTATTCCACAGTAATTAAAGCAGCATCATCTTTTGAATTATGTACACTGTAATGTTAACTTTAGTGATATATATAAGGGTAGTTTATTTGAGTTTGATGAAAAGGAATGTTGTTGTTTGATAGTGAAATGCTTTTCTTTGTATCAAACTGTGGGACTGGCAATAGGATTTTTATCGAGGTTCATAATAATGTGTTCATGTATTACCCGTGACTGCATGATATCGAACTTGATGGAGAAAATTGATAATATACTCATAAGCTAAAATTCTGTTGTCCTTTGTTTGTTTACATCCTGTTCTCCGTATATTCATTCAGATACTTTAGATTATCTGTATTACACTGATAACTTTGATCAACTTTTGTGTAAATGTATATCAAAAAGTGTTATTATTTTTCAATATTGTTGTTCAAATATAAAGATCTGTTCTATTATTCAGATTAATCTTTTGAGTGATGTGCATCCTTTGATGTTTTTATGTACATCTATTATAAGATTTTCAAACCCTATATATCTAAATGTATATATATTTAATAGAGAATTTACTACATACATAAGCCTCACATCTGCTATCCATTATTTGTTTACTTACCCATCGCCTGAAACTATGAATAAATTTCTGAAATATGGACCTGTGTATAAAACAATAAATAAACGTTCTAACTCCATACTGTTTTATTATAGTAAATATTAAATATTATATTTTTTATAGTTGTTCTTATTATACACATAGATGCCTCCTATTTCACACTCGGCGAACTATTCCATCTAAACAACTAATCCAGACAATTTTTTTCTGGGCCATTAGTAGTTACCAATGCTTGATATAGATACCATATCAGAGGAACTTGACTCCATGGTCACAAATTCCTCGCTCATATGTGAACCGGAGAGTTGTTCCTCAATATTAAGTAGCTCACATAATAAGAGGTCCTATTGTTCTTATAAAGGTTCTTCACCTTAACATACGAAGTGTAAACCGAAACTTTGATAAACTTCGTTTATTCCTTATAAAAATACAAATAACACCTGAAATTATAATCCTTACAGAGTCCTGGCTTAGTAAGGTTGCAGCGCTTCCGATTCTGGACGGATATTTGGCTTATCAAATATACAGTCCGGAAGACATTATCTGTGATGGGGGGTCATCTTTACAATATCATTAATAAAAATTGTAACATATATCCACTACAGAAGTCTCTGTGCAGATCATCGGTCATAGAATGGATCCAACGTAAATCGTACACAGATACTGAAGAGCTTCTTACTTTATCAATATTGTAGGTATTATTAGGTCTGCGGGTGACTATGTGTATATTGATTTATGTGTATTGCGAATATATTATATCTTTGTAGGTTTATATTTATGCGAACATATGAATGTGCCTAGTTGTACGAATATACAAAAAGCCCTGATGCCCGATCTGCTGCGTGTGCAATTATGCAATATATGCGCCAGCGACCTGGTATCTGGGTTTCGCACGGTGTTTATTAAGGGATCTGTGAGTGAGCTGAGGCGAGGCTTAGTAATGTTAAAAATAATATATTATAATTATAGTTTTAAACATTGTAATTACAATTATAGTTTAAACTGCTTTTCTTTGTTACTATTGTAAGTCCACGTAAATCTTTTAGCTGTAAGTATTATATGCGAGCGCCCCGGTACCCATAACACAAGTTGAACCTTATCATGGGTCGAGTTCGACTTGCGCCAATGTTATTATAGAGTATTTACTATTTAGCTATAAGTTGTGTGGTCTTGTTATGGAACAAATAAATCATTATTATTAATATTAAAATGATCAGCCTTCATGAGATCAATTACTTCAGCCGCAGTTGCTACAGCTTGATCTTCGGTCTGCACAGAATAAATATAGTCATCCATGTACAGACCAGTTTCTACAGTCTCCTTAGCCTTCGGGTAATTGTCGCTCTCATCGGCGGCGAGCTGCTTGACAGTGCGAAGAGCGTGGAAGGGACTGGATTTAAGTCCAAAACAAACGCGATTAAATTCGTAAACCTGTAAAGGTTCCTGCGGCGAAAATCTATACAAAATGCGTTGAAATCGGCGATCTGATTCGCGAACACCAATACAAAGAAACATTTGTCTAATGTCGGCTGAAAGCGCGACAGGGAATAAGCGAAAGTTAACTATAATTTCGAACAAAGTACCTTGGAGATTTTGACCACTGTGCAAAATATCGTTTACCGAAACATTCGAACTAGTTTTGGCGCTGCCATCTAAAACAACGCGCAACTTGGTGGTTAGTTTATCCTCGCGGTCAACTCCATTGTGCAGTATGGTATACGAAGGAGCGTGCTTCGTCTCTTCGGTTTCGGGAGGCGCGGGAGAAACGAAACCTTTATCCAAATATTCTACTATTACGATATCGTAAGCCTCCTTCAACTTTGGAGATGTCTGCATTTTCCGTTCTAAAAAAAAGAAGCGTTTTTCGGCTGACTGAAACGAATCTCCAAGCGAATTAACATCACCCTTAACGGGGAGTGCGACAACATAACGACCATCACTATCGCGAGTGGTCGTGCGACTATAAAACTCTTCACAAAGTTTATCATCCGGGCTGACAATAGGAGGAACGTTCACCTCTTCTATCTCCCAGAATTTACGGACAGCGGAGTCCAGCGGCTCGACGGCGCAACAATATGACACTGTCGAGTTACAATCAAAACAAGCGGGTGCAGAACCAACAATAACAAAACCAAGAACCGTCTCTAAGGCGAGCGGCGCGGGGTGCGATGCGTCCTTGAACCTTATGCTGCAACAGAATGTGCGGGAAAATCGAAGTGCCAACTAACAAATCAATATCTCCGGGAACGGCGTAAGTATCATCGGCCAAAGGCAAATCTCTAAAATGAGTCAATAATGAGGTATTGACTGCGACAGTCGGTAAAAGTTCGGTAACCTTATCGACGACTAGCGAATCCATCGAAAAACTAACATCAAAATCAAAACGCGAGTGGAATTTAATCCCTACAGAACCTTGAACGGCTTTAGTGGAACCCCCAATACCTTTCACAACATTACAAGCGGGGCGGTTATTTATATGCAAACCAAGACGACTAACAATTTATACTAATAAAATTACTTTGAGAAGCACTATCTATAAGTGCGCGAACATTATGTCCCCTACCATGCGAATCGTAAACAACAACTCGAGCGGTTGCCAGAAGTACCGTAGTAGGGCTTGTGTGCAAACTTGATAGCGAGCACAAAGCGACATCGTTCGGCAGGAGGCGCGCGGCAGTGGCGCCGCCGTCGCTAGGCCGCGGACGGGGACGAAAACACGCGAGAGCGCTCCCAATTGCGACTCAACGGCGCGGGCGGCTGTGATGTCACAGCGGGCGGACGGTAAGGTACGAAGTTCGCGCAGTCGGAATCGACAGACGAACTACCGGACATGGCGGGTGCATTGCTAACTACAAGTGAATTATTACCACTAACGCGCGAGGTACCAACTGAGTTTAAATCGGACGCGGCATTATTGTTTTCGAAGTGTAATAATGAATGGTGTTTACCCTTACACTTGCGACAAAAATGATTCGAATTACAGAATGAAACACGATGTTTCTTACTGAGACAATTGATACATAAATTACTAGAACGAACAAATTTATAGCGATCGCTAGGAGTGAGTTTATTGAACTCCGAACATTTATAAAGTTGGTCATGGTGACCTCCCAACCAACAAAATATTTCCTTATAAAGCTCTTCTCTCTTCTCTTAAAAGAGCCGCATTATCGCTAATAAGAGTGTGTTTGGAACAAATTTATAAGCACAGTAAACTTATAATCCCCTTATAGTTGCTTTAGTTAGAGCTTTTATTTCTTATACGTGTTTTATAATTGCAAGGAAAAGGATAGTCAAACTTATAATGGCCACGAAGATGCAAATAAAAGGTCAATGTACTTATAAGAAACATATTAATAACGTTAATAAGGGTGATCACTCTTATATGTATTTTATTATGGTCAACAACAAGAGAATAAAACATATAACAGCAAAACAAAAGCTTTTAAAAACCTGTTCAGTCTAAAACTGTGTGTTTAAAACACTGCAATCAGTATTTTTGTTTAGTGATCTATATTTTCGCAACAAAACTTAAAAAAAATGAAAATCGTCAACCATTTTAATAAAAATAAAACGGTAAGTTATAATTTATTCCATTAATTTAGGTCAATTATGTTCTTGGTTGTGGTAAAAACTGTGTGGTAAATTAAATGCATGACAAAATGTGATACGCAATATCTTTTTTTATCAACGCGCCCTTGATTTAAGCTGTGTTTTGTTATAAATATGGTTAATTTATCGAGTCACGTTTAATATAAGTCTACTATAAGAGAAAAAGCAATTCGTACATCGTTTACAAGGAGACTAAGAGATTCAAAACTTTGTAATGGTTCCATTTGTTCCATTGACTGCCTCTGTGGCGCGGTGAGAGTGCATCCGACTGCTACGCAAGAGGTCGTGGGTTCGATTCCCACCCAGGATAAAACTTTGTGTGATGAGCACGATGGTTTATTCTGTGTCTAGGTGTTATTTATCTATAATATGTATGTATTTAGAAATATATAAGTATATTTATCAGTTATCTAGATCCCATAACACAAGCTAATATTAGCTTACTTTGGGCTAGATAGCGCTGTGTGGAAAGTGTCCCACAATATTATTATTATTATTTGTGGCATAAGATTCTGCCATTTTACATTTAGTTAGGGTTCCTTTCTCACAAGTAAAATCCCGTACCCGTACCATAGGTACTACTATTATATAGATAATATTTTATTTGTTCGCAGATTTCACAACGGTAGTTGGCAAATTTCTAACAATATTTCTTTAGATAATGCCCGATTTGAGAACCAGCCTCCTTCTACGTGTATAGGAATTTTGAAATTCGGCAGCCAAAAATAAAATAAAAATGATGACTAATACAAATACTTGATTTTTAAATTTGTTGTTTTATTTTACAAAGAATTTGGAGTAATGGTATAAAGTACAATACTGAATTATATTTAATAATTAACATTAAATGTCAGCACATGAAATTGTACAAGTAATCAATTATGCCAGGAATGTCCAGTATCAATTTGTTTAATGCATATCTACTTAAACTTTGGAAAGAGCGTATCCGTCAGAGGACCACATAGCTCGCAGGGTAAGTACATTAAAGTGGCAATAGGCTGGCCACATCTGTAGAAAAACCGACGGCCAATAGAGCAAGCGAGTTCTGGAGTGGAGACCGCGACTTGGCCAACGTACTGTAGGACGACCCCAGCCAGATGGAGCGACGACCTGGAAAATGTCGCTAGGAGGGACTGGATGCGGAAGGTGCAGGACTATGTGGCGTGAATTGGGAGAGGCTCACGTCCAGTAGTGGAATGCCAAAGGCTAATTTGATTGATTGCTATATCTATTTTATTTTTTGAGCAATGTACACGCATCCAATGACTTTTGTATGGCATTAGGTACATTATGTAGTATTTTCTGCGGAACCACTGGATGGTTCGTTGGTAAGAGTTGACCTTTTCAGGCAGTGAAAGTTGCGGGATTAGGCACAACAATGTTTTCGTATATTTTTTTACTTTTATTTTATAACCACCACTTCTATTCCTCCTTATTTTTAATTTAAACTTTAAAAACTCAGTAATCAATTCACTTCTGCTGAACTTTCACCATGGTGAATATTGTTATGTAAAACATTGAAATATATATATTAATATAAATATTGTGGGACACTTCACACAGCGCCATCTAGCCCAAAGTAAGCTAATATTAACTTGTGTTATGGGATCTAGATAACTGATAAACATACTCATATATTTCTAAATACATACATATTATAGATAAATAACACCCAGACACAGAATAAACCATCGTGCTCATCACACAAAGTTTTATCCTGGGTGGGAATCGAACCCACGACCTCTTGCGTAGCAGTCGGATGCACTCCCACTGCGCCACAGAGGCAGTCAAATATAAATATAACTGCATAAAGAACTATGCCTTTATAATTAGTATATAAGTAAAATTGGATTGCTAGCATTCTTGTAAAGATCATGAAAAATGCTATTATTCGTTAGGTGGATAAACATCATATACATCGCTGCTATAAGTTAAAAAGTATCATAGTTATCTTGTGCATTAACTTAATAAAAAGAAATGGCCATTTTCAAAACCTTTATATGACTATGATTATTATACGGTTAAAAAGCAATGTAACTAGGCTCTATAAGAAGAATACTTTTTTAAATCCTTTTGTAGTCATATTAATTGGGTTTATAAACGTTTAACCAACCTAATTATAAGAATTAAGGTAATATTGATAAATTTTTTAAAGCAATTATTTGCTAAATTTCTCATAAATTTTTAATAAAGTGGAAAAAGACAATTTGATTCGAGACAGGGATTGAACCTGTGACCTTTGCCTAACCAGGGCAATGTTCTAGCCACCTGAACTACCCGAACCGTATCGAATCAAGTTGAATTTCTCCACCATATTTATATCGTCATTTTAAGGTAATATTAGCCAAATCCTCTTTTAATATGTCATTATAAGGCACATTAGCGTAATCGATGCCATTTTAATGCTACTATAATGGTTAAGACCTTATAGAATCAACTTTATAAGGTCATCTTGTTTGTTGGGCTTGACACAAAGAACAATTTTTCGAATGCAACACTTGCGATTGCGAAGTTGTGGGTTCGAAATTAACAAAAGATTGCGTGGACTTCGTGGGCTTACTACGATTAGTCGGACTATTTTTCGCTACTCCGTGGTTTAACGAAGTTCTTTGCAAAATTTGAATATGTTGACGAACGAAAGTTTCTAAATCGTCGAACTTAGGTATTTGATGGCCATCCATTTCAAATAAGCGAACGGTTTCGAAATCTAATTTCATTAAACCGATATACAAAAACAAAAAGTCACAGAGGTCATTGACCTTGACATTCTTTAGGGCGCGAACAGCTGATGCAAAAATTTCTAAGAATTTTTCTAAGTCGTGTTCATTACACGATGAGCTATTTTTCAAATTAAATATTTGATCCAAATAAGCGGTTGTTATTAAGCGTTTGTCTTCGTATTTGACCTTCAAAGTATTCAAAATCAAACTATAATTTTCGGCGCAAAGCGTTATTCCGGCGTAAACGGTTTTTGCTTTCCCGGTTAGTTTATTAACTAAGTAATGTAATTTTTCGTTACGAATTATTATTATGGATCGTATTTTCGAAACTAGCGAAAAACAAAGGGCAATTTTTAATATCGCCATCAAATTCGGGTATTTGTATGGGCGGTAATTTAGGTCGGTCCCGTTTCAGCAAATCAAAACCGGCTGGCCCGGGTTTCGAATCGGTGACTATTACGGGCACGGGCGCTTGCAATGACTTAGCGACACGATTAAATCTTCGAAAGATGACATGGCGTCGTAACTTAATAAGAAATCGGAATTTAATTTTAATTCAAGCAAGTTAATTTTATCGAGAAGATTTTCGAAATCTAAGCGCAAAGTATCTACGGTTTCGATCGAGGATAAAAACAATTCTTTTATTGATTCATCTGCGATCCTCGATGAATAATCACAAATTAATTGCATACGCTTAAAAAAGCTATCCTTCTTAGCGTGTAATAGTTTTAACTGTACATCCGGAATCTCTTTCGGAGGCATTGTTAAAACAAACAACTATAGCTACCTACAGAGCAAAACTAACGAACGATCAAAATGGAAGCGGTGGTGAACAGCGAGACGCGGCGCGAGCGTAGGTACTTGCGCGCGCGGGCCTTGGTACCTGCTCGCGTGGTTATTACTATGCGGTGCAGTCGAAATTACCAACTATTTGGTACCTACCTATGCGAAAAACAATAGGTAAGTATGCGTTTATTCCCTAATGGAATAACACTATTATCTAATCTATGCATTTATTCCGAATGGAATAAAAACTATAACCTATACCTATGCGTTTATTCCCTATGGAAAAAAAGCTATTGCGTTTCTATTGGCAAACTACTAAAGCGAATGGATCAAAATTCGGATCGTTAGGACCAGAAAATGGTTGAGCGGGCGAGATAAATAAATTCGAAGTGGACTGTATTTGCGGGGAAAGACAAAAATGAAATTTACACGCGGTTGTCGACGAAAAGAGAAATGGAAAACAGGAATGGGCACACTACCTTGCTACTGCTGCGAGATGCTGAGGTGGAGGCTGCCGGGGACGTCCCTGGACTTGGATCCCTGGTTCCATTGCACAAAAACACTATTTATCCATGTAAAACACAATTATTGCGAAAAGTTTTTGCGAGCGCGCGCGCGGCCATTGCAGTACTATACAGAGCGTCTTCAGTCCGTCGTCGTTGCCTGTGAGTGGCCAGCGCTGCGGTGGAGCTTTCCACCGCTAAATGGCGGTAACACAGCCGTCTCGCTCTTCTCTTATGCGAGACAAGGTAGGTGCGAAAGAGAAATGGAATAAAGGGAAGCGGGGTGGGAGTGTCAACAACTAATTAATTAAAAACAAATGGAGATCGGCGATGCAACATAGAAAAAATAACGCGGCAACTTTCGAATCGTATACCGGCGCAACCAGGCAGTGTGGACTCGCTCTACTGTTGTCGCCTTATAAGAGAAATTACATTACATTTAAGGAGCACTTACATATTTAGGGAAACCATTCTCTCTAGGACACAACCGAGCTCCCAGATATAAGGCATAAGAGCGCCGTGTGGTTTTAGTCGGTAAGAGTCTGACATACCTACCGAGTTAAAAGTGGGGCAAAGTCCATTAGGATTTTCATACGGTTATCACAAAAAGGCCATCCATTCTGAGTGTGAGAAACCATTATGGTCTGATTCAAACTTGTCATTGTCGCCACCAACGCCTTATTATATTCTATTGGATATTGGGGTTGGATAATTCGTGTTTACGACTGAGATTCAATTTCAATATGCTGCCATGGGGCACCATTGTTTGTTTGTACCCATCGCTGTAAAGAGTGATCGGAGGCTAAAAAGATTATTGGGAATTTGGGAGGTAGGATTATGCAAATGACAGGTGACTCCTGCTTCAATCTAATCAGTCCATAATACACAATCCATAGCTGGACGTATTCATCTCCCGATCTTTAGATAGAGGGTGATTGACCTCAAAGCACAACGCTGGACAGTCAAGTTAGTAAAGGATTTGTTTCGAGCTTTCCTTCTCTTCGTCATGACCTTGTCCGAAGTTCCTTGTTCCTTGTTTGTTCCTTGCTCCGAAGATCTCGTTAGGGCCCCATTGCAACCCATTAACATATAACTGTCTTCACGTTGAATCACTGACGGAGTAGTCAGGGAGAACCGATCGTCAAGCTTTGCGATCTATGCATTCTTCTCTCGCTTCCTGCAGATTCCGATAGTCCGAGTAGTTTTTGAGCAATCTACTCACGTGGTCTTCTCATGTAAGTCTTGGTTTACCCTGACTCTTTCTACCCTCTACTTCTGCACAATATATATTTTTTCGACAATCATATCTCACTCATACGGTGGACGTGCTCTACCAACCGAGCATATTTACATAATATATTTTTTAACACAGTAATTACGAGTACGTTTACGTATAATTTACACAATGAAGATTCCGTCAAGGAAATTATACCCCAAATGCCTTGAAAGAAACTCTAATTGCGTTTATTCGTTAACACAATAATGAAATTAGGGCCGAAGTGTAACATTACATAAAGAAACGCTTTTGGGAACGTTATGTTATTAAATTTGGTATATATAAACGTTATACCGTTATTATAATATATTATGACGACAGGTCGCTTTACAAAGTGCTTCCATCATTCATCATACGATATAGGTAGCAACATTTATAATCCTTTGCCAAGAATTTGTAAGGCTTCATTATATTAAATTATTATACAAGATAATACGGTTAAGAACCCATAATTTTGAAATGTTACTTAAAAAGTTTGAAGGGTCGAAGAATTGTCTGTTAACATTTGCTATGGTTTAAAAATTCAACACAATGGAACTTGAAGGGATAGTGACTTTATATTTTGCAGGAAGCGAAAGAAGTATGCGAAGCCTGGCAATCTGTCCTCTCCGACTACCCCGTCAGGGATACAGCATGAAGATAGATAGACTTTCTACCTTTTTCCACTGTCCACGGCCTGCTACTTTGGCCTTATAGCACTCCAAAATATTGATGAGCTCCTGTCTACCACCAGTCTATCACCAAGTTATAAAACTAAATCAGTTGTTGTTAAGTTAAGTTGTGTTCTTGCTTGTCGCAAAACATACCGACGAAACATGTGTACACTTATATTTTTGTCACATCTTGGACATACCATATTTCTGCAATTAAATAGTATTCTTTTCTATTCTATTCTCACTCAACCAGCTGGTGACATTTCTAGTTACTCTCATAAGACCTCCTTCTTGGGTTAGTGACAATCATGTTACTAGCAGCCGGGACCGGTTCGTGAATAGAAATGGAACTAAGTCATCCATCTTAGGAATGACCGTGAGCGCTCCCTGGCTTGGTACAGTATCGTAATAAAGACAACTGATTGTTATTTGAAAAATAACATATTTCGTTACTTAATTTATACTTCTCATAAATTTTTAATAAAGTGGAAAAAGACAATTCGATTCGAGACAGGAATTGAACCTGTGACATTTGGCTAACCAGGGCAATGTTCCAGCCACCTGAACTACCCGAACCGTATCGAATCAAGTTGAAATTCTTCACCATATTTTAATCGTAATTTTAAGAGTATGACCAGAGCCATCTATTGAGCTAATGAACTACTCGATACCAATGAAAAGTGTTACAACCATTTTTAAACTTTGATGCAATGGACTCCACTCAGTATATAGATAATTTTTTTTACAGCAATTATTTTGCTAAATTTCTCATAAATTTTTAATAAAGTGGAAAAAGACAATTCGATTCGAGACAGGTATTGAACCTGTGACCTTTGCCTAACCAGGACAATGTTCTAGCCACCTGAACTACCCGAACCGTATCGAATCAAGTTGAAATTCTTCACCATATTTTAATCGTAATTTTAAGAGTATGACCAGAGCCATCTATCGAGTTAATTTATACTTACATCTAGCTATACAGATAAATAAAATAAAGTGTGTTTTTGTTTACTAAATAAACAATCCTTTTTTATTATTTTTTCTCGGTCTGTCTGTCTATTCCGAATAATGACTAGAATGAATTTTACGGGACTTTCATTGGCAGATAGTTAATATTATAAGGAGTAACTTATTATTGCCATATTCCCACGGTAATGGGCTCTACGCAGGTGAAACTAAAACAACTGATAACCGAAAATACTAGTTTGAATAATAACATACTTCATAACTTAATGTTTAAATATATTATTGAGTTCTACCTGTACAATTGAACGTTATATACATTGTGTGAAAAGACTGAAATGACTCATTCAATAAATAAAGCCAATGTTTTCTTTAAAGTACTTATGAGTACAATTTTTAATCGTAATGGAAAAGTTTGAAAATAAAAAGGTTAAATAAATAAATAACATGTAAATTAAAACATAATTTTTAAATATAGATTTCATTATTATATTTATCTATCACCTTATCCCCGAAGGGGTGGCAGAGGCATATTATTTGTCCACTTTTCATCATGTGTATTTCTGTTCCACGTAATAGGTGGTGGTGAGCCCATTGCCGTGTGTATATTTGAAAGTTGTTCTTTATCTTTAAAACTTATATAATATAAACTCACATCATTTGATTCTGATATTAGTATCATTGTCAAAATGATTTCAGTTTTTATTTAAATGGTAGGTACCATGCAAATTTGGTTGTTTGTTTCTTGAACACCTGTAGTGAGGTTAAGTCTGTTCCGACATCAGCTCTCTTTAGTTCTGTTGGAAAACGATGATCTGACTTATTACTTTTAGTTTTTTTTTTAAATAAGTATGTATACATAAAATTAAAAATATACTGATATGGCATCATAAGTAACTTAATTAGTTCTAACACATAAGGATTTTTTACATGTGGAAATTCACACGGATGCTATGCTGGATTCCTACTTGCAACTGGACCATTTTTTTATAACACTTGCTTTAAAGGTACCGACGTCCTGGATTAACACATAGGCTTGGGAATAGGATCCCGTAGTAGGTATTCAGGTTTGGGAAAACTTCAACAGGGCGAAGGCGTGTGCTAATTCTGTAGTGATAATTCTTTATGAGAAATCGATTAATAAAACAGAATACAACAACAATATAGCGTACGATATTGAAATTTTTCATAGGTAAGTACAGAAACAGATAACAAATACCTACTAAAGATTTTTTTAAACTTTCGCGATTGTCACTCATATTTATGATATTTCGGGTCTTATTCACGACGTATATTCGTCGTCAGGAAGTATAAGGTAGGCTTTGTACCTAATAATATACGTCGCGAATAAGACCAGAAATATCATAAATATGAAATACTTACTATAAAGAAATACTATACAGATTATATCACAAACATACACTTCAAGAACTTAACGAATCCTAAGTACCTACTATACAATCATTTGTCGTTATCCAAATCACGATCTCCTCTGCAGAACTCTTCGACTACCATTGCAACTTAAGCGTGCTCCTAATCAGTCCATTAGAGCCGTGTTCCAGAATGCTTCTCAATACTCAATCGAGGCTCGATTGAGGCTAGTTTTTGCCTTATAAATACTACTCTCAAGTGTTTCTTGAGTATTGATAAACGTTCTGGAATACGGCCCTTAGTCGACTGGTTCTCTCACATATAACCTCTCTCATAAACACTCCAAGCATAATTCAGTACCTATTGGACTCAGCGTTATTATGCAGGACGACTACAACACGACGCAATGGACCTTCCGGACGTCCGTTTTCGAGAAATATGAAGGGAGGCTTAGGTAAATGTATCCTCCTGCCTTTCGGAATAACATAATAATTTCAGATATTACATACATACATACATATTGTCACGCTTTTAACCCCTAAGGGGTATGCAGAGGCATACTATACGCCCATATTTCACCGTATGCATTTTTGTCCCACGTAACAGGTGGTAAGCCTATTTCCGTATTGAAATGGACAGGCGCAGGCAGTAGCAACTTGCTGTTGAGATTTTTCACGCCTTCCATAAGGCCTTCAACCAGGCTTAACGACTGCGATTTTAGTGGCAACCGGGACCAATGGCTTTACGTGCCTTCCGAACACTTCCGAAGCACGGAAACGCTCGCAATCGTTTACAGAACACTAAGTCAGCGGGGCACGGTCATCTTATCAGTAATCTAACATTATGCATGGGCTGAAACCATAACATCCTAGGTCATTAATATAACGGCTGCTTCCGTGAGATACTTCGAATCCTCGTGGTATCCATTTAACCAGTACATCCCGTAATTTAATAGTTTCACAATAATGTATGAAACCTGATTTATTATTACGACTTCTCTCTTCTGGGTAGTAGCCTGATGATGTACATAGCCTATAAAATAGCATATAAAACAAATAAAAAAATCTAATTTTTAGTTATTGAGATTAGCGCATTCAAACAACTAAAAACTAACATACAGACAAACTTTTTGACTTTATAATGTTCATATTTAGATAAATAAATATGTGAATATTTTTTGACATAGGTAGGTATGTTACTCCTAAGATGGGTGACCGTTTATGGCATTTCCATTTACGAGCGTTTCTGTGCTAATTCGTTTATCTTGGCTGCCAGTGACATGATAGTCGATAAGTCAAGTTGAAGGATTGAAAATGTTGAACCTATCCGTTTCAACACGGCAATACCACTTACTATATGGCACAAAATATATAATTAGCTTCTGCCTATATTTATGGTAAGATCGCAGTAATTATGCGCATCAACGCATGCACGAAGAACCACTGTAACTACCCTATTTGAAAGTGCGACAAACTTTATTTTTAAACGTAGGTATTAAACAAATACATAGTTATGTTCGTACCATAGGGATATAGAATGTTACACGAAGGTCAGTCAGTATCCTGAACTTGTAACGTTTTTATAATATTTATCGTAAATGTAGACCAATGTACCTACCAATTAAATTATGTTAACGATACCTATTTCTTATAGTTTTATTTCCCGCAGTACCAACTTTTCGTTATGTTAGTTTTATAATACTCTTTCCAGGAATTTCTGAAAAAAGATCAATACACAAAAGCTTGCTTTAATTTTGTAAATTGTGCTCTTCCCGAAATGATACACCTGCGTCAACGAATATCCAATCATCAAAACATTTTTCACCTCAGTTCAGTTCTTCTACATAATGAAAGCGGGTCGTAAAAGCTATAAAGTGTTAATTTGGCTTTGGAAAAAATATAGATAGATGGCTGGAGCCATAACCGAAAAAAAATTAGGTTGCTTGATGGTATTTCTTGAGCTTTTGGTAAATAAAATACGTTGACAAATCGAGATGGAGATTTTAGGTGGAAAAATGCCGGACGGTATTACGCTTGCTGTATATTTTCTAAAACTAGTGGTTTTATTTTGTTTTATGTGTAGGAGTGGGTGGATTTTTGGTTAATAATTTTTTGTTAACGTGCTATAGTGAAAGACTAGGCAGTGAAACGTGATTTTCCATCTTGCCGCGTAAAATCAACTGAAAATCTTTGTATAGCAACTACTATCTACTGGGGTAAGACTGACCTTGACTTAAAAAGAAGACAATCGAGATTAACAGTTATTGAGGTGCAAAGTCCAAGAATGTCTCTGTACAAATTTGACCTTTTACGTTAAATTGCCGAAAACGTCGCATAACCCTCGCCTTTTTTACTGTTCGACTATCCGGCAACAATACCTAGCCTACAAAACCGCGATAGACAGATTTTGTTACAAATCTTACTATGGGCCTGATTTTGTTTGAATGACAACTTAGCCTTACCTTAGACTGCCGATCGATGGTGCAAGTGGTAGTATATTCAACTGCAAACTCAGGTCTCGAGAATAATGGTCGGAACAGTAAGTAAGTCGGTACAGTGTGATCTACTAATGTTTGTTTCGTAGTTTGGGTATTTCCAATAATATAAGTCTTTTATCAGTTGTCTAGATACTACATCACAAGCTTATGTTAGTTTACTCTGGATTAGATGACGCTGTGTAAAAAAATGTTCTGTAATATTCATCGTGAGACTATCTGACGCTCGTATTATATCGTTACGTTTTCTAAACCGTATAATTTAAATAAAGTTACACAATTACTTAACAGTGTAACTACCATGTAATCATCGAAATGACTTTCTACCAAATTGGTAAGCATATAAATAGATTCAATAGTTTAGACTGTTACGTAATAGGTTACTCTAACTGATATATTAATTCTTGAAAAGAATTCAATGAATGTATTATCGAAATCGATTTCCTCGTGTTCTTGGAACAACTTAATTTTTACGCATTTCTTGACGCTGTATAGATTACTGTATAGACGTTTAAGGCAACGCGACGTAGAAAACGGTGTAGGGGACCGCCACCCTACACGTGCGGCCCGACACGGCGGGAAGTGGAGGATGGAGTGAAGGGTAGTTGCGTGGAATGTTAGAGGAGGAATGGCAGATAAGATGAATGAGTTGATGGATGTTATGAATGAGAGAAAGTTAGATGTAGTATGCTTGACAGAGACCAAGCGCAGGGGCAGCGAAGTCTTGGAGCTCCCGAGTGGGATGCTCGCGCTGGTCGGGGGGTTGGAATTTTGTTGTCCTCTCGATTGGCCTCCGGTATATATGAGTACAAACTGGTAGGTCCTCTGGATCCGTCTAAAACTTGATTTGACGAAGATTTTACGGGTAGCTGCTTACGCGCCAGTATCTTCGTCGAACGCGAGTGAGCTAGAGGACTTCTGGGAGAGTATGAGAGAAGCTCTAAATGTGATAGAAGGAAATGAAAGACTTATAGTATGTGGAGACTTGAATGGATGGGTGGGTACCGCTCGCGATGATTTTGAGTCGGTACTCGGGAACTATGGGGATAAAAGGGTGAACGACGCTGGCAAGCTTATACTGGCATTTTGTAAGGAAAAGTATTTGTTTGTTGCGAACACAATGTTCAACCACAAACAAATTTATATGTATACGAGGAGATGTAAGTCAAAGAGAAGCATGATAGATTTATTCCTAATGGATAGTCTCCGTAAACAGGTGGATGGACACAAGGGTTTATCGAGGCGCTGAGCTGGGATCAGACCACTACCTAGTCATAACTAGGATTAGGGGTCTGTTCGCGAGCTGGCGTCATCGTACCGAGTGTCCTAAAAGTTGGAAGCTGCAGGATGCATCCATTAGGGATAAATATAAAGAAAGGGTAGCCGAAAAGTTTAGCGACGTCAATGTTAGTAGTGAGAATGTGGAAAGTGTATGGCAGAACCTTAGGGATAGTATGGTAAATGCCGCTGTGGAAGTGCGTGGAGAAACGAGAAGAGAAGTAATAAGCATGATGCATGGTGGAAAGAGGAAGTGAAAGAAGCAGTTCGAATGATGAAGAAAGCATGGTTAGACTACTTAGCCTCGCGGAATGATTTTAATATGAAAGAGAGATACAAGCTGCAAAAAGTTAACACGAAAACACTGATAGAAGAAGCTCGTGAAAGGTGCAGAATGAAAGCGGATGAAAGGTTGTCGTCCAATTTCCGGGATAATGCCAAGCTCTTCTGGAAAGAGGTAGGCAAGACCCGGAGTTGTTCGGCAATCTGCAGTATGAATAAAGTGCTTAGTGTTAACAATGACGTCCTAACAGACCAAACTAATGTCCTGCAGAGATGGAGTGAATATTATGGAAAGATGTATGAAAGAAAAGACAGAGATGCCACATCGGGAAGTGGAGCTCACTTTGATGTTCCGGATCCCGATGTCACTGAATTCATTAGTATGAAAGAAATTGAACAAGCGATAAAAACGATGAAATGTGGTAAGGCTGCCGGAAAAGACAGAGTTACTGCTGAGATGATCAAGTACGGTGGGTCGCGCGTCTGGGACACACTATGTCTGTTATGCAACTTGTGCTGGCGGACGGGTGAGGTCCCAGATGACTGGCAAATAGCAGTTGTAGTACCTATTTATAAAAGGAAAGGCTCGCGCCTAAACTGCTCCAGCTAAAGGGGGATCAGCATGGTCAGCTTAGCTAGTAAGGTGTATGCAAAGGTTATAACGGCAAGAATGCAAGAAAAGTCTGAAAGGTATTTATGGGAGGCTCAATGCGGATTCCGACGGGGAAGAGGTTGCATGGATCAAGTGTTTTCTCTCCGCATGATCGCGGTTTTCTGGCTTTTAACCAGAAGGTTTTCTGCGCTTTTGTGGATCTGGAGAAGGCATTTGATAACGTTGTGAGGGAAACTCTGTGGGATTTGCTGCCCGGATATGGTGTGGACGGCTCGCTGCTGCGGGCAATACAGTCGCTTTATAAGGACTGTAAGGCTTGCGTGCGAGTAGGGGGGGATGTGTCACCTCTTTTTGATGTCTGTACAGGCGTCAAACAGGGTTGTGTCATGTCCGCCTGGCTGTTCATAGTGTATCAGGACAGTTGCCTGCAGAAGTTGAAAGATTGTGATATGGGTGTGAATTTGAGTGAATTTTCAGTAAACTGTCTGCTGTACGCTGATGGTGTGCTCATGGCCTCATCAGAAGCCGACCTTCAGGCATTAGTCACTAATATGAAAGAGGAGTGTGAAAGTAAGGGTCTTCGCTTGTATGCAAGTAAGACTAAAGTTCTAGTATTTGAAAGAGATGACGTAAGAACTAAATGCGAGATTAGGGTAAACCAGGAACGTCTAGAGCAAGTGAATGAAATTGTGTATTTAGGGAGTATGTATAGCACGGATGGAAGATGTGATTCGGATGTAGAACGGCGAGTAGCTGCCGGAAACAGAGTTAACGGTGCTTTGGCCCAATTAGTAAAGTGACAAAGCATCGTAAAAGAAGCACGACTGGCGATTCATAACGCAGTGCTAGTGCCAACTTTGCTTTACGGTAGCGAAACCAGGGTATGTCAGCAGATGCGTAAAAGTAAATTGAATGCTGTGGAGATGCGATCACTTCGAAAATTGTGCGGCGTTACCTTGGCCGCCCGATACGTAACGAAGTGATACGCAATATGGCAGGTTTGAATGAAAGTGTCAGCGTTAAGTTGGAAAAGGGCGTGCTCCGTTGGTTTGGACACGTCCAACGAATGAGTGAGGAACGATTGACGAAGAATATATATTGTGCGAAAGTAGAGGGTAGAAGAAATCAGGGTAGGCCGAGACTTACATATGAAGACCACGTAACAGATTGCTCAAAAACGGAAAGGTCAAAAGTACTCGGATACCCAGACGTGCGTGTATGAAGCGATTGATGAATCTTGAAGAAGCGAAAGAAGTATGCATGGGTCGCTTAGCCTGGCGATCTGTCCTCTCTGACTACCCCGTCAGGGATACAGCGTGAAGATAGATAGATAGATAAATTGTATGTAAAATAATATTTTTTAGCAATTCCTTTAATCTGATGCTCATTATTTTGTAGTAAATTTAAACTGAGCGATCAAAATTTTCGGCATCATCATGTTATTTAAATAGGATCAGTTAAATTTCTTCCTCTTTTTAAGAAAGTCGATTGAATGGAGAAAAGGGTGTTTATGTCTACGAGCCCTAAACTGATGCAACCCAGTTGAAATTATAGTTGAATATCGACGGCCAAATAGACTGTTTATAGTAAGTGTAGATTGTACTAATATTACATTTATCGCTGAAAAGTTTGTTTGTTGAACACGCTATCTTAGAAAATATATGACGATTTCCGATTCCGATTTCCGTTCTGTAAAAGAGTTCTTGGTTGGGTGACCACTTTGTGGCATTTACATTCGCGAGTGTTTCCGTGCTTTGGAAGGCGCGTTAAGTCGTTGGTCCCGGTTGCCAGTAAAATGGCAGACGTTAAGTCAAGTTGAAGGCCTTATTAGCGGCTTAAAAAAGAGCTTGTGGCCCCGGGGTCTCAGTGTTCGGTAAACGATCACTGAGGTACGCAACTTTCACTATGGCTGGTCGTCGGATAGGTAACCACTTTGTGGCATTTACATTTGCGAGCGTTTCCGTGCTTCGGAAGGCATGTTAAGCCGTTGGTCCCGGTTGCCAGTAAAATGGCAGTCCCTAAGCCTGGTTGAAGGCCTTATAGGCGGCTTAAAAAATTTCAATAGCAGGTAGCCACAACCCGCGTCTGTCTATTTCAACACGGCAATGGGCTCACCACCTATTACGTGGGACAGGAATCCACACGGTGAAAAGTGGGCATATAATATGCCTCTGCCACCCCTTCGGGAATACGGCGTGATGGATATTTATTTAAAAAATTTCAACAGCATGTCGCCACAGCCTGCGCCTGTCCATTTCAACATGGCAATTGGCTCACCACCTGTTACTAGGGACAAAAATACATACGATGAAATGTGGGCTTATAGTATGCCTCTGCTTATCCCTTCGGGGATAAAGGTATGACAATATGTATGTAATATAACGTATAGGTATGGAATATAGTAAACGGAGCACTCTTTATAAAGCGCGAGCACTGAAGCTATAAAGAATTTTAGTTACTGTAAAATGTTCCTCTGGTATTACAACTATTATATAAAATGAGCACTGTATAAGTACCCACGCAGTATATAATAATACTCGTATTCTGTCTACCTAGGAACACTGCGTAATGTAATTCACAAAATGAGTTACTTTGCGCGAAGACGGTCCTACCTACATTAAATTTACGTATAAATTGTTGCATAAAAATGATCCACGTTTAGAGGGTTTTCATTTTTATTATAACAGAATAGGTACTTACTTGATAATATAGGCAATCACGATAGGATGATTCCCAGAATTTTACTGACCTTTGCCTAACCAGGGCAATGTGCTAGCCACTGAACTACCCGAACCGTAACGAAACAAATTGAAATTCTTTACTATATTTTAATCGATAATTAAGAGTATCACCACATCCGTGTTTAAATATTGATGCAATGGACTCCACTCAATCTATGGATAAATTTTTAAAGCTATTAGTTTGCTTACTTTACATAAATTTTACATTTGTTTCTACTGAATATTTCTAGAACTAGGGAGACTTTTTACTGACAGAACTAGTTTTTACTGACACAACTCATCACAAGGTTGTAATATAACTAGGGAGAAATAAAGTCTTAGTAGTCCTAATGTAGAACTATTCAGTAGCATAACTGGGAATGGTCCCCACGATGTTGCAGAAGGTTCACGTTGGCTTCATTCCAAAAAAAAATAAGGATAATTTATCTTCACAGGACGAGACTGTTTTTCAAAGCACATATTGATTTACTATCAAAACTTCTAAGCGCCACTTTATTTTATTATATTTACTTGTTAATTACAAGTAAATATTTACTACAGAACAATAAAGTTCCACACACTACCAGAAGGCGCATATTTTCTGTATTAAATATTTACTTGACCAAGTAAATATTAGTATAAAGTGTCGTTTAGAAGTTTTGATATTAATATGAATAGTGTATTAAGTTCCTATTTGATAGTGAAGAAAATTCGGGCGTCACGGTGGTAAGTGGTTAAGACATTTTGCTGGTCTTGTTTTACTTTCAGAAAAGAACTAATATCCTCCAGTTCACACTTTGTTATATTTTCGCGATTTCCGAGCATATTTTAAGAAACACTATATATTTATAAATACATACATATTATATAGGTACATACAAAACACCTAAACGCCGAAATCAACATTAAATTTTGTGTATTCCACTAATATTTGTTCCCACCCGGGAATTGAACCCGGGGACCTTAGCGCGGCAGTCACATTCACCACCACCGAGGCAGTCGGAATGAAGTCAGATATGAAGATTAGTTGCGTCCATATATGAAACTACAGTTCTGACAGGCAGATTATTCTTATAAATCTTAGATAAACAGTAAAACTATTAAACGTGAAATTATTAAACGTTTAACTTACCGTTTATTTATGTTATCCAGATCTATATTAGATACTACTAACTACCACTGATCTAAAGGGAATTCATCCGTCGGAGGCAAATTCAATTAATGATTATTGAAATTGAAAGGATCCGGGCTCCTAAGAGCTTTCTCAACGACCTTTCTCAGAAGTGTTATCCAATAAGTCTTGTTACGTGCTCGAGTTTCTACGATTTTGAAAATGCGCTGCTAACTACGAGTATTACTGAACCATTTATAGACATCTATTCGAAACGGGAAACATACTATTTAAATAACGTGATATTCTGACAGTGGTTAGAGAAAGTGCGAAAGAGGGTTCCGTTTTTGAAGTGAAACCTCTTTATCGACGTATGAGAGAAATTTTATAGCTGTAAAAAAATGTCGTAAAGAAGTGTACACACAGTTTTTTTTTTAAATTAGCCCTTCTTATGTTTTGATTATATAACATCCTCTTATTGTGAATATTCTGGAAGTTACTGTAATGTGTACGTTCATGTATGTGTGTTCATGAATCAGAGGATTTACTTACGTTCTTAAAAGAGTTCTTATTTTTCTAAAACGATAGATGTATTTCCAGAGTAATTGGTATGTAATGTGTTAGTACGATATATTGCATTATTTAATCATTTTTGATAGCCTGGGTGGGCGCGGTGGTTGTGTATACGACTGCCGCGAATGAGGTCACGGGTTCGATTCCCAAGTCGGAACAAATATTTGTGTAATGTGTAAAAATGTGTAAAATCTATTCGAGATTTCGTATGAAACGGTAAACTTTTTCAAAAATCGAAGTTTAGAATTTTGCTTGTTAATGACGAATGAATTTTTTAAATCAGCTCATTAGTTTCTGCTCTATTCATTATAAACAAACTTACAAATCTGTTCTCTTTATAATATTAGTATAGATGTAAATTCAATCTAACAAAACGTGTGTTCGACATAGTAAAAACCTTTTTACATTTTGAAAGTGGAATATTTATGATATTTTTAATACTGATATATTTTGGGGAGCACAAGCTTGTGTTATGGAATCTAGACAACTAATAAAATAATATACATAATTTATGTACTAGCACGCCAGGGAAAACCTTGTTGCCATAAGACACCCATCGTGGGTGAGTCATCATCATCTAGGGGTATTTAAATAGTTCGAAAAGTGCCATTTTGTTCCTTTAAAAGCGGGAGCAGTAGCTCTATTCGCCAAGAGACTATATAATTAGATTAGAATTTGGAATATGAATTGTTCACTGGCTTACTTAGTAATAATTATTCTAATGTTCACTGGCTGTTGGTACTGGCGTACACGCGAACAAAAGAAGAAACTAAAGTTCGTCTCTATACCTACTCTACTACGTCACTGATCTTGTAAGTAATCAGACTTGATTTTAGTTTGTAAACAAATTAGTTGTACGATCTATATTCAGAAATATCAAATGTATGAACACAAAAAATACTCAAATAGTTCTGCCAAGCTGTTTTGAAGAAGTTAAGCCTACAGTAAATCCTGTGACACAATTTTTTTTTAAATATTATACTGGCGGACGTTTTCAACCGAGTAATGTTAGTTCTCGTGGCAATACGTGGAGAAAATGTAGCCTAATTTAGTCATTTTAACATCAGCTATATGCCAGTGATAACACTGCGTTAATTAATAACAATTTTCACTATGGCTGGTCCTCGGATGGGTGAACACTTTGTGGCATTATATTTGCGAGCGTTTCCGTGCCTCGGAAGGCACGTTAGGCCATTGGTCCCGGTTGCCAGTAACATGGCAGTCGTTAAGCCAAGTTGAATGCCTTATGGGCGGCTTAAAAATTTCAACAGCAGGTCGCCACAATCTGCACCTGTCCATTTCAACACGGCATTGGGCTCACCACCTGTTACGTGGGACAAAAAGCAAAGCCTACGGTGAAAGGTGAGCAAAACCTACTAGTTATGTTTATGTTTATATGCCAGTGAAAATCCTATTCGTATTATATATTTCTTGTTAATACAAAAAAAACACATCGTACGAGTATATTTACACAAACAGTAATTGGATAATGCATATAAGTCACCTCAGTGTCCAGTAATCGATACTACTATATAAAGCTGAAGAGTTTGTTTGTTTGTTTGGTTGAAAGCGCTAATCTCAGGAACTACTTGTCGGATTTGAAAAAATATTATTATTTTGTGTCGGATCGCCTATTTATCGAGGAAGGCTATACGCTATATATCATCACGCTATTACCCTAGAGAGCGGAGCAGGAATCATAAATGTCGACAAATCGGGCAAATTATCACACATTTCTGTAAAAGTAATAAGCAACGGGATTAAATAGGTGCGACGGGATTTCGAAGTATGTAACGAGCGGAGCCGTAGGGGTCACCTAGTAATATAATATCTTTCAGCGCCGTTTGAACTGAATCTCGCAGTTTGATGAACACGTTGTGTCGTAAAACAGTTAATGGTTTGTTGAACCACAATGTGACACTCTCATCGAGGGATTACAACTAACCACTATAACTCACGCTGATTAAATCACCTAAACGAGTGTATCGATTACCTACACAAATTACGAATCTTTACTTATGCGTAGGTTTGCGTAACTCGTACGGTTTCGTTTTGATTTGCTGTCAGTACGGATTTGAAATAAATACGAATATGTTTATTCGAATTACTCTAACATGGTGATCAAGCCTATTTCCCGCAGGGGTATGCAGAGGCATACCTACCTTACTCCAAAAATTAACCCATTGAATAATTGATCTCAGGTGGCGAAGCCAGCTTACTATTTGCGATGAGACAGATAACAGAAATTATTTTGGGTCTCATGTTACTGACATAGCATAAAAATGCTAATTATAAACAACACTACGCCTCCTTGCCCAATCCGGGGGTACTACTTTAGACCGCTAAGCTACTGCCCGTACACTAATGAAATATAAATATAAATATTAGGGCGACGAAGGTGCAAACTAGTAGGTAGTGTTATAGAGAGAGCTTACCCTAAGGCAGAAAAGAAAGAGATAATATTCTTAATTGTAAACCACATATAAGATTTCAACTCAATATGTCTACAGTAGAAATCCGTGGAAAGAAGAATGCATAATAAGAATGGACAAATCTGCAGATATAAGAATCGTAATAAAAAATGGAACTGAACTTGAGCATGAACGTTTGAGTGATAGATTGTAAGATATACTTATGTTTTACATTCTTTCACGCAAAACTATTGAATGGATTTTAATGGAACTTTACAATAATATTATTTACACACCAGAATAATACATAGACTACTCTCTATCCTGTTATCAAGTTTCTGTGGGAAACGGGAACGGGAAAGCTTCTGTACGTGAAACGCAGATGTCAACTAGTTAAGTTATATTCGGAAAAGTAAAATTTACTTATGAAAAGTGAAGAGGGCGTCGAGAATGGGGGCAATGTTAAGTACGCACTTCACTAAATTATAGTTTTACTGCAGACAAATTTTAACTAAGAAAATGGCAAGTTATTTACCACGGTTATGAAGGGACAAGAAATATTATAGTAGTAGGTATAGACCCGGTTTTGGAGGAAGGAAATGAAGTACCTACTCTCATGTAAGGTTCCTAAATACATCTCAATAATTATACAGATATATAAAATTCATATGTCTGTTATGTAATTTTAAATTATTAGATATTTACTAAACGCATATGAAGTATATAGGTACGGTACCTACTATAATTTTTTTTTTGTTTTTGTTTGTTCCGCCTAGTCTCTGAAACGGTTGGACCAATTTCAACGAGACTTTCATTGTCAAATAGCTGATGTTGTATGAATTAAATTATGCTATATTTGGTCCCCGATTGATTGATTCCCACGGGAACCTGCACTACGCTAGTAAATTATTTGTCACAGCTAACCCTATTACCTAATTGCAGTGAGTCAGGCTGAGAAATATATTAAGATGTTTACATTTCTCCGTAGAAATTGGCTAGAACCTGGACTTTACTCTAAGATGAACCAGAAATCCAAGTATTTATAAAAATGTTAAGTACATACGCTTACCGTCGTCGTCAAAAACACAAAAAGTTCTGCATCGATTTAACTCAATTTTTGACACAATAGGTATATAACTTACACCAGCTTTAGGCCATATTTTATCCCCGCATTCCCATTGTAAGCAGGTGAAACTGCAGGGCGTCCGCTAGTACAGCTGATATATATTTTAATTATGTGAGATGGCGTGTTAGTACAGACCTTACAAAATGAAACATGTTACACAATTAAACAAAGGCATCGCATTTTATGTGCCGCATACATGTATGTATTTGGAAAGGGTATTAATTGTGAACACCCGCGCGGCTAATAGCCTTGCCCAAACACGCCGTTTTAACACAATATACAGTTATGGGTAATTTTTGAATGAATAACAAACATTATTATTTCGTAGAATAATAAAATATACATTATGTTATTCTACGAAGCGCTCACAACCCCACTAGCTCAGTGTAAGTTAAGCATCTTACGCTACGATTAATCCTGTGTTGGGTAACCGTTTGTGGTTGTGTTAAACCCGAGCGTTTCTGTGCTCTTAAACCGTGCATAAATATAGCACTATATAATTTTATTAACAGTATATAAATGATAAAAATCGTATCTAAATAGAGTTAGTTTTTTTACGTCAATGACCCTAAAATATAAATATTGGAATTCAAAGTATTCGTTGTTGTCATTTTTGTATAATATTGAAAATTAAAATAATCTTTAAATAATCCATATTAATAAAATGGTTTACACTTGTGTGTAAAATCAATAAATTGAAAAATAAAAAACTAAAAAGATGGTTACCATTTTGCAAGACGGTTGATAACCCTGGTATTATATTATGTTATGCTTATAGCGTGACATCAGGACCAACTCCAGTAAAAGGGTTATCAAATATTTACGAGTTCCTGTAGGTATATCTGTATTTCTGAATCTGATTCTAAAACACAATTCTTGCTTTTTCTTATAACTCTGACTCCCATAGGTAGACAGTATATTAGCTTTAAAAAGTATTTTAGCTAATATATAACACATATTAATTGCCGAAGTAATTCGGACCACTTGAGAACGATAAATTCATGTTTGTAACATGGTCAAGACAAGGTTTGAACATAAAGGTTTGAAAACATTTGGAAGACAATATTTTAAATGACAAACGCAGCAATGAGCTATACACCTATTACATTAGACATGCACATGACAGAGATACACACGGTGAAAAGTAGGTGTAGGTATAAGATGCCTTTACCAACCCTTCGGAGATAAAGGCGTGCTAATAAACAATGTTTCAAATTCAAACGTATGTGAAAAATTCAGCTGTGTGAAGCCGAGACGGACATCTAGTAATAGATAAATGAATACTCTATGATGCATTGAGTATATTTATAGAACAAAGACGTCGCTTGCGCCAATTATATCTGTCATTCTAAAACTTCTACAACAAAAATCATTATAACATGGTCGTAAATTATAATAAACGCTGTAACATTTTACATAAAATGTATCAAAACTAGTATCAGGCGTATTTATTTGACCTAGTTTCCTGAAGAATATGTACGTCATAGCTTTGGCTGTATCCCAAATTTGGGAAATAAATTCAACGTCGAAAGCGTAAGCGATATCTTCACTGAGCTGCCTTATGGGGCCGATTGAGTGATATTGACAAGTCGATGGGTTTACATAGGTAAGTTCTATTATGTACTCGTATATCTTTTAAAAACAAAATATTTAAGATACGACTATCGTCCATGGACAGGAATACACATGGTGAAAAGTGGGCACATAACATGCCTCTGCCAGCCCTTTGGAGATACATAAATTATTCGTGATACATAAATATACATAAATTATTGTCCAGAATTATGGTTCGAACGTTATTGATATTCTGATGTCATAACATTCTCTATGTGAAATTGTCAAATACAGCTCTTCGTGCATGTAATGTCATTTCCCTACAAAGGGCCTACAAAGTTTTCTCTTAATATGTGTTACAATGGTAATAATGTATAATAAACACATACTTTCCTAAGGAAAAAATACTTAGTTTGTTTTACGAGTATATGGCTAAAATATGTGATAATTACACATACCTAATCCTCATCCTAGAGTTATTAGGTAGAGTCCACTTGCATCCATTATAGAGCTAATGGTTAACGAACCTTTGAACATATCTAAGTACCTATTTAAAGAAACTCAAGCATAAATAGATACAATTCCAAAAATCAAGTTCAAAAGCTATGCCGTATAAGACTTATAATCATAATGAATTACAGATTTACATTTTAAATCTATAGCTCCCGTTAGAACAAAGGTACCAAGATACTCAGACTCTTATTAGCTAATTAAATAGAGAGTTAAAGCTAAAGTTGCAAACTTTAAATGTCATAATTTGCTACCATTGTCTAAAGATTTTACTAACAATAATTTAAGAGTAAAAAGAAATACCTTCGCCGCTCCCACCGCAGTATCGATTCCACCACCAGCGCAGTCCCACCGGCCAACAGTCGCTACCACTCGCCGGCAAGCAAAGGAAAACAAAGCAAATGAACACAACACATTCAGAACGTCCACACTATTTCAACAACCGTCGGCGAAAACCGCATTGATACACTTTTCGCCGCTGTCAGTCAACTTTTTATTAAAACTTTACGAACTAAAAAAATAGAAGGCAAAAGCAAGTTCTGATCTTTTAGAAAATTGTCCGAACCGTTTAAAAGGAGATCTTATGTATCTAACGGCGCGTACGCGGAAAAGTTTATTTAATTTTACGTTTCTCCATTACGAAGTCGCGCACCCCGTGGGCGAAAGTTTTCACCGTAGCGTCAGGAGACAAGTGTGCTTTTGTTACGCAATTCACTGCGGCGCGGGTCCACCAGGGGGCAGCGCGCCTCTTAGTGGCGCAGTGACGAGCATGCGCACTGTACACTGCCAAGTGCCGACCACTCGCTACCTCGTCGCACACCCGGCGCCGGCTAACATACGCTGTACTCGTCATTAATCTTTTTTTACTCCTCATTGTATCTCTACAAAAAATTACGAGAACTAACAGGTCTAATTAAAACATTAAACATTTAAAAAGCCATTACAATTTAAATGAATAACTGTGTTGTAAAGATAGATTTAAATACTAGGTAACCATAGTAAGCTGTTACATTCTGACCCACATAGTTGTAACTGTAAGAAACACAGAAAAGTCAATACCTAAATGAGTACAAAGGTCATGGCGCCACAAGATATTGCGTGAAAACCACGATAATTGCAGAATAACAGGCGAACCCTATCTTTGATTTCGTGAGAGCCGAAGGTAGCATTAGCGAGTCATGCCCAAATATTGGTATTTGGAAACGGCAAATACTATTTGTCAGATTATATTCTATAACATCAAAATATATTCTTTTCAAGATCATTAATACATAAGCTAAACAATTAAAATTTATCGTTTTGATTCGAAACCATTAAGTAGGTATATTCTCCGAAATGGTACATCCAATAATTCTGATCCTTACCTATATAGCAACTCCACTATGGATATGTAGTTTTATTGCAGAAATCCCTAAGTCTATTAGATATGAAAAATAATTCAGTATCTATGTATGTTTTACGGTCGGGTCCGCAGTGCCAATTTTCTAACATAACATGTTAGCTAAACATTTGTGTGACGCCGCGACATGCTCAACATACTCAAGATTGTTCACAAATGACATCGGACAAAAGGTATTCCTTTAATCCCCACCGCGAAGTTTACTTAAAATACGGCGTTTTCATGTAAAAACTGAATTTAAAAGGTTCGTAAGCCATTTAAAATAGGTACCTATGGTGCGTGAATCCAGAACTAGTGAAGGTTTAATCGGTATTTGATAAGAAGGTACGCGGCGACACACAATTTTTTTAACAAGGATTTTTTTCAGTTTTTACGATTTCTATAGCTAACACGAAAACAGGTTGCACCGGACCCGGCTTTACATTGTATCCAAGTGACTCTATCGCGCGAAAGAAGATGGCTTAAATGTTTCTAAGCCGTCTTAATCCGCGTGTTTACGCCACGCCAAAACTTGTTAACTTGTTAAGTACGACTTACGTGTTCTTTGATTGTAAAGTAAACATAACCCTGTTGTTTTTAGAGTTCCGTAGCCAAATGGCAAAAAACGGAACCCTTATGGATTCGTCACGTCTGTCTGTCTGTCCGTCCGTAGGTCACAGTAACTTTTCTCCGAAACTATACTGTTAAAACTTGGTAAGTAGATGTATTCTGTGAACCGCATTAAGATTTTGACACAAAAATAGAAAAGAAAAAAGAATTGGGGGTTAAAATTTTTTTATGAAACCCGTGCGTTGGGGGTATCTATGGATAGGTCTTCAAAAATTATATTCAGGTTTCTAATATCATTTTTTTCTAAAATGAATAGTTTGCGCGGGAGACACTACCAAATTGGTAAAATGTGTGCCCCTCCCCCCCCCCCTGTAATTTCTAAAATAAGAGAATGATAAAACAAAAAAAAAAGATGTACAATGTACATTGCCACGCAAACCACCGAAAATTGGTTTGATCGAGATCTACATATCCTGGAAGAAGAAAATAACACATTAAGGGAGGAGGTGCGATTACTACAGCAGAAACTAACATCAGCAAATGACGAAATTGATAACTTAACATTGGAGATTAATGTATTAAAGGGTACAGTTTGCGTTCAGGAAAAAACTATTACGCAACTAAAATCGATTTGCAGTTCACCACAATCAATGGTAGATAAGAAAACCTCGAAAAGGTTGCGAGATACTCGAATATTGTCCGAGAACTATATAAACGATAGTGGCGCGAGAAGAGTACATACCTCCGGGGATGGCGCTGATGTAACGGAACATAAGCTGACTCCAAATATCGTCGCGGACACACAGAAGCCGACACAGAGCACAAGTACGCTAGATGGCGTTAGCTGTTCGGCGAATGAAGTGCTTATAAACACGCTACCACAAAGGAACGATAGTACTAAAGTCAATCCAACTCATTTTACTGACTCGAACAGCGTTAACGGTGTTAACTGTGGTATGAAAATGAGAGCTGCTGCTCACAAAGTAGCTATCTTCGCCGACCAAACGGGATATGGAATCAGAAAAATATTACAACATTTATTAGGCCCCAGTTACACAGTTACAAGTTTTATAAAACCCAACGCACAAATTGACCAAATCATACAATCTTGTGAATCGCTTTGTGGGGACTTCACCACCTCGGACTTCGTGCTTATTCTAGCAGGGACGAACGACAACAACTTGACAAAATTGCAATCGTTTATATATAAAACTCTGTACCGTACGAACCATACGAACGTCCTAGTAGGAGAAATCTTTAGAAATAATCATTTTAACGAATACAGATTAAATCGTATGGTTCAGCATATTTGTTCTTACTTCAAAAGTCATGCTAAATACGTGGCGTTCGAATCAATTTATAATTATAGACGATATTTTAATAAATTATATGTATGTAGAATACTACTGAGGGAAATTCTGAATATTACTTATAAACACAATTATAATAATTATAATACAATGTTATTGAATAATACTAAGGGCTATTGTCAAAATAAAAAAACATTTTTAAGTGTTAGTACACAAACTGAGACACACCTAGAACATAATTCTGACTCACAGTGTAAAATGGGTTCCCTCGCAGAGGTTGAAACTACGGGTAATTTGATACAATCGGATCCAATTTGTTTTCGTCACCTGTCCTACGAATGACAGTTCCGAGATCATAGTAAAAAATAGTGGTACTATACAAGAACCCTTAAATATATTCCATCAAAACTTGTGTGGGCTAAACAACAAAAAAGACGAATTCGAACTGTATATAGAAAGTCAATCTAGTGTCATGCATTACATATGCGTCAGTGAACATTTTTTAAATAGGGAAACAGTGGCACTATTAAATTTTACCAATTATAAAATAGCTACCTATAACACTCGAGTTAATAAAAAAAGGGGGGGCACACTTATCTTAGCGCGAAAAGATCGTGAGTTTTTAATACTACCTGTTGCGGAGCGCTTATATACTATGGATTCCTTCGAAATTTGTGCCATAAAAGATAAGGTTACGGGTGTTTGTGTGTGTTGCCTATATCGGACTCCCTATAAGAATAATTTACATAATTTTATAGAGAAATTAGATGAGCTATTAGAACACTTATTTAATAAGGATTGCTGTATCTGTGGTGATTTTAACATACACTTGTGTGTGGATAGTTCTGAACGTAGTGATTTTATTAATATGTTAACATCCTATAATTTTAAGGCTTTAGTCAATTCTATTACCTTTATGAGAAATGATTCACGGTCTTGTATTGACAATGTACTCACAAACTTGCCTAATAACTATATAATTAATTGTGACGTTGATCATAACGGCTTAGGGGATGGACACGCAGGCTTGTTGTGTAATATAAAAATACCCAACCTCACACAGACTAAGAATAGTAACGCATCTATATATGTAAGGAAAAGATCATTTAATGAAAAAAATAAGAATATGTTTAGAGCTCACCTTGTACAACACAACTTAAAACACGTAGGTGTCAATAGCTTTTTAAAAACGATAAACCATTTGTATAAGACGGCATTTAGGAGTAGAGTTAGACAGATAAACTTAAGGAGTACTAAGGGCTTGCGCTGGGTCACAAAGGGTGTTAAGGTGGCCAGCAAAATGAAACGATTTTTGGTATATCATAAGGGCAATAATAGTCATTCGAGTGTAATTGACTACGCTAGGAAGTACATTACTCTATATAGAAAAATTATTAAAACAGCAAAGAAACTGGCATTACAAGCGGAAATAAGGTCTCTAAAGAATAATATGAAGGATATTTGGAAAATAGTTAATCGGTATAGGAACAAGACAAAGATATCCAGAAAGGAAATTAAGTTAGAATCGAATAATACTGTAGTAACAGATCCTATTGAGATTGCCAATATATTTGCACACCAGTTCACTTCTATGCCCGATATGGCTACTTATAACTTGCAGATGGCACTGGATATATTACAGAAAAATACAAAAAGAGTGCCAAGTGTAATTGATTTTCCTCCTACTACTAGTTTAGAAGTGGCTAAGTTGCTCAGTGGCATGAAATATAAGTGGTCTTGCGGTTATGATGAATTGCCCATCACAGTGTTGAAGGACAACGTAGACATGTTGGCAGAGCCCTTGAGCCATTTTTTTAACTCGTGCATAGATAATTGTGTATTTCCAGATCAACTAAAGATGGCAAAAGTTGTTCCTGTGCATAAAAAAGGGTCTAAACTCGATCCTAAAATGTACAGGCCCATCTCTCTACTTCCAACGCTGTCTAAGATTTTTGAGAAAATTATGAAAATAAGACTCAGTGCTCATCTTAACTTGAACCGCGTTCTGAATCTTAGACAGTTTGGATATCAGAGTCATGTTGGTACACAGGATGCTATAGACATGTTGGTGAGTGATATTAGGGATAGGTTGAACAAGAAACAAAGGGTTGCTGGCTTATTCCTTGATTTAAGCACTGCTTTTGACACTGTAGACCACCAGTTACTGCTGCATAAACTGGAATATTATGGGGTGAGAGGCAAGATAATGCAACTTTTTACATCATATTTAAGAAATAGAAAGATGTTTGTTGAGGTCAGGGCTATAGTAGATGATTTGGATGGAAAGAGGGACAATGAAGATGAAAGAAAATTTGAAAAAAAAAAATTTTTTGAGAAAAATGTTAGGTCCAAAATTAAAGGCATTAGTACTGGAGTTCCTCAAGGATCCATATTAGGGCCTATTTTATTTATAATATTCATTAATGATTTGCTGTATTATTTAGAGAATCATGTTGATGATCACACAAAATTGGTAGTCTTTGCTGACGACACAAATGCAATTATATCGGCTAATAACTTGACTTCGCTTAGTAAAAATGTCAATGTAACAATGAACCTATTGGATAACTGGCTTTCAGTAAATGGATTAATTTTAAATTCTAATAAGACAAACGTAATGTTATTCCAGCCTACGGCTCGAGCCGGGGATCAGATAAGGTGCAACATAAAGGGTGTAGCAAAAGAAACTGTACAGGTAGTAAAATTTCTAGGAGTACACTTAGATAGTCAGCTAAATTGGAAACATGAACTTGCTCAAATAGAAACTTCCGTCAGCTCGGCATGCTATGTACTAAGAAGTTTACGTGACGATGTCGATATTAATTTGTTAAAAAAGGTTTATTTTGCACTCGTAGAATCAAAATTAAGATATAGTATTTTGTTTTGGGGAGGAAGTTACGAATACAATTTAAACAAAGCGTTTATATTACAAAAAAGAGCTATCCGTACTATGGTAAACATTCGGCAGCAAGATTCCTGTAGGGAGCATTTTAAAAGGTTACAGATTCTGACAGTGCCTAGCTTGTACATTATGGTACTATTGTTGAACTTTGCGAAATACGTACATGAATTTGAAACCGAAGAAGAAAAACAGGCTAGGGAGAGTACGAGAAGGAAAGATTTTAAAACAAATTGTGTCCCACACCTCAATGTCGTAAAGCATGGTACTTACCACATGTCTGTCAAATTATTTAATAAATTGCCTAATATGTTAAAATTATTATTATATAAACGTGTATTCAAATGCAAATTGAAACAATATTTATTAGAGAAGACATTTTATGCTATAGATGATTTTATTAATGAATAGAAAAGAGGATTAAATAATGTAAACTGTAAACTGTAAATTTTAAATTATAGATTGTAAGTTGTAATGTAAATGCTAATAATGTAAATTAAAACATACGACATTTTCTTATAACTTACTGTTTGTCTATTATTGTTTTTCATTATTACTATTATTGACTAAATTACAGAATGACTTTATGGATAGTTATTTTTGTGTTGTTTTTTTTTTTTTTTGTTTTTGTATTTTAAAATAATGAATATTTTATGATGATGATTTTATTTTGATTATTGATTGGTATCTATTGTTATTGTTATGTTCATTGTATCTGTAATGTTCTTTTTTTTTTTTCTAACATCAAACACAATGTAACAATTGTTAATGATAAATAAATAAATAAATAAGTAAGTAGTTTTTTTAATACGTCATAAATCGTAAACCGCAATTTACCTTTCATTCAATTACTTGCTGCTACGGAACCTTTCATGGGCGAGTCCGACTCGCACTTGGCCACTTTTTTCAAACATAATTAAATTTGTATTTGAACCTAAGTAAACTAATTATCCTCCTTCCTGAAAAAGGTTAGATCTTTTATTTTAGTTTAGGTATTTAAAAACTAAATCTTAACTAATTATAGTTTTTTTAAACCTTTTTAGTCAGATGAGTACAGATTTTTTTAACTTGGGGAATCCTCATGAACTTTAAATCACATCAAGCTAATAATAAGTAGGTACGTATGCGTATCGTACTCGTATGATACTAAACTGTAGTGCGCCTGTGAGGGATGTCAAAATACCTACTAATAAGTATTACTAACTGTTATTTGTAACTTAATGATAATCTGTCTTGGTAACTGTTCATCCAGAGCGATCCAGAGTAATGCGTATCGTAAAAAAAATCCTTGTCTCAACGACTCAAAATTGGACATGTAGGTAAATTATTTATTTCAGTGGAACAGCACTTAAGAAAATGACGTATATACTACGGAGTAGGTACGGAATCAAAAATTTACTACTTACTAAAGAAATGTCTCGTAGCAGTTTTATAGCTCACTCGTAGCATACTGTAGAGATAATTATTATTGTAATAAAAATATTATTTTGGTGTATATTGTAATATGATGAGTATGATCTATCTCGCCGTAAAATAGTACTCGTACCTACATTATATAATGGTAATAGTACCTAAATTACATACTAGCTGACCCGCGCAACTTCGTTAGCGCCACCAAAAATGTGATAAATGAAGAACCACTCGACCGATTTTGTGCAAAATTCACATAAACCATCTACTAAATAGTCCGAACAAAGCCCAAACATTTGGTTTGGATAGGTGAGCCCGTTCTTAAGTAATAAATAACAACGAAAAGTGGCATTAATTTTTATATATTAGAGATACAGAATTCTTTATTTCATCTGTATAAAGGTTGTGCTATAATTAGCAACTTTCATTACTGGGTTTCGATTCGAGTTGTAGGTAGATGCATCACTTGCAAGTGAGGAAGCTCTCACGATCTCGGTAGAGCCCCAGAACACCTAGGCACCCGGGTGTATGTGTTCAGTTCTCATTTCGATCTTTATAGACTGCCTCTATGAAGATGGCTAAAAAAAAATTCGAAAAGAGTTCTCGCCTCTACTCTTTTCACTACACTTTACAATCTTTAGCATCTCTATGTCAGCCATCTCAGGCCAGGTGCTCGCAAAAATAAGTAATACCTGTGAACTACGACATGAATGCCAGTGTTACCTACGGTGAAATATTTTATCAATATCGAACGGTTAATCCTAGAATAGGTGAACGCCCATTTATGGTTCAATGAAACATATTATGTGCTACGAATACTATCGGTCTACACGATATAAACCATTACGCTGACGTAGGTACCTACATCACCTGATGTAGGTGCGAAGTTTTGTCAATGTTTTGCATAATTGATGACTACACCACATATAATACCGTAGGTCCGACCGACTACAAAGCCAGCGATAATTCCAGTTGCTTCCGAATCCTCGTTTCGAAGTCAGAGGTCCGGTGTTCTGCTGTGCCATTTTCACTTTGTTCAGCATTTTTACATTTTCTTTAGCGTCTTAACCACGTTCGGCTGACTTTTTATTCATTTCATTGGTAAAATTGAACTTAGCTTTAATAATATGATGTGTCAATAATGAAAGCATGACTCCATTAGCAATATGTCAAATCACTTTTCAAACATAGCACAACTGTCACGTGAAGTCTATCGTAGATGCTTAATGATATTGAATCGCTCGTGGCCACGCGGTCTCAGTGTTCTTTTATTTTGTGTGGTTATCTAACAAAAATAATAAATATACCTAGTGTCCTACACGTATATGTATCTACCTATTTATGTTTGAAAATCATGAATAGGATTAACACAGAAAGAGCTCCATTAGTGGCCGTCTGATGGCTGAAATTGTGATGATAATAAAAGTAAAAATATAGAGATGGGGGTGGCAGTGTGAGGGGCCCCTAGATAGAGCGCCGCCACAAAACGGCTCGCAGGAGCCCCGCCCGACTCCTGTGGCAAGTGGGCTAAGGATGCCGTGTGTCGGGCCAGCACGGCTAAAGAAAGTTAGTCCCAACCCGTATCCGCTTCGTATCGTGGAACATTGGCACGCTGACTGGGCGTGCGGTAGAGTTGGCCGAAGTACTCTCCAGGCAGAGGTTGAACGTAGTGTTCCTGCAGGAGACTCGGTGGAAGGGCAACAGAGCCCGGCCTCTGCAGAAAGGCTACAAGATGTATTACACGGGTGCGCCTGGTGGGGAGAACGGGGTGGCTGTGGTGCTCTCCGAGGGGCTGCAAAGCGGCATCTTGGAGGTGAAACGCTGTAGCGACCGGCTTATGATCGTAAGGGTGCTTATCGATAGGATTATTACCCACCTGATAAGTGCCTACGCGCCACAGGCCGGTTGTAGCGACGCCGATAAGATGTCGTTTTGGGGCCAACTCGAGGGAGTGCTTCGGAGCATTCCGTTGTCACAGGGAATCGTTTTGGGCGGCGACCTAAACGGTCATGTGGGTGAGAGGTGCGAGGAGTTTGAGCGTGTTCATGGTGGTTCAAAACCCAAAAACCGAATCGGCACCCGCAACGCTGAAGGAGAAACTATCCTCAGAACGTGTGCGGCTGCCGATCTGGCCATTGTGAACACGTATTTCAAAAAGAAATCCGAACATCTCATCACCTACAAGAGCGGGAGGCGTACAACTCAGATCGATTTCCTACTCACTAGGCGACACAGCATCGGCAAGGTAGCCAACTGCAAGGTCATACACGGTGAGAGACTTACTGCACAACACCGTCTCCTTGTCATGGACCTCTGCGTGAAGCCTAAAGGCAAACGCATCGAGCGGTGCCAGCGCCGCATCAGATGGTGGCTGCTTGATGAAACTCGGTCCTAGGAGTTCGTCTCAGCTGTCGGTGACAAGTGCACCGACACTGAAGGCGAACCAGTTCAAGATTACTGGGACAAAGTTCAGGCGGCCATCCTTGGAGCGGCGAAGGTGGTGCTCGGTGAGTCTAAGGGTGGACGCAAATGTGACAAGGAAACTTGGTGGTGGAACGACGCAGTCCTGAGGGAGACCAGGGAGAAGAAAGCCCTCTTTAAAAAGTGGCAAGCGACCGGATCTCCCGAAGACCGCGACGCGTACCGGGCTGCCAAGCGCGCCACAAAGAAAGCTGTAGCCAGAGCCAGACGAGACCACTTACAACCTCTGTATGATAAGCTGGAATCGTCTGAGGGGCAGAAGCTCATCTATAAGCTGGCGCGCTCCAGGGTCAAAGCGGCACAGGATATATCCAAGTGTCGCTGTGTAAAAGACCCTGAGGGCAACCTGTTAAGCGAAGACCTCGCGGTAAAGGAGAGATGGCGCTCGTACTTCCACGAGCTGCTTAATAAACAGCATAAAGAGGTGCAGCCTCCGGACCTCCCTCCGAATCAGGGACTAGTGCACCGGTAACGCCTGGAGAAGTCCTGACTGCGCTTCGCCGCATGAAGAATCGGAAAGTGGTCGCACCCGATGGAGTCCCCATCGAAGCTTGGATGGCGATGGGTCCTCGCGGTGTGGGCATCTTAGTAAACCTTTTTAACCGCATACTCCTCAGCGGGCAGATCCCAAACCAATGGAGACTGTGTATTATTACTCCAGTCTTCAAAAGTAAGGAGTCAGTGCAGGAGTGTGGGAGCTACCGCGGTATAAAGGTGATGTCCCACACCATGAAGATCTTCGAGAGGATTAGATTTAGAATCTCGGATCCGGCAGGAGTGAACTCTCTCGGAGTGTCAATATGGGTTTCGCCCTGGTCATGGGACCACGGACCCTGTTTTTGCCCTGAGGGTTGTCGCAGAGAAATGCAGGTCGAAGAACAAGCCTCTGCTCTGTTTGTTTCTAGACATGTAGAAGGCCTTCGACTGTGTTCCTCGTGCGATGATCTGGTGGGCACTGTGGTCCAAAGGGGTTCCAGAGGTCTATATTGACACTATCCGGGACATGTACTGTGACTCCGATTCAATGGTTCGGACTACTGTTGGCGACACGAAACCCTTCCCCATCACCGTCGGGGTACACCAGGGTTCTGACCTTAGTCCGCTTCTGTTCAGTGTAATATTAGACGTATTGTCGGACAACATCAGAAACCCGCATGAGCAGCCTCCATGGTTGCTCATGTATGCTGACGATATTGCGCTAGCAGACGCGGACAGGGGCAGATTGGTGCGACGTGTAAAGGCGTGGAAGGAGACGTTTGAGAACGGCGCTCTGAAACTAAATGTGGCGAAGACCGAGTACTTGGCACTAAACTCGACAGATCCCACATCCGTCCGCATAGGCGGTGATTTGGTCGAGCGCACGGACCAGGTTAAATACCTGGGATCTGTTTTTCACACGTCCAGTGACATCGATTGCGACGTCAAGTCACGCATTGCTGCCGCGTGGGCCAAATGGCGGGAGATGACCGGTGTCATTTGTGATCCTAAAATGCCGATCCGGTTGAAGGGACAGGTCTACAAAACCATTATTAGACCTGTCCTTTTACATGGCAGTGAAACGTGGCCGATATTGGAGCGACACAAGCAGGAGCTGCGTGTCACGGAAATGAAGATGCTGCGGTGGATGTGTGGAGTCACGCGGATGGACCGCGTGAGGAACTCTCGCATCCGCGGCAGCCTTCACGTCCGTGACATTGCAGACAAGTTGCAAGAGTGTCGCCTTCGTTGGTATGGTCACGTCTTGCGGCAACCGCCGGGCTACGTAGGTAACAAATGTCTGGCCATGTCAGCCCCACCGGGTCCCGGTAAGAGGGGAAGACCCAAGAAGTGCTGGCTTGACGTCGTAAGGGATGACATGCGTGCCAATGGTCTCACTACAGGGGATGCCGACGACCATGCGAAGTGGAGGAGAAAATGTAGGTAAGAGGACCCCGGGCGTCGCGAGACGCAACTGGGACAGACGCTCGGATGATGATGACTTACGGTGGAGCTAGTCCATGGCCTCCAAGTTGATCGGAGCTATGTTTGGAGTGTCTTTAAGGGATAAACTCCGAAACGAAGTTACCCGTCATAGAAACAGTGTGGTCGACATAAGTACCTCACAGAGTAAGCGCATTAATGGGACAATAGGCTGGCCACATCTGCAGATAAACCGAGGCCGATGGAGCAAACGAGTTCTGGAGTGGAGCCAGCAATTCGACAAACGAACGTTGGAACGACCCCACGAAATAGAATAGAAAGCCACCGGTACAATTTTGACAGTTTTTCGCAAAAGATCGCTTTCGGTAAAGATCGCAGGGGAGGGACTGGATGCGGAAGGCACAGCACCATGTGTTGTGGCGTGAACTTGGAGAGGCCTGCGTGCAGCAATTGTACCTATTTTATTTCAAACTGCAGTTTTACTCTTTTAACTTTTTGTTCTGCAAACAAATCTATGGTCTTGTCATAATTTATTTCATATGCCATTCGATTTTCTATCGTCAAGATTACAGTTCATGGGTCTTAGATAATCGCAAATAATTTTTAATACTAGATACATCCGCCGTTATTTTACTGGGCGTACCAGAAACCCTATGCACTCCATGTTGACAATATGTGCCTATATATTTAAACAAAAAGTAATCAGACTTACTATTCCAGTTAGGTAAATGGCGTTATTTTTTTTAAAGAAAATAAGAAAAATGCGTAGAGTTGACATTATGATAATTTGGACAAGATACTGTAAAAAAGTTGCTGCTAAAAGCAGAAAGGCCATAATAATTACGTGGGTACTATAAAAAATACGACTTTTTGTAAAGTAATTTCGCTATATTTTGCTGTTTTCGGTTCAGTATCTCCATAACTAAACTATTAATAAGCCTAAAGACATCTCTTTAGGCTTATTAAGCGTTAGCGTAGAGTCAAAAAATCTAAATATGGAGAAATGACAATCGTTAAAAACAGGAAACATTGAAGATGCGAAGAAAAGAAATTACTTATGCATTCCTGCAAAACGTAAGCAAGTTAGCGCGTTGTGGACAGTAAAAGGCGTTTTGAGTAACGGGGTTCAATTTACAATGCAGAAGTCGGCCTTATGGAGAGAGGCAAATAATAAAATCCATCTTTATTTACACACTTTATTGAATTATATAACATAAGTAAAACAAACATTAATATCATATTGCAATGAACCTGAATGACACAGTATACTGTAACCATAAGTACAACATTAATATTTATAACATTTAATCAATTCAATTCACAAAACGATTAGATAAGATTATTACAATAATATAATATTTGAATACATGATATGGTGAAAATACTTTGCGTGTGAGGCTTAAAACGATACCGATACGCATTTATTCTGTAGCTGCAATATACCTACCTATGTTGGTAGAAGTTCTGCGTTTCCTCTTTATGTGATTGCTAAATTACGTACTAGATTCCGTTATATAGGATCGTCTTAAGCTTGATATGTCGGCAAAGCAAAGCGCTGCGCGACGCTTCGTGCCATTCCATATATTGAACTAACGCGTTGCGTGCTTCGGCTGTATCTATATTGTAGGGGCCTTTTGATAGTCAACAATTTAGATTGCTCAAAAACGGCAAGGGTCAAAAGTCGGATACCCTGACGTGCGTGTATGAAGCGATTGATGAATCTCGAAGAAGCGAAAGAAGTATGCATGGATCGCGCAGCCTGGCGATCTGTCCTCTCTGACTACCCCGTCAGGGATACAGCGTGAAGTAAGTTAGTTAGTTAGTTAACAATTTAGTGAATCTAATTACACAACCAATTTTTATTACTATAGTTTAATCTCTCACTCATGAGCGTTCCTTAGACCACTTTCTTTTCATTTCATTAAGAACGTTGATTATTTTAAGGATATGTGTAATCTTGTATGCAATGCCGCGTAATTATTGCACGACTTTAATATTATTTTCAGAGGTCATATACAGATGGCCAATACTAGCATGGCACATACAACTCACCTATTAAATAGGTAATCAATCACTATATCAAGTCTAGTTTCAACCACCCGAATTAACCCACGCGGCATTATAATTTAAAAAAATGTATTTTTGTTTTGAGTATATGTACTTGGCTAAATGCAATATAAAGTTCACAATGAATGTTTTTTTTTAAGTTTATTGTTATCTCCATAGCGTACTTCTAGGCTATAGAGTACAATTAGGACAATAGTTAATCTCGTATTGAAATGAACTTCAACCTGTGTAAACTTTACTATATAACCCTAAAAATGTTTCAAAATTACCAAAAGAAAATTTACGGAACTTACTCATAAATTTTTTTGTTGCATGTATGTTATAGTTTTTCCATGATATTTTACAAAATAGTATGACCAACGTATGTTAGAACGTTACTAATGTTAGAACGTTTTTTTTTTAATAGCCATTAAATATAGTCAAAATTGTTTTGCGGGTAGAATATTATTTAACGAATTTAGATACATCACCGAAAATAACTATTTTGATGCAAATACTGTTTGATTTAATAAAAAAAAATAGTTATTACATCGAGAACAATAACAAAATTACATATTTCTGTTAAATATTTGTAAGTAATTTATCCGAAGAAATATGTTATAAATAAAGAACACATACTTTTCAACTTTTACTAATAATATCGAAAACAAACATTAAATGCTTATTGAAATAAAAACATAACATTTCGAAAGATTTTTGTTGTATTTTTGATATTAAAATTCTTAACTATACTCAGTCAATAATTACTATTAACTTTAATACTAAAAATGACGAAACGAAGACATTAGCGAATCCTATTTAATTCATACAATGACAGAATTTCTTTTTAATCAGGTCTAATACTAATAAAAGCATTACACATTGAAGCAGGTATGGCAACTTTCCCGAATTCCAAAACAACACATGCGTGGCAGAGATGTCATCCTCACACTATGGACACAATTGTGCCCAGAACCGAAAGATTCCACAGGTCTTTCTTGTGTTGCACCATAAAAGCATGGAATCCTCTGTCAGCGCACGTGTTACCCTCCTCTGACAATCCTGGGTCCTTTGAAGCGAAGCGTGAAAAGGCATATTTCTGGGCCGTCCACCGCAGGGTCGCTTTCGGGTCCCTACCGGCTGGAATAGCAGCCCTCAGTCACGGATCGTCGTCTCTGATTTCCATCAGGTGGGCGGCGCCATTTTGAAGTGTCAAGTATAAAAAAACTTCAATTTGGGACACCATTTCCCCGAAATGATTATAAAACATAACAACGGAATAAGGTTGAAAAATTCACCGGTTTCCCCTAGACACATTTAAGCACTAAATTCCTTCATTTCGCTATACCGTAAGTGGGTCCAAAATTAAAGTTCGTGACTGTAGTCTTTTCGACAGAATTGATTGTTAAAACCAACGCCAACAATTCAGTTATCCCGCGAACATTGTCCTAAACGATTTAGCGTTAAGATTTTACGCGGATTACTTTTCAGTGACCATATTGTTAATTTTTCACCTACTGAAGTGTATAACATTCCTTAGGATCTGAGACTGAGAGTTCGTATACATGGTAAAATATACGTTAACACATTTAAGATATTAAATTATTGCGACCGATGTACGCTTTAATTAAACTTTAAAATATTGTATTGCTCTGTGAACTATTTTTAATTTATTAGAATAATAATGAAAATACCTACAATGAATATTACAATAGTTATATGTTTTACTTACCCTGGTTCACTAGTGTTTATTTAAAGGTGTATATTCTGTAGATTAAAAAAATAATCGTATACGCCTAGAAAGGAATTGAAGCCAATATATAGATTGTTAGATTGTATATGCATAATAAATCACACAACCCTTTTTTACCCCACGTGTATGTGAATATAGTATTACGACGTAAGATATAACAAAATGTTATGTATATGTATTATACTGGTACTCGGTCACGAATTAAAACTCGCCAGTAAAATAAACTGCTTTTAAACACTTTCCTTTAAAATATTAATATTAATTGTTCATGTCAAATTTTAATAACTTTTTTAAATTAGGTATTAACCGTAAAGTTCAAGAAAGTGATTCTCGAAAACGGTGTAATAAGAACCTCAAATACATGTGCTAACACGACGATTGTAAAGAAATTCACTATTAATATTATAAATATTTGCTAAAATTGAATTTAATTACACTATTTTACAGCGCAGTCCGACCCTGTCAATAAAGGCTAATATAATTTAACACGATACGAAAAAGTACAGCACACTGGGTTACGAAATGTGCAAAGAAAACAATTTATAAGAATCAAAGACACTAACTTTTGGATTAATACGCCTTCTAACTGTTGAACAAAATTTCATTTCAATTAATGTTAAACAAAATTAACTTTTACTGTTTAATTTCAAGATGTCTGAAATAATAAATTTAATCTATCTGAGAATTAAGAAAGAATAACGTTTGATCAGCCATCATTGACATAATTAAAAAAGAAAGACGTTACAAAAATGTCATAGCGCATGATATGTACATATCTTTTTTCTAAAACACTAGAATCGTGTATAGACAGATAGTCGATTAACGTACTTTAGTATCTATGATGCAAATATACACCTATCCTCCAGTTCTAAACAAAATGTATAGGTCTTTTTGGGATGTACTTTTAGTAAACTGAATGTACTTTTAGTAAACCATTGATAGTAAAGTACACTTAACGATCGAATCTATAATGTCACAACAAAAAAAAAACTATTATTGACAAATAACATACATATTTGATATCATATACAGCTATTATACTTAAAATAATAATCGATTATATTTGGCGAGTAATAAACAAGTACATAATGAGAATACTATTAGTATTAAGAACCTGTCTCACTATATGCGAGTAAAGTGCTTAGAAGTACATATTTAATGGAAAATGTTCACCATTCTTTTCTACGATTTAAAACAAGAAAAGAGAATTCTGGTTGTACGGTCACGAACTTTAATTTGGGACCCATCTTTTAGAAATATTCTATAAGTTCACTAAGCGATCGCTTATATATTTTTAGAAAATTGAATCGATCATGTGTAACGAAGCGCTTAGTTATATCGTTAGGTAGAACAGAGATATGCCATTTTCAGTGACTTAACTGACATATCGTGAAACAGGTCCTTACAACACATACTCCGACTAATTAATTACAACAATGTCGCTTAGAAACCACAAAACAATTAAAATATAATTTCGGAGCCTACTTTATAGATTAAAAAATTGAGCAAATCAAAATAACAATACGAAATATAAGTAATATTATTGCTCTATATAAGGAGTATATTTAAGATAATATCGATTTTCACGTATATGATACGTTAACAGAACGTAATATAATAATACATGTATATTATATTAATAAATTAACACCTAATTATTATACTAATCCATTAAAATTGCATTGTACTAAATTTTAATAATATTGTTGAAAACACCGATGACTTATTTTAACTTACTTCTTTATCAGAAAGCATTTGCGTTACAATTGCCTTGTCAATTATATAAATAGTTCATTTTCACCTTAAGGCGCACTCTCTGATATTCCTCGCCGATATGGCATGAACTAATAAGCGTGCTCTAATCTCTACTACCTGCATGTCTATCCAAATACGCGTGTATTATCCTGACGTAGCACGTGCACAAAAGTGCAACTTCCAACTTTAATCACAGCTATTAATTCTCTCCTCTTTAAGTTATATACTATTTTTTTTCATCATTATCCTTTCACATAAGTTAAATCTATAGATTAACTCTATTTTACCTGTGGAATACTTACATTACAAAGCTCTATACATTGTCTTAATTGCAATTTAATAGACTATAAATAATTGATTTTATCAAAAATTTTATTGCTACGTTTATATTTATTTGAAGCAAAATCACACAAAAATAGTAAACTTTCAGCTGCACCGTCCAAAATAAATGTACTTTAAATAATTTTAAATATCTTTATAAAGTAAACACACTGACATAGAAACATAATTTTGACTAGCATTCGCGTATAATTTGATAATTTTCTTGTTTCAGAACATGACTAGCATTTTAAAGAATGACAAACAAAATAAGATTTAAAGCTCGCTGTCCAATGCGGTGTGGCTTGACTAGACTATATGGATAAACTCGTAATTTTAAGCTTATTTTAGTACAGTGTGCCTCGTCGATAGAGCTCAAGCTTAACAAGTTACACGGCGTATTTTGAAGCGTCTACGCAGCTACCCTGCATCGGACAACAAGTCTTATTTATATAAAAACACTCACGACGACACATTCAAATACGAATAAATAAATTTTATAACCAACTTTGGCACAATCATCTATTACACAAATACTGCAGGGGAAGACTTGGGAAATATGTTATAGGGATATGTTTTGAGAATAAGTCTAATTGCGTAATCTTATAACTAGGGTGCAAAATTAATGAGTAGATTGTGATAATACCGTACATTAAGTAATTATTAAATTGATAATTTATTGTAAATTCAACATACACAAGTATATCATGTTTAAAATATATGCCTATCACGCCTATTTAAGAAATTGATATCCAAAGTATTTTGGCACTCGATATTTGTGGTGACGTGGCACAGTTAGTCCTTTATGTAAGAGAAATAAAGTTTATTGAAAAGCTTTAAATACAGTGGTCCTACAGTTATCTTATCCTACATTAATCTATGTGATTTTTTTTAGTATTTTTTTTTGGAAATATTTCGATTACCACAGGACTATATTTCATCTAAGACTAAATACGATGAGCAGTCTGGAGAGGGTGATTAAATAATTCAAATTAACCGTTCTAAATTACATCACTAAACATTAACTACTCTCAGAATAATTTAGCATAAATCCACAACATTATTAATGTTAAACAAACTTCAACAATCTTTGGCTTTGATCCCTAGACCAATATTATTTTATTCGACTTAATTTTCTGCAGAAGCCGATGCGCCTACACATTGTGTATACATTAGAGATCTTATAGTTCAAATGTAATATAAATTAGAAGACTATCACATTTAGCAACACTATTTTTTTATAAACCTAACGTCTTTTTTTGTGTATCAGACGATTTTAAATGATTATACTGAAATGTTCCTTCACCTGTCTTCGATTTAAAGTAAGTTTTTCTTAAAGGATTTGATCCCATCGGTTTCGTATCGCCGCGTCGCGTCCGAGCGCCGCAGTTTCTGTAACACCTAATTTCCCAGGTCATTACGATTATTTATTTACAAATATTGTCTTTAAACCCTCTCACTCTGTTCGCTAATCTAACACTACGCTACGTCAGCGAGCCCGAGGTCGATTGTAACGCATCTAAACCTATCTACCGTACGCAGAGACTCGATTAAACTTACTTTGAACATTATTACTTGTGGTCGGTACTGATCATAATGGAAAACAAATCCAATAGACAATTGAAATATTCAACCGCTTAAATCCATAGTAAATTCGATCAGCTTAGCTAACTCCTGTTGCATACTTTGTTATAAATTCATAAGCCGTGAGCAGTGAACTTTGAACATAAACGTAAATATTATAACTGTTCACTATTCAAAATAAACATTTTGTGAATTTGCAGCGCGTTCACTGACCACGGATTAGTAAAAAATTTAAATTGTCAGTCATATTTTTTTCATGATTAATCTTTTTTTTTGTCAAAATCCCTATTTCCGGTCACATTGATATATAAATCACTGACATAGTCTGCTCCAATTAATCAAATACAATGGAGGATAAATATAAGAATATCTAAAATACTTATAAACTCGTAACAAATGTAAACATACATTCAGCAAGGATCTAATGCTCTTTTTTCACCTCGATTTAATACATTGTTTGGTCACGTTCATTTGAAGAAGTATCTCGGAGCCAGATTCCCGTATTGCGGTTGCATGAAAAACGTTTGATCGGGGTGGTACAATTTGTACACAACGCTGGGGTTCTGGCCGCGGAGCCCCATTCAATGGATGGGTGCCTTCACGATGTGATTCGGAGCGATGTAGTGATAACCAGGCAGCGGCAGCCCGGCAGTTTCCATTGTGATCCTGAAACATTTTAAGGTGAATCTAAGACTTTTAGATACCATACTTCTAGATAACACAAACGAAACTCCCGAAGTTCATAATATTTATATCGATTTTAATAAGACAAGTACGTTTGAGCCCGTTCATGAGTGATTAGTGAAATTTTGTGTTATTGGATCTAACAAACAAATAATAGATTGGATGGAAATGGATAATAAAGGAAACTTTTGCAAAGGTACAGATATTTTTGACCATAATATATTTTAAGAAATATTGTACAACATGGAAATACTAGGATACAAATTAAATGTAAGGAAATTTCTTACCAGGAATTTGGATGATCCAGTGAGCTGTAGGATGAAGGTACACGATGGAGCAGAGTTCGGCGTATCAGGTATCACGGGAATGTTTGGTACCTGGGTAGGCAGGATTGTGACCAAGGTTCTTGAGGAAGCATCATGTTCGGATAAAATATATACTTTTACCTGTACTTAAGGCTAAGATATTCTGTTAAGAAAAAAGTTATTTTAATAAAAAACAAACGCTTGCTATTATTATTTTAATTAAGTATGTACTTTAAAAACAATACACTTTAGCTTAACGATTCTAGCGAGTAATATAACCTGAAATGAATATGAAAACGTTGACTACCTTAAAATTAACATGATTTTTATTACAAATAAAAATTATAAGTAACACCTAAATTTGCATTCCCTAGGGAACTACTTTTATATTAACACATCTAATTTTTGCATTCCCTAGGGAACTAATTTTTAGAAACATGCGTATTGGACCTCATTTTAAATTCGCACTAATTAATAAAATGATGTTTAAACAAAACAATGATATTAATGTACGTACATAAGCTCAAAGAGTTCCGCTATTTCTATTATAAGACCAATGTGTCTTGATTCGGTGAGACCGTCTAATTACTATAAAACAGTCCAAATCACTTATAATAAGCTCTACAAGAATCCATTTAAAGTAATAAATAATAAAAACATCCCATTCTATAAGAATTTTTTGGCTTAAACACTCATACGATCTAGAAACGAACTGTATCCTAGCTTCTAACTAAATACACATAATAATGTCTATCAACGCGGTAGAACTATAAACAATACCATAATGTAAACACACATTTACAATGTATCTCTCAATTCGTAGTTTTACAATGTTGATATCTAAAATGCATAAAAGTCGAGAATATCAATTTAGAAATTAATAATTAAGTCCTAAAGTGAGATTTATTTTTAATAGTATTCTTTCAAAACCTAAGTTCATTTTCCATTTAAAATGTTTATACAGAGATACAAAAAAACCATCAAACAATACTTCTGTGTGTATTAAAATGTTCACAAATGTGGTGGTTTACAAAATACTCTATAGCTTTAGTTGTCTAGTACAGTTTGGCGTAGAAATATCGTTTGAGGTTTCTTTCATTGATTTAACACCCTGTATTATGATTTCAAATAGATATTTTCAGTGTGGGTCGTAATGACCAACATGTTTACCGTGACTTTGTATTCAAGATCCAAATCATTATAAATCTTGCCTTTTAGACTAGCTCAAGTCATTAAGAACATATATAGTAGGACCATAAACCATAGTGCGCGGAAGGAGCGGTACCATTTTGCCTACATGCAGCAGCGACCAGCAATAGGCTAATTTGATTGTTAGAATCAATCTATTATGATTATCTTCTACGACAAAGTTAAGTTACTTCTACTGATAGTCAAGATTTAAAAAAAAATCTTCAGAATAAAGATTTATGAGACTATGAACATTTTGTCCAGACATGGACTTAGCTGGAATTTGATAAAATTAACTGAATTCTGTTTCGTCAAATATATTTCCAAGTTGAAAGGGAGTTGAATGAGAATCCGGTTTCGCGATGTGCAATTTTCTTTTTAACATAGCAACCCACACTGAATATTTAATTATACTTGTCCGCAAAAGCACTCTGTATAATCTACAGCCAATAGCTTCTACGTACTCTCTACTATTGTCAAGATTTCTAGTTGTCATTAGTTGTATGTCTCCTTTTTTTTCATCCTTCATGTAACTCTAACCTAAATAGTTTGACCATCGTGATTTTATTAACTTGACGGATCAGTCTGTGATCGTGTTGTTTATATTTATTTTTAGTCAATAGGTGCCGATTTATATTTTGATTAATTTTTCTTTTTCAAGTCAATAGTTTTTGACGCAATGTGATTTCTCTATTAGTTGTTATCGTTTTTATTTTGTCAATTAGAGTATCACTCTGACTGTGAAATATTTTAGTATACAAGTAAATATATTGATGAGTTTTATACAATTTGAAGTCAAATATTAATTAGTATATAAATAAAACACTATTTTCTCACTAAGTGTATGCTTAACACTGAACGATTAATATAATATTGCAAGAAACCAATCATCAATATTTTCAATCAACTACAAAAGATGAAAACTGCTATTCTCAAAAATAAAAGAACATTTTTTTATTTAATCTTACAAGTAATATATACGACAGTGACCACTGCATAAGAGAGAACTTTCTCCGAGTTCATCAAAATTGCTCATTCGGCGGGTAGAAGCGATCAAATAACACGCAAAACGTACCTAGATCGGTACAATTTAAATAAAATCTTACGATGAAAACTGTAGTTACATGATTTCAGAGTAACAAAGTGAAACGATTCACTCGGTCGCGACGAACAGACTTCGATTCGAAACGAGCACATGTATACAAGTCAGCGCCTAGTACGGGTTGTACTTGTTCCTGTCCTTGGAGTTTTTGGATGGCGTGTCGTCGTCCTGACGGCGCTGGTTGTAGGACTTGTGGTTGCGGTGGACGCCGGTTGTCTGGACGTTTTGGCCCGAGCCGGTGAGCAGGTCTGTGAGGCCGCCGAGCGCGGACAGCGAGCTGAGGGCGCCTAGCGCTCCGGACTTGCTGAGGAGCTGTGCGAGCGGGATGGCAGACGCCAGCGGACTGGCCGCGGACGAGTTGCCGCTCCCGCCCGAGCCCGAGCTACCCTCCAGGTTCGCCTTCTGTAGCTCCACACTGCCGGAGCGGGACAGGAATGACGTAAGGGTCAGGTGCCGTCTGGGCCTATTCGAGCGTCAACGAGCTAGCGCGCGCGAGTCTAACTGCAGCCTTGACCCGAGTTGCTATTTGTTTACTGAACCGAATGACAGTATGTTATTTATTAAAATATTAATTAGGTATTATTAGTTGTATACGAATTTTTTTAATATCTTTTTTTTCAGACACATCGGGAAGAATACCATTATACCTAATTGTTAATTAAATTAATCTTTAGCATGATTATGTATGACTTCTATATTACGCGTTTCTCATAGCTGTTTAGCGATCTAGCGGTTGCTGAATATATACGGTCTCGTAAGAGGTGCTAGTTTACGCCTGTTACGTGTAATATTTTTTAATGTTTTAGTTATTTCTAATTTATTTTATTTATTAGGTTATCGCCTGCTTACTAAAGTACAGTAAACAAGTAAATGCATAATGAGCATCCACAATTTAATTGAATAATTTAAATTTAGGTATAGATATCGAGTTTATCACGGATATAAAATTAACTTTAATCACCTCATGTGTCAGTCAAGTTTTGTAACCCGATAGACCAAGTGTTTGAAATAATATAGATTTTAAATTTAATTTTAAATATTAATTTAAAGCAATAATTATATTTTGTATTATTAGTTTTGCTATTTTTTTATTGGAAAAATTTCTTTTATTGGAATTGATAATTCAATTGATTGTACATCAATTGAATTATCAATTCCAATAAAAGAAATTTTCAACTATCAATTAAATTCATAAACGTTTGTTCGCGACCTTCGTTGATAATGCAATCGGTTAAAACAATCATTCTATAACCCTTTACTTAATATACAGAGGACATCACCAAACTCGGGTCAAACGCCAATTTCACTTCAAATACATTTTACGGCGAACAAAGAAACGTTTCCGAAGCGGCCCATAAGGTTAAGATAAATCAGAGGAATTTTAGAGGATTTCGAACAAAGTAATATCAGAAACGGACTAGGCAAGAATTTTTTGGACATGTATGGGCGAAATAATACTCCGTTGGAGTGTCGGATGGAAATTTCATGAGGAGGAGACTTAGTACATGTTATGTATAAAATAATAATCTAATTATATGCTTACCTCATATTGATGAGATACTGGGCGAGCGCTACTGCGTCGGGGTTGCCAGAAATAGTAATAGTGCGGTCAGTGCTGCCACCCTCTCGTTCCTCGCAGTTAGATATCCGTATCATGGCTCCGGAGATTTGTCGGATCTCAGCGATCTTGGTACCACCCTGGTATTATTATCAAGTATATTAGTTAATTATATCACGACTGTAGCCTGTTACAAGAATTTTTCAAAAATCAGACAATAAGTCTTGAAGTGGTGGGATTACGTTGGCGTCGGTAGAAAACGATAACTATCGCTCTCCATACTGTTATCGTTTAACAGTTTGATATGTTTGACCACGACCGCGGTACCGCTCACTGCGTACATAATAGTACGCAGTGAGCGGTACAGCGGTCGTGGTCAAACTATAGTACAAATGGTCATGCGTCGCTCATCTCATTTTTACGGTCACAAACATTATTTTAAGATTAATTTTGAAATGTTTTTAGAACCATCAAATAAAGACAGGAGGGTCAACGACAGATGTGAAACTAGCCAATTATGGAGATCATGATCAAAAATGATCTGGACTCTGAGCAACATCAAGTTATTCTTTCATTTCCTCTCTGAACAACTTAAATGATGGTCCTTCGAGACGGATAATGTACTTGCATATTTGACCTACTGGCTCGAAGGACATGTACACAATGCCAGTCAGTTGCAAACTCAATATTATCAAATGTGTGTTTTGATGTGACATCGTGTAAGTTTTATAATTTAAGCACTGTTGCCTCTGATTAAATATAGTTTATAATGATACCTTTCCGATGATGCATCCTATGAGTTCGTTGGGTACGGTCATCTCATGCGACTGCATGGTTGTATTGGGCTGGTTGCGCGACTGGTTGGACGAGCGCAGTTGTGAACCCGCCAATGCGGCCAACGCTGAGAGATCAATAATTTTACATTTACTATTAATTTTAGTTATTATTATTATTATTATTTATTTATCTATCACGCCTTATCCCCGAAGGGGTGGCAGAGGCATATATATTATATGCCCACTTTTCACCATGTGTATTCCTGTATATTAATTTTAGTTATATTTAAAAAGGTATACTTTAACAAGTATGTATCAATTGAACTATGTTTTAAAGTGGATCCAAATTCATAACTATTTAATAAAAAATACTGGAGTCGTGGAACTAAAAAAGTACGGTTCTGTTTTATTTATTGTAACGTAAAGTGGCAACTGTCATAATATTTTACGTCTTAGTCAGACCTAAACTACGCCTAGATACAAAAACTGTGTCAAGTCGGCGCCTTTAGGTGTGGAATTTAGATGAAACCTTTCTTGTTGGGTGCCTACTTTATAAGAGTAACTACTAGGTGTGGGGGTTTCGGTTGGACTTTGACGATGAGATAGTCCACCCAGTAAGATATTTTATTAAACATCCATTTGCACGTACAACTAGAAATTGCCAACCATATCTTTCATTCAAGATTACGTCCGTATTTTCTAAGGTCCAAGACAAAAATTTTCCAAAAGTTAGAAAGTAATATTTAGTATAAGAATAATTTAAATAACATACACTCGTAAGTACATTAAACAATGTGATGTTAAATATCGAATTGTAAAAAATAAACTATACAGTTTATTACATGTAGTTTCAACACAACTTATTAATAAATAATGTGGTGCATAGATACCTGCAGGATTGAGACCTCCGGCATTTGGTCCAAGAGCACCGAGTCCCAATGCTGCTAAGCCGGCCAAGGGTGATTTAGCCAAGCCACCCATCTATAGTTAAAAAATGACTTAATAAATTAAATTGTCGGAAAAACATGTAGATTAGTTTACCAAAACCAAACTTCATGTTGTACAGTTTCATATTGTTTTTCAAAAATATTTTAGTATATATTTAAAATAAACATAATTCTAGAATGTCATTTATATAAAATAACGCTAATGAACAGAATAGTAAGTGTAACCCAATATAAGTTTATGCTATATAAGAAGAAATTATACTACATGGTAAGTAGGTTCCATTAAAAATAGAATATAATATCATATTATAAATATGATAGCTCCAGCTGCTTGTTTTCATCTCCTCTGACATGGCCGGGATGGGATCGCTGGATAGGATAACCTGGGTAGAAATTTGATTTTAAAAATACTATGAAAATTCGCAAATGTATAAAATAAAGTACATCTTTAAACATTACAAAATATTTGCGAATTTTCAAAAGATAAACCACATGTGAGCTCTTGACTGGTGCTGCCCATAGAAATGCACCTTTTAAATAACAAAAAATGGCATAATTTACTGTAATCCAAACTTTATCTTACTGTTACGCCATGCGCGAACATGGTTAATCACCACTATTTTTTATAGGAAACTAAAGATTTCATAAAACTTCGGAATAGGCAAGGCATAGGCAAAATTAGGAGAGGTGCGTTAAGGGGATATTATTATAACTGTATATAGTAGTCATGTGCGCGAGTGCCGATATGAAGTACTTACAAATAACGCTCGTATCTCGGCAATGCCAGAAAACAAACAGATAAAGCTTTAAAGTGTATAAAACTATAATAAGTTAATCCAATTATGCTAAAGTATGAAACGCTAATCACTACAGTTCGATTATATGGGGAAACAAATTTATACAATACTCAAATCAATGGGGAATGCGTGCAAATAAGGAATATATTCATTTATCAAGCGTAAGGTGGAATATAACAGCGCAAAATAAAATGGAATTTATTTCTACACTCCACATCACCGGGATACTAAAACTAGTCATATACAATGTTAATTCAAGTCCGCTACGGGGGATTGACACCACACATACACTTCGGGGGACTCTGGGGCAGCACCAATCACATAATGTCACTCAGTATACACACAACCTCATAGAGAACAAACTATATAGATATACATTAATGTATGGTTCGGGCACTGTTTAAAGGGCAGTGCTTGAGAGGTAGCTCTACAGGTGTTTAAGTTTAGTATTGTGTAGAAAAAAATCTAGAATGTCAGGATGAAAAGAGCTATTTAGACAGTCAGAATAGCGCGGGTAGGTCCACACAAAATAGACAATAGTCGGTCACAACAGTTCATCAGAAACAGCAATATAACTCCTCAACATGAGGCATATTTATATATTCTTATCACAGCCAGTGCTCATTAGTGAAAACTTCAGTAGATTTAACGCTAAAACGCAATACCAGATGTGTGTGATATCGAGTCATATATATATATATATATATAGTCGATGACAATTATAGTTCAGATCGACTACGGAAATTCCATGTCGTAAATTTTGACCAAATAACGAACAGCTCTGATCAATTCCGTTCTTATCATTAGTGCTGACCGACCAAGCTAATTTATGTCAAAAATTCTGTCTATTAAGCTTTTATGTCAATAGTTCTGACCGACTAAAGCTAATTATGTCAATAGTTCCGACCGACTGGAAAAAATTTGGTCATTTGTTTTGACCGACTGGCGCAGTCGGTCGGAACTAATGACGTGAATACGCCAATTCACGCTATTAGTTCCGACTGCGTCAATTAATGCCGTCAATTCTGACCGACTGCGCCAATTAATGCCCTTAGTTCAAATAAACTACGCCAATTCATAGACAAGCGGACGTGGTATGCAAGTATTCGGACATTATCTCTATGAGGTAGTGGGTGTCGAGGACGTCACTCACGAGGTGGTGTTCATGTAGTGGCGCCGGCAGCAAGTGGTGTGGAGGCAGGGCACCCACTAGCGGCGGCTTCATCTCCAACGCCAGAGGGAACACGGGAGCGCACACCGCCTGTAGCCCACCCATCTTACACATGGCCGGTTTTTTACTACCACCTACTGACTACCTTCCTTATGCTACCTATCTAACTCTTATAACTACCCTACCCATATTATGCTTTTTTGGTCTGTTATGCTGAATACACACTAGGCCAATGTACGCGAATAAGTTAATTTTAAAAGTCATGGTGAAATCAAGTGATTCAAATAGGTTTTTATCTGTATTTGATCTATGTTTTTTCAATTTAAAACTATCACACATTGTTAAAAATTTCTTTTGTTTAAAAGAAGCTTTACATTAATCTCGTTCAGGTATTATAAAGTAAAAGTCAATTATACTGCGAAATTGTAAATTTAATACCAAATGGTAAATGCAAAAATAGGTATTAAAAATTAAACAACATTTTCGCATTCAGAAATTGGTACCATTTGCTTAAAAAATTAAATTCAAGTTAGTCTCAAAATTTTTAAAAATTTGGTTATGGAATTTGCATTAGATAATTTCAAAAACACAGATGAGAAAATTCGTTGGGGAGTGTGAGATGTAGGAATTTTCATATACTTGGTGAAATGGTGTGTGGTATGGTTTGGCCGCCGTATGGTGGCCATACGACTTCCAGACGTAGACGCAAATTTACGTTTTGCTACTTTTAGCATCGGCCACCGGCGATTGTGCGACTGTTTCGATGCTGCATCGGGTTTGACGACTCTCTGGCGTCGGGCATTGCATTGGAATTGCGCGTTTTTTTTTTGCGCTACTGCTGCAATGTTGCATCATGATTTCAAACGCGCTAACAGAATCGCGAGTTTAAGCGACTCAATCGGCGCGACTGGCGGTTTCTAAAAGCGACTTAATCACCGGTCACCGAAGATAAAAGTAGCTAGACTACGGCGTCCTTTACTGTTCAGATATCTTTTGTCTCACGTTTTACCGTTTTGACATTTCATCAGTAATTTTCCATTTACGGGTTCAACTATGGCTCTAAACTGCCGTTCTGGGCAAAGTTTACTTACTGTTAGATTGAACAGTGGTCAATAAAGTAGTACTTACATCTTGGGCAGGCACAGCATAATTTCCTTGAATAGTGTAGGCTTGTCCACCAGCTAAAATGACAGGACCGGCTACGTTAGGTTTTGGTCTGTAGGGAATTGTGGCTCCTTTGGGTGGACTCTGAAATAAAGATATATATTTTCAAAGTTACCTTTCTTCAGTAGAAATAAAATTGAACATGAAAGAGGGGTTTTCATCATCTCCTCCGATCAAGGTACAAATCCGCCAACAACAAAATGGCACAATTTATTGTATTATTTTTTCTAGTCAACTCGCACAACACCTACAAACAGAAAGGTAAGATGGTTTGTCTAAGATATATTTTTTATTTGATCATATTTTGAGCTGCGCGCGAATCGACGATATATATAATAGATAAAACCAAAATGTTTCATCTCATCATCAGATTTTTGCGTGCGAAATAACCCCGAAAAATTTAGTATCCTAATTGCTGTGGAAATTTATCCATATACATACATATACATATATTACACATAGATTAAGTTTAATATATAAAAATGGTAGTAACATACAAATTGGAAAAAGTCGAAAAAAGAGAGAGACATGGAAATCAGTGAAACTATCTTCGGTGAAAGTTGTAATGTCATATATTGGCATCATAGCACGATAGATGGCTCTGGCCTTACTTTTAAAAGGCGTTTACAATAAAGTGAAGAATTTCAGTTTGTTTTTATACTTCCGTAGCTCAATGGACAGAGTATTGTCTTGTTAGCAGGCCACTGTACGGTCTGACCCAAATTGTCTCGTATCATTATAGATTATAGAATATATTTAATTAATAAAAGAGTTTACTTTCAGGAATTATATTTATTTTAATAGTGTTTATAAGTCTTGTGTTTACCTGATCATACATGCCTATTTCAATTTGTATAAAATATATGATAGATTAAGTTTGCAAATGACACTAAATAAATAAACATCCAATTTGTGAATTTTTGAATATCGATTATTATCATTGTACATTATGTACCTCTTGTTTATCAATGTGTGAGAGAATTTACAGAAATATACATTTATACAATACACATTATTGTATATCATATACTTAAAATAATAGTATGTAACAATTATTTAAACAAATTATAGCGTTAGCCAGTGACCTTGTTAACTTGGATTAGTTACTTCAATCCACATTTTTAATTTCTTCTAACACTTTTAATGCAAACTAGCTAAACCCCACGGTATTGCCACAATTTTTTTTCGAAATGAGGACGCACTCAAATCAAATCAAAATCTTTAAATTGTATTTGGTTAGATATAAGTCTGCTATAACCTACCACTACATGACAGACAACTGAACATATCTGTCTCATAATGGAAATAAAATAAACATTATAGTAGTATAATTAATGGGGATTCTAGATCACATCACCCATTGTCTTGATTCTCGCTACGTTCCACTTCGCTCGGCAACGCTTCGCGTTGCATCTTCAGCCCATGGGTTGTTATGATCTAGAAACCCCATTAATATTCAAAAAACGTATTATACAAATAAACTAACCTTTAGCATTCCGTTTCTATCGCCGATGGATTACCGCATCACCGCGCACTATTGACCGCATCGGACTAATGTAGGTACGTTTTTTAGACCATGGTTACTCGGCTTGGAGAATCAGGTAATTTTGTTGATAATATACATCTTAGTCGACCGCGGGTTAAACCAAGAACTTAGCGTACTATTGACCGCATCGGACTACTGTAGGTACGTTTTTGTAAACTTGTGACGGCTCGCAGTGAGCTGCTTTAACGAACCTACTCAAAAGGCAGTTTACGTCACAAGTTTAAACCAAGAACATAGCGCAAGATCGTCCGCAACAGTAAAGTACGTTTTTGTGAACTTCTGACGGCTCGCAGTGAGCTGCTTTAACGAACCTACTCAAGAGGCAGTTTACGTCACAAGTTAAACCAAGAACTTAGCGCACTATTGACCGCATCGGACTACTGTAGGTACGTTTTTGTAAACTTGTGACGGCACGCAGTGACCTGCTTTAACGAACCTACTCAAGAGACAGTTTACGTCACAAGTTTAAACCAAGAACATAGCGCTAGATCGTCCGCATACAGTAAAGTACGTTTTTGTGACCCGCGGTCGACTAAGATGTATATTGTATATTTTTGAATATTAAACCCACCACCATATTATTTCGCTACTTGTACTAACTATCTTCACGTAATTGGTTCCACATAATGAATCGTCTTGACTCTCGCTACGTTTCACTTCGCTCGGCAACGCTTCGCGTTGCATCGTCAGCCCATGGGTTGTTGTGATCTAGAATCCCCATTAATTATACTACTCATTTTGTGGAACCAATTACGTGAAGATAGTTAGTACAAGTAGCGAAATGATATGGTGGGTCTCTTTCTCTCTTCAGATAAAACGGTGTTATAATAAGAAAGAAAATTACCTCTAGCATAACGCAGCAAATGTGATAAATGCACTGTGTTATCGCATCGCAGGTACCGCTGATCGTCACAGCTCTTTCTGTTGAGTTTGGCAACATTTCACTGGCTACCTGTAACAAAAACATTTTCTCTGTATTAATTGTTATAAAATACAAAATTTAATATGGTTCATAGTTTAATATTTCTATTTTAGCGTATATAATACAAATCAGGAAATTTTTTTTAGCGTCGGCAATGGCCTATTGCTAAAGTTCATAAGATACGGTGACAACTTTTCAACAAGTGGGCGCATGCTTACTATCCACCTCAGTGGTATTAAAAATCTTTTAATTTATTTCTTTATTTTATTACACGGACGAATTTTGCCTGTTGGCTAATACCTGGCCTTAACAAGAGAGATATACGGTTGATGTACCACCCTAAGAATGCACATTTTCACACCAAGTACCATGTCTAAGATGTAATTATGTGTCATTTTAATATACTGTACTTCAGAGCCTGGATTCTATCTTGATATTTTCGGTGTAGTGTAAGAAAAAGCAAGTAAATCCTTTAAGGGCGCAGGCACAATAGTCTCTTTTATTTTTAATAAGTGCAAGTAATAATAGTGTAAGTAGAATGTACCTGTATATTAGCTCCGGTGACATCGCGGATTTCTTTGATTTTGGATCCTCCCTTGCCGATAAGAGATCCGCACTGCGACGCGGGCACAATGAGCCGCAGTGTGATGGGGAGGGAACGAGAACCACCATCATTGAATTGCGAGCACCACTGAAATGTTCATAAAAATAAGTAAAAATCTTTTTGGATAGATTATACACACAACGCCATCTAGCCTCACAAACCAAATAAAACTTATACTTTGGGGAAAATCTATTGACCTTTTCTGTGAAATGAAAAAGTTATTGACTGAAAAAATCCTTAATAAAAAAAGTCCCCTAAACTACTGATAAACATATTTATATATTTCTAAATTCATACATAGAAATCCAAATTCCAAAACACAATTGTGGATCCGTAAATATATTGTTTTAACTTCAAGAATCAAACCCAAAATTTCAGTAGTAGTCTTATACATTAAATAAATAAATAAAATAAAAATATCTTTATTTTGCATAGACCATTTTAACGGCGCTTACAAAATGTCATACACTATTTAAAATATTTAAAGCGACCACCGGTTCGGAACGCGGCCCACCTGAGAAGAACCGGCAAGAAACTTAGGAAGGCTTTTTTTTTGATGGCCTATTTACAATTTAATATTATTTCACTTTGCCAGCAGATCATTTCCAGGCGTCCCTGTCCTGCAAATAGTCTGTAACGGAGTAAAAACCTTTTTCACAAAGCTTGTTTTTAATAAACTTTTTAAATTTATTTAAAGGTAAATTTCTCAGGTCACAGGGAAGCTTGTTGTAAAAGCGTATACAGTTACCCTGGAAAGAATCGCCAATCTTATGTAGTCGACTGTGGTGGACTGAAAGATTATTTTTATTTCTAGTGTTTATATTATGTTTATCACAGAGTTTAGAAAACTGTGATAGATTTTTCTGGACATACATAAGATTGGCAAAAATGTATTGTGATGGTACGGTTAGAATATTCACTTCTTTGAATTTTTCTCGGAGAGTTTATGACTCCAGCACCAAGGCAATCAATAAAACAATGGGCAGCTAAACTTCATATAGCAAAAACCTTATGTATAATCGACATCTTTGTGCAGTTTTCTTATTATTTAGTAAATCTAAAGATTAATTTATAAACTACTAGTGACCTCGGCGAGCTTTGCAACCCGCCTTTGAACCAGTATCCATAGAAAATATATGACAAAAATAGTGCTTTCATAATGCTTTTCTTAAGTATTATTTTACTTATTTTGGTATCCGAGGTATGAAAAAATCCAATAAATCAAGGAACATAAAAATCAGTCCACTCGTTTTCGAGTTACAAAATTTGTTGTATGTTTCAATTACAACTAGCTAATGCTCGCGGCTCCGTCCGCGTAGCTTAGAAATTTGATCAGACAAAGAAAACACAACATTCTATCCAAATTTTGCAACTCCTTTTTACGCCTTATAGGGGTTGAATATTTCAAAATAAATAAATAAAATAATAAATATTATTGGGACAACTCACACAACGCCATCTGATTCCACACTAAGCAGAGCTTGTACTATGGTAACCAGATAACTGATAAACATACTTATATATTTCTAAATACATACATATTATAGATAAATAACACCCAGACACAGAATAAACCATCGTGCTCATCACACAAAGTTTTATCCTGGGTGAGAATCGAACCCACGACCTCTTGCGTAGCAGTCGGATGCACTCCCACCGCGCCACAGAGGCAGTCTAAAATAAAAATCTTTTGTTTGTGCACATTTACTACACTTAAGGCATATTTGTGCAAAATTTAATGGTAGACCCAGCTGTTTCAGCTGTCATTGATTGATCAGTTAGCCGCTTTCTGCTTTTATATATATAGATTAGATAGATTATCATCCATTCAGTATCATTATAATAAAGCATATTATACATACCTCTTCAAACTTTTTGCATATAAGTGTGAATGCCTTGAATATGGCACTTGTGTTGCCAGTGACAGTAACAATGCGTTCTGGGCATGATCCATCCGATATATTAATTTTAGCTCCAGACTGAAAAGAATATAAATAAATAAATATCCATCACGCCTTATCGCCGTGGGCATATTATATGCCTCTGCCACCCCAGAGGCATATAATATGCCCACTTTTCACCGTGTGGATTCCTGTCCCACGTAATATGTGGAGAACCTACTCCCATGTTGAATTGGAAAGCAGGTTGTGGTTTCCTAAAATAAGGTCTTTAAATTAGCGTTATGTCTACCGAACTGTTGGCAGACGGGTGCAACGGCTTTACGCACCTTCCTAAGCACAGAAATGCTCTTTAAATGGAAATGTCTTAAATGGTTACTCATCTCAGAACTAATCGTAACATTAGATGCCCAAATCAGTAGTTGTTTACAGTACTCCGAGCTATGAATGATTCAAATCCAACTTTGCTAGGAAAGCTCCCATACTACCCTCATGGATGTAATGCTGGATTCAAACTGAATAAAACTGTGCAGTTGTGTTGTGTTTTGTAACCTATTTGTCAAACGCAAGGCATAAGGTACTTTCTCGTTCCAGTGACCCCATCCTTATTATGCGATTTCAAGCAGGGCATCAGTTTTTTTTATGTAAGATTTACTTTTAAGCAAAATTTTATAACTTACCTCTTCTCTAAATCTTTTAACAATCTCTCCTTTTTTGCCAATAATACTACCAACTTCCTGTAAAGAAAAAAAGATTAAATTAAAAAAAGAACAGTACATAATTAGATGCTTGTTTAAGAATAGCCGAAGGGATCAGTACATTGGCAAGTATTGTGCAATGGGCGCCGCACGCCAGTAATTAATGCAGTCGCGATGAGATTTATAGTACAAAAGAGTTCCTGTCTGGTAGCCAATAATAGTCTGCATTCTTTGCACCATTAAGATGCATTGGGGTTGCAACGGGACTGATTTAGACTGGATGTATTGTATCACACTGGCAACTGAGCATCATGACTTCTGTGGTATGTGATCAATGCTGTTGCTCAACAGTTTACAAGATAAAAAACGAACTAAGACTTTTATTGTAGTCTGTTTTTAAGCAAATTTTTAATATGAAACAACTGTTGTGTGTTTTGATTCACAGAATCAATGAAACATTAACAATGTTCTCCTAATAAATAAATCATTGAATGCTAAGAATTCAATTTCACTTTTAAATAGCAATGGGTTAATGATAGAAACAGCCTTCTATTTAGTAAAAAAACATAGGCACATCTGTACCATACAATCAAAGAACAAATTTGTTTTATGTTCATTAATTAGCAGAACAGGGTTAAACAAAGATAAGTTTCAGATTTATCTTTGCGGAAAATATTATGAACTGTGTTAATGTAATAAACTTGATAGTTTTTTTTACTACGTACAGTGCATAAAAATTGTACTAGTAATAAGAAGTATAACAAAAACATACATATATACAAGTATAATAATGAGATAATAAGCACACATTCAACTTTATTGTGCATGTAAGACAGTCCCTATTAGATTTCCTCTTTATTCTGAAATTACAATTTGAATATATCAAGTAATAGTACACAAGTAGACTGATTTCAAAATAAAAAGAATCTCAGCCGTTATGAACGAGGAAGTGACAAGAACACAATCACAACAATAAATATCACACATTTCAATTAGAAAAAGGTAGAAATCGAATCTTGATGAGCAGGACAAGTGCCAATATTTGGCACGCTGCCAAATGTACTTTGTATTGGAATATGGCCAATTAAAAGTATATAGATGTAAAGTAGCTATAGGTAAATGTTAGCATCAATACATCTCACATGTCACAGTGCAATCTAGCGACATCTAGGTGCGCTAAATTAGTTGAGCAGTTGAGAAATAAATTCTTTAATTAAAATATACAGATGCGAATGACTTCATGCAATTAAAATGAGATCTATCTAAATGTAATACTTTTAATAAGATTAGTAAATGACTTAGATATGTCCAGTATTTATAGTGTATAAACAGCTATAATAAAAAAAAGTGTAGTCTTTTTAAAAATATTTTGGGATATTCTCACAAAACGCCATCTAACACAAATGAAGCTAATATAGGCTTGTGTTACGGTATAGACAACTGATAAACATATTACTAAATACATCCATACATACTATGACTACCTTGGCGACATAAGTGGTAGTGTATGCTACTGCCGCGCTGAGGTCCTGGGTTCGATTCCCGGGTCGGAATATTTGAGTAATGTACAAATGTTTGTTTCGGAGTTTGGACATATTATACATATAGGTAACCACCTATATGTATAATATGTATTTAGAAATATATTACCCAAACTCTGAAACATACATTTGGAGATTACATAAATATTTTAACGGAAAGGTCAAAAGTACTCGGATACCCAGACGTGCGTGTATGAAGCGATTGATGAATCTCGAAGAAGCGAAAGAAGTATGCATGGATCGCGAAGCATGGCAATCTGTCCTCTCTGACTACCCTGTCAGGGATACAGCGTGAAGATAGTTAAGTTATAAATATTTGTTTCGACCTAGTATTCAAACCCAAGCTCCTAGCACGGCAACTTTGCATACACAACTGTTGTAAGTCAAATCAGGTTAAAAGGATTTCTGATTTTCAATGGTACCAGTACCAAGAGCACATCAGTTTTTGGATGGTATCATCTACATAATATATTTAGGTACATTTACCAGTGCACTAGGGTCCCACAATATCTTCAGGGTTCCAGTCAACCTCATCTGCAGACCAGCAGTGCTCTAACAAGGTTGGGAGGACAGACAGCAGTAGCAACTATGCCAATAGTTAAGTGCCTAACCACTATTAAAAGTGGGTTTTACACCAAATTTGGGAAGGGTTTGAAACCAACTTAAGAGACATGAATATGAGGAATTATGTACATTTGTAAAGATATTAAAATGAAAGCCTAGTTGTTAAGCGAGCCTACATGGTTAACAAACAGGATATTGCTTTATGCATCCATACAAGTGTGTGTACCCTTAACAAGATTGAAATACAGTATTGGATTACCATTCTATGGTTAAATAAACAACTCTTTTACAATACATACATATTTGAATATGAATATGGTAAATGTACTGGGTGTTAATTTGTAATCTGGTCTATAATTATACTATGTATTATAACAGAAATTTGTTATCACTAAAAAGTTATGGCAAATATTAACTTATTAATCACTTTTAAATAAGTTAATAGTACTGTTTCTTGTACTATCTATGTGTACATTTGTATTTTGATAAATATTATTGCTTGCATTCATAACAATAAAAGCATCAAAATATTGACAAAGCACAGACATTATCTAAGTTGATTTGAGTCATATACACAAGTCTGGTAATGAGATTAGTAATAAATTTATTGATAATGTTTTGATCAACTGTTTTCTTGTGTGTTTGTAATTTGAGATCTGTGGTATAATACTCCATTTTAGAATTGTTAATATTTTGAAAACAACAGTATTGACATAGTTTTTGAAAGACTTATTGTTGAAGCTATGATAATTGTCATTCATATGAGAGAAATGTTTTAGTATACAATAACATGCAGTTTGGATTATGGAACTTCTCCAAAAACTCTAGAATCCTGACAAACTCAGTTGCAAGCAGTATACCGGCCGACCAATGGATAAGGCAACAGGTTTGGCAATTTCAATGGCAGTTGCACCCAACAATGCCAAAAAGAAAAAGAAAAATAATTGTTGTTCCTAGCAGCCAATAAAAGAGGCCTAGGTTCCCAAATCAGGTATTGTTTTTAAGGCAAATGGGATGAAATAATAAAAAAATAAGAAGAACATGCATAAAATGAAAAATATTATTTGCCTTGTCATGACTTGAATTAAAACAAAATAACCAATACACAGCCGGCACATAATGCATCACTCATTAGTTAAAGCTGTTATTCCATTCTTCAGAAAAAAAAACAGACAACTGCTGCAGTAAATACCAATATATTTGGGTTATTTGCCTAAATTTGAATTAATCTACTCAAGCAAGAAATATAGAACACATAGACACTGGACATACATTCACAACCACATTGATAAATAAACTACTAAATGTAAATGAATGTCACATTATTAAAATTTTCTCGATAAGAACTGTTAACATTTAGAGGAAGGTAATGTAAATTTAAAAAGGTAATTTAAAAAAAGCCTAGTTGTTAAGCGAGCCTACATGGTTAACAAACAGGATATTGCTTTATGCATCCATACAAGTGTGTGTACCCTTAACAAGATTGAAATACAGTATTGGATTACCATTCTATGGTTAAATAAACAACTCTTTTACAATACATACATATTTGAATATGAATATGGTAAATGTACTGGGTGTTAATTTGTAATCTGGTCTATAATTATACTATGTATTATAACAGAAATTTGTTATCACTAAAAAGTTATGGCAAATATTAACTTATTAATCACTTTTAAATAAGTTAATAGTACTGTTTCTTGTACTATCTATGTGTACATTTGTATTTTGATAAATATTATTGCTTGCATTCATAACAATAAAAGCATCAAAATATTGACAAAGCACAGACATTATCTAAGTTGATTTGAGTCATATACACAAGTCTGGTAATGAGATTAGTAATAAATTTATTGATAATGTTTTGATCAACTGTTTTCTTGTGTGTTTGTAATTTGAGATCTGTGGTATAATACTCCATTTTAGAATTGTTAATATTTTGAAAACAACAGTATTGACATAGTTTTTGAAAGACTTATTGTTGAAGCTATGATAATTGTCATTCATATGAGAGAAATGTTTTAGTATACAATAACATGCAGTTTGGATTATGGAACTTCTCCAAAAACTCTAGAATCCTGACAAACTCAGTTGCAAGCAGTATACCGGCCGACCAATGGATAAGGCAACAGGTTTGGCAATTTCAATGGCAGTTGCACCCAACAATGCCAAAAAGAAAAAGAAAAATAATTGTTGTTCCTAGCAGCCAATAAAAGAGGCCTAGGTTCCCAAATCAGGTATTGTTTTTAAGGCAAATGGGATGAAATAATAAAAAAATAAGAAGAACATGCATAAAATGAAAAATATTATTTGCCTTGTCATGACTTGAATTAAAACAAAATAACCAATACACAGCCGGCACATAATGCATCACTCATTAGTTAAAGCTGTTATTCCATTCTTCAGAAAAAAAAACAGACAACTGCTGCAGTAAATACCAATATATTTGGGTTATTTGCCTAAATTTGAATTAATCTACTCAAGCAAGAAATATAGAACACATAGACACTGGACATACATTCACAACCACATTGATAAATAAACTACTAAATGTAAATGAATGTCACATTATTAAAATTTTCTCGATAAGAACTGTTAACATTTAGAGGAAGGTAATGTAAATTTAAAAAGGTAATTTAAATACAAATTGAAATAAATATCTTTACAAACAGCACCAATTAAGAAAAAGTATGTATTTAAAGTGCACATTCTCTTACCTTCCCCTGCATAATCAGTCTGATAGTGAGGGTAACTTTGGAGTCTTCCTCGTGGAGAGTAGGGGCTTTCTCCAGATCCATGCTGGAGGAGGTGTCCGTCGTGTCTCGCGGAATTTTGGCTGCGTACGGGACTACGTGTGGGCAGACAGGGGACACTCCACTCAATCTAATGGCTGGGACTCTGGGGCTCGTGGCACGCACTGCAGGCAGGGTAAGCTGGAAAACAGGCGCACATCTCAAAAGGGACGTCCATAGGTTTCGAGCGATCTAAAGGTACGGGATGTAGGCACTCTTTTCTTTATAAAAAGCGAAGCCGATTACCAATATTTATTTACAGTGACTGTTGGTGGCAAGCGTATCGGAATGAGGAGGGCGCAAGAGGATCTAGATGCTATTATAAACTAACTGATCTTAGGTACGACCGGATTCTGCGACTGCAACACGACTCGAGCCAATCCGGACGACGAGACCGTTACTTGAACTCCGATACCTGTTCGCGGCTCGCAACATAACCTCAGCGTAGTGCCTCATGGCTAGCCGACCAGGTTATCGATCCCAGGAATCCCAAACAATATCTCCCGATAGCCGCGTTCAACTAGTTTCTTACCTCGTTTGTTTTTCACGGTGCAACAATAACTTAACAAATCTTATCACTAATATTATCACCAAGATGTGTATAAAAATCACACTTATCACAATTTTCTTTGTCACTTAAAATTACAAAATTAAACTAAATATCGACGGTGACGCGTCGGTGTGAAGCTTGTAATTGTCATAAACAATAGACAGAAAATAGAGAGGAATACTGACAGAAGCGCCTCTGGTGGCGAGTGGCGATAATAATTTTGATAGATTTGATGTCACAGTCGGTAAAGCAGGAAATTAGGGCTTATACACACTGCGCGATACGCGATAAATATATTACCTATGCGCTTCATGAATTTATTCTTTTCCATGAAACTATCTAATAAGTAATAAATCAAAGTAAATAAATTAAGATGAAATTTACTTAGATTCATGTGCAAATAAATAATAAATATTGTGAAAAATACTTTGTGTTGGTAGGTTGTTTGAAATCCTTAAACATTTTTAAACAAATCCTTTATACGTATGTTCAATAAAGTGTACAAAAAGATAATTGGAAAATGCAAATTTATCCCTGTGTAAATTTATTTTTAACCAACCGTTTAAAAATTACTGGCACACATTTATTTTAAATGTTCTTAGATGATTAAATTGATTGTTTGATTGAAGATATCATCATTATCCTAGCTTTAATCTCGATTATACCTAAATGCCTCTCTTCGAAGCTTGAGTTCTTTTTATACCTTCTCCTGTCAGAGTCGGTACCTTCGTTGTTGCGCCTCGTGCGTTGGTCAGCAGGTGCACCGCTAGTAGCTGAGGTCTCTTAGACCCCGGAGATATAGGTGAGGCCTCTTACACCCTATAAAGTCAGTTTCTTCAATAAACCAGATTATTTCATTCATTAGTAGGTAAGTAAGCTATCCACATATGTGCCTATATTATGTACAGGGAAGTTACACACATTTTTGCACGATTTATCTCAGGAAATACCTACCACGTCGAACGACAATAAACGGAAACGGCGACTGAATTTGCATGGGACAAAGCGTTCAACTTTCAATATTGCCGTGTAGGGACCAACTGCCTTTTTTGTAAAAAAAAAGCTATGTAAAGAAGAAATTGGTCACTTTTGTTTTATTTTTTCTAGCTTTTTCAGTTTAGTGATTAGCAAGTAGGTAGTAGAAACACCCGGAGCCCCCCTTACTCAGTGCTCTGTTAACAACCAATGCTCTTAAGCTAAAGCTGGTTCTGTGATGGGTGACCATTTTCTGGAATTTCCATTTCCTAGTCTTTCTACGATTCGGAAGGCACGTTGAGCCATTGGTCCTATTTGCTAGTAACTTATATGGCAATCTTACACCAAGTTGGCGGCATTAATGCGGCGGCTTGAAAAATATCCCCAAAAGGAAGCCACAACTTGAGCCAGTTCATTTCAACACGGCAATAGACTTACCACTTATGACGTGGAACAAAAGACAAATGGTAACATGTGTTCGTATATGCCTTTGCCCACCCATTCGGGAATAAAGGGGAGACCATATGTTTATTTAATAGGCAGACTTCTACCTATTAAATTTACATTAACACAATACTTACTGAGCAATCGGCACTTGTTTGTAGCCCGATTGATGATCACTCTGAACAATCACTGCATTAAGCATCTTTCGCTGTGATCAGTTCTGAGGTCGGTGACGGTAAGTGGTATGACAATTACAAGCGTTTCTGTGCTTCAAAAGGCACGCTAAGCTAAGTTGCTGGCAGGCTGCCATGGTAATCGATTATATGGGAGGCAAAATTCATATACCTAAGTTCTTAGTTTTCATATCTACCTATTGGCCAATGCAAAAATCAGATAAGTATTTATTTCTTACTAACTACTTGAGATATTTTATTTAACAACTCATGTTTAAACGATTATTTTTATTATTTCGATCGTGCATAGCTTTTCACAAATTCACTGAATCGTATTCTAACCAAGCGAAGTTCGTTAGACACTGCACACGTTTGTCAAGCTACCGTGTACAAAGAAGGAATGAAGTAGTCCATTAGTGTAGAAAATCTATAAGGAAAAGGCGGAAAAGCGTACTTATAGTTTTCATACCTTAGGGAGTGATAAATAAACAACTAGGAAATAAAGAACACGCCTTGACGTAATAAATGTATTTGTCGAGTAAACCGTTTGAGGGGTTGGTAATGTGACTCTCATGTGAATCACTTTACAGCCATAAAGGAGTCTATACATTTACTATTTGAGTTTCGCGCTTAATTTTTTTTTTATTATCGTTCATGAAGGCAGGGCATTTTATACGTCAACATTTCACCTTTAGTTAATAGATAACAGGTAATTAATATAATAATCTATTGATAATATTTGTATATTGTATGTATCATCACACTACACCTAATAGATTAATATAGGTATCTTCTCTTCAACCTATGGATGCCTGCAAAAAAAAAACGCAATGGCCACCAATTCTACATAATTTAAGCCTTTTCAAATTGTTAAAATTCTTCACCAAAATTGCTTTAAAAAAACAATAATAATTGTTTATTTAAAGCAATTTTGGTGAAGAATTTATAATTTATATTATTATATCTTATTATATTTTATCAAAAAACTACTGAAAGTACCTAATATATACAGACAAACCATGAGATTTAAAAGCTTTAGTGAGCAGGTATATTTTTCTGCCAAACAAAGGAAAAAAAATAGAAGAACCGTCCTCGCAATTAACCCCCAGTTAAACAGCTAGCTACTCATGATTCTCACGAGCGAAATTAAATAGCGTAGAATAAAATGTTAATTGCTAACCATATAATAAGGAACGGGCGGATTGAATATCTATGTTACACGTACATACATACATATAGTCATGATTTCACCTTACGTAAAAATGTATTTTTGACCTTAGGTACTATACGCTGGCTTTAGAGGTTGGTATAGAATTTTAGTTCGAGTTTTTTTTTCCACTTACAATGAGTAGGTTCTTTTGCTAAAGTGTTAAGTGTTTTGTACTAGTACAACCATTATACTAGAAAAGTATAGAGTACTAGATGACCCCCACAGCTTCGCTCGTGGAATATTTAGACCTCCCGTCGCACCAATTTGATTAAATTGATGCGACGGGAGGTCGAAATATTCCCGTCGCTTATAAATTCTACAATGATGCATAAAAAAATTGCCCGATTTGTCGACATTTATGACTACTGCTCTGCTCTCCAGTGTAGTAGCGTAAGATATATAGCCTAGAGCCTTCCTCGATAAATGGGCTATCTAACACAAAAAGAATATTTCAAATCCGACCAGTAGTTCCTGAGATTAGCGCGTTCAACCGAACAAACAAACTCTTCAGCTTTATAATATTAGTATAGACTTGAAAAGTTGTCAATCAGACTCGGACACAGGTTTGTAAAACCCAGGAAGTCTAAAACACATAATAATTTCCAGAGATTTACTTTTGATCTGATGCTGGGTTTACTGGTCCATGAAGTATATTGAAGTGATGCCCGAGGAGGTGGAAACACTTAAATGCAGAAAAGAAGGGTCTCCACCACGGGCGTAGCCAGTTTTTAGTTTTGGGGGGGTTTTCCAATACTTAATAATGTGTAAATTTTTGATAGATTGTACAGTCATTTAAGCATTCTAAAGGAGATTTTAGATGCGAGAGGGCCCAACCTACATCTTTTGGGTCCATGCCAGCCTCACCTTTGAGTAGTGTATCTGCTGACTAAAAGACGAGGGTCATAGCGAAGAAAAGGAGAATTCGAGACAAAGCCCTGTACCAACTCGTCTGGCCAGTGTGGTATAGTAAGGACAAACCCTCCCAATATGAAGGCACAAACAAGAAACGGGCTCCAGTTCCCGTCACTTAATTTGTTCTCCATTACGGTAGAGATCAGAGTAACGGCGGAAGAGTGGATGCCAAGAATCTGTGAGCTACAGAAGGCTGCCATACACGATTGATTCTGGCAACCTATGGAAATAGCCTACGGCTGGACGAGCGGCTCACCGAAATTGAGGTATAACTGGGTAGCAAAAACTGTCCCATATTGAGTTTATGCAAGCTGCGAAGAAAGGGGAAGGACACACTAACCCTTGTCTCCACTTTTTCGACCCTTACCACTTTCGGAAAAGTGAAGGAAGGTACTGGTGATGAATGACCTTGTTAGCAGCGTTGCGGAAGCAGCAGTGTGTCGGTTAGAAAAGCATACAACTGAAGCGCATCGATAGGTATTCCTGAACACCTCTAATGTATGCTCCAACCTCGGGATGCACTGACTAGGCATTTGAGACCGTGTATAAGGACATAGCGGCAGCATTATACGGTAGTACCGTAAGGCTAAGGCTGACTACAACGTTGTTATGGGGGTATTTACCGCCAAAGTGGTAGTACAAAAATGAGGTAACATGGGTCTTTATGTCATGGCGTCTTTACAGAGCTTATTGACGGTCTCGAGTCGCAGAGGCTCTTCTTATTGAATTTTTACTTTAATAAAAAGCCCCACAGAAAATGAACTAGGCGAAGCCCCGACAAGGTCTTGTAAGCTCTTCGGGGCTTTGCCAAGTCCATTATTAGAAACGAGATTGACTTCTTCATATTCTTCATATTGGACAGTAAGTGTATATAGAGATGTTTGCGTGATAAAGAGGTTTAATACCGTAAGTGATCAACGACTTGACCGAGCATCTCTAAATATTAATTTCCGCATCAAAAGTGAACGCATGATGAAGCTATATAGGATACTTTCTGACCTACGGCACTCCAAATAGATTTGGGGTCTGAAAAGTTTTACTCGGAACTTTAAAATCGTTTCGATCTGCTGCTGTACCCATTTGAACACCCTAAACCCCCCCCCCCCCCCTTGGCTACGCCCGTGGTCTCCACAATGATAACGATATGTATAAATCCGTACAGATGTCATGCTGGACACGAACTAACACCAACCACACGGTCTCTATATAATGATCTAGGCCTAGGATCCAGTGCCGGGCGCTCTCGGTAACTCCTCAGATATATAATCCAGAGCTCCGGGCAGGCAACCCCCTGACCTCAGGGTTCGATGATTGGGATAGTTAATGATAATCCTACTAATATTATAAACGCGAAAGTTTGTAATAACGGATGTTTGATACTCTTTCATGCTAAATCTACTGAATGGATTTTGATGAAACTTTACAATAATATGGCTTACATAGGCTCCTTATTATCCCGGAAACATGTTCCTGTGGGAAACGGGAACGGTAAAGCTTCACAACGTGTGCAGAGCCGCGGGCGTCAACTAGTGATTAAAATAAATATTTTAGCTTCATAAAACAAAACAAAATGTTTGTAAGTAATTCCATGCTTTCAGAGCAATGGAATAATGATTCTTCAATATTTAATGGTATCCCTTTTCCGACCGTTCATTTCATAGCAAGCTTTCGACCTCATAGCTTACAACTGACGTGTGCAGGTCACGGTAGGCTTAACGTTTAATTTATGACGAAACTAGGCATGATGGATTGTGGTCGGTGTAAAATATGAAAGTAATGGATCCCACACGTCGACGTTGCCGGTGTGCACATAATCTCGTGACAACGGTCAACGCGATGGGTACTAAACAGCGCTGGCAACAAGAGAAATCGATTCTGTTGATGGGGGACTGGATAATCCCTGTAGCCTAAAATGTTTATAAATAACATATTATGTGTTTTCACAATAGATGTTGAAATTTTACAGGTGTTCAGAATTTGTAACTGAATAATACGGCTCTAATGAAAGAGAATAAAATGTATTATTATTCTCTTTATTAACTATACAGAAATACAAATTACATTTTTAAATATATAAAAAAAAACACATTTAAAATATAAAAAGTAGTAGCCCACCGGTATCGGGTACAGGGACCAAGCTACCGGTGGTTAGGGCTCCAGAGATAGGAACCTTCTGACAATGCGTGCCGTGTCGAGGAGAACTGCCTTCTGCATCAAACAAGAAAAAAGATGTTGGTCGAGGCTCTTGGCAATCAACCCATGTGCTGATACGACTATCGGGACAATGATTGCCGAATCCACTACCCACATGTCAACAGTCTCGTGAGCCAAGTCCAAATATTTCAATTGTTTTTCTTTTTCTGCTTTCACGAGATTTTCGTCATGTGGGATGGTAATATCAATAATCATTGCGCAACGCTCTAATCGATCCATCACCACTATATCAGGCTTATTGGCAACAATAGTCTGTGTCAGTACTGATGGATCGATCTCAGTACAGTGTGATACGACCATTTTCAAGAACTGGGTCGGGTACATACATGTAATAGGGCACCTCCAAATCCACAAGTTTATACTTAAGAGCTAGTTGCTGATGGACAATCCTGGCTACTTGATTGTGTCTATGCAAATACTCCCCGTTAGCAAGACGCGAACAACCAGAAATAATATGTCTTAAAGATTCACCCGGACGATGACATGCCCGACAAATGTCAATCGTACCATCCTTCAGAATATACTTTCGGTAGTTATTCGTCATTACTACTTCGTCTGTAATTGCAAAGACAAAACCTTCAGTTCCCCAAAGAGGTCCCCAAACCGTAGCCAGGAAACAGATGCTGTTAAATCAACATCGGGCCCGCACAAGGCCCGGAAAAATCGTCCATGCAGCTCCTTACTCTTCCATATCTCCTTGCGATCATCAGTAGTGAGTATCACAGGTTTGCGCCAGTTCTGTTTAGTCAGACTAAGCGGGGTAAGTCCATTATCTACTGCAACCACACACCGATGCATACCCATATTAGCTGACAGAAAATATTCTCTAAGGTTGCATATCTCGCGGTTGTGAAGAGTCTTAACATTTAAGAAGCCTCGACCCCCAATCTTCCGCGGGATATACAACCTCATGACAGACGAACGTGGATGGTGCATTCGGTATGTAGTAAGCAGAGTGCGAACCTTTCTGTCGAGGGTGTCCAACTCAGTTTGAATCCATCTGAGTATGCCAAAGGAATAGGTTAACAATGGTATGACCCAATCATTATAGGCGCGAACCTTGTTCCCACCTGATAAAAGACTTTTCAGTAATATCTTCAGGCGTCCCAAGAAACGCTCCACCAATGATTGTTTCATACCCCTGTCATCAATTCCAAATGCCTGTGACATACCCAAATATTTGTAGGTATCATTTGCAGAAAGGGATCTAAGTTTTGTGGAATCTGAAAGTTCCAATCCATCCGATTTCACAATCTTCCCTCTTTTAACATGCATGGTTGCACATTTATCTAAACCAAACTCCATCTTGATAGAATTACTAAAGTTTTCAGTTACCTTTAGTAAGACTGTCAATTGGATACCATTGGAGGCAAAGAGCTTCAAATCATCCATGTAAAAGAGGTGGGATATAACTCGAACACCTCCCTGCAAATTATAGCCTAGCCTTAAACCCTCTAATATTGTAGTCAGAGGGTTTAGTGCTAGACAGAACCACAAAGGACTCAAACTATCACCCGCTTTATATTTATAGGATCATCGTCACCCAGAATTTCTCGACATCCCGGATAGCGAAGGACCGTACACCATTGTCCCATACATGTCTTCAAGAAGGTGCATAGGGTTGCATCAATCTTATACAACTCTAGCACCCTCATGAGCCATGAATGTGGCACGGATTCATAAGCCTTCTTATAGTCTATCCAAGATGTCGCTAAATCCCTTCGTTTACGACGAACCTGTTGGCTAATAGTCGTATCAATAATAAGGTGTTCTTTAGTACCACGAGCCCCAGTCCTACATCCATTCTGAGAGTCTGAGGATGGAATTTTCTGTTATATGAGAGTTTATTTTTACTCTCAGAATAGATGTAAGAAGTTTATATAACGTGGGAAGACACGTTATAGGTCTATAATTTTTGGGGTCCATGGTACTACCAGACTTATGTAGCAGGAGGGTTATCCCAGTGGTCATAAAACTTGGAAGCAACCCAGATTCCAAGGATGATTGAAATTGAGATGCCAAACGACTATGTAAACTCCGAAGCCACTTTAGCCAAAAATTGTGCATCCGTCTGGTCCTGCAGATTTCCAATTAGGAAGTTGACGGACTGCATTAGCAACATCATCAGATGTAATTGATGGTGGCTCCATTGGATTAATAGAGTCACACATTCGCTTGACATCTCGCATCCATTCGCCTTCTGTATGGGTGATAGGCACTTAACAAATACTACGCCAAAATGAGTTCGTGTTATTATTATTATTACGATGGTTTAATTATTTGGGTGTTATTTATCTATAATATGTATGTATTTAGAAATATATAAGTATGTTTATCAGTTATCTGGTTACCACAGTGCAAGCTTGCTTAGTATGGAATCAGATGGCGTTGTGTGAGTTGTCTCAACGATATTTATTTATTTATTTATTATATCTATACTACACTATGAATATCGGTACAAATAAAATATAACCTCCATTAGTCATCGCTATAAGTATGATTAAATTAATTTCACTATATCTGATGTGATGCAATTATTGTAGGTATTATTATATAAGTAATAATATATAAAAATAATAAGTTAATTCATTTCTTTTACAAAGTTTACTTATTATCTATAGCATTTATCATATGATTACTACACTAATAAACCCTTGTGAGAGACTGGTATCTGAGCTGGGAAGATCCTGTATATATATAGCTACTTATTACAAATCACTTATCTCATTGTCGTTGCCTTTGAGTATCCATTACTGTAACGTAAGTACCTACTATACACGAAGAACACAGTAATAATCTCCATCGGATAATCTAACGTGGTCGGATTAGCTTAAGTGGTCTCTATTATTTGTCTTGTAACTAGATGTCCACTGTGATGCTATATCTATATACGTACCTACGTATATACATAGTATATAACATTACCTATATAATCCTAGGTATATCTATAGAGATATAGTATGATACAGTATAGGGTACAGTACGCGCCACGAGTCATGAAAGTGCGCAGACGACGATAAATAGGTGTCAGTTGAGGTAGGGGTGAGGGGCGGGACGAGTAACCGTGGCAACGAGCGACGTGCAGTGATTCCTTGCCTCTCTCCACCCGCGCACGCACTGGGCTCGCCTTGGGTACCAGCGATAACACAAGTGTCACGTAATTTCATTAATCGGACAATTCTTATTACAAATTATTTGTTTAGAACGACAAGTTTATGTGTTTATATTATAAATAATTAAAAAGTATTGTAAATGTACATAGTGTTAGATATATTTGAACTTAGTGTTTTTGTAAACAGTGTTGTAACGAGGTTATATATTTATGTATATATTTAGGTGTTTATAGTGTTATTTTGAAAGAAGTGATTTTTTTATTAGTATCTACAATGTCTCCGCAAAACGTACTCTTAATAGACAAGCGAGAAAAATGGTGTATGACGTTTACTGCTTTATGAAAAATAAATTCAGTGGACTGAATTACGTTCAGTTGATGGCAGAGGTAGCTGAAGCTACAAAGTTCCGAAATCTACTATATACAGGATAGAAAAGCAAGCTAACCAATCAGATTTACTAACAGTTTTTAGAACTCCCGGGAAAAAACGAAGTCGGGCATTTCTCATAACAGGTGTAGATAATTTTGACCAAGGGGTGATAAAACTAGCTATTCACAATTTTCACGTAACAAATAATGAGATTCCCACAGTCAAAAAACTTTTATCTAAATTACAAGATGACATAAATTTTCGAGGATCGGAGACAAGTCTCCATCGCATAATTAAAAATATAGATTTTAGTTGGAAAGCCACTGAAATCAACAGAAAAGTTCTTAGTGAAAAATTCAAGATAAGATTGTTACGTAAAAATTATCTAGAAAAATAAAAAAGTATAGACAAGAAAATATACCTATAATATACACGGATGAATCATATGTCCATTCCTCTCACGCTACAGCAAAATCCTGGTCTGATGCGTCAACAAAAGGTTTAAAAAACCCCATTTCAAGGGGTCAACGTGTGGTTATTGTGCATGCAGGTTCTGTGGCTGGTTTTGTACCAAACGGTCTATTAGTTTTCAAGTCCGGTACAAAAACTGGCAACTACCACGCCGATATGAACTATGAAAATTATGAAAAGTGGTTAAAAACACAACTAATACCTAACCTCCCACCAAGGTCCGTCGTGGTAGTTGACAATGCCTCCTACCATAATAAAGAATACGATTCTGCACCAAATTCCAATAGCAGGAAGTCAGAAATGCAAGCTTGGCTGACAAGCAAAGGCATATCATTTAGGCCTGAAATGTATAAGCCTCAGTTGTATGAGTTAGTAAAATTAAATAAAGAGACACACAAAAAAAATAGTATTGATAGAATACTAGGAGAACATAACCACGACGTTCTCCGCTTGCCACCGTACCATCTTGATCTCAATCCTATTGAGATGGCTTGGGCCGCAATTAAGGGTTAAGGTTAAGGGCACGTTAGTAGTAAAAACGTAGAGTGAAATATCAAACGCGTAACAGATTTGATAAAAAAAAAGGTAGAGGCAATGGGGGCTAATAATTGGCAGAACCTTTGCAATAAAGTAAAGTCGATTGAAGAAGAATATATCAAAAGCGACCCATTTAGTCGACCACATGACGGACGAATTAATTATACGGGTGGGACAAAACTCAGATAGCGACGACAGTGATTCTGACCAGGAAGATGTTGCCGAAGAGGATGAGTTGTTCCCAGGCCCAAGTTCTGGAGAGTCATCCGATCCAGCTCAAGCTGCGGGCCCAAGCAAACTGCAGTTTTTCCTCCAATGGAAGGTGTAATGCCGTTGAGTGACAGTGACACTGATTAACTTTTTATTTCGAGTGTATGTGTAGTTATGTACCAAATAAACATAACAACAATTTTTTATTGTTATAATCATTTCTATCCTATACACAGCGAATTTATATTGAATATCATTAACTACACGCGCACGATAAGTTGAGACCTGAGAGAAATGTTGTTCCCCGATTATTATAATAATAAGTCTACAAATTAGAACATTAAATAATATAAGATTAATTATTATAATATAGAATAATACAAATAAGTATATTTTTTTTTGCATCTGTACCAACTTATTACTTTGAGGTCACAGAGGTCAAGCCTCAACTTATCGTATTTACACTTTTCTCTTCGAATATACATGCGCAGTCGACGCCATTTTCTTTCATGACTCGTAACGCGTATTGTACGTAAATATGTACCTACCTGTACCGCGATGTATGCGGCGTAGTAGAGGACGTAAACAGCTCGAGAGTCCCTGATTGAGACCTATAATCTAAACAGACTACATACAGGTATGCTCCACGATATACTGGCAACACCTCGATGCGAAACTACTTGTTTGTTTGGGTTACTTGGCCCTCATCAGGGATACGAGTAGTTAATCTGTTCTTTATATTTGCTACGTATTATATAAGCATGTCTACTGTCTTAAGCTACAATGGAATTGACATATTCGTAACGAATAAGAATTCAAAAAATAAATAGAAAAAAAATCATATATGGGTAGGTATATGAATGAAGGTAAATGAATGTTGTGAAATATTTGTTTCTACATTGAAGTTATTTAGATAACTGTTGCCAATATTGTATATGTAGATTTGTAACATATCTCCAAAGTGGACTCACAAAACTACTTGCAAATGTGGGTGTATAATTCATCTCTCCCTATACTCCAGGGAATACTCGTATAGACGTGATCGTATGTTGTCGATGTATGTGTAGTAAAAGGGTAAGATTTACTACGATTTACGGATAGCTCTGGTTTTTGTTGATGTGCCCTGTGTTCTTGAGCCGCCAGGTCTGTCTAGATCGGATGGCAAGAGACCGGATGGATTGACTCTTGACTCTCGTGCCATGGAAGAAGGGTAGGTGCTTTATATGGGTCGCGAATTGCGTGAGCACTGTGGCTGTGAGTCACTTGGGCCGAACAGCCCTTTCCCCTGCGGTTGCAAAAAGTATGCTGTCTGGGATTTTGGTCCCACTCACATTCGAAACAATGGGCAGTTGGCGCTGGTTAAAAAATTGGTGGCGGATGTAGGCCGAAAAAGAGGGGACAATACCGGTGCCTGTCACTCCGGTTCTTACGCAAAGTTGATGCAAAGGTTAGCAATTTCTATCCAGCGTGGAAATGCAGTCAGTTTTCTGAGCAATTTTGCACCGGATACAGCCCTGGGTTATTTCACTAACAAATCTTTGTTAGTTATTGAAGCGCTCGTGGCCCCGCGGTCTCAGTCTCGTCGGATCGGTGACCACTTTGTGGCATTTACATTTGCGAGCGTTTCCGTGCTTAGGAAGGCACGTTAAGCCGTTGGTCCCGGTTGCCAGTAAAATGGCAGTCGTTAAGCCTGGTTGAAGGCCTTATAGGCGGCTTAAAAAAATTTAACAGCAGGTAGCCACAACCTGCGTCTGTCTATTTCAACACGGCAATGGGCTCACCACCTATTACGTGGGACAGGAATCCACACGGTGAAAAGTGGGCATATAATATGCCTTTGCCACCCCTTCGGGGATAAGGCGTGATGGATATTTATTATTTATTTATTTATTTTAGTTATTATATGTATGGATTTGACAGTGATTATGTACTAAACATCTACAAGGAATGTAATCTTTGAACTGCTATTTACGATTTTACGAGCTTTTACTTGGCTTAGAATATATAATGTATGTTTATTCTTATTATTATTATTATTCGGGTGGAACATTGCAAGTCAATTTTGTAGCAGATATCTTCAACTAATAGAGCTGAAATATTGTTCGTTAAATTTGGAACACAATGCATTAATATCAAGTCCAGTCGAGACCACGGGCGCTTCAAATATTATTTCGCGTGAAGACCGGATAGTAACTAAAGTATAAATAGATATGAGAAGGTCAAATTAGATTACATACCATCTCTACTAACAGTAGGTATTTTCAACGTGTCAGGTTGGTATGTTCTCCTTATGAATAACATTTTGTCACACGAATGTTTTGCAATTTTAATCCTAGTTGTGGGAAACATTAATATTCCTGTCTGACGGATGACGAGATACCGTTCTTTATTCAATATATTTGAATTGTTTGTAGGTACTAGCAACACTGCAGCGTATCAAGAGACACTAAAACGGGATTATTCATTTGACCACAGTACGTATGCAAATTTATTCTGATACATCGTGTTCAACAGTAAAATAAAAATATGGTAAACAAGACATCACTTTTGTGTATGACTGGGCACATTACGGGGAAAGCTTTATAAATATTTTATTGAATTACATATCACAGATTTTTTAGAGAGTGCAGATTCTGTTTGCATTCAAGTAGGTCTTTTCACTTATCATTCACGCCCTTTCTCCGAAGGAGTGGCAGAGGCATACTATACGGCCACATTTCACCATATGCATTTTTGTCCCATGTTATAGGTGGTGAGCCGTGTTGCTGAAAAGGACAGGCGCAGGTTCTAGTGACACGCTATAGAAAATTTTCTAGCAGCCCATAAGACTTTCCACTTGACTTAACGACTGCCATGTTACTGGCAACTGGGACCAATGACCGAACGTGCTTTCCGAAATACGGAAACGCTCGTGTATCGAAATGCTATAAAGCTACTAAACATCTACAAGGAATGTAATCTTTGAACTGCTATTTACGATTTTACGAGCTTTTACTTGGCTTAGAATATATAATGTATGTTTATTCTTATTATTATTATTATTCGGGTGGAACATTGCAAGTCAATTTTGTAGCAGATATCTTCAACTAATAGAGCTGAAATATTGTTCGTTAAATTTGGAACACAATGCATTAATATCAAGTCCAGTCGAGACCACGGGCGCTTCAAATATTATTTCGCGTGAAGACCGGATAGTAACTAAAGTATAAATAGATATGAGAAGGTCAAATTAGATTACATACCATCTCTACTAACAGTAGGTATTTTCAACGTGTCAGGTTGGTATGTTCTCCTTATGAATAACATTTTGTCTCACGAATGTTTTGCAATTTTAATCCTAGTTGTGGGAAACATTAATATTCCTGTCTGACGGATGACGAGATACCGTTTTTTATTCAATATATTTGAATTGTTTGTAGGTACTAGCAACACTGCAGCGTATCAAGAGACACTAAAACGGGATTATTCATTTGACCACAGTACGTATGCAAATTTATTCTGATACATCGTGTTCAACAGTAAAATAAAAATATGGTAAACAAGACATCACTTTTGTGTATGACTGGGCACATTACGGGGAAAGCTTTATAAATATTTTATTGAATTACATATCACAGATTTTTTAGAGAGTGCAGATTCTGTTTGCATTCAAGTAGGTCTTTTCACTTATCATTCACGCCCTTTCTCCGAAGGAGTGGCAGAGGCATACTATACGGCCACATTTCACCATATGCATTTTTGTCCCATGTTATAGGTGGTGAGCCGTGTTGCTGAAAAGGACAGGCGCAGGTTCTAGTGACACGCTATAGAAAATTTTCTAGCAGCCCATAAGACTTTCCACTTGACTTAACGACTGCCATGTTACTGGCAACTGGGACCAATGACCGAACGTGCTTTCCGAAATACGGAAACGCTCGTGTATCGAAATGCTATAAAGCTCTTACCCATCCGAAGACCAGCCATAGCGAAAGTTATCGTTTACAAGACACTGAGTTAGCGGGACTACGCGCTTCAGTCTTTTTATGAATGTGGTGTTGTATTAACTTAAATAAAAATACTTAACTATCTTCAAGCTGTATTCCTAACGGGGTAGTCAGAGAGGACAGATCACCAGGCTTCACAATCCATGCATACTTCTTTCGCTTCCTGCAGATTCATTAATCGCATCATACATGCTGGGTCTTCGTACATGCTGGGCAATCTGGGTATCCGAGTACTTTTAAGTTTTTCGTTTTTGAGCAATCAGCTCACGTGGTCTTTATATGTAAGTAGCAGGGTAGGCCAGACTTACATATATGTTTATATAGAAAGAGTCAGGGAACTCCTTCTACCCTCTCCTAATAAATAAGTAACATAATACATGCCATCGACATTTAGGTATTTTTTCTCGTTCTAATACGAAAATAAATTTCTCTAATATCAATGATAGATATTGCCCTGTTAACAACAACTTAGCTAACCGCTACTAATCGCTATTGTTACTGAGTTAATAAATACCTATAAGTGACCATTATCTGTGTAAGTCCATCGAGGTAGGTACGTACCTAAGTAGAAACCGATTAAGATCTATTTAATACCCTCTAATACTAGTTGTGAGAATAAATGAATTAGGGCTTAGTCAATGAAAACTTTATAATGTTGAACATACATACATATTGTCACGACTTTATCCCCGAAGGAGTATGCAGAGGCATACTATACGCCCACATTTCACCGTATGCATTTTGTCCCACGTAACAGGCGCAGGCTGTGGCGACCTGCTGTTGAAAATATTCAAGCCTTCATCCAGCCTTCAACGACTGCCATTTTACTGGCAAACGGGACCAACGGCTAAGCGTGCCTTCCGAAGCATGGAAACGCTCGCAAATATAAATTCCACAAAGTGGTCACCCATCCACCTTTAGCGAATGTTGCTTAACGCAGTGATCGTTTACATAACACTGAGTCGGTGGGGCCACGATCGCTGTTGCTGAAAGGCGATATAATTTTGAAAGGGAATTAGAATACAAATAATATATGCTGACTATATCATAATTTAAAGTGGAAAAAGGTTCACGAAATTAAGTAGGATTCGAACCCGCGTCCATACCCAATCCGGGGCACCTCTTTACTCCTCTTAGCTACCTAATAATCACGCTCGAAATATACACACTTATGAGTCGTTCAAAAACGTTCCTACATACATACATATTGTCTATGGGTCGCCCTAAAACGTACCCACCTACATACATACATACATACTGTCACGCTTTTATCCCCGAAGGGGGTAGGAAGAGGCTTACTATACACCCATATTTCACCAGATGCATTTTAATTCCACGTAATAGGTGGTAAGCCCATTGCCGTTTGCCCATTGCCCATTGTGGTAGTAAAACTTACATAAGGCGTGACTATACGTATGTATGTGTAACCATACTATGCATATATACAGAATTTTCTGAAACATCAACCCTTTTAGGACAACCCTGCATACTTTTCTCATTTGCCCACCTTACACAAACAGAAACGCAGATCGCTAAAGCTCCGATGAAAGAAGTTGTTAATAAATAAAATACTTACATGTTAAAAAAGCTTCCTCTTCAAACGATGTCGATCCGAGTTCCTTCCGAATGAACCTGTAAAGGAAATGTAGATCAATAACATGTCAAATAAGTATACGCAGACCAAAGTGGGATGCAAACGAAGTAATAATACCTCGCCTTATATTGTACTGAAATTGATTTACATAGTATTATATTGGCTCGTAAAATTGTATTGAACGATATTAGAACGAGAGAGAGAGAGAGGGGGGGAGAAGGATATTTAATATATTTGAGAAATTTGAAAAACAGTTAATGACTGTTTACACTATTGATTGATAGCACTTGATGGAACTTACTACGCATCTTGAATAAAAACACTTACGATATTGGAATAAATATGTGCTAACCTTTGAAAATGCCGTAAAGCGAAGCCGGTCTGGTATCTATACTAATATTATAAAGCTGAAGAGTTTGTTTGTTTGTTTGTTTGGTTGAACGCGCTAATCTCAGGAACTACTGGTCGGATTTGAAAAATTCTTTTAGTGTTAGATAGCCCATTTATCGAGGAAGGCTATAGACTATATATCATTACGCTACTACACTGGGGAGCAGAGCAGTAGTCATAAATGTCGACAAATCGGGCAAATTTTTATGCATCAATGTAGAATTTATGAGCGACGGGATTAAATAGGTGCGACGGGAGGTCGAAATATTCATGTCATCTAGTAATAAATAAGTGGAACAGTACAAGTGTTTTTATTCAAGCAGTTTATGATTCTGAGTATTGGCTCTGTTTTCAAATTAGACTATGCTAAATATATAATTAATATATATATATACAGGTGTAGACAGCTTTAAAAAGCATCATCTTATATGTAAGTATACCTCCAAATAGTCCACCTGCTGACTAACAAACAAGGTTCATCCGAAGAGAAGGAAAACTAGAAATCAAAATGGTTAAACCGTTTAAATTTGAAGAAAGATGCATGCTTTCAAGTTTCAAGTCAAATGTACTCAGATACCCAGACGTGCATGAATGAAGCGGTTAATGAATCTGCAGGAAGTGAAAGAAGTATGCATGGATCGCGAAGCCTGGCGATGTGTCCTCTCCGTGGTCCTCCTTGACTACCCCGTCACGAATACAGCGTGAAGATAGTTAGATAGTTAACTTAAGTTGACTGTTCTAAATCAATAAATTTGACTGCCTCGGTGACGCAGAGCTAGTGTATGAGACTGCCGCGCCGGAGGTACCGGGTTCGATTCCCGGGTCGGAAAAAATATTTGTGTGATCCACTAATGTTTGTTTCGGAGTTTGGGTGTTTCTATATATAATATGTATGTATTTAGAAATATATAAGTATGTTTATCAGTTGTCTAGATCCTATAACACAAGCTCATATTAGCTTACTATGGGCTAGACGACGCTATGTAAAAAAAGAAAATGTCCCACAATATTTATTTATTTATAAAATAATTGTTTTATACAAACACGCACGTTTTTATATTTTTATTAAAAGCAGCAACGGCAATATATTGCTGCGGTTACGTTATATAAATTAAAGCTTCATTATTTCAACCGATTGATCAAAGATCGCCACAACGTTCGATTTTGAGCTTAATCTTGTTAAAGTTAAAAATTATAGAATCGGATAAGTGTTATGGGCCGCCACTTTTCTATGCAGCGCCTTCTAGCCCAAGCATCAAGCTAATGTCAGTGCTATAATCAGCTCTGAATGCATTAAATTAATAACGTAATAATTATAGAACGCATTTTATGCTACAATATTGGCAAACGCAAAAATATTTGCTGACAAGTCAATTTTAAGTAAAATATTTTGATGAAAAATATATATTTATAATTAAAATATTTTTTTTTATCTGTCATCTCTGACTACCCCGTCAGGGATACAGCGTGAAGATAGTTAAGTTAAGTTTTAAGTTTTATATTTTGAGGAAATATTCTCTATCAATAGAGAGGAACCTAAAATATGAACACCAATTCACAGCAGATTCTATAACCAATTAAAGTTATTAATCCTCTAAAAGAAGAGCTCATTTTTAAATGGAGATTCTGATTTCGTGATCCCTTGTAATTGTAAACTTTGTTCAATTATTCTTATATGAGTCATTTTTTTTTAATCTAAAGGGAATTTTAATGTACCATTTTCTTATAACGGATTAAAAAGTATGAATAGATAGTAAATCTTATTGTGTATTTCTTTTATTTCTGCTGTGGTGTTCTGTCTATTTTTTTATATCTGCTGTTGTTTTTATTGTTCTGTTTTTGTTTTCTTCATTTTTCTCTATGTTTTATTTTGTTCTTTTTTTCATTTTCTAGATGTCGAACTGCTGGCGTCAAATATTACTAACTTTATCATTATACAAATACTGCCGCGCTGCTTTACTTCATTGTCCGTAACTATTCGGCAGTGTCAAAGCATTACTGGCATGATATGAATACTACCTTGTCATATTAAGCCTCCAGCATTTGATCTACAACCGTGCCATTGTTTCGGCCACAGGAATTCATGTGAGCAGTTCAATGTAGTACTGTATTATCGATATCTCGCATTCCAATTGGATCTAGTGCAATGCGGGTGATATCCAGAACCTTTATTCACAATAGGTACAAGTAACTTAGAAATATATATACACTGTGTCGGTTTTCAACATCTACAAAGTTGGAGCTTGGGTTCACTTGGTAGCAGTTGTTGTTTGCTGATGTTAGATCCCTAATCGTTAAATATATATAAATGAACATGGTAATTGTCCATTACGGCAAGATAAAAAAATTACGTTACATTAAACAACTTGACGAGTTATCCTTTAGTCATACAATTGAATGTCGTCAGATTCAACCAGATGACTGCGATATGTTTATAAGGGTTTATCTTTTAAATTCGTGGTGCTAAAATTTTTAGTGGAGCGCTCCTACTCTAGAATGAAGATCCAGTCGTCATCGGGAGCCCTGCTGCTGTTATCCCTCTGAGGGCTCACCCGTGATTTCCGGTCATGGAAATGGAACCGTGTGGTTTTAGTCGGTAAAAATATGGCATAGCATCTATGAGGATTACTACACGTCGAAAAAAGTTCCGTCGTTACACTCGCTTACTTACAATATGTAGATTCTTAGAATAGAATCTACATGTACTCTTAGATTGCCTCAGTGGCGCAGTGGTAGTGTATGCGTCTGCCGCGCTGAGGTCTCAGGTTCGATTCCCAAAATATTTGTGTGATCCACAAATGTTGGTTTCGGAGTTTGGGTGTTTGCTATGTATAATATGTATGTATTTAGAAATATATAAGTATGTATTTCAGTTGTCTAGATCCTATAGTACAAGCTGATAGCTTAGTTTGGGCTAGATGGAGCTGTGTAAAAAGCGTCCCACAATATAATTATATTTATAAAAAAGTAGACATATTATTGTGTTCTTATAAGGTAGAGCAGACAGTACGGCAGGTAGTATAGGTGAGCACTCTCGGTGACGTTTCGTAATGAGATCTCCCTCAAGTTATTTCAGAATCACAAGGCCCGTCACTATCAGAATTTGCCCTCTATTTACCAGTGAAATGATTTTCTATAACCAAGGTTAGATTTAATCTGATTACAAAATAAATAAATATTGAGGGACACTTTTCACACAGCGCCGTCTAGCCCAAACTAAGCTTTAAGCTTGTTCTATGAGATCTAGACTATTGATACATACTTACATTATTCTTAATCCACTAAAAGAAGTAAACCACATATTATACATAGGAAATACCCAATTTCCGAAACAAAAATTTGCCAATCACACAAATATTTGTTCCAACTCGGGACCTCAACCCGGCAGTCGCATACACTACCACTTATCTACGCCACCGAGGCAGGCAAAATCCTTTAAGTACAGAGAGAATTGTACGACTCAAAACACATTTAATCAGAACAATATTACTTAATAACTAGATTTGACTGTTTATACTGTTCATTGGGGGTATTTCGTTGAATTTGTTAGGAAAGGGAAAGCCGCAGACTAGTATTGAATAAAAATACCTGTAATGTTTAACATGACTTTGGAACCTGAGCGGTTTCGGCTTACGGCAATTTTCAAAGGATAACACATATTTTATGTACCCCAAATGTAATCGATTTCAATGACATTTGGGATATAAATACGTGATAACCTTCGAAAATGACGTAAGGCGAAACTGATCAGATTGGGTGGTTTCAGAGTTCTACTTATTTTACTCAAGAATTAAACTTGAACTTTTATTACGTGGGGGAATCCCCCAGTGGTGCCTAGACTTGAAATTTTAATGCTTATGTTGTCCTATATCATGTCATGTATTTACCTAAAGTTTATCAAATAATTAAGTTAGATAGATATAAAATGAAATAAATCTAAATCTCCACCGTTTTACTGTACTTTATTCACATCAACAGATCACGTACCTACGAGTACTATGTAACTAACTATCTTCACGCTGTATCCCTGACGGGGTAGTCAGAGAGCACAGGTTGCCAGGCTTCGCGATTCATGCATGCTTCTTTCGCTTCTTGCAGATTCATCAATTGCTTCATACATGCACGTTTGGGTATCCGAGTAATTTTGACTTTTTTTGAGCAATCTGCTCACGTGGTCTTCATATGTAAGTCTCGGCCTACCCTGACGAGCACTACCCTTTTCCGATATACCTATATAGTACATGTAGGTATGTACATCGAAAGCAATTATTCAGTAGTGAAAGTATATAATATTATTTATAGCAAGCTCACTGGACTATAACACTGAAAGCCGTTGTAGAGTAACGTTCAACAATATTGAAATAGTTTGTTTGTATTTACCTTTCGACAGCCGGTATACAGCATGTTTCGTTTTGAGACCGGAGCCAATTGCGCGATATTAGCAACTCGCACTAATGCATTGGTACTGCTTATGATAACTGTCCATTTTAGGGGTTGTGAATGTATTCCTCATTTAATTGCACACGAGGCCGGTAATGGAAGCTGGGCTTAATGACTTCTATTTCGTAATTGATTTATGTTTTCCGAGTACCTGGCGTGTTTTGTACAAGGAAATAACTTAATGTATCTCGGAGGGCGGTGTTTTATGTAAGATAATTTATGGGTACAGTTTGTAACAATGAACGGGTAGTACTTAGGTAATGTCTTTAGCGGTAGTGGTGTAAATAAAATATCTAATATAATTAAAATTAAGGTGTCAAATCTAGAGTATAAGTACATAGAAAAAGACAAGTCTTATCTAAAACATTTTTAAAATGAAGTCGGTTACAGATTACTTTTATCGTACCGATAATTTGAACGCACTCTAAACAGGATGATTGATACGAATAAAACTACTTTTTAAATTAGGTAGTTCGTTTATTGAAGAATGATGGGCTTTATACGAGTATATATCATCACGCTAGCACATAAGCTGAGCAGTAATCATAAATGTCAAAAAACAGCTTCAATTCATTGCTAATGAAACTTATTATGGACATATTATATAAGTTTTTGAGCTGCATCATTGATTTAAAGTATGTCACACATGAGAAGCCGTATTAAGTGGCAGTAGTTGTAAGTAATAGTAGAGGAAAATATAATATTTCAAATATAATGATGACCAAGATGTTGCCAAAAATTCAAGTATTTATTTTAAAATACAACAAAATGCCGACATCTCGCTTTATAACGCAGGTAAAAAACAATTGCCGAAGGTGGTCTGACTTTAATATCCTTTCAGACATTACATATTGAGCTTGTCTTCAGTTCAATCTTCTGCTGAGCTTACACCTACTCAAAATGTACTGTGATATGTGGTGATAGTGCAGTTAATGCATATTTTCTCTTCGTATGAAAATGTTGACGCCTTAGGATATTATATTTTATACATCCAAGATTGTCGGGAGGCATGACCTTTTTTTCATACAAAACTAATCACTACAGGCAACCGGCAGTATACTTGAGGCACGGTATTTTTATTACTTTTATTTCTATTCAATAAGAGGAAGCGAGAAATATTCCTTGCTCTATACTGCACAATTTCTAGAATGCTATGGTTTGTGGTTATAAGTTTTAATTTAGACTCGAGAAATTATTTTCTTACAAACCAAATCATTCTTTACCACGACTCAAACCGAGCTTGTAGCTCAGCTCACACAATTCCTCTGTAATATTTAAATCACTAATAAATTCAAGAATCTTATTAAAAATTTACGCATTTATGTTTGCTAATAAATTTATAATGAAATGATAATAACATTACAATTGTTAATAGCTAATGTCAATCAAAATAACACTTAACTACCTAACTAAATTACTTACACTTAAGGTTAAGTTACATTTAAAGTCAGAACTTTGCATGACGTCACAACTTTTATAATTGCTTCTTGCGCTTCGTACGCGCCTCGTTTTATTTATGCTGTCTCCTTCTAAGGCATAAAAGAACTTACTCTTGTATACCAACATAAAAGAAATGTACCGTTGAGTTTATGTTGCCTAGAAAAAATTCACAGCGGCTGCACGACCTGGCCTTTTCAATCGGAATACCTTACGTATAAGGGGTTCGCATTTTAAATAGAATGCTTCGTACAATGCGTGTTCAGCCTTTTTTTAATTAGAATTATTACGGTATAAAGTAATTTCCGATAGTAAAGGTATGGTAACGGAAGAAACTGGATTCTAAGTTTCTATAAACTATAAAATGATAAGGCGCTCGTGGCCCCGCGGACTCAGTGTTCTGTAAACGACCACTGAGTTACGCAACGTTCACTATGGCTGGTCCTCGGATGGGTGACCACTTTGTGGCATTTACATTTGCTAGCGTTTCCGTGTTTCGGACATGGGGGTAACATGGCAGTCGTTAAGTCAAGTTGAAGGCCTTATGAGCGGCTTGAAAAATTTCAACAGCAGGTAGCCACAACCTTCGTCTGACTATTTAAACACGGCAATGGACTCACCATCTATAACGTGGGATAGTAATACACATGGTGAAAAGTGGGCATATAATATGCCTCTGCCACCCCTTCGGGGATAAGGCGTGATAGATAAATAAATAAAATAAATATAAACTCTAACTGTCAATCCAAAATAGTATATAGATTATTTCAATATCATACCAGGCTCTATCTTATTTACTATCACCGGTAAAATATCAGGTCGTAAATAGGTATCGAGATCGTATAAATCCGAAATTTATTATTCAAATTTTATAAACTTACAAATTTCACGCTATATCCCTGACGGGGTAATTAGAGAGGACAGATTTCACGTCAGGCTTCACGATCAATGCATCGCTTCGCTTCTTGCAGGCTCATTAATCGCTTCATACATGCATAAATTTCTTTTAAATATTTTTATGATATTTGCTATGGTATGAGTGTAATTGTATAACCATACAAAACCTCAAACAAAAACACAGAATTTTCTAGAAAAAATTATCTGTATAGGGCGGCCTTGTATACTTTATATCCTTTGTCCTATGTACTTTATCTATCTACATTGATATCACTGTAGCATATTCCCAGTCACCTGAATATATTAGTTCCAGCTTGCTGTGTTTAGACAATTTCCCTTGTGTAGGTAGATACTGTAATATTACAGAGTGTAGTAATCCGATTACATAAGTATTTCGTAGCGACGACAAGTACTCGTCGTTTGGGCCACCCAAGATCCCGCAGTCTTTCATAAAGAAGAATGTTTGAGTTCACATCAAATAATGCTTTCATATATGGATAGGTTTCATAGAATAGAAATTGTTTTTATGTTTTTACTGATTTCTACACCCCCTTGTAATTATTTTTATTTGTAGCACGTCATCATTACGTCACTTGATGATACGTCATTCATAAACTGAGAGCATATTCTTCATAGAAAAAGTAACTGGACAATTTGCCTTTAATCTAATATTATAAACTAGTTGATGCCCTCGGCTCCTCACGCGGGGTTAAGTTTTCCCATTCCCTTTTCCCACAGTAACTTTTTCTTGGATAAAAAGTAGCCTATGTGTTATTTTGATGTGTAGCTATATTATTGAAAAGTTTCATCAAAATCCATTCAGTAGATTTTGCGTGAACATAAATATTGTCACGCCTTTATCCCCGAAGGGGTAGGCAGAGGCATACTACACGGCCACATTACACCGTATGTATTTTGCGTGAAACAGTAACAAAATCCATTCATACCTACAAACTTTTGCGTTTATAATATTAGTAGTATAGCAGGATATCTCGTGTTACGGTGTTTGTAATCACACTCCTTAGAAACGGTTACAATATTTCTTTATGTATTTCAGGTAGATGGTAATATATTTTTATTATATATTTTAGTTAAATATCATATTTTTAAGGTTATTTAATAATTTGTATATAATAAATGTTAGGTAGATATCAATAGCACTGCTCAACTCTTAAAATATAATGAGCCTTTCGAGAGTTTCGGTAAGGTTCTGGTATTTTGCGTGAAACAGTAACAAAATCCATTCATACCTACAAACTTTTGCGTTTATAATATTAGTAGTATAGCAGGATATCTCGTGTTACGGTGTTTGTAATCACACTCCTTAGAAACGGTTACAATATTTCTTTATGTATTTCAGGTAGATGGTAATATATTTTTATTATATATTTTAGTTAAATATCATATTTTTAATGTTATTTAATAATTTGTATATAATAAATTTTAGGTAGATATCAATAGCACTGCTCAACTCTTAAAATATAATGAGCCTTTCGAGAGTTTCGGTAAGGTTCTGGTAGCTCAGTGGTTAGAATATTATCCAGTTTAAGGGGGTTCAAGTACCGTCTCGAACGAGTCTTCTCTTTTCACTTTAGTAGAAAATGTGTATGTCAATATGTCGTGAAGTAGTTTTTTAAGTATTTTTCGTCCTCCTCTCTCACCCCCAAATTTTACTCGTTATTTTAATATTTATTACGTGAAATTGAAACGACGATAATTGACGTGAAGTCATTTAAATAAATAAATATGTCTTATCGACGTTTTTTTTTGTTAATAGAATTCTATCGGCCGACCGATAGAAGTCTATTGGAGTACGATTATAGTAGTAGACTACGAAAAACTATCAAATTGTATCGGTGGCTTTCTATTGAGTGACGATTTTGACACTATTGAAATAGCAGACTCGGCCCCCTGTTGAGTTACAAAAATGTAACTAAATAAACACCTACTTATAGTTTTTATAGCGTACTGTACCTCATCATCATCCGAGCGTCTGTCCCAGTTGCGTCTCGCGACGCCCGGGGTCTGCTTTCCTACATTTTCTCCTCCACTTCGCATGGTCGTCGGCATCCCCTGTAGTGAGACCATTGGCACGCATGTCATCACTTACGACGTCAAGCCAGCACTTCTTGGGTCTTACCCTCTTACCAGGACCCGGCGGGGCTAACATGGCCAGACATTTGTTACCTACGTAACGCGGCGGTTGCCGCAAGACGTGACCATACCAACGAAGGCGACACTCTTGCAACTTGTCTGCAATTTCACGGACGTGAAGGCTGCTGCGGATGAATTCCTCACGCGGTCCATCCGCGTGACTCCACACGTCCACCGCAGCATGTTCATTTCCGTGACACGCAGCTCCTGCTTGTGTCGCTCCAATATCGGCCACGTCTCACTGCCATGTAAAAGGACAGGTCTAATAATGGTTATGTAGACCTGTCTCTTCAACCGGATCGGCATTTTAGGGTCACAAATGTCTCTGGACGTGTGAAAAACAGATCCCAGGTATTTAACCTGGTCCGTGCGCTCGACCAAATCACCGCCTATGCGGACGGATGTGGGATCTGTCGAGTTTACTGCCAAGTACTTGGTCTTCACCACATTTAGTTTAAGACCGCCGTTCTCAAGTGTCTCCTTCCACGCCTTTACACGTCGCACCAGTCTGCCCCTGTCCGCGTCTGCCAGCGCAATATCGTCAGCATACATGAGCAACCATGGAGGCTGCTCATGCGAGTTCCTGATGCTGTCCAACAATTCGTCTAATATTACACTAAACTAAGGACCGAACCCTGGTGTACCCTGACGGTGATGGGGAAGGGTTTCGTGTCGCCAACAGCAGTCCGAACCATTGAATCGGAGTCACAGTACATGTCCCGGATAGTGTCAATATAGACCTCTGGAACCCCTCTGGACCGCAGTGCCCACCAGATCATCGCACGAGGAACACAATCGAAGGCCTTCTGCATGTCTAGAAACAAACAGTGCAGAGGCGTGTTCATCGACCTGTATTTTTCTGCGACAACCCTCAGGGCAAAAACAGGGTCCGTGGTCCCATGAACAGGGCGAAACCCATATTGACACTCCGAGAGAGTACACTCCTGCCGGATCCGAGAGACTATAATCCTCTCGAAGATCTTCATGGTGTGGGACATCACCTATATACCGCGGTAGCTCCCGCACTCCTGCACTGACCCCTTACCTTTGAAGACTGGAGTAATAATACTCAGTCTCCATTGGTTTGGGATCTGCCCGCTGAGGAGTATGCGGTTAAAAAGGTTTACTAAGATGGCCACACCGCGAGGACCCATAGCCTTCCAGGCTTCGATGGGGACTCCATCTGGTCCGACAGATTTCCGATTCTTCATGCGGCGAAGTGCAGTTAGGACTTCTCCAGGCGTTACCGGTGGCACCAGTCCCTAATTCGGAGGGAGGTCCGGAGGCGGCACCTCTTTGTGCTATTTATTAAGCAGCTCGTGGAATTACGAGCGCCATCTCTCCTTTACCGCGAGGTATTCGCTTAACAGGTTGCCCTCAGGGACTTTTACACAGTGACACTTGGATATATCCTGTGCCGCTTTGACCCTGGAGCGCGCCAGCTTATAGATGAGCTTCTGCCCCTCAGACGATTCCAGCTTATCATACAGAGGTTGTAAGTGGTCTCGTCTGGCTCTGGCTACAGCTCTCTTTGTCTTGGCAGTCCTGTACGCGTCGCGGTCTTGGGGAGATCCTGTCGCTTGCCACTTTTTAAAGAGGGCTTTCTTCTACCTAGTCTCCCTCTGGACTGCATCGTTCCACCACCAAGTTTCCTTGTCACATTTGCGTCCACCCTTAGACTCACCGAGCGCCACCTTCGCCGCTCCAAGGATGACCGCCTGAACTTTGTCCCAGTAATCTTGAACTGGTTTGCCTTCAGTGTCGGTTCACTTGTCACCGACAGCTGAGACGAACTACTGGGACCTAGTTTCATCAAGCAGCCACCATCTGATGCGGCGCTGGCACCGCTCGATGCGTTTGCCTTTGAGCTTCACGCAGAGGTCCATGACAAGGAGACGGTGTTGTGCAGTAAGACTCTCTCCGGGTATGACCTTGCAGTTGGCCACCTTGCCGATGCTGTGTCGCCTAGTGAGTAGGAAATCGATCTGAGTTGTACGCCTCCCGCTCTTGTAGGTGATGAGATGTTCGGATTTCTTTTTGAAATACGTGTTCACAATGGCCAGATCGGCAGCCGCACACGTTCTGAGGATAGTTTCTCCTTCAGCGTTGCGGATGCCGTATCCAAAACCACCATGAACATGCTCAAACTCCTCACACCTCTCACCCACATGACCGTTTAGGTCGCCGCCCAAAACGATTCCCTGTGACAACAGAATGCTCCGAAGCACTCCCTCGAGTTGGCCCCAAAACGACTTGTTATCGGCGTCGCTACAACCGGCCTGTGGCGCGTAGGCACATATCAGATGAGTAATAATCCCATCGATAAGCACCCTCACGATTATAAGCCGGTCGGTACAGCGTTTCACCTCCAAGAAGCCGCTCTGCAGCCGTGGAGAGCACCACGGCCACCCCGTTCTCCCCACCAGGCGCACATGTGTAATACAGCGTGTAGCCTTTCTGCAGAGGCCGGGCTCTTCCACCGAGTCTCCTGCAGGAACGCTTGGAGAGTACTTCGGCCAACTCTACCGCACGCCCAGTCAGCGTGCATGTTCCACGATGCGAAGCGAATACGGGTTGGGGATAATTTCTTTAGCCGTGCTGGCCCGACACACGGCAGCCCTAGTCCACTTGTCACAGGAGACGGGCGGGGCTCCTGCGCGCCGTTTTGCGGCGGCGCCCTATGCCTAGCTGCAATCCTTTTGTGTCTTTCCATTTTTGTTTCGGCGGGTGGCTTTTATGGGAGCGACGCCCTCAGACCTATCAACCCCAGAGGGGAAAGCCAGCGCCAGAGCCTCGTACGTTAATCAGCAGGTGCACGCACTAGCACGGGAGGTTGACTTGGGCCCCGAAGATCTTGGTGGGGCCCCTTTCACCCTAGCGTACTGTACCTATAGTGTTTTATAGGTTCTCTGCATTGTAGAGTTTCTATTGGAATGTTTGAAGCAAAGCTACACATCCATACATGACTAATGGGGTATGCACTGCACTCAAGTCTATTGCGGTTAATACAATTCTAAGCAAGAGGTACTCAAGCTTGCACTGCGGTAGATTCCATCGATACATCTTATTACATACTAAAGTATCTCGCCGCTACGATTACGTAAAGAACAGTTAAATGTCCATATTTGTGTTCTTTCTAGGGAATAATATACTCTTTTTCGGTAGCAAATAAGACACTCTCTAGACCATACCCATTTTGATGTTCTAAAAGGATAAACTCTTTTTCATTTATTTGTGTGAATAGTAAGCAGATGGAACGTTAAGCGTTTGTACCTTCGCGTGTTGAGTGTTGACTAAACGTTTGACTAATTGTTTGAGTAATTTTTATTTATAACTGTGTCTTTGGTTTAAAAGACACGTAAACTATTGCACTAGCAGAGGCTTCTAACTTTTAACAGCAGGGCGCCACAACCTGCGCGTGTACATTTTAACACGGCTATGGGTTCAGCACTTGTTACGTGGGACAAAAATGCATACGGTGAATTGTGGGCGTACAGTATGCCTCTGACTACCCCTTTGGGATAAAGGCGTGATAATGTGTATTTATTCTACTCTATACTTTTATCTGAGGCAGCAACAAAATCAGTTCAAAACGTAAAACCTTCATCACTTACAAGTTTTTAGAACTCATACCACTCTTCTAAATTCCCAAACTTATATATTTACCTCCATATATTGCCGAAGATTCCTTGTTTACAGAACTTTGGAACAGAGAATTTAATTTTAGTTTCACAACATCAAGCCAAGCATATACATTTTCGCGATGTCAAATCTCTTCAGAGCTCAGTATGCCTGTGAAAAGTATTAACTAGGTACTTTGTGGAATTTGTCATTTATGAGTATTGTGTAAAGAAACGCTCGTAGCCCTGCTAGCTCGCTAACGCTTTTTACGCTATGGCTGGTCTTCGGATGGGTGACCGCTTTGTGAAGTTTCGAGCGTTACCGTGCTTTGGAAGACAAATTAAGCCGTTAGCTGTCCCGGTTGCCAGTAATATGGCGCAGTTGTTGAAGCCACTTTGAAGCTCTTATGGGCGGCGGTTTGTGAGCGTATAGTATGCCTCTTCTACCTCGTCGGCCATAAAGGCGTGAATCATAAGCATATAAAGGAATGTACTTAACTAATCAACAAAGTAATATGAACAGTCGAGAATATCATAGGCGATGAGGCTAATTATAAGTCAAAAAGTAAATTGGAGTCTTGATTAAGGCAGCGGTGTGGGTAAATTGGGGTTGATTTATTCCAACCAGTATCTTTTCATCTTCCCGTAATATATTGCGTTACCTTTAGACGTACGCTTGTTGTTAGCAGATTGCGTGTACCTTCTATCTCAGGTAATTATGCGTAATAATGGTAATGCGTAAGGAAGTGGCATCTAATAACGGATTGGCTGAGAGGTTGAATTGAAAATCAAAAAGGTGCAGATTTGAGTTAACATATTCCGTAATCATTGAGTACGTCTTGATAATAAAAGTAAACCTATAAAACCTTTAATGGAATTCGAATAATGTTTGCTAAAATTCTCGTATCTTTACTTTAGCTTGATAGATCACGAAAATAGTTTTACATCCTCTCATCTCTACACTTGTATTTGAATTCAAATTGAATTTCTCATGTTAGTTTAGTTCATTTTTGTGGCCCGAGGCTCGAATGGGTTGCTATCTTTAATAGGTATTCTTGTATTTTCGAATTGGAAAATGAATATTATTTGTTGGAAAGCAGTGAAAATGCAAATCGTTATTCATGTAGGTAACAAATTAATACTTAAGAACGTCAAGATTATTCTTCTAGATTTACTACCAGATTCGCAAAGCAATAGGTAGAACCTAAGGAAGAAACTGGCAATAAAACGTATGACCACTCTTTTTTAATCGTCAGTAATTACATTAGCTTTCGTTTCCATAATTATTTTGATTTTAAAACAGTATTCGTCTAAATTATATTTGTTATGTATCCTTATTATTATTTTTCTATTTGTATGTTTATATGTGTATTGCCATTCGATATTCCAACTTCTACACGTTACCTATACAAGGATCTCTCGTCTATAAGTCGGCGACGAAGATCGATTTTTTTTTATGTATTTCTATCTTAAGTTTGGTTGCAACGCTGTAAAAAAGATCAGGACTCTAATAGATGTGGATACGGCTATTTTAGCTATTTTCATAGCATTATGTCTTACTCTCCTCTGGTGGAGTACTGCATATTTAAATAATATTTTTGTTCTTTAAAAGCGGACAGTGCGCTCTATTCTCTGATGCCATCGAAATAATATTAAACTGTAAATAGGTCATCAAAAAAACCTTCCTAACGTGCTTGCCGGTTCTGTTCAGGTGGGCCGCGTTCCAAAACAGTGGTCACTTTAAAAATATTAAATTTTATCTTTAGTTCTACTTTAGAAATTTAAATGATAATTGGTTTATTGGGTGCCAGAGATCTTTGCGAGATTCCACTGTATATGACCACAATTTTCAATTTAGTAACTTGGGTAGCATTTACTAATGGTGAGTTTGCGAATCATTACACAAAATTTTAGGTAGTAATCCGTACCACTCTCTATGTAGGATTTGGTATTTGCTAATTTGTAGGGAAACGTTACTGTTAACCACGGTAATAATAGTATGCGAACAGACAAACAGACTGACGGACTGACTAATAGAGCGAAAAAGGCTCTTACAAAAATCTACAGTCGAAATCAGACACTTTGGGTTTCATCCACCTTATATCAATAACTTTAAGCAGTTCAATTGAAAATAAAGCGCAATTGCTACAAAATATCTTATAGTTTTAGTTGGAAAGTTTTCGGGGTGGCAATAAACGATTGCTAGTATAAAGCTGAATTGTGATACCAACTTAAGCGCTCCGAAAGACAAAGTTGCACTCTAGTTCCACTTGAACTTGTGTACAGGATGATTCAAACTTCAGGACAAATAATAATACTTATTATTATTACATTTGATTCAAACGTTTATACGGTGAAATGTGGGCATACCTAACCCTTCGGGGATAGGTATGCCCACATTAGGAAGTATGTATGTTCAATGTTATGTTCAAACATTAGGAATATAATGATATATGACAGAAAAATAACTATAGATTTATAGATATTTTATTTTAGATTTTTTTTGTTGGGACTAATCCCACCCGCATTCCCATTACTGTGACTCCTGTAAACCAGGATCTACAGCAATGACCAAAACACCAGAATAATTACACCGAGCTGAATCCAGTAATATTTATGGCAGAAACGTTTAAAAGCACGAAAATTCACCCTCGATGCCACAAGATCCGCATAGTAAACTACTCCCGATGTTACTTGTGAACAATTAAGCATATTAAATCGCTCGTTTTGCCAAATGCTACACTCCCAAAGTATATGCTGGGCGGTCTGATCATATTTGGCATCAGCAGTTGAACTCTGACAGAACGGTGACTCCACCAGCTTAAACGAATGTAATTTGCTCCTAAAGTTACCATGACCCGTAAGAAATTGAGCAACACAGTGGTCAAAAAAAAAAAAAAAGAAACAGTTCTCAATAGACCTACTAGTAAAGCTAGTTCAATCTTAGCCAATTCATGGATTTAAATTATGTTTCTTAGTAGCTCAAAATCCTACAGAATTAGTATTTCAACAATTAAGTTCTCTATACCATTAGTTGATGATAAAAAGTCCTTGTTAGGTCTGAACCTATTTGGCTTTCTGCAAGGTATACTAATAAAGCACTCTTATTATGGCGTGTTTTACTGGAAGAGATGAATAAATTTAAAAACCTTTATACAAACTTCCATTGGTGTGAACTGAATCAATTTCGCGGTTGTACTTTGTTTTACGTACCTACTTTTAATATCAAATATTTAAGAGGATGTCTCGTGCGAAAGTCAAAATGGCGTTAAGATTTTTCCAGGAAAAAATGCCACAGAGACGCTTGTCTGATTTTTAAACTGTAATATCAATTTTCTTCAACTTAGTGTGTTCCCAGTTGCTCTACTCTACTTGACTCTATTTGACTACTAGGAGTAGCCATCGCTTTGTCTTCTGACCTCTCAACCCCGTAAAGACACCTCTGTCATTGACTCATCCGTTAATGAGCAGGTGCTTCACTAGCAGCGTAGTCGCTTGAGAACCGGAGCTCCTAGTGGTACATTTACAAAAAAAAAATTGACAAGGGCATAAGGATGATGTTGATTGTTTATATGTGTAAGCGGTTATTACCTAAGTTGTCATCAGTATATCCTAAACAACCCGTGTAATTATCAGCCGAATCTATTCTTATGTCGGTAATTTCGTAAACTTATTTTCTATTTAGATGGAGTGCCTGTTACGTGGGACAAAATGCATACGGTGAAATGTGGGCGTTTAATATGCCTCTGCCTGCCCCTTCGGGGATAAGGGCGTGACAATATGTATATGTATGTTTATTTGATGGAGTGGGACCCCATCGACATCTTTGAGGTGAACAGTAAATGGCGCACCTATTTACCAAAGCACGAGGTTTTGCATTTTTACGGGGTTGAAAGGTCAAATGGCAGTTGCTCCCAATAATATCAAAAATATAAAGATAAGTCATAGTAGCCCCTACCAGTAACCACTTTCGATCAGTTGAGCTTATCTGCCGCTTCAGTAGTATAGAGAAAACGCGGTTATTTATAGAAAGTTATTTTCTAAAACTTAAATTACATTCCAATTCATCTGCAACAAAACACTTCAGCCTGTATAGCGACCGAACATAAGTTTGAGCAACAGGGTGGGCGTGTCGTGTCACCTTAGAACTCTCATCACTTTTCATCTTAATTGAATCTAGTTAGACCTGAAATGTTTCAGCGAGTCTCGTGATCTGAATTACAAAAGACAGAGCGAATTTCAGAATACTTGCATATTAAGCATATTAGCTATTCGATCAATATACTAAGAGTTGAAAGTCAAGTGGTCAATTTTGTTCAAGGTGCACGCGTCTCAAATTCTGACTTTGGAACTTTATACAAGTCTATAGCTATTTGAAGAAAATGTCAATAAATTGGAATTTAAAATCAAGTTATACCACTTGATTTTAAATTCATATAAGGTCAAGGATAAGGTTTTGAAAATACTAATACTAAATTCATATAACTATAACACTAACATTAGTTTACACATCCAACTTATCGCACTTTTCGCATATTAATATGTACTCGTAAGTACCTCAAAAAATTCTGTTCTAGGGCTTTGCAGGCGACATACTTAGAACCTCGGTATGTTTCTTTAGGTTCAAAAATAGATTAAGCTCAATTTTATATGCCAAATTTGTGTGAACTATTGGTTTAAAGATTAGTCTGTCAACATTCTTGAAATGTGACAAGCACGACTAAATCATTGTCTAGTTGCCATGGCAAATAAAGGCAGGGACTGAATTGGGACATGAAAATAAAAAAAATGTTCTTATTTGTGGAACTAAGTTTGATTTCCCACTGGCATTTTGAGTGGATGTTCTTCTTGCTTTTTCTCCTCCTTCCTCTCCGCCCTTTATTAATGTCTTGTAATGCATTCCATAAGTTAACACTGAATTCATTTCATATGCTTGTTTGCCATACGCGTTAACATTTTCTATTACTTTACTACTAATAATACTGTGAACTCAACACCTTTTAATTATAACAGCGCGGGGGAAGCTCATAATTGCCCATAGACAGGTTTAATTCCTTCCATAGCTGCAAAGAAATGACCAAATCCTCTCCCAAAATGAATTTTTATGTAACTAACTACGAGAAAAATTTTAGAAGTTAAAAAATGATCGCTGTGTCAAATAAAATTTAAACAGAATTGCAAATTATTGATAGATTAGTTACTTATCTAATGTGAGGTTTGAAGTGAGAATGAAACAAGCCAAAATAACATCCTACTAATATTATAAAATGTGAAAGTTTCTGAGGATCTGTGTATGGATGTTTGCTGTTATTTCATGTAAAAACCACTGAATGGATTTTAATGAAACTTTACAGTAATATGGCTTATACATCAAAATAGAACATAGGTACTTTTTATCTCGGCATCAAGATATATTTAATATTTATAAATAAAAATTAAAATTGTAAGATATTTTTTACACTATGCTGTCTAGCCTAACGTAAGCTTGTGATATGGGATCTAGACAACTGACAAATATACTGATAAATTTTGAAATACATACATATTACCTATATTATACATAGGAAACACTCAAAATCCGAAACAAACATTTGTGGATCACACAAATATTTTCTTCCAAGCAGGGAATCGAACCCGGGAGCTCAGCGTAACTAATATATGTAACAACCGTTGGACTGTATTGGAATGGGACAAATTTTATGAATCTTATAAACAGAATGTTTCCGAAAAAGTGAGGAGAATATATTAAAACAAAACTATAAGCGGATATTTATCCAGTGGAAGACCTGAATGCATGAACGACTGAATTATTTTATATTTTCAATCATAGTTAAAAGCTGAAAGTAACAACGGTAAACTCGTAGAAAGCTAGTGTTTATTTAAATCCCTTGGTAAAGGTCGGGAGTAGAACTACACTATTGTACAAATATATTTACAATAAGTTAAATTTGAAACGCGGACAGGGGCAGATTGGTGCGACGTGTAAAGGCGTGGAAGGAGACGCTTGAGAACGGCGGTCTGAAACTAAATGTGGCGAAGACCGAGTACTTGGCACTAAACTCGACAGATCCCACATCCGTCCGCATAGGCGGTGATTTGGTCGAGCGCACGGACCAGGTTAAATAATTGGGATCTATTTTTCACACGTCCAGTGACATCGATTGCGATGTCAAGTCACGCATTGCTGCCGCGTGGGCCAAATGGCGGGAGATGACCGGTGTCATTTGTGACCCTAAAATGCCGATCCGGTTAAAGGGACAGGTCTACAAAACCATTATTAGACCTGTCCTTTTACATGGCAGTGAGACGTGGCCGATATTGGAGCGACACAAGCAGGAGCTGCGTGTCACGGAAATGAAGATGCTGCGGTGGATGTGTGGAGTCACGCGGATGGACCGCGTGAGGAACTCTCGCATCCGCGGCAGCCTTCACGTCCGTGACATTGCAGACAAGTTGCAAGAGTGTCGCCTTCGTTGGTATGGTCACGTCTTGCGGCAACCGCCGGGCTACGTAGGTAACAAATGTCTGGCCATGTCAGCCCCGCCGGGTCCCGGTAAGAGGGGAAGACCCAAGAAGTGCTGGCTTGACGTCGTAAGGGATGACATGCGTGCCAATGGTCTCACCACAGGGGATGCCGACGACCGTGCGAAGTGGAGGAGAAAATGTAGGAAAGCGGACCGCGGGCGTCGCGAGACGCAACTGGGACAGACGCTCGGATGATGATGATGAAATTTGAAATCTTGTAAAATAATCTTCTAATCTATGTCGAAAGCAGTCATCTATAATAAATATGATGCCCGTTCTTTGTCTGTGAGATCAAGAATTACTGATAAAAAAGAATTCCAAAACATCTGAATTTATCGGTGGAGAAAAACATCTAGCTATTAAATTTGTATCAGAATTTCTCGGCGTCGACTTTCAGAGAGGCAGCGTAACGTTACTTTTTAGTCCCTTGAGCCGTGCCATCACGCCCTACTTCACGGCTGGAGAGCATCGTTGCGGCCTACGTAAGGGTAAGTAATCATTGGAGCGGTAAATATTTTTACATTTACACATTGATCTACTGACAAGTTGTTTGAAGAAATTACGCTCTCGCAAGCGTTTAATTTGTTGTTATAATTGTTATTTCCGGTTGTAATTGATGTGAAGATAATGAATTCCGATTTTCCTGCCGCAATCCGGAATCAAAGCAGGTAAAAATATATTTATGGAGAAATTAAACAACCTGGGTCGGAGCCTGTTTTTTTTTATAATCTGTACAAAGTACGGAATCAAAAAATACATCCAACGAATGAGTGAGAATCGATTGACGAAGAATATCTATTGTGTGAAAGTAGACGATAGAAGTAGACAGGGTTCCATACAAAGACCAAGTGAGAAGATTGTTTAGAAACGAAAACGTCATAGTATGAATGAAAAGATGTGCATGTATGAAACAATTAATTAATCTGCAGGTATAAAAATAGTATGCATTGATCTCGAAGCCTTGCGATCTGACTACCCGTGAGGGTACAGCATGAAGATAGTTAGTTATTGTTGTAAAAAGTAAAGTGTAATCACACTTTGCTGAAAGCCTTTATAATTCGGTTTCTATCTACTCTCTCGCCACCCCATTACAATAGGTGATTTTAACAGGAACTGTGTATGACAATGTACCTACTATTTGATACTCTCCTAACCCGCTTATTGTATCGAGAGACAATTTTCTACAAGAACCCGATACGTTCATTTTGGATAGTGAGGTAATATTCTCAGAAGCTACTTGGGTACCTTTAATCCCTGCCTACACTTGATGTCTAACATTTTCGAGTGGATTCACAAACCGAAATATCTTTTGTGTTACGCCGAAAATTTTCTCAAGCATCTCTTTCAAGGGTACCTTTAATAAGCAACTGTGCTATAAGTATTTTTTTTGCTCTCAACTCAACCTCGGCTTTGTAACTCGAGATTGATTAAATGTAATATCAAATAAAATAATTATTTTATATTTGGAGCTTGTTAAACATTGATAAATAAGTAACGAACTCAAGTGTAGTTATTCTATTAAGTGATATTCTTGTTCGTGATCATTATTTACATTTGAACTTCATAATCGACTAAGTAATTGAAGGAATAAGTTTTTTTAACATTCGTATTCGGATTATGAACAAGTTACCAGAACTCGGAAACGTCGAAAATCTATCCATTCATTTCTAACTTATAAGTTTGGAACTTAGATCATCACGTTTAGTCTGTTAGTAATAATGGGAATAAGATGTTTTCGGGGATAAAAAGAAGTCTATGTACCCTGGTAATTTTCCAACTTAAAGCTATTCCTATTTTAAATATCTCGTTAATTTATTAAATCCCTTACTCATCGCAAGCAATTTAATAAATTGTGACAAATCTACAAATGAATTAACGAAGAAACAAAATAATAAATTACTTGCGCATGTATAGGCAATATTAGTATGAACTAGTATGACTTTAGCAATTTTGAGTTAGACATTCCGTTCCATTATACAGGTCAAGCTAAAAAAGCGTGTTAAAACACCCAAACTCTAAAAAAGCTTTACCTTAACATGTTTCCGATCCGGAATTCGAACCTGAACTATACTTTAGTAAAATAGAATTATCACCATCGAGGTAGTAAATAAAGGTTTCCAGTAGTTTATAAGTTATACTTCAAAATTATAATAATTTTTATTTTAATTTTGAAGGCGCATTTTGCTTAACAATAAAACAATATTGAATAACAATTTAACAGAAACTATGAAGACATTGACAGGTAGTATCGGAGTTTGGACGAGGGTTGCAAAAGGGATCGGAAACTTGACAGATGTCTGTTGAATAAAATAAAATAGCAAATAGTGAAGTTTGTTCCAAGTGTTTATGGATTAGGTAAAATCTGGATGCTGATATTGACTTGCTAGATAGATTATTGGAACCATTGTTTTTATAAACAGCCCAATAATATTGATTTAATTATCATCAAGAACTGCATTCGCAAAGATAACAATACTGTATCAAATTGCCACCATCACGCGTCGCTTTAAAACGACTGGGTCACGAAGTTTACTATTATAATTGCATGTATCGAAGTAGGTACCTGATTAAAATCCCCGTGTGTATGTGTTTAATATTCTGATAAAAAAACGAAAATAAATAGTAGTCATCCTACTATGAAATTGAGATGAAATAATATGTGAAGTCAATTTATTCGTCATTTTATTAGAATGTAGGTATTCTAAGCATTAAAACATAATTATGTTATTCTATAGGTATTCAAAATGGGATGGCACATTCTCACAGACATTTCTCCGCAACCGTGTGCGTGCCGTGGTGCAAATCCAATAGCGCGCGCTTTCCCGGTTTCCTATAACACATTTTTATCTCTTTTTCTAAATCATTCCCACAAAAATGTCCAGCAACTGCAAAAGTTTAGTTCTATAGTGAATAATAAACATTGTGGGATATTTTTTCTTCTTCTTTTTTACACAGCGCTATCTAGCCTAAAGTAAACTTGTGTTATGGGATCTAGATAACTTATAAACAAACTTATATATGCGCTACCGAGGCAGTCGTAATATGATCCTAGGTACGAACACACTAGGCATACAACAAGTATACTTATTATTTTGATAGAGTAGGTCAAAATTAATGTATTCCTTTGTTAGATATAGGTCAGTATCTATTTGACCGACCGACTGGCAGTGTATATTAGTTCTTAGTCCAGTATTAAGTTATACTGTGGTCAGTAACCGTAATTATTACTCCACAGATACCCATAGAACTAAGAATAGATTAACAGCAATTTACTTCTTCTGTATATTACTAATATTATAAACAGGAAAGATTTATTTGATTGTAGTTGATACAATGTGAAATTACTTAATAGATTAAAAAAAAAAAATAACACGTTGTAGCTAAATTATTCATAAGTAACCTTTGTGTTTTATGTTAAACAGATGCTTCGCAGTGCAAAGTGTGTCACATCCATCACGCCTTATCCCCGATTGGGTGGCAGAGGCATATTATATGCCCACTTTTCACAGTGTGGATTCCTGTCCCACGTAATAGGTGGTGAGCCTATTGCCGTGTTGAAATAGACAGACGCAGGTTGTGACTACCTGCTGTTGAAATTTTTTAAGCCGCCCATAAGGCCTTCAACCAGGCTTAACGACTGCCATTTTACTGGCAACCGGGACCAACGGATTAACATGCCTTCCGAAGCACGGAAACGCTCGCAAATGTAAATGCCACAAAGTGGTCACCTATCTGACTACCAGCCATAGGGAAAGTTGCGTACCTCAGTGATCGTTTACCGAACACTGAGACCGCGGGGCCACGAGCGCTTCAATACTATTACTATTACATAATATGTCTATTATACCCTTTACCCAAATAGTCAACTAAAGGTAATTTCCTTCTGATAGAAGTTGGTTGTGGGACACCTTGTGGGCCATATTTTTACACAGCAACATCTGGGCTTGATGTTGCTGTGTAAAAATATGGCCCACAAGCCTTCTTTTTTTTTTAATTTTACGAATATAAACTGATAAAAATACTAATATCAAAATCAGTAGTGTGATGAACCGACAAATGGAGATTTTATTTTGTATATAAATCCAATTAAAAGAACCACTAGAAACTACTGAGGAGGCAAAAAAGCTTATGGCCCAACTAATGAAACAACAACAAATTAAAATGGTCACTATATCTGCAATATCAGAGACCAAACACTCGCGTTGCTGTTTCTATTGTCGTGCCGATGCCGTGGCTACCTACTGTTGAAATTGTACAAACCACTCCCAAAGATTTTAACTTGGTATAACTACTATCATGTGACTGGTACCCAACGACTTGAAGTGCTTTCGGAAGCGGCGCTCGAGAATCACATTGCTACAAAAACCCACCCATCTCAGAAGTGGCCGTGGCCTAAAATACAGTGATCTATAACAGAAAACTGAGTTAGAAAGGCTATGACGCTTCAAACGATTGGATAACAATGTAAGTAGAAAAACAGACATTTGACTAACTATGAGCTGGAAAATGCTAATCAATATTGTTTGAAATTGTATCAAATACGGCAACCCCTTTTATTAACTGAAACAAAAAGCGTGTTGAATCAAATTTCGCGACCTCCCTTTCTAAAAGGCTGCCATTCTCAAAGGGCTTATATTTGTGTACAATCGATTTGCAATTCTATCAGTTTATTGAAAATGTAAAGCTATTTGTCTATAGCTATTATTATTTCAGGAGGTGAGAACAGGAAGCTTTTGATATGTTTGGCTCGTTTATTTATGTGTCTGTCTGTGGGTGTCCCTTTATTTAACAGAGAGTAATTTCATAGACTTTTTTCCCAGAATATGTTATAATTAATATTTCATGTATTTTTATTTCAAATATTACATTAAACATAATGTAATATTTGAAATAAAAATACATGAAATTTTGAATGAAACCTATTTGACAGAAACACAATTCAAAGAATTTGAAATCTTTTTTTTTCACAAATCCTTCCAGTAGAAGAATTAATTGTTAACAGATATTGTTTGTTCGGTGTAATTTTCCCGGGGCAATACAGTACCTAAATTATAATTTTATATTGTTTCAGATTGCTTGTAATAATTTTATATGAGGATAATCTTGCTTATGCTGGCTGTTACCTAATTGTACTATTCGGATACTTAATTATATCTAAATAATTCTACCATTAAGATATAATTAGTAATAAAGTACAGTAAGTATTTAATATTAAGATCGAGTTAAGTTAGTACAGTCAGCAAAACGCGCAAAGGTCAAAGAGCGTAACGAGCGTGCCGCGGCAAGGGCTGCTGAAGATTGAATTAATATTGCTTTAAGAGATGGTGGTAGTCTCCCCGTCGTACTCCCCTGTTGTTTTATTAGTTTACGTGATTAAGTATAGGGAAGGAATCGTGTACTGCAACTATTTGCAGAGATGTCAAAGAACCCGTTTGGTGACACAATAGAGAGTACGGATCTTATCCGTAAAATACGGATCAGATCCGTCGTTTTAAGGTCTTAAAGTTTAAAGGTTTTTTACAGTGTAACTTTTAAACTTTCGCGTTGTTTGATACAATTTAATGTGAAAATATATCCATTTTATAGCATCTCTTATATAGATATATATAATACAGTGATACAAAATAAAAATTTTGCTGATAATGTACAAAATTTTATCGCAACATTTACATATTAAATCAATTAAGCGTTGTGCATTAATAATGCAAATTGACAAATAAGCTATCGTTGGCCGCAATATTGGCTCATCCCCCGAGGCCGTTTAATAAATAGGCACTCACTCAACGTGCTGATCGTTTTCTGTGCCTACCCCGATATTTACAAAATCGAGGTTACAAAAACTTGTATTCAAGGTTTCATAGTTATATAGGGGAAACCCTTAGCTTCCTAACGTAAAAATACTAAGATCTAAATACAGATAAATAAAATTGAAATGTCTGTTTGTAATTAGAATGTATTGCTAATGTTATAAGGAGTAACTTAGGCTACATTTTATCCCCGTATTTACACAGCAACTGGCACTACGAGGCTGAAACCGCGAGGACTTGATTTATAATTTTATAAATGTGTAATTTTATGAATATTTTATAACTACTCAACCACGCTCTAACTAATTTGGGTATAAAAATGGCTGCCAACCAGCAGTAACTCGTAGGTTACTTTTCATCTCCGAAACATGTTCTTATTGGAAAAGGGTACAAGAAAACTTCACCACTCGGGCTAAGTCATTTATTAATGATCCTACAAATGAGTCTATGATTTAGTTTTAATATTTATTATGATACGGATGTAATCAAGTAACCATTTCGTATACGCCTACAGCCCTACTGGTATACCTACATGTGATCTAATAAACAAACTTCTTGCCGTATGTTTTGACACATTCATGTAGAGGCCCAGCTTTCAAGCGGATTCTTACTTAACTTCACTATCTTCACGCTGTGTCCTTGAAGACCCCCATCTGTCTTTTCTGACTACCCAGTTAGAAAAGACTGATTACAGATACAATGCATACTTCTTTCGCTTCCTATAGATTCATTAATCGCTTCATACATGCACGTCTGGGTATCCGAGTACTTTTTGACCTTTCCGTTTTAGAGGACACTGCTCACGTTGTCTTCGTTTATAGGTCTCGGTCTACCCCGACTTCTTCTACCCTCCACTTTTGTATTCTATGGTCTGTATAATGATTTAGTTCTAAACTCAGTTTCATTTAAATTCTGGGTTTGGTCAGTATATTATTACGTTATCTATGCTTTGACTTTGAAATAATGCTACAGACTGTATTTGACCATCGTACTACTACTTGGCACAGATAAATAATCACCAAACTATAAAACAACTATAAACATTAAGGGCCGTATTCCAGAACACTTCTCAATACTCAATCGACACTTGAGAGTAGATTTTATAAGGTAAAAACTGGCCTCAAGCGTTAATTGAGTATTGAGAAACGTTCTGGAATACGGACCTAAATATAGTAGATGAGCGAAGTAGGCGGCAGAATACGTGGTCGGATCGCTCGCTCGGCGGTGCCGGGACGCCGGCTAGAAATAAATTCACTAGAAAATAAAAAAATAGTAGATTATGGTACAAGTGTGTAAAGTTGGTGATTACCGCTGAGGCGCTATTGAGCCGAAGACGGTAATCAACAATACACACGTGTATCATACGACGTTTTCCAATACACTTATGAATAATATAATACTAAATAAAACAAATTATACTATTTTTTCTTGGACTTTTCAGGTAGTAAACTTTCTATAAAGTTAAGGGCTTTACATCTTATATCATGCGGTGAAGGTACTACATAAATCGTTTTCTTCATAACTGGTACTTGTAGACATTTTAATTAATATATAACTTTAATTTCAACAGGGAAAACGAATTGTGAAACTTTTTGGTACTGGCGGAAAAATAAATAAATATTTTATTTTTATGCGCGCGCATTGACCACAGAGTATAGAATGAGGTTTCTTTTTTTCTGTCAAAGTGTTTGTATAAAGTTTTAAACAGAGAGACATCAAAAGTTATATTTGAGTGAAAGTTTTGTTTATTATATACGTACAAGATGATGTTTTTTTATTTAAATACGAAGTGGCATAAAATGAGCAAGCAATAAGTACGTATATTAATTTATTTGTTCTATTAAACGCGATCTTTTTTGTATCGATTATTTTTTAAGAATAATGTATCTCAACCAGTGCATTAAAAAAATCTATTATCCCACTAGCGATATAATAACAATCAAAAAACCACAGTTTGATAATAGGTATAATTATGTGCCTAATCGCGGTGAGATAAGAGCCATATTATAAGTAAGTGTATTGAAAAATATATTTCAATCAACTCTACACTGTGAGGTTAAAAATATCAAATTTAGACTGTTCAATTAGTAACATTTAGCTGGTGTTGCATGTAGGTAATACATGCAGCTAGGGTGAGCTTTACTATTAGAGAAAAGGTGATCGATAGAATTCCATTGTAGAGAGTTATTTGTAAAATACTTATTTTAGAAGTAAGTAATATTAAATTGATAATTTAAAAAAATTATAATTTTCACTTATAAGTATTGTACGTTTAAAAGCTTTAAACTTTCATACTAAAATCGCTGGACTAATTCTTATAAATTTGGTGTTGGATGGTACTCGTTTTCACAAACAACACCATGGCTATAATTTTATTATTAAAGCATTTGATATACCTATTTTTAATTTATGACGCGGTAAAGTTGTATTGTACGTCCAACTATGGGGGCAACAGACAGACAACTTTATGTGAGACTCATTTCAGGGAAGCCACTAGACTACTCACTAAGCCACTTTGCTACTACCGAACCGAAGGACAGGCCGAGGTTAAGTCACTGCGACTTGATATATTTGTAATGTTACTCTAAGCATCAAAAATTATCAAGTCAAATTCATTATCAAAATACGTGTCGTACATTAAACCAGACGCTAATTATGTTAATTGGTTCAGATTATCTAAATTATCTCTATTTAGGTACGTGTGGGAACGTTCATATTGTTATTGAACACAACAATTAATACAGCGTACATTAATGATGCAAATTGACGGATAAGCTTTCATTGTTCGCTGAAACCGGGGGTACATCCGCAAAATAAACAATGTACAAAATAGGGGCTTATATCCTTTATAGAATTACTTGCCAATTTCCAGATTGAAAGAAAACATTAACAATCTTCCCGGCTATGCTGGAAGCATTTAAAAACATTCATCTTATAATAATAATGAAACGTTTTACTTTCTTTATATTCAAGAGACGATGTGGTCGTATTTGAATTAAAGTAATATAAATGTTGCAGAAGTTTATTGCTCTCTAGCTTATACACGATTTACATTACCTACTAATATTAAATATCACGCACCTTTAAACTACCGCGTTTCATTAATAATAATAAATATTGATAGAATAATAGATTAAATAAATAAATATATTAAATATTGTGGGACACTTTTCACACAGCGCCATCTAGCCCAAAGTAAGCTAATATTAGCTTGTGTTATGGGATCTAGATAACTGATAAACATACTTGTATATTTCTAAATACATACATATTATAGATAAATAACACCCAGACACAGAATAAACCATCGTGCTCATCACACAAAGTTTTATCCTGGGTGGGAATCGTACCCACGACCTCTTGCGTAGCAGTCGGATGCACTCCCACCGCGCCACAGAGGCAGTCAGTTAATAGAATAATAGAGGATAAATATTGTGGAAAATACGTTTGTTAAGCATTTTTTTTTAAATAATGTTGTTTATATTGTAAACCTCTCTTTGTTGAATGTCGTTTCAACCAGGTTGAACCAGCCTTGGTAGATGTTAACTATTTTATCAAGCAGTGTTAGCCCCGTTACTATAAATGTAAGTAAAAAAACAATTTTGATGCTTTTTTGAATTAAGATTTATAGGCACAAGACTAATATTTGGAGGCAGGTTATACCTAAACCTTTTTCTAGGAATGAACATACATACATTTATTTCTGCCTTTACTCCCAGAGGGGTAGGTAGGCCTCTACCTACCCCTCTGGGAGTAAAGTTCCCTCTGCTTTACGTTAACATGTCACAATTTATATTATACAAATATACACTACGTAGATGGAGAATTATAGCCGTCGATTTTAGATATGAAACGATTGTCATATTTGTATTATACGAGTATAACATACCTTTTCAAAGTAACACAATTAATAATAGTTAAACCCCAAAGGTAGCGTAAACTTATGACTAAAAGCACAAACTTCAGCTGAACATATCAGTGGCGCTATTCTTGCGGTCCAGAGCGCACGAATATTGCTGCTATTAATCAGATTTCAGGGAACAGGCGCCATGACCAAGAAGAATGGTACACCAAACAATAACACCGCGAGCTCACACCTTCGCTCCAAGAGCTAAAATGTTTATACTTATTTATGGTTCAAATGTTTCATGTGTATCAGCTGCCAACATACGCCTTTGCTTGCAGTAATTCGACGATCGTAGTTTGCTGAGCTTACAATTTAGGTAATTCTATGCTTTTATAACCACTTCAACGTCCGAGCTGCTTTTTCAGCTCACTTTTTTTTTACTGACCTCCTTTCAAAACCTTTTTAAACAATGTTGTCTGTTTTGAATGAATGAATTTCATACCAGTAGTAGAATCGTGGATAAAAAGCCCGTGTATCAGAGGTTTAATATCTACATGTCACAATGTCAAAATTAATGACTGTTTTATCTAAATACAGCTATGTCTTTTTACAGCAATTTTGGTATTAAAGTATGTTAGAAGATGCATGAAAGCATATTAAACGCTGTGAAGATGACTTCGAAATTTAGCTGACCGATAAATACACATAGATGTCATACGCAAAATGGCATATATGATTCATGGAGCGATTCTGAACTAAGTCTCTGTACCTACCAAACTCATCAAAATCTGTTAACAAATATTTTTGCATTTATAATATTAGTGAAAGCTGGATCATACTAAACAATCAATGCTTACTTTGATTGGATTACTTATTACATGATTGATGAAAAAAATAACAACTATAAATTTAAAATATATATTTACTTTCTAAAATTTCAGTTTTATAGGATTTTTGCAGAGTTGTTAGTCTGTCTCTACAAAATATAAAGTTTAATTTGTCATTTATGCTCATTAGAAATAGAATTATAAAGTATATTTTATTTAATAGATTTAGGAAAACTTCAGATAACAAGTAACAATAAAAAGATAAAAGATTAATAACATAATGTAGGTCAATTTAGAGCTTTCACCTATGACCTAGTACTAAAGATTTTAAACCAATTAGAAAAATGCTGCAAATTCAATTCATACGTACATAATAAGTAAATTACTGTATACTATTATATATTTCATTCAACAAAGTAGCGATCACAAAAATCTCTTATTACTCTAAAAATACTGGCGAGGAATAAATCTATGTTGAATACAACAATAAAACTAGTCCATACCTAAAATGTTAGTTAATTACTAAACAACGTTGTAACACGAAATCAATTTCACAGCCAAGTTAATTAAAACTGTCGATATTTAAGAACAGGTTTGGCTTGCAAGTAGCCCGGCGCCAACTTACCTGTCGGACTAAACGGCTGACTCTGTCAAACTCTTGAAAATTAGTTCCCGAATTCTGATGAAAACTTTAATTGGTTCCTCAAAGCCAACATGTGGCTGCTAGTGTTAGCTCAATCGAAGCTTTGTAAGGCAATTCGTAAAATAATTAAAGTAACTTTTGTAATGAGAATTGTTTTGTTTGAGGCGCATGTTGAGACGTGAATATTGGACAAGTGCTTTTGACTCTTTGAGCTTAGAAGCTCAAAGAATGAATATACAGCAATGAATCAATGGCACTCGCGCTTTCCTACCGAGCGATCCTTTTCGTTAATTTCTGGATCTGAAAAATCATACTAGACATACTAAAAAACTAAATAAAATACTTTAGTTTATATAATGAGGTAGATACATAGTAAGTGAAATCAGTAACTATTTTTATGAATTGAAAATTGTGCAATGTTCTTAATAATATGATCTACCTACTACCAGCCTTGTCACTCTCTCTAAGTTATCAAATTGCCCTCCCTACCTCAAAATCTATAACCCTCAATATAATAAACTTTAAAAGGCACTCTAAGTGTCAATATTACTGCAGCTACGACGAAATTTAACATTTCAGACATTCCGATAATAAAATAGGTATAATATAGGTAATGGTAGAAAAGAAGAGTTCCAGGTTTCAGTTTAATTTAATTTAATATCCATCACGCCTTATCCCCGAAGGGGTGGCAGAGGCATAATATATGCCCACTTTTCACCGTGTGGATTCCTGTCCCACGTAATAGGTGGTGAGAATATTGCCGTGTTGAAATGGACAGACGCAGGTTGTGGCTACCTGCTGTTGAAATTTTTTAAGCCGCCCATAAGGCCTTCAACCAGGCTTAACGACTGCCATTTTACTGGCAACCGGGACCAACGGTTTAACGTGCCTTCCGAAGCACGGAAACGCTCGCAAATATAAATGCCACAAAGTGGTCACCCATCCGAGGACCAGCCATAGTGAAAGTTGCGTAACTCAGTGAACGTTTACAGAACACTGAGACCGCGGGGCCACGAGCGCTTCCGAAGAGCGAGCTTCTAAAAATAAGAAAATAATGTATCTGAGTGATTAAACATGAAAGAAAAATTGAAAAAGCATTACCTTTAAGGTTTAAAAACAAACATATAACTTAGTTTTTTTTTTAACTTAGAATTTAACTTTTTTGTCACTCTAAGCCACTTGATAAATTTTGCAATAGGACTTTTTTAAGAAGAAGCTAATAAACTTTAAAATATAGGGTGTCTATACAATTAGTTGGTGGGTGCAATGGGGTCCTACATACATCTTCGGGACCCAAGCCAGCCTCACTTGCGAGCAGTGCACCTGCTGACTAATGAAGGATGTCAGCAAAGAAAAGGAAAATTCGAAATAAACCCTATACCAGCCCAGGCCAGCGTGGTATAGTAAGGCCAAACCCTCCCAATACGAAGACACAAACTACGAAACGGCCCCCAGTTCCTGGTTCTTCCGCTGTTCCCGATTACGGTAGCGGTTGGGGTGTCGGTGGAGGAGGGGGTGTTAAGAATCTCCGGGCTACAGGAGGCTACACGATTGACCCTGGCAACCTACAACGGAAATACTCTATGGTTGAACGAGCGCCTCAGCGAACTCAAGGTAGAACTGGGTCGCATTAAATGGCATATATTGGGTTTGTGCGAGGTCCGAGGACAGGTCGAGGACACGCTAACCCTACTTCTGGCGACCTGTTCTACTACCGAGAACTTGATGGCAGGTATTTTTCTGAGGGCGGTATCGGTTTTAAGGTGAAAAAGAACCTTGTTAGCAGCGTTATGGAAGTCAGTAGTGTCTCGGCTCGATAATTAATTACTGAAGCTCACCGACAGGTACTCCCTGAAGGTGATCCAAGTGTATGCACCGACCTCGAGAGGAATTGACAAGGCAGTTGAGGTCGCGTACAAGGACATAACGACAGCATTACACAGTACTGCTAAGTCTCACTACGACGTTGTAATGGGGGACTTTAACGCCTAAGTGGGAGTACAAGAAAGCGGTGAAACGATAATCGATACTTACGGTGTGGGGCGCAGAAATGACATGGGCCATATGCGTATCAACTTTTAAACTCTTACTTAATAAACTCTTTCTTTCAAAAAAGGTTATAAAACCTTGCTGAAGAACTACAAACCCCTCTTACTTCTGAGCCACATTTACAAGTTGTTTTAGAGCGTAGTCACAAACCACCTCGCCGGAAAGCTCGACGATTTTCAGCCAAAGTAGCAGGCTGGGTTTCGAAAAGGCTTTTGCACCGTGGACCATATCCATACTATTAAGCAGATTGTGCAGAAGACAAAAGAGTACAATCAGCCTCTGTGTATGGCTTTTGTGGACTACGAGAAAGCTCCATACCATGTATCGTTCGGTTTGCCGACGACATCGTTTTAGTAGCGGATACGCTGGAACAGTTAAGCTGGATGCTGGATGATGGTCTAGGTATGAACTTGGATAAAACCAAGATCATGTTCAATGAGCACGTCATACGTCAATATACGTCAAGGGATATAGACTCGAAGTTGTCCAGGAATATACCTTGGGCAGGTTATCCAACTCGGCAAAAGAACCAGGACAAGAAAATCGCAAGAAAGATCCACTTGGGCTGGGCAGCGTTCAGCACTCTGCGTCATGGTTTTCTATTCGCCTATACCACAATGCCTGAAGACGAAGCTGTACAGCCAGTGCGTTCCACCGCTTATGACCTACGGTGCCGAAACGTGGACATTTACGGTGGGGCTAGTACATGCCCTCAAAGTTTCACAGCGAGCTATGGAGCGTGTTATGCTTGGAATGTCTTTGAGGGATAAACTTCGAGTGAATGAATGAGGTTATCCATCGGAGAAGAAAAGTGGTCGATGTAACTCGTAGGGTAAGCACATTAAAGTGGCAGTGGGCTGACCACATCTGTAGAAGATGGTCAATCCGCCAAATCCATGGCCGATGGAGCAATCGAGTTTTCGAGTGGAGACCGCGACTTGGTAAACGGTAGGACTACCCCCAGCCAGATGGAAAGACGACCTGGAAAAGGTCGCAGGGAGAGACTGGATGGAGAAGACGCAGGGCCGTGTGTTGTGGCGTGAATTGGGAGAGGCCTACGTCCAGCAGTGGATTTACATAGGCTGATTTGATTGATTGATACAATTAGTGTACAATAAGGTTTTGTCACACTATTATTAGCACCATAATGAAGGATTTATTTAAGTACTTTAACACTCGTATTAATTTGTTTGAATTAATTTTGCTCGGGTTGTGAGATAAATTGGTTCTTTTATACTTATTCAAGTCACCGTGTATAGGTACATACATTGGTATGGAACTTTTATTGTGAGAGTCTAGTTACTTTTAATCGCATTTAACCTCAAGTTATAGAAGAATTTGAACGACTGTATCATCAGACTGCAGATTTAGTTGAGAGGACAAAACTTTCTCGTTAAGCTTACAATACAGCTGTAAATTAACTTCACAGGGGCAGGTCAAGCGCGCTTCATATTTGGCTTGTTTTGTTTCAATTAAAATTGCGCTGTAGTTCGCCGAGGGTAACAAATAATAATGAACTTGTTCGTTTGTTGCGATGAGAAAACTTTGTCTCGCACAACTTGAAAATTATTTGTCATATTTATGGAGTACCTAATTGAACTAACAAAGAGTGTAATAGAAATTAAATTCTTTGTGAAATTTGTCACTAATAATGAAGGTAAATGTCTCTTATTAGAACTCCTAGATGCCAATTATCAACAATAACCATTTGACTGCTTTGGTGGCGTCGGTAAGTGGTACAGTATGCGACTTCCGCGCTGAGGCCTCGGGTTCAAATCCGGTCGTAATAAATAGTTGTGGTGGTCCACAAACCTTTTTTTTTTAATATTGGTGTTTACTATATATAATTTTTGCTAAATTTCCCATAAAATTTTAATAAAGTGGAAAAAGACAATTCGATTCGAGACGGGGATTGAACCCGTGACCTTTGCCTAACCAGGGCAATGTTCTAGCCACCTGAACTACCCTAACCGTATCGAATCAAGTTAAAATTCTCCACCATATTTAAATCGTCATTTTAAGAGAATGACTAGAGCCATCTATGGAGTTAATGAAAAACTCGCTATCAAAACTTTTTCCACTTTATTAAATAAAAATATATAATATGTATCTACGTATTTAAAAATATTTTGATATCAGTTGTCCCTTTTCATAAGCTTATATTAGCCTTTTTCTATGGTGTTGCACACGTCCATAGGCTACGGTGACCACTTTCCATCAGGTGGGCAGTATGCTTGTCTGCTACCTCAGTGATATGAAAAAAATATGTTAGGTACAATTACTTTTCTTAATTACCGAAAAATACACATTTTGCATTTTATTCTACTATACATTTCTGTAAAATAATCCTTGCGTAAAAACACCATTGTCAAATTGAAGCAAATTTATCAACTTGATATCATTTCTAGTTTGTCAAAATTCAATAAATCATAATAGAGTTAGTCAACCGCTGTTACACGAGTGACAAGATACTTGATATGGGGCTGACGGATATCTACATTGACAATCTAAAGTTAGATAGCATTTATTGAAAACGTCAACAAGACACAATATCTAAACTGGGCCGAGAGGAAACCCTTAGAAATCAAGTAGAATGAGAGTAGTAATACGATAGTGGAAGAGAGATGGAGGGTGCCCATTGTGAGGCACACGTCGGATGTACACGGAGGCACTTGTCAATGTCACGAATGGTAACGCAATGAGAGCCGTTCAGATAAAATGTTGTTGTATCACTCTCATGATATTATAAAAAACTAAATTCATACTCTATGAGAATAATGGCATGATTTTCATTTTGGATAGCTATTGATGCCATCATATGGTTAATTTTTTTTACTGCTTAGGTGGGAGACACTGCAGTGTTGAAATGGACAAAGGCAAAAAACAGTTTTTACGATTTCTATTGTGGTTACCTTCTGTTGAAAGTTTTTGGCCGCTCATAAATATTTTAAATCTTCGATTAATGCCTAGCAGTGTCAACCGTTTACAAAACACAATTAGCGGGGATGACATGATTTTGAAACCACTGTAAGTATCAAATTCATGTAGGACATTGTTTCCATTTCCATGAATTAATGAAATCTCTTTATTTATATTTAATTTAATCAAAATCAATTTTATTTATGAATATTAATGGTGTCCGATTGTTTAATGTGACCATGTTTTCACAGAAAATTATGTACATACATCCCACGTGTATGTTATAGATTTGAAAATATATTAGTAAGGATCTGCCGGGAACCTAGGTAAACTCTTCCAAGGAGTTACCTGTGGCGCCCGGCGCTAGATAGACAGGTAGAGGTATTGTTTTAGTCGATTCGAGTCCGTCATAAAATTTATGGGGATTTTCATACGTTACAAAAAAACGTCGTAAGCATACAATTGACATTATTTTTCAAGGTCTAGAGACTGACAAGAAATAATTTATATCCCGGATAAACATTTTATTACCACAGTAAACACGTTTGTGACTAATATTAACTAACAAAACTAACTATATTCCCTCACGAGGTAGTCAGAAAGGACAGATCGCCAGTCTTCCTATCCGTACGTACTAATATTACATATAAACTATTCATTGAAATCAGAATTTGGTAAAGTTTATCAAACAGTTAAAGCTTAACCGTAATACTCACCTATAAAATAAATTAGCGCCACTTTTGAAGATCTAGGTAGTCCTTTTGATGAATCACTTTGACAAATATTAGCACCATTTACAATTGTGGCTGAGCTATATTGAAATCGAAATATTTCTGCTCCTGATTCCTCACAGAAACCGTATCGAATTCACCGAATGGCATCTCGATTTTAGCACCAAGTTAAGTTCAAATATCTGTCGCCTTTCAGACTTTTTAAATGCAGTTAAACTAGTAAAACTGACTTAAAGTACTTTGTAGGTAGTACTATTTGAATCACTTTTACTTCTTTAAAGAAAATATAGATAGCCTAATTTTCGACGAAGTTTGAATGTTTACTAATACGAGTAATTACGATGAACGTTAAAAAGGTAAAATTACCACTTTAAACTTAATGTTTAACTAACGGATTCTTAATCGAGAAATAGTTTTAGCAAATCTGCAATGTTATTGAAAGACGTATTTAACGATCCCCTACCATAAAAGGTAGATAAAAGAATCACTTCATCATCAAATTCTTTCCAGGGTAACTGTATACGCTTTTACAACAAGCTTACCTGTGACCTGAGAAATTTACCATTAAATAAATTTAAAAAGTATATTAAAAGAAAGCTTTGTGAAAAAGGTTATAACTCTATTAAAGACTATTTACAGGACAGGGATGCCTGGAAATGATATGCTGGCAAATAAAATATTATAGTTATAAAATACAAAATTAAAATATTAAATTGTAAATAGGCCATCAAAAAAAAAGCCTTCCTAAGTTTCTTGCCGGTTCTTCTCAGGTGGGCCACGTTCCGAACCGGTGGTCACTTTAAATATATTATTTTTTCTTTGGTTTTAGTGTATGACATTTTGTATAAGCGCCGTTGAAATGGTATATGCAAAATAAAGATATTTTTATTTATTTATTTATTTATCATTTTCTTGTAGGAGAGGTATTTTACAAAAATAGGTTTATTATTGAGATTTGAATATAAGTTCTACTGTTTAAGAGCCACATACCTATATAGAACATGAGGAAGGCGTTTGAAGCTGTCTTGGTTTGCTCTCATTCTGGATTAGGATCCTGCGAGATACTCCAAAAAAATACTGTAATGGATAATATCATATCTGATTTTACATAAATTTATATGTGCACTTTTTATATTAAAATAAATAAATAAATATCCATCACGCCTTATCCCCGAAGGGGTGGCAGAGGCATATTATATGCCCACTTTTCACTTTTTATATTGATACAAGAAATTGATAAATCAAATGATTGAATTACAAAAAAATAATTAAAATAATTTTGTCACATACCGTCATGAAAATGTCTGACAATTTATAGTAACACATACGTCTATTAAATATTGATATAACGAAACTATATACAAATATATTTTATATAAAAATAAATAATTAAATAAATAAATATCCATCACGCCTTATCCCCGAAGGGGTGGCAGAGGCATATTATACGCCCTCTTTTCACCGTGTGGATTCCTGTCCCACGTAATAGGTGGTGAGCCCATTGCCGTGTTGAAATAGACAGACGCAGGTTGTGGCTACCTGCTGTTGAAATTTTTCAAGCCGCCCATAAGGCCTTCAACCAGGCTTAACGACTGCCGTTTTACTGGCAACCGGGACCAACAGCTTAACGTGCCTTCCGAAGCACGGAAACGCTCGCAAATGTAAATGCCACAAAGTGGTCACCCATCCGAGGACCAGGCATAGTGAAAGTTGCGTAACTCAGTGATCGTTTACAGAACACTGAGACCGCGGGGCCACGAGCGCTTCAATTTTTATTTAAAAAGTAAGTTAAATTTAAAAAGTTGATTTTATTTAAAAAGTAAGTTAAAAGTTTTTTTTAAAATATATCACACACGAGGCATTATTAAGACTAACAGTCTTTATAATGCCTCATGTGTAGGCGAAACACGTGTCGACATCATACAACATTTAAACAAAATATAATTTAAATCAAAAATATTTTACAGTTTTGAAATGGATTTTAGCCATGAAATGCCTGATTCAATTAGTAATTTAAAAGTATATTGAACAGAATTCTAAAATATAAATAGGAAATTCAATTAATAATGTGTTAGTGAGTACCAAACGATTCTGTTTCACACCAGTTAGACGTTCAACTATATTTTCATTAAGTACCAAATTAGTTATGCAAATACTTCGAGCTCAGCGTATTATTATCCGTATCCTTTCAAGGGTCTAATAAATATACATGAACTAAGACGATTGAACCCACGTAGAACCAATTTGAACTGATATCTACTAAATGCTAATTCAATTTTGAATATTTACCAAATAAGTAAACATCAAATATTCCCCTTTTACCTATGAAATGAAGTGTTAATGATTCCTAAACGATATATGTTGTCGTGTCGCAAAAAGTCATCATTATCATCTTAAGCGTCTGTTCCAGTTGCGTCTCGCAACGCTCGGGTCAAATGTGTCGCAAAAAGTATGTAAATTAAATAATACTATCTGACCCGGAAAACTGTGATAATATATATAAATTTAAAATGCGCTAATGAAGCGCTTTTATTTGTCATTCAACTCGGCATCACAAATACTTAATACTATCTAAAGAACATGGCGATTATACTACCAAAATATCGTACGTTAACGAATAGCTAAAATTTGAACACGAAACGTAAAAAAAATATTTTTTATTCTGTTAAACATTCAATGAATCTTTTATAAAAGGCAGACTTTTGTTACCTACAGCTTAATCTATTGTGAAGAAAAGTTCATAGCTCATATGAAAGTTCCCCTCACGAATGGAATTTTTTATTGCATGGTTTATTTCAGTGAAAGGCACAAATACCTCTCGAGAGTTTATAATAAAGCTTGATGAGTATAGAAGCAACGTTCTGAGCGTGTTCAGTGATAAAACTATGTGTGAATCGGTTCAATTTTGCCTCGTTGAAATGAAAAGGTTTCAAGTTTGATAACGTGATATTTAACGGAGAATTAGAATTTCTGTAATTATTTTTGACATTCTCAGTCTAAGTAGCTGCCTTATGTAGACATGACTAGGTATTTGATGATATACTTATGCCTATGATGAAAATCAAAAAAAGAAATGAAAATAGTTCTTTCAATAACATATTATAATTAGTGCTGAGGTCTCCTTGTAGCAAATAAATACTAGTGGCAGGAGACCACTTTGTTCTATAAGTGTTTTGACATTTTATATGTAAGTATGTAAATCTTTTAACAAATAGGTAAATTAAATACAAACTATTTAAATGAGTGAGGAACGATTGAGGAATTATATTGTGTGAAAGTAACAGGGTAGCAGGAGTCAGGGTAGGCCGAAACTTACATATATGACCACGTGAGCAGATTGCTCACAAACGGAAAAGTCAAAAGTACTAGTAGGATACCCAGACGTGCTTGTATGTAGCGATTGATGAATCTGCAAGAAGCGAAACAAGTATGCATGGATCGTGAAGCCTGGCGGTCTGTCCTTTCTGACTACCCCGCCAGGAATACAGGGTAAAGATAGTTAGTTAGTTATTTTATAAATCCAAGATTAGATGAAAATTATTTAAATGATATATCACGGATGCTACCAACTTACAGAGATTCAGGGACCCTTATGGAACTGGGAGGTCAGACGGTATTACCTACTATCTTGATGATAATCTGAATATCTATTGAAAAAAACCTTGAGGCGAAACCTAACCACTACATCCTTCTAAGTATTATAGTTCAAAAGTTGGTAATACTGACCGTTTTAAATGAACCATCCTGTATTTATAGTTACTTGAGACCCGAACAAGCCTCGGAGGGTTATAATTCACTCTACTAAGAAAAATATTTAACTAGGATAAATGTAATTTCATTACAATTGTACTGTGTACAGAACACACAGTATAGGAGATTCGGAAGATTTGTTTTAAAATAATTATGAGATGAGAAATGATGCTTTAAAATAAAGATCACTAAAATTTGTTTAAATATTAACTGGGTTTTATTATATTGTACTAGTCGACGCCCGTGGTATCGCCCGCGTAGAAAAGTTTTCCCGTTCCCGTTTCCCACAATAACTTGTTCCAGGGATAAAAAGTAGCCTATGTGTTATTCTAATGTATATGCTATATTATTGTAAAGTTTCATTCAAATGTATTCAGTAGTTTTTACGTGAAAGAGTAACAAACATCCATCCAAACTTTCGCATTTATAATATTACTAGCTGACCCGCCCGACTTCGTCCGGGACATACTTCCAACCCCGTGGCACCCTATTAATCCCGTCGCTTATTACTTCTCCAAAAATGTATGAATATTTCCCGAAATGTTGACATTTATGATTACTGCTCCGCTCTCCTGTGTAGTAGCGTGATGACATATAGCTAAGAACTTTCCTCAATAAATGGGCTATCCAATACAAAAATAATTTTTATAATCGGTCTAGCCGTTCACGCGTGATGTCGTGACAACGGAAAACGGGTTTCATTTTTATATATATAGAAGATTAAGATTAACAATGTACATACATAAAAAATACAAATCGAATACATAACCTCCTCGATTTGAAAAGTCAGTTAAAAGTAATATTAAATATCCCGTCAAAGCTTATATTAATTACATAAGTAAATAATAAATATCCATCACGCCTTATCCCCGATGGGGTGGCATTAAATGCCCACTTTTCACCGTGTGGATTCCTGTCCCACGTAATAGGTGGTGAGCCTATATAAATTGATATTATTTCTTTGTTATTGTTTCTATGAAAAGATTGCTTAGAAACGGTTATAATTTACTTAAAGATTTGATGATTTAAGATGTTGAAAAACAGTATAATTGTTTTCGAGCTCGGGCGGATAATAATGATTTGAATAAAATTAAACGATACCTAGATCCAACACCAAAAACTATGTATAATATCCTAAACATTCTCAGCATCTTTACAACACAAGTATATACAATATAAAAAAGACAACTTTAATGGGGGTGAGACTTGAATCTGTAGCTTTTGCCTGATTGTAGCAGTGCTCTACCCATAAAGCTACACAACCAAAACGAAACAAGCTGAACTTCTTCACCATATTGTACCTAATCGCTTTTTATGGCTTATGGCTCATGTATACATATGTTTTCAACAATTAGGTTTTTCTGATCTTTGGGTGAATAAATTAGAATGTGTAAGAAGCTGGAAAAATTAATTGATTAATAAAACTAAGAAGTAATATTTGTATAGATATTGAAGCAATAACAATAGTACCTAAATGCTTATAGTCATACAAACTTTGTGCTTAGGTACTATGTAAGGGGCATCGTACGATTTAATCGAGACTGCAGTACGGAAAGATTTCGAACAATATAATTTTGGCGTTTATTCGATGGGTGTAACAAAGTGTCTTTGGGAGATCTTAACATATCGCCATCTAGCCTAAATGAAGCTAGTGTACACGTTAAATTGATAAACATATTTATATATTATTTTTAAATTCCCACAAACATACATACTATAGATAAATTACACCCAGATGCAGAACAAATCAATGTGCTCATCAGACAGAGAAATTTGTCTTGGGTGTGAATGAAACCCACGATCTCTTAGCCACTGTAAATATTAACCCAAGAACAAAATTACAACAAAAACAAGTATCTCACCTTTTTTAGTTTACAATTTAATTATAAGGGGGTGAGATTTCTCTGGAGCTGTCTGTTCATTTACATTTATATACGGAGCTAAACGTGATCATGTCGCATTTTTTTCTAAATTCGTGTCTTAGTATACTCTTTAATTAATTATTATATATCTATTGTTTTACTGTTCTACGTTTTATCCGGGTTGCACCAGCCGTATAGTTCTGGTGAGCCTGTAACCACGTTTATCGAACGCAATAGGTTAAAAAATTACTTTCGGGATGATGGAACTTGTCAATGTACAAAAGAATAATGTGCAATAGAACCTAACCGTAAAATAAAATGTTGCAATCACAAAAAAGACGCCAAAGAGTGTCTGAAAGTTCTACAGAAACGTAAATACAGCTGCTATTAGTCTTACTTTATTGGCTCATTGTGCTGTAGCAGTGAGTTCGTGAGAAAGCAACTAGTACTTTTCTATAATGGGAAAACACTTGGCACATGTACAGAGCAGAGAGCAAGAGGCCACTTGGCTCAATAAACATTTGCCCAATAATTGCGAGTCTTCAGTTACGCTTTAGGAATAAATATTCGCTCTCCCTGTGGCGCTCGGCGTACATTCCTCCAGTTCAAAAAATGCCTTTATTGAGCTAAAGTCATGGAAGTTATTGTTTTATTAACGAATAACTTACAGAATTCCTTGGGTAGCTTGTGGGAAGATATTTTTTGCATCAGGAGCTATGAAATCTAATGTTTTACTGTCACTAAATGTTCATAACTCACTATTTTGGCAATACAATGAACTTTTTGAGTACCATATAAATAAACATTGTTTAAATAATGTTTGATTGCAATCCTAAATATCCAAGTTTGCTGCTTGGTTCGTGCAAACTTGTTTTTCATTGCTCAATAGTCTCCAAATCTTATCACGTGACTTTTATGACTTGAGAAGTTAAGCATCACATTTATTCTGTTTTCCCCTTTTCCCAGAGTCAATAGGAAAACATCACCCTATTTTTATAACCCCTTTCAATCTTTCTGTGCGTAAATCATTGAACAAGTTACAAAATAAAAGAACAAACAGTTAAATGGGTTTACAAAGATTTCCAAAGATTATTTACCAAATCTTTCCTTTTATTATGTTTTCGGATCAAAAACTCTCAATTATTGAAACTTGAAACATAAACGCACTGATGGTTACCCTACTCTACTCAATTGAGGCGTAGATTGTAGCCATTACTGACGCAATTCAAGAAATTGCAAATCGTCTATCCGTCAAACTGTCCTTCACCGGTTTTTCGCCTAGTTATCATCACTATTCTTTAATGTCTATTTTATATTTTATTAAAAAATAAAGTAAATTTTAAATTAGTTACAAAAAACTACAAAACTGATAAAAAGTTCAATATTAACAAACGAAATTAAATTGAAAAGGTAGTGTACATAAGGAAAGAAAACATTAAAGTAACTGCTGTGAGAGTTTATAAGAAAAAAATTATATGCGAATATTTTGGAACATTCTTGAAGCAAACCTCGGAAAAAGCTCTTATGCGAGCATATAAATCTCGACGTGAAAGATAATCGGGTTGGCGGAACTGATTCGCGCACAAATTGAATAAGAGGCACGGAGTATACCCCCGCGAGAGTGGGCGCCGGGAGTTGGGGCGAGGGCGATATTCCGCTTAAACTGTGAAACACTTCACTTATAAGCTATTGCTCAGTCCTAATGAAATGCTGAAGTTTGTCGAAACTAGTGTTGTGTCAAAATTGTTCATAAATGGATTATTGAGCTTACTAGTTTATTTATAGACATTACTAGATTTGAGAGTTAAGGTGGGTGATAAATAAATATCGTTGGGATAAATGACACAACGCCATTAGATTCCAAACTAATCGGAGCTTGTACTATGGTAACCAGATAACTGATAAACATACTTATATATTTCTGAATACATAGGTACATATTATAGATAAATAACACCCAGACAAAGAATAAACCATCGTGCTCATCACACAAAGTTTTATCCTGGGTAGGAATCGAATCCACAACCTCTTGCGTAGCACTCCCACTGCGCCACAGAGGCAGTCAAAATTGATGGATGATATTTTAGAAGTCAATTTTCAACAATTGTTGGTTTTATATTTTGTAAATATTGAGTACATATTCTCACATAACTTTATTTAGCATTTAAAATAAATTATCTTAGGTATTTAGGATTACGATTATGACGCAGTATTCCATTTTATTGGCTGTTAGAAGTATCTTTGATTTGGTTTTTAATCGTCTTGTTATTATCGTAAATTGTCTGCATATTGCGTCAAAGCCTCGACAGTTTGTCTGCTGGTGCACTATTTATTGATGCGGTTAGCTCAGGTCTCAAAAATCTTTGTAGGACCCGAGTAGGTATACCCTTGTATACATAAAAATATATAAAAAACAAAAGAAGTTAGTAAAACATAGATGTGTACTTCGTATAAAATAGGTTTGGAAAGCGTGTGAACATTTTATAACATCAATATGAAAACCTTTCAAAGTCTGTTCGAATTCGATGACATCCCAGGAGAGTATTTCATTACTTTTATCTAATTTAGCGGAAAATCAAATCTATCAATGAGATTATCCCGCTGGCCTCCATGATGCGGAGATACGTTGTTCGATAACTTCACGTTTCACAAGTATTACGAGTTTTCTTTTAATTAGAAAATTTACCTTTTCTCTATTGAAATAAATAAAATAGAAATTTTGATAAAGATTCATATAATATATTAATTATTTAGCAAATTAAAAAGCGACCGTAGCTCTGTGTTCTGTAAACGATTACTGCGTTAAGCAACTCTCTGATGGCTGGATGGCTGGTCTTCAGATGGGTGGCCGCCTTGTGGAATTTCCATTTACAAGCATTTCCGTGAATCCGAAGGCACGTTTAGCCGTTGGACCTAATTGTCAGTAACATGGCAGTAGTTGAGTCATGTTGTAGGCCTTAAAAAATCGCCACAACCTGTATCTATTTATTGAATAAAAATTAATTAAAGTGGATTTGAATTATTCGTTTCCATTTGATTCTATTATTGTTTTATTATGTTTCTTAATCTCTTCTCGTTCTTTAATAAAGTAAAGGGGTGCCTCAAAATGGAGCTTTTCTTTTCAGCTGAGCAACCTGCCAACTAATAAAAGCTCTTGTCGCAGTCATCTTGTGGCTCAGTTACCTATTGAAACTGCATTGTTGTGAGGATAATGATATGAGGATAATGTTTTAACAGTAAAATTAGCTATCTATTTTATAAATGTAAGTACATTGATCTGAAGCATATTGTATTTCTACGTTTATTGTTCTAGAATAAACTTAAAAATATAAATTCACCCAACAAGGCAATCACAAGTAAAAATTTACTTAGCAGCAATAAAGCTGTTGTTTAGATTAACTACTTAAGAAATAATGAATGAGCGCTTGAGTAAGAAATTTTTGGATTTCCAAATGGTTCACCAAGAGAAATTTCATTACTTCATTCCGATTTCCTCTCGCCTTTGATTTTTATCCTCAACAAAAAGGCCAGCTAGCTGCCAGTGGTGGCTTTGACGGAATTAATTGAAGTTTTCGCGTGAAAATACCTAACTAATTAGCGGTAGTTTGGCCACGGGCAGTGGTTATTGTGCACTCAGGTTGGTCTGTAACTTGGTTTAATTCTTTGCCTTTTTTGAAGTTATACTTTTTTTGGCGCGTTAGGGAATAATGATTAAGTAAATTTTTACGATGTGCGCACAGTCCGTCCAGAAAAACCAACACAATGAAGTTAGCTGATAAGTGTTTCAATGACAACTTATAACTACATTCAAAGTAGTTTTCAAACACCCTGAAGTTAGCTATAGTCAAAATTTTAGTTTTTTCTACACGTAGGTTAAAGCGAAATATATTCTTTTAAAAAAATGCACGTTAATGTCATATATATAAATTTAGATTTGTTAAAGGAACATTGTGTGCTAATGTTGCGAGTCTATTTCTTTTTGTATCTCCAAAATCGTTTTCGTTACTTTGTGAGCGTGTGCTGAATAACAAATAGGAGTGAAGAGCAAGTGTGGTGGAAACATTGAATGCGTGTTGAGCGTTGGTTTTGATTTCAACAATTTCCTTTGTGTGGTTAAGTACACGTATAATATTATATAGCGCCTATATAAATGTAAATTTAATATTACTACTCCATATGTTTGTAAAACAAGTAGAGCGATCCAACAATGATGTCCATTGTCGTCGTGTATTTGTGAAGTTCATTACTAATTTTGTGTTAGAATAGTATTCTTAGCCATCTAAACGTTAAATATAATGTATAAATAAATAAAAAGTATATAAGCAAAGTTATTTGACACTGTCAATTTTAGAAATCCGTTTTAAAAGATTTATATAAAAATTAATAATATTATTTAATAATAGCTAATGACGACAACGTAACTACTCGTGGAGCATCATATGCTGGAAAGAGTTTGTCAAAATAAATATCTGTGACTAGCTGACCCGGCGGACTTCCTACCGCCTTTAAATTAACAGATGTTGTTTTATTTATTAGCTGAGTTTTAAAGCAGGAAAAGCAGCTTCTCTCCCGGAGAATTGTTTGAAATGCTGCCTATGGCTACTTCTTATCATCGCACCGCTCGCCATAGATAGGGTGTTTACCCTTAGACTTTGCATCCAGAGTGTTCGTATACCATTAGGTCCGATAGGGGGTGTCTTTCGCATACGCTTATATTGTTGAATGAGTTCCCGGTTTCCCCGAACATCTACGTTATGTGGTTCTTGGATGAGCTTCCGGTTTTTCCGAAAGAATGAAGAATGGGATTCTTCAGAGGGGTCTTCAAAGGTTTCTACAGGGTCGGCAGGGCGAGTGCCACATCTCTGGTATTGCAAACTTTCATAGGCTACGGTGACCACTTTCCATCAGGTGGGACGTCTGCCACCTCAGCGGTATAAAAAGAGCTTCACATGAGTTCTTCAAAAGGAATCTTAGAAGATTTTTGTCTGGTCAGTAACGCGAGTGCAGCCCCTTTCATGTTACAAATGTCCATAGGCTACGGTGACCACTTTCGCCACCTCAGTGGTATAAAAGGAAACAAAATCCTTGTTCGTTACAAGGATTTTGTTTTTTTTATACTACAGTTGGTGTTAAAATAATATGTACATTTCTCTTGTACAGCAAATTAGGTGACATACCGACAGCAACGCCGTCTACCGGATCCAATTGTATTTTAAAACAATCCAGTAACCCATTAAAATATACACACAAAATTTCATTTCAATCGGTCCCGTCGTATAGGAGTTTGACTCAATCAAACTCAAACTGACACAATATTTATAATTTCTTCAAACTTTTTATTTCTGAAACAAAACTATTTTGTATTCCAACCAAATAGACCAAAGAGATCGGGACCTCATACTACAGCTATAAAACACATCAATAAATGTCTGACAACCAAGTGACTCTATTTTTAAATTTCTAAACAAAAAACAAAAGAGTCTCGAAGAACAGCTAAATTTCACAGGCAGGAACATTTTGTATAGAAAAATTTAATCCACATTTACAGTTTTTGTTTTATTTATTATGTTGGGTTCTAAACGTTTGAACCTACCCTGAACCTTTACAAACCTTTCAATATGAATATCAGCCAAATCGGTCCGGCCATTATCGAGTTTTAGCGAGACAAATGCACATCAATTCTTTTGTATATATAAGACTATTATAGTTATTCAACCGTTAATTTTGATAACATTCGTTACCTTTACTTCGTAGCCCGTAGGATTCGTCATTCTCCTCTTAAAGTGAGCACAGTTAACCATAGATTTACAAATTCTAAAAACCAAAAACTAACATTTTTCTTCTTTAATAAATGATCCTTTCAAAATCAGCCTTACTGACTACTGTAACTACTAAACTATGAAAAAGTTTTTGGCTCACAGAATTTAGAAGGCAAAACAAACATAAAAAGAACCGCTGTACGGAAAGTAATCCATAGTGAATATTCAAATTCGAAGAGGAAACAAAAGCTTAAAATTCTTCACCGTCAAATTCCGTATTTAGTATTATGAGAGGTTATAGGTAAGTGCGAATACCACAATTTCAAAAATTAGCTAAAAACATCAAAAACGGTGTAGAAAACCCTGTTCTTATCCATATTTGCAAGTTTAATCACTTATTTGCAATACTGTCCATGTTCGCAAGTTTTTAAAAGCTTGCAGAAAAGCTGTGCAGTCAGACACTTTGGCCAGACTCAATTGAAAGTATAAATAAAAAATAAAAAATGCCTTTCTAAGAAAGTCGTACCTACTTACCAGTATTATTCAGTCTCGTTAGTCCTGCAGTAAGTAGGTATCACCCATTAACACTAAAATCTTGAGGTTCGATTAGATTTTCTGGATTGTTGAATGAAAGAATAAACATTTAGGTATTTCTGTTTCTGAGATTAGCGCTTTTAACCAAACAAATATTCAAACAAACTCTTTAGCTAAGCAAGATATGTCCACGATATCGTCAAAATATCATCATCTCAACATTACCTATCGCAATTATAATAATTTTTTTTTCCAAATAACAAGAATAAATCTCCCATATTGCTTTGTAAGCTCGCGTGGTTTATCGGGAAAGAAGTTTACATTAATCAAACATGGTGCTGATTATAAATTTTGTAGTATCAAGGGAAATCTTGCTTAAGTTCCTGCGAACAATGACCATATAAAATATTCCCACTAATATTCTCATTTATATGAACATTCTCGGGAAGTTTTACTATTCAATATCACGCAGTAACCACAAGTTTTATGTAGCGCATTCTGTGCCATAAGCCACTATAAAATATTAGTTTTCAAGCATAACATTTTTATTTTAATGGGTAATTTGATGTTTGATGGCAAAACAATCAAAAGAAGGTGCGGAAAGAGTAATTTGTTATATACTCACTTCATAATAAAACTTCATCGTGACTTTATAGTTTTTTAATTTCTTTGAAATTAAAAGAATAGCTGACATATTTATTATTTATTTATCTATCACGCCTTATCCCTGAAGGGGTGGCAGAGACATTATATATGCCCACTTTTCACCATTTTATTCCTGTCCCACGTACCTAAAAGGTGGTGAGGCCATCGCCGTGTTGAAATAGACAGACGCAGGTTGTGGCTACCCATAAGGCCTTCAACTTGACCTAACGACTGTCATGTTACCTGCAACCGGGACCAACGGTTCAACGTGCCTTCCAAAGTATTAAAACGCTCGCAAATGTAAATGTCAGAAAGTGGTCACCCATCCGTGACCAGTCATAGCAAAAGTTGTTTAACACAGTGGTCGTTTACTGAACACTGAGTCCGCGGGACCACGAGCGCTTTATTATGATATTTATAACTTTAAGAGTATTTATTGCATATAAAAATCACAAATTGGGCCGCAACCTGTGCCTATTCATTTCAACACGGCAATGGGCTCTCCGTTACGTGGGACAAATACGGTAAAATGTGGGCGTGTGGTATACATCTACCATCCCTTCGAGGACATTGGGCTGGGTTTTCAATTAAAGTAAGTAAATTTCTAAATGAATTAGGTATTGCAATTCTTATACCAAATCTACTTCGACGATCTTGAAATATCGAAGTTTACAAAGTTTTTATTTACGTTAAATTAAAACACGGTTTTATTATAATTTGTTTAAAAAAAAACCAAACAATCAAGTTGTTTGGTTAGATTTTGTAATTTTTATTCGAATATTCTTTTTAGGTCTTTATCACTATATATTATAAAACAATCAAATCAAAAAGTCCCTCCGCCGTGTCCGATTATTGCGCTGTTTTCACCAATTAATAGAGGTTTTCGAGGAATATTTTAGTTTGTTAATTTGCTAAGTTTTTGTATACCTATATTAAAATAATATCGACATTTGTTGAAAGTATTGGATATAATGTACAGTCTAGGAGCTTTCAATGAAAACGCTGCCTAAACCTTTTGAGATATAACAAAATAATATATGGTGGTATTGTGTATCGAATAAGTCTACAGAAAATTTCGCGATGGTATATGTCTATCTCTTAAATATTAGATACTAGCTTAATATAACACAAGGTGAAACGGGTACTACGAGATATATTAACCACGCGGGCGAAACTGTGGGCTTCAGCTATTATAAAATAGAACAGTAATTTCACGCACCCATTAAGGATTTTAGTGGGAGAAAGTAATTTCACAGAAACTTGAGAAACCGTCAAGAAACATTGTCTGACGTAACAAAGATGGCTGACTTGTTATTTTCGAGGGTTAATCATCTTTATCGAGTAGGTACTTATAAACATTAAAGGGGCAAGTGATTGCTTTCAATATCGAGCCTATTGCGAAAGCGGAGTGAAGATTTGAGCAAAGATTACAATTAAATAGAGGGCTCTTAAAATTTTCTAATAATATTTCAGCTTACGTGGAGAACAGATCTAAAAAAAGTATGGATGTAACCATACTTTTTTTTTTAAATATTGTGCGTACAAATAAAAAAAGGTGATTACTTGTCCTTAGATCATTTTAACCCATGTTGTGTGGTGGCAATGGTTTTGTTATCTGTGCAAGTGCAGATTTTGAATGATAAATAAAATTGAAAATAGAATGCTGTGGAGATGCACTTCAAAAATCACTTCGAAAATTGTGCGGCGTTACTTTAGCCGATCGAATACGTAACGAAGTGATACGCAATATGGCAGGTTTGAATGAAAATGTCAGCGTTATGCTGGAAAAGGGCGTGCTCCATTGGTTTGGACATGTCCAACGAATGAGTGAGGAAGAATATATATTATGCGAAAGTAGAGGGTAGAAGAATTCAGGGTAGGCCGAGACTTACATATGAAGACCACGTGAGCAGATTGCTCAAAAACAGAAAGGTCAAAAGTACTCGGATACCCAGACGTGCGTGTATAAAGCAATTGATGAATCTTGAAGAAGCGAAAGAAGTATGCATGGATCGCGAAGACTGGCGATATGTTCTCTCTGACTACCCCGTCAGGGATACAGCGTGAAGATAGTTAGTTAGTTAATAAAATTGTGACACAGTTAATAATTCACGTCATAATAACTTATTACTTGCTTCGGTAGTGTATGCGATTGCCACGCTTCGATTCGATACCCCTGATCGTAACAAATATTTGTGTTGTCCGCAAATGTTTGTACTTGTTGTAAATTTAAAACTTTGGTTGTGTTTTGAAGGTAAGCGTATTGCAGCAGCCATGGCTGGCATGTCACGAGTTGCACCGGGAATATATACTCGTAGTTACCAAATCTTAAGCTATAAAAGTCGATTTATCACAACACTGGCATATCTTCACTAGGTACCGGATTTCAAGGAGATCAGCCTTCAAGGATGAAATTGTGCTTCTTGAATTTTAACCGCAATTTTACATTTCTTATGTAATTAAAATTATGACTCTAAATATATGTTGGACTACTTGCCAATCTCATTTTTAATGGCTTATTTCATATTATTTTGCTTTTATTGCAAATTATCCTGAATTATCTAGGAGCGCTCTCATAATCTCGAAGTTTCAGTTTGGGTAATGTTGTCATAAAGTTTTATATATTTTCATACACATAATAATTATCTATGAATAATAAAACATGGAAAACTATGCTACATTTTCAATGAAAATGCTTTCATTATCTCAACTTACTGAACGTACATAACAAAATCTTTGTACTCGATTTTCCCCTTCGTTAGAACGTCAGCAGTAAATTTAAACTTTGATCACTGATCACGGAGCAGTGATCAGATTATGATATTTAGAAATACCATTTAGTTTCTAGTCGAAAATAATATAATTATTCCTTCTTCATTAGCGCAAAAGAAGTAAATAAATAGGATATTGAGAATTGCGTCTGTCTGGTTGATGATACATGTCATTACGCATCAAGAAGGGCAATGAAAATGCTTGCATTACATTTTTTTATATATGTGTTGGTTTGATGTAAATGTTTGTGTGGGATATCCAAATATTAGGCTGGCGGACCTACAGGCGTCCGCTAGAGTATAATATTAATTAAATCATTATTCACAACGAGAACTAGTTGCGGTGCAGCTTTTAACAACGCGTGCGTTTTCAATTACATCGTTATTTTTACGCCAATTAAACCGCATGCGATTTATTCATATTACATGATGATTTTCAGTTAAAACTTAATAACAATATTTATATAAATCTTTGATCCAATTACGATGAGATACTATATGTATCTTGTTACAAAAATTGTATGATATTTATTTTTTATACATTTGGCACAAATGTTTTTCACACGCATTACTTTCATTTGAGAAATGGATTCAACCTGTGACCCTACATGCACTCTTGGTAAGTGTTTCCCTTTCAGGGGGAAATTCTGTTGACACAACTTTGAGCTAATGCTAACGAGGTAAAAAAGTAGTAATAGAATTCTTCAGAAGAGTTTAGTTAGCTTGTTGAACAGTATGTTCGGTTTCCTGAAACCCCAAAAATGCGTCTTTAAAGAATAGCCCGTATTAATAAGCAGCTAACTTAATTTGTTATTTTTTTTCGCACATTACACATATTTTTTAAGTGCTCAAAAAGTTTCTTAAAAATTGTAAAGAAATAGCTTAAAATCCATATGGCTCATTTATATAGGCAAAATAATAAACGTTGGGTGCTCAGCGGTCGCTTAAGCTGTTTTAGCGGCAAAGTTACATCGAGGTAAAGTGGGTTTTAGTGTCGCCATGTGCATCCTTGTGGACAACTTTGACCATAGTTAACTTTGTACTCGGTGCTTTATATCCATTGTTAGTACCACACATAAGTACCTTGGTGTTGCAAAGTGTACCTACCTAGATATTTAGCACCGAGAAAGTGTAACTAGCATTAGCATTATTCTGTTTAGGAATTATAGTTTTTACTCTGTTAATTTCAGTGAAGCTACCATTACATAGCTGAAACACAGTTTTTAAATTACACTTTTATGAAGCCTGTAATTTAATTAACTAATATAATTGTGGTGTAATCTTACTTTGTAAGCGATGAAATAAAAGCTTTGTTGTTACTTTCAGACTGTGAAATTTACAGGTTAAATTATGTTTCACATTTGAAATGTGAAATTGTTTGTCGTGTTAAATGTACTGTACAGAACTCATTATTGTGTAAACAGACTGAAAACATTGTTTTAATGTCATATACGTCAAATATACATATGATACATTTTTGAATATTTATAGTGCGTATTTTCTTGGTTGTATACGTGTTATTTATAAAAGAAAAAGGAAGCGCTCGTGGCCCCGCGGTCTCAGTGTTCTGTAAACGATCACTGAGTTACGCAACTTTCACTATGGCTGGTCCTCGGATGGGTGACCACTTTGTGGCATTTACATTTTGCGAGCGTTTCCGTGCTTCGGAAGGCACGTTAAGCCGTTGGTCCCGGTTGCCAGTAAAATGGCAGTCGTTAAGCCTGGTTGAATGCCTTATGGGCGGCTTGAAAAATTTCAACAGCAGGTAGCCACAACCTGCGTCTGTCTATTTCAACACGGCAATGGGCTCACCACCTATTACGTGGGACAGAAAAATCCACACGGTGAAAAGTGGGCATATAATATGCCTCTGCCACCCCTTCGGGGATAAGGCGTGATGGATATTTATTTTTTTAGTCGCCATAGGCAATAACATCTTTGCCAATGGGATGCCTGAGATCAAGAGAAAAGTAATAGCAGGGACACGAAACAAGGGGTTTGTATGCAATAAGGAATGTTTGGATGATGGTGCCGAAGAAATCGTACTAAAAATAATTCCATCGACAATAACTTAAAATTTGAGTTAGTCCTTACACTGAAATTAGAGCATAATCATATTACGATTTTTTTATCATAAGTGTAGTTGCCTTTTGAGTCCAATAATATGATAATAAGCACAAATCGTTGAAAGTAGCTATTGCTTACATAAAAGTATATTCGAACTTTTCCATGTTTACAAAATCCTAATAACATTATGACAATGCAATCGTAGAGCAAATCAATGTCAAAGCAAATTGACTTGGTGCAGTTCAATAGCATCTGGGTAGCTATTGATTCAAGAGAGTCGTCTTGTATCAAATGCGAAATAATTGATGTCTTCTCATTCGAACCCACATTGTACAGCTACAGATGCAATCGAATGCTGGATAACAACGCCTAGTCACATTTGATGAACTTTGATCCATATCTTGCAGATATCAATTTTAACAGTAGGATTATATATTTATTTATCAGTTTATGTACACATATAAATTAGACGTAGTTAGAAGCAAACAGTACAATGGTGATTCACTAAAATAAATCTTCTCGTTTATAGTGGTTATTTGTTCGTGATGAAATGCAAAGGCACTTTGCTACCCTACTGAGGGGCAGCAGGGCAGCTTTGTGTGGACCTCACAGCCCTTGAAAGGGGTCAAAATACCCACTAAATCCCCACGGTGTTACTCAAATGGGTCACAGGATAGGCCCGAGGATATATCACTGCGACTCAGCTAAAAGATGCCCAGTGATGGTACGCTCCCCGTTGGCTAAACGGCTAGCTACCTAACCAGCTATTATTTATACATTGCACCGCTCTTGCATGCTCCTCTGGAATCAGAATAGGTAACGAGGGTCCCTAAATCAGGCAGCGATTGGGGCGGAACCCGGTCCGCTATTTCTCCTACAACTTTTTTCTATTAACTATCATCTGCTCGCTGGTGATTGAGGCTATGGCATCGGCCCAACGCTATTGAAAGTTGACCATGCCTTACACCGCGACCGGATAAGGTAGTTTATATTTGGGGCTGATCAGCTTAAAATACTAGGTTTATAAATCTGAATATGATTAATATTATCGCGATATATTTAAAAAAATATTATGTAAAGAATTCGAGCAAGAACCCAAATTTTTAATTAAGTGGAAAAAGTCAATTCTATTCGAGACGGGGATTGACCCCTTAACTTGGACCTTTGCCTAACCAGGGCAATGTTGGCAATGTCAAATTTATCCATAGACTGAGTGAAGTCCATTGCGTCAATGTTTGAAAATGGCTTTAACACTGTTCATTGGTATCGAGTCGTTCATTAGCTCGATAGATGGCTCTGGTCATACTCTTAAAATGACGATTAAAATATGGTGGAGAATTTAAACTTGATTCGATATGGTTCAGGTAGTTCAGTGGCTAGAACATTGCCCTGGTTAGGCAAAGGTCACGGGTTCAATCCCCGTCTCAAATCGAATTGTAATTTTTCACTTAATTAAAAATTTATAAGAACTTTAGCAATATAATTGCTTTCAAAAATTCATCAATAACCCAAAGTTCATTTTGGGCAACCTCAAATCAACCTCGCGGTAAGATGAGATATTATCATTATACTGTTGGTTTACATTTACCCTTTTACCTACAATATTATTATGAGCTTATTTCAGTGACACACGAAATACCAGTGAAGGTACCGCAGACAGTTTAAGCTGGGGACTCGCCGCCTGCCAGACACGATATACAAACAATGGACAGAAGGCTAGCCGGGTGATTCAGAATTCTCTATATAACCAATACGGTATCTTTAGACAAGTAAATAAATAAATAGGTATTGTGAGATATTTTTGACGTTATACTTCTTTTGGCGCGTTATGAAAAAATATGATAGTATATTTTTTACGATGCGAGCGCACATCAACACGAAAAACCGGCACCATGAAGTTAGCTGATAAGTGTTTCCATTACAACTTATAACTACATTCAAAGTAGTCTTCAAACATCTTGAAACTATAGTTTTAGTTTGTTTTAGAAGCGCTCGTGGCCCCGCGGTCTCAGTGTTCGGTAAACGATCACTGAGGTACGCAACTTTCACTATGGCCGGTCGTCGGATGGGTGACCACTTTGTGGCATTTACATTTACGAGCGTTTCCGTGCTTCGGAAGGCACGTTAAGCCGTTGGTCCCGGTTGCCAGTAAAATGGCAGTCGTTAAGCCTGGTTGAAGGCCTTATAGGCGGCTTAAAAAATTTCAACAGCAGGTAGCCACATCCTGCGTCTGTCTATTTCAACACGGCAATGGGCTTACCACCTATTACGTGGGACAGGAATCCACACGGTGAAAAGTGGGCATATAATATGCCTCTGCCACCCCTTCGGGGATAAGGCGTGATGGATATTTATTTATTTATTTATTTATTTATTTATAGTTTTAGTTTGTATTTTCTACAAACGTAGGATAAGGCGAAAGATAAAAAAAATTAATCTTGTTACGTCAAAGAAGTATAACGCGTGTACATAAGAACACACACTTTTTTTATACAACGCCTTTCTTACACAAATCTTGTTTGTTACTAATCAAATATAAACTGCGACTAAAATGTACTCGGTGCAATGTGGGCGCTTGAAGTGCCTCTAAACTAAAATATTAACTTGTGTTATGGAATCAAGACAACTGATACCGAAATTTATAAGTGTATCTCTTATACGCATATTTCTGATTCATACATAGAAAACATCGAAATTCCGAAATAAAAATTTGCTGATTAAACGATTTGGGGATCACACAAATATTTTTATAAAAAAATAATTAATAAATTATCTGTCAAGTTGTAGTACGATTAGTAAGCGACATATTGTGAGTCGTGGGGTTCAGTAGGTGACAGTAATTATTATGTACGTGAATCGGCAACTGTGTCTCAATTTTATTAGAATACAAGAATTGCACTCACACATATATCAAAATCGTGTCAATTTACAGCCATTATTATTGGTCACTACTTTTATGCTTCACCCATGACAAGTCAAGGTTATACACGTATTTAGCGCCGTGATTTCAAGCTACAATGTATGATGTTTGATGACAAACCTAACGATTTAACATTTACTGAAAAAGAAAAAATCTAAATAAATTTTCCCGTTAATCATGAGGGGAGAAGGGAAATAAAATGTTAAATAAATCAGAAACTTCATCATTGTTTAAATGTAAGGTAGAACAGGACTTACCTAATTAGACAGACCGAAGAACTGTTTGGAACAACCTGTAACAAAAAATATTTCGAATGAGTATATTTCAAAGACGAGTATTAACTCAATCTCAAAACTCAGTCTATTGATGGCCACCGCTAAACGTAGATATTTCTCGAAGCTGTATATGGATACCTTCTGCCTACAGTCAGGCCGTGACTAAGAGGACTTTAATTGGTCGGCCGAAATAGTTAGCACATAAGACCTTTTAGGCTTTTTGCTACCACCTCACTAAAAAGGCAACGGGTTCAAAATTTCTTCCAAATTTAACATCTAAAATAGACATATTTTATTAAATTTATTCGGCCCTTTAGACCCACCCCAGTTCCGTACTTCGGAATGCACGTTAAGCCGTTGGTCCCGGTTGCCAATAAAATGGCAGTCGTTAAGCCAAGTTGAAGGCCTTATGGGCGACTTACAAATTTCAACAGCAGGTAGCAACAACCTGCGTCTGTCTATTTCAACACGGCAATGGGCTCACCACCTATTACGTGGGACAGGAATACACATGGTGAAAAGTGGGCATATAATGTGTAGTGAAATAAAAAGTGTGTAGTGGAAATACAATATCTAGCCTCTGCCACCCCTTCGGGGATAAGGCGTGATAGATAAATAAAATAAAATCATTGCAATAATTTGGGTCTGAATTTTAACGACGACGATATTTGGGTTTCTAGCCCTCAGCTATCAATGTGAACACCCTTCTAATACAACTAAATTCTAGAAAAAAATTATAGAGACTATGTATAACATCTGACATGTTATTCTACTATGAAATTGAGATAAATAAAACGTGTGGCACTCGGGGACTGCCGCGGTAAAGCTATTGCATAGCATTTTTTGTCAACTTATGCAATTATAATAATTTATTTATACTGTACTAGCTGACCCGCACAACTTTGTTAGCGCCACTTAAGAAATTTGTTACAAAAACTGTAATAAATGTAGAACCGCTCTACCGATTTTGTGCAAACTTCACATAAACCATCTACTTAATAGTCCGAACAAAGCGTAAACATTTGGTTTGGATAAGTGAACCCGTTCTTGAATTATAACATTACAACGAAAAGTGACATTGAATTTGATCTATATAGATTATTAATATATAAAATTATATATTATTTCTACAGCTCGTCTCGATCCGTGCGAGCTTCGTACAGTCGTTATATATACATACACGTTAAGCAAACGGTCGGCCGTGCTCGGTGAAGTTCGTGTGAGCTCGGGTGTTAGGTTTTTTTCGTTACGGAATTTCTTGATTCGGTCGCCGCGATCAAACCCGCGCTAAAACCTATGCAATAGCTTAAAAATAAATAGAGATACAATATGTGAAGTCAATTTATTCGTCATATTATTGGTCGAATATATTCTAAGTAGCGCCACCGCGTAAGATTTTCAATCAAATCAAATGCTTGCACGGTTTCCTTTAACAAAGTCCCGTCCCTCTTCCAAAATCTCAAACTTCCACCAAAATATCCAACAATCGAGACGTAAGATGTTACACTGCAAATATTTTAAAGTTATGTAATTTATATGCCCTGTATGAAATGTCATAAAATGTTGTATTCAAACTCTAGGTAAAGTAACTGTCATTAAACTATATTACCTGTCTAAGGTACCGTTATACACGTTATTCTACCATCAAAAAAGTAAATAATACCCCTAGTCCTTTACCACAACATTACCGTGTAATACTAAACAAAATCAGTGATTGGCAACTTGATAGTTAAGTGGTTAATCTAGCTATCTATGGGTTTGAGATCTTCTGTGTAAGTACTCGTAGTCCTAAACAAACATCAATTGTAGTCCAACATATTGGCCAATAACGTTCAAGATTTCTTTCGTAAGTTGCCTACACTGCTTGTTTCGTGTTTTACATAATGAAAAGACCTCCATGACATGAGTACGGTAAAGAACTTTGTTTGACACCCACCTAAGGAGGAAGACCGTATAGCATACTGATGACATTCATAGATATTATTGTTTATACCTACGTATACCTGACATGATGGGATTTAAAATGGATAAAATACGAAATGAATAATTAGAGAGAGTTTGAGAGTGGCACCGGTGACTGAAAATATAATATTGAAACGTCTGTTTTGGCCATACCAAACAGATGATTCGCTCTTAATTTTTTTATTTTGCACGTGATGAGAAGGGATTTCAATTTAAAATTATTTTTAACATCATGTAACTAAAAGAACGATGAATATGAATGTTGAAGGAGGGAGAGCCAGAAGAAGGCAAAGAGAAAAGATGGGTGAATGGATTGAGTAAAGAATGATATGAATATGTAAAGAATAAATGATCAGATGATGAGTAACAGGAATTAATGGAAGAAGAAAATATACTGCACCGACCAAATAAATTGGGACAAGGGCAAGAGGATGTTTGCATAGTGAACTTTTTTCAAACATTATAAAAAAAATAACGTATTATATATATAGTATATAACTAATTCGAGGGCTGATATTTTAAAGGTCTACAAATTGTTTCGACAATCGCTAAATAGAGATTAAGGATTCTCAAGTCAAAATTAGAAGACAACCGACCCATAGTAGCAGCAATTTTGAGCTGTCAAAACCATTTGAGGGTACAGACGGGTACGACGAACGGCATTGATGTAATAAGTAGTTATTACATCAATTGCCATTTTATGTAGTTTAGTAGTTTTCTATTATCTGAAATAGTTGTAAATCATGGTATAAATATTTATGTCCTGAATAATAGTCTTAGTGGGTTTGATCATTTTTGGCTAATAGTGTTAACATGCTATTTTGCTTTTGGTAGAAATTATTCACTAATATGAGTCAATTTTATGGTAACTTTAATTAAACTTAGCTCATTTTTCTATACATATTGAGATTTTTTGTCAACATTTTGAGTGATTGCTCTGAAGTATAGCTAAGTCTTTTCTTCCAGGAAAGTATTTGTAATAGGATGTATTTTTGAAAATCAAGTTACCCTCTCGTTTATTAAGATTCATATAATGTTCTTGCGTATGAAACAGCACCCACCATTTTGAAAATAATATCAAACAACACATCTATTTTTTTAATCTACCTAAATAATAATATCATGAATGAAATAAGCCAAGTAAAATGAGCCTCGTTTTATTGTACTGATAAAAGTATTTCAATGTTCAGTACTTTTTATAGTACCTAAGTATTATTCCGCACAATATTTCACCAGTAAATAAAATAGGAAGTCGTCTATCTTAAGAATCGTTTTTCTAAATTACTAAGGTTCGGCGGGGCTCCATTAGTCGGTACTCGTTACCTCGGAGACAAATGGTGCGAAGCGCTAAGAGTTGCTCCTTTGCCGGTCCGTTTATTAGTATTAACAAACTTTACCACCGCGATCATTTATTCCAATGAAATAATAAACTTAAGCCGCTTGGCTTGAATTGTTTTTATAGAAAAGTATATCAATTAATATTGTTTTTATTTAGACTGTGTCATAATTATACCCAGTTGATATAATTTTCTTTATGTATTATATTAAATTCTACGTCAAACTGTCTCGGTGGAACATATATAAAGTGTGTGTCTGCAATTTTATTCCCAAAGATTATACACAACGCTATAATGATAATGACCTCGATACTAAGAAGACTTCTTCGACACGCATATCTGCGACATGCTCAGTTACAGGTATATTTTACCCTCGGCGATCGACCAAAGCCTTATCCACCGGATACGGAACCGCAAACTTGTCCACTCGTCCACTCTATGCCCCATACCAATGTCACAGCTGAAATAACATGTGATTGATATCAACTTACTGTGGAGTTGTTTTTACCCTCGGCGATCGACCAAAGCCTTATCCACCGGATACGGAACCGCAAACTTGTCCACTCGTCCACTCTATGCTCCATACCAATGTCACAGCTGAAATAACATGTGATTGATATCAACTTACTGTGGAGTAAATAATTTGAAGTTGTCTACAGGTTAGTTGAAGAGGTCCTACAACGAAAGTTTTATGGTTTAATTCAATCAGCAATTTTGAAAAAGGATTCACAAGCATAGATAAAACTAAAGGGGATTCCGACTATCACCTTCGAAAATCGGTCGCCTCATATAATTCTCAATCCCGCTCGTATATATTCGTGTTTGTAACATTGTGGATTAGTTTTAGGAGAATTACCTCTGCACGTGGATGGGTAGGCACCATGACCGTACGGTCAGTCTACGTGTTGTAGCAATCAAGTATTTGGCTATGCCCTCTTCTCTATCAGGTCATGGAAATAGGAGAAGACCCCAACCAGACGTGACTTGACGTTGTAGAAGGCGACATGTATGGCAACGGTTTCATAATTGGGGAATATGAATTTCGAAAGAAGAGTTAACAAAAAATGGAAAATGTATATGGGTCTTTAAAGCCTTCAAGCTTCGGATGCAGATACTTTTACCGAGTAATAGTGCGCAGGTAATTTACAAAGATATTTTAATCGTAAGTAAAAATAATGAAAAAATCATGTAAGCAATTTTTCTCACAAGTTTCAACATTGCAGGATAAAATTAAATAATATATTTTAATACTGATCGTAAGCGAAAGTCATCAGTTACTGTGATGAAATTAAAACATATTTCGGGACGTAGATATTAATTTGTGGGTTCTCCCGAGCGAGGGCGCTCGACGAAAGGTATTACGAAAATTTAATTGAAGTTTTGATTAAGCACTATCGCACATGGCAGACTGGTTGGTTGTGCACGATATTACATACGTACTTAACTACATTTAAAAAAATGTTTCTCATTTCTTCTTCTTAGTCGGACACTCTTGTCAGAGTGGTCGTGGTTGCGCCGACGAGGCACACAGTGCAGTGTTGGATAGGTCAATATCATTTCCGAGGGTAGCTGTCCTGGCGATGTGCCTCCATTTCTGACGGTCAGAGGCGTCGCGAGTACACTGGACCATATTGGACTCAGTAGCCTTTGTGATGGCGTCTATCCAGCGGGTTGGCGATCGACCGCGTGCTCTCTTGCCTTCCATCTGGCCCTGAACTACCAGTCTCTCTATCGAGTTCTCATTTCTAGAGACGTGACCAAAGAACTTCAGCACTCGCAGTTGAACAGTTGACGACAGTCTGTCTTTAACACGAAGTTCTTTTAGGATAGATACATTAGTACGAAATGCTGTCCACGGGATATTTAGGAGGCGTCTCCAACACCACATCTCCAATGCATCGACTTTACGGCGATCTTGTAGTCTTAAAGACCAAGTTTCGGCTGCATAGAGAAAGATTGGAAACACAAGGCATTTCATCAATCTGACTTTAGTCTTCTTGGTAATTCTGCTGTCCCTCCAAATCTTTCCCAGTCGTCCCACTGCAGACCTAGTGATGGCGCACCGTCGTGCAATTTCGTCGCCTCATCCTCCGGTACTTGATATAGTAGAGCCAAGGTAAATGAATTTCTGTACCACTTCACACTTGGCCATATTGTGTACGTTGTTTCCAGTTTGTTCGGCCCGGTCTACAATCATCATCTTTGTCTTGTCTCGGTTGATATCAAGTCCGAATTGGAGAGGCACACTTGGTACTTTCTAGACGAGTTAACAAATTTTCCATGTCTACTCTAGTCTGTGCGAGAAGGGTCGTATCATCAGCGTATCTAAGGTTATTTATCACTCGTCCCCCCACAGATATTCCTTTGTCCCAATCCTCCAAGACAATGCGCATAATGTACTCTGTGTAAATGTTGAAGAGTAATGGCGACAAGATGCATCCTTGTCGTACACCGGCCTCAGATTTGAACTCACCTGAAAGAGTATCATCCACTAGTACCGCTGCAGTACCGTCCTCATACAACCTCCTCAACAAAATTATTAAATGGGGAGGCACACCCATTTCCGCAAGTATCTTCCAAAGGTGTGTCCATATGACCGTATCAAATGCTTTGCGAAAGTCCACAAAGCATATATAAAGGGTGGTATTGAATTCTCTGGCCTTCTCAATAATCTGACGCAATATTAAAATTTGTTCGCGAGTGACAAGTGTTAACAAATCCGGCTTGCTCGGGTGCGATTTGCCTTGAGAGGTAGGCCAACAGTCTTGTATTAATTATGTGGAGCAGCACCTTACTTGCATGAAATATCAAGGATATGAGTCGGTAGTTGTTGCATTTCTTGGTGGACCCTTTTTTGTGTAATGGAATAAAAATGGATTTCGACCAGTCAACAGGCCATATTCCGGTCTCCCAGCATTTACTGCAGATGGTATATAAGACATCAACTCCAGACTCACCCATCGCCTTGAGGACCTCAATTGGGATTTCGTCACAACCTATGGCTTTATTGCATTTGAGGTGTTTAATTGCTGCTCGTACTTCATCCCGCATTATGTTGGGTTCACGGTCACGTATGTTTTTTAGAGAACATGTGAAGCCTGCTGCCAAATTGCTGGAAAATAGTGATCGACAATATTCTTTCCACACATTCACGATATCCTTTATCTCCGTAACAGTTTTCCCAGCGGAGTCCTCAATAGCCCACGCCTTAGGTTTAAATTGGCGTGTTATGTATCGCACCTTGTCATGTAAGTCTTTAGTTTGATAATTATCGGAGTGCTGTTCCAGTTCATCACATATCTTACTCAGATGGTTATTGCGGTCACGTCGGCAAGCAGCTTGTATAATAGCTGACTTGGCATTTAGCTTCGTAATGCTAGCACCACTGGCTTTAAGTTTTCGGCGTTCTTCAACCAAATGCCAGGTGTCTTCCGTCATCCAATGCTGTCATTTTAGTAAGACAGTTTTCGGTTGTGACTCTGCTGTCGCTTCCACAATATATTTTTTCGTTGTTTCCGATACCCGCTCTCCATGCGGCATGTCTGCTCTGTATCGAGGTAGCCAGTGACTTTAAATCTTTCACCTCTATTCTCCTAGCCATTGTAATTCGTCTCGCTCTTTGCAGTTTCAATCGCAGAATTCCAATGAGCAGTTGATGGTCGGAATGACAATCAGCACCAGGCAAGGTATGCGCATTAGTAATTGAGCTTCTCCATCTCGTTCTCACCAACATGTAATCTATCTGATTGCGGTGCTTGCCATCAGGGGAGGTCCAGGTATATAGGCATCTAGGATGGTGTTTGAACATCGTATTCGCCACGGCCATGTTGTTTTCGGCAGCAAACTCTATGAGTCGCTCTCCCCTTGAGTTACGAATACCATGGCCATAGTTCCCAACAATATGTCGTATGCCTGCATCCATTGTGGTGTTTCCCACCTTAGCGTTAAAGTCCCCAATGATGAGTAATAGCTCTCTTTTAGGAATCTTAGCTATGAAAGACTCAAGTTGACAATAGAAGTCTTCTACTTCTTCATCGCCGGCTGAACTTGTAGGAGCATAGACTTGGATAATGTTGAGTGGGGTCGGTGAAGCGCTAAGTTTGATGGAAATAATTCTATCATTAATAGGGTGGTATCCAAGCACCGACATTTTCCACAACTTAGGGATCGCAATAGCTACACCCGAAAAGCTGCTTTTATCGTTGCTGGAAAAATAGATAGTGTGTTTCTCTGAGTCAAAGTGGCCGCTATCCTTCCAGTGTGTCTCACTGATTCCCGCAACAGTGAGTTTACATCGCTCAAGTTCTTGTTCCAGAATATGAAGCTTTCCATCCTCAAGAAGCCCTCGAACGTTCCATGTACCCATGCGAAAGTCGTTTCTTAAGTTATTTTTTTTCCGCTTCTTCCGGTAGTATATTTTCCACCCATTTCACAACCTCAATCCCGGAAAAATCAGGGCGCCGGTCGCTACGCGGATTGCCAGGCGGTCTTACTCGTATTTTACGTGTACTCATCATTGCAACTCTCATGGGATTAATAATATAGTAGGTTCCCGTTACTTCTACATCGCGGTAATATAACCTCAGTGGCTATAGTAATCCAAGAGTAAACCGTTTCAGAACATATGGTTCTTTCGCTTCACTTAGGTACTGATGGTTACCGCTGCCCTCCATCAGGATCCAGGTTCTACGCCCCTGTGGCTCGCCTCCTCCGCTGGTTAGTCCGTACTGACAACTGTTGTCTCCGCATTCACCGCCGTTGAGGTCTTCACCCGTAACCCTGGGCACGGGTTCCGCGTTATACCCCGCCGTACTGGGTCCCTGCCTGAACTCCGCCATCTACACACTCCGGCTTACTGAAGTATAAGATGCCCACCCCCGCGACGTGGACGCGCCAGACAAGACTTGCCCAAGTGAAGAAGAGAGAAGGTGACTCTACTCTCCCAGGGGCCGGGTTAATGGGCGTGTATGACCCCACGCCCAAAGGCTTTCAAGTTTCTCATTTACACTTTTACTAAATACTAGCTAACGCCAGAGGCTCCACCCGCGTGAGGAAGATTTCCTGTTACCTACTCCCACAAGAACATGTTCTTGGGTTAAAAAGGCACTCTGCGATAATACACTTTTCTAACAATCAAAAAATATTCGACATCGTTTCTGTAGATCCATTTACAATCTCACAAACTCACAACATCTCAACTCACTATATCAAAAACTCAATATTAATATAGATTTACACTTTAATCTAATAGTTCTTCATATAAAAACTCGAATATGGTGTTTTCAATCATAAACACAGAAAGTCACTGTTTCTTGACTGGAAGTCAGTTGCAACCTAAATCTCCTTCATTGAATCATGAGCCCACTTTGTCGCTTTTTGTGACAATGTTGAAAGTGACAGAGGTTTCTGACTACCATGCCTCCCTACGTAGTGTCACTTACATTATTCAGCAATGATTTTCACTTGAGCCCCGAAGCTATTAATGGCACCTCTTCACAATTTGTTGACAGTTGAACAAAATACATATTCAGAGACAAACTCGAGTTACATTAACGTTTTAGTTGAATTCAATTAACATTTAAATTAAGGAGTAAACGATCTATAATTCGTATCTACAGTATGACGATTGAATAGCTATCAACGTCTAAAGTTAAACATCAATCTGTACGTGACAACTTAGGGAAAGTGCTGAGAAAAACATGCAGATAGGTCGTTTTGCTCATTGGATCGCACATAACTCGTAAACAAATAATGGAAGAAAGGGATTGATGGAGGTGAATGAGTTCACGTCCTAAGCAAACTTTTGCAGTATCTGAAATTGTGTTGTATTGAAAATGTTGAATCTGACGTTTTCTGAAAATATTGATAATATTTTATAGTTCAATATGGCGTTCCTAAATCTGAGTATGTGTAGATATCATTTCGGAAAATTGTACTTCGATATTTAAGAAGTAGGCACTATAGCAAAAATCGGAAACGGAATCTTTTAAAATTGCTAGTTGAAGGTATAATCGTGTTGTTAGTTGTACATTGTTTCTGACACTAATATCTCGTCTCACGACCGCTCGCGGCAACAACGGAGCAAACAATGAAACAACTTTAATAAAAGTAAATCGCATTACCACCTAACTTGTTAAGCCCTTTTATTACCGCTTCGGGTGATGCGCAAATTAAAGTGTTTAGTGACTTTAACTGTCTTTAATTCTGTGTTTATGCCTTTGCTATTCATTTAACAAGAAATAGTTTTAAAAAAATCGGGTTTTTTTAAATATATCTCACATTTGGACCTAAAGCCTACCTTACCTATGATTGTTGGTATTGAGTCACTTTTAAAAAGGGACTCATAATGTGACGTGGCAGCGTAAATGTGCAATTCACAACTCGAAATACTAGTTTGTTGTGACAGAAATATTATTGCATAAATATTACTACTGTTACTCATCTTAGTGTAGTTAGTAGTTCCTAGTTGCATTTAAACTTACCACAGTTTGGAGCCCGGGGTTCACTTTCATTTGGTTGCTAGGATCAGCTATCATTTGGCTGTTCCATTTTGGCATTGTTAGGAGCGACTACCGTCAGTTCAAACTTCTCAACTCAATAGTAATGGGTCATTACGTTTACAGTTACGAGCGATATAATAAGCTAAATAGTTTACCAGTAACATCAGGAGTAGTTTACTATGCGGATCTCGTTGCATCAGGAGATGAATTTTCGTGCTTTTAAACGTTTCTGCCACACATAGTACTGGAATCAAACATAGCTCACATAGGACCCGTGATATACTATTACCGCGATGCTTCCCTTTTTCTATAGGATTTACACCTAGTTGCTTTCCAGGTCTCCCGCTTTGCAAAGGAGGGAAGAGGCGTTACGTTCTTTTTCCAACTTTCTCAAATTATATTCTGATTAATTTCGTTGCGGATTCCAAGACATTCTAAATTCTCCTAAGACTTCACCGAGATCGAGCTTGGTGTAACTTTTCTGGTGTTTTGGTCATTGCTGTAGATCCTGGTTTACAGGAGTCACAGTAATGGGAATGCGGGTGGGATTAGTCCCAATAAAAAAATCTTTTGGGCCACGGAGGTCTTTCAATCATCTCAGTACTTTTAAAAAAAGGAACTTATGCTAAATTTAATAACTTTAGACGCTTCTTTAAATGAACCTAGCTGCGGGTGCCATCAGATTCTTCTTCACGAGATGTTTAGTAAAAGTTTAGTTTTCTTAACATAAACAGCAGAAATTACTCAAGTGAAACATAGACACGAACTTTTAAATAAAGTTAAAAGCCGCAGTTTAAAAGACGTGTGGAAGTCGACAATGTCTTTACGGATTTTAATAGGTAAATACTTAATAATTTATAATTATAAATAATAAAGGAGAAATATTAATTATTATTTCAATTTATTACTTAATAATTTATAATTAATAATAGTTTATCTATCGCGCCTTATTCCCGAAGGGGTGGCAGAGGCATACATATACCTACTTTATATCTACTATTTATTTTCTTTTATACATAAAGAGTTTGATTGTTTGGTTGAACGCGCTAATCTCAGGAACTATTGGTCCGAATCGAAAAATTCCTGTTGTGTTGGACAGTACATTTATAGGCTATATATCATCCGCTACTACTCAGGTGAGCGGAGCAGTAATCATAAATGTCAACAAAACAGGCAAATTTTCATACATTTTAGTAAAAGTAAAAAAGCGACGGGATCAAATGTATGCGACAGGGGTTCAAAATATGTAAAGGTCAAAGCTGGGGGGGTCAGCTAGTATTAGATATACATTTTTGAGTTTTTGAGAATGAAAGTGTGTAGATAATCGTTACTCGTGCAAAAAAAAAATTTGATTTTGCGGTTTCTGTGATTATAATTCTATAAGTAATGAACTTCAGATTTGATTTTGAAAATTCTTAACTAAATATTCTACAATTTTGTAATAGGGTCTTTAACATCTGTCCAGTTCATCCTACTAAAATTATAAACCCGAAAGTAAGTAAGAAGTTTAACGCTAAACCCACTGAGTTATTTTGATAAAACTTTACAATAATATAGCTTACACATAAGTATAACACATAGGCTACTATTTATCCCGGGAACAAGTTCCTGTGGGAAACGGGAACGGGAAAACTTCAGCCCGCGTGTGGAGCCGGCATCAACTAGTTAATGATAAATCACTAGGTTTACAGAGTGAACAATTTTACATACATTTACATGGCATCAATGAGGATTTGCATACGAAAAAGAGACTGAAAATTATAAATATAATGTAATAAGTAAATATGTTTTCATTAGAGTTGCTAAGTAAAATACTTTTTTTTTTTCGTTTTGAAATCTTCATGGATCATATGTCGAATTACCGACTAAAACCACACGTTTCCCTTCTATCTGTTGCTAGCCAGGAGTCCCGGGTGAGCCCGCAGAAGGATAGCCCCAGGTTTCCCGACAGTCTTAGCCCGCTACCACAGGCTCGTTCAGGGTAGGTTCAGGTGTTATCCTGCCTCTTTGGGGGGTTCAGGTATTATACGTGGGCGGGGGTGAAAGGTGTGCGTGTAATCCTCGCACCACGCCATCTTCCATGCCTTTATTCTGTTAGAACGGCGAGCAGTCCATCCGCTGTCTTCAGTGCCCTCTAAATAAAACGCTACAAAAATGCGCTGTGAAAAGTGTTAATTCATGTGGCTTCAATTACAACCCAGGAAAACAACACTCGGTCAAGAGATATTTGTATAGTAGTCTAGTCACCTAGAAACTTTGCCATTTTTATAGCTACACTCTTAAATGAGGTGTTAGTAATACCGGATGCATTCAATTCGTAACTCTTGAGCTTCTTTTTTTATTCGGAAAACAGACAGTTTGCAATATCTACTTTATTACAATATATTTATTACTTATATAATATTATAGTTCTTATTACTTATGTTACCCCTTTATTAATAGACAAGAAGACACCCGTGTTGACGATCTAGTATATCAACAACGTGCATACCAATTTTCAACGAAATTGGTTCAGTGATTAAAGCGTGAATTGGTGATGACAAACTTTGCACTTTCGGATTTATAATATTAAAATGCAGTATCGAGATTAATTTACATTATAAACAAAATGTCAATTTAATAAATATTCACATGTCAAATTTAAATAACCCGCCCCTGATCGCTCCAGGTCCAAAGGTGCCCATAATACTAGCCGCTTTTCCACGTTGAACAACTATAGCCAACCTTTGAACCAGGAACGATCTTGAGCGGAAGTCACCTGTTTTCTCCCTATATAGTATTGTACTTTAACTGTTAGATGAAAGTTAAAGTCATAAGGCCGTATTCCAAAATGTTTCTCAATACTCACGAAACGCTTGGGGCTAGTTTTTGCCTTATAAATAATACTCTCAAGTGTTTCTTCAGTATTGAGAAAACTTCTGAAATACGGCCGTTAATGGCAAATAGCTCAAAAAATATAAGGAGTAACTTAAACTACATTTTATTCCCGTACTTCCACGGGAAAGGGCACTAAGCGAGTACAAAGAACCAAATTACAATAAGTAAAAAAGTTTTTGTAATATATTCTATACTAAGCAGGATTTATACGTGTGCCAACTAGTATGGAATTATATGATTTTTTCATAAAGTTTAACATTATCCCGCAGGTTGGCTTAACCGCTCTAATGAAGCCACGGATGCACCGGTACGATATTAAGGGATCACTCTCCACCTTTATACGCTATGAATAGTGGTGTTTTACTTTATTTTAATATACTGCGTAGTTTTTAGTGAAATGTTATAAAACATTATTGAAGTGAAACTTCATTATCGACGTCGAAAAAAATTTATAGCTGAAAAAATATCGTCACGTTTTATAGTTACGCGCCATGTTGTTTTGAAGTGAAACTTCTTTATCATAAGTGAAACTTCTTACGCGACTTAACATGAATCAGGATCTGACACGTATAGCTACTTGGAGCAAATCTTATGGACTTCAGGTAAACCCATCCAAATCGCAAGTGGTTATAATTGGAAGTCCTAAGACTACTGCGAAAATAGACTGGTCACAAGTTCCACATATTGTTTTTGATGGGGTTAATATTCCTATTAGTGACAATGTAAAAAATTTGGGGATAATGATGGACTTGAATTTATCCTGCGGCACTCAACTTCAGGAGGTAAGTAGAAAGGTGCTCGCTTCTGCAGGTTCGATAAGGAGGTTACAACGTTTCCTTCCTACATCTACAAAAATTGCGCTGGCAAATTCTTTACTGCTTCCTATCCTTGATTATGCTGATGCCAGCTATTTAGATCTCGCCGAAAACCAATTAGACAAACTTGAGCGTCTTCAAAATGTCTGCATACGATTCATATTTGGCTTGCGCAAGTATGATCAAGTTTGACAGTTTCGTACACAGCTCAGGTGGTTACCTATACGACTTCGCCGGAATACTCATATTTTATCCTTATTGTACAATATTTTTTTCAACCCATCTACACCTTCCTATTTAAGGGAACGTTTTGAATTCCTTCATGATTCGCATAATAGATGCTTGAGGTCATCCGAAAACTTAGAACTAAAAATGCCACAACATTCTACAAAATTCTACGACCGCTCTTTTACTGTAACAGCAATTCGGTTGTGGAATAAGCTACCAGTGGAAATTAACCGAGCCAAAAATTTTCCTAAAAAGCTTATGGTTAAAGATCTTTAATTATCATGAAATGAAAATGATTCCTATGATATTTTATATGTATATGTATGTATGTATGTGTATGTACCTAGTCAGGTCATAAATTCTGTCACATGTTTAATATAAAATAATTGAAACAAGTTTATTCATTATGTAACCATTTATATACCAAAATGAACTTAACAAAACATAGATTCTTATGACAATAAAGTTTATCCAAAATGACCTCCGTGATTTTAAATACAGGCCTTCAATCTGCGCGGCCAGTCGTCTATCGCAGCACGAACGAGGTCCATGTCAATATCGGCGGCTGCCTTAATCAAGGATGTCTTGAGTGACTCCAAATTGGGATGAGGCTTTGAGCACGCCTTTTCCTCCAAGTGTTGCCATACCTTGTAATCTAACGGACTCAAATCTGGACTGGAGGAGGGCCAGTCTTCGTGCCGAATGAAGTCGATTTCACGCGCCGCCAGCCAGTCTTGTGTGCTCTTCGCTCTATGAGCTGGCGCCGAATCTTGTTGGAATACCCAGTGCCTGTTATTGAACATGGTATGAGAAACAGGTTCCACAAGGTTCGTCAGGACTGTATTTTGATACACAACTGCATTCGTTTTTACACCTTTCTCACAAAAATGTACCTCTGTTAAGCCCCAATAAGAAACTCCCAACCATACCATGAGCGAGGGTGGAAAATGACCTCGTTGGACACGCGGAATACGGTTGCTCGCTTCTTCACTACTGTGTGCGTACACCTTATCATTTTGTATGTTGTAGCTCTCTTCTACGGTAAAAATTTTTACATCCCAAAAAAGAATTTCCCGATATTTTTTTCCCGCGTACCGCTTCGACAAAGCGCGGCATCTCTTCAGTCTCAGGTCCATTAGACGAGTATTTAAACGATGTCCTGTTTTTCTTCGATATGACCGATGCCCTATTTCTTTCTCTTTGTCTTCATTTAACACCCTTTTCACCGTGGTTCTGCTTAACCCCATCTGAAGGGCCAACAGTTTCTGCTTACGTTTGGGATTTCTTTGAATTCGCGCCTTCACAGCTTTTATCACTGCTGGAGTCCTAACAGACCGAGGGCGACCACTTCTTGACCTGTCATCTACACTAGAGTCTTCATTGTATCGTTTGATGGTACGATAAACGAATCTTTTGATTATATTCAAATTTTTCAGTATGTCAAAAAATTGAATTGGCGCGTAACCGCAACCATGCAACGCAATAACTGCAACACGGTCTTCTTTAAGCGTCCACTCCATATTTAAAAATGAGTAAAATTCTAAAAAGTATACATTTTTATTTTCATGAACTATTCGAAATTCGATTTCAATAAACTTTTTTGTGGCCAGCATTCTAAAAGAAAAGTTTTTACTGTGTGACAATACTTATGACCTGACTAGGTATATATTCTGATATAATATTATAAGATTATTTATGTAGTATTATAATATGTTATAATTAAATTTGATTAAATTGAACACCGACAACTACCAGTCGCACCTACTGACATATTTTTTCCATCCAAAGGTTGCCTGGCAGAAATTGCTTTAAGCGATAAGGCCGCACATTGTACTGCTGTCATTGTATCAATTTTCTCACTATGTTATTTTTATGTTTTTCTAGGTGTACAATAAAGTATTTAATAAATAAATAAATAATAATTCCAATTATATTTTTCGTGTTAAATTAACTATGAAGTTCTGAATGACACTTACATACATTTGTCTGTACTTAAATACATGGATGATATAACAACCCTACTAATTCAGTTACTTTCGTGCGTCTGGCATTTCATCTATAGCTTAGTTAGATTGCTTTCAATGTTGTATGTGTGTGGTGTAATGCGGCATGTAAATATGTACTAACTGAGCCCCGTAGATTTACTCGTAACATAATTTAAACAATCGTGGCACCAATTTAATCCAGTCGTTTATTGATTTTACAATAATGTATGAAAATTTACCCGTTTCCTTGACATTTATGATCAGCATAGTAATGATCTGGGTAGTAAAGTAATGACATATAGCCTATTGCATTGTTCGATGAATATTATCCAACTTAAAAATATTTTTTCAATGGATAAATTTATGTATGTATAGTATATAGTATGCTAACTTTTACATATTTTTTTATTAAAGTGAAAAATTACAACTTGATTCGAGACAGGGATTGAACGACGGAATTGAATTGACGGGGATTTTTTTACTTTCATAAAAAAAGTAAGCATACTAATTGCCTTAAAAATGTATATATAGATTGAGTGGAGTCCATCGCATCAATGTTTAAAAATGGTTCTAACACTGTCCATTGGTATCAGAGTTGTTGAGTAGCTCGATAGATGCCTTATACTCTTAAATGACGATTAAAATAAAGTGAAGAAGTTTAACTTGTTCGGTACGATTTGGGTGTTCAGTGGCAAGAACATTACCCTGGTTCGGCAAAAGTCACGGGTTCAATCCCCGTCTTGAACCAAGCTGTCTTTTTTCACTTTAATAAAAAATAATATATTTTTAATTCGAACCAGTAGTATAATGATATTATGGCGTTCAACCATACATATAAACTCTTCAGCTTTTTATATTAGTGTGAATAATATTGATTGAATACTCTACCTACTTACATTTTGATAATAATTCATATGACATGTTAAGACTAGGCTCTTCAGCAGCCTATCCTACTAATATTATAAATGCGAAAGTTTGTAAAAATGGATGTTTGTTACTCTGTCACGCTAAATGTGCTGAAGGGATTTTTAAGAAACTTGACAATAATATTGCTTACACACCAGAATAATACATAGGATACTTTTTATCCCGGGAACAAGTTCCTGTGGGAACAGGAAAACTTCACCACGCATCCGAAGCCGCGGGCCTCAATGTACATATTGTTACTCGTACATTATAATTACTACGCGCTATCAATCAATCAAATAATTTTTTACCATTTCGGAAGCTGTTTGATTTTATTGTTTAACGCTAGTCTGTTAGGTAAGGAATTTTGTTTTGATTGTTCCTTCTCTTGACCATGTCATTGTCCGTTAGTCAGTAGGTGCACCGTTTCCAGGTGAGGTTGGCTTGGGTTACGGAGGCTGATCTATACCACTAGGCACCTATATACCGCTTTTGCTATTGTTGGCTATAACTAAAGACGTCGTTTATGAGATGTTGTGTCACATCCGCAATCAGTATTTCACACTATAAAAGCGTTTTAGTACAAGGCTAATATGCATAAACAGAGTAAATGGGTCCACATAATACTCAAACGGTGCACCTACTGAGGTGCACCGTTTCCAGGTGAGGTTGGCTTGGGTTACGGAGGCTGATCTATACCACTAGGCACCTATATACCGCTTTTGCTATTGTTGGCTATAACTAAAGACGTCGTTTATGAGATGTTGTGTCACATCCGCAATCAGTATTTCACACTATAAAAGCGTTTTAGTACAAGGCTAATATGCATAAACAGAGTAAATGGGTCCACATAATACTCAAACACTTTGTACTTACAAAGTAATACTTGGTCCGTGAATGCTCTATACTTTATTTGCTTCAACTCTGTGAATACATTCACGGTACTAAAATCTCAAATAAATAAGCAAATAGAGCCGTAGTATCTCATTTAAATGTTCACCAGGTGTACATTAAGCCGGCTGGATACAGCGCTGTGGCTTCACCGAAATTGAATTTAAAAAATATTACCAAGTCACGAACTGTTGGCCGCACTCCAAAAGACAATACCTACCATCGTGTATATTCATTTTAAAGAAATAAAGCGTCAAACGAAGTAAGTACGGCTTATTCTTGTTAGCAACGGTCCTTTGAGACAAGCTTTGATTCAATACAAACATTTTTAATATAACATTAAGTTATTAATGATTCATGTACTTTAAGAATTTGCAATTCTTGTTGAAAGATTGAAAACTGTCTGAATGAATCTCCAAAAGAATTAGGTATAGCTAAATGAAGGCCTTGTACCTTTTTACACTATTGAAGCAGCAGTCGAACATTATAGCCAACCTGGATCGAAAGTGATTGTAGTCGCCAATGGACGTTTGCAATAACATCAGAGATGTTATTGTAGCTGCCAATCCTAGTGTTGTGTTGAAACGGAGAGTTACAAGGCTGTGATTACTTGCTGTATTATATATACGACGATAAATAAGTATGAAAAATCCGGACAAGTGTAAGTCGAACTCGCCCACAGAGGGTTCCGTAATTTTTTTTAGGTTAATAATAATATTCTTTATTGAAAAAACTGGATATATTACATTATGGGATTCCCTCACACCTGCGCTAGTAACAACTGTGTTGCTGGTGCGAGTGTTTTCCCCAATATTAAGGTGACACTGGTTTCAAATATCCAGCCAAAAAATTATAATGTCTTTGGGCAAATGCAGATTTGGTGCGAGGTACAGGGTATCGTTCTCTACGCTTTTGCTCGGTTGGTTGTAGCGGAAGAGCTCGTTTGTGGTACCGTTTTAGCATTTCCTTCACAAGTATCTTTCTCACAGAAAATACACCCGCCAAAATTATACACAGATGAAGTAGACTGCCGAAACGGTAAGTATAACAATACCTTAAGCACCATACGCTGCGCTCGATAAACCTCAATCATATGGGTCCTAACTGCACCACCCCATGCGCAGATTCAGTATCTTATAAAACATTCACACAAAGCTTGATAAGTCTGTTTAAGTATTGCACTATTAGCTACGGTGCGCAAGTTTTTAAAGATGTAGACTAGGTGTTTTTTTTTGTATTTTTTTAGTGTAACTTGAATTAATATCAAAGAAAAACAAAGGTATGCTATGCAATAGCTTTACCGCGGCAGTCTCCGAGTGCCACACGTCTTTTTTTCATAACAGCTTCAAAACACCGCAGACTTTATTATATTGTAGTTTTAATTTCAACTCGACATCTTCACGCGTTCCTGAGATAAACGGTGTTGACAGACAGACGGACGAACGGACAACTAAGTGATCCTATTAGGGTTTTTCCCTTCCTTTTGAGGTACGGAACCCTAAAAAGGTACTTTTCTTTAAACATGAACAAATAACGTAAATCCGTCAGGCGTCTCAATACCCTAACAATATTTAGATACGTAATCGTCGCAATGTTCAGTTTTGTCAGAGTAAACAAGAGCGTTACCACCTCGAGAAACTTTTTACATTAGCTGTACTACTGAGTCTGTTTGTTTTGTGCCTTCGAACTCCGTTGCGAACTACCTTGTATAAGTTTGGGGTCTCATTTTAAAACTCTGTTGTCCCGAGTAAATTTTAATCATAAAGAGACAATAGAGTGTGTTAAAAACTTTTGAATAAACTAATTATTGAGATATTTTTTTCAAAAGCATGGGTATTCAACTGCATGATTTTATTTGCGATTTCCTGAAATGAATGCTTTTAATAATAGTCCGCACAAATTTTCCTTGCGAGCGCAATATTAGCACGAGTGGCCATTTTTAGGTAATGGTTTGAGAGAAACGGGTTAAACGAGGGCGAACCGCAAACTAATGAGAAATACTGGCAGTTTAATAGCTGGCAGTGTAGAATCAGGTGCTAAAACATTGGTGTTTGGTATTTATTAAAACAATGGAACTTCGGCACAGGGTAATGACTAATTGAATGACTTAATAATAATTGATTTTTAAAGGTAGTAGTAGGTAGATTATCTAGAAATGAATAAATGTCCACATTTTAAAAATTATCTCTTAATACTTGGTTACTTATTTATGTTTTTAAAATTGTGATTTTTCAGTAGGTACTTTTTCATAGATAGTCGTATTTTCGTTGTTGAATTTTTATATTGTATATCGTGCTAGAAGCCCGATATTTTACACTATAGGGATGAATGTTTTTTTTTTGTCTAATATACAAAAAAAAACATACTAAGGCAATTAAATTTAATAACTAGCGGACGCTTGACGGTCTCACCCGCATAGTGCCGACTTCCGTGTGAATACGGGGATAAAATGTTAATGCAAGTTACTCCTTACAACATCAGCTATCTATCAGTGAAAATCTCGTTAAAATCAGCCTAGCCGTTTCAGATAGTATACAGAACAAACAGACAGACAAACGTGTTTTGTAATTTTTTTTATATAGGTATATATATACCTTCATAATGCATTCAGTTTGGATTAAGAAACATACAACTGTAATGTTCTTAATTCAAGCTTCAATGTTATATAACTGTATAGATTCAACAACATTTAAGAGAACACAACAAGTAAATAAACGGACATTAACATCTCAAATACTCAGTAAGTCAGACATAAAATGACCTCATAAATATCTTGTTACTCGGAACAGTCGTAACTTAAGATAAAAATTGGCCACTGGAAAATGTCCAAGAAAGAGTGTCTATTTGAGAATGTATATTTTATTTTCAAATTTTAAGCAAATGAGTTGAGATCAGAGAACATTGCTGCGTCGCTATGAATATTTATTGTATTAAATTATTTGCTTTGAATAAATATATTTCTATCACATTTCGTTTTGGAAGTTTGGTGTTTGGCTCTTCCTCATGTTTAGACTTACTATACCACTGTGACCAGACAGGTTGGACAGGGGTTTTTCACAAGTTCCTCTGCTCTTTGCCCTGAACTCGTCAATTAGTCAGCACGTACACCAACTGCATCACCTGCAATTGGTCCACGTGCTGACTAGTGAACGACTTAGGCGCCAAAGATCGCGGGGGGCCCTTTTACGCGTTTGTGCATTACAATTTCGACAATTATGTTATTATCTCATGCCAAATATATTTTTTTAAATTTTCTGATTACGTATCTGATGCCTCTTGACAAGTCAGCCTGTTTTTTTATACCACTGTGGTGGCAGACAAGCATACATAGCAAAGCCCACCTGATGGAAAGTGGTCACCGTAGCCTATGGACGTTCGCAACACCAGAGTGCAGCACTCGATCTGCCAACCCTAAACCTTCTAAGACACCTTTTGAAGAACCCCATACTGTAGCCTGTGGTCAAAAATAAATTCACTTATAATTATATAATTGTAAAGTTGACATTATTTTTACAATAAGTGATTACATTTTTGTGATCTACATTTTATGGAATGTATGCGTGTATAAAACCATGTAATAAATCAATAACTTAGTGATATAAACTTGTTTTCGTTTCCTGTAATGCTATATAAATTAAAAAACAGTACTGTATGAAGTTATATTCATATAAAAAAGCTTTAATTTTCATAAAATTACTCTATCAATAAGTACAGTTGAAAAAATGATCGAATTTCTATCAATAGCTGAATGACAGTTTTAAAATGCACCTACTAATGTATATTGTATAATTTTACTGTTCCAGATTTCTCTTCTATTATAACGTTTTGTATTAAAAAGAACAGCTTTAAAAGGAAACCTGCAGGAAGAACGGACGAAGCGAGATTAAAAAGCTTACCCGCCAAATAATTTTAATATTCAATTATTCAAGATTTTCAATTTTCAAGGAAGAGATTATAAGATTTCTTAGTCCGTTTAAACGATAATGAGTTTCCGGGATAACAGTTTAGGTACTCTGATGAAGTTTGGTGTCTGTTGGTTCATTGGAGACAGCGATGTAATAATGGAATTATCATCAAGAGGGGTTTTGTCCTTTTAGTGCGTTCTATCTGCCCGTTTTGTCACTGCGTTAATTTTACATTAAAAGTGATTGCGCGCTAATAAAATCAAATTGACGGTTTTACTGCAAGATTGAAACACAGAAAACTTATAAATAAATAAATATTGTGGGATACTTTTCACACAGCACATCTAGCCCAAAGTAAGCTAAGTATATGCTTGTGTCATGGGATCTAGACAACTGATAAACTAACTAACTATCTTCACAGGGATATAGATCCCTGACGGGGTGGTCAGAGTGGACAGATCGCCAGACTTCGCGATTCTGGTATACTTTCGATTCTTGCAGATTCACCAAACGTCTGGATATCCGAGTACTTTTGACATTTCCGTTTTTGAGCAATCTGCTCACGTGGTCTTCATATGTAAGTCTCGGCCTACCCTGACTCCTTCTACCATCTACTTTCGTTCAATATATATTCTTTGTCAATTGTTACTCACTTATTCGTTGGACGTGTTCAAACCAACGGAGCACGCCCTTTTCCAGCTTAGCGCTGACACAGCCCATTGCATTAGCACAAATATTTGTTTTGTAAGTAAAAGCATTCATAGTCCTGCTAAACCAGTGTTCTGTAAACGATTACTGCGTTAAGCAACTTATGCTATGGCTTGTCCTGAAATAGATGACCGCTCCGTTAAGACTACCAGCGACGTAACAGCCTCGAACGAATTACATTAAAACAATAAATAATGTTCAGTTCCATAACACATGTTTGATTGTGAGCAGATCGTAAAACCTTAATTATACATGTATCATGTATGATTAACTTTTTACAATTAAAATAAAATAAGCAGGTCTATTGAAGAGTGTAAATCAGTGTACGTTAACCAATTTTTCATCCAGGAGGGAGTTAATGTGCTTAATTATTTATCAGTGCCATTGTTTTCTAGATGGTTAATTACTGAATATTTATCACAGTACAGATACCCGTTAAAGTAGAGTTTGTACTAAGCATGTCATTCTGTTGCTGAAATTCTAAAACACCTGCTCTTTTGCTATGTTTTATTAACTGCGGTGAAATTTTATAATTGATTTTAAAATAACTTCTCTATGAGCTGGATTCTTGAACCTCATTTACACTCTTGCGCGAGCCACGAGACAAGCTGTGAGACGAGTCACGAGCTCGAATGTAAATGTACCATAGATAAGAATTATATTATATTATCTGTGACCATAGGTAATACTGCGTTTACACAAGGTTTACACGCGTGGCTCGCAGTTTGTCCCGCAACTCGTCTCGTGGCTCGCGCGAGAGTGTAAATGACGTATTGAAATTTGGACCATAGTTCAGAAGTGGATGACTATGCATGATAATGTGAAAAATGGTAAGTACTTTTAGTTTTTTATTAAACATGGTACATTTTTTTTATTATAAGCTTGTTCTCAAAGTTATCGGCATACAGAATAAGAGAAAGTTGAATAGCAATCCTAATAAAGCAGGGTAGGCCTACAGCTACTAACTCAGCTTGCGGATGAAAGTCTTGAGATTGACTTGGATAAAGATCGTATAAAAAAACGGATTTTTTTTAGGGTGTTATTCATTCTGCTTTAATATTTACGTAATTTATGTTTAAGTTATGACGGAGTGGAATAACCTATACTCGTGTGCAAATAATTATTTCATTTATAATTATTTTTTTACAATTTTACTAGTAGGTACTTCTATATCATTCGTATCCGTAAAGCCTGTATTTGTAAGTTGATTTGATCATTAATTCTTTGCCACACTAAAGGTAGATGCAGAAATACTATTAAATAAATTATCTGGTGATATTGATATTTCTTTTGTATTTAAAACAAATATTACATTGATATTTTAAGAGTACCAAGACTATACTTCAGACTATTTAAGTTAGTCTGAAATTGTGTAATTAAATTATGTGTAGTAGAAGATTTTAATGTATATAGTAGAAGTTTGTGTATTCTGTAGAAACTGGGTTTGAACATTAACAAGGTAACTTAAGGTTGAAGTCAAGTTTATTTCTATAATCCGAAGTATGCAAGTTTGTTAATTAAAATGATTTACCTTAAAGCAGTGTAGATGATGTTAAGGAATAAAATAATATCTCCTATGACTATCTTATACATAAATACGAACGTTTATAAGAAGTATGGATAAAGGTCCTTGGATGGGTCCTCCTTCATGTGTAGTAGTGACACATAAACAAAGCTGCGAAAACTTCACAGCTTTTCATCTTGAACGAAAACACTTGTATTGTTCCACTTATTTATTATTTTAAGCTGACCGGTTTCGCCTTACGGCATTTTCAAAGGTTGGCACATATTTATGTATTTCGGATGTCATTGAATATATGTTGTATAATATGTGCTAACCTTGAAAATGGCGTAAGGTGAAACCGGTCAGGCTTAAATAATAAATAAGTGGAACAGTAGGTACAAGTGTTTTTGTTCAAGATGTGTAGCAAATTCCAACAAGTGCCATCAATCGACAGTGTAAGCTTTTCACAGTTTTTATTTTCATAATGTTTTGAGGATTAGTACCAGTAACTTCTGCTAAGATTATTACCACAGTGAAAACTCTTGACCTCCTCTAAATTCTTCAACAATAACTAAGCTCTATGCATATTATTATTTGCGTAAAATTTAAGCAAGTAATTGGCTTTACGTAAAGTTTTCTCATAAGTTGAAAAGTCAAGTGCTTCGGGTACCTACCATGAAATTTTGAGCTGATTCTTGTGAAAATTATGAGGGGCTAAGTTGGTAATTTGACTGTATAGTGTATTTTGTATTGTACTTACAAAATTCGTAGAGGTCGGTATTGTAGAGGTAAATATATTATGAGCACGTTATTGAATATAACCGAATCGAATAAGATAGAAAGCGATTTAATTTGAATTGGTGAAATTTTTAATGTGAATTTACTTTATTAGAAGGTAAGTTTCTGTTAAATTAAGAAGTCAATTTATTTTTTTATCGTTACTAAAGCTTTCGCTCGATTGAAATGAGGCCACTTTTGGAGTTATATATGTTAAAACTAATTTTCTCATTTATATAATGAAAAGTAAAAATCCCATAGGAACCTCATCTCTCGATGCACAATAGATTGAACAGTGGCCGGCTTAGTAACATCATAGCTTCTAAAATAGTTCTATTCCGTACTGAACTATAAAAGAATTAAGTTGCTTGTGCTAGAATTATAGTATCTCGACAATTGATTAACATATTTATAAAAACGTACTTCTATAAACATATCTAAAAACGTACATTTTGTTCCTAATAGAAAACATCCATATTCTGAAACAAACTATACCTACCATTGCGCCATGGAACCAGACCCACTGTAATAGGCTTCAGGCTTATCGCAGGAGAGTGCGACCTGCCACATCCTTAATATTAATTTTATTATGTATATTATTAATGTTAAATAATTATCATAATGAATATATCATAATAAATATATCATCATTAAATCAGAATAAAACAATTTTTTCATTTTCATTTTGAAATAAATATAGTACCTACAAAATATTTTTCCTTTGCATATAATTTTCATATGAAAACCTTATTAAAATCCGCCCCGTTAGTCGCAACACAACCTTGACCTGTAATGAACAGTAACAAAGCTTATTAGGGTAGAGGTAAGGAAAAATACCTATATTAAACGTACCTGAATCTTTTGGTGGTTGAGGGAACATAGTTTATTAACTTGTGTGTTCTTCAAAATCTGCTTTATTAGGGTAAGGTCAATTCAACAGTCATGTTATAAAGGATTGTTCTTCCATCTGCACAATAGGGATTTGTGTGTTTGTATGTGTGTGTGGTGTGCGTGTCTGTGTCTACAGTTGCTCTTAAATGAAACCGATTTGTATTTTCCGGGTTCCATAGCTCAAAAGATAAAAACGGAGGCCTTATAAGATAACTTTCTTGTTCTGTCCGCCTGTCTGTCCGTGTATCATCATTGATTTTCGCAGGAACGGGCGTACCCAGTGGGTTGAAATTTATACCAGATCTATGGTCTATGGTCCCTAATGAGTGTTTAAAAATCAAGGTCCTGAGTCAACACAATAAAAATATATGTGCAAATTTAGATTTTCGTAAAAACTTGTACGTACCAAAATTTACCTAAATTTTCGACTATTTTTATTTCTCGGCTATTTTTCATTATTTGAGCTATAATAGTTTTGAACTAAAATTAACAATTCTAGGTCAACCAGAAGTACCCAATAGGTTATGGGTCGAAATCTTAATTGGTGGTTCCTGTAGACCTAGAATCACGAAATTTAGCAAAAAGCAATGTCTTAGAGCACAAATAAAGAAATCAATCCAAAAATTATAACAAGTTGAAAATTAATGTGTGACCCCATACAAACACAAAGAAACCAATTAACATTGACCTTTCAGTTTTATCGGCGCCCGAATAATTTGGAGGTCTAGCTTAATTAGTACTTGTACTAGTATTAGTACAAATAAATCTTTTATGCAGCTCTCGGCGCACCAGTTCGACTCGTGCTTGATGGTGGTTTTTTTGGTTCAAACCAGATTTTTTAAGACACGATTTTTCAAAATCAATTCTATGATTAACATTTTATAGGTTCTTTTGCGCAGCGTTTTTTTTTCATTTACTTAATTTTTTTTTACGAGTATATACTTACAAGTTGTCTATACTAGACATTCTCATTAATCAAGTCAACATTATGAAGTTCAAAATAATGATGATAATAATTGTTAGTATAATAATTTTGTTACCGAAAACGTTGAATTTAATCCTGAAGCATAATTAGAAGGAGTACGATCATTATATTGTGTTATTCATAATTATTATGCTCTGTGTAGGGAAGTGAAAACTATTCCTTGAATGTAATGAGAGAGGTTTAGTTCAATTTAAGCAATGTATTGTGGAATATCCAAACACAAGCATTATTTAGCTTACATGGAAGTTCCTACTGACACATTATTGTAACAAAATTTTCGTTCGGGTTTATATCTATATAAATAAAAATGAATCGCAAAATAAGCGTAAAACTCGAAGTCGGCTGGACCAATTCGAGTAGTTCTTTGTGAAGTTACACTTCAGTTGGCGCGTTAGGGAAAGTGATGAGAGTAAATTTTTACGATGCGCGCGCAGACCGTCCAGAAAATCCGACACTATGAAGTTAGCTGATAAATGTTTCCATGACAACTTATAAACACCCTGAAGTTAGCTGATAAGTGTTTCCATGACAACTTATAACTACATTCAAAGTAGTTTTCATTCTTTTGATGTTTTTTTCTTCTTACCAATTTATCATTCTTGTTATAAACAAAGAGTTGTGGTATATGTGATGTAATGACGCAGCCACGAATTATTATAAACTAGTTGATGCATGACGGAGCCGCAGGCATCAACTAGCCTATAATAAGTTTTAAAGACTATTACTATTGTTTTAAATAAAATACGGTTTGATTATCATTTAATAATATAAATCTATACTAATATTATAAAGCTGAAGAGTTTGTTTGTTTGGTTGAAGGCGCTAATCTCAGGAACTAATGGTCGAATTTGAAAAAATATTTATGATTCATCGAGGAAGGCTACAGGCTATCATTACGCTACTGCACTGGGGAGCAGAGCAGTTGTCATAAATGACGACAAATCGGGCAAATTTGTATGCATCATTGTAGAATTTATAAGCGTCAGGATTAAATAGGTGCGACGGGAGGTCGAAATATTCCACGGGCAAAGCTGTGGGGGTCATCTAGTTTTGGATAAAGATCAAATATCAGTCAAGATGATAGCTGTCGTATGCGTTCTTAATTTAAAAAAAAATACTGTGGCTATTAGCAGTATTTTTTATTTTCTCTTGTTTCTTTGTGGCTAACTATGTTACATATAAAAATTATTCCGTTTTGATCCCGATAATATAAACCAATAGTGTCATACGAATGATATTATTTCTACCAAATATATTTACGGTGAAATGTGGGCGTTTAATAAATCTCTGCCTACTCCTTCGGGGATAAAGAATATATTGTTTTTTTTCAATGAACCATTAACAAGTCCTCAAACTGTAAATTTTATAATATCGTTAAATAGGATGAATAACATTTTCTGGTAGAAGAGATATTTGTATACAGTTCCACAATGTACATTTTGTATCCCAAATATACCTTTGTGTTTGAATATTCCAATCCCAAACTCTGGTATTAATAAAATGTTATAGGCAATCAATACATGTCCGTTAATTACGAGGCTATCAGGTTCAAGCCTACATGAACACAAAATGTATTAAATTTTTAATGAGAATTATTTCATAAAATTTTAACGGTAAAGTATCTAGTGAGTAAAATCATAATACATTTATAATAATTGAAATATCTACAGAGTTTTAATTTTCATTACTTGTACAATTAAAATTAAAACGTAAATAATAATATTGCATCTCGTTAGCTTGGAAATGACGCACTTCTTTGTGTGATGGGTCACGTCACCACACAAGTAAACACACACCATATTTCTTGTCAATAAATAAACAAGTGTAGAGACCACGCAGTGCTGAGATCTTGGTTTTGAATTCCGGATCGGAACAAGTATTTGTGTGACTAACGGCTTAATTCAAATAATACAGCTTGTATCCAAGTATCTTCATAATATACTCCCTTTTCTCGCAGCCATTCCTGCATGTCACGTTTAATACTTGACATTGTAGGTGCTTTATTTATTTGAGTGCAGTGATACGGAGCGTTGTCCATTACCACAAGTGACCTTTTAGGTAGGTTAGGAATGACCTTTTCACTAAAAATTTTAGATGTTAAATTTGGAAGAAAATGTTGAACCCGTTGCCTTTTTAATGAGGAGGTTACAAAAATGGAAAAGGTCTTATATGCTAGACACTAATTAGAACGACCAATTAAAGTCCTGGTAGTCTCGGACTTAAAGTCCTGGTAGTCTCGGACTTTAAGTCCTGGTAGTCTCGGACTTATTAAAGTCCTGGTAGTCTCAGACTTAAAGATACTTAACGCAGTGATAGGTTACAGAGCACTAATATTTTGTTAATGAGTGGAAATTCCAACGGATGTTGAACCGGACTCAAATCGACTAAAAACCACGATGTCCCCCTATCTATCTGACTAGCACTGGGTACCCTGGGTAACTTCTCGGAAAGATGCCTCACGATACTGAGCTTGTAGTCTTTCATATTCTTAAGTAGTGCCAAATCCCCTTACACTTTGCGTCCGGAGCGCTCGCATACGGTTAGGTCCGCGTACGCTTAGATTGTGGAATGAACTCCCTGCCTGGGTTTTTCCGAACGTCTACAGTATAGGGTTCTTTAAAAGGGATCTTAAAAGGTTTTTTCAGCGTTGGCAGTGTGAGTGTTCTCTATTCCCCTGGGGTTGCAAACGTCCATAAGCTATGGTGACTACTTGCCATCAGGTGGGCTGTATTCTTGTCTTACATCTCGTTGGTATAAAAAAATCATGTTGCTTTAATATTAATATATATAAATTACGTGTAACGTTGTTTGTCCGCGATGGACTCCTAAACTAAACTAACCGATTTTAATCAAATTTGCACACCGTGTGCAGTTTGGTCCAACTTAAAAGATAGGCTAAATATCATCACGCTACTTTCTGGAGAGCGGAGCAGTCGTCATAAATGTCGACATATCGGGCAATTTTTTATGCATTATTGTAGAATTTATAAGCGACGGGATTAATAAATAGGTGCGACGGGAGTTCCAACTATGCCACGGGCGAAGCCGTGCGGGTCATCTAATAATTATAAATATATCTATCAAACTTTGATACAAAATTGACAATTACATTTTTATTACATATACATTTTTCATGACCAACTCAATTTAGTGCTTACCCATTGTGCCGGACCCGTCGTGTTCACTTGTAACTACCCTAAGGGATTTCCAAAGTTTAATTTTTTCGTGTATTTCTATTGAAATATTCAGGACAAAACATTGTTCTTTTGGTTGGTTGAATTTAATGTTGGATATAAAAACAGAATATTATAAGGTTGTAGCTGCTACGAGTTATAATATTTGGTTTGTATAAAATTATTTGTGATCCAATTTTCTTATTTTAGTGTAAATCTCCATTTTATACAGCGGCGGTCCGCTTTGATTGGCATTGGTAACGGTGACTCTTTATTTTTAACGCTCGAGGTAAAATGTAGGTGTGTACGCGGTTTTTGTTATTTGCAAACAGTTTCTTAGCAGTGGTTCTTAGACATTTGTTATGAAAATCGGTAACATCCATTTACTTTCTTTTATAGTTAATTCTGGGATAGATTAAAAAAAATTTACGTAAATGAATTGGATTGTTGGTAATGAATCTAAAGGTTATACACGCTGTTGATATTTGCATTGCACAGACCATATTGGTGTGGAGAGCCGTACAGCTAGTGATCTAAAAGTTATTAGTACTATATAAATGACAACAGGTCAGGTCAGTGTTTTGCTTAACTTAAATAATTAAAAATAAACCTAAAATGTTATTAATTTGTGTCTATTAAATACATTGTATTATAAATATCGTGACACCAACAAGGCGGACATATTAAAAGCTCATCGGCGAAAAAACACAACTCCCCCTGTAACCAAAAGCCCATCTAGTGAAATTGCCATCCGCTCGCTCATTACCGACTGAGCCAACCGCGGGATCCGATATCCCTGTGCACGTGACTAAAGGAAATTGAAATCTCTATCGGTTAATCGAAATATTGAATGGAGTTTCTAAAAACAGATTTTTAATTATCTATCATTGATCGATTTGTTAGGGTTGGTAGTAGTTTATATAAATTACATATTACTGTCTTTAGGTAAATAAATAAATATTGTTGGGATAACTCACACAACGCCATCTAAATCCAAACTAACCATAGCTTGTACTATGGTAACCAGATAAACATTCTTATTTATTTCTAACTACAAACATATTATAGATAAATATCACCCAGACACAGAATAAACCATCGTGCTCATCACTCAGTTTTATCCTGGGTGGGAATCGAACCCACGACCTCTTGCATAGCAGTCGGATACACTCCCACCGCGCCACAGAGGCAGTTAGGTACAATATAAATACGATTTATTAACATTATTTTACGTATGGAAATCTTCATGGATCCAACTAAAACAACAAGGTGCTCTTCCACCTGCCTATGGCTAGAATCCCGAGTAAGCCCTGAGTAGGATAGCCCCAGGGCTCCTTACAGACTTTCTCCGCCAATGCGTCCTTGTCTTCGGGGGTTCCGGGGTTTATCCCGCTTCTTTGGGAACCTATAAATAGGGTAGCTCTACTGTAACAAAATGGTCAACATGAAAATGTTTATACATTTAAAAAAAATCACAAAAGCAATCATTAATCGCTGATGGGATAGTCAGAGAGTACATACTTCTTTCGCTTCCTGCAGATTCATACGTATTTCACATTTTCACAATTAGAGAGAAGAGCTGGATAGATTTCTATGAACCTTTTCTTATTAAGTGAGAAATATCTTGCCATATTATCAAGTCTTACCTAAAAATGGTGTATGTTTTTAACGCCTATATAAAGTGGTTTAATAGCTTTACTAATATCTAAAATAAACAGTCCGAAGTGTTTAACGTTTATTCGAAATTATTGTTCAAAGTTATTGGACCGAAATTTATGAAACTTTCACTGGTAGATAACTTCTCGCGAACAATCGAACCGAAAAAAGGTGTTGGTGTGGGGTATCGGGTAATAAAGGTTATGTCACACAAAATATAATTCTTCAACATGTTTCCGCATGCATAAAGGAGTAGTACCATTTGACACTAATAATGCCTGAATTTTGAATTGTATTGTGAAGTAATATCAATGAAAGTAGGTTGCATTTTCTTGCAGTATATATGTAGTGCCAATGAAGTGATGAGTGATTGTAGATTTGTGCAAAGTTGAATAATGAATTTTGCACAAATCTACAATCTAAGTATTACTTAGATTGTAGATGACTAATCTAATTATTACTACAATATAAGTTGCGAATTGCCTAAAAAAATAGTGAAATATTTGGAAAAAAGATTAATGTCAGAAATTAATTCAATTACTCAAATCAGAACAAAAAGAAAATATTCAATTATCAAGTGAATTATATCACTAAAAGATACGGTGCGAGGGTTAGGGCAATGTTTTGTAGCGACCCTGATGGAACTCTCTTATTATGAGCCTGCACGCCTAGCTACTTGAACACGTTTGCTTGCCACAATCTTGAGAGGTCCTTTCTTTCGACATTTGTTTCATTTCACTTTTTCTGTTATACTTCTAGGTATACACGAATGGGATACAACCTTTGCAATTTTATTGTTGTACCAGGTTTTCCAAATCCCCGGAGCCTAAGGATAACAAATTTAGAAAAAGTGTGTGTTAGACAAACTAAATAATTATAATAATAATAATAAGTTTATATCGATAAAATTATTGTAAATTATGTTTACAGTGTTCTTAGCCTATTATTAACAACCACATAATTGAAAGCCTGAACTAGATAACCCTGTGTTTTAGGCTTCATATTCAGTGTAATTATCTTTACGCTGTATCCCTTACGGGGTAGTCAGAGAGGACAGATCGTCAGGATTCGCCATCCATGCATACTTCTTTCGCTTCCTGCAGATTCATTAATGCACGTCTGGGTATCCGAGTACTTTTGACTTTTCCATTTTTAAGCAATCTGCTCACGTGGTCTTCAGATTTAAGCCTCAGAATACCCTGACTCTTTCTACCCTTTACTTTGGCACAATATATATTCTTCGTCATTCGTTTCACACTCATTCGTTGGACGTGTCGTGAGTGTGCAATAAATTTTATCTTTACTACAATTAGTGATGAGAGGCGGCAACGAGGTAACATTCAGTATCCACGCGTAGAAGGAAAATGACACTGGGCTGGTATGGTAAGAGAGGCGCAGCAACCGACGTCTGAAGTCGATGCAACCCGAGGTAGCACATTGCGGATGGCGCGTGTGCTGAGTGGTAAACAACGTTGGGGTACTGTTCTCAGTAATACGAGTAAAGCTGTTAGTGAAAAAAGTAATAGGCGGACAAGCATATGTTAGGTATGTAGGTCGGTTGGATATCTACGTTATCCTATAGACGATTGCACTGCTACACTCGCGCTGCTGACTGTCATGGACCTCTGCGTGAAGCCTAAAGGCAAACGCATCGAGCGGTGCCAGCGCCGCATCAGATGGTGGCTGCTTGATGAAACTAGGTCCCAGGAGTTCATCTCAGCTGTCGGTGAAAAGTGCTCCGACACTGAAGGCGAACCAGTTCAAGATTACTGGGACAAAGTTCAGGCGGCCATCCTTGGAGCGGCGAAGGTGGTGCTCGGTGAGTCTAAGGGTGGACGCAAATGTGACAAGGAAACTTGGTGGTGGAACGACGCAGTCCTGAGGGAGACCAGGGAGAAGAAAGCCCTCTTTAAAAAGTGGCAAGCGACCGGATCTCCCGAAGACCGCGACGCGTACAGGTCTGCCAAGCGCGCCACAAAGAGAGCTGTAGCCAGAGCCAGACGAGACCACTTACAACCTTTGTATGATACGCTGGAGTCGTCTGAGGGGCAGATGCTCATCTATAAGCTGGCGCGCTCCAGGGTCAAAGCGGCACAGGATATATCCAAGTGTCGCTGTGTAAAAGACCCTGAGGGTAACCTGTTAAGCGAAGACCTCGCGGTAAAGGAGAGATGGCGCTCGTACTTCCACGAGCTGTTTAATAAACAGCATAAAGAGGTGCAGCCTCCGGACCTCCCTCCGAATCAGGGACTAGTGCCACTGGTAACGCCTGGAGAAGTCGTGACTGCGCTTCGCCGCATGAAGAATCGGAAAGCTGTCGGACCCGATGGAGTCCCCATCGAAGCCTGGAAGACGATGGGTCCTCGCGGTGCGGGCATCTTAGTAAACCTTTTTAACCGCATACTCCTCAGCGGGCAGATCCCAAACCAATAGAGACTGAGTATTATTACTCCAGTCTTTATAGGTAAGGGGTCAGTGCAGGAGTGCGGGAGCTACCGCGGTATAAAGGTAATGTCCCACACCATGAAGATCTTCGAGAGGATTATAGACTCTCGGATCCGGCAGGAGTGTACTCTCTCGGAGTGTCAATATGGGTTTCGCCCTGGTCATGGGACCACGGACCCTGTGTTTGCCCTGAGGGTTGTCGCAGGGAAATACAGGTCGAAGAACACGCCTCTGCACTGTTTGTTTCTAGACATGCAGAAGGCCTTCGACTGTGTTCCTCGTGCGATGATCTGGTGGGCACTGCGGTCCAAAGGGGTTCCAGAGGTCTATATTGACACTATCCGGGACATGCACTGTGACTCCGATTCAATGGTTCGGACTGCTGTTGGCGACACGAAACCCTTCCCCATCACCGTCGGGGTACACCAGGGTTCTGTCCTTAGTCCGCTTCTGTTCAGTGTAATATTAGACGAATTGTCGGACAGCATCAGAAACCCGCATGAGCAGCCTCCATGGTTGCTCATGTATGCTGACGATATTGCGCTGGCAGACGCGGACAGGGGCAGATTGGTGCGACGTGTAAAGGCGTGGAAGGAGACGTTTGAGAACGGCGGTCTGAAACTAAATGTGGCGAAGACCGACAGAGGGACAGGTCTACAAAACCATTATTAGACCTGTCCTTTTACATGGCAGTGAGACGTGGCCGATATTGGAGCGACACAAGCAGGAGCTGCGTGTCACGGAAATGAAGATGCTGCGGTGGATGTGTGGAGTCACGCGGATGGGCCGCGTGAGGAACTCTCGCATCCGCGGCAGCCTTCACGTCCGTTACATTGCAGACAAGTTGCAAGAGTGTCGCCTTCGTTGGTATGGTCACGTCTTGCGGCAACCGCCGGGCTACGTAGGTAACAAATGTCTGGCCATGTCAGCCCCGCCGCGTCCAGGTAAGAGGGGAAGACCCAAGAAGTGCTGGTTTGACGTCGTAAGGGATGACATGCGTGCCAATGGTCTCACTACAGGGGATGCCGACGACCGTGCGAAGTGGAGGAGAAAATGTAGGAAAGCGGACCCCGGGCGTCGCGAGACGCAACTGGGCAGACGCTCGGATGATGATGGTGATGATGACTCGCGCTGCTGACTCTATTGTTGTTGCAAAGGAACAAGAACAGGTTGTGGTTGCCATATCTATATAATTTTCAAATTTACTTTCAATCACACGTAAGCTTATAGATAAAAATATCCAGTGCTTTACTTTTATTTTATAATGTTGTGAATCGACCCTTTTTTTCTAACATAGGCTACGAGACGATAAAGTGTATAATTTGAACTGATTATAAATCATCAGCGACCAAAAAGCTAACTCGAGTCCGCTTAAATAGCAGCAAGGTGTAAATGGAGGCAAATTTCTCAATTTATATGCGAGCAGGCCGCTTTGGAGTTGCGATTTACCCTTTAGCGCTCCAAACATTCTATTAGTTACTTCAAGCTACAACTTAGTAAACAGTGTTACAAGCCGAGACAATATTTAGCCTACTACAGTAAAGATAATAGAAAATGTAATGAAATTAGCAGTCTATGTATATTTGTTCCATCTTTGGACCTTAAAAAAAAATTGAATTGAAGCATCTTATCTTCTGTATGTAGCTTACCATATACCCGATAAGACACTCATACGTGACATTACATTGTATTCAAAGTGGTGGCATTTATTGGAATAAAACTTATTTATGAATAAGAGTGTCTACTTCGTACTGAAAAGAAAAACGCAACAAACGGAAGGTGAGCTGCCTAATGAAGGTCGCAGGAGCTACAAGACCGAACGTTGTGGCGATCTTAGGTAGAGGCCTGTGCCTAGCATTGAGTGTCAATCGGCTGAGATAATGATGATAAATAAATTAATATTTTCTTCATCATTCCCAATATTTTGTTGAAAATAATGAACCTTGGTATATCTTCCACATTTTTATTATTCAATTACAGGTTTTTATAGTTATAATAAAGTCATATTACGTGGCAAGCGGCAGGGCTCATTAAAAATCTCGTTTCTCGTTGCTTGGCTTTAATTATCCGTTTTCTTTGTTAACTGGCGTTGAGTCTGTTGGTATACCAACAAACGTTTGTTATATTCTTTTTAAAGGACGTTAAATAAATGTCAGTATTTTTCACAGTTTTCATAATAATTCTTAAGTCGTATATAATTCATAAGTCTTAAGGTGTCGATGATATTTATTCAAAAATTCTTCTTTCAAAATGTTTCTACTTTGACTTAACTGGCTGAATGAAGATTATCACGTTGAGCTACTTTTCAACCATTGTAATATATATATATATATATACGAGTATATATATTTTATACCACTGAGGTGGCAGACAAGCGTACGGCCCACCTGATGGAAAGTGGTCACCGTAGCCTATGGACGTTTGGAACACCAGAGGTGCAGCACTCGCGCTGCCGACCCTTTATAAACCTTCTAAGACACCTTTTGAAGAATCCAATACTGTAGACGTTCGGGAAAACCCAGGCAGGGAGTTCATTCCACAATTTAAGCGTACGCGGAATAAAGCATCTATCGAACCTAACCATGTGCGTGCGCTCCGGACGCAAAGTGTGAGGGTGAACACCCTGTCTATGGCGAGCGGTGCGATGATAAAAGGTAGCCGTGGGCATCATATCAAACAACTCCTCAGAGCACAGACCGTTGTAAAGTCTCTCCTGTCGCGAAGGGGCTCGACACCGCCCGCTAGTAAAGGATCGTTGACAATCCTGATAGCACGCCCTTCTACCGAGTAAAAGGTAGAAGCTGGTATTCAGGTGCACCAGCCCAAAGGTGACAGCAGTACACCATGTGCGGCCGCACTTGCGACTAATAGAGGAGCAGTGTTTGCTCTGCAGTAAAGTACTGCCGCGCCCTTTTGAGCACTCCAAACTTTTTCGAAGCCAGTTTCGCCTTGTCCTCTAAATAACTCCGGTATTGCACGTCACTAGAGATCTCAACACCGAGGATCCCAATACTATTGGACATGGAAAGAGATGTGCCCTGAAATTGCGGCGCTACAGTAAATGGGGCTTTTTTAGCAGTAAATGCGAGTCTTGGTAGGGTTAAATTGGACAAGATTTTGTTAGGTCCGAAACCAGTTTGTTATAAGATTTTCTCTACCCCAATCAGACACTCTAGCAAGAGTAGCCTCGATTTTAGACACAAATTGTTCACGACTTTCTTCCACTGCAGACCGGGGGATATTGGAGCTACCCGTGTAATAAGTGTCACCCGTACTATCATCTGCATAGCAATGAATGCCGTCAATCGAGAGCATGTCAATGATATGCAGCAAAAACAAAGTGGGTGACAACACTGAGCCCTGCGGGACCCCAGCTTTGATGAGCATGTATTCCGAACAGCAACCGTCAACGACGGCTCTGATAGTTCTGCCGGCCAAAAAGCTGAATACCCATTCGCAAAGTCCCCCGGGAAGTCCATAGGAGGACAATTTCGATAGAAGCCACGGTGCCATACCCGATCAAAGGCCTTTGAGATATCAAGACATACTGCTAGAGCCTCTCCCTTACAGGTACACAAGAAGATCACCAGTCGAGCGACCGTGACGGAAACTGTACTGCCGGTCACTGAGCAAGTCGCGATCTTCCAGGTACCCCAGGAGCTGTGTATTGATTACACGCTCCATCACCTAAGATAGAAGGTTACGGCTATCGGCCTATTGTTGGGAGGGATCGGTCCTGTCTCCCTTCTTAGGCACAGGATGCACATTCGCGGTCTTCCATGAAGCCGGGACTTGTCTCATGGAATATGAAAGTGTGAAAAGACGTGTAAGTACCGGACACAACTCGGGACCACACTGCTTGAGTACCACTCTACCAGTATACCGTCTGGCCCACTCGACTTATGAACTTTATTGTTATAATTTGTCTTTTTATTGATACCTACACATACACTATAAACTATCAACACGATCTTCCACGAATCAGGGGTCTAGGCCCCCATGAGCTAGTTCAGAAATGAACTACACGGTCCGAGCTGGAGTTGTCACAATGTTTCGTCTTACACCGACGAAGAACTGCATTTAACTAGGGTTTAAGCTGCAAGGTTCCATTTGAGCTTGAAGAAAGTTTAACGACATTTCAGACGTTGCTGCTAGATTAAATTCGGTGGGTTTTAGAAATTTTTATGATTTTAAACTTATAAACCTGTCATCAATAATCATATTAATCAGAAGTGTAATGGTAATTAATTTATGAAATGTTGATGCAAATTTTAATGGGGAACTTATAAGTAGAAAAAGTTTTAAATTAAGTAAAGTAAGTACTTAAAATATAAATTTGCTTTAAGTAAAATATGTTTAAGTACATGCATTTTTACGGTTGTAAGAGACAAAGAAATATAAAGATATAAAAATAGTTTTTAGAAAAGTGGAGTGGTCGGTTGAAAACAGCATTAGTCTGTAACTAAGTGATTTGTCGTGTTGTGGTCAATCGTACTTTATGTGGATGTCTTCTTGTCTGGAGTCAAAGTAACTTTGAAACTTCTACCACAATGGTCATGCGTCTGAAAATTACTTTACTTTTTACTTACTTTCAACTACAAATGTAACAAAAATAGTTTTAAAAGTTTTGAGAAGTCCTTTTTTGTTAATTATTATTTTACACATTTTATCATTCATTACATTAAGTCGGTCTAGTCCAGTCTAAATCTGAAAAAGCCTATCCACTTGGTACTGAAATACCCGATCCTTCGTCTTTCGTATCTCATGTAATGGTTACCAGCTGAAAAATCTAAGAAAAGAAGAGAGGGAATTCTTTTCTCAAGTGTTAGTAGGCTCAAAAACAATGCAAGCACCTAAAACATCTACGAGATAGCGTTGTAAGGGATTTTTTAAATAAACTATCGATGCAGAACATTTCACTAAACATGTCAGACACTGAAAATAATTAGATTTATGTACAACTTAACCACAAAATGCATATTAAATAAATAAATAATAATAATTAAACATATCGTTGGGACCACTTACACAACGCCATCTAATTCCAAACTAAACAGAGCTATTACTATGGTAACCAGATATCTGATATTAATATATATTGTGTTGAAGCGCTCGTGGCCTCGCGGTCTCAGTGTTCTGTAAACGATCACTGAGTTACGCAACTTTCACTATGGCTGGTCCTCGGATGGGTGACCACTTTGTGGCATTTACATTTTGCGAGCGTTTCCGTGCTTCGGAAGGCACGTTAAGCCGTTGGTCCCGGTTGCCAGTAAAGTGGCAGTCGTTAAGCCTGGTTGAAGGCCTTATGGGCGGCTTGAAAATTTCAACAGTAGGTAGCCACAACCTGCGTCTGTCTATTTCAACACGGCAATGGGCTCACCACCTATTACGTGAGACAGGAATCCACACGGTGAAAAGTGGGCATATAATATGCCTCTGCCACCCCTTCGGGGATAAGGCGTGATGGATATTTATTTATTTTATTTATTTATTTTGTTAATACGTTCATTTACAGTTATTTTTTGAGCTCGCTGTCTATTTTTATCAGTTTGAAGAAATATCACTGCCATCAGTAGAATTGATTTTCTACGCGTTACACTCAACACAGACCTTATCACTACCGAGAAAAGATTTTTTTATATGCCAGAGAGTCTATTGTAACCTTAAAAGGAACCTGAGCAAACATGGCCGACAAAATAAGATTGGTTTGTACTGTGAAGAACTTGGTGTGATTAACTTCAGAATATGTTGGTTAATTCAGTTGAAACACTATAGCGCATAGCTCATTTAAAAAGAAAAACTAGTGCTCCTGGTAAGCAAATCGCCGGCTTAGATGTATTAAAAAAAACAATCTGTCCAGAGAGGACAGATTACCGAGCTTCTTTTTGATTTGATTGATGATTTTCTTTAATGATTTCTAACTTTTTCTGCTATAAAATTTGGGTCAGAGACGAATTGAATAAATCTAAGATAAAACACGACTTAGTATGATGTTAATTTGGAATTACAAACTCACTACATTTTTATTAAGCTATTGCATAGTTTTTATCGCGGCCTTGACCGCGGCGACCGATCAAGAAATTCCGTAACAAAAAACCTAACACCCGAGCGAACACGAACTTCACCGAGCACGGCCGAGCGTTTGCTTACCGTGTATGTATATAATACAAATGTACGAAGCTCGCACGGATCGAGACGAGCTGTAGAAATATATATTTTATATATTAATAATCTATATATATAAAATTCTATAATATAATTGTATATATATAATTATATATATGAATTTTGTATATTTAATACAATTATGTGATAAATACTTATGTCAATTCAATGTCACTTTTCGTTGTAATTTTAAAACTCGAGAACGGGCTCACCTATCCAGGCTGTTTAGGCTTTGTTCGGACTATTTAGTAGATGGTTTATGTGAAGTTTGCACAAAATCGGTCAAGCGGTTTTTCATTTATCACATTTTTTGTAACAAATCTTTTAAGTTGCGCTAACAAAGTTGTGCGGGTCAGCTAGTAGTGTTATAAATAAATAATTAAAATTGCATAAGTTGATAAATAATGCTATGCAATAGCTTTACCGCGGCAGTCTCCGAGTGCCACATGTTTTTTTTTTCTTTGTGAATGTTCAGATATAAATTTCATTCAGCGAAATTTTCTAAAGAGCATCTATTACAACCCTCGTTGTCTCGGAAAGGAGATGCAATTTCAAAATCCATTTAACTTTCTATCAATTTATATGACATTTGGTGATTGATCTTTTTGAGGAAAATTGAATTATTAGTATAGAGTCGTATTCTCTTGACTTTTATATACTATATGACTGCTTACGACATTTTTTATTGAAAAAAATTATATTTCACTTATTATTAATTTCTGATATACGCGCAAACAGACTTCAACATGTAGCTTAAAGCATTGCCTTAGTTAGGCAAAAATCCCGGGTTTAAGACCCATCCTGAAGTATGTATATTTTTTAATAAAAATATATAGAAAATGGGAACATACTAATTACTTTAAAATTTTATTTAACCTCGAAATAATCATTTGCAAGCCTTACTCTAATATTTGTTCTGACTCGGGATTCAGTCGCATTCATTACCACTATACCGCCGACTCAGTGTTCTGTAAACGATCACTGAGTTACGCAACTTTCACTATGACTGGTCCTCGGATGGGTGCTTACTTTGTGGCATTTACATTTGCGAGCGTTTCCGTGCTCGGAAGGCACGTTAAGCCGTTGGTCCCACTTGCCACTAACATGGCAGTCGTTAAGCCCAGTTGAAGGCCATATGGGCCGCTTGAAAAATTTCTACAACAGGTAGCCACAACCGGCGTCTGTCTATTTCAACACGGCAATGGGCGCACCACCTATTACGTAGGACAGGGTGAAAATTCACCACATACACATTGTGAAAAGTGGGCATATAATATGTATCCCTCTGCCACTCCTTTGGGGATAAGGCGTGATAGATAAATATTTAATAAATTACAATGTAAGTATAGAATGTTGTGAACGAACCATTTAATCCTACTTCTTATAACACCTATTACCTTCCTAGAAAATAAATTGGAAAAGGGTAATAATGTTCTATACCAGTAACATGTGGCTTCTCGCCGAAGAAGCTTTCATGTCAATATATTATTATGACATGGGTAGAGTAAGTCCATTCATCATAATTTGCCGAACCGTTCACGGTGGCTTCTATCGCTTTGCGCTTTAATTGATGGGCTCTTAACTGATGAAAACTCACAGTTTGGATTAACAATTTATCTTTCATAATGTAAGTAATTATTACTTCATTTGTTATCCTTTACGCAAAAACTATCAAATATATTGGTAACTTATGATTTAAGTATGTTGATCATCAAATTCTTGGACTGCATAGATTGTGTTTGTTTACGTGGAATATATGTCCTGACTATAGAATTTTTGGTTGGAATTTAATAGTGATTATATATTCTTTAGAGCCTGGTGATGGTTAAAGGCTTATTTATTACGTCAATGACTAACAAAATGACTGATAATGAGTTTCATAGTATAAATAAACATTTATCTTTATATTTTTATATTTAAAGTAAAATATCTGCAGTGAAGTTTGACCATAACTAAATTAAATTTTATACCCGAATAGATGCTATTGATTATTGGTAAGTGGCAGTTTTTTTTTCAAACCAAACCAAAATTATTTGAAATTTACGACAAAATATTAGCAATTCTCATATTTAACATGTTTATAATATAGATGTGTAAGAAAGAGGCTACATCAAGAATACCGGGCCCGCAAAGCATTTGACCTGGTAGCGGTGCACCTGCTGATCAACAGACAAGGCAGCGAAGAAGGCGACCATGCGGGACTAGGAGGTCATACTGCAGTCGCACCAAACAATCCGAACATAAATGTTAGCAGCCAATACAAATAGACCTCAGGCTCCAAATTCAAGTATAGTTAGGAAGCAACTGGAAAAATGCCAAAATGAAGCTTCTAAAAACATCTAAAAAAAACATCATGAAATTCAATAATTTCAGACATCGAAAACTCAGTTAATTCTTATTAGGAGGTAACCTCTGCAATTTAGTAAGCGGACCTAAGTTGAATAATATTGTTACGGAGAAGCAAGGAACAGTGTATATAAGTGTCTGGGCCGTCCAATAAGTCAGATTATCCGTTTATTTAAAGGAAACATTATATCTCCGACTTTATTCTTTAATATCTGTGGTTTGTATAACAGTTTAAAGTTTGTCATGATTAAAATTTCCACATAATTTCACAATATTTCTGCCACTCTCTACTTTTTTTTCATTAACGCGGGGAATTCGTTTATGCGGCGCCATCCCTGTTGCGAAGGTAGTAGGTAAGGTGTGTGGGACTCTCGAACCTTTAGGGGCCGTTCTACCAACAAAACCATGAAGTGTTCCCCCTTCTTCAGAACAGGGTTGCAGAGTAGGCCTGAGGGATAGTAACAGCGACTCGACTAAGAGAATGCCCCGAGATCCCAAGATTCGTTTGGGTCTTGGAAATGGTATGGGAGAAGAAAGTATATAAATATTACATCATAGTAAAATATGGATACGCGTACACCATATGGCATGTTCCGCATACAACTATGCAGCTAGATGTAGGTACGCGGGTCCATAGGTTTTCATACAACAATATCCAAAATTAACGTTGAGCTATAATGTATAATATTAGTTCAATGAAAATGAAAGTAAGAAAATGCGTATAACACGGGACCATAAATGATGAATTGTAGGACATGAATACAAACGGTGAAAAGTGGGCGTATGATATGCCACCATTTCGGGGTTACTGGGACATCTTTACGAGGAGTTACCCGGGGCGCCCGGCAATAGACAGTTAGGCAGGGACCGTGGGGTTTTAGCTGGTTCGAGTCCGGCTTGATATCCGAGGGGATTTCCACACGTAAAAATACCCCTTTGGGGTTAAGGCATGATTAATAGTCATGCAGTATTAAAAGAAGCGCTCGTGGCCCCGCGGTCTCAGTGTTCTGTAAACGATCACTGAGTTACGCAACTTTCACCATGACTGATCCTCGGATGGGTGACCACTTTGTGGCATTGTCATTTGCGAGCGTTTCCGTGCTTCGGAAGGCACGTTAAGCCGTTGGTCCCGGTTGCCAGTAAAATGGCATTCGATAAGCCTGGTTGAAGGCCTTATGGGCGGCTTGAAAATTTCAACATCAGGTAGTCACAACCTGCGTCTGTCTATTTCAACACGGCAATGGGCTCACCACCTATTACGTGGGACAGGAATCCACACGGTGAAAAGTGGGCATATAATATGCCTCTGCCACCCCTTCGGGGATAAGGCGTGATGGATATTTTATTTTATTTATATTTTCAGTATTAAAACTATAATAGTACTAAATAATAGTATGCCCAACTATATTTGCATATAAGTAATGTCATAATATCACTATCTTAATTACAGGTACTCCTAAAAGTATCTCCTCTAAGTAGAATGGTATTTAAGTATACATAAATAGAGTACGGCTCACAGGTCAACCACGTGGTGGGCCGGAACATTACCTCTTTCTGGCGTCTCGCCAACAAACCGCAAACTACGTGTGTCTTATTCGTATTTTAATATGCCGTCTCAAAAGTTGCAAGCGAAACATTTCACCCAAGACATATAGTAGCGGTTTAATATCAAGGTATCAAGTTATACAGGTAAGTGTATAACTCCACTTACTGTCATTGTGAAATAGGCCGAATAAAGTTATAAATAGTTGGGACGAGTAGAACTCCGTTAACATGGTCTTGTTACATGGAGAAAAAACCGTCAGAAACGCGATTCTTTGAGTGACAGTACAACGGGGTTAATCTTCAAGTAGTATAAATTGTGATGAAAAAAAAAACGACGTTGGAGTAAAAAGCAAACATTAAGAATTTTTTTTACCTTTTTTTATACCACTGAGGTGGCCGAAAAGCATACGGTCCCACCTGATGGAAAGTGGACACATATTATCATTAAATACTTACGAAATTTCTTTATTTCCAAGGATTTTCATTCCACGTCTGATTAGAAGAATCCGAAGAGTTAATAAATGAACTTCATTTAGTGAACTCATCGTAAGTTCACCAAATGGAGTTATTTACACACATTGAGCTTTCTGTTGAACCCCTTCATCCATTGCTGAAACACTTGTGAAGTTCGGTTTGGTAATATTTGAGTTTATCCTCTCCACACAAAATGAAAAACAAATACCTAGATGCAGTGAGAGATTTTATTTAATATTTAACATAAAAACCGAAAGCAAACGAGGTAAATTAGGTGTGTAACCTTCTTTTGTATTACCTAACAATGCTTTTTGATATTAAAACGAAATACACATAAACATAATGCCATTTGATAAATGTGAAAGTAATTTATTTAATCTGTAACTGAAAAATAAAGCTGACTGAAGAACCAAATTCCATCCTCAGGGTTCCAGAAGTGAGTACACAAAACTTTTGAAATAATAAACAACATTACATTATTTTGTTGAAACAAGTAGAGTACTCTCAAAAGGAGTGTAAATAAGAAAGGCGACGCTTAAAATAAATTTGCATTTCAGGGTAACAGTTTCAGAAGGTTAAACAACCCTAATGAAGAAACTTTCAGGACGCCTGCAATTAAAGATACTGTCTCAACCATAACACTCTTTTCATCTTCCGATTGTCTAAATATACAAACTTACGTATTATATTTTCAGAAATTTTACTAAACCATTTTAGTTTAAGAAAGATTCAGTCACAAATATGGATTAAAACTATGTTATTTTAAAACGGTTTAATGTTTTTACAAACCCAAAAGCGTGACACCTTACAAATCTTCATATAAAAAGGTTACTAAAGTGTAGGCATTGCCAAAATACTTCCATAAAAAGGTTTATATCTAGTTGATAAGTTGGTTAGTGTCTACTTGTAACATTTACTAAACACGATGCCAGATGTAGACTAAACGTTTCTAACTACGTAGCATAAGTTACCCAAAATGTTGTAAATACAAGGCGTAATATTACAGTTGATAGTAGTTACTGGCCGACCGCGTATTACGCAAACACGGCGCTTGACGGAACCATTTGTTACGGCTGTTCTTTGTAAACGTCTCGCTTTGTGATTCCCGTAAACATAGCGTGAACATTTTGACAAGCAGAATTTGTTTTGCAAGAGAGGGTGGAAATATACATCCCACCAATGATAATTTTGCTGTTACAAACTGTTGTTGCGGTACTTTGATTAAGCCTCCTTTCTGCCTGTCAGTTGATGCTTCCTTTATTATGAAATATTATGGATAATATCCGTATAAGCTCGGAATATCTTACCAACAAGAATAGAGGGTGCGTACTTATCTATAAATATTGATAGGAATACCATTCTATTATTTTAGCGCACAGTTTGCCGTAATTATAATATGGAGTATTAAATTCACCTAGTAGAGTGTGTATGGGTCTCCACCAAGATCTTCGGGGCCCAAACGACTTAACCTGATATCGTGCACCTGCTGTATAACGGTTGGGAGGTCAGATAGCAATCGCTTTTAACAATATTAGGCATTGATTGTCAATCAAAATTCAATCGATAACTGCTTTTAGGAGCCAAATATAAGTGGACTTTGCACGCAACTAGGAACCAAAAATATGAAGAAGAGAATTAAATTCACTTAATCTTGAGAGAAGTACTGCAAATAGTTGGTAAGATTATAACATTATCATCACCCAAGCATGATCACATTTTCATTTAATACGAAAAGGTAGACCACAAGGTCTACCTTTTCGGGTTCTACTTATTTTCGTCAAATGTAATGTATAGATATCAGTAATGTTATAAAATAAACTCAATCCTTCAAGTTACAAGCCATGTGTGTGTGTGGTTGTAACGTGTAGAATTTTTCCGACGTTTAATTTCCTTCTGTAAAGTTTTAATTTGAGACATAAAGCGGGCTTAAAAGCGGTGTCTGGCAAGTTTCATCATCGCACAGATGCTTCGGTAGGAAGCTTACTTTGCACACAAAGCCTACAAGTACAAAAGGCTCTGCCTCCGCTCCATTTTGTGTCTGACAAGCCGGGAAGTCGTGGAATGAGATGCGTCAACTCTGTTTTGACATCACCAGTTAAAATGTTTAAATTCAGACGTGTTGACGCGCGAGATGTAACAAAGTTTTAATATTTAGCAATAGATATGTTGGTTTTAATATTTGCAGTCCTTTGTTACTTATTAAAATTAGTCAGCACTGGCATTGTAATCAAATATTTATAGCAAATATGATAAAGTTGTTACATTCAAGTTCAGAAATATAAGAATAAATAAATGTACTGCCCATATTTTTATTTATAGGCAGTTTTGTTACTTTTATTTATGATTTTAATCAAATAATCGCTTTAAATGTAATAAAATATTTGCTTAATATTTATCTCTTATAATATTTTCCGTAAATCCCTCTTTTTTTTTAAATTCTATTTTGTTTCAAAATTTTTGTGTAACGGCTATAAAAATACACACATGCTATGAAATTTTAACTGAGATGAGAACCGCTTTTTTAAAGTTGATTCAAAATTCACAAATTAACAACTGCAATCTAAACATTATTCAGTCTATAAATGATCGCTCCGACGGGCGTAGTACTTCTAATAGCATTATGGGAATAAATAGAATGTGATAGTACATTGGTCTAGCCAACGATCCTCGCGTCACACGCACCTGTCCAAGCGATTAAACTCAAGCGTACGTTCAACTGCAATCTACCGATGTTTCATTTCCAAGCCAATCAGGGTTGTCTATTCAAATAATAGATCCAACTTTTAAATGATTAGGGACGACAAAATCATATCAATATCAGCTTACTTTCTTTAGTTTGTAAACAATTTGTTTCCATATTTATATATCTAGTTCATAGTGTAGGCAGGATCTGTCAGGGTTGTCTATTCAAATGATAAAAACTTAAAAATAATTTTCTATTAGTAGTTTTAGGTCTGATATGAGAAAATGGGTTTATCTGATGGGGTTAACTGGGTTTTGTTTTGGCAATAATATCATAATGCTTCGGACTCAACACGCAACACGCCCACAGCTCATCAAGTACCTACTAAAATAGTACTAGACATTCACGGTCTATTATTAAATAAGTAGGTATGCAGCGCATAGAACCTCTAATGTCTTAGTTGAAATTTTAAGGGATATTAATTTTTAGTTGTGTAATTAATGTCAGAATGTAGTCTCGGTAACGGCGTCGCGAATCCAGAGATTTTATCTCATCTAAAAATATGCGTACCGAGCTATAAGAAGTTTTCAGTTGAAAAAAAAAGAATAAACTATTTTATCAATTTGTGTCGCTTAGTAGAAAAGTTATAAAGTATAATGTTCACAAAACGGCGTGCCTCTGTATACTAAGTCTCATAAATGCCTTCATACTAAGTTCATAAATTGGAGTGGAGTTATATTCGGTAGTTGGAGTGATAGATAAGGGAGCGTCGACGCGTAGTAAACAATATGCTTCCGACAGAGACGACGCTGGTGCGGGGAGGTGAAAAGCTTGAAACTGTAAACTCATACGAAAGTTTGAAAATTAAAACAGTAACGCATGGAAACTCTTATTGCGTGTTTTTGTATTTCACATAATAACTTCATTAGGGTTCCGTACCTTGCCTTTTTTTTTGAACAAGCTATTACCATAAAAGCTTCTAAGCTTGATATGAATGTCTGCACCAATAACCGCTGATAAGTTGTTTCAATAAAAATAGGTAGAGTAAAAGCTAGAACTAGTTATAAAATAGTAACAATCTCATCATAAGGTTCAGGTATTTTCAAACATTTTACTTCGAATCTTGGAGATAGTTTCTGGAGCGATTGGCCCATCCATTTCTCTAGGGACATTAGTGCCAGAGCTTCAAGAGAAGTTGGCAGATGAGTTTGCTTTGAGCCACTGAATTCTAGACGTAGACCCTTACATTCAAATAATGTATGATCTCTGGTCTGGTTCCGCCCATGTGGTACGTCGAAGAGAGCTGAGTCACTTCCTCGAAAATATTAAGTTCATTACGTTAGCAAATTTTAATATAAATCTAAATTTTTGATTTTTTATCTTTGATTTTACTCTAGAAAATACAATTTACCATTCGGTCACATACGGTAACAGAGATCTCTAATAATAAAATATTTATATCTATTAAATATATTTAAAAACAAACAGCAGAACATAGAAAAAATAAGTGTCTGTTTGTACTTCTTGTATACGCGTTATAAGAGACCGCGTTATATTAGACCCATCTAACAGATGGTCTAAGGTTAGAAATTATACTTCTTTAGTCTAATTAGATTTCATCACATATACCACAACTCTTTGTTTGTAACAGTAATGATACATTAGTAAGAAAACAATATCTAAAGAATTAAAACTACTTTGAATGTAGTTATAAATTGTCATGGAAACACTTATCAGCTAACTTCATATTCTCGGTTTTTCGTGACAGCCTGCGCACGCATTGGAAAAAAATACTCTCATAATTTTTCCCTAACACATCAAAAGAAGTAAAACTTCAAAAAGAAATATATTTTAGAGTAATCTACCAGCTAGTTTACCAGCAGGGCCGCGCTGGCACTCCTCGGGTCGTCGGCCCCCCTTCTACTGTAGCTGCCCACCAGGTGCCGTCTTCCACTTTACCTCGGGACACGTCTCAACGATTTTGCCTACCGTACCCACCCCTCTTCTATCATCTTCTTAGCTTACTTACGTTCTAAATTCGTACCTTTCATTGCTTTGTTTAACGTTAAATTTGCTTAATAAATGCTCATGTTCTTGTAAATGCACTTTTGCTTCATCTCTGTGCGCAAGTCATCCTAAATTTACCCCCAGACTACACTAACAACAACTAACAAATTAAAATTAACTTAATTAAATAATTAAATTAATTGTTCGATGCACTTCGATGCTCCGGATCCCGATGTCATTGAAGTCATTAGTATGAAAGAAATAGAACAAGCGATAAGAAGTATGAAAAGTGGTAAGGCTACGGGAAAAGACAGAGTTACTGCTGAGATGATCAAGTACGGTGGGTCCGCGTGTCTGGGACACACTATGTCTGTTATGCAACTTGTGCTGGCGGACGGGTGAGGTCCCGGATGACTGGCGAGTAGCAGTTGTAGTACCTATTTACAAAGGGAAAGGCTCGCGCCTAAACTGCTCCAGCTACAGGGCGATCAGCTTGGTCAGCATAGCTAGTAAGGTGTATGCAAAGGTTATAACGGCACAATTACAAGAAAAGTCTGAAAGGTATTTATGGGAGGCTCAATGCGGATTCCGACGTGGAAGAGGTTGCATGGATCAAGTGTTTTCTCTCCGCATGATCGCGGAAAAGTTTCTGGCTGTTAGCCAGAAGGTTTTCTGCGCTTTTGTGGATCTAGAGAAAGCATTTGATAACGTTGTGAGAGAAACGCTGTGGGACTTGCTGCCCGGATATGGTGTGGACGGCTCGCTACTGCGGGCAATACAGTCGCTTTAGAGGGACTGTAAGGCTTGCCTGCGAGTAGGGGGGGATGTGTCACCTCTTTTTGATGTCTGTACAGGCGTCAAACAGGGATGTGTCATGTCCGCCTGGCTGTTCATAGTGTATCTGGACAGTTGCCTGCAGAAGTTGAAAGATATTAATATGGGTGTGAATTTGGGTGACTTTACAGTAAACGGTCTGCTGTACGCTGATGATGCGGTGCTCATGGCCTCATCAGAAGCCGACCTTCAGGCATTAGTCACTAATATGAAAGAGGAGTGTGAAAGTAAGGGTCTACACTTGAATGCAAGTAAAACTAAGGTTCTAGTATTTGAAAGAGGTGACGTAAGAACTAAATGCGAGATTAGGGTAAACCAGGAACGTCTAGAGCAAGTGAATGAAATAGTGTATTTAGGAAGTATGTTTAGCGCGGATGTAGAACGGCGAGTAGCTGCCGGAAACAAAGTTAACGGTGCTTTGTCCCAGTTAGTAAAGCGACAAAGCATCGTAAAAGAAGCACGCATGGCGATTCATAACGCAGTGCTAGTGCCAACTTTGCTTCACGGTAGTGAAACCTGGGTATGTCAGCAGATGCATGAAAGTAAATTGAATGCTGTGGAGATGCGATCACTTCGAAAATTGTGCGGCGTTACCGTGGCTGACCGAATACGTAACGAAGTGATACGCAATATTGCAGGTTTGAATGAAAGTGTCAGCGTTAAGCTGGAAAAGGGCGTGCTCCGTTGGTTTGGACACGTCCAACGAATGAGTGAGGAACGATTGACGAAGAAGGTTAGGCCGAGACTTACATTATGAAGACAGCAGAATTGACAAAGAAGCAGATTGCTCAAAAACGGAAAGGTCAAAAGTACTCGGATACCCAGACGTGCGTGTATGAAGCGATTGATGAATCTCGAAGAAGCGAAAAAAGTATGTATGGATCGCGAAGCCTGGCGATCTGTCCTCTCTGACTACCCCGTCAAGGATACAGCGTGAAGATAGTTAGTTAGTAGTTAGTTAGTTAGTTAAATTAATTGTTAACTTTACAACATTTACAGACAAAAAATCTATAATACATTTCTTAGTATCTCCGATATATAGACACGATATTTTTACTACTTTATAATAGTATAAGCAGAGTATATTAAATAATAATACAGCATCCATGTCCATTCAAGGGTTCACGAAGGCTTTTATATAAAAAAAATAACTTGTTTACCAATCAACCTAATTTTATACAAAGTCAAGTAAAATTCATACAAAAGAAATACCTACCTCTTCCTTTAATAAAATCTGAAAATCGCGGCAATCCGACTTTGTTAAATGTATTAAGAGAAACTGCCAACCCTTATTTCGTCATTCAGAATCGGGAGTTGAAAAGCATTCAAAAAGGTTTATCCAAAGAGATTTCATTATAAAATTCTTTGGTTTATAAAGGAAACCTCATTTTAAATTTGAGAAGTTTTGATTGGGGATATTTTAATACAAAGATGCCAGAGGTCATTGTTCTTTTTTTTTATATTCAGTTCTTCAAACGATGCCGCCTGTCTGATACAATCACAGCGACGTTCAAAGATTAAGGGTCGCTATTAATGCCAGAATTAAGGCGATAAGTTCATTACCTTTCTTTATAGAAGTAAATATGTTGGTTGCGATGGGGACCTACCGATATGCTGGCTAAGGTCATAGCAAGAGAAACAATACCCTGTATTAAGCGGTTTAAGCAACGTAGTACAATAAGGTCAATCACCCTCCCAAAGTAATCGGGAGAGATTTTATTCCGTCCAGCAATGAACCACAATAGAGTGAATAAATTAATATAAGCATGTTTAGGTGTGAAGAAATCTTGGTAGGGTCCTTACCAAGATTTCTGGTTCCCAAGCTAACCTCATATGCAAGTTGTACATCTGTTAACTTACTTGTTGGGAGCCAGAAGGCAGCCGTTTCCAAGAATGTTGATAATAACAAGTCAAATCGTATTGGCTATTAAAAACCAATTATATCGGACCCTAAGCTCCACGACCAGGATTGACAGTAACTAGGAAGACGCTAAGATATTAGAAGTCGATCTGAATAATCATGTTTGATGAAGCCATTTAAAATGGATGTAGTACTCTACAGTTTACTCAACACAGTGTATTATGTATGTAGTTGTATGAAACCACGCATTTAAGGTCAATGGGAAATGTAAGGGCACAATGAGTTTTAGTCGCTATGTTTTCGGCAAGGTATCTATGATATCCCACTTACACTCTCGTGCGAGCCACGAGACGAGCTGCGAGACGAGCCGCGAGCTCGAATCTAAATGTATCATAATACTGCGTTTACACTCGCAGCTCGCGGCTCGTCTTGCAGCTCGTCTCGTGACTCGCGCTCTCGTGTAAATGAGGTATGGACGATATCCACAGTTGAAAATTATAATAAAAGCCTTATCCTTCTTACTTACCAATCACATTTTCATCACTTAAAGACTTATTTCACTATATCTAACTTTTATATTAAGTGCTATCCTCCTACTTACAAGTTTGCCAAATTTATTAGAATTGCTAGTACATTCAGTTCACTTAAAGTAAACTAGGGAAATTGCAAAGGTCAGTCATTGTACGTTTTAGCCAATACATTTCACCGGCTACAGAATAAGATCCTAATGGGATTCCACAATACTGGACTCGAGTGAACGTAGGTAAGTGAAATGAAATGAAATGAAATGAAAAATCTTTATTCCTGTAGGTCACAAAGTAACACTTATGAACGTCAAGATTATTGCTTCTACATTTACATTTACTGCCAGATTCGCACAGCAATAGGTAGAGCCTGAGGAAGAACCTGGCAATAAAACTCATGGCCACTCTTTTCTAACCGCCAGTAATTACATTAGTTTGAGTTACATGATGTTTGACCAATTATATAGTAATGAATTTATACAAAACAAAATCAATGTTGTGTGTAAAATGAATTTATACAAAACAAAAAAAAACAAAATAAATGTTGTGTTTAAAATCATATCAAAATTAGAGCTATTCTAGTTGCCAGTTCTAAGGGCAGCCTACACTTTAAGAAGAAGAATCTAGCAAGAAAGTCAATGGATGCTATTTTAAAATATGTAGGTATGGCTTACAACATTAAAATCACACTTACATTGTTCCCTTGGATTTATGTGAGAACGGTCGACTAAACTTAGTTTGCCTTAAATTTAAATAATTTTATTTGTAACAATTGCAATAACAGCTTCAACAGACCAGACCAGACCAGGTTCAACAGACGGCACCCGTTCACGGGTATGACGTCCATATCAGCCATCGCCCTACTCAACCGTATTATAGGGAATAAGGCGACCCGATACATACGCCACCACTGCCGGGACACTTAGGCAAGCATGACATACCCAAAAACTGCACAGCAACTATCATGTCAATTTCAAAATAATAAATAAGTCTACTTGGTGCTCACACAAACTCAAATTACATATTTTTATATTAGTTATTACTGGGACTAAACGCAGCCAATTTAGAAACCTTTAGTTGTCAGACGTTTCAAATTATTCAATATGCAGAAATGTAAAAATATAACATATATATGCAGATTCAAGACAAATACAAAATAACACAAAGTAGTTCGAGCGAAGAGCAAGTAACTCATTTCCATTTATTTTTATCATTCAAATAATCATTGATTGTGTAATAGGCCCTTTTCAAGAGGTGCGTCTTAATTTCCGCCTTAAATTTATGTAACGGCAGGTTCATAATGTCTAAAGGAATTTTATTGTATAGGCGTACACCAATTCCTGCAAAAGAGTCGTGAACCTTTTGTAAACGATGATGCGTTCTAATTAATTTATGCTTATTTCTAGTATTTATCGAATGTATGTCACTGTGTCTATTGTATAAATGTATGTTCTGTTTAACTAACATGATATTTGCAAATATATACTGTGATGCAACCGTTAAAATGCCAATTTCTTTAAATTTCTCTCTAAGAGACACTCTAGCACTTAATTTATATATTGCACGTATAGCTCTCTTCTCTCTTCAGTGAAGACATAAAACTAGTTTTGGAAATGTCTGCATACTTTAACTTTAAAATAAAAGGTAAACAGTTTTCTTTGTACTATTGATAATTTAAATAATTATTAAATTAAAAATCAAACATTATGTACTAACCTACCAGGCCTCGTTTTATAACGGACTAAAATGAAAAATATTAATAATAGACAGTGGTGCTAATTCTGTTGTTGAAACCACTAAACTAAATTTCTCTAAAATGTTCTTATTTTTCTTATTTTTATTATTTCGTGCTTCGGAAGGCACGTTAAGCCGTTGGTCCCGGTTGCCAGTGAAATGGCAGTCGTTAAGCCTGGTTGAATGCCTTATGGGCGGCTTGAAAAATTTCAACAGCAGGTAGTCACATCCTGCGTCTGTCTATTTCAACACGGCAATGGGCTCACCACCTATTACGTGGGACAGGAATCCACACGGTGAAAAGTGGGCATATAATATGCCTCTGCCACCTCTTTGGGGATAAGGCGTGATGGATATTTATTTTTTAGTTTTTTTATTTTTATTAAGGGATTGCCAAATGCTATTCTGGTATTACGTCGAACTAAACTTGGTGATATTATAAACAGCATTAAATTTGAATTTGACATCACTAAAATTCCTTTTATGTGATAAAATTCAACAAAACATGTATTTGGATGCCGACTAACTTAATGATTGAACTGTCCATGTACATTATTCACTTTTTGTTGAATTTTATCACAAAAAATGAATTTTAGTGATGTCAGATACAAATTTAACGTCACAAAAAATTTGGACGTTTTCACAAAATTAGACGTCACCTAAATAGGTGACGTCTAATTTTAGTGGGACGTTTATTAATTTTAATAACCGTTTGAAACGTGAAAACGTTTAAAACGTTGTAACTTGAAAAATGTACGTAGACAGTTCAATCACCAAGTTAGTCGGAATGTATTTACAGTCGACTGTCTATGTACAATTTTCACGTCATGTTTAATTTTATCACATAAAATGAATTTTAGTGATATCAGATACAAATTAAGTGCTATTTGTGATATCACCAACTTTAGTTCGACTTAATAACAGAATAGCATTTGGCAATCTCTTAATAAGAATTAGAAAAACTTTTGAGAATTTTTGTTTAGTGATCTCAACAACAGAATTAGCACCAGTGAGCGTAATTATAATTTTTTCTTCTTATTTTTAGGGTTCCGTACCTCAAGAGGAAAAAACGGTACTCTTATTCACGACCCTTTTTTCTCAAGAATGCGTAGAGGTATCAAGCTGAACTTTATATTAAATACCCAAGTCTACTGTCTCTTGGAACTTTAAAAAAAAATCAAACTTCTGAGTCAACGTAATCAAAAGATACAGCCGTTTATGCCGCGAATTTCCACAAATTTTCGACACTCGCAAGGGAATAAATAAACTACCGTAAACTCAGAATATTGAAAAATTCCAAAATAATCAAAAAGTCGAAAATTAAGAGTAGTCCACTTTAACCACTGTGGCTATATCGTCCTAGCCATACATACATAGTATTACCAGTTAACATAGACCTCTGAGTTGTATGGTAGCTCATACAATTCAGAGCTCCAGGTCTAGCTTAATTGGCTTACTAATCAATAAACGTGCTAATTTATTATGGAACCTTCGGCGCACAAGTTCGATTTGTGCTAGACCAGTTATTTTATTTCTGCTGTGCCTTTCCTTCATCTTTCTCTCTCTTTCTTTTCATTTTTTTTCTTTTTTACCTTTTCATGCATTGCCATCCACTTCCGAGAAGTTCATTCGAAATCAATTGCAATATTCCTACCGGTCCGACATACAAGAAAGAGAGTTCATAAAAACATGGTAAAATTGACTCGTCTCTATCTTCGTGTTGATATTCGCCAATAAAAGTAACTCTTGCTCATGTTTGATACCTAACCCACCAAAACAATATTCAAGTAAATTTAAAGGACTTACTGTAAAATGAGGTTATAAGGTAGTGAAGAAATTCAATTGGTTTCGGTACGGTTCGAGTAGCTGAGCTGGTCAGCGGGCGTTATAAAACCAGGGCAAGGGTTTAAGTCCCAATTTACTTTCAGTATTTTTTCACTATTATTAAATTAATATTAAGCACTTAAAGTTTTTAGTGAAAAATAGTAAAAGCCATAAAATAATTCAGAAAATTACTAATCTATAAAAACATTAATATTTTAATTCTGTTAATTGTTTTTGGCTACTGTTTTTTTTAATTTTTATATCAAAGTTTCTGGTAAAAATATTTTAGAATGTGTTTGAATACCTAATGGTAAGTAAATATGATTAGGAAGCTTTATTAAATAGCAATTGTAATAAATAGCTACGTACATATTCCTCATTGTTTTCAAACACTTGGCTTCAATGAAATCGCTATGTGCATGTACGTAGTCGTACTCTTAACTTTGCAGCGCTAAGATTTGATAATCTTTATCATTACGAACCAAATGTTTCAAATGCAATTCTTTGTCACTCATGAAGTCTGGAGCACCTTCAAAAGGTTTGCTTGCATCTTTTTCTTTGAAGATACATTTGCATAAAACAGTGCCAAGTGGATTTTAAAAGCTTTTAACAAAACCACTCTTGTCTTATCAACGTTTCCCTGAAGCAAAAATTTCTTTTCCAAAAACAACGTTAATTTACTTTTTTCCTGTATCCCGCTATCAAAGTGCACACGTGCAAAAATAGGATTAGTTACGAAATTATTTTTCAACGTGGCTACACAGAATACAAACTGAACATTTTTAGCCATGATTACAAAAATATATTTGTATCTTGAACGAAAACACTTGTACTCTTTCACATTATTAAGTTTTTAGCCTTACCGGTTTCGCCTTCCAAAATTTTTGACATCTGAGATATATAAAATAATGTGTCAACAATACAAACTGAACATTTTTAGCCATGATTACAAAAATATATTTGTATCTTGAACGAAAACACTTGTACTATTTCACATTATTAAGTTTTTAGCCTTACCGGTTTCGCCTTCCAAAATTTTTGACATCTGAGATACATAAAATAATGTGTCAACCATTGAAAACGTCGTAAGGCGAACTGGTTAGGTTAATGTGGTTACAAGTGTTTTAATTGAAGATTTGTAGCAAGTTTCAGTTTCATACATACATATTGTCCCGAAGGGATAGGCATACCTACTATACGCCCACATTTCACCGTATGCATTTTTGTCCCGCGTAATAGGTGGTGAGCCTATTGCCGTGTTGAAATGGTCAGGTGCAGGGTGTGGTGACCTGCTGTTGAAATTTTCAAGCCGCCCAGAAGGCCATCAACCAGGCTTAACGACTGCCATTTTACCGGCAACCGGGACCAACGGCTTAACGTGCCTTCTGAAGCACAGAAACGATCACAAATGTAAATTCCACAAAGTGGGCACCCATCCAAAGACCACCTATATCGAACGTTGCTTAACGCAGTTATCGTTAACAGAACACTTAGTCAGCGAGGCTATGAGCGCTTCAGTTTCACCAAGTGCCAATAATCGTAACATTATATTTGTGTATACATTTTTTTCCAAGATACATAACTTTATTCTATAATTTATAAATTTACAATTAGTGCTTCAAGAGGATCAAATATTTTTTGTCGGCTCATCATTTCCGCTTCGCTTACTAAAGTGGCAGCCACTCTCCTTTTAGGATAAAACATTTTCAAACAATAACGGATATAACTGTCAAACTTCAAAAACAATGTTTGAGGAGACTTAGGTCCGTATTCCAGAACGTTTCTCAATACTCGATCAACGCTTGAGACTAGATTTTGCCTTGTAAAATCTACTCTCAAGTGTTTCTTGAGTGTTGATAAACGTTCTGGAATACGGCCCTTAGTGCTTTCGCCATAGCTTAAAATGGAAAAATGTTACTAGCAAATATTTTTTATATACTTCTTTTAGCGCGTTAGGGAAAAATGTGGAGAATATTTTTTTACGATGCGCGCGCATACCGTCACGATAAACCGACACCATGAAGTTAGCTGATAAGTGTTTCCATGACAACTTATAACTAAATTCAAAGTAGTTTTCATTCTTTTCATTTTTTTTTCTTACTAATATATCATTCCTGTTACAAACAAAGAGTTGTGGTATATGTGATGAAAATTTATAAGACTAAATCAGTATAACTTCTAACGCGTGTACAATTTCTTATAAGTACATACACACGTTTATTTTAAATACGTGTACGTACATATAGTTACCCCTTTCCCCTGATCTCCGAACGAAGACCATCAACAGAGGTTACAATATTACATTTCACCAGTTGTTTTTTGTCCCATTAGGTGGTGATCCTAATTATAAGGCCTTTAACTACATATTTTAACAACCACCTACTGGTAGTAGTTGGTCGATGGCGGCTTAACTTACCTCGAAGCACGGAAACATTACTTAAAGGAAATGTTATATTTTAAGTGCATTTAAAATTCCTTATTACTTGATTACGGCATGAAATAAAAATAATAATTGAATATCAGTAGTCTGATTTATATATTTTTTTAACCAGTGTGGGCTCCGTCCAAAAAGAAGTACTGTGAATGCCATGTCTGTTGTTAGGCAACTCCAGAAAGAAAACTAAAACTAAGTATTACGGAAAATCATATAAAGTTTGAAAATATTATTTTTGATACATAAGTAAATAATATCTAGTAAATCTTCCATCAGAAAATAGTAATAAGTATAAATATCTATTGTACCTATATACCTATTGTATAAAAACATTACATTTTTATTTTAACTAGGTACTAGACATTTTTATACAAACTAAGTATTATTATTGCATGAATACCTTTTCGTACAAATAACGACGTCAGTCGATGTAGACATTTGACTTCATGTCAAGAAATGCTGCTATGGATGTAGGTGAAAGGCTAAGAGGGTTCACTACACAAATGTACGGAGTTGTCGCTCGGGGCACCACTTCACGAAACATCCTCTGTACGAGAGAATGAGGTGCTATATCTATGTATAATAGTCTGTCTATATTACAGTGGGTGCTGTTTTGTATCCCTAGAACTATTGTTTTATATGATACAGGATGTTACGTTTCCATTTATTTGCAACCGCCTGTATTTAATTAATTAATGCACTCATACATGCTGAATTTTAGGATTACGGAATATTTATTCTTTTCTTTTTTCTTTGACACATTTATCTAAAGTTTAACAACCTCCACGTGGTACACCCTGGTAACATGGACGACGATGTGCGCTTTATTGGAGGCGCACGTCGTCGCCCACGGCCAATAGTCCACCAAGGAGGGGGCCGTATTGGCCACTTCGGGATGCTCCGTCTACAATCTGCTTAAGGCAGAGCGTATTGAGCGGAGAAACCGCAGGACGTGTAGTCTCTCTGCTCACGCAGGCGCTTACAGGAATTCGTATCAGCGTCGGTGTTGAGGAGGTCTAGCCATCCCCCCGCGTCTCGTAACCCCTAAGATTATCCGCAGCGACCCAACTGGTGGCACCAGTTGGTACGCGGTGGTCTTGGGGGCCGAGGGGCTTGCCTTAATTGGCCTTTTCGCGACAAGGTCATGTCTCTAAAACCCGACAGCGAACCTGGAGCACCCCACAGTATACATCCCACTCCCCGGAATGTGCGTCACCCGGGGAGTTGTCGTCTGTTCGTCTCCACTCGTGGGATCAAATATCAATAATGATTTTTACCAAAGCCCAAAAGGCCCGGAGGTGTGCCTCAAAACCACCCCCCAAACGGACGCAGAGGTTGCGTCAATCCCGGTTGAGACTGACGCCGAGTCAGTCCTCAGCATAGACACTGAGACCGAGGGCCTCCGTAGGAAGAGGCCACGATCCTCTGAATCAGGCAAAAGCCTGTTTCGTCGGCCGGGTTCTGGTGGACAATATCCTCCAGTGAGGATGATGTACCCGCCAAGGTGATAGCTACCACCGCGGGTAGAGGTCGAAAAGCCGACCTCCACAATTTGAAGGGGCGGGTTCCAAATCCGCCAATACATGCCCCTCTGCAGCCCAGCGGCAAGGCCACGGATGTGCCGGCGGCGAGTGAGCTCCTAACGGCTCTTGCTCGCATTACTGACGCCGTAAAGGGCGCCAAAAATTTACAGGGCATGAAGAAGGTAGTGGCCGAAGCCGTCACAGGCCACTAAGGCCCTAGAGGAGCTCCTCGACAGAAGCGTCTTCGAAGAGGAGGAAAAACTCCGGGCTCGGGTTGCAAGCCTGGAGACCGAGGTACACCCTGGTAACGTGGACGCAAGCAACTCCTGGAGATGCGGGGAAATGGGCAAGCTGACACAGCTGGTGTCCGAGGAATTCCGAGAGGAGGAGCTATATGAGGGGTACAAGGGAGCCAAAAGGGCCCTCCAAAAAGCCATAAAGCGGGCCAAAAGGTTGCCCCGCGAAGAGCTGCTGGAGAATAAACCCTGGAGCAGAACCCCTGGGGGCACCCGTACCTTATGGTTAGGGGCAAACTTCGCCCTAAGGCGCCTCCTCTGACCCAGAGCCTCCAGCCAGAAAAACTAGAGAGGGTCCTGGGTGCCCTGTTCGCTGCGGGAGCACAGGAGCACACTGTTCCATGTATGACTCCACCTCAGACGTCCAACGCGGATCCTAGTGAGGATGACGTGCCCGAAGTCACCGAAAGTGAGCTAAGGGCGGCGGTATTGAGGCTTAAAGCGCGCCAGAACCCCCGGACCCGACGGCATACCAGGCCGAGCATGGGTCCTGGCCCTTGAGGAACTAGGGCCTCGGCTGGCAGGGCTCTTCAGCGCATGCCTTGAAAGGGGCCAGTTTTCCAAGGAGTGGCAGACAGGGAAACTGGTCTTAATCCGTAAAGCGGGGCGGCCGGCGGCTCTTCGTCCGGTTACCGTCCGATCGTGTTGCTCGACGAGGTGTGTAAGCTCTTTGAGCGTATTATAGAAGAACGCCTCGTCGAGCATCTCACGGACGTGGGGCCAAACCTGGCGGATAACCAATTCGGTTTCCGCCAGGGGCGCTCCACCTTGGACGCGAACATGCGCGTAAGGAGCCTGACAGAGGAAGCGGTTTAAAGGGGAGAAGTGATGGCGGCGGTGCCTCTTGACATCGCCAACGCCTTTAACACCCTACCCTGGAGCTGCGTTAGAGAGGCACTTATCTATCATAGAATACCTTTCTACCTCTGTGGTATTGTCGGGGCATACCTATCCGAAAGAGCGGTGGCTTACCCGAGTTGGCTAGGGCTAGGTCGGCAAGAGGTGTCGTGTGGTGTTCCATAGAGGTCAGTCTTAGGACCGCTCCTGTGGAACATTGGCTACGATTGGGTGCTGCGTGGTCCGTTGCTCGAAGGTGTCGGCGTGACGTGCTACGCCGACGATACCCTCGTTACGGCGCGAGGAGTAACGTACCGACACGCAGCCCTAAAGGCCACGGCAGGTGTTGCTCAAGTCGTGGGTCGCATTCGGCAGCTGGGTCTGGAGGTTGCCCTGCACAAATCCAAGGCTCTGTGCTGTCACGGGCCTAGTAAGCGGCCTCCTCCAGGATCCAGCATAACAGTGGGGGCATTAGCATCGGTATCGAGCCCTCGATAAAGTATCTGGGGCTCATACTTGATAGCCGATGGAAGTTCGGACATCATTTTCGAAGTTTGTACCCAAAACTGAGGGGGGCAACAGTTGCGTTATCGCGGTTGTTGCCTAACATAATGGGACCTAACGCTCCCTGCAGGAGAGAGCCCAAATGGGCGGAGACCCTGACGGCCCGCAATGCAGCTACATTACATAGCCCGCTAAAGGCGATGGCCGTCATGGTGATAAGAGGGTACCGCACGATCTCAGTCGAGGCAGCATGTCTCCTTGCCGGGACCCCTCCATGGGAACTGGAAGCGAGAGCCCTTGCGTCATTGTTTAAATGGCGCAAGGAGGCGCGGGAGCAGGGCCATAGGCCTACGCCCCGAGAAATCGAGGCTCAGCGGTCCCAGCTCCGACAGGAACTCATGGAGACATGGAAGGTGCGACTTGAGCATCCAAGGTGGGGAAACGCCACAATCGGGGCGGCCAGACCGGTCATGGATGAGTGGTTGGAGAGGAGCCATGGCAACCTCTCCTACCGGTTGTCACAGATACTTACCGGGCACGGGTGCTTCGGTAAGTATCTGTGGCGTATACACCGGGAGACCACAGCCGAGTGCCAGCACTACGAAGAACGCAGCGAGGACACAGCGCTACACACATTGGTGGAGTGCTCAGCGTGGGCGCAGCAGCGCCAAGACCTCGTGGCGAGTCTGGGCGTAGACATTCTCTCGTTGGAAACTATGGTGCAAGCCATGGTCTCCAGCGGGAGCAAGTGGGACGCCGCTGCGTCTTTCTGCGAGCAGGTCATGCTCGCGAAAGAGGTGGCGGAGACGGAACGGGAGAGGACTCTCCTGCCCGAGTTCCGCAGTCTGCGGCGACAACGCCGCAGACTTGTCTTCGCCCAAGACTCCATGACCGGGGGCCTGAGGACGGCGGGTGGGCTGCTCGCCGTCCTTACAGAAGCAGGCCCAAGACGAAGGCATGACGTGAAAATGTCACGCACGCCTCATGCCCCAAGAAGCGGGATATTACCCGAACCAACCCCCCAAAGAAGCGGGATAACACCCAAACCCCAGGTGAGGCCGCGGTGGTAGCCAAAGTATGCCGGGAGATCTGGGACATCTTTCCGAGGAGTTACCCGGGGCGTCCGGCATTAGACAGTTAGGCGGGGAGTGTTTTGTTTTAGCCGGTTCGAGTCCGGCTTGAAATCCGAGAGGATTTCTACAAGTTAAAAAAAAAGACCAGTAAATCTATTTGTGGTGGAAATTACTACCTGATCTAAAATATGATTTATTCTCTATATAAGTGCAGTTGTTGTCTATCATTCAATTGAATTTGTAAGAAAATGTTAGTACTATCGCTAATTATATAAGGTTATCAATTGTAAGTATTTAATATGTAACAAATATGCGTTTCTATTCAAAGTATTTATAAAGGTATCGTTAATACATCATTGCATACACAACGCCGTTGCGCAACTTTCTAGCTTTTAAAACACTTTTCAAGTGAAGTTGTCTCATTTCCGTGCAGGGCCTTGTGTGGAGAACTGCGGCACATTTAAAAAAAGCAACGTAAATATTGCTCATTTTATTTATTGATAGTAAATTTAAGTAGTTAATGTATAACAAAAGCTTTAAATGTATGGTATTATTAGCTTAGTATATAACTAGTGGTTCTGTAAACCGTGGACTTCGGAGTAATTCTTTTTTATCAATTTAAATAAATCCACATTTCTTTTTTTCGTTTTAAGCGTTCTTGCCAACCACTACGGGACCATTTCCCCTCCCCTGCCTCCATTTCCCTCCGATCAAAAAACCCCCTTGCTAAAAGTTGTTGGCTACATCAAGGATTGTCCATGCCAAGTTGCATGCAAATCCGATGAAAAATGCGAGCTGTAGACTGAATGGACGGACGGACGGACGGTCGTACATCAATAGCATTTTCCCTTACCTGTGGATTTAAAACCGAGACTTTCGTCGGCTCGCTAATAAGCTAACCGATGCCCGCAGTTTCGCCCGCGTGGTGAAGGTTTCTGGTACCCGTTTCCCACAGCGTTATAATAAGCTAGTATGTTATCCTAAAGAAATAGTATATGAATGGAACCGAAAATCTATCCTTCTGAGAGTTCATCTTGCTCTCCTGGCCATTGGCAGATAGAATGGCACCGTGTGTTTTCCCGTATAGGAGTCCGGCATATCATCCATTAAAATTTTCACTCAGAAAAAATTGTGTGTGTACCAGAGTACTCAGGTAAGAAGTGAAACTTCTTTACCACATTTTATTACAGCTACAAAATTTCTCTCATACGTCGATAAAGAAGTTTCACATATGATAAAGAAGTCTCACTTCAAAACAACATGACGATTTTTATATTTTTTACAGTTATAAAATTTCTCTCAACGTCTATAAAGAAGTTTCACTTCAATAAATGGTAATGAAAGTAGATATGAATACAAATACATAAAATCATGATGTAATTTTTCAAAGATGTGGAATTCCGGTAAGGCATTTTTAGTTCGATGTACCTATAATTTAGCATTACAATGAAAAATATTTGTGAAATCAATCAAAACTTAACCCAAAATTTATTATCGCGTATAACATCACTTACCGCATCGATTTTTAATCTAACCCATTAATGTTAGAGTGTCTGCCTGATTGCTCCATCAGGTCGTCTAATGCGTTTACAACTACATCACCACTGCTAAAAGCAATTTGCGCGTACTAGACATCTTCTCAAGTAACCCTTCAATATAATCATATCATAATGTTCCAAAATTCACATTAATTTATTCAACAGAATAAGGACTTTGAGAATGTTGAAATTGAACATGAACCATTTGTTTTAAATGAAGCTACTACAATATTTTTCATGTATACATATATAAAACTGAAGAGTTTGTTTGTTTGTTTGTTTTGTTGAACGCGCTAATCTCAGGAACTCCTTTACTTTACTGGATTTTAAAAATATAGCCCATTTATCGAGGAAGGCTAAAGGCTATATATATAATCACACTACTACCCTGGAGAGCGAAGCAGTAATCATAAATGTAGACAAATCGGTTAAATTTAAACATTTATTGTACAATTTATAAACGAGGGGATGAAATAGGAGCAACGGGAGTTCGAAGTATGTCACGGGCGAAGCCGTGGGTGTCGCCTAGTGTAGTGGAGTAGTAGAATGTAGTGCCAGTTCCTGTGGGAATACGGGAATAAAATGTAGCTAAAGTTACGCTTTATAACATTGGCTATCTGCCTGTAAAAATCCCGTTAAAATCGGTCCTGCCATTTCAGGGATTAGCCGGAACAAACCGACATTATAGTAATTTAATAACTGTTTTTTTTATGTAATTACCATAAACGAGTAATATACTTTCATAATTATATGCAAAAAGTGAAAAGCTGTTAATTTGAAATTACAAAAACACAGCTAGTGTTGGACTGACTCAGTACATACCATCAATATAGCCGGTAAGGTCGCTCGATGTTATTTTATATCATTTGATTTGTAAAAACCCTTTTCAAAAATATTTTATTACCGTGGCATATCAAAATTCACTATGTTCATAAATTAAAACAGTTTTATGAAATATAATCCGTAAAAGCTTTATCTGAAGATAAGTCAAACTCAAGTTAGCATATTTTCCGTGTTCCTCACATAATGAGAACTCGAAGTTTCCTAACTTATGTGCGCGGAATAAAGTAGGTTGGGTAATCACTTTACAAAGCTATTATATAGGTACTAAATTTCAATTTTGCTATTCTCTTAACCGTAAAATTTAGAAAAGTCTTACAAAACGACTCAGTCTGTCCGTCCGTAGGTCCATCTGTACGTATCTATTTCTCAGCAACCAAAAAACATAGATATAGTGAAGGGCGCGGTATTTGTTTAGATGCTGATATTTTTTCTCTCTTCTACTTTTGGTCCCCCAGTTTCTTCAAAACCCTACACGGATTTGGAGCTCGGGGTTCATCTATTTGGCTTCTAGGAGCAGCTGTCGACATAGCGACTGTTACGGTTACGAGTGGTGTCTAACACACCACTAGTCGGTGAGGTTGCCTACATATTTTGCAGCTGACAAGCCGAACTTAAGTTGTAGTAAATTTGAAGTATAAAAAGCTCAGTTTATTATACACCTTTATTGTATTGGGACAATAAAGGTGGATAATAAACTGGGCTTTTGGCTGGACAAAGACATCGAAGATTCTGTCTGTAAGTAAGTCTAGTCTGTAAGTCTTCTTCTGGTATATTCTTTGTTAAACTACAAGTCCTTCTACGTCAACGATTTAAGGCCTCTATCGTTGACGAGTGACATCAGACTCTTACAAATATATTACCCGTTCTTACTCTATATGAAATATAAAATATTTAGTTAGACGATATTATGTTTCTTCTTCGGAATTTAATATCTTTGGAATTCTGGCTAATATTTGAGGTTATACAAGGCTGGGACAACTTCACTAGTACCTATACACTTATTTACTAAGTATGCATCTACATACTATTTTTATTTGCTACAATCAATGATGGTGTTTAAATTTATATGTAGGCAAAATGACGATGCCAATCAGTATCTACCTATTTGGAATAAAGGTATTATCAAAACATTCGTAGGTCTTCAATTTCAATTATTCTAAAAGCCCCGATGAACCGAACTGGAATTGATAAATAATTCATCATATTGCTCGACTGTTGTCCAGCAATTGATACTAAAGTTAATTTTCAATTTGCCCAAACGTTCAGATGTCTATTAGAATTATAGCGAGAATCAGAAGGTTATCCGATAACAGAAATTTGAGAGCGGTTATATAATTGTTAATAATTTATTGCTTTTGTCGGAGGTGGTAATAATGGCATCAATATTTTTAAACGCCTAAATTTCTAATAATCATATAAAAATTGTTAATCATTCGGATTCAATCACATTTATTTTGAAATGTGTAGTTTTTTTTATTTTGTATAAGGCATTTTTCATATAAATTTATTTCTAAACATTATAATTTTTCTCATCCTATTATCTTATATCCTTATCATCCTATTATCTTATATCCTTATCCGTTATTATCTTGTCTGTTGGTGTATATTATGTGCCTTTAGTGATCGAGTTACCCTAAACACAAAGCTAATATGCATAAAACACAAGATACTTTTTAAATGGAGATACTAATATAATATTGAATTGATGTAAATTAGTCATACCTTTGAATGCTGGACGTGTGTAAAGTACCAATGACTCTGAAACAAAAACATTAAATTTCAGTATGAAATGTTAAAAAGCAATGCCGATATGAAAATACAATTTAAATTTATACAACCTCAATTCAAATTTATTATAATGAATTCATCAAGGTTGACTGAATAGATAATTTACATCAGTAGCTGACATAACGTCATCATCATACTAAATAAACAAGAAAGAAAGGAAAGAAGATATTACAAAATAAAAATGATAGACGGTTGTTAAAAAGTGATGAATTCTATCCAGAATCCAGTTTGAGTGTATCTTAAGTAAATCACACACCTGTTTCATTCAAACAATCGCTGGATATAAAAAGGAAAGAATGAATTTATAAGAATGAACCTCGATGATCGAAAATGATCAGGTTCATTTAACATTTTTAGTGAAAACACTAATACAGGATATATCAAGAAGCTTTACTTAGAGACAGTATAATCTTACATACACAGGGAATTGATTGAAAAGACACCACGGTAACTTCTCTTATCGGCTGCGATGACTCGCCGGGTACGATTGCTTTAGTGTGTCTCGTATTGGATATGGCGAGAGCCAACCTCCTAGATTAAAGTTTTAGTGACTTACTATACCATAAATTTAAAGCAAAAAAATTCTCGGTTTAAGACTGTCCTTAGTAGCTTAGTTGCTTAAGCAGCTCGAGCACCCGGCAAGAGTCTCAAAGAGAGAGAGAAAGCTCAAAGATGTTTTTTTTTTCCACTTTAAACGTACAAAGGGGTCACCAGATATCGACGACCTACAGTTTAATTGAGTTCGTGTTCAATATTCGCAACTGTGTTTGGTGAAGCCCGGGAGAGACTCCACAAAAAAGTGTGCTTGCTCTATATTGTAATCGTTCACATTATTTTTTTCATCTGTATGCAATCTTGTGTTAGTTGCAACTTTAAATTGTGTATGTAATATCTCTTATACAGAGAAGATTCGTGGAATTTGCTTTTTAATATTTGACTCGCCAAAATGAGCACGTCAACTTGTCTAGAGTCACATTCACACAAATTGACACACTCAGAAGTCTGTCAATTCTTCAGAGAGTTAAGGGTCACTATCACATCACGGTCTACAAGACTATTGACAGGGGTCCTCTAGTTGAAGGCTCAATATTTTTCTATTCACGCTTCACTTGAAAAATCCGGGCTTGTAAGAGGAGAGAAATATCTGTGTAGATTTTTTCAAGTTTCTATCTACTTACGACAATTATAAATAAGTAAACGGGATTACTCACGTTTTTACGACCAGTAATAGACCGACCGGTTTCAGCTGTATTTAGACAGCTTTTTCAGAGGTGCGAACCGTTCGCCGAGCACTCTTTACGCACACTGCACGCATCCGCTCTCGCCGCGAGCGCGCTGCCCGCGTTTTGTTGTTTGGGTATTCGGTGGACGTAGGGTTGCGCCGAGGCACACGTGAGATCTGCTTCACTATCGCTCCCATCCGAACTATTTGGAGCGTCTCTACATGCATAGCTCACTGTGTCTTCAACAGACTCGCTTTCCACATAACGGATCAACGGATCCGCGGTGGTGGAGCATGCACTGAGTTCCGATACGCGTCACTTTATCCGGTTTGATAAGGTGAAGATCATGTCGCGGGAGAAGCACTTTGTACCACGGAAAATTCGAGAAGCCATAGAGATAGGGAGGCGGCCGAATTTTAATAGAGATGGGGGCTGGAGTTTACCTCCTACATGGAAGCCGTGCCTTCGTGGTGCTCGTTGTTATGTGGAAAGCGAGTCTGTTGAAGACACAGTGAGCTATGCATGCAGAGACGCTCCAAATAGTTCGGATGGGAGCGATAGTGAAGCAGATCTCACGTGTGCCTCGGTGCAACCCTACGTACACCGAATACCCACACAACAAAACGCGGGCAGCGCGCGAGCGGCGAGAGCGGATGCGAGCAGTGTGCGTAAAGAGTGCTCTGCGAACGGTTCGCACCTCTGAAAAAGCTGTCTAAATACAGCTGAAACCGGTCGGTCTATTACTGGTCGTAAAAACGTGAGTAATCCCGTTTACTTATTTATAATGTGTAATAATAACGTTAGTTTTCTAGTTAAAATTACTTACGACAATTAGACAGATAATTGATTTCAATATCTAAAAATGGAATTTAGATCCAAATAAGATGAGTAGTAGATTAGATTGTATTAGTTATTCGTAGATTAGCGTATAGTTGTAGTATGTACATTGATGTAACAAAACATCAATGAGTATGTATCAATATACAAGCATTGTTTAATTCGAATTTATTTTAACAAACCAGTAGACTGTTTACACTGTTGATTGATGGCACTTGGTGGAACTTGCTACACATCTTGAACTAAAACACTTGTACTGTTTCACTTATTTATTACTTAAACCTGACCGGTTTCGCCTTACGGCATTTTCAAAGATTAGCACATATTGTGTGTATCTCGGATGTCATTGAGTACAATATGTTAAGTTACAACATCAATGGTTGAAACTATTGTTCTTGTAACTTAACATATTGTACTCAATAATGGAACAGTATAAGTGTTTTAGTTTAAGATGTAACCAGTAGACAGCTAACAAAATGTGGCTTCTATTTGATTATTTTTTAAGTCAGAAATTTTTTCTATTAGTAAAAGTTGCAGTTGACGAAGTTTTAAACTGGGAAATTGAATTTTTCTGTTCACTCTCAATTTTATGGAGTGGTTGAATCGGCATCAATGTAAATATGACTTTATAAAAGTTAACGACCTATAATGCCAACTTTCGACATTAGTTAATAAATGGTTTTTTATTATATCCAATAAATACTCATTAAACTCTCTTTGTGTTTGTTGTGTAAATTAACGAGATTATGTTTGAGTGTCTAGAATTGGTTTGGCGTTTCAACTAACACCCGTATCACATTCACTAGTATTATTAACAGTTGAAATTGTTCAAGTATTTTATGGACTTACTGCCGCGTGGGTCAAGTAGGGGAAGATAGCCGATGTAATTTGTGAACCGAAAAGAGTGTCGCCGTCGCTGGTGTGGTCATGTCTTACGTCTATCACCGGGCTACGTGGGGAACAAAATGTCTAGCCATGTCGGTCCCGCCAGGTCCCCATAAGAGGAGAAGAACCTAAAAATGCTGGTTTGATGTCGTAAGGAATGATATGCGTGCCAATGATCTCACTACAGGGGACGCCGATGGAAAAAAAGGAAACTTTGCCCTTTAAACAAAGATAATGACTACCATCGTGAGATGAAAAATATCAAAATAAACGCAAATGATTGAAGGTATAAAAGTTTATCATCTGTAAAAGACATAAACATGATAAAAAAGTGGTAAATGGTGATAAAAAAATACAAAACAAATCCAGTAAGAAGTCTCCTAAAGTCAAGTGAAATAAAATATTATCATCGAACTAACTCTCTATAACATTAATTTACATCGCTTCTTCAAAAGTCATCGAAAGAGAAGACAAACCAAAACAACGTCCAGGAAAAACGTGATAAAACCCTGTGACGGAACTCAAAGGATCTTGTTAGTTATACAAAAAAGTTGTTACATTCAATATCTTAATGATGTTATAGAATTTTTTCAATTAAAAGATGCCCCGGCAAACAAGTACTTTGTTTGCTTAAGGTAAGGTTAAGGTTGTTCCTTAAAAAATAGTTATTTTTTTATGGATCAAAGAAACAATAACCGTACGTATGTTAACTAATGACTACTTTTTAGATTTGCAGATTATTAAATCGATTTCGAGTTGTAGACTATTAAATCGTTAAAGCCATTCTCAAGTTAAACACAGTGATAAAACGATTATTTTTTATAAGAAGATTTTTTTGGTTATGTACAGCGGGAGGGTAAATACAGAACTACTCTTGAACCACTAGACCAAGTGGTTGCTGAGGGCCTGAGGACTGAGGCTCACAACTAGATTATGTACCAGTGACATAACGAGCGGATGTCAGTTTTCGGGCAGGTCAAAGTTACAAGATTTGTTAATTGACTGAGGAGGCGAGCGTAGCGAGCCGACGAAAGTCTCCATTTTAACTCCACTGGTACAGGAAAAATGCTATTGATTTCCGTCCATCCATTCAGTCTACAGGTCGCATTTTTCATCGGATTTGCATGCAACTTGGCATGGAAAATCCTTGATGTGTACAACAACTTTTAGCGAGGGGGGTTTTCGATCGGGGGGGAAATGGGGGTAGGGGAGGGGAAATGGTCCCGTAGTGGTTGGCAAGAGCGCTCAAAACGAAAAAAAACAATATTGTTTTTTTTTTAAATGGATAATAACAAGAAAAAAATATAGAAAAAAAAAATTAAAAAAATTCTCCGAAGTCTACAGTTCACAGAACCACCAGTTACTTTATACGAGTAGTTTGAAGGTGAATAACAGAAAAATAGAACTACGAGTCTCTGTGAAATTACTAGATTACATTTTTACTACACTTTTGAGCGCGAATCACAAGTGAATTTGAATTTAGAATTTTTATACGCATAGAAATGATAAGTGACTACTTCGTTGTGTAGAAACATAGTACGTTTAAATTATTCACACCTAGTAACTTAAAGATAATGTTTTCATTAAACCAAGAGAGTAGATCAAAATTAAATTTAATTGTGAAATCTTGCATATACATACAAGATTTGAATGTGGAATTTGGAATGTGGAATCTACTCGACATACAACTCTAGATATAACATAACTATAGTATGTATAGGTACTCGTATATTTAGTTACATCTAATAACAAAATATAAAATATTGAAAGTTCCAAAAATAAAAATCAAAATCAGGGCTTTTCTAAATTCTTAAGATATTTTATTGTTAACATAGATACGGTTTTTTTTTAAGTTTTTAATAAGTATGGTTTTCACAAAAAGTATTGTTACTAATCACCGAAGCTTTTGGTCACATGTCGAGTCAAAGTTTCAAATTCATGAAATCAATGCTTCTTGTAAACAAAATCGACAAGCAATTAAAATGGACAGTAGGAAAAAAAGGTGTTTTGGATCGAATTGAGTAATGGGTAAAGTTAATGTTTTGAATTTTTCTGATGATATTCCTAAACAATTTGTTCCTAAACTCTCTGCAAAGTATAAGCCTTAACGCTTTTTAACCTCAGATTAATGTTTATGTTTATGTTCGACATTTTACATCATTTAGTGATGCTTAGTTTAGTGGTTGTGTCAGATGAGAGAAACCTTGTCCACTCCTGCAGTGAAATATTTCCCACTTTGACAAATTGAAAGCGGGTGTAATTTTTTTCATACATACATCACGCCTTATCCCTGAAAGGGTAGGCAGAGGCAATATGCTCACATTTAACCGTGCATGCATTTTAGTCCAACGTAAATAAAATTTAATAATCCTATTTATGTACTCGCATTCTAACCTCATCACTATTGAACAAAATTGCTTATATAGTACCTACATAACTAACACAGTACTGTAAAAGTTAATACAAATATTGGTAGATTTTTATTTACAGTCATATTGATAGATATATTTTAGTCCGCCCTAGCCTCACAGACAGAAAAATTAAAAAATGTAACAAATCTATATCCATCAATACTTTTAATGTGAAACCAGGTGTTTTAGATGTGTTATTTATTCGAAGCATACGCGTTGTCAGTTCAACAAGGTTCAACAAAAGCTCATAGCGTAAAATAAAATTTATTCTAGGGTAACTTATTATGTTATTATAAGAATCGTTATTGTATAGTTTCCGAAGTTCCTGCTTTAGGAATTAGGTAAGTGGGACAAGAATTAAAAGACAAATCATGCAGTACATTCGTTCTACCAAGTCGTATTTAATACAAAGAAGCATCTTTTCTTTATCTTTAATCTTAAGAAGCGTCTTTATTTTAAAGGTGCTTCTTTTGTGCCACTATAAAATTACTTCAAAGGTTGTAAGGTTTTGGCAAGTTGCTTACTTAAGACTTCGTGATGAGCGATAGATAACTCTGCCCAAAAACAATTTCACTAAAAATGTTATCGACATACTAAGAATAATATGACTAAATATCTGACCAGATATAAACACTTTTGGATAGATTTTAATCATCAATCCGACAATACATTTTATTAACTCACCGTTAATTAGTTATTATGTCATACTAAGTCTTTAATTCCTTTTTAAATCTTTTTTAGTATTTATTAAGTCTATTATGTAGTTATTATGTTGATAATTTTATAGAGCAATTAGTGAGCTAACTTTTTGGGTATTATTTTTTAAGTAAAGAAAGGTTATTTTGTTTAGATTGGGAGTTTTCGCCTGGTTTTTTACCTTGATAAGCAAAGACTACGCGTTGATTACCCTTCTTAATCAGGCAATGACACAAGGGTTTATATAAACGTTTAAAAGCAGCTGTCGTGTATGTCGTATAAATATTGTGGGACAAATAAATAATATAAATAGAAATATAAATAATATGGTAATAGGTTCACTATTTACGTAGAACAAAATACAACTGGTGAAATATGAACGTAGGCTATGCTTCTGCCTACCCTATTCGGAAAAAAAATAGTAACTAGCTAACTATCTTCACGCTGTATCCCTGACGGGGTAGTCAGAGAGGACAGATCGCCATACTTCGAGATCCATGCATACTTCTTTCGCTTCTTCAAGATTCATCAATCGCTTCATACACGCACGTCTGGGTATTCGAGTACTTTTGATCTTTCAGTTTTTGAGCAATCTGCTCACGTGGTATTCATATGTAAGTCTGGGCCTACCCTGACTCCTTCTACCCTCTATTTTCGCACGATATATATTCTTCGTCAATCGTTTCTGACTCATTCGAAAAAATGTAGTACTTCATACGAGTAGTATAAACGTAAAGTCGTTACTTTTGGCAGTTGGCATTGACGAGAATTTACACAAATAGTGTGCGAGCGAGTGGCGAATAGATGGAACTTTTCCAGTGTTTATCCAAACGGATAGTATGTACGTAAGATTCCAAGGTTCTTTATGTATATAGTAAAATTATATTATCTTTGGTCCAAGCTTAACATTAAGCTTCAGTAATGTCGAGGAAATCCCAAACTAGATATTATAATAGAGAATTCATGAACAGAACCCAGGTAAAGCTTGTGGGGATTACACCTCAGGTTTGACGACCGCTTTTCCTTGTGTGTGATTGAATTAAATGTATGGAAAATAAGACATCAAACGAATGTGATAGAACCTTCATATATAGAAAAAGACTGGAGACTCACTGTTCGATATTTTTGTACATTTATTAATTTACTAGTTGATGCCTGTGGCTCCGCACTCGTGGTAAAGTTTTCCCATTTCCCACAGGAACTTACTACCGGGATGAAAAGTAGCCTATGTGTTATTCTGATGTGTAAGCTATATTATTGTAAAGTTTCATCTAAATCCATTAAGTAGATTTTGCGTGAAAAAAGTAATAAACAACCTTACTTACAAACTTTAGCGTTTATAATATAAGTAGGATTCCGAAAGATACATTTGTAAGTCAATAATGTACCTAGTTGACATCGATTGTTGCCTGTACTATTAGCAGTTGCTGTTGGCATGAAACGTTTTAATCACCTTAGTTCTTTCGTAGGATATTTGAACACAAGATTATATAATTCGTACTTATTATAGCAATCAATCACGCGTTTAAGGCAGAAGCATAAATATTATACGCCCACATTTCACCGTGTCACCGTGTGCATTTTTTATCCCACGTAACAGATGGTGAGCATTATCATGTTTAAATGGACAAGCGCAGGTTGTGGCGACCTGCTGTTGAAATTAGGTACTCAAGCCGCCCAAAGTCCTTCACTTGCCTTAAAGACTGCCATGTTACTGGCAACCGGGACCAACTGCTTGACGTGCCTTCCGAAGCACGTAAACGTTCGAAATGGAAATTTCACAAAGCAGTCACCTATCCGTGACACCATCGCGAAAATTGCTTAATGCAGTGATTCTTTACAGAACTTTAAGTTAGTAGTGCTACGAGCGTTTCAATTTTATTGTGGGTTATTTTGATTTTGGGGTCGAATTTGTCCTAGCAATTAGACCCCTTGAGCCTTATGTGTTGATATAACTGAAACATGTGCTCTGTCAAGAATACAGCGTGAAAATAAGTACACTTCAATTTTGAAAAGATACGTCTTTCCATACATAGAAATACATATACAAATCTGTATTGCCGCGGCGGTAGCTATAATCTGCGTTGTGTATTCCTTCATATTTATCACCTTAATACACAAATCTAGATCTAAAGTACCTAGGTATATTTATGTTCTGGAATATTTTACATTGCTAGTTAAATCAACACCGTTATGAATGTAAGTAAGTAATTGCCTATCGCGCTTTAGTCAAAGGGTGTTAAATTATTTATTTGGTAATTTCATCGGAACTTTTACAATGTATATGTTAAGTTATCGTATTTTAAGTATTGGACTAAAAAAGATTATAGGTGTGTGTATCCCTGTGTAGTTAAATAGTACACACTACAATGCTTCAATAATCTAAACACTAATAAAATTTGCACATCTGTTAAGACGAAACCAAAATACAAATTTATATTTCAAATAAAATTATTATGCCTATCTTGTTCATTTTGTAGTTCAATTGGCTTATAAACAGATAGCGCCCGAGGATGATATCATAAACATTTCAATTAATTAAAGTTTCCTTGTAACAGCGGTATCTAAAAGACTCCCTTTTGGTTGTCCCGTTTGACGAACTTCAAGTTTACGTTTACGAAATGGTACTCTCATCAGTTACTACCGTAATAATTGTGGAGCTATCTATCATCACTGCTCAAAGTAAATGTTCTTATAGCGTTCATAAATCTCTGATAATAAATTATGTCATTTTGTAAAATATAATGAATGAATGTAAATGATTGCGTAATTTAAATTTGTTGTTTAAGCTCAACAATATCCTTTTCAATTATGCAGCAATTTTTATTTTAGACCTTTACTGGTTATAAGATCTTCGTTGAATCATCATGTCGCCGATCTCCTCTACGGGATCTACATATACGTCAGGGCTCATGCGTCTTGCTTTGTGCGTCACAGGCTACGCGATCAAAGCTCCGCCAGGGTATCATAGATACCTGTAAGGTGCGAATTGAGTAATCAAGGTGGGGAAACCCCACAACTGTTGGTGGTGAGACCATAATATTATGGATCCATGGTCTCCAGCGCGAGCAAGTATGACGTCACCGCGTCTTTCTACGAGCAGGTAATGCTCCCGAGAGCAACGGCGTTAATAGAGCGCGAGAAGGTTCTTAAACAGTGTGTAGCTACAGCGCATCAGAATCCGGCAACGTCCGGCGCTCGACAAATAGGTAGGAACTATATTTTAGAATACTTAAAAAATCCGTGGGGAAATTTATTCAATGAAAAAATACTAAACGGTGACCCATCCAACATGAAATAATTTTCCCCAGTTCCGTATCCTTCATAAAAAATGACAAGAAATCCTGGGGTCATGAATCTGACTCGTAGTATATAGTCATTAATTGTAATCATAAAAAAACTCTTTAAGTAATAAAAACGCAACAAATAATAAAACTTCAGTAATAGGTATAAAGTTATAATTGACATGGTAGAAAGCAAAACAGTTCAACAAACATAAATACATTTAGTAGAACGCAATAAAATAGAAAATATAGTTTACTGTCAGGCTTTAGGTATTAGTTCGCATTCAGCACTCTCCTCTTACTTAAAGGTGTTAGCAGTTATTTTTTCTTTCGCCTCGAGAGAATCTTTTAAAATAAATTTAAACTTTCACAAGCAACATATAAACATTATATTTCAAAAAAACAGTGCTAATCTAGCTTACAGTATATCCCCAGCTAACTTATCGAAACAGATAAGTTGGCGAAAACAGCGCCATACCACGTCATGAGTTGATGTAAATGAACTTAAATGGAAGTGCAGGTGTAGACGTTTGACTCGCGGTAAAGTTCTGCAATCTCACAGCACCGCCAAACTTGACTTGTGTTTTCATACACTTGCCACTCCACCGCCACTTTGTAAATTTCGTGTGTGTAGATTTAAAAATACATTGCAATATGTTTCAACATACTGTTAATATATGAGTAGCTCAATGTTCAGTAAATTATCACTTCATTAAGCATGACATTAAAAAAAATTACGAGCTTCTGCGTGTTTTGGAAGGCACATTAAGACGCTCCTCTCGGGTGCCAGTTATTAATCCAAGGTAAACGCCTCATGGACGAACTAAAAAAAAAATTAACAGCAGGTAGCCACAGTTCGTCTGTTTCAATATAGCAATCGGGTCGGTAATGAAAGTGTAGCACTTCTGGTGTTGCAAAAGTTTATAGGCTACTAATATAATATTTATAGGCTACAGTGATCAATTTGATCAGGTGGGTCAGATCGTATGCTTTCCTGAAACCCAAGTACTATAAAATACGAAAAATATTGAATAAGGAAATACGGAAAGCAAATATACATTAAACAAAGTAAACACATTAATTGTATTGTGTTATTGTTTGCTGGTCATTTTGACCGATATATATATATTACCATTGACCGAGCGCTCAATGAGTTAAAACTGTAAGCCACATGGTCACCAAATAAAAATAGTATAGGTACACTGTCAGATAAATGATTAAAGAAGTTAATTTAAGCCTATCACGATATGAGATGTATACATAGACGACCATTAATATTTATACTTACAACCCTATTAAAGACAAAACCAGCTAAATGACTTACTTGTTCACGGAAGACTGCTAGTGCTAGAACAGCAGACTTCCATTACGATTGTCTAGCGACACTTTCCGAAAGCGAGTCGATCGGCGGAGCTAAATTAGGATTGACGCCGACAGGTTTTGTAAAAGCATTGCACTGTTGAATTATTAAAGCAACTCCGGCTGGCTCTATATTCGTACTGCCAGCAGTCAACGTCTAGATGTATACGTACGTAAACGGAGAGCTCATTTTCAATTCTGATACCCGAATAAATGGTTGGTGGATAAATTTAAGCCACAGTAGGCAATTTACGAATAAAAATATTTTACGGCCGATCCTAATAACCTAAATATTTCAGTATTGTCTAAAATCATGTCAAAGTAGTTACCATCGGTAACCTATCGATGAAAATTTCAGTTTTAATAACCAAAGATAGATATAAATATTAACCGATAACATTGAACTATCTGTCACAAAACTGTTTATCTGTGGTAGCGATCGATGTTAAACTGAAACCGACCATTAATGAATTATATTAGAGGATACTAATGTAACTTTACTTTAATTATAATAACTATGAATCTGATTGAGTAAGTGTACTGGCTCAATCAATCAAATCAGCCTATTACTCTTAAAATGACGATTAAATATGGTGGACAATTTCAACTTGATTCGATACGGTTCGGGTAGTTCAGGTGGCTAGAACATTGCCCTGGTTAGGCAAAGGTCACAGTTTCAATCCCTGTCTCGAATCGAATTGTCTTTTTCCACTTTATTAATATTTATGAGAAATTTAGCAAAATAATTGCTTTAAAAAATATTATTTATATACTGAGTGGAGTCCATTGCATCAATGTTTAAAAATGGTTGTAACACTGTTCATTAGTATCGAGTTGTTCATTAGCCCGATAGATGACTGGTCATACTCTTAAAATGACGATTAAATATGGTGGAAAATTTCAACTTGATTCGATACGGTTCGGGTAGTTCAGGTGGCTAGAACATTGCCCTGGTTAGGCAAAGGTCACAGGTTCAATCCCTGTCTCGAATCGAATTGTCTTTTTCCTCTTTATTAATATTTATGAGTTATTTTAAATCTGTAAAGCAAATTTCATTGACTTGAAAAAAAAACATCTTTGGCTTATATTAGACTTATTAATGGGGGAATCAAATTAAAGGTTCTTTGTGTTTTTTTTTGCATCTATAGTTCAATTTTAATATAAACTGATTATATTTATTTAACATGTCCAGGTTTATTAATAAAAAAAGGCTATGTGTATCAAAACTATGCCCAGTTAAATTGCGTCTGTAGCCTATCAAGGGGGAAAAGTTCGTAAGCAATTCTGTGAAAATTTAATGCTCTCAAGAACTTATGAGAATAAGGAATTTGAGAGATGAAGCCCACACTGAGCATAACTAATTTGTTGCGAATTTTAATGAGGTCCACCTAAATTGTTCACTGGGCCCGCTTGTGATGTATAACGTGAGCTTATTTACTTATAATAGCATTATTTAACTAAGTATTATTTAACTTGAATTAAAATAGTGAAAGTTCCATATTGTATGAGTATCGTACATAGGCATTTATTTTAAATTCCAGATTTTTTAAGTACATTAGCCCAGTTTCCCCATTTTTCTGTTTTTATGCATCATGCATAAAAACAGAAAAATGGGGAAACTGAATAAAATTATTTTCATTCATTCTTCTTCTTCTGTATTATTTTACACAAACAACAAACAATTAATCAGAAGGGGAGAGGCACATTGTAAGCCCACTTTTCACAGTATATGCCAACCTATGTAATAGGTGGTGAGCCCATTACCGTGTGAAAATAGACTGACGCAGGTTGTGGCTACCTGCTGTTGAAATTTTTCAAGCCTTATACCAGGCCCCCTTATATAAGGCCTTCAACCAGGCTTAACGACTGCCATTTTACTGGCAACCGGGACCAACGGCTTAAGGTGCCTTCCGAAGCACGAAAACGCTCGCAAATGTAATTGCCACAAAGTGGTCACCTATCCGTGACCAGCCATAGCGAAAGTTGCTTAACGCAGTGATCGTTTATGGAACACTGAGTTAACGGGGCCACGAGCGCTTCTATCTTTATAAGATCTTATTTAGCATACGATATTGAACTTCAGCTATTTTGTCATTGAAAAGTGCGGGGTAAAACAACAAAATTCGTAATTATTTGTGATTAACGTGAATAAACGCACATGTGTTTCCTAAGGCTTAGCTTTAAAAAAATGGTTGAATATTGTAGGAAACTTTAACTAAACGGTAACTTTCTGCTTGTGTATGGTAGTCACGAGGCACGAAGGGTAACTGCGCCGCCTATCTGTAATACGTTTTGATAAAACCAACCAAAATTAATGGTTAAAACAAGTATTGAAAAGTCATTAGTGTAATAAAATATCAATTTGTGTTTAGTCTCTGCGTAATTTATATTTAAATCTTAAAGACAGACTAGCAAAATACCTAATTCTCCGAAATTGATTGAATTTTTATAACCCTAGAAAAGTTGAAAAGTAACGTCCGCTAGAGAAGTTAAAGAGATATTTAATTCGAGTTTATGACTTATCTAATGGTATAATTTTATATAAGAACACATAATATATCAAGGTATGATATTATTTCCATGTAAACGCAGTTTACCCTTTGGTGACATGGGCGTAAAACCCATTTTGAGTTTTTGAATTCAGGTATTCTCTATTTTGGGGTAATATCTTTATTTTTACAAGTATTTTATTAACATCCTCATTCGCATGCTGCTGTAATTGTGTAATTTCCTGCCTGGGTTTTCCCGAACGTCTACAATATGGGGTTCTTCAAAAGGTGTCTTAGAAGGTTTTAAAAAGGTCGGCAGCGCGAGTGCTGCAGCTCTGTGGTTGCAAACCTACATAGGCTACGGTGACCACTTTCCATCAGTTGGGTCGTATGCTTGTCTGCAAACTCAATGGTATAAAAAAATCTAGTAACTTATATTATAGTAGTAATAAAGTAGTAACAAACTGAAAATTAATGGTCCGGTCAGGATTGTCTCCGAAAAAGGATGATTATCTATAATTTATCTATAAAAATTATTAACTTGCAACAGAAATAATTTAAAGAACGATCTTTAGTAGCTCTGTGAATGATTTTAATGCATAGTGCATTAGCCTAGCATAGCTTTAGTTCTATTTACATAACATTGTAACTAGAATCATTGTTCTATGATATTGTGAAGCTAGGGTTGTAACGTTGCTCTCTAAACAGCGAGAGAACAAACTAATTAGCCGTTTAGACTATTTGCTTTACCATCGTGATTGCTTTGCCGCCTTCGGGCATTCGTGAACATTGAACAGGTTTAACGAGCACAATGCTTGATGTTTCACTATTAAGAATAAACCATTGTGCTTCTAAGGAGAACACTGTATTTACGAGAATATAGCTTCTGTATATCGCGCTTTTAGTTCGTAAATGTAATTTCATTAAATTGTTTTATATAAATGGCTGTAATTGCGTCATCGTTATAGTTACAATGACATGTTGTCGTTGCAAAATTAATTAAATAAATATCGTTGAGACAACTCACACAACGACATCTGATTCCAAACTAAGCAAAGCTTGCACTATGGTAACCAGATAACTGATAAACATACTTATAAATTTCTAAATACATACATATTATAGATAAATAATACCGAGACACAGAATAAGCCATCGTGCTTATCACACAAAGTTTTATCCTGGGTGGGAATTGAACCCACGACCTCTTCTCAGTCGGATACACTTCCACCGCACCACAGAGGCAGTCTAATAAAATAAAATTTATTATAATATTTCGAAAATTTAAGCAATGACGTTTACAATAACATACAGTAACTTGGGTGATATCCACTAAAATCCATAGCAAATAATCATTGACGGATCTTCTTTGCACTCTAATGTTTTAATGCCTAATCTTTAATGCCTAATCCAGGATTTTATGCTACAGTCTTTTTCTTTTTCTTTTCGCCAAAATTTAATTTATTTATCTATCACGCCTTATCCCCTAAGGGGTTTATTATATGCCCACTTTTCACCATGTGTTTTCCTATCCGCAATTCATAATTAGATATTTTAATTCACAATAGATACTTGTTTATCGAATTGTAATTCTACGTTATAGGTTAAATATGTTTATTAGTTATTTCATGCTACTTTGGATTTACAAATCAAACATATCAATTTCACTTCTAAGATACTAATAACGAATCGATAAATAACTAAGAAGGAATGAGTCTTAGGAAAAATGTGAAGTCAATTTGTATTTTTGTTACTACCTCTTTTGATAAAACTTACCGGTTGACCGAATAATGCAAAACACTACGGGTGCCAAAAGGTCAATTTTAAAAGATTTTTCTCTTAACATGGACCTTTAATTTGAATAGGATCGCTGCAGATTTTTTTATATTTTGTTCACAATGGTGTTCCGCTTTTGTATAAAATACGCCTTTTTTTTCACTTAGACTTAAGCCGGTTTAAATTTATGGGGAAAAGAAACATTATTTATATAATTTTACGGTTAAAATTAATGTGAATAATTATGTAAAATGTTATCATAACCTGAGTTCATGGTTTTTCTTATAAGATTTTTTTATATAAAACTTGCGTTGTATAATTTCATTATTTGTCACATTTCAGAGTAAATTTTATATTATAAATATTGTTATTTTGTTTCGGTCTTGTAGAAGATATAAGTACGTACAACAAATGTTATTGAAGTTAATATTTTACCTAGGTTTGGAATTTCTAATTCGATAGAGTTTACTGCTAGAGTCAAGGCTATTATATAATACCTACATGTGATCTTACAATAAAATAATTTTGGAGTAGAAAAGTTTAGCAATAAATTAAATCTATGAATTTACAAAAAAAAACTATGTATTTACCTACCTACTCAATACGAATAAGAATGAGAAGCATGACGCTCAATTTGGTAATAAAAATAATATTCATGACAAGTTCGGAATATCATTACTCAAGACAACAAGATAATTTCCGTGGTATTTCAGCCACGTGGGTAGTTTTCTACCTGGTAGGCCAGCATCCCTTTTACACAGACGTAGTTTTATTAAGAGCAAGGGAGCAGGCATAAATTCCACCGCCATGAATCAATAACCTGAGGTACTCACACTAGGGCACGATTGTGTATGCTTACGTCACACAACGCTGGAATCCGCAGACGATATTTTGACGGGAGGCTGGCTTGCTCTGTTTAGAAAATTATACGGCGAGAGGTCGATAGGCGCGGATGTAAAAACTACGTAGTAATAATAAACACTGTGCATATTTTTGTTTATGTTACACCATTCTCACTAAATCGATGCAGATTATGGATCGTGCTGAATGTGCTACTTTTGGTAAAGAGTACGTCTGGTTTTTTACATCATCGTAGATAATACGCGTAAAAGCATTTTAGAATTTTGACAGCCGACATTCTTTCTCTGTCACACAAAATCTACTGAATGAATTTTGATGAAACTTTAAAACAATATAGCTTACACATCAGAATAACACATAGGCTAGTGCTGTAGTCCCTTACAACAAGATTGATTCAGAAACTGCTGGTTCGAATCAAAAAACCTTTTTATGTTGGATAGCCCATTTACCTAGGAAAATGCTAGGCTAAATTTAACCACGTGAGAGCGTAGCAGTAATCATAAACGTCCAAAAAAGTCTAAGCATCATTGTAAAAGTAATAAATTGCGGGATCATCATCATCTGAGCGTTTGTCCCAGTTTCGCTTTCATACATTTTCCCCTCCACTTAATAAAAAAAACGGGTTGTATAAATTAAACGGGCGCCACGGAGGTTCGAAGTATTTCTCGGGCGAAGTCCCCACTAGTAGCGTGCTAACGTGAGGTTTGACGCGATTTATTCATCACCTTAGTGTCTACCCAGTACTTGCATATGGAGACTGTGGCTACTAGGGGCAGTTATTAGCTACTAAGAGCAGCTATATAGTATCGGCATTATTGGGAGTGAGCGGAGCACTGCCGTTTGACCGTCTGTAATACTTATTTTTGTTGATGGATGATGCTGCCAAGCAGTCTTGATAATGCCTCGTGTGTAGGCGAAATACGTGCCGACATCATAAGACATTTAAAAAGCGGAATATTGCTAAATAAAAATAAATAACAAAAATAATTGAAGTAGATGTATTTTACTGTTACAATTGGAAGTATAAAAATCCCAACACAAAAGCCTGTAACACATAAGTACACACACAACCACACACAAATAAAGCGGTCAATAAAATACTTTTCTTTTTGTGTTGAATATAACAAAACGTTCGAAATACGAAAACAAATACAAAAATATCTTACTTTCAGGATATTTTCAAGACCATTACAAGAAAGTAAAGTATTTCCTTTGAAATGTTTTTTTTTGTATTACCGGATACATCAGAGCCCTTATTATTTCTTTTTACGGTTTTTCTCTTATAAATTTGAAGTTCTAGGTCGAGGTAAGAACTTTACCATAAAAGTATTAAAATTTGGATATGCCATCGCATAATTATACTTATAAATGTAAATTGATATATTCCATTAAACGGAACATTATTTTGAGTATATCGTAAGTTTATATGTTATAGTAGATACTAATCTATAATATTTGAATTTATGGACTTAGTTTGGATTTGGGTATCAACAATTAGCAAACTAAAGTTACATCGAACTATAACTTGTAATTAAGAAACAATACTACGGCACCTAAGTATTGGCTGCCCGCCCCCATGGTACGAGGATACCGTAAACGTTCTAAACAGAGAAACTATTGCCCCCTTTCTAAGACCGGTTAACTATACACATTAAAATAACTCGTGACTTCAAATATCGATACTATTATAATCTACCTACATATTGTGTACCTACATAGTAGATTTTTGAGACGGAGCTGTAAGGACATGTATACCTTTATTACCTCATTATATTCAGAAAAACATTTTTAAGAATTCATTAATATCTTTTTAAGTTATTCTGAACTGCATTCACGGGATTTTGAAAAGATACCATTAGTAAAAAAAATCTTTGAACCAATTTTTTTTGATATATAATTCTGTTTTACGTGTGGACCAAAAAGTGTAAGGAATCGTTCAAGTAATGAGTACCAATTAAATTCAAAATGTTGTTTTTATTTTCTTAACCAGTAACCATAGATAATGTTTATGTAATTTCCATTTTTGTGACTAGTCTAACCTTTTTTTAGTCGTTTTTCTATTCTGATCTTAACTATATTCACAAACAAATCTAATAAAACTCTCGTCCTTGACTTATAAATGATGTAACTAACACGACTATGATTTATATTTAGATGTTTTTTCTCGGTGAATTCATTTTATATTTACAAGCTGAGAAATTTACATTGTATAGAGATTAAAATATTTTCAGTCAAAAAATATAGACAGATGTAAAAAGAAAATAAAAAACACCATCTTGAAAAAAGAAATATAAAATAAGGTCGGTATTATGCAAACCATTAGCATTGTTTAGTGTTGTTTGCAAAAACTTGAGCTGGTTTTAAAATGCACTACGATAGAGGTGGAAAATTGTGGACAAAATCTATGTATATATTTTATTTTCATCACGTTTCGTCGTTTGAAATATTCAACAGCATCGATTATCGGCTCACTTTGTTCACCAATACTTTTTTATTCAATTTAACGAAGCGAAAGGAGTTTGTAACAAGTTTTGAATCTCTCTGTTGTTTATAAAGTACTTGATTATCAAAAATGTTTAAGGAAAGCTTTTTTATTGCGAACAAATTTTCATACACAATACCTATGTAGTACCTACCTTACTTTACTACTTAGGTTAGATTCGCTTCTCTCAATATGTAACTCGATAGGTACTATTTCAATGAAGAATAATTTCAACCCCATACTGATATTTTTAATTCAGAGTAACTATAAACCAAATTTTAAGTCAAGAATGATTCATAAATATATATCTTGGCGGATCATATTTGATCCTATTATAATTTCCTTCGAATGGGATCAGATTATGGAAGGTTTATGTGACGCGAAATGGCATCAAGCATGATCATCGCAGTCGGAAATAAAAAGGAGTACTAATTCTGTAAGGTGCTCAAACTCCATGTGCACATGTGAATAGGAGAAAATCCTATAATATACTCCGCACTTTAGTTGGTATTGTATGGTAGATAAGTTAAAACATCTTTCACTGAATAATGTAACAACTTACTTCATATTTATATTAAAAAGTTAGCATACTTATTGCTCCAACTATAACACCCCTATTTTTACGTCGGGGGTTTATTAAGGAGAAATGTCTGGTGGTCATGGCAATGGGCTCACCACCTGTTACATGGGACAAAGATACTTACGGTAAAATGTGGGCGTATAATGGCTGCTACCCCTTCGGGGATTAAGGCGTGAATGATAAGTATAAGTAAGTTTGGTGGTCATACTGGTCATTTTGCCCCAGAAACGCCGGTGAGGCTAATGGCGCAGGATATATTCTAAACACGCAAAGTGATGGTTGTGGCAAAAGTTTGTATATATACTGTTATGGTTGTTTTTTTTTATATGTTGTTTTTTTTTAGAAGCGCTCGTGGCCCCGCTGTCTCAGTGTTATGTAAACGATCACTGAGTTACGCAACTTTCACTATGGCTGGTCCTCGGATAGGTGACCACTTTGTGGCATTTACATTTGCGAGCGTTTCCGTGCTTCGGAAGGCACGTTAAGCCGTTGGTCCCGGTTGCCAGTAAAATGGCAGTCGTTAAGCCTGGTTGAATGCCTTATGGGCGGCATGTAAAATTTCAACAGCAGGTAGCCACAATCTATTTCAACACGGCAATGGGCTCACCACCTATTACGTAAGACAGGTAAATCCACACGGTGAAAAGTGGGTATATAATATGCCTCTGCCACCCCTTCGGGGATAAGGCGTGATGGATATTTTTTTTTTCTTTTATATGAAAAACAAATAATATTAAATATTTATTATGGTTCGATTTATTCTTAAATTTATAATATATGATAATTCTTGGGTAATTTGTGTGCTAGCTTTCTCTTAATTCTTAGTAAAAAATAGGTACAATTTGTTTTGGGACAGGGTTACAATCTGCGGCCTTTGCCTTACAGGGGCAATGCTCTGACAGCTACCTTTCACGGATAATGCTGGAAATGAAGATTTAATTACACTGGTCAAGCAGTGATGACAAACAAAACCTGAAAAACTGGAGTGATTTCTGATTGTGGTCCGTTTTGATAAACTAAATTTATATTGGTTTTGATTAAATTAATTTATAAAGGTAGGTATTCGAACTCGTATTTAATAAATTTTGTAGAACAGAAGGTACTAGTGGTGTCAATCGACAGTATAAATAATATTATTTTTTTTACAAATTTTTCTTTTAATATTTGGATGTAGATCGATATAAAATCGTTAAGCCAAGTTGAAGGTCATATAGGCGGCTTAAAAAATTTCAACAGCAGGTCGCCGCAGCCTGCGCCTATCCATTTCAACACGGCAATGGGCTCACCGCCTGTTACGAGTGAAGAAAATGCATACGGTGAAATGTGGGCGTTTTATATGCCTCTGCCTACCCCTTCGGGGATAAAGGCGTGACAATATGTATGTATGTAGATTCTATTTGTAAATGTGTTAGCAGTATTTTTTTAAAGACTCATTTTTAATAATAATTATATTTCTTCTTCTAGTGGAGTAGTTCAGTTTTTTTCCAAAAACTTACTGGATTTGGAGACAGAGACTATTTGACTTTATTTGGCTCCCAGGTAAACAAAAATTAATTAATTATGCAGTAATTATAAATGACTTTTGGTTTTCGGTATAGTTAGAAGCCACTGCCGTCTGAAGGTTGCAGCACCTGGGTTGCTGCATCGTTCGTTATTCAGCAAGTGCACCACTTTCAGGTGAGGTTGCTTGGGCCCCAAAGATCTTGATGGGGCTCATTGCATTTGATATGAATGAAAATTGACAATGTAAAATTGTAATATCAATTTTAAGGCCATTTATTCAAACAAACATACATACAGTCACGCCTATATTCTCTAAGGGTTAAGCAGAGGCATACTATACGCCCACATTTCACCGAATGCAGTTGTGTCCCACGTGATAGGTGTTTAGCCAATTGCCGTGTATATTATTCAGACGTTAATAAATACTAGAACGTCAGAGAATACTGATAAATCTATGTTATTTGTTCTATTTTTTGTAATAGCAACATGAGCACTAGTTTATTTTTTATCGATACGAAGCCCATAATATTGATGGATGAACCTAATTTGTTCTCGTTTTTAGTTACAGATACGATCAAACACTAAATTGAGTTTATCGTTGAAATCGGGATTTCAATCAGCAAGTATCGAGTTTCGAGTGTGCCCGTCAAGTCAATCAGACCAAATTGAACATGTCACCGAACTCCTCTTTCAAATTGACGTTGTATTACGTAATGTTTTATAATATATCTTTAGTTTTATTAGTTTTACCACGTCGTAATATTTGAGTCTTTTTGATGGGGGACAGCTCTTTTGACATGTGAAAGAAAAAAATATACTAAATCTATACTAATATATAAAGCTTAAGAGTTTGTTTGGTTGAACGTATTAATCTATAGCTGCCTCGGTGGCGCAGTGGTAGTGTATGCGACTACCGCGCTGAGGTCCCGGGTTCGATCCCAGAGTCGGAACAAATATTTGTGTGATACACAAATGTGTGTTACGGAGTTTGGGTGTTTCCTATGTATGTAATCCTAATATGTATGTATTTAAATATATATAAGTATGTTTATCAGTTATGTAGATCCCATACCACAAGCCTATATTAGCTTAATTTGGGCTAGAGGACGCTGCGTGAAAAGTGTACCACATTATATATGTTTTATTTAATCTCAGGAATTTTGAAATTATATAGATACATACATACATACATACATATTGTCAAGCCTTTATCCCCGAAGGGGTAGGCAGAGGCATATTAAACGCCCACATTTCACCCTATGCATTTTTGTCCCACGTAACAGGTGGTGAGCCCATTGCCGTGAAATGCCGTTTAAATTATATATCAAATGATTATTGCATTATATTGTTTTAATAGGTCTATCAGCGTTTAACTTTTATACTAAGAACTAAATAAATAAATATCCATCACGCCCTATCCACGAAGGGGTGGCAGAGGCATTTTATATGCCCACTTTTCACCGTGTAGATTTCTGTCCCACGTAATAGGTGGTGAGCCCATTGCCGTGTTGAAATAGACAGACGCAGGTTGTGGCTACCTGCTGTTGAAATTTTTTCATGCCGCCCATAAGGCATTCAACCAGGCTTAACGACTGTCACTTTACTGGCAACCGGGACCAACGGCTTAACGTGCCTTCCGAAGCACGGAAACGCTCGCAAATGTAAATGCCACAAAGTGGTCACCCATCCGAGGACCAACCGTAGTGAAATTTGCGTAACTCAGTGATCGTTTACACAACACTACGACCGCGGGGCCACGAGCGCTTCAAGAACTAAGAAGAAGTTTAACATTTAGACTGCCTCTGTGGCGCGGTGGGAGTGTATCCGACTGCTACGCAAGAGGTCGTGGTTTCGATTCCCGCCCAGGATAAAACTTTGTGTAATGAGCACGATGGTTAATTTTGTGTCTGGGTGTTATATATCTATAATATGTATATATTTAGAAATATATAAGTATGTTTGTCAGTTATCTGGTTACCATAGTACAAGCTCTGCTTAGTTTGGAACCAGATGGCGTTGTGTGAGTTGTCCCAACGATATTTATTATTATTTATTATTTATTTATTATAAGTTTGTGTAAGTACTTGTTAATTATTATGGATATGAATAGTCCGAAATAAATTGATAATATTATAAGATATTCTAGATACCTTTCAAGGTAAACAATACAGAAAAAAAATGTGTAAAGCTTTTAAAACAAATGTTTTCTTGCCGTGAGTAAACACATATTATATTTAACTGCTACAAGAAATATTCTCAAATAAGTAGTTTTTACTAAAACCCCAAAACCGAATGAGTAATGGAGTGCCCAAAGCAGCCGAGAGTAAAAGTTGGTTTTATGCCTATCGAGCAACAAAATTTGATTTTGCACACCAAATTATTAGCTTAGCGGAAACTCCCACAAAAACATCAAGACCAGATGTGTAGGATAATTAAAATATTTATAAATTGTTTTTCTGCTCGGTAAAGCAGGAAAAATAATGTTTTATCAGCTATTTAAAACTTTCTATACAAATAATAAATAACAAAGTTTGTCAGTAGAAAATTGATTTTGTTGAAACTTTGTTATAATATAGCTTACGCTTCAAAATAACACTTTTTTTTATTATTTATCAATCACGCCTTATCCCCGAAAGGGTGGCAGAGACAAATTATATGACCACTTTTCACCATGTGTATTCCTGTCCCACGTAATAGGTGGTGAGCCCATTGCTTTAGCTGCATTTGCTTTATTACTTTATATCCCGGGAACAAAGTCCCATGAGAAACGGGAACGGGGAAAAGTTCACCAAGCGGGCAGAGTCGAGTAACTAGTATATAATTAAGAGGTAAAGTTAGTGAGTCAGTGAGGTTCTGGAGGATAGTCCCTGGATCTACAAAATCGATTTTGAAAATTCTTTCACTATTAAAAAGGTGTATTATCCTTGAGTGCTATAAGCTATTTTTTATCACAGAAACATACGAACGAGCGGCCATTAGCACTAGTATTACAAAAATACAAAGACAAGGTGCATAATAGTCAAAAAATATAATTAATTTTGAAATTATGTTTTAGTTTTTGTTAATTTTTGTAACGACTAGAACGATATGAGTGGCATTTTTAGTGGATGGCCGGCCGATATTAAGTTTCCTTATTTTTTAATCAATTGTACAGCTTTTAATTTTACAAGCGAACATTCTATGAGTGTCTGTTTGTTAAATACAAATTGGCTCATAATTTTGATAAAATTGAAGAACACTGACAATGAAAATAAGGAATATCAACTACAAAATTTGTCAAGACGCTACTGTCGTTTATATTGTCCGATGGTACAATTGTACGACCCAGTGTTTCGCTTTCATTTAGATAATGGTTCGTGATACAGAAATTTACGGCAAGTAATTAAAATTTATAGAGTTTTGTCATGGATATTTAGTTGCTTTTGGATGAATTCTCTAAACTTGGTTTTCAATTAGAAAAGTTCGGAGACTTTGGACTTACTTCAACATTTTTGAGCTGTTATTTTGAGAGGGGCTGAGTTTTGTAACTGTACTAGAATATGAACCGAAAGATATTTAAATCAAAGATTGGTGTAAATGTTGGTTTGCTGTAAAGTGAAGAACAGTTAATAACATTACGATTTAAAATAGAGCTGAATAAGACGTAAAGTATATTTCAATAGTAGGAGTAAGGGACAGCAGTAATAGATGAGACAAAGTGAGCTAAATTTTCGCTTGCAGCGGTCATATTCAATCACAAATCAATTTTAAAAAAAATTGTCTATCTGTCTCTTTGTTCTGGCTAATATCAGAAACGGCCCGGTCAATTTTAACGTGACTCTCACTGGCAGATAGCAAATATTATAAAAAACAGCTTAGGCTACATTTTATCACCACATTCTAACGGAAATGGGGACTACGCAGGTGAAACCGTGGGGTGACTGCTACTATATCTACAATCTCAGAAATGTATACGTTCCGGGTGGCTCCTTATATCAGCAAAAATAGACCGATGTGGGGTTAGTTCGTATTACGGGAATCCGACAGAAGGTATTTTGCCTAATTGTATTCCCGCTTGAAAAATTATTTACATTCGCATTTATATTTGCATTAGAAACAGAAAATAAATTTTATACAAAATATCCCAGTAACTTTGCTTAAAATCAAAGGATTAGAGCTAAAAGCATTCCATGAAAATCTTCTCCAAAATACCAGCTTTACCAAAGTATTTTCTCTTACAAATTAGAGATTATAAACAAGCTTTGGTGTTAAACAAGGAAGCAAAGAAATGTAACTACATTTTATATGACAGGGGAACTTCTTTTTTTTCTGAGCTCTTACTCACAGATAAAAATATATATAAAAAAAAATAAAAATAGAGAGATAGCCATTAGTAGAGAGCCGATTAGCACCGGCATTAGTGCTCGTTCGAACTCAGTCCAGTAAGTAGCTTGCGGCGTGTACTGGAACGTTCCAGTCCACGACGCATATATATTGGTATAGACAGAAGTTTCCACTTTAACCTGATAACATTACTGGTTTTATCACATATTCCTATGATAATTAATTATCATATTCAATCAATAAAATATCAAATAGAAATATTTCAACGAGCAATTCTTATGAAACAGGCATATACTAAAAAGAAATTCATTGTGTGTTTGTGTTTGGTTTTTGATTTGTATTTGTAAATCGAGTTTGTAGTTTTAATTTACTCTGTACATCGATTTACATATAGTTATATATATTATAATTTCGCCTACAACTAGCGAGAACGGACAAATGAAATCCCAACAATTGTACGAGGAAGAGTCAGGGAGAGGAATTACATTGACCGATTTCCTACTAATCTTAAGAATGGGCTGAGAGACATGAAGACAATACAAGAATACATGAAGGCATAAAAAAGAACAAAGGTGTCTTTAGAATGACAATTGGTATGCAACCTCTCAATAATAATAATTATAGTTCTAAAACAAAGAACTACGTATATCCAGTAATATAAAATAAAAATTCAAAGACACCTCTCAATGTGGGAAATTTCACCAGCAGTAAGTAACTTAATGGTCCGTAACTCGTTGGGATATGCACTCGCCTGAACAGGTTTGTGCTATTTTTTTTAAATGCAGCAACAAACCACGTAGTATTCTTTACAATTGTGGTAAGTTAGACACAAATAAAACGTCATTATTTACTTTCTGGTCTTGTTTATACTGCATTTTCATCTCTTAAGTAAAAATCAAATATTGTTGGGACAACTCACACAACGCCATCTGATTCCACACTAAGCAGAGCTTGTACTATGGTAACCAGATAACTGATAAACATATTTATATATTTCTAAATACATACATATTATAGATAAATAATACTCAGACTCAGAATAAACCATCGTGCTCATCACACAAAGTTTTATCCTGGGTCGGAATCGAACCCACGACCTCTTGCATAGCAGTCGGATGCACTCCCATCGCGCCACAGAGGCAGTAAGATTACACAGTTTCAATATCTTACAAGAAAATGTAATTGAGTAAACTAAAATAAATATTATTTGTACAGAATGACAGTACGATTAGTAGGTAAACTTTTTGTGTGTTCAAATCGATGTCAAGAAATGCTCAAATGATAAACCAAATTCGTGTATGTTCTTCTTTCCCTAATTTAGCTGCTGAATTAGTTTTAGGAGACTATCTTAGTTGATATCCTTAGATACATATGTGGGAAAGATACCTTATAGTGCTCTTTACCGAAATGTGCTTCTTAGTTTGATAGATAAATAAATAATTGACATTGTATTTATTTAATGTCTCGTTTATTTATAAAATAAGCGCTAAAGGCTCTTCCCACATGAAGTTTGTATTTTCACAGATGTGATTTCCCGTGGTAATAAGACTAAAGAAGAAAATTTTAAAACGATCTTGGAAAAAACTTTTTAAAACTATCCCCATTAAAATTTTTATATAAGTACATTAAAACGTTTCTATAGGCACCGTAAAACTACGAGTATTATTCGGACTTATGATACGAGCAACGTTTGAATATTGATGCGTCAATATGTGTGCACGTCATTATTGATTAATTTTAATACATTTTACGTGTTCATTTATTTAACACTCCCGCTAGTTCAGTGTTCGGTAAACGATCATTGTGTTAAGCATCTTACGCTGCGATTAGTCTTAAGATGGGTAACCTCCTTTTGTGGCACTTTAAGAATTTAGTCCCGGTTGTTACACGGTAGACATCAAGTCAAGTTTAACAGCAACAGCAAATTTCAACAGCAGATAGCTAGAACTCGTTTTAGTACACGTTTCAGCTCAGCAAAAGAATCTCTACTATAGCACGCTCCTGATGTTGATATCGTCAATAGGCTGCGAAAACTACTTTTGACCGACAAATTTAACACCTATGTATTAAACAACAGCTAATGTTGCAGACAAGTGCATAACATTAGACGAGACGAGAGAATGATATTTAATAATTCAAAAGAAAGAAAGGTAGATTTTAATAGTTCGTGAGCAAACTCCATCCCCTGTACCCTCCTGTACCTTACAGAACGAAAGAATAGGTATCGTGGAATATCGTATAACTTCGGTGCCATCCAAGTTGCTCTAAGTTCATATTCAACAATACAAATTGATATTGTGATCATAAAAATATCATCCATTTTACAAAATTTCAGTGGAAATGGTTTTAGTTTTTTAATTAAGACGCAATCAGTATATCTTGCAGATATACATCCTAATTAAAAGGTATAATTAGGATTATACCTTTTAATTAGGAATTGAAGAGAACCCCTGACATGCAGACGTACACAGATAACTTACCTAAAGGGTTTTGACCTTCTGACCGGTAGACAAGACGTGACGAGAATGAATAACCGATGGCTTAGTAATAGTCACGTTGCTTGCAGTGAGTGAATGAATTTTGTACTTATTTAAATTATATCACTTTGTATTACATTGGATATGTTTGTTATAGTACATCCGTCGTGCGTGGGTACTACCATATGTTCTATAAAAATAAGAGTGTATTTGTTTATACCTTGTTTGCCTTTCTTTCATGTTTCAATCAAGTAATTCAATTTAGTAAGTCTGGAAAGTGTAGATAGTTTTTATTAAAAACTAGCTGACCGCCCGTGGCTTTGCCAGTGGCACACTTCCTGTCGCACCTATTTAATCCTTTAGCTTTACTTTTACAAAATGTATGAAAGTATGCCTGACTTCTTGACATTTATGATTTCTACCCCGCTCTCCTGAGTAGTAGCGTGAAAATATATAGCTATACCTACCTCGATTAATGGACCAGTAGTTCCTGAGATTAGCGCCTAGCAACATATTTTGCGATTCATTTTTATTTATATAGATAATACACCTAATTTTCAAAGTATAAGACGATTGTGGATAAACGAAACATTCACACCATACTACTCCAGTTTATCAATACTTCAACAAAGTCTTAAATCCTATTACTTCAAATGTTGTACCTCACTTCAATTGTAGTATCTAACTACTAAATGAATCTTTTCAGTTGCAAATAATTATCATAAGTATAGTTGTTCTTAGTATTAATAGTTCCTCTTATGTAGGCTGACTTTATATTGCTTTATTTATTTTTGTATTAGATGAATTAACCTAACCAACTATCAACGTACTGTGGTGATACCTTTGTTCGATGAGTTTGTTTTATTCTTCGCACTGTGAAAAAACCCTAGAGATTAGAAACAATTGTTAATATCGTTTTGTTGAAATGGTAATGAAAAAAACTTATATAATTAAGTAGTTTTTACTATATACATACTGAAACGTATATTAAAACATAAAATTTATGAATAAATAAATATAGAGTTCATCATTAATCACTCAAAGTAACACACTTCATTAAAACAAGAGCAAAGTAAACCTTATTTCATTTAAGCATTCCAGAACCACACAGTAACACATTCAGAACGTATAATAACGATTGTATGCCTATATTTTTATATATTTAACATATAAAAATATTATAGCTTTATGAGGTTGTAAAACATTTTCAGTAATTGGATAGAAGGGAATAAAAGCACGTACTCAAATCGTTCTTGAAAAGAGGTTCGTTGAAATGATGCCTTATTTAGATTTAAGCGTTTAATAAGTAAACCCTATGAAGACGTGAAAAAGCGGAAAATTGTTACATAAAAATCGGATATACATTAAAACTTCTTCTTAAAACTATATTGTTGAAATGAAACATGTGCGGTTATTATTTCAGTTTTATAAGCTAGGTAAAAGGATATTCGTAGAGTTCTAATCGTTTAAGTTTTCTCCACAAAGCTTGTCAGTTAAGTATTGAATCTATTAAAATTTGAGGACGAACGTCTCACATAGAAAGGCATGATTGGTAGCGTCCAATGAACATTAAAGGAATGAAGTCAATGGTTCTCAAGTTTCCTTCAATGGGCCCGTTTACGTAATCGCTGCGATTAACTTATTAAGAACATCGTATTTACGTAAGATATACTTGACGATGTAAACTTACTAAAGGACTTACTATTTCATAACAAAAAAAAAATAGTGTTCTGTACAGGCTAAAAATTTCGGATACCGCATTTCTTATGATTCTGAAATTATAACAACAAAATATGAAGGTACGAAGAATGTGATAGAAGTATGCACGGATGTCGAAGACTGAAGATCTGTATCTGTGAAGATACTTAGTTATCATTGGCAACTGCTGGTTGATCTAATATTTGACATATTTTTTTTCTAATGGTACTAAAATATTATTGTTTCTGTTTCATTTTAACATAAACGTTTTTCCGTTTTAAATCGCTAGAAGGGCCAATTTTTTTACGGAATTTTGTTTGCTAACCTAACTACTTTCATCATTATAATGGAATTTGTATAATGCCAACTCCATCACAAAGCGTCATTAAAATAAATAAAACACACCCCGGCACAAATCCTACTAATACGAATAAGAAAGTTTGTAAGAATGGATGTTTGTTACTTTTTCACACCAAATCTACTGGTTGGTTATTTAATATAGCTTACACATTAGATTAACACATAGCCTATCTATATTTTTATGTGACCAAGTTCCTGTGAGAAAAGGGGACGGGAAAAATTCACCACACCTGGTCATTAAAATCGAATCTATGATTAGTTTGACTGCCTCGGTGGCGTAAGTGGCAATGTATTCGATTGGCGCGCTGGGTTCGAATTCTGTACCAGAACTAAAATAAATAAATAAATATCCATCACGCCTTATCCCCGAAGGGGTGGCAGAGGCATATTATATGGCCCCTTTTCACCATGTGTATTCCTGTCCCACGTAATAGGTGGTGAGCCCAATGGCGTGTTAAAATAGAAAGACGCAGGTTGTGGCTGCCAGCTGTTGAAATTTTTGAAGCCATCCATAAGGCCTTCAACTTGACTTAACGACTGCCATGTTACTGGCAACCGGGACCAACGGCTTAACGTGCCTTTCGAAGCACAGAATCGCTCGCAATTGTAAATGGCACAAAGTGACCACCCATCCGTGACCAGCCATAGCGAAAGTTGCTTCAAGCAGTGATCGTTTACAGAACACTGAGTCTGCGTGACCACGAGCACTTCATGTTTATATGTGTGTATTTAGAAATATTTAAGAAATTTATGTGTTATCTAGATCGCACAAGCTTTTATCCATTACCGTGGTTTAGGTTACATGGCACAGTGTAAATAAATTGTCCCACAACATTTACATATCTAGTTTTGCAAACAGTGTTATCTATTATGTATTTTATGTATAATAATCCAATATTGTAACAACAAAGTTATTAAATATATAATAATGCTTCTTGTAACTAGCTACATTAAAGGAGAAGTGCTTGCGGCTTACAGTTTACCTGTAAACCGCAGTTACAGTTACTGTTAAGAACCGTTAGATGTAAACAAAATTGCCTTTGTCGATATCCGAAATTAAGGTACCGTCTGAACGAGCCTTCCACAAAAGTAAACTTTAACTAAACTCGCCTCGACGTTGAACGAAGCAAATGCAACTTTTATGAGCCAAGATTAGGTAGTCACTTAGAAAGACATCACGGTTCCGATATAATTCAGTTACAACTTTTGGAAGAAGCCCCGGAAGCTTTGTCCAAGTAATCCTTATAAGTTATTTTGTGTTTTATTCATGTTGGATTAAAATTACGTGTTTTTGTTGATAGATACATACATACATATTATCTCCCAAGGGGTAGGCAGAGGCATATTAAACGCCCTCATTTCACCGTATGCATGTAATTATTGACTGCCTATGTGGCGCGGTGGCAATGCATCCGACTGCTACGCAAGAGGTCGTGGGTTCGATTCCCACCCAGGATAAAACTTTGTGTGATGATCACGATGGTTTATTCTGTTATTTATCTATAATATCAGTTCACTGGTTACCATAGTACAAGCTCTGCTTAGTTTGGAATCAGATGGCGTTGTGTGAGTTGTCCCAATGGTATTATTATTATTGATATTATATAATTTTCTACCATTATAATAATAATAACACCAGTAACACCTCCGGAATCGTTGCACAGCTCCACTTCGCAGCCCACGGTGAGCACACCTGCTACACCGACTGCTGCTGAAGCGTCGAGCTCTCCAGCGACCAGTTCTTCTCTCCGCCGTCGTCACCAACACCGGCGCTGCGGCGTGGGAGAGGCCGGCCACCGACTTGCTTGGCGTCCCGAGGCCCACCGGCTTTGAATAGGGCTCCCGCTACCGGTGGTGATGTGCGCCGCATGCGATGGACTAATTCTATAAACGAAAACGTCATGCGGGCATGTTTTGTGCTTTGGCTACAGAGGGGGGAATCAACCTTACTGCGTACCGTTGTCGCCTATTAACTGTGTTTCAGGATCTTGAACCAGCTGTTAACGCCTCGGCACAACGATTATCGGATCAGGTATTCAACGTTGTATAAGTTGGATAGTGCTGTACTTTAGCGGCTACGTTCTGAAATACGAAATAGCCTTGCCTGTCGAACTTCATCTCAGGCTGCAAGTTTAGAGGTAACAAACACACCGCATAATGATGAAGTTGTAGCTGTGGAGGCTATATCCGTAAGTATCCAGTGTAATGTCAAATTAAGGAGTGCATTGGAAGATGCGATGCTGGAATATCGATCTATGAGTACAGGCTGTAGACCTAGCCTACCGCGTTTGCCTATGCATAAACGAAATATGGCCCTGGTGTGTGCGATTACCCGTGTAGATTCGCGATTACCTGAATATCTGGATAATAGTGAATACCTTAGCAATATGCACTCGATTCTATACTGTGCAGCCGTTGTAGCATGTAGAGTAGCTGGAGTGATTTTTTTTTAAATAAAACTTGCTTCTCCTCCTAAACCTGCTGTGCCAGCTTGGCAGTGTAGAATTGAGCGTCGTATCGCTCGGGCTAGGGCACTCATCGGGAAGCTAATCTGTTTTAGATCGGGAAATACTCGACCAAGGGTCATGCGCTTTGTGAGACAGGCGTTCTCGGGCATTAACATCACGCCTCAAGAATTTATGAGTACGTTATGTGTCACAGAGCGCATTGACTTTCTAAAACGCGTTGCGACGTTATAAAAAACGCGTAGACCGATATACCCAGAATCGCATGTTCCAAAAGGATGAAGGGTGGGTTTATCGAAAATGGGAGAAACCAGAGTCCGATGTGGATGATGGACCGCGACCAAATGCTGATGCCACAAATGCATTTTGGCGTGGTATTTGGTGGAGGTCCGTTAGTCGTATTGAAGGCGAATGGATGAGAGAGGTAAAGCGGACATGTGAATCTATACAGACAATGGACATAATTAATAAAATAGAAGACGATGTAGCAAATGCAGTCCGTTCGTTGCCCAACTGGAAATCAGCGGGACCGGACGGACTGCATATTTTTTGGCTAAAGTGGTTCCGTACTTCACATGCTCGCTTAGCAACTCAATTCCAGTCGTTTGTAGAGTCGGGCTCTCTGCCCGATTTTATAACGACTGGAATAACCCACCTTCTCTATAAATCTGGCGATGCCTTAGATCCCAAAAATTATAGACCAATCACATGTTTACCAACAGTCTATAAACTTCTAACATCCATTTTGAGAACCAAAATTACATTACATTTAGATAAAAATTCAGTCTAGTCTTTGTCTCAAAATGGATGTAGAGGTGGGACCCGAGGCACCAAAGAGCTCCTTATTATTGATATGACCATTAACCAACAGGTACGCCGTAATCGTCTCAGTCTGGCGACATGTTGCATTGATTATTAAAAGGCTTTTGACTCTGTGCCTCATACCTGGCTTCAGAGGGTGCTAGAGCTGGACAAAGTAGATGCAACTCTTTGTACTTTCCTGAGGTCATGTATGAGGCAATGGAGAACAGACCTATGCTATCCAGGATGTCGTCAGACTGTAACAAATAGCTTGCCTATTGAGCAGGGCATATTCCAGGGCGACAGTCTCAGTCCTTTATGGTTTTATGAGTTCAGGGCTAGGCTTTCAGTTGCGGAGAGAAGGTCGAGTTATATCCCACCTGCTTTACATGGACGACCTTAAGCTATTTGCCATCACCAAATTGGAACTGATAGAACTATTGAAGTTAACAAAATCCTTCAGTAGTTCTATTAGAATGGAATTTGGCGTTTACAAATGTGCAGTCATGTATGTAAATAAGGGTGGGATTGTGGAGTCTGAAGGTGTTGAGCTTGCGGATTCCATAATACTTAGATCTCTCTCCACTACTGAGACCTATAAATATCTGGGTATATCACAGGCATTAGGAATTAACCAATCCGGTCTGAAACAAACATTGAATGAGTGATTCTTTGGCCGTCTGAAAAAAGTACTGTAAAGTATTTTATCAGGCGGTAATAAAGTGCGTGCCTTCAATGGGTGGGTCATACCGGTCCTAATGTATTCCTTCGGTATACTTAGATGAAGTCAGACTGAATTAGATGCCCTGGATAGGAGAGTGCGGTCCCTGTTGACCACATTTCGAATGCATCATCCTCGTTCATCAGTAATGAGGTTATATATCCCTCGGAACTGTGGAGGTCGAGGCTTTTTAATTGTCAAGACCCTCCATAACCGTGAGATATGCAACCTCAGAGAATATTTTCTCAATGCTGACACGAGGTTGCATCGCGATGTGGTCCCCGCTCTTGTTGGCTAAAAAGAATTGGCATAAACATACTACTTGTGTTACAGATCGCAATATGGAAGAGTAAGGAGCTGCATGGTCGTTTTTAATAGGCCTTACACAGGCCTGATATTGACTTCAATGCATCAGTATCTTGGCTAAGATTTGGTGACCTCTTTGGAGAGACTGAAGGGTTTGTTTTTGCAATTACTGATGAAGTTGTAATGACGAAGAACTACAGGAAGTATATACTGAAGGATGGGACGGTAGATATCTGTTGGGCAAGTCATCGTCCCGGAGAATTCCTTAGGCATATTATTTCTGGTTGTTCGAGTCTTGCAAACGATGAGTATTTGCATCGACACAACCAAGTAGCCAAGATCATTCACCAGCAACTTGCTCTTAAGTACAATCTTGTTGATTTAGAGGTACTATACTATAGATATGTGCCCGAACCAGTTCTCGAAAATGGTCATGTCACATTATACAGGGATCGATCTATTATCACGGACAGGACTATTGTCGCCAATAAGCCGATAGTGGTAATAGATCGATAGACTTGGCTCATGAGGTTGTCGACATGTGGGATGTGGATTCAGCGATCATTGTACCGATAGTCATATCTGTCCATGGACTTAAAGCCAAGTGCCTTGACCAACACCTACAAAGGCTCGCATTAGGCAGTTGAGTCAAGGGCTTGATGCAAAAGGAGGTTCTTCTGGGCACGGCACGTATTGTGCGGAAATTTCTGTCTCTGCAGTCTTGACCACCGGTAACAGGATGCTGGTGGTGATCATAGACTACAAGTCAATGAAAATTAATTTTCAGGTTGTTTCGGAACGGTTCTGCTAGCTCAGGATTACAGCATTGCTCTCGTTAGAAAAAGGTCACGCGTTCAAGTCTCGTCCCGAAACAAGATAAATAACTGTTAAAAAATGTAATTAAAAAAGTTATATTCTCCATAGCAGTTTCTTAAAGTTCTATAGATGGTATGAAATGATCATAATCTCTTAACTTGAAAAAAGTGTTGTATACAGCAATAAGGCCACAAATATCTTTCGGGCTGGGACCTGTGAATATTTTTAGGTTATAACTTGATGAATAAGATAAGAAACTCAGTCGGTAATGTTTAGTCGAGTGTTTTTTTTACTTTATTATTATAAAATTAAATAAAACTCAAAACAAGAGCGACATATAAAAGCTAAGAAGTAAATAGCGATCTTAGGATGTTATGTTAGGAGCGACAAGTGATATAAATAAAAAAAAGGTTGTTTAAAAATTATTCAGAAAAATATCATGGATAGTTACTTACTTCTAAAACTCCCCAAAGATGACTAAAGTAGAGACACCTACCTACAGTTTATTCGCACATGTACAGCTCGTTAAAAAGTTATAAAAAGGTGTTGCCAACCTAGCAGTAGTATTATTACCAACAATTATATCTACTGTTAGATGAAGCGCTCGTGGCCCCGCGGACTCAGTGTTCTGTAAACGATGACTGAGTTACGCAACTTTCAGTATAGGTGTTCCTCAGATGGGTGACCACTTTGTGGCATTTACATTTGCAAGCGTTTCCGTGGTTTTGAAAGCACGTTAAGCTGTTAATCCCGTTGGTAGTAACATAGCAGTCGTTAAGTCAAGTTGAAGGCCTAATGGGCGGCTTGAAAAATTTCAACAGCAGGTAGCCACAACCTGCGTCTGTCTATTTCAACACGGCAATGTACTCATCACCTATTACGTGGGTCAGGAATACACATGGTGAAAAGTGGGCATACAGTATGTATGCCTCTGCCACCCCTTCAGGATAAGGCGGGATAGATAAAAAATATAATAAATAGTTAATTTATTATCAGGCCGTGTTTTCACTTGGTGACAAAATGACTACGGACTAGGAGACTACCTACGAGAAATTTAATTGCCCACTGTCACACTCGACAAAGTTATGCGACAAAACAAGTTGTGTGAATATATATGATAGAGCAAGAGTAAGTTGCTCGTGGGCGCCCTACCTAACAATAACTTGACAAAGGTACATAAAAATAACAAAACAAATATTCAAAAAACTAACAAAGGCCGTGGCCTTTTTCTTATGAGAAATGTCAGCTTTTCTCACATCAATCACAAATAGCTGACTTTGGCAGTTCGTTGTTGTTTGTAGGTACTGTGTATATAACTAAGATGTTGACAAAAAGCATTCAAAGGCCTTTTTGAAGACAATTTTATAGACGTATATTTTATAATATTAGATATTATTTTATTTCTATTTTCAAAAGATTTTATTCTAAAATGGGCAGGTCTGATTATCGAGCTAGCTAAGAATGTAAATTTGTGACATCGTGTGATCCATACTTCTTTGAGGTTCATGAGTAGGAAAAAGAATTGTAAAAAAAACTAGCTTATTTTCATTCATTCATTCATTCGTTTAGTTTGTTTTTATTGTAATTATAAAAAATAACTAATGTATCTCCTTGATTAAGAGACGAACACAAAAGCAAGAAATAAAGAACCAACCTGATGTAGCCTTAGGTCAGGTCTTGTACCGCAGATAAATAAATCACAGAAATAAATGAAATAAATATATATCGTTGGGACAACTCACACAACGCCATCTGATTCCAAACTAAGCAGAGCTTGTACTATGGTAACCAGATAACTGATAAACATATTTATGCATTTCTAAATACATACATATTATAGATAAATAACACCCAGACATACAATAAACTTATCTTCTTTACTCTTCTCAGTTTTCATCAACTCTGCTGTACGAGTTATTTCCTCTAGCTTCCATCTCTATGCTGACGATCTGCAGCTGTATCGTCATTTTGCTCTGAACGAATATAGGACTGCCATTGCTGCTGCGAATCGCGACTTAGACGCTATTAGCCAGTGGGCTAAGTCGTTTGGGATTCAGATAAATCCAAGCAAATAATCCATATAAAACCAATAATGCTTAAAGCCGGCAAATGCTTAGTGGTCTAGATACGGCTTCTCCTCCGCCTATTCACTGGCTCAAATCCTTATTCAACCCATTTTGGACTATGCGGACTCCTGCTACTTGGATGCTACTGAGGAGCTTTTAAATAAACTTGAGCGCTTGCAAAACTTGTGCATTCGTTTTGTTTTTAATCTACGTAAGTATGATCATGTCTCGCAGTTTCGCGAAAAGCTCAAGTGGCTCCCAATCCGACTTCGTAGGAATACTCGGATATATTTAATATCCTACACAATCCCTCTTATCCTTCTTATCTACGGGGACGTTTCTCTTTCATGATTAAGTCTGATGTTGCATGTAGGTCACACCTTTCGCTTAAATTGTCCATCTCACGAAACTGACTTTTATTCTAAATCCTTTACTGTTCACGCGGTCAGTCTGTGGAACTCACTTCCTGCTAATATTCATAAGTGTCTTACCATTTCGACTTACAAGAAAAGAGTGCGAGAACACTACCTATCGTCTATACTATAGAAAGTAGTACATGAGTATGTTCATTTTACAATAATATGTATTTATTTGGGTATATATATTTTTATATATATATATATATATATATCTATATATGTATTTAGTTAGGTATTATGAATATTTTATGTACCTATAGCTTATGTAAGTTTATTAACCTGCACACATCATTTTTATTCTTTGTTTACTTCTCTTATCCCAGGCCAACTGGAAGAGATTTCTTTAGAAATAAGTAGTGCCTTTGTACGTACTTTTAATTGTTTATCTGTCATGTTCTTTGTGTGTATGTACATAAATAAATAAATAAAAATAAACCATCGTGCTTATCACACAAAGTTTTATCCTGGGTGGGAATCGAACCCACGACCTCTTGCGTAGCAGTCGGATGCACTTCCACTTCTTTACAGAGCGTATATAGTAAGATGATTTTAGCATACAGATGCTAAAATCATCTTACTATATGATTTTAGCATCTGTATGCTATATATATGCCCCACAAAGCCCCACAAACATGTGCGTTAATTCATGCAAAACATGTAATCAACCCCATTCATCCATGTGATTAAGTTAACATTTGGGTAAATGCAAGTTATTTATTAGGTAGGTATATAAAACACTGTAACTAGTTTCGTTAAATAGAACATTCAATGAGCTCTAACGAATCTCTTCTTTTCTTTATTATAGCGTATTAGTTGACGCACGCGGCTCCGTACACGTCGTGAAGGTTTCCCGTTCCCGTTTCCCACAGGAACTTGTTCCCGGGATTAAAAGTAGCCTATGTATTATTTGTGAAGTGCTCGTGGCCCCGCGGACGTAGTGTTCTGTAAACGATCCCTGCGTTAAGCAACTTTCGCTATGGCTGGTCCTCAGATGAGTGACCACTTTGTGGAATTTATATTCCTTCCGAAGCACGGAAACGCTCGCAGTTTCCCTGCTTCGGAAGGCACGTTAAGCCGTTGCTCCTCGTTGCAAGTAACATGGCGGTCGTTAAGCCAGTTAGAGGCCTTATGAACGGCTTGAAAAAATTCAACTGCAGGTCGCCTCAACCTGCACCTGTCCATTTCAACACGGCAATGGGCTCACCACCTGTTACGTAGGACAAAAAGCAAAAACAGTGAAACGTGGGCGTATAGTACGCCTCTGCCTACCCCTTCGGGGATAAAGGCGTGACAGTATGACAGTATGTTATGTATTATTTTGATCTATAAGCTATATGATTGTAAAGTTTCATCAAAATCCATTCTGTACATTTAGCGTGAAAGAGTAACAAACATCCATACGTACAAACTTTCGCGTTTATAATATTAGTAGGATTCTGAGTTGCTTGTACCTAGATTTGGAGCCTGAGATCCGTTTTTGTTACCTGCAGGTACGATTAAGCTTTTATTTTTGGCAGTGTAAGGGGCGATTGTCGTATGACTTTCCAACCAGATAAGCGCACTTTCGGCATTTCCTCGTCTATTTGTCTGCAGTGCAGCACAGATATTGTTCTGGCCCCTCATATCGACTCTTACATTGCGATTACTAACGAATGAAAGCAATAATTCATTCTGATGGAATATTAAATACTTAATTACTGTCGTCAGGTCAAGCATACACAATGAAGCTCAGGTGAGTACACATAAAAGCTGTGCTTTCCAATATAGGCTCTCGTGAGTGTTATCAGTTCGGAACAGGCTTGCTCGTGGTGTAGGTGGGAGGGTTCCGCAAGCCTCTACGTACGCTAACGAGGTTGGCTCAAACAATCAGAAGTCAAGCAGAAATTGATGGGGTGTTCTAAAAGCCTACACTGACGTCGACGCGTACTCACCCCGCCTTAATTAAAAGACTTCACTCAAGCGTAATTCGCAATATCGGATCGTCTGTCTCTGTGATGTTCTTAACTCTATGGATTTCGATAAGATGGATTACACCATTCTGTTGACGCTGAGTCTGTAGTGTATATAATTATTGACGTTCTATTTCCGTAGGTAACTTTGTACAGACAATATTGAAAATTTATATTTGAGCTGAAATATAATTAAGTACTCGAATGGAAAACGAAATAAACATAACATTACACTTCACAAAATATATATACTTTTCAAACAAATTGGAAATTAACGATCAAATTTACGAAGACCTTTTTAATGGGATTGAAAATACGACTAGTAGATTAATATCTTGTACTGATTTAATGATTATGGAATTCATTGGGCTGAAATTATTTAATAATGTTCCATATTTATATAAAATCTAGAGTTACATAGTATAATGTTTTCTAAAAAAGTTAATAGACTCCTTGATATATGCTACAGCCACCTCTTTTTTTATTTCATGTACCATTGAAATAAAAATAACTATGTGTCACTAGAAAACTCTACGTACGTACGACATACCTGTGTTACTGAAAGCTCTAAAGCTCTAAAGGGATGCAACACGAAGTGGTTTATATTGGTTTGAGCTAATAGATTTGTTATATGCATTTGAACTATGAGACTTGCGTCCTGGCTCGCTCTCGCACCCGCAAGTCCTCTCTTTTTGCCGCCAACACTTCGCTGGCCAACATTATCGGCTGCCGGCCATGGATCGTACCACGACCGGCAGCGATCCAGCCCAACGATGCCCATGAGGGTATTTCGGGATCCCAAGCCGTATACGGAGCGAGCGTAGGCTCAGCCGTGTCCGTCACTGCCCTAGTAGAGTCCGGCTCCACACCCATCAGCTCACACAGGTATTTTACTATTGGGCTGCATACTATAAGTGTGAACCTTGTGTGCATCGCTGAGCCAGTCAAACCGTCAGGCAACAAAAGGTATGAAAAATAACCGCGTTCAGTCCCGGTAATAACTTATAAAACAGCCATGAACTGTGAGAAGCTGAGTTTGTTTGACGTTATTTTCAATAATGTCAGCCACCAAAATACTGATTAAGTTGACAGCGTATAGCCGATAAATCAATGACTTGTAAGTATGACTTTATGTATTATGAAATAATATTAAGTGTATCTTTAAATTTACATATATACCTAATAGCTTAAAGCTCTTACTTTATATCATAAAAATGTTTTAAATAAAAAGAAAACTTCCAACAATTTTGGGGTACAGTATGTACGATTTTACCATTCCGAAATGGACTTGAACCTGCTAGAATTGCAGCATTCGAGGAATGCTTTACTGACCTACCAAAACGGGCTTTGAATAATCCAAATTGTGTATTTCATAGTGACTTGGGAGACATTTACTAGATCTAACTTTTGCAAGACTTTCATAGTAACAAAATAATATTTAAATGCATATAATTTAAGCGTCTGTTTGTACTTAATTCCAAATTAACAGCTTTTCACTAAATAAATGTACACAAAAATAATCTACTTTAATTTTCTTCTGTGTCTGTCTATATTGCATGCAAAATCAAAACATTTGTACTAACTTCTGACAGTTCTGAATTCCTAATACATGTATTACTAGTATGTATTTAATTAAACTTTGTGTAGGAAGTAATTAGCTTGCTAGGTGATAATCCTGACGGTCCATGCAGTATTATTGAGATCCCAAGTTAATCAATATTGTCCACGACGTAATGACTATGTCAATTCAGGCAAACAATGAGCTAATAGAGTTTGGACAATAGATCGAATATTATAGGCCTCAGTTTAGATAGCTTACCAATATATTTTCTGAGCTTTGTCATCAATGGCTTTAAACGGCATTCGAGATTTTATTATTTCAACGCGAGGGTACTTCCTCAATACTCCATTTAAGTCAATTAATACCTACGTAAATAATTTTATTTATTTATCTATCACGCCTTATCCCCGAAGGGGTGGCAGAGGCATACAAGATTGTATGCCTACTTTTACCATGTGGATTCCTGTCCCACGTAATAGGTGGTGAGCCCATTGCCGTGTTGAAAATAGACAGACGCAGTTTGTGGCTACCTGCTGTTAAAATTTAACGGAAAACGGCGTAACGTGCCTTCTGAAGCACGGAAACGCTCGCAGATGTAAACGCTATATAGTGTTCACCCATACGAGAACCAGACATAGTGAAAGTAGCGTAACTCAGTGATCGTTTACAGAACACTGTTTCCGCGGGGCCACGAGCGCTTATACGTAAAAAATATTTGCAATATATGTATGTAGAATTAGAATCTATAGGTATTTATAAAACAAAGCCGCTTGCATTCGCATTCATTGCAGCCGCATACATTCTTTTAATAAAATGGATGGAACAGTTATAATTAAATTGCATAATAATACGTGCGGGCAATATTTTTATAATTAAACCTATAAGTGTTAACAGTGATTATTAAAATAACCTTTGACAGGTCAGCTAGTTTATTATTAATAATGTTTACAAACTTCCACGAACTTTTTTTAGATATTATTCAAATTATGAAACTTAGCTAATATCCCGATGCCTCATCTCATTAGATCGACTGATCACGGCTATTGCAATATAAAGTTTCAAAAATGTTAATATACGCGAAAAAGAGCCGAAAGCCATAATACGATGTATTATAAAGCCATAAATAATCCCTTACCTTTTCCGTAAATTTCACCTTGTCCAATCTGTAACGAAAACAATACGTAGTATCAGTGAGAGCCAACGTGACCCACACACTAATGGCGAACAAAAGATATAAGACGAGCAATATACTTATCGTGTCGTAAAAGTGAGTAGGTAACAGTTTATTGACCCTAAAGGCGTGTTATCGTTACATTTGCATAAGGCCAGCCATACTCACGACCTCCTCCACTAACCCTCCGTTTTTACGAGCAGGATATGCTTACATGATCTAGGTATGATCCACCCTTCGTAGGAGAATATTGTCGCGCCTGTGTTGCACCAACTTTTTATACGTTTGGTATCTGCGTTTGTTTTGTCGTGACTTCTAGTAATCTAAGGAAAACAAAAGTAATTGAGATACAAAAATGTAGATTCAAGTGTTAAATTAGTTTGTGCGAATGCTAGTTTCATATAAAAAGTAGCCTTACAGTTCATAAACCTTCTAGCTAATAACTAAAATGAAATAAGAAGCGCTCGTGGCCCCGCGGTCTCAGTGTTCTGTAAACGATCACTGAGTTACGCAACTTTCACTATGGCTGGTACTCAGATGGGTGACCACTTTGTGGCATTTACATTTGCGAGCGTTTCCGTGCTTCGGAAGGCACGTTAAGCCGTTGGTCCCGGTTGCCAGTAAAATGGCAGTCGTTAAGCCTGGTTGAAGGCCTTATGGGCGGCTTAAAAATTTCAACAGCAGGTAGCCACAACCTGCGTCTGTCTATTTCAACACGGCAATGGGCTCACCACCTATTACGTGGGACAGGACTCCACACGGTGAAAAGTGGGCATATAATATGCCTCTGCCACCCCTTCGGGGATAAGGCGTGATGGATATTTATTTATTTATTTAAATATAAATAATGCCGCGAAATTGTATTAATCTAATTACCTAAGTAAGTATAAAATCTGTGTCAACCTTTGAAGATGCCGTAATGCGAAACCGGTCAGGTTAAGAAGTAATTAATGTGGAATTGTAAAAGTGTTTTATTATTTAATAGTACAAGTGACATCAATGAACAGTACTCGTACTAGTATAAACTACATAAGTATAACTTTAAGTTTTCGTTTAAAAAATATTAAAATTTGAAATTATTTTCCATAATTGTTATAATTTTTTTTAAGACAAATATTTTTGCCAAATAATTGTATAGTAAAGTGTACTAAAGTGCCGGTGACGCTACACAACCCTGTGTCACACCTTTTTCAATGTGAAAAAAGTCTGTGCAAGCTCCGTTGATCTTGACACTAGCACTGGAGCCCTCATAAAGAGATTTCAGTGCTCGTATCAAGTGACTGCTTACTCCATACTTGGCCAGTGTTGTCCATAGTTCATGCCTCACCACGGCGGTCATAGGCCTTTTCCAAGTCTACAAATATTCAATAGACCTTTTGACATTTCGCCAAAAAATTTTCGGCTATGCATCGTAAGGAAAAGACCTGATCCGTGCACCCCCTTCCTTTCATAAATCCTGCTTTTCCACATCAATTCAATCCCACATTTTCCCTTCAGTTTCATTCATCACTCGTTTTATCAAAACTTTTGCATACAATTTGCCGACGATGCTGAGCAAGCTTATACCGCGGTAGTTTTTGCACTCCTGCTGTGACCCTTTTTCTATGCAAAGCGGCACGATAACAGCGTTGCACCAATCTCTAATTTGGAATCAGATGACGTTGTGTGACTTGTCCCAACAAAATTTTATTTATTTATTTATTTTATTTCCGTCTTTTTAGCACACATTCTTCTCCTTTTAGAAAACTGCCATCCTGGTTTCTGATATTACTGTGTTTCAATGATGTTTGTTGACCCCTCACAGATTTTATAGATTTCCAAAAGAATTTTATATTCTGCTGGAAATTATCAAATAACCTGCTATTAAATTTATCCCTATCATTCTCTTTCTTTCTTTTTATTTTTTTTTATTATATATATATTTATATATATTATTATTATTAAATATATATATATTTATTCTTTGCCATTTTACAACCTCATCTGTTACCCTCTGCATACTTTGTCTTACCTTTGTCTCGACCTTTGAAGTCAGCCAGTCCAACCATGCCTTCTTCTTGTCAGACAATGCTTTCATGACTTCTGCACACATTCTCTTCACCTAACATTATTGGCTCCTTTTATTTACCCCACACACTTCCACCGCAACTTCCACTAGACCTTCCTTAAGCGTCTTCCATAATACTTCTATCTCACTTACTTCATCAAAATTTTAGGTTAGGTTTATAGATCTTTATTATCACGAAAGACACTTGTCACTTATGTGATAACATTTTTACACAACAATAAAGGTATATCACTGTCCGTCATCACTAGACAAACTACAAACAAATAAGTTTAAAATATTAGGTAAAATGTACTCGTATGTAAAACTAAAATACATTTTTGCAAATATTTAAGGAAACAATACAATGCTAATATGGAGTTAGGTCAAATTACATATTGCACCTAACTCCAGTGAGTAGGTATATTGTGTTAAGAGCTTTTTTTTTGTTACATAATCAGGCTTTGAACATACTTCGACCCCGAGAACCAATTTAATGACCGCTATTCTAGCAAATATTTGGGTTATAATTTTGCATTTTTCATTACTATTTATTACTTTTTACATTATATATTTATATATATTATTTTTAAACGAAAATGTTTTTTTTAAGCTTTAGTGAGGTGAAATATTAGTTACTATCTTCTATTATATGTTTGGCTAATTGTTTTTTAAATGTATAAAATTAATCTAAGTTTTTATCGAAGCTGGCAGTTCATTGTAAAATCGTGCACCTTCTGTTGTTATCATACTTTTTCCCTTTTTCCGTAATTTGTGCGGTGCCTGGGTATAATGAGATAGCTCGCTCGTTGCGTTCGGCGGCCGAGTACCTGCTTACGTTTAGTGTAAGTTATATTAGTAAAAATATTCCTGTGTAAAGATTTATGTATGAAAATACAACTATTAAATTTAAATATTTTTTTTAATTTATTAACTTGGTTTCTTGTTAGATTTGTTTTCAATTCAATTTACTCACGAATCCTTCTTTTATGCTCATCTCTTGCAAATTTTCGACTTTTATGGGCTCTAGTACACTCACAGGTTCACACACACGATGCCGCCACCGTTGAAACAGACCTCTTACTCGGCTGATAACCAAGAAGTGATCTGTATCAATCCCGGCACCGCGGTATGCCCGGGTGTCTAACACTTTCTTTCTTAGTTTTGCATCTACAATCACAAAATCAATCATACTTCTCTGGTTTCCCTCTTGTATACAAATGGATCTGTTTGTGGTTAAATATGGTGTTTGTTACCACAAGATTCCTCTCCAAACATACTTCAAGTAAACTCTCACCATTTTCATTCACTTGTTCGTCACCAAACTTGACCAATACACTTTCATATCCATCACGCTTCACTCCAACCCAACTATTAAAATCACCTAATATTACAATTCTCTCGTTCCGTTTGCATTTACTCAGAATATCGCTCACACTCTCCCAAAATGCCTGTCTCTCACTTTGGTCTCTTGAAGATCGGCGCCACCGCGCATCTTGCGGAGCATAAACGCCCAAAACAAAGATGCGGGTAAGTCCAACCTTCAACCTCAACCAAAGGAGTCTTGGGCCCACACATTCATTTATTCTCGCGAACAGTAGAACACCGACACCCTGGCTCTCTGTACTGGTTGTGGCTACACCTGACCAGTAGGCTGTATAGGGTCCATGTATAGTGGTGTTACATCCTTTCCTCTTTGTTTCATTCACACACAAAACATCAAGTCGTCTTTGTCGCATCATCCCGCATACCTCATCAATTTTGTCTTTCATTCCTCCTCTAACATACAATGTAGCAAAGTGGCTATCCCCAGCCCACTTTCCGCCTCGACTCCCGTCGAGTCGAGACGTGACGGGTTGCGAACCACATCGCCGCCATTCCGGATTTTAAAATTTTCAATTTCCATAGCGTTCATACGAGTTGCAAGGGAAATTCAAAGTCCGCCTAGACAGAGCCCCGCTTGTCTAGGTAAGGCTAGCCTTATTCTAGGGTCCCCCGGTCCCAGGGCAGTCAGGCACGTTACGACTAGGCTCGCCCCAAGCCACGCAGCTCATCGGCCCCGCAACCTTGGCTTGGCGGAGAAAGGATGGGATGAGGATAAGATAGGAAAAAGATTAGAGGGTAGGAAAAGGGATGAGATAGCAAAGGGACTAGGATAGGGTAATTTTGTCTGAACCTTCTGTAATCCAAACCTATAAAATATCCAGCAGCTAGGACAGTTGTTACACGCTTTATTATCTGTGCAGTCCGAGCTTTATATACATTCATACGGGTAAAATTATTAAAAAGCGTAAAACTAGAACACCTGCAGTGTAATGGATTTACATTTTTTGCACTTATTTTCATTTTACCTTATACCATTGAGTTCTAAATAAATAAAAACAAAAATGGTCGTTCACAACCAACAATTCCATTAATCATGTTCTTTAACACAAAGGCATGTACAAGTACTCTAAATTAATAAAAGCAGAGCGTTTGAGTTTTATATTTTTGTAATTTCGAACACGCTTCATCCGAATAATAATACTTGTTTGAATGCTAATTAATTCGAATTAATTTTACACTTTGAAAGGTATAATCCGGTTGACAATGGCGAATTATTTTTCGGCACACTTTCACGATTTTTGCTCAAACCGTCTATTATGGTAACTTTTATCTCTAATACCTCTTATTCAACTTTTATAAATGAAAATCTTGAACACAGCATCTTCTGTGTTGTTAAGCAACACAGAAGTTGCCGTAAAAATTTGCAGTTGATTAAATTCTGAAGTTGTATTTCGTAAGTCCATACTAAGTTGAAGCAAACTGAATTTTCAGCAGCGGACTTATTTAAAAGATATTGTACTCTCGTTAGCTGTACAACTAAATAACAAATAGGAATTACTTATCTCAATTTGCAACTAAGAAGCTAGGTAATTATATTAAATTGTAATAAGTACTACTACTTAGAGTGATATTTTAGTATGTAGAATGGATTTTAGCACGTATAATTATACATTTTTATAATAGGTTTTATTTACGTAGAGAATGCATTTACGTGCCGACATTCATGCGGCAGGTGCAACAGAAACGGTGATTGGGACTTCCGGTCCTTTAGGGTCCGTCCTACCCAATAAACCCTGCGGTGTTCCGCTTTTTTCCCAACCGGGTCGCAGTATAGACCTGAGGGCTATTCCCAGCGACCCCGCTAAGTGACTGCCCCGAGATAAGGCTCTCCTAGAGGGGTCCGATGTGCTTCCCCTACAGTCCCGAAGGAGGTTAAACAATGCCCGCTTCGAACTGTCTCCAAACATCGTTTTGAGAACAGAGGGGGTGGAAACCTGTCGAGCGGGCACATGTTGGTGCCATATGGTCATTGTGAGCGGGGTACCAGCAAAGTACCTTATAGGTAGGCTATTAGGAAACAGGTTTGGATAGATAAATATTAATTAAGAAAAATGGTAATCTTTGATTATTATTGCTATGACCTCGTTCATTAGTGAACTGGTTCTCGAGTTACAGGTGAGACTGCCTTCTGCCCTAGACTTTATTAGAACACTATGGGCCGTATTCCAGAACGTTTATGAATACTCAAGAAACACTTGAGAGTAGATTTTATAAGGCAAAATCTAGTCTCAAACGTTGATTGAGTCTTGAGTAACGTTCTGGAATACGGGCCTATATATCTATAGCACTCATTTTTTAATAGTGTAGAAATCCCTACGGAGCCCTATAGGTAGGAGAAATAGATTTCAAAATATAAACAAACATACAGAATAGACAATGATATAATAAAGCAATTAAATTTTATCCACAAACTGTACTATTGTACTTCTATTATTGAATATAGTCTCTACGTAATAGGTGTAAATAGACGTCGTTAGAAATTGGTAACCCTTTCAATGGAGATGAGGTCGCGTCAGTATTCTATATAATTTACAAGTTTGATTGCTCGTAACGGCTCGTAGATGTTTCTGTGACAGTATGATACAATAGGACATAAGTCGGGTTAGACGGTGAATGCTAGAAATGGGATAAACCTATTGTGATTGTTAAATTCTACACAATAATAGTCAAATTCTTGATCTTAGAGAACTGACCAAATATTAATAGTTACAGGTTGATGAGTACAATGGAACTACATACAAAATAGATATTTCGTTTAGTTTTGAGTTAATATATTAAATCGACGAATATTGTATTGATTTCAGAAGACCGCTTATTTTGTTTTATTTTATTAATTTATTCTTTCGGGGGAAAAGGGGGTCTATGTGATTAATACACTGATAGACCGATTCAGTCTGCTGTGGATTGTAGATCGGGTACTGTACATTGGAGGTTTATTCTATTATTGGGTAGATTTATAAATCTACCCAATAGTTAGGGCTTTATTGGTAACATTACCAAAATACCTTTATCTGTATGATAAACATTACTTGATCTCGGGCTGCTAAGGCTGAAACGTCAGTCGTTTTCATATTATTAATAATTTAATTCATGTCTCAGATACAAAGAGCTGTCATGAAAGATAAGGTAGAATTTCGTAACGAATTTCATTGTAATGTTTCAAAATAATATACATGCCAGATATTTAATAAGCGTATCGTTAAATGTCACGCCGAAGGGCATAACTTCAAATGAAAAATTACAACAAATAAAATGTAAAACAATTTCAGAGACGGAGTGCGGATGTTCTAAATAAACAGGGCTAACATTCATCAAGACTTTTGTAAATGATTTTTAAGGCAGGCGCAACGACCGAATGGCTAATGAGGCTCCACATTGGGCTCTTTGTTTCAGCATATTCATTACCTGGTACCATCGCCGCTTGCTTACAAAAAAGTATTCATTGTTTTCCGCCTACCCTCTGGAGAGTAAACAAATAACATCTCTAACAATTTTGGGGTCAAGCGATTTCATCCAGTGAATATTCAGGAGATAATTAAAAGAGAAAGCACACTTAATTAGTACAAATCGCGTTGTAAGAAAATGCTCCCAAAGATTTAGCAAAATTTTATTATTAAATTTTAGCAGTAAGTGAGTTAAATAGACATTGCTTTAACAATAATTAGTACCACTTATCACCGTAATATAAATTTGCATTACCATTTTAAATTATACTTATAGCAAGAAGAAATAGAAAAATTGCCAAAAACGAAAAAACGTAATCGAATACCCAGACGTGCATGTATGAAGCGATTGATGAATCTGCAAGAAGCGAAAGAAGTATGCATGGATCGTGAAGCCTGGTGATCTATCCTCTCTGACTACCCCTTAAGGGATACAGCGTAAAGATAGTTTAGTTTTTGGAAATAAAATAAAATTATTAGATATTTTAAAAAATATTGCATGCATTGCATTTTATACCCGTATTCCACGGGAACGGTCACTTCGTGAGTGAAACCGCAGAACGTCCCGTAATCGAAAATATTTTTTATAGTAAAGTTTTAAAGTTTGGGATCCGTAAAAGTTAAAAAATAACATTTATATATTTAAAATTGACAATAATTGTCCTACGATGGATACAATATCCGCCATGTAATGCCTGATATGTTAGTACTATTAATTATTCTGTGATGACTTTAATCTGTCTGACGATCCATAGTGTGTTGTGATACCTCTTAAAAAATTTGAATCAAACTTTGAGCACAAATTATACTGAAAACGATATGTATTAATAAGGTACCCAAATAAACCTACATAATAACCGAATTTCTTATGTCGCAAGGGGCTCTAAAAATGGTTAATAATACAGCACATAGAGCGTCGTGCACATGCCAAAAGTACATGAGAGGTCATCTAATATTAATGGTGTATGTCAGGCAGGGCATTGGGGACTCACGGCTTGCCGCTTGACCAAAACCTTTCACGAGGCGCATCTACGTAGTGTACGGTACGAAGTGTCTGTAATGACATTATGAAACACAAATAATTTTATAATTTAAATTGAAAATGGAATTTGTTGAAATAATAATAATATAATAAATATTCTGGGACAGTTCTTTTTTACACAGCGCCATCTAGCCTAAACTAAGCTATAAGTCAGTGGTAAGGGATCATTAGACTGATATTCATAATTGTATATTTCTAAATACTTACATATTTAGAAAACACCCAAACTCCGAAACCAACATTTTTGGATTACTCAAATATTTGTTCTGACCCGGGAATCGAACCTGGGACCTCATGCGCGGCAGTCACATACACTACCACCGCGCAACAGAGCCAGTCAAATGTTTGTTAAATAAACTATTAGTGTTATAACGGGTAGATTAAAAAAAAAGCTACATTTTCCGGGTGCTGGTTCTGATACTAAAATTTTAGTAACGTACTAGTTCGATAAGACACCTTCACAATTAAAACGGTCATCAAGGGGGCTGTTCAGCTAGTTCTGCAGTTTTGGGTGAAGTAGTTCCACTTATCACCTCATTTCATTCAGCTCCTAACAGGCATAGAGTAGATCATAAACCTTTAGCCCATCCTGCGATTCGGTAGAGGCGAGACGGAATAATATGGTGGTTTAGTGGACAGTCTACGTAGACCACTCCGGGGCTAGAAATCTCACACAAAGATGTCGTGATACGCCAGCAGAGGGTGGCGCCGTGTGGATAAGGATTCCACTGCATAGAACAAAAAAAAAACGGTGAGGATTCAATCGGATTCTGGGATCAATTGCCAGCTTTGATAAGTTTTTTTCTATCAAAGTGTCTTTCCAATGTTCCGACCTTCCAAAAATAGGCGGACCTTCAAAAAGCAACGAAACCCGTCTTAACAATATTCTACAAAACTCTTATTAGGTGAATGAAAAGTACCAGCTTAAGTACTAACGTTAGTTAAGCCATGTTTGTGAAGCCATTTGGATTACTGATAATAGCCGATTTAAGTGCCAATAAATTTTATATCTCACAGTTATATGTACCACCTATTACGTGGAACAGGAATGCACATGGTGAAAAGTGGGCATATAATATATAGGCCTCTGCCACCCCTTCGGGGATAAGGCGTGACAGATAAATAAAATATGTTCCACTTCACGTTTGAGAAAATCGAGTAAATGAAACTATATATATAGTGATTTAGATATTCAATTCTAGTACGTGATAGCTTTTATATTAATACCTACCTATAGGTTTGGAAACAGAAATATTTCTCATATTTTTTTTATTAAAGTGGAAAAATGCAACTTGGTTCAGGACGGGGATTGAACCCGTGACCTTTGACTTACCTAAATGACGATTAAAATATAGTAAACAATTCCAACTTGTTTCGGTACGGTTCGGGTAGCTCAGTGGCTAGAACATTGCCCTGGTTAGGCAAAGGTCACGGGTTCAATGCCCGTCCTGTTGTATTTTGTCACTTTAATAAATATTTATGTGAAAGGTGAAGTCGTTTGGGCCCCGGAGATTTTAGTGGGGCCCCTTACACCTTTATCTGTAGTGATATGTGTATGTAAATATATTTTAGCATATGTTTAAGTATCCTAGTACCTAGTTGAACCTATCACACCCTAGTAATTGCTTTAAAAATTTATTCAGAAATATTTCTATATTCCATAGAATGTGTCTTTAGAATTTATTTCAATTGATTTCAAAACCTTTAAATTTTGGAAACAATTATAAAAAAATAAACATCTCATGTTGAATTTAAAAAATTATAATATCAAATCCACAAAAGATGCGCTGGTACGAAAACCATTTAAGAAAAGAAAGTTTCGAGTAGTTCTCGGTGGTGTAGTTGTAGTATATAGTATAGGTACGAGTATATGGTGTTTAGAATGAAAGAACGTATCAACATTAACTAGCAATCAGCAAACGAAATACAGTCCAGTTAAAAACCATTTATTGATATCATTTGATGAAAACTTACTACGTTCCGAGTCTAATCTAAATAAATAAACGGAATGCAGTGTGCGTAGTTAGCGTTCGGTTAACCAATTCATACCCACATTCGAAGGTAGGTAATACAAATTTACGAGGCAGAGCTGGGAATTGAATTCTGTTATTCGGATGAACTGCCATCAGGAATCATGTTTCGTTATTGATACACACATCACTGTATAGTACATACATACGTACATACATATTGGCACGCCTTTACCTCGAAGGGATTGGCAGAGGCATATTAAACGCCCACATTTCACCGTATGCATTTTGGTCCCACGTTACAGGTGGTGAGCCAATTGCCGTGTACAACTTTACTTACTTACTGTAATAGTATTGCAGTGAAATATAATGTATTTATCATGTTCCTTTTGATTAGTACCTACCAATAACAGAAAATTAACTTTTAATGATTTTGAAAAAAGATTACGAAACAAGTTTTATGGAAACACTCAATATTTATTGAACGTTTCTATAAAGTTGTCCTTAAAAGTACTTTTTTTAAACGGAACAAAATTGTTATCTTAACATACAACTTCATTTAGAAAAATGTCAAAATCGTGATTGAAGTTGATTACTTGCAAGAATTTCCCTAATATTAAAATGGTCGTTATTTTTTATAATATTAATTTCAGGGTACTTCTATAGATTATTAAAATCTTCGCAAGGTATGCTCTACTATTCCCTCACTTTCAGTCACTGCTTTTGCCTATACTAACATTATATTAAAAAAAAAAACTATAATTATTTATGTTTTTAAATGGATTTCCACCATGTAACGCCTGATTCAATTAGTTAATATTATATTTTATTATATTATTTCCACACGGTGTAAAGTATATAATATACATCTGCCACCCCTTCGGGGATAAGGCGTGATGGATATTTATTATTTTTTATAATATTATAAAGAGGAAAGATTTGTAACTGTGTTTGTAATGTATAATAATAGGTTTAGAAACTACTGGGCCGATTTTAAAAATTCTTGCACCATTAAATAGCTACATTTTTCGAGAATAACATAGGCTATATTGGATTTTGAAAAAGTTTAGGTCTCTGTACCATATCTCGCATTGGAAAATTTAACCTCGCGGTCTAAGCTGCGGGCCTCAGTTAGTAATATATAAACATAAAATATTGTCTCAACTGATTGCTGTTTTATTATCTTGTTTATCTTATACATTATGACTTTAAAATTATTCTACCGTTAAATATTTTAAACATATTACTATTATATAATACAACTAGTAGGTATTCTTTATTATGTTGGTCCAAATACTTTTCAACAATATAATATTGAGTATTAATGGTGTTTCTACAATCAGCGATTTTACCTTCATAAAATCATAGCTTCTCGTAGCAGCCAATAATAGCGGACGCCAGGACCCAAATCCATATAGGACTTGAAGACAACTTCAGAACAAATAATAAGTGTAGTCTGTGGAGACAACTGAGAGTACGCTAAGACGAAGAGAAGAAACATATTAAATTGTACTATACAAGATATACTATCCCAAATAAGGCATTAGTAGTAAGTAGTAATAAGTATCTCTCTAAAAGATATATTTACCAGCGAAGCCCCAAAGCAATAACGTGTCAGGTGTAATGGCCATTATAACGAACACCATGTTCTCGGGGGGCTGTTGGCACTGCTTTTGATATAGAGACATGTTTTGTTGAATTAGGAATTACCTACGTACTTTAAGCACAGATAATATCAATAAAGAATTCCTTTAGGATTTATGAACAACTCAAAAGGAATATAAAGAAGATTTACTTTGAGAATTTATGAAAAGTTTAGTTTCCCTTTTTGGATTTACATGCAAGTTTTCACACTTTTTTTCCCCGAAGAGGAAGGCTGAGACATACTTTACTTTCTTCTTCACCATTGTATTTTCGTCCCTCGAAATAAATATATATATACGTGCGTGTATGAAGCGATTGATGAATCTTGAAGAAGCGAAAGAAGTATGCATGGATCGCGAAGCCTGGCGATCTGTCCTCTCTGACTACCCCGTCAGGGATACAGCGTGAAGATAAAAATAAATGGTGCCCAACCTATTGCCATGTCGAAATGGACAGATGCAGGTTGTGGCTACCTGCTATTGAATAGCAATGTTTGCCATGTTACTGACAACTGGTAACAACAGCTTAAAGTGCCTTTGGAAGCACAGAAACGCTGGAAAAAAGAAATGTCACAAAGCAGTCGATCATCTGAGGACCAACCATAGCTAAAGATGCCTAATGCGGTGATTGTCTACAGAAAATAGATTTAGCGGAGATACGAGCTATTAAAAGCATCAAAATTTTTAATTTGTGTACATTAAATCAATATTGATGCTGTATTCCTCACGTGGTAGTCAGACAGGACAGATCAGGTTTCGCGATCCATGCATAACTCTTTCGCTTCCTGCAGATTCATTAATCGGTTCATACGCTTTCTGTTTTTGAGCAATCTGCTCACGTGGTCTGCGTCAATAAGTCTCGTTCTATCCTGAGTCCTTTTACTCTCTAATTTTATCAGAGCCGTCTGCTGTACGGACTACATGGCCATAAATGTTGAAGTCCGGCAGGGCTCAGAATTGTCACCCACTCAGTTTTTGCTCAATATCAATGTCATGTTGTCCACTTACGGCATCCATTGCTATGCGGATGACAGTACGGGTGACACTTATTACACGGGTCGCTCCATTGTACCCCGGTCTGCAGTAGAAGAAAGTCGTTAACGGCTTGTGTCTGACATCAAGACGACTCTCGCAAGAGTGTCCGATTGGGGTTGACAAAATCTTGTCCAATTTAACCCTACCAAGGCTCAAGTTTGTGCATTTACCGCTAAACAGCCCCATTTACTGTATTTTAGGGAACACCTCACTCCATCTCCAATAGTATTGGGATACTTGGTGTTGAGATTTCTAGTGAAATTCAAAACCGTAGTAATTTAGAGGACAAGGCGCAGCTAGCCTCCAAAAAGGTCGGCGTGCTCAACAGGGCGCGGCAGTACTTTTTTTACCACTGAGGTGGCAGACTAGAATACGCCTAACCTGATGGAAAGTGGTCACCGTAGCCTATGGACGTTTGCAACACCAGAGGTGCAGCACTCGCGCAAACACTGCTCCTCTATAAGTAGCAAGTGCGGCCACACATGGAGTACTGCTGTCATCTTTGGGCTGGTGCACCTGAATAAGGATTTTCAACGATTCTCTACTAGCAGGCGGTGTTAAGCTCCTTCGTGATAGGAGAGATTCGCCTCGTTATGCGTGTTTTATCGCCAGTACGACGATCTGTGCTCTGTGGAATTGTTTGCTGTGATGTCCACGGTGTCTATGGCGAGTGGCGCGATATAGAAGGTATTCTATCATCGCACCGCTCGCCATAGATAGTGTGTTCACTTTCACCCTTCGCATCCGGAGCGCTCGCACACGGTTAGGTCCGATAGAAGCTTTATTCCGTGAATGCTTGGATTGTGGAATGAGCTCCCCGTCTAGGTTTTCCCGAACATCTACAGTTTGGGGTTCTTCAAAAGGGATTTTAGAAGGTTTTTAAAGCATGTTACAAACGTCCATATGCTACGGTGACTTCTTCGTTCGTGATTTTTTGTCGATATTTCCTTACTTATTCGTTGAACGTGAACTAACCCATGGAGCACGCTATTTTCCAGCTTAATACTCACACTTTTACTTCGTTACGTATTCTGTCGGTCAACTTTACGTCGAACAATTTAAAATTGACGTTTTAAGTATTTAATTTAGTTCTTAAGTGTAACATTGATAAAATCATGAAATCACTTTACATATTACTTGTATGTAAATAAATTCACGCTTGACTGCGACAGATAGGTATATGACAATATGTATGTATGACTGCGACATACACGTCATAACTGAGATGTGGGTCGTCTTTATGTCTCCGCGTGTTAGCAAGCTACAAAATGGATTAAGTCCCCATCCTGAGATTTAATTAATAGGAAATTAGAGTGTGCGTGCAAATATATACAAAAAAGTAAAATGTTCAGATCCTTGTTAACATTTACGTACGGAAATGAATGTTTAATTAATTTATGTTTCGTAAATTAATAATTTTACCTACATCAATGTTTGCCTTGTAGGCCGTTGAGTATTTTGTGTGCATTAGAAGGAATAATATACATAAACTAGGTAACCACCCCGGCTTCGCCCGAAAACTCTGAACTCCTGTTGCTTCTATTTAATCCCGACGCTTATAAATTCTGCAATAATGCTTAAAAGATTTCCCGATTTGTCGACATTTACTGCTCCACTCTCCGGGTAAAAGCTTAATGGGCTATCCAACACATGAAGATTATTTTAAATCCGATCAGATATTCCTGAGATTAGAGCGTTCAACCAAAAAAACAAACTCTTCAGCTTTATATATGTTTTAAATAAATAAGCTTAGTTTAGCATAGTAGTATTTATCAAATCTTTAGAAACTAGAATTGTAGAATAAAGGCGTGTCCATGGACGGAATTAATTTATTGCGATCGCTCATTGGATGATTTACTCCAGTTAAAGCTGTGAAATCAATTATTGTTGGGAAATAAACTTTAGAACCAGGTTTGTACCTAACTAAAGCTACATTCTTCGTGAGTAACATAGGCTATATCAGATTTTCAAATAGTTAAGGGTTTCGTTTCGAAATCTCGAATAGGAAAACTTCACCACGCGGGCGAAGCTGCGGGCATCACCTAGTAATTAATAAGGAGCGGTTGTTTTAATTCGGATATTAAGGATCTAACCAATGCCCTCCGATATTACAAGCTAATATTCATTTGTTACAATGGAATAAGCATGTTATGTTGTTTTTGGAGACAGACAATAAATAGGTATTTGTAGAAACCTGTAAACCTGCACCCCACAGGAAATCAAGCGCGCTATGGCACTAATTCAATAATACGATTTCTGCTGATGAGTGGGGTCACTTAACGAAGCAATAGGGTTGCCAACTAGAGATTAATACCTCCAGGATCACAATTGCTTATACTATTTACCTACCTAATTACCTATCATTAGAACACTATAGTATTTTCTTTGTGCCTACAGTAATTCCTTTACTCAAAATCAAAGAAACATTTGAAAAACTATTACCCAGGGTCGAATCCTAACAAGATATTCGAAACATGATGACGCTAGTGTACGCTATGAAACTCTCGTCTCCTGTAAACTGACCTCACCTAACTTGATTATTTATACGAATTTGACTGTCATATAGTCCTCTAGAATAGACATAGATCTCTTAAAGTGGACATACAGAGTAAGTAAGCGATACTTTATTGTACTCTAATAATACAAATAAACAGATCTAATTTACAATTTACCGGTGTTACAATTGGTGACTTTATAACACAGTAGTAATTTCTTACAGGCAACATTGTAAAAGACTGCTTGACATATCGGAAAACAATTATGCCAATAGTGCCAATTTCAAACAAAAATGTGACATATTCTTTTTCTTTTTTGAACAGAACTAGACTAAGGAATTGAGGTGTAGAAATAAAAATGTGAACCTACTGTTAGCTGATTGAATAGAAAAAGCGGATCATGAAAACATATGTTAAATGAAAAATTTATAGATTGTGATGTATTTAATATATTTGAAGAGGATTATTACGATTCTAATAATTTTGATAGTCATATGTAGTTTCAAATGTATGAGAGTATATTAGGCGCTTTGGTAAATAACCTAAATTCCTATTTGGTTACGAATACATTTACTCCGTCAAACACCCAAACTCCGAAACAGACATTTGCAAATCACACAATTTTTTTTTTAACCCGAATATTCGGGTTTTGAAAATTCTGACACAACGCCGTTCAGCTCAAATTAAACTTATATAAGCTTGTGCTATGAGATCTAAACATCTCTTAAACATACTTATATGTTTAGAACATCGAAACTCTAAAACAAACATTTGCGGATCACACACATATCAGTTCCAACTAAAGTCTCGAACCCGAGACTTTTAGCGAAGCAGTCGCATACGCTACCTACGCACTAATGCCATTTTTATAAACATTTTAGTATTGGTCAACCCTAGCCTCTTATATGAAAAAACTTAAGGCATCAGCTTATTTATGCCATTATAATAAAGAACACTTATTACTCAGACGTTGTTCACTTGCTACTTGTAACATTTTTCTGAGAAAATGTTTGAGACTTAAGAAACAAAAGTAAACATTTCCATAATGCTTTGAGTGATCTCATTTCGTCTCGTAAGAAACAAAATAAGTTTAGGCAATTATTCAAGTAGATAAAGTTTAAAGGCACAATTAATCATTTTTGACATTTTGCAGGGGATGTTGATTAAAATGGCGAGGGAATAAATTATAACAAGCAAAATATTTATTATTTACTAATTGTTGTGGTAACTTGGCTTTGGAATTAATACAAAATATTGTCTCACAGGAAATAACTAATCCTTGTCTAGTATGCCCTAAACTGCCTCATTTATGTAATATTATTCTTAACATTAAATCTATTATGGTTGTCTGGAAGAGATCGCTTTCAGCGATAAGACCGCCCATTGTACTTTCAATTAATTTATTGTTTAATTTCTTGCAAGATTTCTTATAAAGTCTTTTCTATTTCGTTCTATTCTATCCTTAACACTGTCATTACAGGTTAAACCCAATTCAATAGTGAGGCTCAAAAAAACATAACAAGTTAATAATTAAACCTTAAAAATTACAACAATTAAATTTGATAAGGCAACTACACAAATGTAAACCCTTAAGTAATTTAACTTACTAAAAAAAATACCATTCTTTAGAGTTCGCTCCTACACTCTCTCTTCATCTTAGTATATTTCCAGGTGCTTCCAAACCCTACTTGGTTTTGGAGCCTGGGGTCCATTTTTATTATCGTTGGTCATTATATTTTCGGCATTATTGGGAACATCAGACTTCCCAACCCGGTAAGGGGCACTTGCGTCGATGCCTCATCCGTTAGTCAACAGGTGCATCACTTGCACGCAAAGACGCTTGGAAACAAAATGGAAAAACATCTAGAACTAGTTGACACCCGCGGTGAAGTTTGAATGTACAACTGCGAATAAAGTGCCTGATGTAGGCAATAGACTTAACTGCCGCACTCAGAGTCGATTTAATGATTGATTAAGGAGTTTTAGGTAAAGATTAATAAAAATGTACTCTCAGAGACAGTTAACGAGTCATTATTGTCATTTAATGTCAATTAACTTTAATGGCCGCTGAACCTTTACTTAAATCTTAAATAGACATCAAATTGACGTTCACATGTCAAAAGTATGGTTATAGCGCTAACACACGTTCGGATTTGGTTTGTCCTTATCGCGGATTTGATTTGCCTCCCGACCAAATCTTACCGTGTGTACAGCAGTCCAGCGGACATAATTATTATTAATTGAATCCGCCTCGATCCGCATCGGATATGATCAATGTTGCCGTTCTAGCTACTTTGTCGTAGATTTTACCAGATTTTATTTTATTTTTCTCCATAAAGACACTATCATAATGGCAGATTTGGTTGGTGGACTTGGCGGATTTTATCTGTCGAGGTCCGGCAGGCCAAATCCGAACGTGTGTTAGCGCTAGTATGTTACCTATGTTTTTTGCGGAGAAAATCAAAGAGCGATATGTATAGTGATCCATCCAAATCTATAGTCATGCATTCATGAAATATTCTGTAATAGATTGTAATTTTCCTTAAAAATAATAGTAAAATATTTAAAAAAATTTTTTGAAGGAAAATTACTTTACCCTATAAAAACTACTATATTTTATCAAATTATTTAAATGTCCTTAGGCATGTAATGATATTGCAATATACCGACTACGTTTCGATACGGCGCACCGCCCTAGGTTGACTTAAGTTGGCATTAACTAATGAACCATTAATTTTCGTCTCTAGGAGCAACGGCCAGTTATTTATTTTAATCATAATTAGTTAAATGACAATTTACACTAATTTAATGAACGACTCTGAGTGCGGTTGTTTTACTATAATTCATGGGACTACAAATTTTACAGCAAAGTGTGGGTGTTCAATTCACCTCTGCCTACTACCAATAGGCGTGATTGCATGTATATTATGTCAGTAAATTGAAAATGTAAGCAATCAGGATATGCAAATAACGCTATATTCATAATCAGGCACTTCCAGTGTATCTTTAGGTTCACGGTAGAAGCAGATGTCGCAACACACTCATTCAATAATCTGATTCAATATCGAGTAAAGGTACAGTTTCATGCTTACTGACGTCTTATTTAATATTCTATTTCCATGTTCGCTCACCTATGAACTTATATATCGGGTAAATATTTAGTATATACGTTCACTCAGGAGTAATCGCAGAGTGAATCATGGGAAGAAAATACAGGTAGAATGAATAGGTATTACTTAATGAACAAATAGAACAGTTTTCACGCTGTATCCCTGACAGAGTAGTCAGAGAGGCCAGATCGCCATACCTCTTTCGCTTCCTGCAGATTAATTAATCGTCTCATACATGCACGTCTATAAATGTATGAATGATAGAGTACTGCAGATTCTAAAGTACTCTACTTGATATTCCAACCCAAACTATTTGACTGTTGTGGCAAAGGTTAAAAGTACTAGGATACCCAGAGAGGTGCATGTATGAAACGATTAATGAGTCGGCAGGAATCGAAAGAAACTCTCTGACTGCTTTGTCAGGGATACAGCGTGAAGATAGATAGATAGATGGCTAAAACAGGTAAAGGCCACGTATTACTATTATTACGTTTATTAAGAAATGTAAATACAATGGGTTTGATGTATTCCTGTAGGAAAAAAAACCCTAATTTAAATTACAATCGTCCATTATTTAGTTTTAAAAAAAATATTAGCTATGGATGATGGTCCGAGGCTACAAATCCAGGTAGAGTTTAAAACATAGTAAAACTAAAACTGGAAATATGAAAATATCCAGCTTTGTCAACATAAGTGTTGGCATACTTGCTGTTGGCCGTTAATGGCCTAGCGAGAACGTGTCGTGGCTCAAACAGCAGGATAATAGGTACTCTGCGGCTATGAAAATGTGAGGGAAAATCTCTTGAAGTAGTTATGGTATATTTATTGTTATATGTTTAGCATGGACTATTCGAAACTTCATTTACTTCTGGGAGTCAATCTTCTCGGCAGTGAAACTTGGGTATGACAAAAGCAGAAGATGCATGAAAGCAAATTAAACGGTATGGAGTGGAGAAACGATCTTTTTTTCGGATTACAAGGTTTATTTTAGCTTACTTTGGGCTCAACGGCGTTGTGCAAAAAGAAATGGGCCACTTCGAAAACTGTGCATAGTTACGCTGGCCGACCGAATATTAAGCAAAATGATGCGCAATTTGGCAGCATACCGAACTAAAGTGGTTCCTCTAAATTGGGCATAGACGCATGATTAATTCCTGCTCGATTTCGTGAAAAAAGTGAGCAGATTGCCTAAAAACGGGAATGCCCAGATATATGACGATTAATGAACCTGCAGCATTCTAAAGAGTGTGAATGGATCACAATGCCTGGCGGTCTATCCTCATTGACTACTCTGTTAGAGATTCAGCATTATTTACATTTATAATGTTAATACCTTTTGAGTGCCTCCCTTTCATCTCTAATAAGCAAATATTAAAAATTGTTCTCACCTGAATAGTAGGTATCACTCTGGATGATATTAGACGAAGGTGGCAATCGATACCTGTTAAATTTAAAAAAAAGGTATTAAAGTTTTTGTGTGTGTTTTTTCATAAAAAACAAATGACGATTACAATGGCATTGCCTATTTCTAAAACCTTCAGCAAGGCGACGAGAAGAGAACGTCACGAGACGAGCTATTCGCATTACAAATTATCTGGAGGTAACAAGAAACCTTAACTGAACTTGTAGAAGTTTAAACTTGTAGCTGAAGCTGGCGCAGCGTAGAACTTCCTTGGCTGAATTTTATCGAATCTACCATGGCGGGTGTACTGAAGAGCTGTTCAATCTAATCTCACCTTCTCTTTTTGATCCCGAACAACGCGTACCCAGGCAAAGGTGCCACTGTCATAGAGTGGAGAGAATTTAAGAATTTCGTTAGGACGCAACGTGTTAAAAGATCGTTTCTCTATTGAACTATGTTAGAAACTGGTACGCTCTGCCAGCGCAAACACATACTATTTAGAGTTCTTTAAGCGAAGAGTGAAGAGACACATCACAGGGCTGTCAACTTGAGTGACGCTGTCAGTAGTCGTGTAGACAAAGAGAGTATCAATTCGCTAGCTTGACTTTCCATTGAGAATTGAGTTTACCTGGAAATATGAAATACCTAGTACATAGTTCAGTCATAAAACGAGTCAACATTTTCTTCAACACATAATTAAGAATGGTTAGACATGCGGTGTGCGAAAGTATTTATTTACGTTAACTGAACCATAAATCTAATATTATCTTGCCTGCTGAATATTTACGTAAATATTTATCTTTATTCTGCTACTCAGTTAGTTTAGGTACGTACCAGCGTTAACTATCTGTTTTAATACGTTTTTGGTACCTTTACAAACCTATGTTTGATTGTTTTTTACATATTGTAGTTCTCTTCTCTTATTTTCTTTATAATTTTCTTTTATAATTTATAAGACTCTTAAGGACTCCCGTGGCTCTAGAGGGTTTCTATAGGAACCTGTATCCGGGATAAAATGTCTTATCCTAATGTTTTCTTCCAGGACGTCAGGTACTAGCATTCCAATATTCAGAAAATAAATTGGTTTAGTGGTTAGAGAGGATTGACATGCAAATACATTTTCATACATAGGATGAAATGTAAGAGACAAATAAAAGACTTCTCGATAATAGCAAGGATAATTTTCCTTCTAATTTTTTGCAATTAGCGAAAGAAGTATGCATGGATCGTGAAGCCTGGCTAGTTTTTTATTTTTCTTTACCGACTAAAACGTATACACCCTATAAAAGTACTTATTTTAATTTAAACACTTATACCTCCTCGAGGGCGAATAAATAATTTATACAGTCTAAAAATACCAAACTTCGTAAAAGAATATGAAATTGATAAACCTCTTTGTTGTATAAAACGACACTCAAAACTGTAATCAAAACTTTCCTTGAATCACGACCTTTGATATTAATTTATGCTACAACTTCAAAGCCTTTTTTGTGTTCAAAAAGTTTCACAAACACTATGACGTATGTATGAAAGTTTCGTGGAAATCGGATCAAAAGCTAGAACCAGTGCAGTACAGACCATTGTAGAGTGCACTCTTTTTTTACATACATGCATAAACACATATTATCGCGCCTTTATCCCCAAAGGCGTAGGCAGAGGCATACTATAGGTACACCACAATTCACCGTATGCATTTTGTCCCATGTAACAGGTGGCGAGCCTATTGTCGTATTGAAGTGACTTGCGCAGGTTGTGGCGACCTGCTGTTGAAATTTTCAAGTCGCCCTTAAGGCCTTCAACTGGGCTTAACCACTACCATTTTACTGACGACGACTTAACGTGCCTTCCAAAGCACGAAAAGGCTAGCAAATGTAAATACCACAATGTGGTCACCCATCCGAGGACCAGCCATAGTGAAAATTTCTTAATGTAGTGATCGTTAACAGAACACTGAGTGAGCGGGGCCACGCGCTTCAATATCGCTCTTTTTTCATCTCAGGTGCGTATCTTATCATATTTTCAGTACGTCCATTTTATTTGACTGCTCAGGTCAGTAACTAGAACAGTTGTCGTGATTTACGTCTCGGTCGGTCGGCATTTGCTCTCGACGTTGCCCAACCCTTAAGGACGCCTGGGTCTTTACTTTCTCAGTCAAAGAGTGGCTGTTCATACACTCACTTTATGTTCGGAAAGCTCGCATACGAGTTTCGATAGAGACTTTCTTCTGCGTACTATAAGTTAACTTCTTGTCTTTGTTTTTCTGAACGTCTACAGTAAGGGGTTCCTTAAAAGGGGTCTTACAAGGTTCTTGCACTGTCGGTAAGAGGAGTGCAGCACCTCTCAGATTGCAAACCAAACCAAATCAGGTAGGCCGTAAGCTAGTCTGCCACTAAAGTGATATAAAAAAATTATACGTCAAATATAAATTGTGGACATTCTGGAAATTTTTAGCCCAATGTAATTGGGGTATAAGCTAATTCGAGTATAAGCTTGTGTTATGGAATCTAGACGACTGATAAACAGACTTATATATTTCTAAATATTTAGATACATATTATACGTACGAATCACCCAAACTCCGATACAAGCATTTGTGCATCGCAACACACAAATATTTTTCCGACCCGGGAATCGACCCTGGGACCTCAGTCGTGGAAGTCGCATACACTACCACTGCGCCATTGAGGCATAAAATAATAATTATTATATATTGTAAGGGTGGACCCTTACAATATATAATAATTATTATTTTACTCTTAAATAAAATTATCAAAAAGGTGATCTGAACTGATCAAATTAATAAATTTGAATTGATTTGATCGTCGAGATATAAATTAATAAGGTTAATCAATTTTCGGCACAGCCTGCTGTGTACGAATCACTGAACCAACCAGTGTTAGTTGAAATATCTTCGTTTGAAAATGTTTCATCCTATTGATTTTAGGATGGCTGAATAACAATGTTTATTTTAGGAAAGCAAATATTTTGTAGGTTACAGATAGAAGTACCTATTGTCTGTATAATTTAAAACGAAATCTGTTTTAAATATAAGAATATTTACTAAGATAATTTAGATGCGAAAAGAACTCCAAAACAATAGAGAGAAAACTGATTCACACATAGGTCACTAGGTTTTTAACATAGGTACTGTAAATAAATAAATAAATATTGTGGGACACTTTTCACTCAGCGCCATCTAGCCCAAAGTAAGCTAATATTAGCTTGTGTTTAGGGATCTAGATAACTGATAAACATACTTATATATTTCTAAATACATACATATTATAGATAAATAACACCCAGACACAGAATAAACCATCGTACTCATCACACAAAGTTTTATCCTGGGTAGGAATCGAACCCACGACCTCTTGCGTAGCAGTCGGATGCACTCCCACCGCGCCACAGAGGCAGTCGAATTGTGACGCCCTTCTGGAGTCAACAGTAACAGGAATGTGGGCTTGCAACTGTCGGGTACTGGCTTATGCTGCTAGTCCACGCCTACTCCTGAACTAGGGACATAGGATTCACTGGTATTTAAATATAAACACAGAAATACACTTTATCGACGTTTATTATTTGGGTTTATCGCGTGTTATTATATTACACTGAACTTTAACATTTGCATCACAAACGCGACTGCGATTCCTATGCAGTATTCAACCGGATTTTATACATTGGTGGCGATCAGCAGCAGAGTCCTCGCCAGGAAACTCAGCTATCCAGTTTTCGAAGAAGCCTATCTATCTTTAAAAATCCGTTCTTTTTTCAAACAATAATTCTTTATTTACCTAATGGCTATCGCTGCGCCCAGTCAGCACGCTTGACATCATACCGTGGTATGCGGCCTCCACACATAATGTAGGAACAAATACCACAGTCCATACCATGATGACTTACGAAGAGAACCATGCACCATAACGTGTGAAGGTTCTGTCTAAAATTATAGGTAAACTAACACATGATAGCTGCTACTAGCGGTCAAATGTAAAAAAATCACCAACTAAGTACTACTTGGTAACAATTCTAGGTCAATCATTATTAATTAGTAAACGGTTATTCACGATTTACGACCAGCAATAGACCGACCGGTTTCAGCTGTATCAATACAGCCTTTTTCAGAGGTGCGAACAGTCTTAATACAGTTTATTGCAGCAGGATTTATCTCATCTAAAAATATGTGTACGAGTACTGCGCCAAAAGAAGTTTTCACTTCAAAAATTACAGCTCAATCAGTAGAAGATATCTGATTTATAACAATTTAACTACAACTGATTTACAATATTTCACCCTAACAAACATACCTACATGTCCTACATACATTGCAGTTAAATAATGTAAAATTATAGAACAAACAAATATGAAGAACCCAAGTTGAACATTTTATGCCTAAATAACACCCAACCATTATAGATAATCGGCCCTCAAAATCCTTACCCAAGTGTTAACCTAATTAATTTTACTTGACATAAAATTAGGCTGTTTTCAGTTGAGGGTCAGAGCATTAACTTTTAGGGAACGGGGTGTAAGTGGGGCATACTGGACGCTAAACGTAATTATTTTGTGTTATTTTAACATCTGTCTATCATCTTTAAGTACTCGTAGCACTATTGCTTTATCAACCTTTTTACTTTGTTTTTTTAGAGGTTTGACTGCCTCTCTAGGGTGGAGGGAGTGCATGCGACTGCTACGCAAGAGGTCGTGGGTTTGATTCCCACCCAGGATAAAACTTTGTGTGATGAGCACGATGGTTTATTCTGTGTCTGGGTGTTATATATCTATATAACATGTATGTATTTAGAAATAAAATATATATGAGTATTTTTATCAGTTATCTGGTTACCATAGCACAAGCTCTTCTTAGTTTGGAATCAGATGGCGTTGTGTGAGTTGTCCCAACAATATTATTTATTTAACTATGTATTATGAATTGGTTGAAAAATATAAAGTTATAATTTATTATTTGACTGTCTGAAAATCTAACATGAAGTCGTGTTCCTGCTTATGTTTCTTTATAGTGGAAGAGAGAACAAATCCTTAAATCAGATTGGTTCTGCAGCAGTCAAGACGTCAACATTTAAGCCCAGAAGAAGAGAGAAGTTTTGTTTTTGTATCCGTCGGTACTGTTTATATTACAAGGAAATGACAATAAAAAACTCAGTCGTACACAACACTAGTTACTAGTTTCGAGTTTAATTCAGTAAAAGGAAATATAGCAAAATTATCTCTTAGACTGCGTAAATTCGTATTCCTTAAATATCAATTCTATCGTATCGAAAATCATATTATAAAAAATAATTAAAGTGTAATAGTAATTTTGAAATTGGTTCCAGATATTCCTTGTGACTTGTAGATTTAAATTTGGTTTTGCGCCATATTGAATCAATTTATTACGTGAGCAACACGACGTTGTCATTTTGTTGACGACGGCGACGGTAGTATGAATTAGAAGATAATTTAATTGCGCTACGAACCTTTCACGATACTAGACTGCCTCGGTGGCGCAGTGGTCCCTAAGTGTTGTGAGCGAGTGTCTTCAATTGTTTACTTATTTTTTAAAATCAAAGTATGTAAAATCACGAACACCAAGCAATTTTTTTTTTGTAACTTAATATTAGTAAAAATGCATACACCTACTTAACTACAAAAATATATATATCGGACGCACAATATTATTTTTACACCCTTTTTTGTACACATAATATTAGTATTTTTGGAATCAAACAATGAATCATTTCATTTCCTGATGATTCAGTCAGATTAATACAAAACAAATATTTCGTTTGAGTCGACAGCAACCCTTTTGGCTTGATCTCTGTATTGGAATTATCAAATATTAAACCTATAACTCTTACATAAATAAATAGTTACCTTTCTGTTTAACTAAGCAAATAAAATGAACATTTAAAACTACAATTAATTAAAATTCTCTCCACTTAAATATTGTTTAAACATTTGCAAAATTGAGCCGAGACATTGCGCTTTTAATGGATGTAAATTATTTTATACTACACTATGAATTTCATAAATTTTTAACACTATGCCGCTATGTGCCGTATTTGCCACCTGAAATAGCTTACAAACATAATTGTGTGAAAGAGTAACCTAGAATTTTCATATTATACGAGACTTCACCAAGATGCATCGTCGAAAATTGTGCATTTACTATACCTATATGCATATTACGAGCCACAAATGTTTTAGTAGCATTCATGTTTATCTTAATAGACTTTTTACATAGAATTTCACAGATCGTTTCTTCCAGTGTATCTTTAGGTTTTATTTTTCAAAGCTGAAAAGCTCCAATACGCTATTTAAATAAAACTTCAAACAAAATAATAGAGACTACGCTCGTTTGAAGTCAATCACTTTTGTAAAATGCTTCATTTTTCTAATCTTAAAGAGCATAACTCTTTTATTTTTATCACGTAATCTGTTTCGGAGCGAAATACCACTAAATACTTTCTTAAAGAAAAGGAGGAAAGAGTGAAGCAATTTTGTTGTTTGAAATTGAAATTAATTTTGAAGCGATAAAAATGATGCCATAAAATGGCTGCACACGAAGCGTTTGAAGAATTTTCGCGATGCAGCTTGTGAATGCAATAGAAAAAAATGTTCGTCTGCAAGGAGTTATTACTAAAATTATTCGAAATGGAGGCAAGTTGTACATTTTTATTTTACTTTCTATTCATAATTCTGTAATCTGAAATTTAATAAATATTTTATGAATAAAAATAGTATAATATCCTATCCTAACTAATAAGTATGAATCCTGAAATAGTATGATAAACTTACAACACAGAACAGAAAGTTACATAATGCCAAAAGTTCTGTGGTGGCCCTCAAACCAACTTCTCCTAGGTACATTAAAATCTAAAGTGAATAATTTCTAAGCTTTATCCATGTAGGTGTCGTGTCCATAAAATGGTACACACAGAGAAACGATTGATACTGGCTTAAAGTACCTACACAAGGTAAGGACTTATTGACCAGATGCATGTTTAGGAAACATACCTTTTGATATCAGCTCATCTCTTCTGTGCTCTGCCTATCGAAACAGATTTAATTAGAATCAAAGAAAGAAAACTCCGAAAATATGCTTCGCTTCAAAAGTAAAACCAGATTTTTATGAAAAATGTTCTCTTTAAAAAACGATAAATCTATCGCATTCTGCATTTTGATCTTTAACGCCAAATCACTATGAAATATCAGCCTTGAAGAGTGACTGGTTTGAAATATGTTTAGGTAATTCTTCTTGTAGCTTGTACCTATGTACGTCCGGAAAATAATCGTAGAGACCTTTTCCCGTTACATTTTAATTTTCAAATTACTATTTCATCATACTTGATGAACACTATTATGTAAATAACTATTTAAATAATGAGCAACGCCACAGCTTCGAAATGAAATGAAACTTTAATCATTTATATCACAAAAGGTCACGTAAATTCTGACTATCATAAGTGTTATTCTGGTGACCCACATGATTAAAGTTTTATTCCATTTCGCTCACTTGGTTAAACGATATTCGGTTTTCAATATTTCGAATTGTAAAAAATTAAACTCAACAGTATTTTCTTAAGGTCAAGTTTTTTATCCAGCTGTGTGTGTTTCACTCAGTAGGTTCAAAGCTAGAATGTCAATTTAAAAATCAAGGCAGTTGGTAAATTTGCAAATCTATATTGACATTTTATAGAGAAAACAATAATTGTAACGATTAACTTTACCAAATATTTCTTATATAGGTAGGTACAATGATTCATAAAGTACAAATCTGTTAAAGTTGAAGAAATGGAAATGGAAAATTAGAAAAGGGGACCTTCAGCTCCAAATTGTTGTTTCATATGAAACCAGGCCTAGTGGTCTGACGATAATTATTTTCAAAATACGAGTAGATTGGTTTTCAATCTTATTGGCCACAGCTAAACTACTTAAAGCTTAAACTCAACGCAAAGCAAAGCAAAAGGGCTAACAGACCACTGCGATAAGTAAACATTAACTAACTCGTAGCGCTCGGTTGACTTTAACAAGATCACAAACAAGGCAAAAATTAACACGCTGTTAAATGTTTAGCTCCGAGTGCTTAGTCGTTGGAAAATTTTATGTAAATGACTATTTCTGAGATACGTAACATATTAGAAGACTTAAATTTATATTTACTTAATACAATTCTATGTGATTGACATAAATTTCATTAAAGTTTGTATAACATAAACATAATTTTGAAATATTTTATTGACATGTAGTTAATTTATCGAACTTGTATAAAAGTAATAAAACATATATTCGTGTATATTTTATAGTGGAAGATAGTTAGTATATAGTGTATGAAAATATTGATGAATCTGCAAGAAGCAAAATAAGTATGCATGGATCGTTAAGCCTGGCGATCTGCCCTCTCTGACTACCCCATCAGGGAAACATCGTGAAGATAGTTAGTTAGTATTTTAGTATAAGCATAAATTTTCACGTGCCACATATGACATATCGGAAAACGAGAAAGGTTACACATTCAATGATACCCATATTCTAGGAAAACAAGATTGATTGATAACACTGCCGAGATATCTGGGAACCAAACTGCAAGTAATGCATCTGCTGAGTAAGTCATAATCATTGCATAGAAAAGATAGATACGTGACAAATACTGTACCAACTCGCTTATATCGCGTGACCAAAACTACACCTATTCCCTTAGCACATCAATACCCTATTCATTTAATAGAGGATTTTTATAAGTAGAAGCGCTCGTTTCCCCGCGGTCTCAGTGTTCTGTAAACGATCACTGAGTTACGCAACTTTCACTATGGCTGGTCCTCGGATGGGTGACCACTTTGTGGCATTTACATTTGCGAGCGTTTCCGTGCTTCGTAAGGCACGTTAAGCCGTTGGTCCCGGTTGCGAGTAAAATGGCAGTCGTTAAGCCTGGTTGAATGCCTTATGGGCGGCTTGAAAAATTTCAACAGCAGGTAGCCACAACCTGCGTCTGTCTATTTCAACACGGCAATGGGCTCACCACCTATTACGTGGGACAGGAATCCACACGGTGAAAAGTGGGCATATAATATGCCTCTGCCACCCCTTCGGGGATAAGGCGTGATGGATATTTAATATTTTTATTTTTATAAGTTTGTGTAGAAACCTCATAAATGTGTCCCTTGTTCGAGTCCTTTAGCTATAAATTCAACACATTGAAAAGTCATAAACTATAGACGAGTCACCTTGCGTCACGCTGCTATTCAAAAGCCTTTTGAAAAGCTCTCTGTGCACTCAACTTTTCCATAAATGCTCAATGAATACCTTTAGAGAGATTTCTCTAAAGTAAGTTTCAGTAGCGCCGGTAGATTTACCGGCGCTACTGAAAATTAATAACTTTTTGTATATATCGTTTTTTACAAGTCTGGAGAGGATATGCTATTTATAAAGCTCTGAATACAAGTGTAGTGGAAATAAAAAGTTGTATAAATATTACTAGTTGACCCACATAACTTCGTTAGCGCCACTTAAATGAAGAACCGCTCCACCGATTTTGTGCAAACTTCACATAAACCATCTACTAAATAGTAGAAACAACGCCTAAATATTTGTAATTTTATAACTCAAGAACTTTTATTTAGTAAACCAAATAAAAGTTCAAACCAAATAAAAGTTCTTGAGTTATAAAATTACAACGAAAAGTAGCATTGATTTTTATGTAATTGATATATTCTGTGGATTTTGAAAGGGTGGCGCTAAATTGGGAGGACTATGCCTTCTTGCAGCCAGGTGACTGTCGTTTAGTAACATACAACAATTTCCAAGCGCTTCACAATCGTAGCGAAGAAATCAGATAGCTTCTAAACCGAAACCAGTTTCAAACTGTATTCACGGTGTCCTGTATGAAATGTCGCAAACCATTTGCACTAGCTTTTATGGTTTCTCAGAAATAGATGTGTACTGACGAACAAACGGAGAGACAAACTTTAAAGTCACCTATGCACGTATAATATGCATATATAACTTTTGAGAGTGCCAGTACCTATGCGTATTTTAGAAACATTTTTAGATTCGGACCTGTGATATTGATTGATATTTTTTCAACATTAAACACTCTCGTATGATTTCAAGAAAGCTAGCTCAAATGGGTGAAAATATATTTACAGTAGAAACTGTATATATTTTGTTACGGTCTATCATTATTCCACTGGTGTGTACATCTTATCTAGCTATTGATACCTCTGACACATTCCCATGATACTTTCAACATCGCAAAATTGAGTTGGAGTATTCCATCAGAACAAACAATTTTAACAGCAGGTAGCCACAACCTGCGTCTGTATATTTCAACACGGCAATGGGCTCACCACCTATTAAGTGGGACAGAAATATGCACGGTGAAAAGTGGGCGTATAATATGCCTCTGCCGGGGTGGCATTTGGGGATAAGGCGTGATTGATAAACATACATACAAGTTAACAAAAACATACACTATAATTTTCCTGCTATAATTGGGTATCATTGTTGTTAAGTAAGCCATTATTATGGTTCGTGATAAATTCATTACGGTGGTCCTGAAATTTTCTTTTCATTATTATTCTATCTCTTGTTGGAAGCGAGTATAAATTATCAAATACAAAACCCAATTCATTATTCTTGGAGAACAATATAACAATTATGTAATAATAAGTTCCATTCATCGCTAGCTTGCTGTAAGAATTTAGGAATAAAATGTACCTTAAGTTACTCCTTATAACATCAGCTAACTAACTACTAATGAAAGTTATGAAAAAACTGGACAGATATTATTCTGTCCAGTTGCTTCAGAGATGAGCCGAAACAAACAGACAGACAGATGGATAATTTTTTAATTCACTCAGTAAAATACTTTCAAATACATTTAGTGAAATGCTGTTAATTTGGAATTACAAACAGACACTTTATTTTTATTTATCTGTTTAAATAGAACAGTATGAATAAAACAAAAAGATACATTTTGGAGTTAGGAAAATGAACATATTAAAAACGGATCAGCTTTCGTGAAAGGTATAAATGCGAAAACAGTCAACTTGTTGGTATGGCATTTGTAAAACCAAGCTCCTGAATTTACTGTACACGTTTATTATCCGTGAAATGTTTAAAATGAACTGTATTTTATTATATTTACCTTTAATATTCAGTGTTTACTCATATTTTCATTCCATGATATCTATCATCCGTGTAAACTACCGATATTATGCTACCTTATTTGTAACTAGTTGACGCCCACGGCTCCGCACGCGTGGTAAAGATTTCCCGTTCCCGTTTCCCGCAGGTGCTTGTCTCCGGGATAAAAAGTTGCCTATGTGTTATTCTGATGTGTTAGCTATATTAATGAAAAGTTTCATCAAAATCCAAACCTCAATCCTTACTTACAAATTTTCGCATTTATAAAATTAGTAGGATTACAGTCTATTCGAGATAAAGAGCTTTCGAAGTGGTAAATTCAATTAATAATAAATTCAATTTTAATGTATTTTTTATTTTGCCATTCGAAAATTATGTTAAAAGAATGTTTTTTGTTTGGATTCATATGCATCATTCGATTTACGTGTATGTAACCTTTTTTTATACCACTGAGGTGGCAGACAAGCATACAGCCCACCTGATAGAAAGTGGTCACCGTAGCCTATTAAATTATTTAATTTAATAAGATACTGGGTTGTTTAAATGTTTAGTACTTTTTTTTTAATTAATACTTTTAACCGATTCTATTGTTGACTAGCAGACGTCCCACGGTTTCACAAGCGTTGTTCTCGTTTCCGTAGTAATACGGGGTTGTAACCGTAATAGTGTTGAAAATATAGCCTAAGTTACTCACTATAACATCAGCTATTGGTCAGTGTAAAACCCGTAAAAATCTCTCCAGCCGCTTCAGAGATTAGCCAGAAATTATGAAAATACCAGAACTTTATACGTAACCTAACCGGTATGAAACACGGTATTGCCAAAGTTTATTAAATAAATAGCTATAGCCTTAAAGTCAGAAATAATGAGCACTATTCACCAAACGCTATTACTATAGTAATATGTAGCATAAAACAAAGGCACCTCCGGAAGAGCTTTTCCTTTTGTTTACCTTTACTTTTAAAACAATAAGAACTTCATAAAAACTTAAATGAAAATATCAGTTAAATACTTAGATTTGACGAAGAAAACTAGGTATTCTTATATGTTTTTTTAAACATTGTGGGTCATTTTTTTACACACCGCCATTTAGCCCAAAGTAAGCTAATATAAGCTTGTTTTATGCAATCTAGACGACTCATAATCATACTTATATTTTTCTAAATACATACTTTTAAATTCATAGGAAACACCCAAACGCCAAAACCAACATTTGTGGTACACACAAATATTTTTTCCGAATGGGAATGGGAGTCGAACCCGGGACCTCAGTCGTGGCAGTCGCAGACACTACCACTGCGCCTCCGAGGCAGTTAAAATATTAAGTACGAAACTCACTTCCTGCTATCAAATTTCGCCGTTCAAAGCTGCCATATAATGGTATACCGCAGTTATATTAGGTCGCCTTCAATCGTCATATAGACATGCATTTTCTGACGTACAATAAACGTGCAATGGGTTGACTTATTTTTGAAATTTTACTCAATACATCGTGCTAAGGGAATTAATTTTATAATAAACCGCGTTAGCCGTGTAAATTTAATCAAGTACTGAACAAATGACGAAGGTGGGACTTTCACATTATCATGGGAGCCGGTCTACGGTTAATATGAAAATGCGGGTAACCAACGTGAAAATATGACGGCATTAATATAAATTGCACTTAGTCCGGCGTTGGGGAAAAACAACTATTAGGGACGGTAAAAGGAATAATGAGGAGCGTACGCCAAACATAATGGTAGCTCATCGCCATTAGAGTACCTGAGTACGGTGCTGTAATAAAGCCACTGTCAATGTCAGAGACGTGGATTTATCTTAATTAGACGATAACATAGGATTGGTTATTAAGCGGAACATTTTGGTTTCTTTTTATGGTTTAGGATCATCCTCATCCGAGCGTCTCTCAAAATGGGTTTCAACTATTTTTTTAATTTGTTTTGGCAGATCGCTTTTATGAGAACGACTGCTATCAGACCTCGCAAACCCACAGGAGAAAGTCGATGCCAGAGCCTCGTTCGTTGTTGAGCTGGTGCACGTGTTTCACGCGAGGCTAACTTAGGCCTCGAAGGTAGAGTAGAAGGTAGAGATACAGTTAGTACATATAAGATTAGGTTTCAAACTCTACCTGGATTAGGAGCAATTTTGATGTAGCAGGTATGAATTCAGATCGTACGCTTAGTTTGTGGAGCTCTATGCCTTGGTTTTTCCAAAACTTGTATGTTATGGAGTTCTTCAAAGGAACCTTAAAATGTTTTTATGTAGTCGGTCGTTGCATACAATCGCACACCTCTGTTATATTAATCACTTTCGAGCAAGTGGACCATATTATTGTCTGGCACCTTAGCAGTACATGCCGAGTCAAAGTCAAGTTAAAATAACTGGTCCTAATATTTTCCTTTGAAACACTACATACTATTTACTTAACAACAAAATTTATTATTTACCATTTTGTTAAACATAGAGCTTACAAATCCCAATAGATGTGGCCTTAGCAATTTTATTTCGATTTTCCTTACATCAAATAAGAGATATTCGAGGAAAAATATGTAAATAAACCCAAGAATAATCTTCACAAACGTCCCTCGTGCCCAGCTTAAGCATAGTTTCAAATACTAGTAAGTAAACAGGATCGACAAAGCGTACTTTCTTTGTAAACAGATCCTCTGAAATACCTTACATGGATTGAAGAGTTCGGTGTCATTGACAACAGCTTCTATCAGAACTAAGTTGCTATGGCTTCAAATTCATTTAACTGGTGAACGTACGCGGATTTCTCAACAAGTACACATATAAACCTTGCTTTTAAGTCTCTCTATCCATTGATCAAAACCATGTGAAGAATAGTATTGTTTTATTATAATGTAACGTAAGTATCGGTCGCAGTACTGGTAGCAGACTGTATGCGCACAATTATATGAAAAGAACTACCTACTGAACCCTAACGTACCTACCTAACACCCTTAGGCCCTACTGACCCTTATGTGCCTAATATCCTAAGGCCGTACCCTACTGTCCATAATGCGGAGAGCTAAATCACTGCCAGTCGCACAAACTCACACGACTGATCAGAGATGGCTAATGGTGTCTTGGCCAGTAGGAGTACTTCGATGTTTATGTTTGGTGGTACCTACTATTAGCTACTACACTAACATTAGTATTTGATTTTATTGTAGTACCAGCCTTTGCTCTTTTCATATTTTTTCATGCTATTACAACCCCGAAGGGGTGGCAGAGGCATACTATACGCCCACATGTGACCTTAAGCAGTTTTGTTCCACGTGCGAGGTAATGAGTCATGTTGCGTTATTGATATGGACTAGTCATAGCGAAACTTGCAGAACACTGAATTAGAGGGGCTACGAGCTTACAAGAATGCCGTCTGCGTTACCCTTAATTTTTCATTCTACTATTAAAGAAATTATATATTTATAAAATAAAACAAATAAGGGTAAGAGTAACGCAGACAGCATTCTATATTGACCACTTCAGAGCACTTCGCAACTCATTTTAAAGTACTAACCCATTTGCAAAGTTTATATCACAGAGTTTCTATTCAAAGTGCTATTGATTGCCCCCAAACAAAATGTTGTATTTATTTAGAATTTCTGATTTGAACATGACTTCCCTAAAGACTATTCAACGGTTATTAATTTATTGTCGATCAAATTTAAATTTACGTACAAATCTAATTAATATTTTGGATTCCATGTACTTATAAAACTTTGCTTTTGACATTTTTTGAATATTATTTTGACATATAGGTATGAGAGTAAATTAGAAATTTAATGGGGGTATACCAGACCTTTGAAGCCCAATTCATCCTCACCTGCTAATAGTACACACCTGCTGACCAACCCACTATCCTTTTTGATACATGTTTTTTTTTAGTTTTAGCACACAAATACAACAAAAATATTCAAGTGATATTTAATAAAATTTTTGACACCTGTCTGCTAAATATTTATACAAATAAAATCAATGATAATATTGCGATACGCCAGTGTCAAGTCCATATATTTTACCTTTCACAGCGTGAATCAGACAGCCGGTGTACATTGTGAATATAAACAAAAACATAACATACTTTCACGCCTTTATCCCCGAAGGGGTAGGCAGAGGCGTACTATACGCCCACGTTTCACCGTATGCTTTGCTTTGAATCCAAAACACAAATATACTAATATAAGTTCATAAGCTCCAATCAATATTGGTATGGATACATTTTTAAATCAGTTACTATGCTAACCTTATCAAATATATTTTAATAAATTGAAATTAAAACTATGGGTGTGCACTTTTATTAAAATAATGAGCTTACCTACAACCCTAACATCTATATATATAAAAATGAATCCCTATTTTCCTTGGTCACGCCATAACGCGTGAACGGCTGGACCAATTTAAAAAAATGTTTTTGTATTTGATAGCCCATTTATTGAGGAAGGTTCTTAGCTATATATCATTACGCCACTCAGGAGAGCGGAGCAGTAATCATGTCAACAAATCGGGGAAACTTTCATACATTTTTGGAAACGTAGGTAATAAGCGACGGGATTAAATGGGTGCCACGGGGTCGGAAGTATGTCACGGACGAAGCCGGGCAGGTCAGCTAGTATCGTATAAAAATGGTGGCAAATTTGTTTTAAAATTTAATTAAAGTGTAAAAAACAGCTAGATTCATTTTATCTATCAATAGACAATAAACTTGAAACAAGTTGAAAAGTTAGCATACTAATTGCTCTAAAAATATCCATAGATTGAGTGTCGTTTATCGCATCAATGTATATAAATGGTTGTAACACCCTTTATTTTAATCAGAGTAACTAATCAGCCCGATAGATGACTATGGCTTAAACTCTTAAACGGCGGTTACAAAATAGTGAAGACTTGAAATTCGTGACGATTTTCACTATAAAAGCAAACGATCATCGAATCATACATAACATATTGGTAACATAAGTTCAGTAAATCCTGTCCAGAAATCAAATTACTTCTAGGTACAACATAGGCTGGTAGTACATTCGATATACATTCCTGAACATTATGTGGCCTATAAAAGCTACATAGGCGTCATATTGCCTCCGATAGTCTGCGGTAATGACCGCAAACCGCAAGCCGACATACAATCCGTTTGCTTACCTGAATGTAACTAAGTATACACCAACACACGTATAATGAATGTCATGTAAACTATGTTAGTAGAGGAGGTTTTATAGGAGCTGTATGTAATAGGATATAGTTTTCAACTAAGGTGACAGCTCAATTAAAACCTAATTTGATAGTTGACTTCTGTTGTTTATCAAAAAAAGCTACTTGTTATAAAAAAAAGATTTTATTTTAATTATGTAATCGCAAACTAATGCAATTACTGGCGATTAAAAAAGATTGGCCATAATTGCCAGGTTCTTTATCAGATTTTACCTATTTACTTTGCCAATCTGGCAGTAAATGTAAATGTAAAAGCAATAATCTTGACGTTCATTAATTACTTTGTGACCAACATGAATAGAGATATTTATATTTTCTTAACTGCAAAAACTTACTTTCTTACTGCGAAAACCTCACCCATCTCATAAACTATTGCCACAGTTTGATAATGTAACTTTGTAAAATAAGTTATTTTTTATATTGTTCGACAATATTCATAATAGCGAAATATTTTACAACCTCAGTGTAACAACAAATAGTTCCTTTTAAACATCTATAAAACTTTCAAATTAAAAATCTCATTTTAACAAGCTTTTATTTTAACGCTCTAAAAATAATATTTCAACAGCACGTTTTTTTTTTATTTGTTACTCTAATTGTACGATTTTTTTCCTTTTTCTTTCATATCAATGTCGTAGCAGTGTATTAATAATAAATAGTCCACAATAGTAAGTGTTTCACCATGTTGAATTTAGATTGAAGTTGCACAGCTAACCATGCATTGTGATTCCACCCGAACAAACATCATACACATCAAGGTTGTAAAAAATTAACTGGAACATGAGAGTAAACATTTTTAGTACAGTGAAAAAAAAAATATTACAGTGAAGTTTTTAAATGAAAATATTATTGAAATTGTAGCAAACATGTGACACTTACGTGCTGTCGATGTCCATCGACAACTGTTACGACTTCTTCAGGAAGCTTCATCAAGATCTTGAAACCGACAACACGCAAGTGTTTTACGCAAAATCCCGTTTTTGTTAATAGTGTTATAATGTGCCTGTGCGTGAGTTTTAACAAAATCCTGTTTTTATAAATAGCGTTATAATGCTATTTAACATCTAAAATAGACACATTTTATTTTTTATTAAATTTATTCGGCCCTTTAGACCCACCCCAGTTCCGTGCTTCGGTCGTGCCGTTGGTCCCGGTTGCCAATAAAATGGCAGTCCTTAAGTTGTTCACCAAGTTGAAGGTCTTATGGGCGGCTTAAAAAAACTTCAACAGCAGGTCGCCGCAGCCTGCGCCTGTCCATTTCAACACGGCAATGGGCTCACCACGTAAAATGTGGGCGTTTAATATGCGTCAGCCTACCCTTTGGGGATAAAGGCGTGACAGTATTTATTTATGTATGTATTTTTGTTATAATGTGCTTATGTGCGTGAATTTTAATAAAAGTATCCATTTATGAAACAAAATTTTCCAATTATATTATCAACTAGCGAAGGCCCCTTGGTTAACCCGCATAGTGCTCGTTTATGTACAAAATTGGCGATAAAATGTAAGTAAGGTACTCCTTATACTTATGCCAAAGAAAAGACCGGCAAAATAGGTTTAGACCTTTTAGAGATTAGCCGGAACAAACAGAAAAAAAACTAGCATCCCGACTAGAAACCCTAAACTTTTTGAAATAAGCCTATGTTACTTACGAAGAATGTAGCTTTTTAATGGTAAAATATTTTTTAAAATCGGCCCATTAGTTTAAGTTCTTTCTCTATTGACTAGGTTCAGACCTATTCATTACAAACAAACTTACAAATCTTTCCTCATTATAATATTAGCGTAGAATACCGTATATTCTTTCATACGCATTTAGTGAAAATTAATTTGTTATTGCATACAGAATAACTTGAATTTTATTTATCTCTAAATATAGATATTAAATTCTTATCAAATGGGCATCTGCAAATTTGTCTCTTAAACCACATGATATATTGTTGACAGATTTGTTAGAAAACGCATTTAATTTAATACGAGATTTAGCTCAAGGGTTCCCCTCCTATAATATTTCTTCTCGTTCAACGTAGGGAATTAAAATATACGTGCTATTATGTAGCAGATAGATATATATATATATATTCGTACCTAATACCAGTTAGAAGTTGCTACCTAGCATTTACGCTTATTTTACGACTGGCAATAGGTTCACTTATTACGAGTACGGGGACAAAATACAAGTGGTGAAATTTGGGAGTATGTTATGCCTCTGCCTACCCTTCCAGGGATAAAGGCGTGCCTGTATGTATAAAATACTAGTTGACGCCCGCGGCTCCGCACGCGTGGTGTAGTTTTCCCGTTCCCGTTTCCCATAGTAAGTAGCTTATGTGTTATTCTGATGTGTAAGCTTAAAGTTTCATCAATATCCATTCTGTAGATTTTGCGTGAAAGAGCAACAAACATCCATCCATACTTACAAACTTTTTTCTTGTTTATAATATTAGTATTTAAGATCATTACCAATTAATACAGCTAAAGGGTTTGTTTGTTTGGTTGAAAGCGCTAATTTCATAAACTTGTGGTTCGAATTGAAAAATTATTTTTATGGTGAATAGCCCATTTATCGATGAAAGCTTTAAGTTATATATCATCATGCTAATACTCAGAAGAGCGGAGAAATAATTATAAATCTCAACAATCGGATCAATCGTCTTACAGTAGGTATTGTAAAACAATAACAACGGGTACCGCGGGATTCGATGTACATCGCGGATGAAGCCGCGGGGGTCAACTAGTTATATATAAATCTAGTTGAGTGTAGGTACCTATTGTACTTATATTCGATGTAATACCGCCGAAGGGAAAACTACGCATAGTCCCCCACTCGGACGGCTCTTAATACATACCGGCAATCCCTTTAAAACCCGGCCATCTCTATAATACTTTTTAAATATAAAATATACACATTGTATTCTGAATAATATCAAATATTATTCAGAATACAAATTGTAGTGTCGATTCGTCAAGCCCAAAGTAAACTAAATATAAGCTTGTGTTCTGAGATCTAGACTACTGATATACATACTTATATATTTCTAAATACATACTTATAATATATAGGAAACACCCAAAACTTCGAAACAAACATTTGTGGGTTACACAAATATTTTTTCCTACCCGGAAAACGAACCCAGGACCTCGGTCGCGGCAGTCGCATACACCACTGCGCCACCGAGGCAATCATTTCGAGGTATCATAATCACGGCATTTTATAATCCTTGTATGTTGATTTTAAGTTTAATAGGTTGGTAGTTTTTGTCAGAGGTTATCAGCCGCTAGCCGTGCCCGCGGTTTCACCCGTGGCATATTTAATGCATGCATGCATATTTAAGGCTCTTAATTTATTAATTTTACCAAAATGTATGGAAATTTGTCTCGATTTTTTTAACATTTATAATTACTGCACCTCTTGCCAGAGCAGTAACGTGATTTTACCTATAGCCTTCATTATACTTAGATTAACAATTTCAGTAACAAGCTTATTTTTTTAGAATTATTATAACATACTTAGGTACTTTACGACAGAATTTCTTTTATTATTTTTTACATTTTAAAGAGAACTTCGGTTTTTAAGTTGGGGTTTTTTTAAATTTTATTTTGTTTTTTATTAAATAAAATGTAGATTTTGCTAAGTTGTAAATACATAGCTTCTTTTAAAAGTAAGGCCCCCCTCCCCCACATATATTTGCAGACATTGGGTATGTTTCCCTACTTTTGCCCCGCTTTTCAAAGCTCAATCGATTTTCATTGAACATATTATTATTTAATGTGCACGTAATGAGCTTTTATTTGAGACCCCACTCGAGTAGATTTTGCACACATTCGGTTATTCTTCCCCACTTTCAACCCCTACAACTTTTAAATGGTCTAACAGCACATTTCATGCTTTCATCAAACATGTCTAACAACACTTGCACGTAAGTCACCTTTAATACATAAAAAACTTAGTTAAATCGCTTTATACGTTCGGGAACTATGATGCAAAAGAAAGACAGACAAACACACAGACACGTCAAACTTATGTATGATTTTGACTTTTTGCGTCGGGGCTTAAAAATACAATAAAAGTAGCAACATGACAATGTTATTGTCAAACTAGTACGTCCCGCATATCTTCAAGCAAAAATATTTTTCGAGATTTTATTTTTTTATATTATTAAAGACTGTACATTATTCTATTCAAGACCTTTCATAATTGCATAATTGACATTTCATAATTCGATAACCATATTGAGGGGGTTATAATAAAAATATAAGCTGAACCATTTTGTGGCGGCGGCCATCTTTGATCGATTTTCATCAAACATAGCTAAGAAAACTCCCGACTAACTCACTTTTCAAACATAAAAAAAGCAAAATTAAAACTGGTTAACCCGTTCGGGAGCTACGATGCCACAGACAGATACACACACAGACACGTCAAACTTATAACACCGCATCGTTGTTGCATCGAGGGTTAAAAATACAATTGAAAAAGTATCGATAAATGTATCGTGAAAGGCTATAAGCTATATTATCACGCTACTTTCCTGGGGAGCGGAACAGTAATGATAAATGTCGAAAAATCGCGCAAGTTTTAATACATTATTGTAGAATTTATAAACTACGGGATTAAATAGAGCTGCGACTTATTCGAAATATGTCTCGGGGAAAGCTGTGGGGACACCTAGTTTCTAAATAATATTCAAATACGTATCCAGCTAGGTATTTTTGTAAAACTCAATAATAAAATATTTATTGTAAGGACATCTGTATTGTACCCTATATACCCGTATACTACCCTACTCACTATACGGTCCCTTTCGTTAAAAAATGAATGTGAATAGCCTTTTTTCGTCTCACCCTACACTATATACGTGCCGCGGATAAAGCAATGGAAGGGTTGTGAAGGGAAATGTGATCATAATCCGTTACTTCCATATTTGTTTGGGAGACCCTCTAATACAGTAAAGTATAATACCAGATTTCTTAGTTGCCAAAAATTGTTTTGGTTACAGCCCTATTTGTTATCAGAAATGTATCACTGTCCAACCGTAGAGAATAAAATCGCGTTATGTATTATTTGATCATCCGCAGGATATTCGCAAGTATTAATTACATACATAATCTTTACACTGTTGTACACCCACAGTACCTACTCAATGTTAAAGACTTTAGAAAATCTTACTTTAAACTAATAAATCTCTTCTATATTTTAATTAATTTCGAAACTTTATCTTTCTTATTATTCTTTAACGAATTAACATAAATTCTATTCTGAAAAGTGTATTTAAATTCTCATAAAATAATAAAAGAAAAATTATCATGAATTGTTAAAAGAATTAGTCCTGAAAACTCTAACATATTTTCAGTTGCCTGAAACGTCCCAATTGGTTTAGTTACTGTTTATTTAAAATTATGTTTTTGACAAATACACGGTTCTGGTAAAGTTTGCTAAGAGTAAACATACCCTTCTAAGAATAGAAGTAACAGAATTTACGTATAGATTGACGTACTAGTAACAGAAAAAATAAGGACAGGTCCGATATAAGGAGCGTTTTTCCGTGTAATCAGGTCGCCAAAAAAATTAACAACAAAATATTACTAGTCCCTTGTCCCTCTGTTCCAGGAGGCCTCTACTGTTGCCAAACTTCACTAAACTAAAAAATACAAAAAAAAAGGTTGAAATATGTTAAAGGTTTCTGTTTGTTAAAGGTTGCCTGTAAGAAATTGTACTTAGCAATAAGGCCGCCCATTGTATATTTCAAAACCTGTATTCCATATACTTGTAAATATTAATAATTGGTGTACAATAAAGTATAATTCTATTTTATTCTAATACAAAAACATTACATTTCAAAGTATCGTGTCACATTCTTCGTTTTAACACTATCAAGGCGTATATTGCAGAATTGCCACCCAGCACAAACATTCAAGTGTGGCATTGATTTTCTCTCTGTAATCATATCTTCTATGCAGATAAATAATACTTTGAATAGTCTGTTTGTAAGTTCTAATTGATAGCTTTTCACTAAATACATTTGAAAGTTTATACGATACCTATATAAATACAACGATTTTATTTTTTGTTCAGTCTGTCCATCTGTCTTTCTGTTTCTTTCGGCTAATCTCTGAAACAGCTGGTACCCACGAAACTACGCGGGTAAAACTAAGGGGCGTCGTAATAAAATCTAAATACTAACTTGTACATCCTTATTTATTTTTAAATTAAAGAACCCTCTTTTCAAATAACGTACATTAATGTAATTTCTAGGTACCTGTGCACACTAAGCAATGCTAAACTGTGGCCTTTTGATACATTATTATTACAGACATACATATTGTCACGCTTTATCTCCGAAGGGGTAGGCAGAGGCATACTATACGCCCACAATTCACCGTATGCCTTTTTGTCCCACGTAACAGGTAACGAGCCCATTGCCGTGTTAAAGCCGCCCATAAAACCTTCTACCAGGCATAACGACTGCCATTTTACTGGCAACCGGGACCAACGGCTTAACGTGCCTTCCGAAGCACAGAAGTTGAAAATTTAATAAAATGTGTCAATTTTAGATGTTAAATTTGGAAGAAATTTAAACTACCAAAAATTTAAATGTAACCACCCGCGTATTAAAGTATTTCCGTAACGGTTTTCGATATAAATAAAGAAACTAAATAAAAATGTCTTTATTTTGCATAGACCATTTCAACGGCGCTTAGAAAATGTCATGCACTAGAACCAAATAAAAATTTAATATGTTTAAAGTGACCACCGCGGCACCGGTTCGGAACGCGAACACTTGAAACACGCAAATAAGAACTTGTTCTCGGGATAAACCCTCCAATAAACCAAATATCTGTATACCAAATATCAGCCAAATTGGTTTAGGGGTTAGAGAATGATTGAGCCACAAACATCGGTACATCTTCACAAGCTTCCATATTTACAATATATTATGTACTAGTTGACGCCCGCGGCTTCGCCCGCGTACAGAAGTTTTCCGGTTTCCTTTTTCCCACAGGAACTTGTTACCGAGATAAAAAGTAGCCCATGTGTTATTCTGATGTATTAGCTATGTTATTGTAAAGTTTCATTACAATCTATTTAGTAGTTTTTCCGTGAAAGAGTAACAAACATCCATACATACTTTCGCATTTATAATATTATTAAGATATTAGATTGGTTGATATGGGCCGACGTTAGGTGTCAGTAAGCATGCTTAGAGGTATGAATAGTTGAATAAGTCTAACATGCCCTAGCCGAACCTAAATAACAAAAAAAAATTACGGTTAGCACTCCGGGAGAGCCGACAGAGGTGAAGACTAAATATATTAATAATTTATTCATTCACTTCGAAATTGACCGAGATGGACATTAATGATGATGAAAAACTATTTTGAAATCCAATTACTTAAAAAAAAGACTAAAAAAAATCCGAAAAGAATTACAAAAATAGTTACTTCGAGCCGGATTACGGACCTATAGATTCCAATTTATAACCATCCACAGTCCACCACTCTACCAACTGAGCTATCGAAGGTTGATAACTGAGTTCGAAATTATCATCTAATACTTCTAAACTTATTGTAGCGTCTCGGTAACTGTGTAGCTAGTCCAAAGATTTTATATCATCTAAAAATATGCGCACCTCGTAAGAAAATTTCGCTTCAAAAATGATAAATTACATTTGAATGTACACAGGTATACTTCGAAGTTCCTCAACGCCATTTCCATACTGAACTTAAGTAACAGAATTGGTTAAGAGGAACAAGTTGACTTTTTAATGTCCATTAACGAATGTCTTTTGCATATTCATGGCTATAAAAAGTACGTATTTGCAGTTAATTTTAAGTATTCAGAATATATTATGAGCTATTTCATCGTTTGAAATCATTGTAATCTAAGTGACAGTAAATTTAGCTCAAGCCAAATGTAAAAAAAGGCCTAATCTAGTATAAACAAATTAGTCATCAGTACAAACGTAGATATTTAAATAAATACTTGAACTATACTTTAATAATATCTAACGTCAGTCTATAGGTAAATAGATAAAGGCGAATTTTTAGAACAAGAAATTAAATATAAAATATACTTTAATAATGAAAACAACAAGTTAATAATTATATTTTATAAAAAGCAATCTTTTAAACGCTTTCTTAAAAAGCTAAAAATAATAATAATTCTTAGAGCAAGGGCTTTCATTGGATACACGTTTTGTAGTAAACCTAATAAATTAAAAATTTAAGTAACTATAAGGTAACAGTTATATTTTTAAACAGCTATATAGGAAGCGTTTTTTTTAGTAAAATCTTAAAAAATATATTTCTCCGTTCACCTTCCTTAGTAGTCCGCTATATTAGGTTTAGAGTGCCGTTACTTTATTTTTCAAGTTATTCTCGCCAGCTCTTTTATTTGATGCCCATATTGTAGGAGTGAATTTAAAATAACTAGTCCACAATCTTAGGCGACGTTGTATTTAGAATGACATCAAACAGCTAACCATTCATAAGTAATGAATGGTTAGCTGTTTGATGTCATTCACATCTAAACGACTTTTAAAAAAAAAAATCTAACTTGGTTGAAGATAGATGCTTAAAACCTAAGTTGCAAGAATCCACTCAGTCAAATTTCATTTAATAAAATGCAGCTTGTTAAATGCTTTATTTTTTTTTGTCAAATGACTCTTAACTTTGTAATTACTCGAGTCCAGATATATAAAGTGAAAACTAACTCTTTTGAAAAAAGTATGATAATATTTGTCATGATATTTACCACGTCTACTTGCATGTATACTCATCATGTTCAATATTTCACGGCAGAACTGGAAACACTGCAGTTGAAACAATTCTTATAATATATATCATATAATATATATATATAATATATCGTTCTACCTATACCTATACTATCTAAGGTTCTACCATCTTACTTTTTTGTTTATAAATAATAGCACAACGCACTATTATTATGAACTCAATCATGACACTCAACACAGGACCATCTCGCGTACTGGGGTATGGTGAGATTTATTGATTTTTTTTTTTTAAACGATAAATACGCTAACGCTAATTTCAATCACAGCGTCACCATTTCCACCATGATCACAGCGCTTGCAATAGTACCGAAATATAGAATATTTACAAATACAAATTAATGGTAAATAACCCGAGAAGTATAGTGAACTTGGTCACTTAGTGCCCTTGCCCTATTAAAACTAACTTTCTTTACGCTGTATCCCTGACGGGGAATGACCCTATTTAAGTTTTACATTAAATTTTTATTTTAGGCTAAGATACCTAAATAAATAGGGAACAAAATATAAAATCACAAAGTAAAAGCTAATCAAAAGTTTTCATACAAAGAAGCCGAATACAGTACTATAAGTCATTGCTGTTTTATTGAACAAGAAGGCAAACTTATTGAATTGGTTGTAGCAGAAACTTTGAAGCAGTGTCGGGTTAAATATTGACCGAGGCATGTCTCACAAACTACTGATGGAACTTTCACATTGTTTTTTTTCGATCTACCTCCTGAATTCAATTATAAAAATGTTTTGAACTTTATAGTCTGTTACTTTTGAACAACTACCTTGCATAGAATATGTACCTAAAATGTTTAAGCAACTTAAGTGAAACTATATAAATTAATAACAAAAATCTAAAAAAAGACATATAACTTAAAACGGAAAAGCGAAAAGTACTCGGATACCCAGACGTGCATGTATGAAGCGATTGATGAATCTGCAAGAAGCGAAAGAAGTATGCATGGATCGCGAAGCCTGGCGATCTGTCCTCTCTGACTACCCCCTCAGGGATATAACATGAAAACTATATAATATAAAATTTCAAAAAAGAAAGAAAGGTAGAAGAAAGATTGCCTCGACTGAATTCTATCACCATAAAAAATATCATATTATATTATTTGACAGGTTACTTACTCCTCTGTCAAAGACTTTGTGCAGACTTAACATTATATACCTACAACGGCACAGGCGCCTTTACAGGCTTAGGAGTTGCTTCCTATAATGCCGACAATCAAAAGCCATTCACATCCAGGCAGGAAAATTGAAAAAGAAGTACATTAAGATCAAGAATACCTTAACATTCTGTATACAGTTTGGTATACTTACCTGTCCAATATTCAAACCTGTACAAAGTCAGTCTGTAGGTACACCACGTACCTACAGACTGATGGGTGTATTGCGTAAGGAATTAGGAGTTTAGAAGGCAGTCCCTGCATACTAAAAAAAATTATTTCACCTGCCTGGATTTTAAGTTTGAGATGGGAAGCGACCGGCTCTTTACTCTCAGATGAATAAGACCCATAATGTTATACATCAATTTTAACACAATACTTTTTCAAGTCAAAGAGAAATAAAAATAAGAACGCGTTGTAAGTATAAAAAAGCGTAGAGATACAATGATGGCGAAGATTATTTGCGAATTGCGAGCCGTGCAAGTTGGCAAAACAATGCAAACAATATTATGTAAAACCTTCTCAAAGTAAATGGGAAGAAAAGGCTTGTATTATTTTTGACATTTTCACAAAGATCTTCATGAGTTACAAATTTAACGTCTGACATATGATGCAAAACGAAATAAACAACTTTTCATTGACATATTGATGTTGAATTTTCACATCCTCCCCGATAAAAATATGATGTTATTTGACTAACATATCTAACGAAAATCACGCCGTATCCCTGGCGCTCAAGTTGGCGCTGGTGGGCCCGCTAACTCAGTGTTCTGTAACTTTCGCTATAGCTGGTCCTTGGATGGGTGACACTTTGTGGCATTTTCACTTGCAAACGTTTCCGTGCACTTTAACCCGTTGGTCCTGGTTGCCTGTAAAATGGTAGTCGTTAAGCCCAGTTGAAGGCCTTATGGGCGGATTGAAAAATTTCAATAACAGGTGGCCACAGCCTGCGCCTATCCATTTCAATATGGCTCACCACCTGTGGGACAAAAATGCAAAGGGCGAAATGTGGGCGTATAGTAGGTATGGCTCTGCCTACTCCTTCGGGAATAAAGGTGTGACAATATGTATGTATCCCTGACGGGGTAGTTAGAGAGAACAGATTGCCAGCTTGAATTTGTTTGCAATTATAAATCCGCAATAAAGCAGTTGAACAATGCTATTAAACAAGTTCCTATTATAAGTACCGTTGATATATGCACAGCTTCCAATTTATGCCAGTAATTCCCTCAACACATTGAAATAGATTATTCACTGAAACTAATTTCAGAGTTATCTTGGGGTTAGAACATTCCCTTAACTCGGTTCAAGAACGGATTGAAGGAGGATCTCTTGACAACAGACTTTAATTTCGCACCTTCTGTGAACTCCAAACAGACTTGCGTCACTAACTACGGCCAAGTAATTAGCATGTCTATCGGTACTCGTGTCTACACGCTTTATTGAGCCGCTTTAAGTTCCGTTGATGTTTGTTCTGTAAATACTAAAACAAATTGAGCCATTGATTTTGTGTTATGTTGAACTTAATATGGAAAGAATTTTAAAAACGTTATCAAGAATATATTTTGTATGTATAAACTCTTCATGAAAACTAATGGAAAAATACCTAGATTAGATCGAATTTGGACTGTAATGGCAATGGGCTCATCACCCGTTACGAGGGACAAAAATACATACGTTGAAATGTGGGTGTTTAATATGATAAAGGCGTGACAATATGTATGTATGTGCGGTGGACTGTAAAATAAAATACAAATCTAACCAATTTTGTATTTCCTAATCATTTTGAACATGTATAACATTTTTAGTGTAACGGTAAAGAATAACTAACTTATATAATTCTGAAGTACCGCATATCATCGTCATCCTGACGTTACGCATTATCATGCATACACTCCCAAGCTAGAAATCCGCTTGCTACATGCAATAAACAGAGCACATCGAGGTCGTCTAACCACAGATGACTGCACCCGGTATGGTATTCTGGGAGACGCACACACAAACACACCTACACATTTATGCTCATTTTTAGCTGTTAATCGTATAACACCCCAATTTTTGCCATATTTTTACATCGAGGGTTAAAGATGTGAAATAATATGCATATAACTTTTATGTAATTAAATAATTTGTATTAAATCAATTGTATTCTTATAAATAAATGTTAAAAGTATGTATTTTATTGTACTTTTATATTACTTTTTGTGTGAGATAATGAAAAAATAAATGAAAAGACAAAAAAATCTCTCAAAAAAAGTCTTTTAATGTAAATAAATGCTTAGTCCATTTCCGCGATACACAGTCCATAGTACTTGCTTAATTAGTTACTTTGTGGCTTGTTTGTTGGGCAACATCATTGCGGTATAGCAAGGCTAGGCGCGGAATGCGTCCCCTCACTGATAACATTTGCAAATTTAAACAAGCGGTTATTTGGGCTGCCGCATATGCCCAATTACAACTGTCAAGCCTGCTTTTATCACTTAATAACTAACTTACCTACTTTATCTTTGGTGGTGGGCCATGTTGTTGTGTTGAAATGAACATGAGCAAGTTGTGGCGACCTACTGTTGAAGTTTTTCAAGCCGCCCAAAGGGCTGTAACTTGGCTTAATTTGCAACCGAGACCAGTGGCTTACAGTTCTTTCCGAAGTAGGGAAACGTTCGTGAATAGAAATGCCACAAAGCAATCACCCATCCGAGGATCAGCCACAGCGAAAGTCGCTTAAGGCAGTAATCGTTTACAAAACACTAAGTTAGACAGGCTATAATCGCTTCATGTAATAAAACAACTAAAAGATGTTTGATCACAGTTGTGTGAAAGTTCATTTGTTTGTTGATTTTCGTTTGGGTTTGAAACGCAAGAGTTCCAGTCATTGGAGAACAGTAATGGTAACCTATACGATTACCACTTTCCAGTTATCAGGTGAGGCGTGAGCTTAACACATAGAAGATTTAAAAAGAGAGAATTAACCAATTGTCATCTATCAAAAGTAGCACTCCAAACAATTATCAAACATTACTCCAGGTGCACTGGATGATATCCATTATATATTTTATGTGACTTTCTTAAACTATTATATTTATTCAGCGTGTGAAAGATACGCCTTGTCTTCTTTTACCTGCTACCAATCCTCAAAACACCTGATTCAGCATTGAATTTCTGGAGGTGCCCAAATAATTTAATATTTAAATCACAATAAATATACAATCATTATTGTTCTTCGATATCGAAAGTTTGCTAATTATTATTGTATACGAATGTAGCGGTTGTCAAACAACGGCGTAGCTTTAACCGATTCTAAGCTACAAAGAAAAATCTAAAATTATTTTATTTCATTACCTATTAATAAAAATAATAATTGAAATATTTTGACTTGGCTCACGAGATTGTTGACATGGGGGATGTGGATTCGGCAATCATTGTCCCGATAACATGGGTTGATTGCCAAGAGCCTCGACCAACATCTTATGAGGCTCTCGTTAGGCAGTTGAGTAAAGGGTTTGATGCAGAAGGCAGTTCTCCTCGACACGGCACGCATTGTCAGGAGGTTCCTATCTCTGGAGCCCTAACCACTGGTTGCTTGGTCCCTGTACCCGATACCGGTGGGCCACTACTTTTTATATTTTTAAATGTATTTACTTTAGATATATTTAAAAATCTAATTTGTATGTCTGTATTATAAATAAAGAGAATAATAATAATAACCCCTCGAGGACAGTCGTTAACTTTTATAGGATTAACACAACCCTATGAGGGCAAAGTAGATTCGCTTTTTGATTTATCCACTTTCTGATACCAATAAAAAATGTATCAGTAAGTTATTGAAAAGCTCACTTCCGCAGGGCAGCTTGTGGCGAGCTGAATGTGCGTGGCTACACATCGGTCCCGATTCCTCAGAGTTTTGTTGCCCTTCTGCACCGGTTAGGATTTAATGGCCTAACGGGAGAGCAGTGAGAGTGCTACTCCCGGGAGTGCAGCAAATCTCAACTCTGGTTTGCCTTAATTGGCCGGTCAGAGGGAGGGAGCCAGAGCTATATGCTCGGGGGTGCAAGTGTCATTTTCAAGGGCATAAATACGGGACAAGCCCGCTCCGGGCCTGTCCCGCGAAGGTGAAACCGGCGCCGCAACGCTCGACATCCCAAGCCGCTCACACCGGTGTTGCCTCCTGTCGCCTTACAGGCTTATCATGCCTATGGTGATTGTATAGGGGGCCCATCTAGTGAGTTGGCGAGTCACCGTCTGCCAGTAGTTTAATAATAATATATTAAAATGGCAGACGCCGTTTTCATCAATAGCTTAATTCATCCGATCCATTTAACTCCCATCCCAATAGCCCATTACATAGTTAGCACATTTTACAATAGTTTAACTCCCATTGGAGGTGATCCATTACCGTTCTTCTACATAAGGCGGGCGTGGCCTCTGCGTGTTGGACCTATGTCCCCATGTAAAGCCTATCATAAGTCCGGGTATATTCATGAGAAAAATAAAAGAAGATACCCGTGTAAAGAAGAGACATAATAATAATAATAATCTATTTATTTCCTTTCTCACAAATACAATAATAACATCGCACAAATTACTCTTCTTTTTGGCAAAAGGAATGGATTCAGCGATTGTTGAGAATGTGCATAGCTCCTCCCAACGCTGGTTTACAATCCACCCTTTAATCCATATAACACCAATAATAATTACATTTTGGAATGGGTACTCGACAAAAAAAAACGTAACGGGAAATCCGTTACTTTTTTTTTCTACAATACATCCCAAAAAAAAAGAAAATTAAACAACCAAGATGGAGAAATATAAAGAAACAAGTTTTAAATTCAATGTTGCAAATCAGCAAAAATGCAATGTGCAAAATGTTGTGCAGGTAAGTCTTATGCTGCGTAACCATTTTACCAATCGCATGCACACTTTAAAGAGAAACTATGCAGTCATTAATTCACACCAATTCCGTCTATAACTCAAAATGTAAGTTCGTATAACCAAAAGCATGAATTATTAACTTTAATTTGCGCCTGCATGGTTCCAAAATCATACTGTCATATGGACATAGGACCTTCAAAACAACAAACAAATTGGTTAGTTTTTTATTTTTTATGAATGAACGACTGGTTACAAAAAAATACACAATAATATAAGAAACTCCTAAAAGCCCAAAAGTCTATCTAATTTACAAATCTTGTTTTTGTCCCCTTTTTTCCTCACCCACCAAGTGATATAAACTAACAACCAAATGCAGCACCAAGAATATCAGGTAAGCAATAAATGTAAGTACTACGAGATAAGTTTCATACTAACACTTCATATTCGTGTTAATGCATTTGATGTATTTGAAAGTATAAACCTATTTAGTCTATTCTTAAACATAAATGTTTAGTCTATTCTTAAACATAAATAAAATTAAACAAAATTAAAATGTTGAGTAACTCAGAACTTATCTTGTTCAATTGCAAAATAACTATTACCGCGCAAAATGTAATTTACAAGCGACTACAAAATGGTGTATAAATATTTTGTATTTCATCTATATTTTGGCTCACAGCTAAACTAAACCAGAATTACATAATAAAATAGATTATTTTTCCAAATTACTAAACTTGATGGTTGGACTACGCTAACATGAGAGGCACAGGTGGCACTCAGCAAATTATGCAGAACCATATGGGCGCTAATCCATCAACCGATTGGGATCGCTTGCTAGCTTTCATTAATCATCCTTTATTGATTAATGTGTCTTCAAACAAAGTAAGTAATTTACTTTGCCATCATAAAATGATGCACTTTCTGCCTTGATTTTCTGCTCTTTTGCCTTATAAACATTTTCATTAGCTTTGTTTTTATTTCATTTATTTATTTATCTATCACGCCTTATCCCCGAAGGACATATTGTATGCCCACTTTTCACTATATGGATTCCTGTCCCACGTAATGGGTGGTGAGCAGATTGTCGTGTTGAAATAGACAGACGCAGGATGTGGTTACCTGCTGTTGAAATTTTTCAAGCCGCCCATAAGGCCTTGAACTTGACTTAACGACTGTCATGTTGCTTGAAGTGCCTTCCGAAGCTCGGAAACGCTCGCAAATGTAAATGCCACAAAGTGGTCACCCATCCGAGGACCAGCCATAGTGAAAGTCGCGTAACTCAGTGATCGTTTATAGAACACTAAGTTCGCGAGGCCACGAGCGCTTTTTAAATATTTAAATCGTAAATATTTCATTTTGAACGCAAATAGACTTATTTGGACGTAAATGAGGTCTAGGAGTTAGTAAGAACCGTTTTTAAGTCTAACCTAACTTGCGATGTATAAAGGTCTCATCAAATAGTAACAGCTAACATATTGTTTATTCCAGAACTGTCTCTTATTAACCCGGAACATCAAACCGTTGGACCGGCTCGCATAATTAATATTGCAAATGTTGTTAGCAGTTAGCATGCAGATTGTATTATAGTAGACCGAGCACACTACCATTTAAACGCATTGTTAATATTTTCAAACAAAAAATATTTCAATAAATTTAAGCAATTATTGTAAGGTAAGTTTGTTGTTTTCGAGTGGTATTTTTGTAAAATAATAGTGAGTTATGGTTTATTTATAACAATAACAAGATTAAGGAAAAAAAAAATTTGGTTGCACTTGTGCATTGACTTAAATAATAGTCTGAAGAAAATAAACTTACAATTGATTTATCAAGCATTTGTATAATGTCAACGATCTTATTTTTATATCTTCATAAAAAAAAGTCACTTTTTATCACAATACGCGTATGTAAAATGGTAAAGAGTTTAAGGACATACTCAAATTGAACTCTACCTACCTTTACCTACCTTTTAGGATCAAGTATAAAATGAAACAAAATTTCTCTGAGAGGAAACACTCATAAGACTACATATACGCACATAATCTACTGATGCTAATATGCCTAAAAGTATCTGTGTATACTTTACTACAAGCAACGTAACATTTTAGCATTAAATACGCGGCTTACACAGCTTTGTACTTTTGAGACACATTGTAGAAACAATAAACTCCTTTCAAAAAGCTCCCTCTCCCTCAGGCACCAAATGAAATTAACGAACAACATTAAATTTAAATCCATTATATGGTACGGTTTGATAACAGACTTTTATAAAGCTCAATATCATAATTGAGCTTCCGAACCGCGCTCAATCGAACAATATGGAGTATTACTTGAAATATGGATCCTCTCTGCACCATCGTAGACATTTATTGGATTATAAGACAGTACCTATATAGTAGATACTTCATGCTTAATACAATCTGCTCAATAAAATCGTCATTTTCTTTTATATTATTTTCGAAAGTATTACAGACGAGTCGTGACGTTAATAACAGTTTTATTTATAAACTTTTTACGGTATTCCTCTTGAGGAGTCCCAATTTGCACATAATGTGTATTTTACAGATGCGATGGGGTCCTACATACATCTTCAGGACCCAAGCCAGCCTCACCTGCGAGCGGTGCACCTGCTGACTAACAGACGAGGTAATGGCGAAGAAAAGAAAAATTCGAAAGAAAACCCTATACCAACCCGTCTGGCCAGCGTGGTATAGTAAGGCCAAACCCTCCCAATATGAAGGCACAAACTACGAAACGGCCCCCAGTTCCCGGCACTTCCACTGTACCCGATTACGATAGCGGTCGGTGTAACGATGGAAGAGGGTGTGCGAAGAATCTCCGGGCTACGGGAGGCTACCATACACGACTGACCCGGCAACCTACAACGGAAATACCCTAAGGCGTGACGAGCGCCTCACCGAACTCGAGGTAGAACTGGGTCGCATTAACTGGCACATATTGGGCTTGTGCGAGGTCCGAAGACACGGGAAGGTTTCGGTTTTATGGTGAAAAAGGACCTTGTTAGCAGCGTCGTGGAAATCAGTAGTGTGTCGGCTCGGGTTGCATACTTAATACTTAAGCTCACCGACAGATACTCCCTGAAGGTTGTACAGGTGCCCCGACCACGCGAAGCACTAACGAGGTAGTTGAGGCCGTGTACAAGGACAGTCCAACTCCAAGGCCAGAAGACGAACCCCATTGAACTGCGTAGAGGGGTAAGACAGGGTGATGTTATATCCCCTAAACTCTTTACCAACGCGCTTGAGGATATCTTTAAGACGCTGGACTGGGAGGGATAGGGCGTAAACATAAACGGCGAATGTATCTCACACCTTCGATTCGCCGACGACATCGTTTTAGTAGCGGAAACGCTGGAACAGTTGAGCGGGATGCTGCACAGTCTATGCGGAGCGTCTCGAAATGTTGGTCTCGGCATGAACTTGGATAAAACCAAGGTCATGTTCAATGAGCATGTCACGCCGGGACCAATATACGTCGAAGGATCGAGACTCGAAGTTGTCCAGGAATATATTTTGCAAATAGAACCTGGAAAAGGAAATCGCAAGAAGGATTCGCTTGGGCTGGGCAGCGTAAAGCAAACTGTCGAGTTTTCTATTCGCCTATACCTCAATGCCTGAAGACGAAGGTGTACAATCAGTGAATTCTACCGGTTATGACTTAAAGTGCCGAGACGTGGGGCGGTTACGGTTACGGTTACGGTTACGGTGGGGCTAGTCCATGCCCATAAGGTTGCACAGCGGGCTATGGAGCGTGCTATGCTGGGGGTGTCTTTGAGGAATAAACTCCGAAATGAGGTTATCCGTCAGAGAACCAGGGTGGTCGACATAGCTCGTAGAGTAAGCCCGCTAAAGTGGCAATGGGCTGGCCACACCTGTAGAAGAACTGATGGCCGATAGAGCAAACGAGTTTTGGAGTGAAGACCGCGACTCGGCAAACGTACAGTAGGACGGCCTCCTGCCACATGCACAGACGACCTGGAAAAGGTTGCAGGGAGGGACCGGATGACGAAGGCGCAGGACCGTGTATTGTGGCGTAAATTGGGAGAGGCTGATATAGGCTGATTTGATTGATTGAATGATTGTGTATTTTACGCCCGCGGCTCCGCTTGGTAACAGGTTTCTGTGAGAAAAACTTTACGTATGTCGTACCTTTTTTTCTCACACGGAATAAATAGTACCTATAGAAGTCAGTGGGGTAAAAAGTAGCCTATGTGATGAACACTAGGGGGTGTTAGGTCTTTGATTCAAACTTTATCCAAATTGGTCCAGCCGTTTGAGCGTGATGAAGTAACAAACACTCAAAAACTTTCTCCTTAATAGGCAATATTATTTTAGATTAACGGGTTTATTCTTTCTCTTTTAGGCTATATTTTTAGACTATTCGACTTTCAGACTATGGAGATGCTGGCAAAAGATTCCATAAATGTAGGCGGACGCGTTAATGTAGATACAAGATGTAAATATTTAAGTTATATATTTTTTTATCTATCAAGCCTTATCCCCGAAGAGGTGGCAGGGGCATATTATATGCCCACTAATGTGTATTCTTGTCCCACGAAATAGGTGGTGAGCCCATCACCGTGTTGAAATAGACAGACTCAGGTCGTGGCTACCTGCTGTTAAAATTTTTCAAGGGACCCATAAGGTCTTCAACTTAACTTAACTTAACAACTGCCCTGTTACTGGCAACCGGTACCAACTGCTTAACTTGCCAATGTGCCCTCCAAAGCACGGAAACGCTCGCAAATGTAAAGATCGTTTACGAACACTGAGTCCACGAGCGCTAATAATGATTACCTATATATATATATTAGCTACAGATGTCGCGGCAATACTCGTAGAAGATATCGAGAATTCTAACTACATTTTTTATTTGTCAGAATGAGATAAATCAAAGCAACAATTTAAAAATTCTTCTTCAGTTAAATTTGTACTTAGAAGTGGCTTTTAAAAAGTTTATATTAAAAAAATGTAATATGAAAGAGGAGTGTGAAAGTAAGGGTCTTCGCTTGAATGCAAGTAAAACTATGGTTATAGTATTTGAAAGAGATGACGTAAGAACCAAATGCAAGATTAGGGTAAACCAGGAACGGCTAGAGCAAGTGAATGAAATGGTGTATTTAGGGAGTATGTTTAGTGCGGATGAAAGATGTTATTCGGATGTAGAACGGCGAGTAGCTGCCGGAAACAGAGTTAACGGTGCTTTGTCCCAATTAGTAAAGCCACAAAGCATTGCAAAAGAAGCACGACTGGCGATTCATAGCGCAGTGCTAGTACCAACTTTGCTTTACGGTAGCAAAACCTGGGTATGTCAGCAGATGCATGAAAGTAAATTAAATGCTGTGGAGATGCGATCACTTCGAAAATTTTGCGGCGTTACTTTGGCCGACCAAATACGTAACGAAGTGATACGCAATATGGCAGGTTTGAATGAAAGTGTCATCGTTAAGCTGGAAAAGGGCGTGCTCCGTTGGTTTGGACACGTACAACGAATGAGTGAGGAATGATTGAAGAAGAATATATATTGTGTGAAAGTAGAGGGTAGAAAAAGTCAGGTTAGGCCGAAACTTACGTGGGTAACACTGAAAATGTTTAGAAAATAAAAAACGGCTTAATGTAGAAAGTTGCTAATACTTTTATTGTTTTTCGAAGTAATCTCTGTTCGTCTCTACACATCGTCGCATTCGATGGAACCACTGAGAAAAGCTGTGGGCCCATTCTTCCTTAGGGGTCTCTTCTATGGCATTTTCGTACGCTTTCACGATCTTCAGGGCTCGTACAGCGAATACCTCGAAGTTTATCTTTAGTTCTTGGGAATAAATGAAAGTCGCAGGGCGCCAGGTCGGGACTGTATGGCGGATGACTCATTATCTCGACACCTGCCATAGTCAAATATTCAACAGTCCGTTTTGCGGAGTGCGCTGAAGCATTGTCGTGGTGAAGAAGGATCCTGCTTCGAGGGCGCTGTTTTCGATTTTTTTCTAAGACAACAGGCAAACAGCGATTGACGTACCAGTCTGCAGTAACTGTCCTTCCATCTTCTAGTATAACTGTCGCGAAATTACCTTTCCGACTAAAGAACGAGGCTATCATCTTTTTTCCTTGATTTCTTTCTTTCTATACCTTAGTTGGCCGATCCTCAAAAGGAAACTGATCTGATTGTCTTTTGGTTTCGGGTTCGTAGCAATATATCCAACTTTCATCGCCTGTGACGATGTCAAATACAGCATTTGAGTCACCGCCGTTGAACTTATCTAACATTTCGCGACACCAGTCCATGCGAAGGCGTTTCTGGTCGTCGGTTAAAATATGAGGAATCCATCTGGTACAAAGCTTCCTGACGCCTAAATGTACGTGTAGTATTTTTTGAACTTGACTCATACCAATGCCTAGGCTTTCCCGTATCTGCTGGTAGGTCACTCTCGTATCTTCCTCTATCATGCGTTGCACAGCACTGATGTTATCTTCAGTAGTCGCTGTTAAAGGACGTCCCTCACGCGGATCATCACTGAGATTGCTACGTCCACGCTTAAACTCGTAAAACCAATTGTAAATAGTGGCACGAGATGGGGCTTCATTATGAAATGCTAATCGCAGCCTATCGTAGCGTTGTTGTTGAGTAAGCCCACAACGAAAGTCATAATAAATCATTGACCAACATTTTTCTCGCGTTAAGTTCATTTCACGTTTAACAAGAGTTTTACATTTGCCACCAATTCACAAAAACAAATGACAAATGAATGCAATATATTACACTAGTTGACGCCAGCGGCTTCACCCGCGTAGAGAAGTTTTACCGTTCCCGTTTCCCACAGGAACTTGTTCCCGGGATAAAAAGTTGCCTATGTCCGTCTCCTGGCTCTAAGCTACCTCCCCACCATTATCAGCCAAATCGGTATAGCCGTTGTTAAGTTATAAATAGTGTAACTAACACGACTTTATTTTATATATATAAGATTAGGGTACCAAAGAGTTCTATAATTGAAATTCAAAAAAGTTTTCATTAGCAATATTTCTTTCGGCCAGTTCTAAACATTTTCAGTGTTAAAAAAAAAAAAAAAAAAAATCTTTATTTTGCATAGACCATTTTAACAAACCATTTTACAAAATGTCATACACTATTTAAAATATTTAAAGCGACCACCGGTTCGGAACGCGGCCCACCTGAGAAGAACCGGCAAGAAACTTAGGAAGGCTTCTTTTTTTTGATGGCCTATTTACAATTTAATATTATTTTACTTTGCCAGCAGATCATTTCCAGGCGTCCCTGTCCTGCAAATAGTCTATAACGGAGTAAAAACCTTTTTCACAAAGCTTGTTTTTAATAAACTTTTTAAATTTATTTAAAGGTAAATTTCTCAGGTCACAGGGAAGCTTGTTGTAAAAGCGTATACAGTTACCCTGGAAAGAATCGCCAATCTTATGTAGTCGACTGTGGTGGACTGAAAGATTATTTTTATTTCTAGTGTTTATATTATGTTTATCACAGAGTTTAGAAAACTGTGATAGATTTTTCTGGACATACATAAGATTGGCAAAAATGTATTGTGATGGTACGGTTAGAATATTTACTTCTTTGATTTTTTCTCGGAGAGAAACTCTGGGGCCCAAATTATAAATAGCGCGTACAGCCCGCTTTTGTAGAACAAAAATAATATTTAAATCTGCAGTACTCCCCCAAAGGAGAATACCGTAAGACATAATACTATGAAAATAGCTGAAGTAAACCATTCTAGCCGTATCCACATCTGTTAGAGTCCTGATCTTTTTTACAGCGTATGCAACCGAACTTAATCTAGAGGCTGTCTTTTCTATGTGTGGGCCCCACTGCAAATTGGCATCAATAGTTATACCTAGGAACACAGTTGATTCTACAAACTCTAACACTTGTCCATTCAGTTGAACATTGGCCGCAACTTGTTTTACATTTGGTAGAGTAAATTTTATACATTTAGTTTTATTTTCATTAAGGCAAAGATTATTTGAGCTGAACCAATGAACTACTCTTGCAATTGCATTGTTTACATCGTCATAGTTATCTAATTGTCTTTTAATTTTCCCCTACATAAAATGGTAAATCATTAATATAAATGAGGAACAAGAATGGCCCAAGTATCGAGCCTTGCGGCACACCCATTGTAACCATGGATCCTACAGAACGTGTACCATTAATATCGACCCTCTGTATTCTATTGTTCAAATATGAAGACAGAAGGTCGTTACCTAGGTACATATGAAGACCACGTGAGCAGATTGCTTAAAAACTGAAAGGTCAAAAGTGCTCGGATACCCAGACGTGCGTGTATGAAGCGATTGATGAATCTTGAAGAAGCGAAAGAAGTATGCGTGGATCGCGAAGCTAGGCGATCTGTCCTCTCTGACTACGCCGTCAGGGATACAGCGTGAAGATAGTTAGTTAGTATATTAAAAAAACTAGTGGACGCCCTACGGTTTCACGGTTAACGGTTTCATAAAATGTAGCCTAAGTTATTACTTATAAGATTAGCTATCTGCTAGTAAAAGTCCCGTTTAATTCGATACAGCCGTTTCAGAGATTGCCTGATTTAAAAAAAATCTTAAATTGTTTTTTTTTGTCGTGCCATATATACTTAAGTCCGCATAAAGTGAAAAGCTATTTATCTGTATAGATATACTAGCTGACCCGCGCGGCTTCGCCCGTGACAAACTTCGAACTCCCGTTAGTTTATCAGTCATGCCTTTATTCCCGTCACTCCCATTCAATCCCGTCGTTTATTACTTTTACAATAATGTATGAATATTTGCCCGATTTGTAGATTACTGCTCCGCTCTTCGGGGTAGTAGCGTGATTATATAGTCTTTTATCAGTCTCGCCTTTATTCCCGTCGCTCCCATTTAATCCCGTCGTTATTACTTTTACAATAATGTATGAATATTTGCCCGATATGCTGATTACTGCCCCGCTCCTCAGGGTAGTAGCGAGATGATATAGTATTTTATCAGTCACGAATTTATTCCCGTCGCGCCCATTCAATCCCGTCGTTTATTACTTTTACAATAATGTATAAATATTTGTCCGATTTGTTGATTACTGCTCCGCTCCTCAGGGTAGTAGCGTGATGAGATAGCCTTTTATCAGTCACGCCTTTATACTCGTCGCTCCCATTTAATACCGTCGTTTATTATCTTTTACAATTGTGTATGAATATTAACCCGATTTGTTGATTACTGACCTGCTCTTCAGGGTAGGAGCGTGATGATATAGCCTATAGACTTCCACGATAAATGCGCTATCCAGCACATATTAGTATAGTTAGCTTAAATTATTATTATTTTTTATATTGTTGGGACAACTCACACAACGCCATCTGATTCCACACTAAGCATAGCTTGTACTATGGTAACCAAAATAACTGATAAACATACTTATATATTTCTAAATACTTACATATCATAGATAAATAACACCCAGACACAGAATAAACCATCGTGCTCATCACACAAAGTATTATCCTGGGTGGGAATCGAACCCACGACCTCTTGCGTAGCAGTCGGATGCACTCCGCCCGCGCCACAGAGGCAGTCAAATTATTATTAGATTAGTTACCAAGGAGACGCGCTGACTTCGCAGAGCTCGCTCGCTATTGGCTAGTCGCGACGTCGAACATGCGTAAATCGCAAATCATCAGCCATTCTTTTCACTTGTCATTTTAAGTCCAATTTTTTTCACAATAAAATTATTATAATAGGTTAACCTTAAAAGATAGGCATATGCTGTCGCGGACTTTATTTTAGAATTTTTAAAGGGGAATAATTATGTAATACATAGTTTTTGCGTAACTTTATTGGTTTACGCAGCGTTCGCAACGGAAGCTATCAAAAGGAATATTTTGTCCCCGATTTTGCCACATTTATCATTGCTGTTCGGCACCTATTGGTCGTAGCGTGATGCTATATAGCCTAGAGCCTTCCTCGATAAATGGACTATTTAACACAAAAAGAATTATGCAAATCGAACTTGTAGTCCCAGAGATTAGCGCGTTCAACCAAACAAACAAACAAACTCTTCAGCTTTATAATATTAGTATAGATAGACAAGGAAAAAGTAGTTGTAGTACCACCACAGATAACCCCTATAAACCAAATCAATGTTTTGTCACATAAACAAAGACACACAGAATGTTCCTTCACTGATGTTTAATGTTGTGGTTTAGCGCCCAAAGATAAATGTATTTTTATTTTCGGCTTTTGAATCTGTAGGAAGCGTAAGATGTACGTGGATCCCAAAACCTGTCGAATCTGTCCTCTCTGACAACCTCGTCAGGGACACAGGCAGTATGAAGACAGTAATATAGTTATTTTAAGTGAATTAGGTACACAGAAAGCAATAAAAAATGCTGGGATATTTATTATATTCAACCGAATGATAAACAAATCAAGCAAAGAAAACCATTCATGAGTATTTTTATTTATTTTTATTTATTACCTTAATTCAAGGATTGGATACTTATTATTCTTTAATTAATATAATGAAATATTTGTTCAAAATCCATAAACTATTATTACGAACTCAAAGCGTACACAAGATGAATTTAATATACCAAACATTTTCAAAGGCTACCTAGCAACGCATATTCATTTCCCCTCGATGTATATTAATAATAAAGCAACGAATTTCCTCAACATATGCCTATAATTTTCGAACTCTTCAAAATAAGGAAGATATATCTCCTATGTACCAAACAAATAAATTATATGGTATATTTAATTTATAAAATTAAGATTTAATTTATTAATTATATTTGAATCATTAAATTGTGTTCACATTAACTCTGTCTATTTCAACACGGCAATGGGCTGGCCACCTATTACATGGTACAGGAATACACATGTTGAAAAGTGGGTATATAATATACCCTTTCCGTTGATAAGGCGTGATAGATAAATAATAATATAATAATAACATTATATTTAATATTATTTATATTTTAATCCTTATATTGTGTTCACATTAACTTAGGTAATATAACACTCCAAATACTATAAAACTAAATATACCTTAATAAAAAAATGTGGTCGGGGGTACCATCGTCAGGAATGAAGTTTCTTAGGTCTTCTTAAAAATAAGTAAAAATCAATATCAAATAATGTTGTAAAAATATAGCAAAGGGTCTGGTCAATGCTACTCGTGACGAAAAGGATGGCCTCTTTCACACTCAGAGAACAAGCATTGCCATCCAACGTGGCAATGCAGCTAGGGCTATCCTTTTGGCCACTTTACCAGTTGTCATTTTTTTTTTCGTTGTTGATTGGGGAGGAATTCTTCGACGCCTAAACAAGGTTTCGACAGTCTTGTACATTGTCCCACCTATTTATTGTGTAAATATTTTCATATTCCATTATTAGTATGTATAGTTGTTAAGTCTTGTCTTTTTTTATTATAAATATTATGTAAATTATTACTTTACTAAATGTTAACAATAAATATAGCTTTTACTTTCAGTATTATTTAAATAAATAAAAGTTTTATTGTAAAAATAAAAGTAATAACACATCGAGCGAATACTCAGTGAAATAAACATTATATGAAAAAAAAACTCAGGCCTATACTGCAACCCGTTTCGGAAGAAGGCGAAGACCCGCAGGGTTTAGTGGGCAGAATGACCCCCTAGGACCCTAAAACCCGTTTATGATGCCCCTGCAGTAAGAATGATGGCGCGTAAATGCATTCCCCGCATCCACAAAAAAATATATAAACACGGTACATTAAACAAGTATAATTTCGTGAACTTGTCTATTTCAGTAATGTTTGTTTTCATAGGGAGGTTATTTTTTTTTTATATTTTAACAGGCAGCACCTAAATTGAATTATGATTGCGAAGTGATTGAACACTTTCTTCTCAATAATTATTGTGCATGAATACATTTTGAGTAATTCTACTTTCTCAAGTAACGTTAAAATTCTATTAAATCAGATCAGTTGACATTGGCGTTGTGTAAATTAACGTTCTTGTCAATAATATTTAATTATGGGTACATTTTAGTACCTACGTAGAATGGGGACCTTTTTCCTTTTAATGAACCATAGAATGACCTTGGGAATTAAAAGTCATTCCTATATTAATATTTGAGGAGTATGGCGTTTATACACTTTTTATATTCTATTGATAAATTTTTAAAGCAATTATTTACCTAAATTTCCCATAAATTTTTAATAAAGTGGAAAATGACAATTCGATTCGAGACAGGGATTGAAGCTGTGACCTTTGCCTAACCATTCTATGTTGTAGAAAATGATTACCTACCTAATTATAGTCTACTAAAACCGTCATTAATATTATAACTACCCCACATATGACCTACTTAAAATACCGTATCTGTCAACACATCTTCAAATAAATTCACTAAAGTTAAATTAAAATGAATTACCAATTACCGAATCAACTTTCTCTGTGTACAAACAAAACGGCATGTTCAAAATCATGGCTTGCGTAAAAAATATTCACTTGAACTCGGCACCAATATTTTCTTTAGAAACACAACTTACGTCGAAGGATGTTAGACGCTTTGTCACATTGTTTGTGCAAATAGTGTTTAGGTTAAAGTTGGGGGCTTTGATCTGTTGTTGCTTCGCTACTTCTGCTTACTCAGTTGCTTTCAAAGCAGTGAAGTCACTGATATATAATAAACATGAATTGCATTCTCTAAGAAATAATGTTATTTGTGCCGAAGCAAAGCGCTCGTAAAGCGTCCATCATCAGTCATCCATACATACCTACATATTGTCACGTCTTTATCCCCGAATTGGTAGGCAGAGACTTGCTGTCTACCCATATTTCACCGTATGCATTTTTGTCCCACGTGACAGGTGATGAGGCCATTACCGTGTTGAAATGGACAGGCGCAGGCTGTGGCGACCAGCTGTTGAAATTTTTCAAGCAGCCCATAAGGCATTTAACCAGGCTTAACGACTGCCATTTTACTGGCAACCGGAACCAACTGCTTACCGTGCCTACCTAAGCACGGAATCCAGGTCATCCAAGTACTGATATTATCTTTATTGTAAATTTTCCTAATACAAAGGACAATGGCAGAATCGTACCTCGAAAGAAGACCCAAGAAGTGCTTGCTTGACGTCGTAAGGGATGACATGCGTGCCTATGGTCTCACTACTGGGACCAACGCTCGTATAATGATGATGATGAAGATTATATAATTTACTTGCTAACCCGCGCAACTTCAATTGTAAAACTTCAAAAACTTCTGCCGATTGCGGTCAAAATTTGTCATGATATACAAACTACTTTAAAGATGGGTTTAGGCTACATAAAATTATTATTATTATTTATATAGGTATTATTATTTATATTTATATAGGTAGAGGATAGAAGGAGTCAGGGTATGCCGAGACTTACATATGAAGACCACGTGAGCCGATTGCTCAAAAACGGAAAAGTCAAAACAACTCGGATACCCAGACGTACATGTATGAAGCGATTGATGAATCTGCAAGAAGCGAAAGAAGTATGCATGGATCGAGAAGCCTGGCGATCAGTCCTCTCTGACTACCCCGTCACGGATACAGCGTGAAGACAGTTAGTTAGTTATATAGGTATCCAAAAATATTACGTTCGTGTACGCTTCAAAAGGTTGTATACGTGATTCAAAAATGTTTTTGGCTATATTGTATACCACTGGAACGGGAACTACATGGGCAAAATCGCAGGGCGCTAGTTGATATATAAAAGAATACCTTTTTAAATCATCATAAAAAAATGTTTATGACAGCACTCAAGTGAGACTTGTGAGGAAGTATGTACAGATAATAAAATAAATACACATCGTTGCGTTTCAACAAGCCGACGTCCATTGTATTTTGTCACGTCTTGTATATCAAATGAAGAAGAAAATAATTTGACGCACAATAGAATATAAAAAGAACGCATAAAAATAACGAAATCATTGAATTTGGTGTCTCTGAATTTAGCTGTAATCCGCTAATTATGGGATTGAGTCCGAAACCATGATTTGTTTTCTACGTGTCTGTCTGTTTGTTTAAAAGGTTTGACGCAAATCCAGCAATTTCTTTTTACCCTGTGTTTTTGCTGCTTAAATGCTTCTTCTTGAAAATCGGTTCAATAGCAACGCCAAAATGGTTTGAACTCTAATTAACTGGAACACGCTATACGTTGAAGAGCATAGAAGATATTATTAGAGATTTCTGGGTGCTATTTTTACAAAGGTAGAGATATGTGCCATGCGAAAAAAAAAAAAGGTTGCACTCTGGGAGTTCCGACAGAAGCGAAAACTTATTTAGGCGCGTTTGACAATGAAACTTTAAAACACATTTAATATTCTTTTATGAATCATCGTTAACAATTTCGACAACTCTTGTATCATTATTATAACCTAAAATAGAAATTATAGGTTCATGGTAACTAAAATAGGAAATAAAAAAATTTGGATTCGAAGTTATTTAAATTGTATTTATCTAGACGCGTTCGCGGTCTGCTATATGTACATGCGTATATGCACACACTATAGCTGAGTCTCGTAACGGGGTCGCGAGCCCAGAGATTTTATCTCACCTAAAAACATGTGTACCGCGCTAAAAGAAAGTTTTACTTCAAAAACTTGAAAAAGAACGCATTAAATTTAACAGTACATTTTGAAGTAAAAAGTCACAATGAAAAACACAATGTAAGCCCACTTGAAATCGATGCCGTCACCTGTGTTGGAAAGCGACATCATATATTGAGAGGTAGACATCTTACATTTGCCTCTCAAACAGACTGCTATGATATGAGATACTTCTAGATATGAGAAACGAACTGTAACAATAATAAAATGATCTGCAGACTGTGTTACTCGAAGAAAAGTTAATGTACTTGTACAAATATGGGGTAAATACATTTTTAGAGGAGTTAAAATAAATAACGATTGATGAATCTCGAAGAAGCGAAAGAAGTATGCATGGATCGCGAAGCCTGGCGATCTGTCCTCTCTGACTACCCCGTCAGGGATACAGCGTGAAGATAGTTAGTTAGTTAGTTAGTTAAAATAAATAAAAATCCAATGTCAAAAAGTTTATTCTCATATCACATTCGTATATTAGGATACGAATGATATTTATTTATAAAAAAAAACTGATCAAGTACGAGTCGAACTCGTTCGCCGAGGGTTCCGTAAAAAATTAGTACCTTATTTGAGAGAAACCAATTAATTAAACTTTATTTTTTTCGTTTGGACATCCTCATGGATTCTTTGCCGGACTCTTACCGACTAAAACCACACGTATCCCTTCCATATGTCTATAGCCGGAAGTCCCGGGTGAGTGTGTGAGGAAGGATACCCCAGGGCTCCCGACAGACTTTGTCCGCTTCCGCGGCCTCGTTCAGGGGGGGGGTCCAAGTGTTATCTCTCTTCTTTGTTCATCAGGTTTTTTGAGCGCCGATAGAACTCAGAGGTCTCTCTTAATTGGTGATACTATGTATGTATGTATGGGGTCACCCCTTATTTTTCAACGTACGTTTTATATATTTTGGAATTTTTCCTTTATTTGTGCTATAAGACGTTGCTACGTACCAAATTTCAAGATTCTGATTTCACGAGAAGTACCATGTAGGTTTTGATTCTCTTTCGAGTGTTGAAAATTTGAGCTATGAACGGTCGTATCTTTTCATTGCGTTGACTTTGAAGTGTGATTTTTCACAGCTCCAAGAGACAGTAGACTTAAGTATTTGATATAAAATTTCAGCTCGCGTTCTTGAGAAAAAGGGTCGTGACAGACAGACGGACGGACAACATAGTAATTCTATAAGGGTTCCTTTTTTTCCTTTTAAGGTACGGAACCCTAAAAAATAATAAAAACATTAGTACTGACTAAACGGTTTTACTCATGTGTGAAATCTGGTATGGCCTGACTGGTTTCGGACCTAACGAAGTCCTTATCCAAGAATCAAAAATGAAAAAGGACCTCCATTATGTCCGAAACCAGTTGGGCTATCCCGATATTCAAACGTGTGTAGTTTAGTTAAATAATGCACAATGTTGATGAAAATGTTCTTATTTTAATATAAGTAAATTGTAAGAAACCAGTTCTTTTTTTTTATACCGCTGAGGTTGCGGACAAGCGTACGGCCCACCTGATGGAAGCGTACCGCACCGTAGCCTATGGGCGTTTGCAACACCAGAGGTGCAGTACTCGCGCTGCCAACCTTTTATGACCCTTTTAAGATCCCTTTTGAAAAACCACATACTGTAGACGTTCGGGAAAACCCAGGCAGGTAGTTTATTTCACAATCTAAGCGTACGCAGAATAAAGCCTCTATCGGACCTAACCGTATGCGTGAGGGTAAACTCCCAGTCTATGGCGAGCGGTGCGATGATAAAAGGTAGCCGTGGGCATCATATCAAACAACTCCTCAGAGCACAGACCAGACATTTAGAGCAAGGTGTGCATAGTTTCAATGAAAATTTGTTTAATTAATCAATTACGATGTTTGTTGGAAACACGATGAGAATCCTAGTCATGTTTTGGCTTCGAACATACAGTGTAAGGTTTTAGCGTAGAAACTACGACCTAACAAAATAAACATTGTTAATCCTACTCCGACCAACTTGTACTGTGTTTAATTGGAAATTCCAGTTTCATAAACAAAGTTTGTTCATTTGAACAGGTAAGTACGAAGTGTTTGAAACGTATATAATTAAGACAAGAATGGATAAAGCCTTTTAAATAAAACTTACGCCAATATCTATAATAAAACTGTAACGAGATAAATTTAGCTTCCTATTTGTTCACGATTAACTTAATTAGCGATTTTGCGTGAAATTTGGTATGAAAATTGTTTAAGTGCCTGCGCAGGCTTGTAGAATGTTTTAATTTTGAGTTAAAACTCAGTGGGGTTTAGTAATTAAAAATAGATTAGAGGCACACAAACTACTAAGTATAATAAAAAAGCAAAGATGAAAAGTCTGTACATTAAAAATATTATCGCAAAACCTATTAAACACAGTCATTTTATTCAGACACATAGGTCACCCAATGAACGGCATTTAGTAATGAAGAAAGAAGAATCGTCTCAAATGGTGCTTCCTTCAGATGAAGAATATATTGTTGCCTCAGAACCGATTAATTACTACAATATTTACAATTCGTATAACCCCGGCGGTATGTTTATTTCTTAATTAATCATGCATCGTGATACCGAAAATAATGTAGGTGATATTTAAGTTTATTTAAGTACATCATACATAGAAGTAGAAACGTTACACATGTCATACAAACATAAACTAAGTAGCGTAGAAGGATCGTGCAAAACTCAAAAATGTGTTTAAAAAGAGATAAATCATTTATTTATGCAAGGATGTCATATTAGTTTCCCATGACTAGTTTCCAGCACCGGTTAAAGAGATTTATGGAGAACTGATGACGCGCGCGGTTCCCGACGCGTGGTGAAGTTTTCCCGTTCCTGTTTCCCACAGGAACTTGTTCCCGGGATAAAAAGTAGCCTATCTTATTTTGATGTATAAGCTACATTGTTGTAAAGTTTCATTAAAATCCATTCAGTAGTTACAGGAAATAGTAACAAACATCCATACAAATTTTCACATTTATAATATATACGCGCGCGCTTCCACACGCGTGGTGAAGTTTTCCCGTTCTTGTTTACCACAGGAACTAATTCCCGGGATAAAAGTAGTCTATGTGCTATTCTGATGTGTAAGCTATAATTATAGCTACTATATACTATAAAATTAAGCTATATAAAGTTTCATCAATATCCATTCAGTAGATTTTGTGTGAAAGAGTAACGAACATCCATACTTACAAATTTTCGCATTTATAATATTAACTAACTATCTATCTTCACGCTGTAACCATGACGGGGTAGTCAGATAGAACGAATTGCCAAGCTTCGCGATCCATGCATACTTCTTTCGCTTCTTCAAAATTCATCAATCGCTTCATACACACACTTGTTGGGATCCGAGTACTTTTGACTTTTCCGTTTTTGAGCAATCAGCTCACGTGGCCTATATGTAATATGTAAGTTACGGCCTACCCCGACTCCTTCTATCCTTTACTTTACTACTTTCTATAATCTTCGTCAATCGTTCCTCACTCATTCGTTGGACGTGTCCAAACCAACGGAGCACGTCATTTTCAAGTTTTTCCTTTTCATGAAGTTTATAATTTTAGTAAGATAATAAAAGTTCCTTAATTGGACTTTATTTTAGTTTACATTTCCAATGTATAAAGCAAAGTCTATCTCTTTAAGGCCTTGTTTTCATCTCCGATTACTAGAGATTATCTTATTGGAACAAGATTTGTGGATAACGATCGAACATTGTAATTTATTCTAAGAACTTCTAAATAACTTTAACTTTCAACTTGTAAGGGTTTTTTACATCAGTGAGAAAATTATAAAAGGATAACTTATATTGTTTTAACCGTTTATTGTTATGAACTCAAATCACAAGTTTAATATAAAACAATTTAATATGAAATGAATAATAATTGTATGATGACACACTTGTAGGGGCAACCGATCGAGTAGGTACTTAGCTTGTTATGTACTAAAAAAAATATATATAATTTAAAAATAAAAATATATTGTGGCGCGGTGGGAGTGTATCCGACTGCTACGCAAGAGGTCGTGGGTTCGATACCCACCCAGGATAATACTTTGTGTGATGTCGGCGTAAAATACTGACTCGGCAATGTACAAGTTGAAAGACCGTACACCACAACTAGATAGTTTAACTTTGTCAATCATTTCTCAGTCAGTCTTGTTGAATGAACAAATAAAAATGTATTGAATTTAACTATTTTATAACTCAAAGATAATGTTGTACTTATTCAACGTTCGTAACTCATAGGAGTTTACTACGCATTAACCCTGATATTTGAAAATATTTATACAACATTCAGAATTGAATCATTGAATGTTATAACGAAAAGATAAAAAAACTCTTTTGCATTATTGTATGTAGCAAAAATACAAATCTTTCATATCTTAACGTGAAAGTGAAAGGGAAATCGCGTAATTTTTTCCTGTGTTAATATCAATAGAAATACCAGGTGAGCTCATTTCGTATGAATTCATCGTAAATTTTACGCGCCCTTTGATATTTCACCTTAGATCGTAAAGGACACGTTAGTAACATGTTTGACGTTATGTCTGTATTCAAATAAGTTATTAGAAAATGGTTTATGATGGTACTCTGTGTTTATTTTTAATAAATTAGTTTGAAAGAAAAACACTTTCTCATGTATTTAAAATTAGAGTGCGATGGAATGCTAACCAGATCTTTGGGTTCCCAATGGAAAGGAAGTGATGGAAGGACATCCCCAAACAAAACCATGTGCCAACTCGTCTGGACAGCGTAGTTCAGTACCTAGGTCAATCACCCTCCCAAAATGATTTAGAAATATCTACATATAGCAGTGGGCTACGATAAACTGAGCTGATTTCATTGCTCGACTGTTTAAAAAAAGAATGTAGTTCGAAATAACGATTAAGTCATTCGAGTAGCTTCTTCTAATATGGTATGGTTATGTCTCGTGACAATCGCCGGACTACGTGGGGTCCCAGTAAGAGAGAAAACCCAAAAAGTGGGGGTTTGACGTCTTAATCGACGATTTGTGTGTCAATGGTCTCACTATAGTGGATGTCGACGATCATGCGAAGTGGAGGAGAAGAAGTAGAAAAGCTGACTTCAGACATCGCAAGACGCATTTGGGGCAGACGCTTGTATGATGTTGAGTAGCGTCCTCTTATATTAAAAGCTTTTAATATAAGAAATTACTAAAAGGAAATAAGGATCCTCAATGAGCCAAATGAAACCAAAGGGCTCACAATGTAAGTTGTAAGTTACACTGACCTGAAACGAACAAATTCGCTGCTGTTTCTTTTCATTTTACGCAATGTCAATATTTTCAATCTTGTCAGTACTTTCAGGTACCTACCTAAAGTCATTTGAAATGACACTTTTATAAATTTGATCGATGTTACGTACATTAAATCATAAAAGCACTATAAGAAAATATTAATCAAGCTAAAAGCACAAACGAGATTGCTTTTAAAAATATCGACTGCGCTACTGACTGGTTTTGTTACACAGAACTTATTGAAACAGTAATCCTCTCTAAAAGCTATAATTTGTCAGCAGTTAATAAAAACTCCCCTGAGACCCACACCTGACTGCCTCGCGTACGTAAACTAGATAACACAGTGATAATGTATAGTCGTTTACCATACGCACTGTGCTCCCAGAAGAGCTTTATGTCAGAAAGTTTTAGATAAACCACAAACCTGTGACACGGGATTCATTCAAGTATATAAAATATGAAGCGCTCGTGGCCTCGCGGTCTCAGTGTTCTGTAAACGATCACTGAGTTAAGCAACTTTGACTATGGCTGGTCCTCGGATGGGTGACCATTTTGTGGCATTTACATTTGCGAGCGTTTCCGTGCTTCGGAAGGCACGTTAAGCCGTTGGTCCCGGTTGCCGGTAAAATGGCAGTCGTTAAGCCTGGTTGAAAGCCTTATAGGCGGCTTGAAAAATTTCAACAGCAGGTAGCCACAACCTGCGTCTGTCCATTTTCAACACGGCAATGGGCTCACCACCTATTACGTGGGACAGGAATCCACACGGTGAAAAGTGGGCATATAATATGCCTCTGCCACCCCTTCGGGGATAAGGCGTGGTGGATATTTATTTATTTATTTTTAAAATAAGGTTTATCTATTACGCCTTATCACCATTTGTGTATTCCTGTCCCACGTAATAAGTGGTGAGCTCATTGCCGTGTCGAAATAGACAGACGCAGGTTGTGGCTATTTACTAATTGTCTGGTCATAAATGGAAGAATTTCAACTTGATTCGATACGGTTCGGGTAGTTCAGAGGCTATAACATTGCCCTGGTTAGACAAAGGTCATGGGTTTAATCGCCGTCATGAATCAAATTAACTTTTTTCACTTTATTAAAAAAATATATAATAAAATACTGCTGAAATATGTAGAAACAAAAATGTTTGAATTTTCAGTAACAATTTTGACATCCTCTTGACATTAGTTACTTATCATCGTATAATGAACATAATATACCGCAAGTCAAGGTACGGTTGATTTATTCTACCCTCATTTATACTTTCTACTCTAATTTTCTTGTAACAATATTTGGAGGTCTGAATAAAATTACAAAAAAATTCCGCGAAGTAGTTAAACCGACGACTACTTCCAAACAAACCTACAAAATTTTAAACAGCAAAATAAATAGCGTTGCAAAGTTGCGTCCTTTGCTGTCAACGAGCTTCTGAAAGTACTTTTGTAAATTAACCTGGACATCAGTATAAAATATTGCAGTACATTTATGAACACGATGAGCTTTGAACCGGTCAAAGGCTGTAAATTTTCTTTATTTACATAATAAAATGTTTCATTTGCTCAAAGAGCGTACATTACTTTTATTGGTTACTCATTTACGATAACACTACCTACTTCTTGCTTCGATTATATTTTAAACCTTTTATTCAATCAATGTTCATATTTCATAACTTGAAAATGCTTAGGAAACTAATTATTAAAATTGGAATGTTATTATTACTTTGAATAAAGGAATAATAAAATTCCAAACTTGCACTCAGTTTTCCTAGTCTACATTTCAGTTAAGCATTAATAAACTGCTTTTGAGAAAATTATGCCCATGTTTATTTTTATATTGTAGTTAAGTAATTGTTTCCATGTTTTAGGACGCTAGTAAGATTATTTTAAACCGCTACGTAGCAGTAAGATGATTATCAACGCGCTACTTTGATTTTGTAAAAATAAAAAAAAAATAAAAAATATCTATCACGCCTTATCCCCGAAGGGGTGGCAGAGGCATATTATATGCCCACTTTTCACCGTGTGGATTCCTGTCCCACGTAATAGGTGGTGAGCCCATTGCCGTGTTGAAATAGACAAACGCAGGTTGTGGCTACCTGCTGTTGAAATTTTTAAGCCGCCCATAAGGCATTCAACCAGGCTTAACGACTGCCATTTTACTGGCAACCGGGACCAACGGCTTAACGTGCTTTCCGAAGCACGGAAACGCTCGCAAATGTAAATGCCACAAAGTGGTCACCCATCCGAGTACCAGCCATAGTGAAAGTTGCGTAACTCAGTGATCGTTTACAGAACACTGAGACCGCGGGGCCACGAGCGCTTCATGGTATACCTAAATAATAAACTTGCGTACTGGCCGAACTTTGTACTATTGCAATGTAGATTATGCATATTATATTGATTATACATATTTAATCTAGAATCACTGTCTATTGATAAAAAACTGCATAATATATCTCATCCTCTTATGACAATATCTTAGCTGGTAACGCAAAATACGTCATAAACTTCACATAATCATCATTAAATAAATTATAATAATAAATTAATTTCTCTACAAAAAGATTGATTCGATTTGTACCTGCAAAGTGCAAATAAACCATGAAGTCTGGTTTCAGAACAAAAATAGACTGAAACTAGCCGTTCTAAATTAACTTTATTAGCTTCTCACAGATTCTGTGAAACTAGCTACGCCAAAAATACCTTAAATCAATATCAAATGTGGAAGCGAGGCCCGCTAAGTTATTTAAAATGCAGTTGACACATCATCCGAGTGAAAATGCAATATTCGCCTTGTTCATGCGGAAACACAGTTATATTCAATACGTAGTTTTTTATCGGAAATATTCAGGACAGTGATTTCGATGACTACATTTCAATGATGCTGAATATGTAGTTTATTCAATGGTTTGGCTTTTAGATAATTGTTTTGGTACAAATGATATGATTCTGCCTTACGTAAAATAATTATCAAAAATGTATATATCATTATTGGTACGTTCAGGTAGAATTTTATTTTATAGCAAATATTGGTGGAGCAATTGGGGTTGAGTAGAGATCATCGCGGTCTGTTCCCGGGATTAAAAGTAGACTATATGACAATCAAGAGGGTCAACTACGTTCACACAAATTTTGTTTAAGCTTGTCCAGGCTTTAGAGCCTGTAGAAGTAACCAACATACACACTCACAACCTTTCGCCTTTAAAATATTAGTATTGATACGTAAATGTAGTTATACCTATTACGTTGGACCAAAACTTATGAAGAGTCTATTTATTTACACGGGAATAAACTGCGCAGTTTCAGGTCTACCACGTCCAGTGCAATCGGGTCGAGACGTCAGGCAACAAAAAGGTATAAAACACTTTAGTTGTTAATGAAATAAGGATGAAGGATAGCAATACTTGAAATAGTGTATAAGGCGGAAAAATATTAACTTTTTATAAAAAATGGATCGCCTAGTGGAGGAAACCGCTGGCGCTGGCTGGTGCTGCTCCCATCCCGAAATAGCATTGGAAAGGGAAATATTTATAATTTAGAGGATTTTTTAAACGTATTTTTAGTTATGGTGTTGAAACAAATGTTAATATATTTTTAGTTATTAGGTATTTTATCAAAATACCACATAACCTCACGAAGTTTAGAGTTCATTTTGGGGTTCCTTTTATAGCTTGTACTGATTTCATTTTTACGGCGAGTGACTGTGGCGACCTAGTTTTCTATCATACATGTTCCTATACGTATTAATTATATTATAACATGAGTGACCGTTAACATAACAAAGAAGTAATGATGCGATAGCAACTTTGCTTTAAAAGGGTGTGTGTGCTCACAAATGACCACCGCATTTAAAGTTCCGTTTGTTGTAAACGACACCACTCAACCATACATGTAGTATAATTTACAGTATTTTTTGGGTATATCCACTAGACTAGCGATGTGTCATGTGAAAATAAATTTTGCTAAATTTCTCATAAATTTGTAATAAAGTGAAAAAAGGCAATTCGATTCGAGACAGGGATTGAACCTGCGACCTTTGGAGAATTTCAACTTGAATCGATACGGTTCGGGTAGTTCAGGTGGCTAGAACATTGCCCTGGTTAGGCAAATTGAACCTGCGGCCTGCAGCAAAATAATTGCTTTAAAAATTTATCAATATACTGAGTGGAGTCCATTGCATCAATGTTAAAAATGGTTGTAACACTGTTCATTGGTATCGAATTGTTCATTAGCTCGATAGATGGCTTTGGTCATACTCTTAAAATGACGACTAAAATATGGTGGAGAATTTCAACTTGATTCGATACGGTTCGGGTAGTTAAGGTGGCTAGAACATTGCCCTGGTTAGGCAAAGATCACAGGTTCAATCCCTGTCTCGAATCGAATTGACTTTTTCCACTTTATTAAAAATTTATGAGAAATTTAGCAAAATAATTGCTTTAAAAATTTATCAATATACTGAGTGGAGTCTATTGCATCAATGTTAAAAATGGTTGTAACACTGTTCATTGGTATCGAATTGTTCATTAGCTCGATAGATGGCTTTGGCCATACTCTTAAAATGACGACTAAAATATGGTGGAGAATTTCAACTTGATTCGATTCGGTTCGGGTAGTTCAGGTGGCTAGAACATTGCCCTGTTTAGACAATGGTCACAGGTTCAATCCCTGTCTCGAATCGAATTGACTTTTTCCACTTTATTAAAAATTTATGAGAAATTTAGCAAAATAATTAAGCTTTAAAAAATTATCACTTTTAAATCATTTCCCAAAAAAATCAACCCAATTGAATCGAGTGTGAAATGTAAACCAAGACACGATAATAGAGGTTTTTATTATGACCACAAATGATGTTATTGGACTAACATCAAAGTCAAACTACCGACAGTTACAGTTTAATTTTATTATATTGGCATCAAAATATTAGAGAATCTCAAATAAATTTAACCATATTTAGAAAAAAATATATTGAGTACGTTTGCTAGCTTCATAAGGGAGGAAGATTTCGGTGTGTCACACAGTTTATACTGGCACAGACACCGTCGTTAATTACATCTCACAGTGGAACGCTTGTTATGTAATAATAATTTTTGTTTCATTTGAAAGTAATGTTGTATGTTAAATTAGAAATTATACATACATACATACATATTGTCACGCCTTTATCCCCGAAGGGGTAGGCAGAGGCAAATTTAACGCCCACGTTTCACCGTATGCATTTCCGTCCCACGTAACAGGTGGTGAGCCCATTGTCGTGTTGAAATGGACAGGCGCAGGCTGCATCGACCGGCTGTTGAAATTTTTTAAGCCGCCCATAGGGCCTCCAACTTGGCTTAACGACTGCCATTTTATTGGCAACCGGGACCAACGGCTTAACGTGCCTTCCGAAGCACGGACCTGGGGTGGGTCTAAAGGGCCGAAAAAATTTAATAAACTGTGTCTATTTTAGATGTTAAATTTGGAAGAAATTTTGAACCCGTTGCCTTTTTTAGTGAGGTGGTAACAAAAAGGCTAAAAGGTATTATGTGCTAGACACTAATTAGCACGACCAATTAAAGTCCTGGTATTCTCTGACTAGAAATTATATAAATAAATAAAAATAAACTAAAGAAATAGGGATTCATATTTATATGTGTTTTATTGTAATTAGTTTTTATTGTTTTACTAGAACAATCACTGGTGCGGCCGACGGATTCATTGGCAAAAATATGTATACGACCCCACAGTCCACAGTTAAACGATAACTTAAATGAGCTAGCATATACAACATACGAAAATGTATTTCCACCCGTTTTCGATACTTTAAAATTTACTTAGATGAAAAAAAAAGAAAAAGACCTCATGAAAATTTTCCTCTGTAATAAACTGGGATATCCAAATTACTAGATCCAGTACACGTTGTGTAGTCATGATTGCCCGATATTTGTATACGTCACTAGTCAAATACGTTGTATTGCACCTGCACTCCCTAGCCAGCTGAAACGTTTCCCGAAATCGGTCTGTTTTTGATTCGAGTATTTGAAATGGAATGAACCTAACCAACTACTTTTGTTCGTAGATTTGGTGAAACATTTTCTCGAAAATCTTCGTCTTAATTATTCTCTGTTCATTCATTATTCATTAATTCAGTAGATCTAGCCTCAGTTTATTCAGTAGATACAAAAATTTTATAATGTATCGATATAAAAGTTTCAAATTTTCCATTCCATGAAATACACATCTTTAACAAAATATATTTTCATAAGTTGAGCGAATATTTAAGTGAACAATATTTTCGTAGCAAGCTTGTATCTGTCGCGCGTTAAATCAAATCTCTATCTCATACAACCGATGGTAATGGCATGTTTTCCTCTATGGAGGTAGATTCTCGTCAACAAACGGATGCGGATGTGAGCGGTTGCCTGTCGTCCTCTGAGCTTTACAAATGATAGCTTTGCTGTCAGTACTCTTTTGCACATAGGTGGCCTATCCTTCACAATGTACAAATCCGGCGTAAATGTTGTTAGGATGTTTTATTTTTTTCTTTGTGATAAATGGCATTACATATACTTGAGCTTGTTTATGTTACATAATTTGTATTACCGCCGTTCATATTAGCGTAGAATAAATTTTAAAGCTCTGTAAATTTCATGCACTACTAGTACAGGTGAGACGAGCCAAATTCCGTCAATCGATATGAAAACTAAGAGAAAGCATGACTGACTTCAGGTATTTATCAATGCACATCTCAAACCACTGAATAGATTTGGCACACATTTGGTATGTGTATAGTTATTACAATTCGTTGAGAAAGGATTTTCGAAAACAAAACGAAGTACAAACTAGTGAGAACGTATGTGACAGGGTCTAATCTAGTTATGTATACATATAAGTATGACTACCTCCTAAAATGTTTTATATAATTCTCTACAAATACCGAATAAGACCGTAGCAGGGCTGGCATCGCTTCGTAGTAAGCTAAATAAAACCTTCACATTAATTAAATTATGTCACCTTTAAAATTCAAACGACACCTCTGCTGCCCTTGATGAACTTAGGTGACGAGTACTCGAAGCGAATTTAATGCTTTTCATTCGAATTACCTTCTTAATTCTAAATAGACGACACAATACAGCTGAACAAACTGAGGTATGACTGATGCTAGACAGATTAAGTATGCAAGTTTCATCAACTACATTAAACAAATACTATCGCTTTACGCCTGTTAACGTAAAACGTTGTAATTTTATTAGTAATGGTAGGTTCATACTGCATTCATAACGGCTAGTAATACATAAAGATTTTAAGATATTGAAAGAAAAAAGTTGCTGTTTTGACCCGTTAATGAGAAAAAATATAACGAGGTCAGGAATTGGAAACTGCTTCCTTGTTTAATTAGGGGCCAACACTTTAGTCCTCTAACCTACCGAGCCTCGCTCAAAACCATTAAAATATTCCACCTTATACGTCATGGGAGGTTTTTCTAATTTTTCATGGTAAGTATAGCCAGCATACTAATTGTTCCCAATGTTCAAAATTATTCCCAAAGTGAGCGCGCCTATCACTTGACTACCCAACACTGTCAAAGTGGTATAAGATGGTGGTGTGTAAAGCTACTACGCATAGATGATGCATTACAAGGCCACGAGTTTCCTTACGGTCTGCTTGGAATGACAATTAGCTGAACTATTTCTCTAGCTTTATAAATCAATCGAATCAGACTATCGCGTTCCATATTTGCTGGACATAGACCCCTCTTAATATTCGGCATAATAATCGGCCCCTACGTCCTAAATAAATATATACTCCTTTACTCTTAAACAATTTCTATATACCTCAAACTCAATGTCAATACTGAGTAGAAAAGGAATTAGTAAAAATAAATTATAACCTTTAGATATCAACAACAGAGGTTAGTTCGATAGTAAACTTTATATCTTGACACCGACGTAGTATGAATATACATAGAATATAACATGATATATAATTAGTAAAAATAAATTATAACCTTTAGATATCAACAACAGAGGTTAGTTCGATAGTAAACTTTATATCTTAACACCGACGTAGTATGAATATACATAGAATATAACATGATATAATCTTACGTGACTGTTCCAAATATTTGTAAAATATAATCAAAATTTGTATTTGTTTTTAAGCAGATTGCTCAAATACGGAAAAGTCAAAAGGCAAAAAAATCAAAAGTCGATACCCAGACGTGCGTGTATGAAGCGATTGATGAATCTACAAGAAGCGAAAGAAATATGAATGGATCGCGAAGCCTTGCGATCTGTCCTATCTGACTACACCGTCAGGGATACAGCGTAAAGATAGTTAGTTAGTTAGTTAAAATTTGTATCAACAACAGAGGTTAGGTCGATAGTGCACTATATATCTTAACATTGAAGGTGTACAAATGTACATTGAATATAACATGACATAATCTTAGGTCACTGTTCGCAAGGCTTACGCGGGGCCGAGACGTATGTCGCTCGTGTGAACCTGTTCAGGAAGAGCTCGCTAAGACCTGTCCGGTTGTTGACACTATCATGAACCTACGTAAGCTGATATACAGTTAGGTATCGACAGCAAATAAGGATGCAAGTTTTATCCGCATATGGCTCATAGCTATTTAGGTAGGTTTGTTTTTTTGGCGTAATTATAATATGTTAGATTCGTAGAAATTATTCTCAGAATAAAAAGTAAGGTACTGGTTTTTTTCAGGCCATTTCAATTAAACTTAACTTTGAGAACGTTGAACTAGTACCTATACATAAAATTAACGGCAAATACGTTGGACTATAGAAAAACATCTATTTAATTTGTCATAATAAGAATAAGTTGACAATTTATAATATTCGAAATGTTATAAATTCGTTGTTTGTTACTTTATAGAGAAAGCGATATGACAAAGTAAGTTTTGGGTTTATCAAAATAGATATAATATTTATCATAATATTAATACATTACTATTTCAGTTTTCACAATATTCAGTTATTTACATCTATAATACAATATTGTTCTTCAAATTTTCTCTATTAATACTCACTAGCAAGTTGTGCACCTGCTTATTAACGGATCAGGCCACCAACTGGCAACAGAACACCGTACCAACTCTTCTCCAGCAGTGGACTGTGATAAGCTAATAAACAAGTGTAATTTCCTACCCAGTAGTTTAACCCGAGTAGTTCCGTTTCCGTGGAAATACGAGGATTTAAACTCTTTATAACATCAGCTATTTGTCAGTTAAAGTCTAGTTAAAATCAGTCTTGTCGTTTCGGACATTATCCGGAACAATTAAACAGACAGAAATAAACACGAAAAATTTTAATATGAATTTTCAGGTACCCTTTTACGAGTATCTGCATTTATTGAAAAGCTGTTAATTTGAATTTACAAACAGTCACTCCAATAGTATAGATAAAATTAGGTTAACGTTAGGTTCATTTCTATTTGTTCGTTTCATTTGTGCTAAAGCCACGGAGAAAGCACTAAGCGTCTATCAATAAAAAATGCATTGAAACTTTATGATGTGAACGTAATAAAGTCGATTTTACAAGTCACTTTAAAGTTAATTGAATTTCTTATTTTATAGAAGGTATATTTTTTTCCCCAAACGGCCCCATTAGCGATATGAGTTGCTTTTGAGTGATACCAAATTTATTATCCTTTATTGATCTGAATCTGATAAAATTGTTTGAATTGAGATGTACTTATACTATATACCGTACTATATACTTATGATAAGATCCTTATGTAGAGCTTTTTGTACCTAATAAATTATTCTTATTCTTGTTTATACATATACACATAGCCATATGACATTTTTATGACTGTCAGTAATGATCAGTTATGACCCACAGTGCCAAGACGTAGACACTTATCTTGGGACTGCTCCATGCATTCAAAGTTGCCAAATGATCTATAGAACGAGCTATGCTAGGAGTGTCTTTCAGGGATAAACTCCGAAACAAGGTTATCCGTCAGAGAACCCGAGTGGTAGACATAGCTCGCAGATAAAACGCGTTAAAGTGGCAAGCTGGCCACTTATATAATACTGATGGCAAAGTGGAGACAGCGGTCTCCACTCTAAAACTCGTTTGCTCGGCAAACTAAGGTAGGGTGACCCCCCACCAGATGGACCGACGATCTGGAAAAGGTCACAGGGAGGGACCAAAAGCAGAAGGCGCAGGACTGTGTGTTGTAGCGTGAATTAAGAGAGGCCTGTCCGTCCTGCAGTGGACTGCCATAGGCTGATTTGATATATATACAAGTAGAAAATAATATAAATTCAATGAAAGTCTATTATGTTATTATATTATATATACTATAGTATGTTCAATGCATATAGATAGAAAAGAAGTAGAGTATATATAGATAGAAAAAATAGCAAATACTTCGTAAATTACAAATAATTCTAATTAAAATTATATAAAGAGACGAAGCAACGTTTTCGCTGACGGTACAGGACTTAGCGACATGTCGTTGCTTCATAAAAACTGATCTAAGTAGTCGAGTCCATATTGCGGCTTTCGTTTCGCAGTACTGCGTTTCACTCAAGTCTTCGCATTTTACTGTACTTTTAGTCTTGCATCTTTTTTCTGAAGTCTAGCCATAATGTTAGAAGTCAGTCACTAGTTTTGTAATAGAGCAGAATTATAAAGAGAAAAAGTCTCTTTTGCAAATTTACGAACAATTGCCAGTTGGATGAGACAGAGGTACATATTACAGAGGTGGCCCTGACATAAGAGATCGTAAATGTGACCAAATATCGCCCAGGATCGCCCATGATGAAAATTTACTGTTGAAATATCTTCTATCTCATGTTTTGTTGTTTTAAATATGAGGCAAAAAATATCTCACCAAGATCTTGGGTGTAAAGGGCCCCACCAAGATCTCTAAAGCCCAAGCGACATCACCTGTTAGTGGTGCACCTGTTGACTAAAAGACGTGGCCACCATGTGCAGGCGCCCTTATTTTAGTTAGAAGGTCAGATAATATCCTAAAGCTGGTCCTAGCAGCCTATATAGATTTTGGATAGAAAACCTCACCAGTAAATTTTCCATATATATGCTATCAAGCCGTATATAGTAAGAATCGCCACTCATGGAAGAATCAAGTGTTCTCTAACACAACAACTGTATATTTAGAAATATATAAGTATGTCTATCAGTTGTCTACTTTGATCTTGTGACTAGATGGCGCTGTGTATATAATAATATCCCGCAATATTTATTTTTAACGAGCACATTTTTTACGTATGTAAATGTTTACTATGAAATAGAGTGTCCCACTATTCTGACAAGGAAAAATCCTGCGCCTATAGAAGAGCGTAGTAGAACATAATCACCAATACTACAGATTAACTTTTTACTTGTTATGGTAGTAGTAAACCTTATTTATAAGGTTCTAGCTGTGAACTACGGCTTCGTCCTTGACATACTTTGCTTAAATTATAGTTTTATTATAATGTCTGGAAATTTGATCGATATGTTGATAATAATGATTGCTGCTCCGTTCTTCTATGCAGAGCGTGATTATTTATCTCAATGAACGGAAAAAAAACAATTTAAAAGCTTCAGATATATAAAATTACACACATACATACATACATAATGTCATGCCTTTATCCCCGAAGGGGTAGGCAGAGGCATACTATACGCCCACATTTCACCTTATGCATTTTTGTCCCACGTAACAGGTGGTGAGCTTATTGCCGTGTTGAAATGGACAGGAGCAGGCTGTGGCGACCTGCTGTTGAAAATTTTCAAGCCGCCCATAACGGCTTCAACCAGGCTTAACGACCACTGTGTCAGCGGGGCCACAACCGCTTCATTATATTTAAATTATAATATTAGTCTAGATGATTAGTATATTTAAATGATGATAAAAATTGTCAAACTAAAATGTCGAAAATTTAGTACGAACAAACTTAAAAGGAACTCCGAAGTCTTTAAGTAGGTAAGTATAGACTTATGTCACCCATTCGCGTAATCCTTAGATGTTTATTGCTCACTCATTTCTGTTTACCAAATAAAGAAACATGAGTTCGTTCCCAAGCAAATGTACACACATTGAACGTTGTGTGTTTTACAGGTGAGGCCCTAACAGTGTTTAAATATAAAGCTTTTGGTTGGATTTATTTCTTAAAACGCAACATAAATCATCATCGTCCACTTATTTTATAGACCGCGCCGTATAAAGGGCGAGAAAAACTAAAAGTAAAGCGAAGTTAAGGTTGATCAAAATGTATTCTGTGGTTTCTGCGTATAAAATGTGAATGATTGCATGGATGTCTATCTACACATCCATACAATCATTCACATTTTTTACGCAGAAACCACAGAATACATTTTGATCAAACTTTTGAAAATATCATTTACATATATGAGATTAGTAGGATAGGATGTAGGATAAAATACCATTTCGTAACACCCAGGGTCTTTTTCACTCGCATTTTTTTATACGTGGTCCTATCAAACAATTTCTTAAAGCACAGACCGTTGGACAGGCGATAGAATACGTCTCTCCTGTCGCTAAAGTGTTCGACACCGCCTGCTAGTAGAGAATCGTTGGCAATCCTCATAGCATGCCTTTTACCGAGTCGAAAGGTCGAAGCTGGTATTCAGGTTCAAAAACCCAAAGATAACATCAGTACTTCATGTGTAATCGCACTTGCGACTTAAAGAGAAGCAGTGTTAGCTCCGCAGTAAAGTACTGCCGCACCCTGTTCAGCACTCCGAGCTTTGTGGACGCCAGTTTCGCGAATACCTCAATGACTAAGGTATTGGACGTCGCTAGAGATTTCAACACCAAGAATCCCAATACCATTGGAGAAGGAGAGAATTGTACCCTGGAATTGCGACGCTTCGGTAAATATATCTGAAGTGTAATTAAATATTTCTGCAGTGAATGCTAGAGTAGCCTCGACTTAAATGTTGTTAACGACTTATTTCAACTGCAGACCGGGGTAAATAGGAGCGACCCGTGTAATAAGTGTCACCCGTACTATCATCCGCATAAAAATAAATGCCGTCAATGGACAGCATGTCATCATCAAGCAGTAAAAACAGAATGGGTGACAACACTGAGTTCTGCCAATGACCATATTATTGGTAAAGTTAACAAACTGATCGCTCTATATTTATTGGAGACATCGAATTAATATATAAAAATAAATAGTTTCAACATCATTCATTGAGATAAAACTTGGTAAGTACCTCATAAATGATGACGATTATTTTACAATGAAGAATTTTATCTTGTTTCGGTACGCTTATGTAGCTCAGTGATTTAGAGCATTGCCCTTGTTTAGCATAGGTCAAGAGTCCTGTCTGATATAAGTTTCACTGTAATAAATAAAGTAAGAATTTTTGAACTTTTAAATTAATATTGGTTAATAAATCTTATACGTGGTGGCTTTTAACTAGAACGATTTAGAAGCACAAATTACTCCTCTGAGAACAAATTTTAAGTAACATTGTCTAAGTCCTAAAAGCTTTGTGAAGGTCATTAATTCAAACAAGGTATTAACTTACTTAAAAGTTAAGACATTAAGTGTAATTATGTATTATAATAATGTTTCTAGATAAATTAATTCTGCTATAAAATCATGTTGAACAAAGTAAAGTTCTGAAATAATTTAAAGAGGGGATTGACTCCCAAACAACAGGCAGGACTCATTTCTGGGTTTTCAGTTACAGATTTGTGGAGTTAAACTAGGCTTTATATAGACACAATCGTTTAAAAATAAGGGTATGATTTTAGTCAAACATTAGCTCCGGTGGATTGTAGTCCGATGGAGATTTGACTATCACGTAAAAAAAGAGGTTGAGCTGTCTAGCTTATTGTCTTCGAAGACGGCAATACCATACGGTAATAGCAATCTGTGGAGGAGTTTTTTGACCAGTAATAGGTGATAAACGGATAAAAAATAAATGCCATTAATATTATAAACGCGAAAGTTTGTAAGTATAGATGTGTGTTACTCTTTCACGTAAAAACTACTTAATGGATTTTTATGAAAGTTTACAATAATATAGCTTATACATCAGAATAACACATAGGCTACTTTTTATCACGGGAACAAGTTCCTGAAGGGAAAAGGGAACGGGAAAACTACTTTACGCGGGCGAAGTCTCGGGCGTTAACTAGTGATTTATCAGCCCAGAATTAGTTTTCTTGTTTTATTTTTTAAGTGAAGCCTCAATAAATAAGCTCTTGTATCCGCGGCAGCTTTCAAGTCCATGATATTGCCCATAAATTGCAAGGTTCCTTGATCAATGTCATGTCTTACGCCAACCGCAGGGCTACGTGGAGAACAAATTTCAGTAAGACTGAATGACCCAAGAAGTGCTGGCTAAAGGTTGGGGATGCCGAAGATTGTGAGGTGTGTGTAAGTGGAGGAGAAAGAGTAGGAAAGCGGACACCGGACAGTTTGAGCTCGGATGATGATGTTGTAGATGCTAAATTTTAACCGAGTCTTATACAAAAAGTCTCCTATTAAGCAAGAGTCTCCTAGTCGGAAATGATGCAAGAGTCTCCTAGTTGGAAATGATGCAAGAGTCTACTTATGAATATTAGAGTAGGTTTCTACATATCTTATAAAACCTATACAAACCACTTATAAAATTTGTTCACATCTACCACTGCGTTTACAGAATGTTAATTTATATATGTGACATAACATCAAGCTAATTTTTGACCGTCATCTTGAGTGACACTGCTCTCACAATAACTTCCTATTAGACTAGTCTTTTTCCGAGCTTAATATACCTAAATAAAAACATAAACAAAGTAAAAGCACTGGAACTTTCTGAAAACAGAAAATATATATCAAACACCATTATGTACGCTGTCACCTCAATCGCACGTCTTACAACTTTGAAGAAAAAACCTATGTCAGGTGCCTGCCTGTAATTTTTCTTCTCAAAGGTAATATATTGTAGCTCGGACTGCAGACTGTTTCATATAAATATTGCGGTCACACTTCGCTATCGAATACAACGTAAAATATTTCAAAGTAATTGAAAATAATATATGAGCAGGAAAGCTTGACGTAGGTAACTGCCCATATATGTACGAAGGCTACAATAACTCGTACGTCCCTACCGTGGCATAAGTCTCTATTTTTGCAACCCCTGGTGTATATAATTTAGCCTTTAAAGAGCCTAAAAGGGGAAAGTTTTGCGATGTATTCATTTTATTTGCAGAATGAATAACTTTGTTGACGTTATACTTTATTATGCTTGTTTCGCCTAGTTTTTTTTGTGGCTAATTTTGCTAATGTACATTAAGGTGATTAGACCGTCGTCAATTTCCCCTCTATTTTCATATGCATGCGGTTGCATTCGAATTTTCCAAATTAGAATTTGAGTTCGGTTTAATTAGAGTTAATGTCTCGTGGCGACATTATAGTTTTCGGATCTTTTTTGCGTATAACTTATTTGGTTACTTAGACGTTTGTTCTACAACAATTATAAAATGTAACTAACAGTAAGGCAAAATATTTACTAAGATATAAGTTAAAGAAACTTTCTAAATTAACCTATTAGAACCTTGTAACAAATGACGCCTCTAAGTGGCATTTAAGTGAAAGCGAACGCTGATATAACTTATCTACTTTTAATTAATACTTCCAAAGATTCAGTACCCCAATTAGAAAGTAAAGTGTCAGACTCAACCCATAGATCTCTTTTCCGTTCCCGCGCTTCCACGGCTATAAGGTACTGCACGTTCAGTAAACTTTCGAGGATTTCAGTTGTCAGTTTAGATATCTGTATTAGTGTTTACGTAATGGCTTTTTACATTCAGATTATATTGGTACAAAAAAAGTCAAGCCTAAAAACACACAGTCAATGTTATAAACTGTACCGGTACATAGTTTAGTTAAAAGAAATTTCATAGGTAACATCATAATTACCCTTTACACGTTTAAAAAAACATTAAGGCCCACATCGACGAAAACATCGGCAGAAAATGCATAAACAATAAAACAATCAAATGGAGATCCTCCTTTTCTGGCAGTTGATAAAGAAAAGATAAAACAAGTAATTAAAGTTAGCGACATCTGTGTATTCAGCAATCGTGGTACGTCGAGATTAAAGCTATCTTAGAAAGATCTTTTCGAGTGCCCTTAGAAAATAACAGGAGAATTTTAAAAAGCAGACGCAGCAGGCAAGTACTCACCTAGTGCTTGACAGATGCAAATGAGACCGGGCGGCTCGGAGCCGACCGCTTTTCACTAAGGTCGATTTTTCTTTACCACAATCCAAACAATCCTTTATTTACACCTTCAAAATTATTTTGTGCCAACAGACCACGTGTATAGTCTTAAATGTAACAGTTCTTACAAACACTAAGAAAGTTTTAAATAACTAATATTATGGAAATCAAACCACTAACCGTTATCGAAGACCAGGTGAATATGGAGAGTTATTCAGAAATATAGGGATATAGTTTTAAATTTCTCAAAATCGCGGCGCGCTCAATTTACTACCGGCAGGGAAAGATCGCACGTTGCGGTTAGGAGAGGATCGGACACACGATCGGGGAGACCGAAACGACGTGAGTGACGCCGACCCGGCACGGATTCCTCCCGCCCGCCTAACGTTGCGCGCTACTGCGAGCAAAAGGGATGCAGCGAGCGAGTCCCCCTGTTCGCGAATATCGCCACTCGGATCAGCTCGCCAGAGTCTCAAGTGCTCTCCTCGGTTGGCAACGCTCTTTCCTAGAGGGAGGGCTCCGACAAACTCAAAACCAAAACGATGTAAATCACTTCGGTTGGCCCACTCTAAATTGAAATTTAATTAACTTATTTTAAAATAGATTTCGATGTTAGTGTCACAAGATGAACACCTGACGTTCGACGTCATATCAAAAAACGTATGCCCCCGTTGGCTAGGTGTAGCAAATACCATAACGAATACTTTGGCTGAACACGCGCCATATTATGCAACGTTACGGCTTGTATTGTGCACTCAGAAATTTTCTCGTCCTTCGAGCGAGGTTTTAGAGAGTTCGGATGCTTCGTAGGATATGGGGGAAGTTTGGCTTCATATTTTATTTGTAGCAATTGTAAGAGATTTGTATCAAAATAATAATACTGTTAAAGTTTGTTTGTTTGTTGTATGTTACTGTTTCAGTTACTGAAATATTTCCCCTATGCAACCTTCCGTACTAATAAACTTGTATCGTTTTGTATGAAGTTAAATATTAAATTCGTATAGAAGGTACGTAATCACGTTGCAAAATTCCAGTGGTTTGTTTCTATAAAATCAGTCTTAGTGTATTTAATAGAAAACGACAATTTATCAATCAATTACCAGTGCTTCATAAGCTTTTAATACTTCGACATTGTTCTGTTGTTGTTCCAAAGTTCCCACGAGTTATGTTTTATTTGACGTTAAGTTCTATGTTTGCTATAATTTGGTAGTTATGGTCTTCTTTCATATCCTAATTCTGTTGTTTTACCTTTTAGTAAAAATTATTTAATAAAAAAAAAATTTTTTCAAGTGGAAGTTTTCATGCTACCGACTAAAATCACACTCCATTCCCAAGGGCCCAAGGGCTCCCAACATATGCTAAATCCTACTAATATTAGTAACGTGAAATTTTGTAAGAATTACTCTTTCACGCAAAATCTACTGAATGGATGTTGATGAAACTTTACAATAATATAGCTTACACATAGGCTACTTTTTATCCTGGGAACAAGTTTCTGTGGGAAACGGAACCAGACCAGACCTGACACGAACCATCCGCCACGACACGTTCCAGGTCAGCTTTATATCTATATTTATTACAGTGGACAGATTAGCAACAGAGTGTTAATGCGCTGCTTACGTGGAGAGTCTGTTCTTAAAGCTCAAAGATGATCAAGTAAATAGTCTTTAACTGTTTAATACGGTTTTATTAATTTGATCTGTATGTATGTCTCTAACTAAATCTTTTTTTACTTTAAATTTTATTTAGTGGTCACGAGCTGGTGACAATTCAATTCCTAGGCAAGAAATTTTCGAATCTCGAAAGTAATTTGGAGTTCTAATATTATTGTAACTATTATTTATAATGAAGACAATTTCCAAAATATATAAAATTCAAGGGTTAATCTTAATCTTTGAAATATAGTAGCTAAGTAAGGAATCCCGACCTAAAATTACATCACGCACTAAAATATATAATATAACTATCTTCACGCTGTATCCCTGACAGAGTAGTCAGGGAGGACTTATCTTGGCGATCCATACTTCTTTCGCTTCTATAAGATTCATCAATCGCTTCATACACGCATGTCTGGGTATCCGAGTACTTTTTACTTATTTGACTTTTAACTAAAATATATATTTTACAATCCGTACTTTATATATTTAATATACGATACTGGCTTTTTGTGTGTGGCGTGGTTTTTAGTTTAAAATTCATTATTATGAAAATCATCTAACATTCAGAAACTGACGCAATGTCCATGAACTTAAATCAAACAACAAACGATGAAAAGGAACAAAATTTCTCTTCGTAACTTATTTGAAATTCCTCTTCAGTTTTATTACGTTATTTTTCTTGATTTGCAACATGTTTTGTGCCGTTGCATGATGTAAACGTTTTAAAGAGAAATATTTAAGCGTGCATCGGCCGGAAGTTGCCGGCGGAACGAGCTGAGTGTAAACATGCTGCGAGCCAAGCTGAAACATTTTCAACCTTTTTTTAAAATTCTTTTTCAATGGCAGTCGATATTTTTGTTTTCTACCGTTTAATGCAAACGCTTGTTATTAGTAATTACGAGTTCTTATTTTATTTATATAAGTACTTTTGTATTTGTTTTCTGCACTTGTATTACTTTAGTTTTTGGAGACTTGAAGATATGCTTCCTCTAGGCAACCACTGTTTTATTTTAATATTGAACATGTGCATATACATACATACATATTGTCACGCCTTTATCCCCGAAGGGGTAGACAGAGGCATATTAAACGCCCACATTTCACCGTATGCATTTTTGTCCCACGTAACAGGTGGTGAGCCCATTGCCTGCATATACAACATTGTTATTATTCTTTATTGGTATTGGTTTGTAATGTGGCAAAACTGCAAAATGTCACTCTATTGTAGTCTTCACTAAGCTACGCATTGATCTGTACGTATAAGTGTTAGTAGGTATTGGTATTTAGTTAAAAACAACAATGCCTGCTTTTAATGATAACCACTTTTGACTCTCTTATGTATGTCATATATAGCTAAACTTTGTTATGGATCTCCTTTCAAGTGTTCATCTGTTCTTGAGTCCTAAAGTCCTGTATGTTAATCGGTTGGATGCTAAGATACCCATGTTGTCATCTCAGTCAATTGACGCTCACAGCAGCGCTCAAGTCTTCCTCAAAGATCGTCACAACGATGGTACCTCCTGCAAGGTAAACAGACCACCAAACGAAGGTCGTGAAATCTAGAAATCTGGTAATGCTGTGTCCGTATCCGTCATTCAAACTTGAATATATTTTAGATTTCATTTCAAAGATAGCAAACACGATTAGATTATTTTGTTGCATTCCTTAGTTCCTCACTTAGTTAATCACAGTTTCACTCCATAATCAAACCAGCTCCATGGTTCCATTTAAAAGCATTGTTATTCAAATTACATACCATGTACCAAATTACATCTAAATTGAAGAGTGGAAGAAAAATGATTTGTAGTAAAAGAAAGCTTGCCATAATAAGTCAAGTCAGTCAAATTCTCTGCTTTTTTTACATTATGTTAACATCATTCTGTGTATTTTGTACCATAGCTTTAGTGCTTACTCTATCTGTGATAGCTTCACAGGGATGAATACACAAGTTGACAAGCTACGCGTCTCTGCATGAGTCTGCATGCCGCTTTCCAATGTTTCATGTAGATATGCCTCAAATCGATCTTGACGTCGCATGACACCCCTTTTGATTGATGGATTGCCGTTTCATTTACCCAATTGCCTGTTTATAGATACGTGCATATGTTCATGTTTCTCATCATTATGAAGATAGCTTGTATTGAGTTGATATATTTGTCTCTGAAATATTACTTGGTAACTTACGTTTTAGCGGGTAAATAATTTACTAACAGAAATCTAAAATCTAAATATTTATATTCTGATTCTTCATTTTTTTATACGCCTACTTGTAGAAGACCGCAACTTTGCCTGCGTAGTGAAATGTTCTCTTGCACGTTTTTAACGAAATAACTTAGGATTTTCTTAAGGCTTGGTATTCCTACCGAGGCCAAGATTTTGAATTTTTTTAAACAATGCGAATCGTAGAAAAAAGGGTATTTGATACTGTAACGTTACTATTTTCGAGAAGAAGAAGCTAAGTTCAAGTATTAAAAACGATACACAATGGCTTATTTGAAGAGTTGTGTACCGCTCTATGAAGAAAAAAGAAAAAAAACAAAGGATACATGCCAAATTTTTTTGGAAAAAGTAAAACTTGTGAAGTATTTACAATGAACTTAATGTTAAATGATAAGTTAAAAATTATTTCTAGATACATCGAGAAATAAAAACCGTTAAAACATTCAAGTTTAAAAAAAAACATTCAAGTTTAAAAAATAACATTAAACAATTTGTATAAAAACACAGCAGATATAAAACTACACTTTAAAATCTAAAACGTGCCATTTTCCTATTAAGCCGCTCCAAAATGAAATAAAAATGGTGACAGTTTCTCTTATGTTTCAGATCAAAATCAAAGCATGATAATGAAAAGTTCAACGTGCAAATCTCCCAGAAGGATTAGATAAATTTTGAAAACATTTCAGTGCAGCATGATTAGTGTAAACCGTAAATCGTTTAATTATCAAGATAACAAGAAAAAGAATAAAAGGATGTAAAAGATAAAAATGTAAATTAAAATATTAAACGAGTTTATTAGTAGTCTAGGTTTATGTAAATTTTTAGTAATATATTCAGAGACGTGGATAGTGCAACCTGTACTTTATCGAAGATGACATAATACCGTTGCCTTAATGTTTAAAGTGTTGATTTATGTAAAGTTTTGTATAAACAACCACAGGATATTGTCCTGCAGTCGCCGTGAAGTGTCCCAGCCCCCAACTAGTAAGAGACCACGAATGGTTTTAAGAACACTCACTAGCGAAGACTGTGTACGATTACCAGAGGGTAACCGCAGAGGTGTGCAAGTGTGTGGGATGCAGTATAGTGATGTATTAGTAGAGAGTTATAATGTGCCTAGGTGATAACGACTATAGGATATTGTCCTTAGTACGTCGTAGAGAATCCAAACCGCTCCCCTTGTTATTTCTTCGCAATGGCACAGTTTATTTATCAGAGCAGTAAGCATTCCATCATCATCCGAGCGTCTGTCCCAGCTGCATCTCGCGACCCCCGGAGTTCGCTTTGTATAGTGTATATGAGAGTTTTAATATAAAATGAGCTACGTACATTTCACAGAAGCGTTAGAATTATCCCTGTAAGTAGTATAAAATCGAAACCCGGTACCCACAAGTTAGAAGGCAGTTATATAATTAACTGAGTCAGTGGGCTGTTTAATGTATGTTTACCTATTTTTCCGCTAACTATTGAAGAATTTCAATTCTTTTTTGGGTATCGTATACTTTCAATTTGATTCTAAACAAATTTTATCAATAGATTCTGAAGCTTTAACATATCGACTGCCACTGGCTGAAATAATTAGTGCAGTTGTTGTTGTATGTTTAAGCTTCGCTTCGCTTCGCATAAATTATTTAAATTGTATCCAAGACCTGTGTTTTATTCTTGAAGTATAAAATATTTAAGTATATTTATAAATTTATTAGACACGAATTTATTCCCCAAAGGTGTGGCAGAGACATATTGTGGAGAGTCCAATGCCTGTGTTCAAATGGACAGGCTCAAATTGTGCCGACTCGCTATTGTAAGTTTTAGGTCGCTGAAAGGGTATTCACTTGACTTAACGAGTGCCGATTGCAACGTTACTAACAACCGGGAAAAACAGCTTAACGTGTCCTTCGAAGGACGAAATCGCTGGTAAATGAAAATGCTACAAAGCGGTCATCCATCCAAAGTCCGAGAGAGTTTCTTAAACCAGTGATCTTTTACAGAGAACTGAGTTAGTGGGACTACCAGCGTGTTTATATTTATATTTCATGTAACTAATAATTAATAATCCCAACATTTTAACCCGAAGGTTTTCTGCGCTTTAGTGGATCTGGAGAAAGCATTTCATAACGTTGTGAGAGCAACTCTGTGGTACTCCTCCGTGTGGCCTGGCTGCCTGCCCGGAGATAGTGTGGACAGCCACACCATCAACGGCCAGCTGCTGCGGGCGATACAGTCACTTTATACGGACTGTAGAGCTTGCGTGCGTGCAAGGGTAAAGTACATTGTCTATTTTACGCTGATGATGCGGTAGTGATGGTCTCATCAGAAGCCGACCTTCAGGCATTAGTCACTAATATGAAAGTAGAAGTCTTCGCTGCATGTTAAACTAAGAATCGGGTATTTGAAAGAGAAAAAGTAGCAACTAATAATAAGATTTGGGTAAACCGGAAACTTTTAGAGCAATTAAATTAAGTTATTTAGGGAGAATGTTTAGCGCGAACGGAAGATGTGTTCTGAAGTACAACGGTGACCAGCTGCCTGAGACAGGGACATAACATTATAATTTTTTACTTTAATATAATTTAAAAAAAAAAAGATGAGTATAATTACTACGGGACATTTTATTTATTACTTGTACATAGAGCATAATTTTATTATTAAATATATCATCATTAACTCCTACTAATATTATGAACGTGAAAGTTTGTAAGTATGAATGTTTGATGATACTTACATATAAAAACTACTGAATGGAATTTAAATAACCTTTACAATAATATAGCTTATGTATCAGAATAACACAAGGGCTACTTTTTATACCGGGAACACGTTCCTTTAGATAACGGAACCGAGAAAACTTCATCACGCAGGCGGAGTCGCGGGCGTCAACTAGTATATCATAAACCTATAATAAAATCCAACAAAATAACAGAGATGTTCCATTTCGACTGCTATTGCCAATCATTTTTACTGTGGCGTGCCAGCGGAAATAGATCGTCAATCTATCTAGGCGGAGGAAGCGTTTTGGTGCCTACGCGACTTGGCATACCTGCCCTTAAAAGATAAACACCATTGACTTCCATGTAGACCTAAAAAGGAATAATATTTCGCATGGTTTAGACAGCATTTTTTGTCCTTCGTCTGTTTGACTTTTTCAAAAATCTTGAACAATTATCGATATATTTTAATGCCCATGAATCACGTTATTGAATCCAAATGACGACATTCGGATGAGGTAATGAATGTTCATCTGAAAGTATACGAATGGTGAGAATTAGGAGAGCTGATCGAATTGCAACATCTCCATTGCGGCCTACCTTATTGCACAGACAGGACAAGGACAGGCGGTGACCAACTGTTGATATTTTTCAAATCTCTCATAGCACGTAACTCGTAAATGGAAATAGCACAAACGGTGATCAAATTCAAGGCTGATTGTAGCGAACGATACTTAACGCAGGAATCGTCAGAACACGTACCTAGTGAAGCTACAAGCGCTTGTACTACAAGTACTTGCACTGTTAAGAACCAATCCCCACTAACATATAAAGCTAAAGAGTTTGTTTGGCGGAACCGCTAATTACTGGTTCGAATTGAAAAAAATGTTTTTGTGTTGGATAACCCATTTATCGAGGAAGGCTTTAGGCTATACATCATCACACTACTACCCAGTAGAGAGGAGAAGTAATTATAAATGTCAAGAAATCGGAGAAATATTCATACATTATTGTATAATTATTATACGAGCGATGCGATAAAATGGTTGACACGGGGTTCGAAATATGTAATGGTCGAAGCCGCGCGAGTCAGCCAGCACTACATATTTTGCTTATCTTCTGTACTATTAATGATATAATTAGTACTGTGATGATTTTTTTTATTAATAACTTTGCCATATGTGTTGACTCAAAGCACCACATGTTGCAATAATGCAATATGTTCAATTTTATTGTTCACACGGATAATATTAGTTATAGGTATTTAATAAATAATAATTGCATCCTATGAATATAGACAGATATTATATTTTTGGATATGTAACAACTACCCTGGTGCTAAGTTTACTTACTATTTTACATTAAAAAGCCCTTTTATTTCTATTCTATATTTCATTGCGATTGGTCCAAAACTAGGTAGTCCACTACATCTTTTATATATATCATAATTGCACTTTATAAGCCGCAGAGTATAACTTTCACATATCACAAACCACAGAATAGAACTAGAATCGCTGTTTGTAGCTCTCAAAATATTAGTAGAATACCAAAGATTGCAACTTACTTGTAACTCGCAACTTACTTAGGTAGAATTATATCGGTTGTCCAATTGGCGTATTGGAACGCAATTGGATTCTTGAAAAAAAAATATCGATTTTTTTATTTATTTCAAAACTTTAAAATAAATTATATTTATAATTGATGCGAAAAACTTTTAAAAATTTTATCAGAAAAAAAAACGCACCACGATTGGTCGCCATGCTTGTGACGTCACAATGTTAATGGAATTTGAAGATAGTACAGTGTCAACGGCTTCTATATGTGAAAATATTCGAACTTTAGTGCAAAAAAAAAATATTAAGTAATTCAATTTAGTCATGTGTGATAAAGGATTTATAAAAGCTAATTCCGATAATATACCTGATGTGGATATATTTATGATAACCGATTTTTTTTTAAATGATATTCGGTTCAATTCAGCTGAAGTTTGAGGTGCTAAAGCATCAAGGTAAGTTTGTAAAAAATATTGTAAATTAAAATATCAAATCATCTATTCTATTAAATACAATTAATAATTTATTTATTTTTAGAGTATCACGTGAGAGTTATGGTGACAAGGCTATAGGTTATGTCCAATTGAACCGTAAGAATGATATTTGCATCATAAAAGGGCGTATATGTCCAGAACATCGAGTTAGGAGTAAAGCTTACTCAGTTACTTTAACTATTAACGAAAGATTTAAAAAAGTTCAAGACGTTCAATGTCATGACTGTGCAGCTTCAGCAGGTAATAAATACTTTAATCAAAACATAAGTTGTTTAATATTATAGACAATAATCATTTTTAATTTATTAATATTTGATGTACAGGTGGTTGCAAACATGCATTAGCATTACTTATGTGGACTCACCGGAGAAGTGAAGATCCAACACCTAATGAAGTTGCGTGCTATTGGAAAAAATCTCGATTATCAGGCGTTGGCACTGTCATAAAATATATTGAAGCTGAAAAACTGACAAAAAAAATCTCTTCAGTCCCAACGAAACCGGATAATAGTACGTTTTTACAAGAAGTGATTGAATATGCAAAAAAACAACAAATAAATTCTCAAATTGGACAATTGAGTTTTGACTTAGAGACCAAAAGAATTTATAATTTATCATTGCATCAGCAGATTTTTGAATTTCATCAAAGTTCTGATATGCAAGTTGATGAATTTTTGGAATTTGCTAAAACTAAAATGAATATTGAGATGTGTAAAGAAGCTGAACAGCCAACAAAACAACAAAGTTAATGTGCAACATGGCATGAACTTCGTTATGGACGTATTACAGCATCAAAATTTTATGAAGCTGCTCATTGTAAAACCGATAGTGGTTCATTTGTTCAACAAGTTATTGGTGCAAGTAAAGTTCATGAGACAAGTGCTATGGCACGGGGAAAAGCATTAGAAAAACACGTAATAAAAGTGTTAGAAAAAGAGTTAGGAATACCAATTTCGCGTCCAGGAATGTATCTTGCACCTAGTCATCCGACTTTTGCAGCATCTCCTGATGGATTGACATTGTTGAAGTCAAGTGTCCCTCCTGTGTAAAAACATTAAATACTTTTTTACCAAAAAATTAAATTAGCTTGAAATGTGCTGCGCAAATGCAATTAAAGATGATAATGACCGGTAAAAAAAGAAGGTATATTTTGTGTTGCTGACCCAGATTTCGAAGAAAATAAAACAATTTATACTATAATGCTCGAATACGATGAAGCTCATACACAAGCTCTAATTAAAAAAGCTTTGTTATTTTAGTCAAAAAATATATTCCCAAATTATTTCAATGTGTGAAAATTCAAGACATACAGTAACCTTAGTGATCTTTGTACTTTGATGCTAGCTTATAAATATAAACAATAAATATATCTGTTTTTATAAAATGTATTTAGTATTTAATTATAAAAAGTAAATATTCTTAAATTTAAGTTGCTATTATAGGTGCTTGTAAATTCACTAATGCTATAGCAATAATATAATCTGTGGAAGGCAACATATTATGATTAATAACCACATGAGGTTTGAGAAAATCAAACTCTCTCATTCTTCCAATGACGCGTTCTATATGAATACGGAGACTTCTAAAACCTCAGCTTGTAATAATTTCACTCCAGAACTAACCGAAGGTGGTCGAATTAATTCTATATTTTTATCTTCAAGAAGTGAAACAATGTTTTTGAATCCTCGATCGGCCATTACAGCGCAAGCTTCGGGTAATTGTTCTAATAATCCACTTTCTTGAAATAATAGCTCATCCGAAATTCGTCCTCCAAATCCTTTTGATATAAAATTTATAAAACCATATGGTGTACAAGATATCGGTCTGAAACTAAATGTGGCGAAGACCGAGTACTTGGCACTAAACTCGACAGATCCCACATCCGTCCGCATAGGCGGTGATTTGATCGAGCGCACGGACCAGGTTAAATACTTGGGATCCGTTTTTCACACGTCCAGTGACATCGATTGCGATGTCAAGTCACGCATTGCTGCCGCGTGGGCCAAATGGCGGGAGATGACCGGTGTCATTTGTGACCCTAAAATGCCGATCCGGTTGAAGGGACAGGTCTACAAAACCATTATTAGACCTGTCCTTTTACATGGCAGTGAGACGTGGCCGATATTGGAGCGACACAAGCAGGAGCTGCGTGTCACGGAAATGAAGATGCTGCGGTGGATGTGTGGAGTCACGCGGATGGACCGCGTGAGGAACTCTCGCATCCGCGGCAGCCTTCACGTCCGTGACATTGCAGACAAGTTGCAAGAGTTCGTTGGTATGGTCACGTCTTGCGGCAACCGCCGGGCTACTTAGGTAACAAATGTCTGGCCATGTCAGCCCCGCCGGGTCCCGGTAAGAGAGGAAGACCCAAGAAGTGCTGGCTTGACGTCGTAAGGGATGACATGCGTGCCAATGGTCTCACCACAGGGGATGCCGACGACCGTGCGAAGTGGAGGAGAAAATGTAGGAAAGCGGACCCCGGGCGTCGCGAGACGCAACTGGGACAGACGCTCGGATGATGATGATGGTGTACAAGATATCAAATACTTTAAAGTATTAAATTTTTAATACTCCGACCAAGTTAGAGATTGATACTCTGGATCACTCGGTTTTTCAATTTGTATCTCGAAAGCATCAATAATCGCATTTACATGACTATATGAACTCCTAAATGGTATCGGTAGTATTTTTTTGTAATTTTACTAGACTCAGACATATAAATAAGTGTTTTTAATAAATGTGCTAATACAGGAACTGTTTTATTAAAAATAATACTAGAATTACTGACGCTCATTCCAAACTGTTCACTTAATCTTTCAAAAGTATCTTATCATTGTATTTTCATTAGTGATAATTTTATATTAGATTTAACACTAATACTTTCTAGTATCACATTCCATTCATCAGGAACTCCAGTTTATGCCTTTAAATTGTCGTTAGTCAAAAAATTTGTAACTTTCAATATTTCAGCCTTTTTTACAGGAGATTGTAAGCTACTAGAATTTATACTGCTTGACCCAGTATTTTCTGAAGCTTCATAAATGTCTTGTGAGCTATCAGAACGTGCAAAACTACTAGATGCAATACTTGTGTGAGCTTCGAGTAAATTTGAAATAGATTTTTGACGCAATGGTTTTATTGGAGATGTTGCTATACTTATAGTACTAGTTTTAAGTGGTGAGCATGATTTATCAACTCCAACTGATGAAGATGTGCATTGAACTGATACACTCCGATACTTAGGACGACACAGCACAACTTGCACAGCGACACTACGGTTTTTACTATCAGTCTGTGTTTCAACGCTGACTTTTTCCGTTGAGGTTACATTTGAAGGAGCAGAGTCAATTTCAAAAAAGTTCAGTACTGGTAACTGGTATAGTCTCAATGATTGAATCTTGAGGATTGTTAATTTCAATATTTTTTGATGATTCACTTAAAATCTCCTGGATAGTTTGTAGTTTTCGTCTTTTTTCTGCAGCTGGTCAGGAGTCGTATTGCCTTGTCGTTTACGGCTAGGTTGACAGCTAAACTTATGTGGTATTACATTAACTTTAATTTTTGCTCTACCTCCCATTGTAGTATAGTAAATATAATTCTCCATATCTTCTTAAAGCTAAAAATAAAATAAATCATAAGAATTATTTATATGACATTATAACAACAAAAGAACCACCATTACATAGACTTTTGAAATTTCAATTTCGTATAATACATAACCTAACGCGTTATAAAAATATAAAAATACTAAATTAAACCAAAATCATTTGATAACAATATACAAATTTATTATGTAATCGTTTGAAATTATTCATAGAAATTTTTTTAATGCTATGACTTTTAAAGTTACGATTTGGATTTTAGTTGAATTTTTTTTGTAATTGAATTCTATTTATTCAATTTATTCGTTTACATAACTAATTGTTGATTGCTATATTATTATAAAATACTTACATCAAAATGATCTTCACAACAAAAAAAAAAGATGTTGTTTTGGGATTAGGTCGTCGCACTGCTTGAAACCAATTATTACGACGTTTAACATCTTGAGGAACATTTAAAAACATTTTTTCGGGGGTTGTTTTTGTAGTATTCGTACATAACGGTACGAAGCAAGCACGATAACTTTTCAAATTCGAGATTTTTATATATTTATCGATATATTGACGATAATAACGAGATATTATCGGTTACACGTCAAAACACTGTATCAGCTGTATGCTACAATGAGTAAAAATTAATATTGTGACGTCACACGCGCTCGGGTTTGCTCGGGAACTGTCGGCGTGTTTTAGGTACTGGATTCAAAAAAAAATTTTTAATTTGATATAACTTTTTAATTATACCGAAATAAAAACTAAAACTAGTTTTTTTTTCGGTATAATTAACTTTCGACTTTCTATGTGTTGTTTTAAAGTTAGAATAAATATATTTAGTATCAAGAAAAGGATGTCAAAATGAGGGTTGCTATCGGAGATCTGCAGATTGAGATAGCGGCACTCAATCACGGGTCGTCGTCTTTGCTTACCAGACGGCGGGCGATGCCATTTTGACGTGCTAAATATAAAAAAAATATGTGACATACTTTGAACTCCGTGGCATCCAATTATTTCCGTCGTTAAATAATTTCACAATAATGTGAACGTTATCCAAATTCGTTGATTACTTCTCCGCTCTTCAGTACGCCCGCACGGCCCGGTCGAATTATGGTTATACGTAATTAATTTATTTGCGCATTATTTTGATTTAGCTATATCTCCGACATTCATATAATTTGCAGTTTAGGCAGCGTTTTCGTTGAAAGCTCCCAGACGGTATTTTTTTCCGACACCCCCAACAAATATCGTTATAATTTAGTCAATGTATACCAAAACTTAACAAATTATACACAAAAACCTTCCTTATGAATCACTCTATCCATTAAATAAAACCGCATCTAAATTCATTGTGTAGTTTTAAAAATCTAAGCATACATAGGGACAGAAAGCGGAAATTGACTTTTGTTTTCTACACACTGACTACACATACTCTAAAACCCGTGGCACCCATTTAATCCCGTCGTTTATTAATTTCCCAAAAATGTATAAACATTTTCCAAATTCGATGATTAGGTACTTCTCAGCTTCCAGACGGCCTATTTTTCCCGACGCCCCAACATATATCGTTATAATTAAGTTAATGTATACCAAAACTTAACAAATTACACATAAAAACCTTCCCTATGAATCTTTCTAACTACTAAAAAACAGCATTGAAATTCGTTGCGTAGTTTTAAAGATTTAATAAGCATACATAGGGACAGACAGCTATAAAAGACTTTGTTTTATAATATGTAGTGACTATGTAGTGATGAAGCAACAAAGATAAGTAAGATAAGATGTATTAACTTAATTGAACGCACATTTGGCACCAGTTTTACATGAACGCAATTGTGATACTAGTGGATTAAAATACTTTCAAATTGTACTGTCGACTTTCTGTTGACAATGATATCGATTCAGATCTGAAATAATTTTGATTTTCAATGCTCCTGTGAAATTGAACAAGCACCTTTCAGTTCAGTCAACTAGGACTAATACTAATTAGTGCTCTAACTCGTAGTATTAGTGGCTTGATCGTCGAGTTTTGGTTGGATGGCAGACGTGTACATTTTAGGACCATAAACGGCCCCTGCTCTTTTTACTCGTTGATAGTAACGTACAGTTAATAGAAATAAAATTGCTATGCGATTGACAGTACGTGTGACATTAATTACACAGGTCGCTCCAAAATCCCCCGGTTTGCAGTGGAAGATAGTTGTGAACGGCTTGTGTCTGAAATCGAGACTACGGCGTAGACAAAATCATGTGCAATTGAACGCTTTTCTTTTATTTTTTTAAATTGTGGAAATCCCCTCGGGTGTCATGCCGTACTCGAACCGGCTAAAACCACACAGTCCCCGCCTAACTTTCTATTGCCGGACGCCCCGGGTAACTCCTCGGAAAGATGTCCCAGAGCTCCCAGCAGACTTTGGCAACCACCGCGGCCTCACCTGGGGTTCGAGTGTTATCCCGCTTCTTTGGGGGTTGGTTCGGGTACTATCCCGCTTCTTGGGGCATGAGGCGTGCGTGACATTTTCACGTCATGTCTACGTCTTGGGCCTGCTTCTGTAAGGACGACGAGCAGCCCACCCGCCGTCCTCAGGCCCCCGGTCATGGAGGCCGGTAGTCTTGGGCGAAGACAAGTCTGCGGCGTTGCCGCCGGAACTCGGGCGGGAGAGTCCTCTCCCGTTCCGTCTCCACCACCTCTTTCGCGAGCATGACCTGCTCGCAGAAAGACGCAGCGGATGTGCAATTGAACCCTACCAAGACTGTGCATTTATTTCAAGTTTGTACATTTTCCGGGCAGTGCACCTCTCTCCATCTCCAATGGTATTGGGATCCTTGGTGTTGAGATCTTTAGTGACATCCAATATCATAGTCATTTAGAGGATAAGGCAAAGCTGGTGTCCAAAAAGCTCAGAGTGCTCAACAGGGCGCGGCAAACACTGCTTCTCTATAAGTCGCAAATGCAGCCACACATGAAGTACTGCTGTCACCTTTGGGCTGGTGCACCTGATTACCAGCTTTAACCTCGGTAGAAGGGCGTGCTATGAGGATTGTCTACGATCCTCTACTAGCAGGCGGTGTTGAGCTATTTCGTGTCAGGAGAGACTTCGCCTCTTTAGGTGTGTTCCATCGCCTGTACAACGTTCTGTGCTCTAAGGAATTGTTTGATATGATGCCCACGGCTACCGTATATCAACGCACCGCTCGCCATAAACAGGATGTTCACCCTCACAATTTGCGTCTGGAGCTCTCGCACACGATTGTGGAATAAGTACGAAGCGCTCGTGGCCCCGCGGTCTCAGTGTTCGGTAAACGATCACTGAGGTACGCAACTTTCACTATGGCTGGTCGTCGGATGGGTGACCACTTTGTGGCATTTACATTTGCGAGCGTTTCCGTGCTTCGGAAGGCACGTTAAGCCGTTGGTCCCGGTTGCTAGTAAAATGGCAATCGTTAAGCCTGGTTGAAGGCCTTATAGGCGGCTTAAAAAATTTCAACAGCAGGTAGCCACAGCCTGCGTCTGTCTATTTCAACACGGCAATGGGCTTACCACCTATTACGTGGGACAGGAATCCACACGGTGAAAATTGGGCATATAATATGCCTCTGCCACCCCTTCGGGGATAAGGCGTGATGGATATATATAGTACTATGAGGTACTTCAAAAGGGGTCTTAGAAGGTTTTTATTGGGTCGGCAGCGCGAGTGCTGCACCCCCGGTGTTGCAAACGTCCATAGGATACGGTGACCACTTTCCATTGCTTTCTATCATCCGTATGCTTGTCTGCCATCTCAGCGGTATAAAAAAAATATAAACGAAATAAATTAATAGTTAAAATATTTTTTTGTGAACACGCTTCATAATTACGCTGAATAGATTAAAAATCACTTATGAAAATAGCTATAATAGTCTAGTTCTTATCTCCTTTTTATAAAGTGAGGGCGTATCTAGTTCTACCGTTAGTACTACAGAAACTCTTATATTTTTCACTGATTTTCACTAAGCATGTGTTGAATAAGTTATTAGGGTAGTTTAGCCGGTTTTCGGCCATTTAAGCAAAGTTTCGTATTCAGAGCGATTTTTTTCCATGACAGACAAACAAAAAAAAAATCGAATCATTGAACTAAAACAATTTACATATTTCTAAACTTTGTCTAAGAAAAAAATATGGTTAAATTATTAAAAAATAAATCTCGAGAAGTGACGATATTACCTGTTCTCGGCCACGTATGTTTATTACGACCGTGTTTTTGTTAATTTTCGGAAAGTATTTGATGTTTTTATAATAACTCTTACGTCTATGGAAATAGGACACCTTTTGAAGTATAAATGAAATTATTAAAGAATCACAGCAATTCTTCTTCTTCCGTATCCGTATCTGTTTCTCCGCCGTCATTTCAATACATTGCCAAAAACCAATTTTAAAGCTTGAATTTTTTGGGGATGAAGAGTAGAAGCGTGTACGTCGCCATCCCTGCCAGCTACGGCTGCAATTGTACTCCGACACGAGTGCCACCAGGGCGAACAATGTTAGGCGTGCCCCCGAGGCGACGCGCACCAGTTCGTCTCCGCTGGTGCGAAAAGTGTGTGCCAGAGCGGCGTAGGGGACCGCCATGCTACACGCGCGGCCCGACACGGCGGGAAGTGGAGGATGGAGTGCAGGGTAGCTGCGTGAAATGTTAGGGGAGGAATGGCAAATAAGATGAATGAGTTGATGGATGTTATGAATGAGAGAAATTTAGATGTAGTGTGCTTGACAGTGACCAAGCGCAAGGGCAGCGAAGTCTTGGAGCTCCCGGGTGGGGTGCTCGCGCTATGGTCTGGAGTACCAGAGAGCGAGCATGGCAGTCGGGGGGTTGGAATTTTGTTGTCCTCGCGATTGGCCTCCGGTATGTATGAGTACAAATGGGTAGGTCCTAGAACCCTCTGGATCCGTCTAAAACTTGGTTTGACGAAGATTTTCCTGGTAGATGCTTACGCGCCAGTATCTTCATCGAACGCTGCGCTGAGCTAGAGGAACTTTGTGAGAGTATGAGAGAAACTCTAAATGTGATAGAAGGAAATGATAGACTTATAGTATGTGGAGACTCGAATGTATGGGTGGGTACCGTTTGCGATGGTTTTGAGTCGGTACTCGGGAAGTATTGGGATAAAAGAGTGACCGACGCTGGCAAGCTTATACTGGCATTTTGTAAGGGAAAGGATTTGTTTGTGGCGAACACAATGTTCAACTACAAACAAATTCATACGTATACGAGGAGATGTTAGTCAAAGAGAACCATGATAGAAATATTCCTAAGTGATAGTCGGCTCCGTAAACAGGTGATGGACACAAGGGTTTATCGAGGCGCTGAGCTGGGATCAGACCACTACCTAGTCATAACTAGGATTAGGGGTCTGTTCGCGGGTTGGCGTCATCGTATCGAGTGTCCTGAACCTGAGCCGACTTATAGCATCAAAAGCTGGAAGCTGCAGGATGCATCCATTAGGTATAAATATAAAGAAAGGGTAGTCGAAAAGCTTGACTACGTCAATGTTAGTAGTGAGAATGTGCAAAGTGTATGGCAGAATCTTAAGGATAGTATGGCAAATGCCGCTGTGGAAGTGTGTGGAGAAACGAACAGAGGCAGTAGTAATAAGCGTGATGCATGGTGGAATGAGGAAGTGAAAGAAGCAGTTCGAATGAAGAAGAAAGCATGGTTGGACTACTTAGCCTCGCGGAATGATTTTAATATGAAAGAGAGATACAATCTGCAAAGAGTTAACACGAAGGCACTGATAGAAGAAGCTGAATGCACAGAATGAAAGCGGATGAAAGGTGGTTGTCCAATTTCCGGGATAATGCCAAGCTGTTCTGGAAAGACCCGGAGTTGTTCGGCAATCTGCACTATGAATAAAGTGCTTAGTGTTAACAATGACGTCCTAACAGACCAAACTGACTTCCTGCAGAGATGGAGTGAATATTATGGAAAGATGTATGCAAGAAGAGACAGAGATGCCACATCGGGAAGTGGAGCTCACTTCGATGCTCGGGAACCCGATGTCATTGAAGTCATTAGTATGAAATAAATTGAACAAGCGATAAGAAGTATGAAATGTGGTAAGGCTGCGGGAAAAGACAGAGTTACTGCTGAGGTGATCAAGTACGGTGGGTCGCGCGTCTGGGACACACTATGTCTGTTATGCAACTTGTGCTGGCGGACGGGTGAGGTCCTAGATGACTGGCGAATAGTAGTTGTAGTACCTATTTACAAAGGGAAAGGCTCGCGCCTAAACTGCTCCAGCTATAGGGCGATCAGCTTGGTCAGCTTAGCTAGTAAGGTGTATGCAAAGGTTATAACGGCAAGAATGCAAGAAACGTCTGAAAGGTATTTATGGGATGCTCAATGCGGATTCCGACGTGGAAGAGGTTGCATGGATCAAGTGTTTTCTCTCCGCATGGTCGTGGAAACTTATCTGCGCTTTTGTGGATCTGGAGAAAGCATTTGATGACATTGTGAGAGAAACTCTGTGGGATTTGCTGTCCTTGAACGGCTCGCTACTGCGTGCAATACAGTCGCTTTATAGGGACTATAAGGCTTGCGTGCGAGTAGGGGGGGGGGGCGTGTCACCTCTTTTTGATGTCTGTACAGGCGTCAAACAGGGTTGTGTCATGTCCGCCTGGCTATTCATAGTGTATCTGGACAGTTGCCTGCAGAAGTTGAAAGATTGTGATATGGGTGTGAATTTGGGTGACTTTAAAGTAAACTGTCTGATGTACGCTGATGATGCAGTGCTCATGGCCTCATCAGAAGCCGACCTTCAGGCAATAGTCACTAATATGAAAGAGGAGTGTGAAAGTAAGGGTCTTCGCTTGACTGCAAGTAAAACTAAGGTTCTAGTATTTGAAAGAGATGACGTAAGAACAAATGCGAGATTAGGGTAAAACGGGAACGACTAGAGCAAGTGAATGAAATGGTGTATTTAGGGAGTAAATTCAGCGCGGATGTAAGATGTAATTCGGATGTAGAACGGCGAGTAGCTGCTGGAAACAGAGTTAAAAGTACTTTGTCCCAATTAGTATAGCGACAAGGCATCGTAAAAGAAGCACGACTGGCGATTCATAACGCAGTGATACTGCCAACTTTGCTTTACGGTAGCGAAACCTGGGTATGTCAGCAGATGCATGAAAGTAAATTGAATGCTGGAGATGCGATCACTTCGAAAACTGTGCGGCGTTACTTTGGCTGACCGAATACGTAACGAAGTGATACGCAATATGGCAGGTTTGAATGAAAGTGTCAGCGTTGAGCTGGAAAAGGGCGTGCTGCGTTGGTTTGGACACGTCCAACGAATGAGTGAGGAACGATTGACGAAGAATATATATTGTGCGAAAGTAGAGGGTAGAAGAAGTCAGGGTAGGCCGAGACTTACATATGAAGACCACGTAAGCAGATTGCTTAAAAACGGAAAGGTCAAAAGTACTCGGATACCCAGAAGTACGTGCATGAAGCGATTGATTAATCTTGAAGAAGCGAAAGAAGTTTGTATGGATCGCGAAGCTTGGCGATCTGTCCTCTCTGCTACCCCGTCAGGGATACAGCGTGAAGATAGTTAGTTAGTATTTTTCGGACACTTAATAAAACTGGGCCGAATACTAGAACCACAGTGTACCAGTATTCGGTAGTGTTGTATTTGCTGGGCCGAAAACTAATTTCTAACTATATATTTCTCGGCCTCTGGCTAAATTATGGCCGATAAGCCACTTTGGTCAATCTAATGTTCGGCCTCTTTGTATGATTTGGCCAATAATCTATATTCGGCCGCCAGTGATACTATAAAATCAATAAGGTAGCTTCTAAATGAATCAAGTAGGTATGAAGAAGTTTTTTAGACAAAAACCTCAATAAGTAATAGAGACATTTGAAAATAAAATATTAGTAGTCTTACCATATTTTTAACTGACCGAAAAATATAGTAAATGTTGTTAGTCTTCGGCCAATTCGTTAGATATAGGTCGAAAACTAAATTTACAAAAACCCATTCACGGCCATCACAATCCAAAACAATTTAAGTTGATTTTAGCCAGCAATTCCGTTAACAAACGTGCGGCCGAAATCTAACTCCGAAGAACATAACACATTGAATATTATATCTTAACAACATTATTCGCAAAAAGTTATTACTGAATAGTAAAATAATCAATTTTATATTATAGGATTGGTGTCAGATTTCGGACGGGCGGCCGATAATCAACCGGCTGAGCAAAATTGTAGTTAGTTATCCGTCCACTTAATAATTAATTTTTCAAATTATTATAGACACTTTATTAAAATAACATCAGTTTAATCTTTAAACAGTACACCATAGTTATATGTTTGTGGGTAAATCAATACAAAACATTGTAACTTAATATGCCAAAGATTGGCGCACAGTATTTTTTTCGTTGATTTTAACACACATTCACACTGCTCCACTTTTACGGGTAAGCTGTTGAAACAAATGAAATGCTACAAAGGTTCTTAGCTATGTAGGCATAGACGTCATTAGAATCTATGCGGTGGTGGTGGATGTTTTACTTGGGAGTGTTTTTTTTTTCTGATTATTTGGTAAAAATTGTGTGATGGCCGAAAACTGAAGTTGCCGGTAAACCAGCTAAATTACCCTAATTTAGGTTATTTTAAATTATCAGCACTTGTGTACACTTCTAGTCATTGATCCGATTAAGCGAGGTTATTGTTAGTTTAAGGACAAAGCATCAAAATAATAGTGAAACCGATATTATGGACAAAATACGTTGACAATAGAGTTGCTATCTTATTGTACGTGACGTGGCAAAGCAAAACACGCATGATTGGTGCTCGTTCAAATGTAAAGAGACCCTTACTACGATCACGGATCCAGACGTCTCCTTTACGTAGTCGTTAGCAACAATCCGTGTAACAATAATAGGTAGTATTGCTATACTGTGAGGGCCCACTTTATGCAATATAAACACATGATTTTATTTTATTACTACTTCAGAGAATATCCAAATGCTTGTTTTCGTGTGTTGTGGTCTATTTTTATACCTATACGTGTAATGTTTTTGAAAATGATTGTTGTTTAAAAGTGAATGTTGGGATAGCCTTGCCTCTTCACTGCTTTAGAAAATATTTTCTGGAAATCTCATACAGCTCCCATACTCACCGAAATGGAATAGGTAATGTTAGAATTTTAATACGCATTACAAAAGAAAACGATACTCTAAAACGTTAAAAATACTTTTTAGTCTAGAAAACCTTTCATTTCCTTCTTCCTAACAACATCCATCTTGGTTAGAAGGTTTAAGTAATATGAGAAATAGAACACAAATTTTCCATACATATCCATACAATACCTTGCGCCGGAACACATCAGCAACCAACCGATGCATCACCATCGTGTAGTGGATCATATTTCCCTCATCAAATTATACATGACGATGTGAGAGTATCGGATGAATTTTGATCTTGGAATAAACTTGCAATCTAAATTCATGGGACGGCAGAACGGACTGCTGGACCGCGTGGCTGGCGGTTTTACTTATTTGTACCTTTACCGTTGTGTTACCTTTACACTATGTTTATTTACTATTTGTACAAAATATTGTGGCAGATACTAAATGTGACTCCATTGTTTCACAGTTAAAAAATTTGCAGACTCAATTTTGATCTCTTTTAGAGTAGGATCCTCAAGTCACTGAACTTTCGAAAATTATTCATAAGATAAATAGTTTTGTTAACGTTTTTGTGTGATATAATGGTGAATGATGTGAGAGTATAGGGACCACGGAGAAGTGGGAACATGGTTAAAAGTTACTCACGTGCCCAAACTCCACAAAAAACACTAATGGATTACACTAATTTCTTCTGAACCCGAAACCTCGGTAACGGTAGTCACATACACTACTGCTGCACCACCGAAGCAGTTAACGAACTAAAGATTGTTTCATATCCACCGCCATACTGTCAAAAATATTGCCCTTATAGCTGAAGAAAATAAAATTTATATATCATATTCGTTGTTATAAAGCATCTATATAAATACAGAACAAAAAGAATCTGTTTGTTATTACTAATTAACAGCTTTTAAAATATGAAAGTATGCTGAGCGTCCCTCGGATGCTGGGCGGGAAAGAACCTAGAATATTGTAGATCGAACATTTTACTGAAAGGAGACAATTATTTGAATTTATTGAACAATTTAAACTGCATTCATAGATATTTAAATAACTACATGGTCGAACCGGGAATCGAACCTGTTGCACGAGAAAAATAATCATTCTGTAGCTTTATCATACCGATCGAAAGGCTTCATCATAGGCATTATTTTTTGCTAAGAACATAGTGTCTAAAATAAAAGAAAGACCACGAATTTTAACATTTTTATTACATTGTAATTATTTAAATATCTGTGAATGCAGTTTGAATTGTTTTTTTTAAATTCAAATAATGTCCTCTTTCAGTAAAATGTTCCATCTACAATATTCAAGGTATTTTCCATGTGGTATATCCGTGGGATGCCCTTGTATACCTCATTTACATTAATTTTCTCTGTACGTTCTGTTTGTTTTTGATAAATCAGCTAATCTCTTAAACGGCTGAACCTATTTTAACGGGACTTTCACTGGCAAATAGCTGATGTTGTAAGTTTAACTTAGCTACACTTTATCCCCGTGTTTCTAAACGAACGAGAACTACGCCGGTGAAACCCGGAGGGCATCCTCTGGTGCCTAATTTATCTAAACATTCGTACACCACTCCACTAATTACGTTGCAGCTAACGTCGCAATAACTATCGTCTAGGTGTATCTCAATAGGTAACCAAACAACCATGACTAACTGGGGGCAATAATAATAAAGTATGAACTGACTGTGTCCACCTAATGCGGACGCTTCCCGCGCTCAACTTAAACTAACTTCTGGTTTCGGTGTAATCGCATTTCCTTTATTTTCTGTCCGGCCGGCTACCGCTGGAAATTTACGTAAACAAAATATTTGTTCAAAAGTTAGAACTAAAACTGTTCTGTGTTTATAATTGAGAAATACTATATAAAAATATTGTGGGACATTTTTTCACACGACACTATCTAACCCAAAGAAAGCTAATTTTGTGTTCAGTTGTTGCGGACAAAGTCTGTTAGGAGCCCTGGAGCTATCCTTCCGAGGGCTCACCCTGAACTCCTGGCTATAGACAGATGGAAGGGAAACGTGTGGTTATAGGCGGTAGGAGCCCGGCACAGAATCCATGAGGATTTCCACTCGAAAAAAATGGGATCTACACAACTGATAAATATTCTTAAATATTTCTAAATACATACATATAATGCATAGGATTTTGGTGTGGCTACACCTGGTTTAAGAAGCCAATTGTCGATGTTGATAACTGTTACAGTAAATCAATATTGGGTGAGCATTTTTTTTATTGGGCGCTTGACGGCCGTTAAAGCGAGACGCTCGCTTTGCTTACTCCCTTTCTCACAGTAATTATCAGTGTTCTAATCTAACCTAGGTTTGATAAAAAATAGACAAAACAACAAAGTCTAGCCAGCTAAAATTAGGAGTAGCCGCGCTATGGCTTTTAGCCGTAACATAAATGTTTCTTTTGTGCATGTCTCTCATCGTGCTATGTATATTTATATCTATTTTATTTATTTTCAGCGTGAAACGTTAAAAATCGCGATACAGGATTGTTTTCCACCACACTATTTGTGCTGTTTTGCAGTGAATTCTGGCGGTCTAAACGTTTCGGAAATGGCATTATAAAATAAATAATTGACTTCAAACTTTAAAAATGAAAATATATAATTAGAGTTCCTTAGCTCAAAATAAATAAATGATCCGTTATACGATCACTTTTTTGTGCGCCCGTCCATCTGTCAAGACCCTTTTAAAACTATAATACGCAGGTCCAAAACCCTCTTGAAAATAAAACTTTTAAGGCAAAGTAAAAAAAAATGCGGTTATTTATGCCACAAAATACGTATATTATGACCAATGTCAAAAAAAAATAGTGTATTTTCCGTTGACCTAGAACTATAAAATTTGGTATTAAATGCAGTTTTATATTAAAAGTATAGGGCGAAAATCTGGAATCTGATCTATAAATTTGTAATTATAACATAAAAACTATTCAAATAGAAATCAATTTTTAATAATTTACTTGTTTAGATAATAATAGAAGCGCCCCGCGGTCTCAGTGTTCTGTAAACGATCACTGAGTTACGCAACTTTCACTATGGCTGGTCCTCGGATGGGTGACCACTTTGTGGCATTGACATTTGCGAGCGTTTCCGTGCTTCGGAAGGCACGTTAAGCCGTTGGTCCCGGTTGCCAGTAAAATGGTAGTCGTTAAGCCTGGTTGAAGGCCTTATGGGCGGCTTAAAAAAAATCAACAGCAGGTAGCCACAACCTGCGTCTGTCTATTTCAACACGGCAATGGGCTCACCACCTATTACGTGGGACAGGAATCCTCACGGAGAAAAGTGGGCATATAATATGCCTCTGCCACCCCTTCGGGTATAAGGCGTGATGGATATTTATTTTATTTATTTATAATAATAATCATTTATTTACGAGAAATGTGGTACAGTTTGAGATTTTACAATATATTTATAGACAGCACATTTCGCCAGATTATGCATTTTACACTGATCCGCTCTAGTACTGTTTATTTTTTGTTATTTTCTAATACTGAATTTTTTATTGCAATCCCGAAAATTTATTGAACTATAGGAAGATTATTTTATTTATTTTTACTTATTTGTTAAGGTCCCCTGAGATGAAAATGTAAAAGGTCGGACCAAACATAGGAACATGATTCTGTACTTAAACTGGTTAGTGTTAAAGTTGTTCAAATGTAAAATGTGTCCGAATTTCCTAATAAATTTATTGCACTGCTAATGAGAGCTTATACCAAGGTGTAAATTGGTTATTATAACACTATTTAATTGATTTATATAAAATAACTCCTGTTTTCATCAAGATTTGTTCTGTTTTGCTATTAATGTTCAAGAAAGATATTATAACGACACTGTTCAATAACCAACAACAAAATACTTGAAATGACTTATCCACAAGTAAATACTCAAACGTTCAGGCGACCAGGGCAGCCCCTTATTTTTTGCTCACTGACCTCATTTCAAAACCTTTTTAAACTGTATTGTCTATGGTTTGAATAAATTAATTCCATACTAGTAGAATCGTCGATAAATTGCCCGTGTAATGCAGGCCTAATAACGACATGAAGAAAATCACGCATCTAAGATTTTAAGGGGTAAACAGATATAAGATAAGGTAATACAATTAACTATCTTCACGCTGTATCCCTGACGGGGTAGTCAGAGAGGACAGATCGCCAGGCTTCGCGATCCATGCATACTTCTTCTTCTTTTTTAAGTAAGACAATTCTTTATTGCACACCAATACATACAGTTTTTCAGGACTTAAAACTACAAGTGAGAGTACAAATTGCGGTCTTATCGCTAAAAGCGATCTCTTCCAGATAACCTTTGTATTGAAAGAAATGATCAGGAAAGACAGAAAGAGGTAGTTGATGGATATCTGTGTATAGTACAGATTTTCTACTAAAATATTAATTTTCATTGTCTCATGCACAGAATACTTATAATATTATTTAAATAATACTTTAAAAAAAACTCATACTTGTTAAAAATATAAATAAATAAAAAAACATTTTGTGGCACATTTTTAAGCTATTGCATAGTTTTTATCGCGGGCTTTGAGTGGGCTTTAATCAAGAAATTCCGTAAGGAAAAAAACCTAATACGAAGGTTGAGACGAGGTCACACGAAGTTCACCGAGCACAGTCGAGCGTTGGCTTAACGTGGATGGATCTAGACGACTGATAAACATACTTATATATTTCTAAATACATACATATTATACATATTAAACACCCAAACTCCGAAACATTTGTGTATCTTACATTGTGCCTTTGGATTTATGTGAGAACAGTCGACTAAACATAGTTTGCCTTAAATTTAAATTATATTATTTGTAACAATTGCTATATTATTATTCATTAATTAATTATTAGTTACATGAAATGTCATACATTGTTTAAAGCTACTAACATAAAGTAAAAACATAAATAAAAAGCGTTCGTAGCCCAGCCCTACTAACTCGGTTTTTGTAAAAGATCACAGATTTAAGAAATTCTCTCGGATTTTGAATGGATGACCGCTTTGTAGCATTTTCATTTACCAGCGTTTTCGTGCTTCGAAGGACACATAAAGCTGTTTGTCCCGGTTGATAGTAACGTTGCAATCGACACTCGTTAAGTCAAGTGAATACCTTTTGAGCGACTTAAAAATCGGACAGCGAGTCGCTACAATCTGTCCATTTGAACACAGGCATTGGGCTCACCACAATATGCCTCTGCCACACCGGGATTTCGGGGATAAAGTCGTGGCTAATAAATTTATAAATATACTTAAATAATTAATACTGAAAGCATAAAGGTCTTGGATACAATTTTAATAATTTATGCGAAGCGAAGCTTGAATATATTGTTGACGTTATTGTAGCACCACTTACCTATGTCTGTAACTTATCAATTAGTACTGGTGTTTTTTCTTCAGCGTTTAAGCGCTCTATGAATTATCCCATACATAAAAGTTGTGCAAGGGATTGTGTCAATAACTATAGGCCAATTTCTATTCCCCCAGCCTTTTCTAAAATCCTAGAGAGAGTCATTAATAATGGTTTAGTGAATTATTTAGAAGGCGTAGATTTTTTATCAAATGCTTAGTATGGATTTCGTAGAAACAAATGTACCAATGACGCCGTTCATGCAGTAACGAGTCATATTGTACGTAAATTGGAGAATAAGGATAAGGTATTAGCTATATTCTTGGATCTGGCTAAGGCTTTTGACGCGGTCTCTGTACCACTGCTTCAGGAAAAATTGTGTAACCTGGGTATAAGAGGCACTCAGCATAAACTTTTTGAAAGTTACCTCACCGAGCGTTATCAATATGTTGAAATCTATGATGTGGTTAGTGACCATTTGGAGGCTCGGTGCGGCGTGCTCTCACCCACTCTTTTCCTTGTTTTTTTCAATGACTTGTGTGAATTGGGACTTAGAAATGGGAAAATTGTGACTTATGCAGATGATACAGTCTTGCTCTTTAGCGCACAAGATTGGGAACAGACTTTAAAATTTACACAATCTGGTATGAATCTCGTCAATAATTGGCTTTCCATTAACTCTCTGTTCCTTAATGTCGAAAAAACAAATTATATCCCAATGTCTTTGGGATATAATTGGTTTTTTATATCCCAATAGACTGAAATTCTTAGTAGTAAATTATTAATAGTCTAATTGGTCATCCTGTCCGAATCTTGATAATGATTGTGCTTGTCCCAAACTTCAAAGTAAAGAGGATACCAAATATCTTGGAGTCATCATTGATAAAAATCTGACATTCAAACCTCATTTAACCCTATTAGCGTCCAGGATTCGGAAACTTATATACATCTTCAGAAATGTGAGAAAAGTCACTGATAAAAATGTTATTTTAAATACCTATCTCGCTATATGTCAATCTCTCATTACTTATTGTATCACAATCTGGGGCGGAGCCGCAAGGACACTGATTCTTCCAGTAAAACGAGCTCAAAGAGCTGTTCTAAAGGTAGCTCATTTCCTCCCGTTCCATTATCCCACTGATCAATTGTATGGAGATTGTAAGGTATTGACGGTACGTCAACTGTATATTCTCTACACAGTTCTAAGAAAACATTCCGAGATCGGGTACACGCCCCCTAGCCAGTCAAAACGCAGAAATACCAGAATTCGCGCTCCAATTTTGTTCAGAAACAGTTTATCCCATAGAATGTTCTGCTTTCTGGGTGGCCATTTGTATAACAAATTATATCCAATTCTTCAAATATATTCGCTTCCCAGAGGCAAGTGTAAACAAATTATCTTTAATTGGTTAAAAAACCTTAATTACGAGGAAACTGTTACAAACTTCATTATGATTATCTGAAACACACATACACAGACATTCATTCTCTTCTCACTCTCACTCTCACTCTCACAAGCATACACACACACACACAGACACACACACACACTCAGGCACACACACATACCACGTACCACCTTTATTTTGTTTAATCTCTATTTAAGCAAGGACTTTGATTTGTAAAAATAACCAAATAACCAGTGTAATAACGTTTCAAGTAGGTACTTCTAGCACACAGCACCGTTAATTTAGTAAGTGGGAAGCCTGGTAATCTGTCTGACAGGATCTTCTTAGTGCAGATACCAGTCTCTCACAGAGGTGTTTATCGATGATAAAAAAGAAGTGTTTTGAAATAAAATAGAATTAATTGTGTGTACTGTTGGTAGTCTTAAGTTTAACCTTTGTAAAAGAGAAATAAATAAACATTATTATTATTAACATAACAACTGCACTGATTACTTCAGCCAGTGGCAGTCGGTATGTTTAAGCTTCAAAATCGATTGATCAAATTTGTTTATAGGTAAACATACATTGACCGGCCCACTGGCTCAGTTGGTTATACAACTGCCTGTAGGTTCTAACCTGTAGGTACCGGGTTCGATTTTATACTACTTATAGGGATAATTCTAACGCTTCTGTTAAGGGTAGGTGCTTTATTTTATACTAAAACTCTCATATATTTTATTTATCTATCACACCTTATCCCAGAAAAGGGTGGCCCAATTTTCACCATGTGTATTCCTGTCCCACGTAATGGGTGGTGAGTCCATTGCCGTATATAACTCTCATATATATACACTATATAAAGCTAACTCCGGGCGTCGCGAGATGCAACTGGGACAGACGCTTGGATGATGTGCTTACTGCTCTCATAAATATACTGTGCCATTGCGAAAAAATAGCAATGGGAGCGCAACGAAAAAACCTAACACAGGTCCTAGCTGGCGCTTACTGAGGTAGGCCGACTGATCAGGCCTTAGCGTCGTGAATCTGATATTATTTAAACATTTGTTCTATAAAAATCACTGAATATAGTCAAAATAAGCTATTATGCCTATAAATATTTAGTAGCTATAGTTGTGTATAAAAAATAATAAAAATTATCTGTTGTTTAGATTTGGCATTGAAAAAACATTTCGAAAGGGGGATGTTTTTTCTATCAAGTGAAGTTTATTAGATTTTGTAACAGAAAGCCATTTTGACTAGTTTAAATCCTTAACCAACATATATCTCTTTTTCAGAATCAAAAACCCTTTCTACTAAGATTCGCATTGTTTTAAAAAACTCAAAAGCGTGGCCTCGGCAGGAATACCAAGCCTTAACTGCGTGTTTTAAACTTAAATATATTAATAAAAATAAATAAGAAAGGTCAATGTCAATGAAGCGCTCGTGGCCTCGCTGACTTAGTGGTCTATAAACGATCACTGCGTTAAGCAACATTCGCTATGGCTGGTTACGGATAGGTGACTGCTTTGTGATATTTCTATTTACGAGCGTTTCCTCGCTTCGGAAGGCACGTTAAGCCGTTGGTTCCGGTTGTTAGTAACATGGCAGTCGTTAAATCGAATTGAAGGCCTTATGGACGGCTTCAAAAATTTCAACAGCAGGCAGGCACAGCCTGCGTCTGTATATTTTTAACACGGCAATGGGCTCACCACCTATTACGTGGGACAGGAATGCACATGGTGTAAATTGAGCGTATAATATGGCTCTGCCAATCCTTCGGGAATAAGGCGTGATTGATAAACATAAAAAAGGTATTACAAGAAATTAAATTTTCATACCTATAATCGTACACCTATAAATTCTGTGAGCTCCTGCGACACCAGAGTCATAACGTTATCTGTAGAGTAAACGTACTCTCGCAACTTTATTAAAAGTTCGCTACGTGATCTTTCCCTGGCAAAGTACTTAGATGCTCTTTACAATTTTCTTCCAAACTTCAATATCATATCCAAGACAAACAATGGATATTTCTGTAACAAACATATCTTGTCTCTTTTCGCGTGCGTTCGATAATGATATTTTATGACTTTATTCTTTTTTTAAATAGCGAAAACTTTGTGCTTACAGCTTTATGCGAAAATCGCGAAAATGGATAAGAATGAAATATAATTTACTTAACTTATTTATTTACTTTTATTTATAGTGAAAAAAGACAAATAAATAAAACCAAAAACTTGGTTTTAAAGAGAAAATATTTTTCTTTATTCGAAGTTCAGTAATTTTAAATATACCTACTATATATTAACTCATAATCACACTATTTTCCATGAGTAGATACTATACCAGCGGCACGCTATGATGGCCGTTTGACATATTACAATAATGCAGAAAAAACGATTTATAATAAATAAAATACCTTACGTAGTTACTTTTAATTTTTTTTGTTTTAAGCATACTATATTTTGGGTATTTTTTATTAATATCAATCTGAAATATATTATTTTCCTGAGACGAAAATCATGGCGTGCCGTAAGTATAGTGAGAATAATTATTGTGTCATTAAAGTTTTCCATGCGTCATTAAAGTGTAACGGAAACACTTCCGATACACTATACATAACCCGAAGGTTTACAAGTGAAACATGCAAAGCAATTGTAGAATGTATACAAAATAATAAAAATAAAAACATGTAATCAATTAGCTTTCGACATGTCATCAAGTGTTCGAATTCCGCAGCGAACGGTCGCGTCACCGCTGCCTCGCGCATAATTATTTGTGTTCGAGTAAAGTGCTGATGCAGCCATTGATTCCGTCACGTTGAGTTGTCCGTCTGAAGCGATGACCCAGTTATCGATAAATCAAACATTAATCTTGTAAGTAAATATTAATTAAGGCGCAGCTATCATTAATATTTAATAATGGCTTCGACTACCAAAATTAACATCAAAACCGAGACAGAACCGTATTTTATACGATCACTATGTCAAAGAGAAAGCAGAAATAGAAAACCAGGAACAATTAGTACTAGAACAGAAAGGCCAAATAGAGCGCCTCCAGAGTCAAATGAACTTAGTTCAGGAGCAACAATATACAACCTCTAAGAACAAAACAGGTGTAAATAACGAGAGATCCAAAACGGTCCAATATGAGACTGACGAAGAAGAACTCGCCAAAGAAACAGAGTGGGTACGTCAAAAGAAAAGGATAAAAAGGAAATTGAACTTGACACCATCCCCACCACAACATCATGGAACTAGCTCCAACGAAAAAACAATGAAGGTCAAAAAACCTCCACACCACCACTACAGTACAGTAACAGTGACAGTAGAAAATGTTCAAAATTATCAACAATTTTATGATTTGATATCTGCATCAATTGCAAACGACTCGTTCATCGTGAAAATGATGAATGGCGAGAACGTTAAAATAAACGCCATGGACGAGGATTTTTTTAGGTCTATTACTAAGATCCTACTCCAAAACAACTGCCTCTGGTACTCCTATGAAAATTAACAAGACAGACCCGTAAGAGTAGTAGCAAAAAAATTACATTCGTCATGTCTACCTGACAGAATTATCGCAGATCTGAAAGTCAAAGGGTTTAAATCCTGGATGCGGTTAATAAGCTAAGTTGGAGGACTAAAGAACCTCTTAATATCTTTATGCTTTCATTTGATAAAGAAGAAAGCATCGAAAAAATCTATGGAATCAAGTCCGTACTGGGTTGTAAAGTGGACATACAACCCTTGAAAACTTCAAAACTAATCCCACAATGTAAAAGATGTCAAGCATATGGACACACCCAAAAATACTGCTCTAGAGAACCGAAATGCGTAAAATGTACAGGTAAACACCTCACGAAAGATTGTCAAAAACCAGCAGAAGCAAAGCCGAAATGCGTACATTGTGGCGAACCGCATCCATCTAATTACAGAGGGTGCATGGTAGCCAAAGAGCTCCAAAAAATTAAAAATAAGACTTTAAAAAATAAATCCTCTACATCGACGGCGAAGCCCTTTAGTGAATGTGCTGTCGGGAGACCAAACTTTAAAAGGCGTGTGACAAAAGGCATATCCTTTGCTCAAGTGACAAAGGGAATCCAGTTGCAACCACAACCCATACCAAGCAAATTCCAATAACGATGACAAGATTAATCAAATTCTTAGCTTAATAACATCATTTGATGAAAGACTTGAATTTAATACCTACAGAAAATAGTCATGGTCTTTTCAATAAAAATTATGGCATGGAATGCAAATGGACTCCTAAAACATCAAGATGAATTACAAGTAGTCCTAAATACAGAAATTATAGATATTTGTCTTATTTCAGAAGAGAATATATTAGATAATCATTTATTAGAATCAAGGGTTATAATTGTTATCACGCGTTGCATCCCAATAACACTGCTAGAGGTGGTAGTACCATAATTATTAAGGAACAATTTATTCAGGCTGTTACTATTAAGACTAAAAAATACACAATTACAATTTCTGCCATTTACTGTCCGCCAAAACATAATTTAAAAGCAGAGCAGTACAAAACACTACTTACAAATCTTGGTAATAGATTTATCTTAGGTAGCGATTTTAATGCTAAAAATACTCACTGGGGATCGAGATTAACCAACTCTAATGGCAAACAGTTACTTTGTGCAGCAAGAGAAATGAGCTGTAACGTTATATCAACATGTAAACCTACCTACTGGCCCACGGAAAAAGGAAAATTACCAGATTTAATTGACTTTTTCATATATAAAAACTTGTCTTCCGATTTTCTACAAATTGAGGAAGGATTTAACATGAGTTCGGACCAGTCGCCGATATTATTGATGTTAGGTGAAACTCTTACCCAAAAAGAGAGTAAACCATTTTTAATTAATAAATATACAGATTGGGAAAGCTTCAAGTATGAATTGGAAGCAGTTATCAACCTAAAGGTAGCGTTAAAAAGCCCGCAACAATTAGATTGTGACGTGTTGAAATTTGTAACGGATTTACAACAATGCGCGTGGTGTAATACGCCAGAATTAAAACGAAAAATTAAAAGTAACTGTTACCCTATAGATATCAGAAATATTTTAGCCGAAAAACGGGCATTGAAACGAAAATGGCAAAGAAATAGATTACCACTAGATAAAACTCGACTCAACAATATCACCAAAAGACTGAGGAGAGAAATTAAAAATGTTAATAATGACAAGGTAAATAGTTACCTAAGTCAACTAACAAGTGACCAGAAGACAAATTACTCGTTATGGAAATGTATAAAGAGCTCCAAAAAGCCGACTACGCAGATCACTCCAATTAATGAAAAAATAGCGGCTGGGCAATAAATAATGAACAAAAAGCAGCTACATTTGCACAACACCTAGAGCAAATTTTCCGACCAAATGAGGAAACCTCTGAGGATCTACCTGTAAGTGAAGCATCGTGTGACGAATTAGAAATAAAATATGTTACTCCAAAAGAGGTATTTAATGAAATAAAACGTTTAAACCCAAAAAAATCACCAGGTTATGATCTAATTACGGCGGAAGTATTGCGCAACTTACCACGTAAAGCGATTGTTAATCTCACCACCCTTATTAATGCTTTATTTAGATTAAAACATATACCTGATATGTGGAAAGTAGCTGAAGTTATTATGATACTCAAACCCGGCAAACCAGCCCATAAAACCGCTTCATATAGACCAATTTCTTTACTACCCATTGTATCAAAACTATTTGAAAAGCTGCTCCTAAAACGATTGAAGCCCATTATAGAAGAATGCAACCTAATCCCAAGCTATCAATTTGGGTTTAGAGAAAATCATTTCACTATAGATCAAGTACATCGTATCACTATTATCATAGAAAAAGCATTAGAACATAAGAAAGTCTGTTCAATAGTTTTTCTAGACGTAGCTCAATCTTTTGACAAGGTATGGCATGAAGGTCTTATACATAAACTTCAAAATATGCTTCCGAAACAGTTTGCGGATATCCTAAAGTTTAACTTGACCCAAAGAATGTTCAGAATAAGACAAGACGATGCGTACTCAGATTTAAAGGAAATAAAAGCTGGAGTACCCCAGGGTAGTGTATTAGTTCCGGTCCTGTAAGTTTAGAAAGTTTAGAAAACCACACCATAGCAACATTTGCAGATGACACAACCATTATGGCCACAGGGGTCACTCATGCGGATGCTGTGGCAAAGGTTCAAACAGCTGTCAATATCATATATGACTGGACAAAAAAATAGAAAATAAAACTGAACGAAGCCAAATCAGTTCACTATGTGAACTGATTTGGCTTCGTTCAGAAATAAAAGTGCCAATTATCATGCACTGTATATAAATGGCAAAATCATTCCATACGAGAACTCAGCAAAATATCTAGGGATGACACTAGATGCAAAACTTAGATGGAAGGTCCATGTAAAAAAGAAACGCAGTGACCTTAATTTTCGCTACAAAAATTTGCAATGTCTGTTAGGCAAACATTCCTCACTGTCAGTGCACAACAAATTATTATTGTACAAACAAGTCCTAATGCTAGTGTGGACTTATGGTATACAACTTTGGGGCTGTACCAAATCAAGTAACATCCAAGTGATAAAAAAATTTCAAATATAAATAAATAAATAAATATTATTGGGACAACTCACACAACGCCATCTGATTCCACACTAAGCAGAGCTTGTACTATGGTAACCAGATAACTGATGAACATACTTATATATTTCTAAATACATACATATTATAGATAAATAACACCCAGACACAGAATAAACCATCGTGCTCATCACACAAAGTTTTATCCTGGGTGAGAATCGAACCCACGACCTCTTGCGTAGCAGTCGGATGCACTCCCACCGCGCCACAGAGGCAGTAGGGGGGTACTTAGGGGCATCGTTAAAACTCCTTGGTACATTAGAAATTACGACCTCCACAGAGACCTTAAAGTGGACCTCGTAGCTAATGTAGTACAAAAGTACGCCGAAGCTCATCAAAAACGACTTCATCATCATGTAAATGTCGAGGCTATTCAACTCCTTGACCATACAGATTTAGTGAGAAGACTAAAAAGGACAAAACCCTTTGAATTAGTATAGTGAAGTGTCAGTGTAACATAGTGTAATAAGTGTATCTTTTAAAGAACACATGAACAAAGTAACTTCCCCTTAATAGAGATATTAAGAAACGTGTTTTTGGACACATTCTTATAATTTTACTCTATATTAGCAGTTTAGGTTAAAGTGTTATTACTTATTAGTCTATTGACTCGATTGTAATTTATATGATGCGCTAATACAGCACAAAATAAAAAATAAAAAATTAGCTTTCAGCGTGGCCTTTGAATAAATCATAACCAAAGAAAGTGAGTATGTTTATCACACAAATATTTCTTCTGATCCAGGATTACAAACATACTGCTTAGTAGTTTTACTAAGCAGTATGTTTGTAAGACTCTTTATAGCAAAGCACACGACACACACTACCACAACTAAACTAACATCACCTTGCCAGCGTACGAAGACTCAATATGAAATTCATTTCTGTGTACCTGAACTTTGAAAGTGGTACGTGATCAATTAAAGCGGGATATGTACCAGTTTACTATACGTATCGCGTTTATATACTTGTACAGCACTCGACTCAAGCCTTAACTGACGGACCGAACACTCAAATACATTATGAATTCGATGTCGGCGAGGCTTGACATGGAGTGTGTGCATGCTATGATATCAGTGGTGTCAGCACATTACGGCCTGCTCTGACAGTTTTAAGTGGTACAAAATTTTCAAGCACTATGAAATATTATGTATTACCAGCGATGTGCTTCGTTGATTTTGAATTATTGATGCAACAGAGTTTGATCTTTAAAAATTGACTAAGCCATAAACATCTTGAATGAAAACACTTCTTTTATTTTACATTATTGACCTACTTTTTAACCTGCCCGGTTTCACCTTACGGTATTTACAAAGGTTGACCCATGTTTTATGTATTTCAGATATCATTCATTACAATTTACAGACTGTGGGTAGAAAATAGTAAGATTCCATTTTATAAATTTCCCCAAATTTAGGCACAACCGAAACATTATGAATTTAACTATTTGTAAGTTCATATTATATTTCGATTCTCTCTCAAACTCGCCAGCTCCCTAAATACTATCTTCTGTTACAAATTTTAAGAACCCATATGATCCTTCAACTTGACTTAACCAATACTATGTTATCGACAGCCGGGACCAACGGCTTAATTTGCCATCTAAACGCGGAAAAGTTCGTAAACAGTAATGCTACTAACGGTCCTCTATCTCAGAACTAACCATATTGTAACGTACTTAATGCAGCTTTATAAAACAATTTTTATAAAATTAAATGTACCAACATTTTACCAAAATACCATTCAGTCAAAAAAATATAATAAAAACATTGTTAAAATTAAATCACTTTGTACCCTCGTAATCATAACCAACAACCAACCTACAAAATATACACTAACGTTTTGTTTTATTGCACACCTTGAGTAGCAATAATCTTGACGTCGTTCGCTCAATGTCCTCGTAAAACAATCCTCAAAAGCAAAAAATAAAACCACGTTAAACACTGGTCCAATAGTAGGAGTAGGTAGAAAATATCCTTAATATTTTCTTCTATTTCCTTGAGTACTGGTGATACTGTTTAGTTACACACACATACATCACAATGTCTACGGTAGATCTGAAGTAATTGGGCGCAAGGCTGCGTTGGCTATCGTTTTTTCTCTCTGGATCTATTAATCGCCTAATTATATGTCAGGTTTGGATAGTATTATGGATTTAGAAAACTCGTTAATCGAATAAATTAGCTGAACGTGCACGAACACGGTGATGTATTTGTTTGTCTAATAAGTACGTACTTATAAATCTGATATGTATTAAATTCTCATTGTCACAGTGTTTAATTTTGCATTTCTTCGAAACAATTAGACCATTTTTTCTGATCTTTTTGAATAGATCTGGTAGATTTTAAAATAGTTAAGTATTTTTAATTCGCCTAGGCAATAAATAAATTGACATGCGAATGTGCCTAATTCAGACATATTATGAGAACTTTATTTTAAGTTAGTGATTTCCATGCTTAACCAACTCGGTGTCGAATTTCGAAGCCTATTTTAAACAAAATTAATTAAAATTTCGTATTCCTAAAAGTTCAAAGCATTTAATAACTGTACTTATATAACTATCTTGGAAAGGACCCCTCTCCAAGATATATAATATTCTAAATAACCTTTGACGAGCTAGCTATTATATTTACAAATATTAAATATTTAAATCTGTGTAACATTTTAACAAATCCTGCACTGTAAAGGGCAGATGATTCATTTAAAACCGCTGATTAAATTGTGTTCAATACATTTCTTAGCCAATTTGGCAGAGGCATAAAACAATAAGCTATTTTTTTTCCATAGAATTAGTAAAGGACAAGAATACATAACTTAACCCATAGTCCTTTCTCTCATCGGGGTAGACAGAGACTATGGCCTTCCACTTGCTACTATCCTGGCATACAACTTTCGCTTCTTCCACTTTCATAAGTGTTTTCATACACACACGCCGGTTAAGGGTACTCTTGACCTGATCTTTTTCAAAATGTCTTCTATTTAATTGAAATATTTACGTCAAGGTCCGAATCGTAAGGTTTGATTAAAACTGGGAAGATGCTAAGATGAGGAAATGAATTTAGTAACTAACAAATAAATAGCTGTGGATGTTTTGGTTATTGATTTCCTGTCAATAAACATCAACAAATTCAGTGGATCAAAGGTACTGTCAGACTTAACTGGAAACCCACAACACACTCAAGAAATACTGCCGTGGAAAGTCTAATTATACGTAATGAAGAATATCCACCACTATGAGTAAATATTTTTTGTCATTTCTAGCCCTTATTACATCCATTTCCAGAACACTCCTTCCCGAATTCCGCAGTCTACGGTGAGAGCGTCTTAAAAGTCTTGTCCTACCAAGACAACCGGCCTCCAAGACTGCTCGCCGTTTCTGAAGAAGTTGGCTCAAGACTGCGGCGTGGCGTGAAAACTACTCGCACCGCCCTTCGTTCTTCGCCTTAAGTGGGATAGCACCCAAACCCCACCCCACCAACAAAGAAGCGGGATTATAACAGAACCCCTTAAGGCAAGGAAGCTGTGGCGGACGGTGTCTGTCGGGAGCCATGGGGTTTCTTTCTGAGGGCTCACCCGGGGCTCCCGGCCAAAGTCAAATTAGAATACACCGCGTTGTGGTTTTAGTTGGCAGGAGTCGGCATAAATATCATCGTAACTACATTAATAGAAATAAACAGTGCCATTGTACTCTTTTTTCCTATTTAAGTTTTATTGTAATGTATTTGTGTGTACATAAACTGTTAAATAAATAAATAATAGATTACTTTGCATATGTTTTTCGAAAAAAAATTTGACTTGCAGGTTGCTTATGGTCATATATGTCTGTGTACCATTCTAGGTATTCTATATTAAATTTATCTCAAAAGCTTCAAATTTCTTACAAAAATATCTTTGACAGACAGACTAAGTGCTCTGATCATAATATAAGGGTTTAATTTTTCTTATTTGGCACGGAACCCTAAAAAGACGTAACAAGTTAAGTTTTATCTTTCTTAAATTTGATCTAAATGTTTATTTACTATAATAATGAGGACTATTATAACGATACTAAATCATTTGAAAGATCTGCCGATTATTTTGGAATATTAAATAATCTGGCAACACGACACTAAAATATGTCTGTCTCACACCCGGTTACAGCGTACTTTAGTCTATTGGTTACTCTGTCTACGACTAAACCTGAGAATTTGAATAATATTCTTAGTTCAAACTTATATCAAAGTGACATACAGAGTATGATCATTATATTGTAAGTAGCTGCTTGCGTGATCCTTGAATAGCTCAAAGCGTGCATTCAGTATAAGCTTCAACATTTGAGCCTGTCACTCGGAGATAGATAAGTCACATATTCATTATACTAACTTTGAATCAACTAGACATACGCTTTATAGACGCGTAGAATTGAATAGTTACTGTAATAGATAATTTACGTACAGAATCTTCACTGCTTTGAACTTGAAGGAAGATGACAATTTATTGAAGTGAAACTTCTTTATTGACTTTGAGAGAAATTTTATAGCTGTAAAAAAATCGTCACTTTTTTCGGTTAAGCGCCTTTTTGTTTTAAAGTGAATCTTCTTTATCATAAGTGAAACTTCTTTATGAAACTTTATTGAAACTTCTTTCCGTATGAGATAAATTTTATAGGTGTAAAAAATGCCGTAAAGAAGTATAACTTCTTACCTGTGTACTCTACTACACACATTTCTTTTTCTTTAGAGTGTAAAGAGCCTTATCAAGATATTCGGGCCCCAAGCGAACTTACTAGCTAACGGTGCACCTGCTGACTAACGGACGAGGCAACGATGCAGGGGTTGGGAAGTCTGACGGCATTCGTACTCAACAATGCCGAAAATCAAAGTCAAAGTCAGTCTAAGAGGGACCCTTGGCTCCAAATGTAAGCTTTTTAAGTAACTGGGTTAGGGAAACATTTTGATAAAGAATGATTCCAATATTTGTAGAGTAAAGACGGAATAAAGACAAAGAAAAATCTCGAATTGAGAATAGCAACCTCAACATCCCTTTTTTTAGTAATTATATTACCAACCCATCGGAATTACACATTAACATCCAATCACAGCCTATAGTATTACTAATCACTCCACACATTAATTGAAGCACCTGTATATTCAGGTTACAACTGCACACACTTACTTGATATTGTGTTACCAATAAACTATTCCCGTTCTTTCTTCGATGTTCCTGGATATGCAAAAGTATTGGGGGGTATTAAAAAGAGAATAGGAAAATATAAAAAAATATGTGTGTGTGTGTGTGTGTGTACCAGAGTACAATAGTAATTTTGAAGTGAAACTTCTTTACGACATATTTATTTTAAAGCTATAAAATTTCTCTCGTACGTCTTTAAAGAAGTTTCACTTCAAAACAACATCAACACGCGTAACCGAAAAACCTGAAATATTTTTTAACAGATTTAAAATTTCTCTCAACGTCGATAAAGAAGTTTCAATTCAATAAATAAATTTAGCAACCAAATATATATATAATTTGCTGTATACCCGCTATCTACTGTGTATGGCGGTGCGCCCTATATAAAGGCGCGCCAATTCGAGCAAAGTCCTTTTTTGCTTGCAATCATCATCATCATCAATACCAAGGATGCGTGAGTCTTTCCATTTGTGATCAAATTTACGTGTGATTAAGTAAATTCGTGTGAGTTGAATCGTTGCTAAAGTGCTGGAGATTTGTTCAAATTTTAGTAATAAATTTAAGACATAATTTAATAATTAATTAAAAACTGTAAAATAAATAATTAAGTTGTTTGTGAGTATATTTCTTTATTAAATCCACTCCTGTTCGTAACAATATCATCAAACATAATATATCAAACAATTTGATACAGTAACTGACTGACCTATGCGGTTTCGCCCGTGACATACTATAACTCCCCGTCGCCGTCGCACTCTTGATTCCGTCGTATATTAATTTGCAATAATGTATGAAAATTTTCCCGATTTGTTAACATTGTTAGTTACTGCCCGCTCTCCAGAGTAGTAGCGTGATGATATTATAGCCTATAGCATTCTTCGATTAATGACCTATCCAACACAAAAATGTTTTTTGAATTCGAACTAGTAATTTCAGAGACTAGTGCGTTCAACCAAACAAACAAACTTCGGTTTTATATGTGTTTGTTTTATATGGCACACTCATATAAAACAAGAAGAAGAAGAGTCTTTACTTCAGGATGTGTTTGTTTTCTTCTCAATCGATTTTCAGGGAATCGGGTTTACCTGTTCATTGCTTTTATTGAGTGTTTTGTGGTTGGAATTATGGGAAATTGTCGCAAAACGTCTACTTACCTTAAACTACTACTTTACTATTATATATCTTCAAAGTGTTACGTCCCATAAGAAAAACTATTGACTGGTTTTAAAGATTTGCTATAGGTATGTAGGTATAACAATTTTAATAATATTAAAAACGTGAAAGTTTGAATGAATGTTTGTTACTCTTTCACGTAAAAACTACTGATGCTTATACATCAGAATGACACATAGGCTACTTTTTATTTCGGGAACAATTTCCTGTGGGAAAACTTCTCTACGCAGACGAAGCCGCGGCCGTCAACTAGTACTACTATATACTTTTCTTTATCAGTCACGCCTTGATCCGGAAGAGGTGGCAGAGGCATACTACATGCCCACGTTTGATTGTTAGCATTTTTTTTTCACCTAACAAGTGGTACGTAAAGGTGTTAGTTTTTCGTTATCTTCTCTTATCTCTTATTCCGTCAATAACGCAAAAACAACAAAATAACACCTTTAAAATAAGAAGAATAAATATTGTGCGAAAGTAGAGGGCAGAAGGAGTCAAGGTAGACCGAGACTTACTTATGAAGACCACGTGAGCGTATTGCTCAAGAACGGAAGAGTCAAAGTACTAGGATACCCAGACGTGTATGTATGAAGCGATTAATGAATCTACAGGAAGCGAAAGAATTATGCATGGATCGCGATGCCTGGCGATCAATCCTCTCTGACTACCCCGTCAGGGATAAAGCGTGAAGATAGTTAAGACTTTTTTTTAATCAGAAAAATTAATTACCTAATAATGAAATGAATTTAAATTATACGTTTAATATACCCTCAGTCAGTTTCGGATTACGAGACCAGATTAAATTGTTAGAAACTCATAGGTAAGAGTAATAATTACATTTAATGGAGCGCCGGTAACATAAAGCCTCGGTTTAACTGCAACCAGCTGTGTCTTGGGACCTGTAAACGTTCACTTTACCGTTCAAGTGTGATTCAGAAGACAATTTGTTCTAAATGTTACTCAACTTTATGTCACTTAAGAACTGGATGATAAAATATTGAAATTGATCTATATTAATTTACAATATCAAAGCTCTTTAGAGTTAGGTTAGGTCCGATAGAGGCTTTATTCCGCGTACGCTTAGGTTGTGGAATGGGCTCCCTGCTTGGGTTTTCCTGAACGTCTACAGTATGGGGTTTTTCAAAAGGGGTCTTAGAAAGTTTTTAAAGCGTTTGCAGCGCGATTACTGCACCTCTTGTGTTGCAAACGTCCATAGTGTACGGTGAGCACTTTCCACCAGGTAGGCCGTATGCTTGTCTGCCACCTATGTGGTATAAAAAAAATTAAAACAAAAAAAAAAGGACCGTTTTCCACAAAAATGTCTACCACTTGAGACACATACTAAACGCCCATATTTCCCCGTATGCATTTAGTCTGGCGTAATGGTAACCCATTGTTGTGTTGAAATAGGTTCAAAATGGACAAGACAATGATAATTGTCAAAATAGTGGTACAGGACGAATATTATTAGAAAATTTCGGGTAGACTCTTTTTTTTCATTTAAAATTTAAACACGAGCGTACACAAACATAAATTTGAGGACATTAGACAATTTCCAGATATACCTGCAACACAGATATACCTAATTCTAAATTGTTTGAATTATGAAACATTATTTTATTAATGACTACTTGAAGCCCGCGTGAAGTTTTACCGTTTCCGTTTCCCAAAGGAACTAATTCCCAGAATAAAAAGTAGTCTTTGGCCTATTCTATATAATCTATATTTCTGTAATGTTCAATTAAAATCTATTCAGCAGTATTTGCTTAGATTTAGATGCCATTTGAATTTAAAAATCTAGCCTATATCTTATTTTATAAGGTCAAGTCTAACCCTTGGATGTAAGGGACACCTGCGAGATCTCAGGGTCCCAAGCGACCTCGCCTGCTAGCTGTACACTTCCTCCTGTACGGACGAGGCAATCACACGCATTTACATGGTCAGAGAACGGAGTAGTCAAACGGCAGTCGCTTCCAACAATGCCAAACGATAGCTGCTTCTAGCAGAGACATAAAAGTGGTCACCAGGCTTTAAATCCAGATAGTGTATGGTAGCAACTGGGAATACACTGAGATGAAGCCGAGAAATAAAATATATTAAAATATCATGATACAAGTACTATTCCTTATCAAAAAGAAATTCCTCCACATAAATAAAAAAAATTACTTAAAACCTCTAAAATCTACTACAACACAGCATTGATGTTTCATTTTATCTCCTTGTATTTTAGCTATAAAAGTAGATAACGATATTTCACTAAGTGGTTAACCTGGAGTGATATAACAAACTTTTTGCCATAACTGGTCATCGAAATTATGTTGGCAAAATGTCGGATAAAACCAAAGAAAAATTTTATCGTTCATGACTAACTTTTTCATTAGATGTTAGGCACAAACAAAATATTACAGATGCGGAAAATCCTAGCGAAGGATTCCTAGCCCGCACAACGGTCGTAGGAAAATTGTGATAAACGTTGAATCAACTACCGATAGCCATGCTATGAAATGCTCGAAAAAGGTGTGTTTCGATTGCTCCGCCACGGAGCCCAATCAGAAAAAACACTCTGTCAAAAAGTTGTCGGAATTTATCAAAACCGAATGCAACAAATCAAAAATTGGTAGAACATCATATGAGACATCATTATTGTTGATTTAACATGAGTTTTAAGCTGTTTTGAGGGTAAAACAATAAGTCATTTAATGAGGTTAATATGCTAAATAAATGGAAGATCACACCAAAATCCTAGCAATTATAGGTAGTGAGATATCAGCCAACAAAGTAGCGTTTCGTTCGCGCGGCCGATTTGCACATATCTCCTGTTTAACTAAACTTAAGTAGTATCTATTACTTTCATTAGTTTTGACAAATTAAGATCCTTCTTCTTGTATTAATTTTACTACAAGAAATCGTAAGTTTTAAAAAATAATCAATATTAAAGAAACAACGAGTGGAGGATTGCGCGGCCTAAACTTGAAAGGCGAATATTTCGTAAAATATTGCCCTAGAGCTTATACTTCTTTTTGCGACAATTTTTGACAAATTCAATATTTAATTGACAATAGGAATTTGATCTCTAACCCATGTAGAGATCCCCGTGGCCGCGCAATCCTCCACGTTTTGTTCGTGCGGCCAACTTTAAACCCTAATATCTTCTTTATTTTTACTTTGACAAATTTTTAGTTTGTTGTATTCGGTTTTGACAAATTCCGACAAATTTTGACGGAGCTTGTTTTTTGATTGGGCTCTGTGGCAAAGCAATCGAAACGCACTTCAAAATATAGAATAATACTTAAAGTGTTCAGTATTTAACAAAAAAAAAATTAATAGATACATCCTTATGCGTATTCTATCGCCTGTAGAATGAGGAATTTGATGCCCTCTGCTATTACTATAATCGCACCGCTCCCTATAGTTAAAGTATTCAACCTCACACTTCCGTTAGGCTCGCATAAAGTAATGTCCGATAGGGACTTTCTTCCACGTACGTTTTGATTGTGGAGTGAACTCCGTGCCTGGGTTTTCTCGAACGCCTACAGTGTGAGGTTTTACAAAAAGTTTTGTATAAGGTCGACAGCGCAAAAGCAGCACATTTTTAACGCTGTAGGGCCTTGTTTGCCACCTCAGTGATTTAAAAAATAATACATGTAGTCACGCCGTATTTAATTTGGCCAAGTAGTAATATGTTCATTTTTATTATGTGAATTACTCTAATGTAATTACTGGCAATTAGAGTGAATTTTATTGCCAGATTATTTCTCAGGCTCTACCCATCGCCTTGAGAATCAGGCAGTAAATATAAACGTAGCAGCAATAACTAGAAGAGCTGTTGCGAATCAAATTATTATAAATTTCGCTTTTATTATATTAGTAGGATTAGTAAGACCTTACCGAAGATTTAAAAGCGCTGGTAGCCCAATTAGTAGTCAGTATTCTATAAACGATTTCTGCGTTAAACTTCTTTCGTTACGGCTGGCCCTCAGATGGTGGCATTCTTCACTGGCGATCGGTGGCATTCATTCTGCACTTTGTGGCATTTCCATTAACAAGTGTTTCCCTATTTCTTAAGGCACCGCCACCGAAGGTGCCAGTAACATGACAGTTGCTAAGCCAAGTTGAAGGCCTTATGGGCAGTTTGTCCTGCGCATGTCCATTTCGAAACGGCATTAGGCTCACCATTCACCACCTGTAACGTGGCATAAAATGCAAACACTGAAATTTGAATGATTCTATGCATCTGCCCATCCCTTCAGGAATAAAGGCATGCTGATAAGTAAATAGGTAAGGTAAAAAATAGTAAATAGAGAGTACCTACGGTTTCTAAAATACCTTCAAGTAATTCAACTTTGATTATATTTACGCAAGAAGTAACCAACCAAGTCTACGTAAAAGTTGGTTAAGTAAAGTTTAATTACTTTTCAATAAAATACTTAGTTCACGGTAACCTTTTTCACAATCCCTTTCGTCAACTTAGGAACAACAACCCTAACTACTTAGGTAGGTACATAATCTTTTTGTGACTTTTTCTATATTAATTATTAACAATTATCTATATTAATATTTTCAAGAGGTAAAGTTTGTGAGGTAAATTTTCACCGATTATGAAAATTCTTTCAAATAACACTCAGAGATAATAAAAAGATGTTATTATCTCTACGTGCTTTATGCTACTTTCTTGTCCTGTGAAAATGTTGCTGTTGAAAAAGGGTACGGGAAATCTTCACCACGCGGGTGGAGCTGCAAAAAATTTAAGTCTCACTCTATCACTATATAGAAGAATCACTTTCTTACCGATATTGCTTGGGGTAGTAAGTGTGTGTGTGCGCGTGTATTAGTCGCGTCTTTATATGCTTACATTTCACCGTATGCATATTTTGTCCTACGTAACAGGTGGTGAGCCCATGTCGTGTTAAAACGGACAAGTTCAAGTTGTGTCGACCTACTCTTGATTTTTTCAAGCCCTTAAACTTGACTTAACGACTGCTATGTTACTGGCAACCGGGACCAACGGCTTCTCGTGCTTTTCGAAACATTTGGGGTGGTAGACTATATTATTTGATTCACTTAACTATTAACTAGAAAATGTCGAACAAACGTAATTGTAAAAACTTTCCCACGTTATTTATTAAAAGAAAATGGCACAAATTAATTCCAGTACTTACCATAATACTCCATATTTCTGCTTCTACTGCTAGTGCCCTTTTTTAAATCCAGAGCGAAGTGAGGGATTCTAGGACAGAATGTATAATTCTTTAGTAGAATCCTGAACATACCTAGCGAGGGATTCCAAGTACGTCGCCCGCGTCAAAAATATATTTTGCGCCCGAAAGATACACTCCACATGATATATAGCCGTTATAGTGATGATATATAGCCCATAACTTTCCTCGATATCGCTATCTAACACAACAAGAATTTTTCAAATCCGACTAATTGTTTCTTTGATTAGTGCGTTCAAACAAACAAAGAAACAAACAAACTCTTCAGCTTTATAGTATTAGTATAGATTATTGTTTAATGAAACATAGAGTAACAACTAAATTAAAATTAAATAGAAGGTATCTACTAATAAAACAACTAAAAAGTTTTATTTATTTTTAAATATAATTTCAAATATTAGTTTTTTTTCGCGCGATTTTAATTTGATATTTCTTATTTTTTATTCAGCCGGTGCGGTGGCGCGACTAGGGGCCGTCGTACCAGCCAGTCTTTATTCAAACAATATTTGCTTTTGATTTCTTTGGTGCTGAACACTACGATGTTGCAAATTCAAAAGGTGCGCGGCAAAGATAATTGCGGCGCACTTATATCTTTACAAGTGCGTCGTAATTATTTTTGCAACATGGTTGAAGCAACCGGGCCTTAGGCTTTAAAAAATCCTACATCAGGTCCCTACAACCGTTTGTCCTGTTCAATACGGTAATGGGCTTACCACCTGTTACGTGGGGCAGGAAGACACACGCTGAAATGTGAGCGTATAATATGCCTTTGCAACCCTTTCGGGACATAGGCGTGATTGAAATATATAATAATTTATACTGTTGATTGATGGCACTTGGTGGAACTTGCTACATATTTTCCATAATAACACTTGTACTATTCCACTTGTAATATTTACTTGCATTCTCCTGGGGAATGTCGTGAGGCGAAACCGGTAAGGTTTATCAAGTAAATATTGTGGAAAAGTACAAGTGTTATTATTGAAAATGAAATATATAACTTTATTAAATGTCTAACATGTCAACGAAAATAATTATTTTAAAATTTTAAGGGACTATAAAGTGTCAATGTATCCACTTTAGAGAAATGTTCAAAATTTGAAATATCTCGCTCATAACGTTAGTATAAAACTTATTACAAAATTCTATCCGGTCAGACATACAATAAAACGTGTTAAAATCAAGCATCAATATGGAGAAAAAAATAGTTTTGGTTTAAATTTGGACCGCTATCTAATAACAGTTTAGAAAATAACACAACGAACTGACGTATTTAATCCTAGGTGAATAAATAAATCAACATACCTAAGGAACATTTCAACTGAATGAGGCTAGATCCAACGGAGATGTTTTCAAATTGATTTATTACCAATTCATGGGTTAAACGTCTCGATTATGACAATTATGTTAGTCTCTGCTGAATATAAATGATGCAATCGTGTTCCCGGTGAATATTAACCTCCAGGTTTGGTTTGAAGTGAAATATTCAGGAAGTTATAATTTTATATGTTTTATATTAATACTAGCTAACACCGCGGCTTCGCCCGTGAAACACTTTGAATCCCCGTGGCATTCATTTAATACCGACGCGTATTACTTTTTTTAACAAAATTTGTATGAAAATTTGCCCGATATGTTAACATTTATGTTATTGCTTCGCTCTACTGGGTAGTAGCGTGATGTTATTCCTACAGAATTTCTCAATAAATGGACTATCCAACACAACAATATTTTTCCTTTTAGACCAGTACTTCCTGAGATTAGCGAGTTCAACCAAACAATCAGACGAACTCTTCAGATTTATGTATTAAAGAAGAAGTATGGATTAAAAGCGCTCGTGGCCCCGCTAGCTCAGTTTACAGTAGACGATCACGGCGTTAAGGATTTGCCTTTCGAGGTTGCTGGTCTGACAGATATAATTAATGGATCTCAGTGGTACTGTATGCGACTGCCCCGACTGAGGTCCCAGGTTCGATTCCCTGATCGGAAGAAATATTTTTGTGATCCACAAACGTTTGTTTTGGAGTTTGGGTGTTTCCAATGAATAATATGTATGTATTTATTATATATTTTAGTTTATTAGTTGGCTATATCCCATAACATAAGCTTATATTAGCTTACTTTGGGATAGACGCCGCTGTTTAAATAAAAATGCATCACAATATTCCTATCCGACAATCAGTCACTTCTGTACCTTAATCCAAAATGCCATCCAAATAGGTATGCCAAAAAGACTACGTCAGCCTACCACTATTGCTCATTTTCACATTTATATTCAACATAAATTTATAATTTCTTAAGTAGTATAAACTTTCGTAACACAAAAATTCGTTTGCAAAACGGATAGGTGTGTAAAAAGAATCAATTTGTTGACTTACATGGAGACGGTCTCGTGGCACGTGACTACAATACGAAGATACTCAAAACAGATTTTGAGGAAACAACTTCGTATGTTTACGATATCGATAGGCTTGAGCGGGGAGAGAATTGAATAGTAATGCTCACAAGATTCTTTCTAAACAAAATTTTTAGATAGTATTAGGTAGTGAAGCACTCGTATTCTCGCTCGCTCAGTGTTCTGTAAGCAGCACTGCGTTAAGCATCTTACGCTATGGTCAGCCCTAAGATGGGTGACCATTTTTAGCATTTTCATTAATCACAAAACACGTTAAGACTATGGTCCCGTATGCCAGGTAGCATGGTGGTCCTTATACCAAGTTGAAAGAATGCCTTATGGCTCGAAAATTTTATAAGCACATAGTCTCAACCTTTCCTTGTCTATTTCAACACGGTAATAGGGTTTGCAACGCGAGTGTTACACTTCTATGGTTGCAAACATCTATAACCAGGCGGGCCGTATTATTGTCAACTTACTGCTAAATGTAGTCTAAATAAGCCAAGCTTCTGTTATAGATTCTAGACAACTGATAAATAAACTTATATATTTCTAAATACATACATATTATAGATAGGAAACACACAAACTCCGAAACACACATTTTTGGTTCATACAAATATTGTTCCAACCCATGAATGACGTGCATTTATATGAATCTGCAGGAAGCGAAAGAAGTATCCGTAGATCGCGAAGCCTGGCGATCTGTCCTCACTGACTAACCCGTCAGGGATACAGCGTGAAGTAGTCAGTAACGTTTTAGCCTCTGGTAGTCCTAAATAAGGTTTATATACATGCCCGAAAGAAAACGAATTGGGGTAAAATATTGAAATACGAGTATTAATACTTTTTCATTGCCTACTTACTGTTCTAGGTATCTGTCTGTTCACCACAACCATTCAATCAAGTAATATTGCTCGAGGCGGTGAGACAAATACATTGTATTAAACTATGTACCACTCAGTAATATCGAACTATACGTAATGAAAGAGAAGAAAGGATTCTAACTTATTCCAATGTCATAAAATAATTCTGGTATTATGTATCTATTGGATTCGTTTCTTGCGATGGAAATATTTTTTTTGTTAAGAAGCAAAGAAAAAAACACATTTCCAATGATGTTTTAGGTGCTTCCAAATCCTTTTACGCCAACGAGTGGTATTGAAAAGGTTTTCATAATTATTGGTTTATGGCGTATGCAAGTGAGTGCGTTGTATTGCGTACATACCTTTTTTTACGCGGGGAGTGCTTCTTATGCACCATACCTACCGTTGGGGAGACGGATAACGTGTGTGGGACTCAAGGCTTTCCCGATTTGCCCATTAAACAACGCGGTAGCTAATATCGGCAAAGGGGAGGAACCCCAGGAACGCATCAGCGCTTCTGGAGTCTACCCTGCCATGTTCCATGACTAGAACACATCTCGCCGTGTTTAACATCGCGCATGGGTGGGATACAGTCCCACCCCATAACACTACGTACAGTATGAGGTAAGACAGCAACCCCTTTGCAAACACCCCCACCACACCGGGGTATGACCTTCCTCAGGGTCACCTTAATCATTCGCATCGCCCCTAGATGCGACTCTAGCGACTCTGGGTGGCGATAGGGGAGCTGGTGAGATCTAACACCTCCCCTACGCATTCACCTTCGGGCGGGATCGGTCCGTTCTGCGGATCGCGCTCTGCGGCCTCCTACTGGAGTATAACATTCTCACAAAAGGAGGCGACTGCTTTCCAACTCTCGTCACTTGATAGCAAAAAAAATCCTGCCATGATAGTGTTAGCTTTGGAAAGTAAATAAATAAGCAATGTCGCGATCAATGCTGGCGGTGACAGGTCGTCCAATCCATTCAATCAGGACTCGACGTTCGACTTCCAGAGTGTGCTGGGCTATGTCCCCGCTCGGTACCGCACATTGAGCCGTGTCCTCCCGTCCAATTCGATTCAAGGTAGTCGCCAAAACAGCCATGCCAACAGCATCTGAGTCAATCGGTAGGTGGCGCTGTTTTTTCGTTCCTACCAACGCTTCGAAGTTTGGCGCAATAGCTCTAACAGCACGTTAGCGAGTGCAGCCCAGGGTGTCAATCCGCGCCCGCCACTGCTGCAGAGCTTGTTGGTGTGCGTTCCGCCGTAGCATTCTAAGCCCGAGGTCCTACGCCGCGCCAGTACTTGACCCCAGACGGGTGCCTCATAGAGGGTCATGGAGCGAATAACGCCCCCCGTAGGGACGGCGAACCTCTTCCCGTGGTCCCCCAAGATTAAGCAACAAGCGTCGAAGGACACCGGTACCCTACAGACCCGGGGGACTAATCTAAAACTAATCGTTCAAAATATTCGAAGCTTCACCGACTGTCCAGGATGAGACCTAGATACTTCATGTACTTCGTGTGTACTACATGGACCTTTACCTATCCTGAGTCGCGAGTTGCATGGTTCCTGGCCTTTTCGAAGGCCATGGCCATATTGCCTCAGTTTTCTAAGGGGCTATCCTAAGACTCAGTTCTCGAATTTTGCCTATGATACAAGTCATCCCGACCTCGGCATGCCGAAGCACTTCTTGGTACCTGGGGTACCCCACAGTACCGGTCTCTTTGATTTTCAACTCTGTTCCAGCCTACAAACTTCACCGTGCTGTCGCGAAGATTACCCCTATGATGGCCCGCAGGTAGGAGGCACGTCATAATACACAATGACCGCCCTTGTCTGCCTGGGGAGAAACCCGAAGGCATTGACGATGTCCAAGTTTTCAGCTAACACCACTCCCCGACCGGACTGCCGTTTCCGACAGGGAGCGAACGCACTTGATTGCATCCACTGTCGATCGGCGGGGACCAGAATCCAAACTGACAGTCCGTTAAATTAGGGCCCACACGTGACAGTCGTCCGTTGATACGATCAGATATAACTGTTTTAAATAGTTTCCCGGATTCGTTCAGCAGGCATATTGGTCGGTACGCGGATGGAGAGTCTGCAGCTCTTCCTTCGTTTTTTAAGAGCACAAGTTTCGCTTCTTTTCAGCCGAGAGGAAAGACGCTGAGGCGGAGACAGTCCGTGAAAATCAGTCTCAGCTTAACCCCAAATTCCGATAGAGCTATCACCAGTGCCCAACCTGGAACACCATCCGGTCCCGGCGCAGTATTTCGAGACGCCAGTCTCCGTACTGCTCGTTCCAACCCTCCGTCTTATCCTACTCTTCGAACCAGAATTGTTGATTGAACTGTGATGGAGGAATTGAAATTCTGTCCTGGACCCTTGAGAACAGCTTGTCTAACACTATTCTCAGGAACTCCGGGTACAGTGTTTCCGTCAACGGAGAGACCCATGGTTTCAGCTTGCCCAGGACCAATTATTGCGTACATACATAATGTAATCCGGTTAATGAATTCATATATTAAATGAATGAATCGCACAGAGAAATTGTTTAAGCTGGGATCGTGATTGAGCACTCAAATAAATATATCAGATATTTTTTGCCTCACTTAACAAATTAAACTCAATAACCAGTTTCAAAGTAGTTTCAATTTAATATTAAAATTATATGTACTATTTAACTGACTTTAAAAAAAGGAGGAGGTTCATCATCACTTATGTCAAATATAATCCAATACCACGTTGTAATATGGGCACAAAGTATGGATCTGTCTACCCCATCGGGGAAATAGGCGTGATTTACGTCACTTTTTCTTTTACGGTTAAAAATCTACACAAGATAGGTAAACAAGTATAAGTATATAGTTATAGTTTAGTGCGATATCTACCTTCATTAGGGGAACACTTATATTCATTTTTGAAGGTTTTTTTGTAACACTCTTTTATTAGTTTAACCTGTATGTTTGTTTGTTTTTATATATGTAACTGACTCGGTTGGACTCGATTTGCACAACATTAAGCGATCAGATTTACTTTAAACGTTGTAGCTTGTCAACGATCGACGACAATACAATATTTTGATAAGCTTTTCTCATTATCCTAATTAGGATCGCCAGGATTAATGATTTTAATACAGGTCCTCTGCGTGAGAGCAAAAGAGATAGAGCAAGAGCGCGGTCTGCGCATGCGTGTACTGTGAAGTGTATTTTAACACGTCGGTACATATTAAAAACGGTTTTATAGCAAATCGAACTAAAAGGTGAAAAATAAAATGTAGTTTAATAAAACTAAAAAACACGCTTTAATAGCAAATCGAACTAAAAATCAGAAAATAACTTTATATTTATAATTTATTATATTATAGGGGTTTTTATTATGTTAGAGATATTTATCTTGCTAAAATATATAATTTACTGGCTGGTACCATAAACATTTTAATACAACTTTTGACTTCATAGTCGGGTACTCTAACTACTTATTAGACCAATATAAGTCAATCTTAATAATATTGTAAATGCAAAAGTTTGTATGGCTGTTTGTTACTCTTTCATGTAAAAACTACTGAATAGATTTTAATGAAACTTTACAATAATATAGTTTATCCATCAGAATAACACATAGGTTGCTTTTTATCTCGGAAACAAGTCCCTGTGGGAAACGGGAACGGGAAAACTTCTCTACGCGGGCGAAGCCGCGGCGTCAACTAGTATAATACAAGTATGGATTATCATAGCAATAGAGACTGTCATTGATTTCTAATAAAACATAGAATTCAATCCATTACGAAGTTGGAAATTAATTTCAATCAGTTTATGGTTTTGTTGCATAGAAGGCGACAGCATGTTGCGAAAATTTAAAAAGTACTGGAATAAAGAAGGACAGGATTTTTCCAAGGGTCTAGTGGACCCTTTTAAATATCATTCAACGTTCTTTAAAGTACTTGTTTTATTTCGAGTTGCTGACGTAGAATATAAAAATAAATCAAAGTAAATGATTAGTCATACCTTTTTTCTTCATCTTAGTGTGTTTCCGGTTTCTTCCAAGCCTTGTTCACTTTTATTTGAGTGGTAGGAGCAGTTTGTTTTTTATTTTCAGCATTGTAGGAAGCAAATGCCAATGCCGCAAGGATAAAAATGAAATCGCCCTAATAAAGATAAAAGTCTACCGTGTACTTTTTAAAATTTGCAAGTATATTACTTGCAAATTTTACGTCAAACTGTATGCGAAAATCCCATACTCAACCTGTCAGTTTGCTACGTAGAGATTAAATTTTTGCCTGCCTCTGTGGCGCGGTGGGAGTGAACTCGTATCCGATTGCTACGCATGTGGTCGTGGGTTCGATGCCCACCCAGGATAATGTTTGTTATTTATCTATAATATGTATGTATTTTCAAATATATGAGCATGTTTATCAGTTGTCTGTTAGTTTGGAATCAGATGGCGTTGTGTCAGATGTCCCAACGATATTTATATTATTTATTTATTTATATTAATTAATAAACATACGAATGTTCCTGCATGCCGTTTCACCTGTTTTTAAGATTTTTATGGTTGCCTACCATTTGTCTGTCGTAAATAGTGTAGGTAATTGTATGAAAAAAAGTGAGGCCGAACAAGCTTGCTTGTATGAAATATTTTGAGTAGGGCGTCTATAGTATAGCGCGCGCGATTGTCATTGATTCTTAGCTCATCGGTGTCACCCATCTTCTTCTTCAACTTCTAATATTATAAACGAGAAAGTTTGTAAGTATGGATGGATGTTTGTTACTCATTCACGCAAAAACTACTAGATAAATTTCGATGAAACTTTACAATAATTACTTTTTATCCCGAAAACAAGTTTCTGTGGGAAACGGGTACAGGAAAACTTGACCACGCGGGTGGAGCAGCGGCCATCAACTAGTATTCCAATAATTGATATAGTTTTTAAATAATGTATACTAGAAATTTCAGATTCTTTGAAAGAATTTCATCTTGATGATTTTTTTCTAGATGGTTTCATCAAAATACACTTTTATGCTTCATTGCATGCGTTGGCCTTATGATAACATTGCTATCCTTGTTTCACGGGTTAGACACTTTTGATATTCCGCTTATAACTGAGGCTGGTACATATGTGTTATTGCTGCTCTACAAACAACTGATATTGTTATCCACGAAGATAAATTTGGTAGAATATCGCAGTTTACAAGAAGATATGAAGAAAGATTTTCTATATATTTGTACTGAGGGTCAAAAATACCGGTAAGCTAATTTTGTAAAATTATCGATTTTTCAGAAATAAGTAAGAGAATGATGACGAAGTTTTAGCCCTGCTAACTTTTATAATGATTTAATATTTTATTTACTATTTTAAGATTCCACAACAGCGATTAATATTATTTTGTTGGCTTATAATAAAATTAAACAAAAATAAATTTATTCATGTAGGTCACAAAGTAACAATTACGAACGTTAAGATTATTGCTTTTACAACAACACTTACCGCCAGATTCGCAAGTTATAGCCTCTCTCTTTTCAGACTCTTTTCAATACCAATCGCCAGGCTCTCAAGATTATTCATTATCGCTACTTAGATATGCATGCATATTGCACCTGCAAGTGTGCACCTATGTGATTTTTTTTATTTTTAAAAAAATAATTAGTTGTCATGTTACTATGTCATTGCAATCGGTATAATTCCGGGGCGCGAAGCCGGCAAGCTCCACGTTGACGATCCCCACTCTCCCCCGTGCATGCTAGGGGAGAGTGGGGATCGTAAAAAAAAACCGGTATAATTCCAAGATTATGAAAATGTAACTAGCTAACAGTGTTTTAAATTAGTTTTTCATGTAGATACCAATTTTTTGATAAATTATATTTATTCAACTTCTGATCTACTACTCGTATATAGACGATTGTAATATAATATAAAAATAATTTGGTTTAAAATTCAAAATGATTACCTATAGGTAAAATCTGTATTTTTTTACTACTTTTAAGTAGCACATATTTTTGGTCCAGCTTTTATACTTTCCAAGATATCTCTAGTTATGTCGAGATTTTATTAAATAAGGTCAAAGGTCAGTTAGCCACTGGTACGTTCTAGTTTTTTGATGACCTGTTTTTTTTTAATTAACGTTTGACCTAATTTAACATTTGATTGGTTAGGAAAAACTTGGTCATCAAAAAACTGGGACTTTTGGTATACATGATCTTTTTTCATGGTTTTCATTGTTTTTGTCTGCAACAGTTAATAGCTTTCCACAGTAACTAAGCTTATGATTTGATTGACTGACTGATTGTTTTAGATATTATTGAAATACATTCGTTAATATCGCAATTCTGCAGATGGGCATTTTATAAAATCCTTTGACCTCAATTATTAAGGTTAAGGTTATAAAGGTTTATAAAGGGCCGGCAGCGCGAGTGCTGCACCTCTGGTGTTGCAAACGTCTATAGGCTACGGTGACCACTTTCCATCAGGTGGGCCGTATGCTTGTCTGCCATCTCAGTGGTATAAAAAAAATATATTATAACCTTACTTTAAATGCAGCACACCCTAGTGAGTTGTTGTATCAAGCTTCAAATCAGTAAAAACTTAAAAAGTGTTTGTGTGTGTGTTGTTAAGTGGTAGAAGGGTGGTAATGTTTCAATAAATTTAACGGTAAACTTAGCGGGGAGCAAAGTGCAACAATCATTATTACAAATAAACTTTCTACCTATATTTCCCACAACAGGCGTGGAAAGCCCTCCCTGTAGTTCAGGCACACAGACCTGATGAATTAAGTACAGAAAAAATGCTCAGTCAAATCTTCGAGGTGTCCGTAGCTTCGTATTTAAATTGACACAGTATCATCAAAAATCTATAGAATACACTTAATAGATAACAGCTGATTTGAATTGGCTCCGTATTTAATATTGTAATATTACAAAAATAATTATAATTTTAAGTAAATACCAATTCCTCATTGCCAAATAATAGTATATTAAGTGTTACATAAACTATTTGTGATAAAAGTTACATATATTTAGATAAAATAGTAAATTATAGACTACATACCAGACTTCCCGCAGATATCCTTGATAATATTGTTACGCCGGTGGACCAGTTAACAACTTCAAACATCTTTTTCAGGGCCTTAGAAGAGTTTTCAGCAGGCTGAAAAGCTTTTTCAGGCCGTCTCTGACGAGGCTCTTTCACATACTAAATTATCCATATTTCACCCCAGTTGCCGTTGTTTTCAGGCGCCAAAAACATGTTTTCAGTCCGTTTCAGGCCACCTCCTATCACATGCCATCATAACCTGAAAACTCATTTTCGGGCGTTTTCAGGACCCCTTATGGGCCTTTGAAGTCCACTTCAGTATATAGCGGAATTTCTAGAAGGAGTGACAAGGATAGCAGTATTAGAAAGAGACAGCTACACTCAGAACATTCTAGAGCCGTTGAATAGGGATAGCACAATTAGAAAGAGACAGCTACACTCAGAACAGTCTATAGTAATTAAAGTGTTTCTTTTTGGTATCTGTGGCAAATCCTATTAGTACCCACCCTTTTTATGTGCGGGAGTGGTGGTTTCTTAGACATAAAAGTTGTGTTAACGTGCTGTAGTGAAAAACAATGATATATATGCAGTGAAATGCTATTTCTCTCTTGCCGCGAAAAGTCCACTGAAAACCTCAGTATAATAATCACCATTATACTGAGGGCAAGGACTGAGGATACGACATCGACAAAGACTGTACTGGACTAATTAGAAGATAACATTTAAGAAATATGATATAAAAATAAGATTTGGCTAAAAGGTCTTCGTAACCAGGTCAGAAATTAATTATAAAACAAAGTACCCATACCCTACGTAAGAATATAATTAATTAATTAATTCAAATCAAATTTTAACATTCAATTTACTTCAATATAATGTCGATATAGTCTGTCGAATTCTCAATATGATTGTTAAAAAATGACTAACCCAAGTTCTTTTATCGACTGAGACACAGTGTTGTCCTAATTTAGGTTAAGCGAGATAATCTAGTAACTTGATGAAGTCCAGATTTAGGATTTTTGCCAATTTATTCCAAAGCAATACCGGTAGCGACCTCTTCAATTAATGAACTTAAGACATTACAAATAATGAACGTCACTCGCCGCTAGATACAAAATGCTACAAAGAATAAACATTTTTCAAATATGAATGAATTGACAATTGTATCTGCAGGTAGCCGAAGAAGAATCGCAAATCCTGGCGATTTGTCCTCTCTGACTATCCCTTTAGCGCAAGAATAGTAAGTTTTTCCTTTACAACTGCATTCTTTATTTTGTTTCAGGAAAAAGTACTTTGATAATCAGTTGGGCACTTGGAAGTTAGGTATATTCTCTTGTGTATTCCCAATGTTCATTGTAATAGGAATGACAATATTTACCACTGTTGCATTAATCCACTTTCTTGTAACTCATGAAGAAGGAGACGAAGGCAGAAGACCTTTATTATTCCCTTTCTGGTTTGGTGACGTTGATTTTTTGGAGACGCCATATTTTGAAGTGGCTTTTGTTGTTGCTAATATATGCGTATTAGCTAATGGATATAACTTTATCTGTAAGTTATTCTAATTAAAGTCTTTTATTTTCTAGATACTTATTTACTTTTGTAAAGTGTAGCAAGGACAAGCTGGTGTATTCCGGTCGAAACGTCGCGAAGTACAAGGCAGGTAGGCTTGTACCTGATAATATGCGTCGCTAATTAGACTCGAAATATTATAAATATGTGTACCTAATAAGGAGTCTTACCAAGGGCTTCAAAGCTTAAGTGAGCTCACGTGCTAGCGGACCACCTGCTAACTGACGAACGAGGTAAGGACGCAGGCGCCCAGGTTGGAAAGTCAGGCGGTAGTCGCTTCCAACAATGCCAAAAACAAAAACCAAACGATATCAGCTCCAAGTAGCCAAATAAAAGTGGACCCCAGACTTCAAATTCAGGTTTGGTTTAGCATAAACTGGGAATATATTAAGATAAGAGCTGTCTATACTTAAAAAAATATTTATTTCATGTCGATTGCCACTTAGGCTCAGTAAAAGAGTATGTGACTGCAAAGGCCGATGCTGTTACTGGGGCCCCGGGTTTGAATTCTAAGTCGCAACATAATTGTGTGATCTGCAAATGTTTGCAAATTTTGATGTTATCTAAGGACTTTTAATTTATAATATGCATGTACGTATTTGCTATTGTATATCTATACGAATGTATAAAGCTTTGAAAGAAGAGTTTGTATGTTTGTTTAGTTGAACCCACTAATCTCAGCAACTTCTGGTTCGGATTGAAAAAATCTTTTGGTGTTAAATAGCCCATTTATCGAGGAAGGCTATAGGTTATAAATCATCATGCTACTATACTGGAAAGCGGAGCAGTAATTATAAATGTCAACAAATCGGGCAAAGTTTTATACATTACTGTAAAATTAAAAAAGACGAGTTAAAATGGGTGCGACGGGAGTTCAAAGAATGTAAAGTATGTAAGGCGAAGCCGTAGGGTCAGTTAAGAGACATAAGTGTGTTTATCAGTTGTCTGTATCCCATAGCACAAGTTTATTGATTTGTGGTAGAGGTCATTATTACACAGGCTTTATTTTTTACGTTTCGCAGTTAACATTCAAACTCAAGTTGTATGGATACGTCACATAACAGCGAAAGTTGATATCGTTCTGTGGTGCATTGAAGATCTTTTGGATGGCGTCCGCCCAGCACGCACTAAAGCGGAATATGAATATTTCTCTAATTTAATTACGACGCGCATGAGAAATATTGTAAAACTTCATCAGGAAATGCTTAGGTAAGGATGAGATAAATGACATAGTATAGAAAAATACTAATGGTGAAATGTGGGCATATAATATGCATCTGCCACTCCTTCGGGAATAAAGGCTTCAATGATAAGTGAGTAAGGATAAGAAATATTTACATTACTAAATAATTATAGAAAGCATGTATAACTGGAACTGTAAAATTCACACGCTAGCGGGCACCCGCTAGCGTGTGAATTTTGGTTATCCTACAAACATATTTTCAGGTGGAAATTAGATGTATTTCCAGGATAATAAGTAGACATGTTTAAGAGATCTAAAAACCGTATCGATCCCTTTCTTCCTTTGATGTGATTGATAGTAGGACAAATAAACTCGTTCATAATATTAAGTATGGAAACTTACGGCAATTTCATCAACTTTTATAGATGATGTACAGAGGCTAAGGGCTGGAAGATGGGAAGATCGCTTCCCATCTTTCTAATACAGGTTGTGGTTATGATGCTGCTGCACCTACTGATGTTAGGTTTTCCTGAACGTCTACAGTATGGGGTTCTTCAAAAGAAGTCTTAGAAGGTTTATAAAGGGTCGGCAGTGCGATTGCTGCACCTCTGGTGTTGCAAACGTTCACAGACTACGGTGACCACTTTCCATCAGATGGGCCGTTCGCTTGTCTGCCACCTTAGAGGTATAAAAAAATGTAATTATTTGTTTTTGAGCCGTTTGGGATCCAGGCACTGAGTTCGTGGGGCCCAAGTGCGTGTACTAGTTGACGCCTGCGATTTCGCCCGCGTAGTGAAGTTTTCCCGTTCCCGTTTCCCACAGGAACTTGTTCCCATGATAAAAACTTGCCTATATGTTATTCTGATGCATAAGCTATATTATTGTAAAGTTTCATTAAAATCCATTCAGTAGTTTTTACGAGAAAGAGTAACAAACATCCACACAAACTTCCGCATTTATAATATTACTAGTTGACGCCCGCGGCTTCGCCCGCGTAGAGAAGTTTTCCCGTTCCCGTTTCCCACAAGAACTTGTTCCCAGGATCAAAAGTAGCCTATGTATTATTCTGATGTATAAACTACATTGTTGTAAAGCTTTATTAAAATCCGTTCAGTAGTGTTTACGTGAAAGAGTAACAAACATCCATACAAACTTTCGCATTTCTAAAATTATTAAGATTAAAATCTTATTCTTATCTTAATAATTTAGCAAAGCGTCTGGTCAATGCTACTCGTGACTATAAAGCTGGCCTCTTTCTTGCTCAGAGAATAAGCAGAGCCATCCAACTTGGCCCTATGGAAACCTTACCAGTCGACTTCGATAGGGAGGAACCTGGAGGAATTCTTCGATGCCTAGGCGAGGTTTAACAGACTTGTACACTATTCCATCTCCAACTCCCGTCCCCGGTTTATTAAATTTTTGATCTAATATAATTTTGATAATTTATTTTAGTCTATTCTATACAATGTTGCCACTGTTGACCGTCGGTACCTCGGAACGGTACGGTCGGAACCCTAGCACGAAACCATAACTTTATTAAATAAAATGCATTTTTTTTTATTTAATTTAATAAAATGCTATACCGTCATCTATGGAGCTTCACATAAGTTTACAAATACCTATGTATGGTAACTATTCTGATTATTCTAACTTCATAAATTTGGACAACAATATACTCTCAGTACGTCCTACACGTTGAGTTGTCTTTGGCAGAAATAAATTCGGTAAAAGTAATAAGCTTATTTTTATTGTTTTCAGTATAATGAATATTCACGCTGCCGTTTTTAAGAAAATATTAATTTTTGAGCAAATTGTCGCTGGACCAATCATTTGTCTTAGTGCCTACTGCACTGCCGAGGTATTAAAAACAGCTAAATACCATACACTTATCTTCCTTTTAGTGTATTTCCAGTTACTTCTAAGCCGTACTTAAATTTTAGCCTGGGGTCCATAGCTGCTCCCATGAGCCAAACACAGTTTCACTGACAGCTATGTTTTGGCTTTTGTTTTTTGGTATTGTCAGAAGCGATTGCCATTTGTCTTGCCAATCCCGTTGGATGCCAGCGTTGTCGCCGAAGAGGTAAAAACCGTACTTACATAATCTATCAACTAGGGAGCAATAGAATACGCGCTCACGCGCGCAAGTGAATATAATTGATAGCACTTTCCCTTTGTCGTGGCCACTAGCGATTGTTCAAGAGCTTCTGCCGGGTAAAGACGGAATCATACGAATGGTAAAAGTCATTCTAGAAGGATGTAATCTAGCCTTGCAACAGATGTGACCTTTTATGATTCTAACAATGAAGACCTTGTTGAAGAGGTGAAGTATATCTCCCTACTGACTTGGAGACCATAGATTGACTACCTAACATTGTGAAAAATGAAACATGTATTTGTTTTAGTTTTCATTTATATTTTATAAGTTTTTAACTTCAAAAATTTTGCCTACAATTTCAGAAACTCGATGAAGGTCAATTTCAATTGATCCTACCATTTATTTTCTTCGCCGCCGTGGTACTGCATTTCATTCCGAGTTATTTCTGCAACTTTTTAAATGAAAAGGTACGATAGTAAATTTATTGTACTCCTATTTTACGCCCGTTGGTCCGCTTACACAATGTTCTGTAAACGATCACTGCGTTAAGCATCATTCGCTATAAATGGTCCTTGGATTGGTGACCATTTCACTTTGTGGAATTAACATTGGCGAGCGTTTCCGTGCTTTGTAAGGCACGTTAAGCCGTTGATCCCGGCAGCCAGTAAAATGGCAGTCTGGTTGAAGGCTGGAAATATTTTAACAGCAGGTCGCCACAGACTGCGCCTGTCCATTTCAACACGGCAATAGGCTCACCACCTGTTACGTGGGACAAAAATGCCGAAATGTGGGCGTATAGTATGTCTCAGCCTACCCCTTTGGGGATAAAGGCGTGACAATGTATGTAATTGACGTACGGGGCTCCACCCGTGTGTAGTGTGTGTGAAGTTTTCCTGATCCCGTTTCCTACAGGAACTTGTGCCCGGGATAAAATAAAAAGTAACTTATGTATTATTCTGATGTTTACGCCATATTATTGTAAAGTTTCATCAAAATCTATTCAACAGTTTTTGCATGAAAGAGTAACAAACCTACATCACATCCATATACATTCTTACAAACTTTCTCGTTTATAACATTAGTAGGATTAGTAGGTACAGAGTATAAATAGTATAGAAGTAAAGATATTAAAATAAAATGTTGTTTTATATCAAAGTTTCTAGTGTACGAGATAATATAATTTGTTACCATTTATCAACATTTTAGTCCAAGAGCTGCCAAATCGCCCTTTTACATAATACATTCAATGAGATGAGAGAAACCTAATAATATTCTGTACTGTGTCCGTGGCGTTCTAGTTTAGTTTGTCTACTATAATAAATAATAAATATCGTTGGGACAACTCACACACTGCCATCTGATTTGAAACTAAGCTGAGCTTGACTATGGTAACGAGAAAACTGATAAACTTACCTAAATATTTCTTAATACATACATATTATAGATAAATAACACCCAGACACAGAATAAACCATCGTACTCATCACACAAAGTTTTATCGTGGGTAGGTATCGAACCCACGACCTCTTGCGTAGCAGACGGATACACTCTCACTGCGCCACAGAGGCAGTCGATGGTAATTATCCTAAATACTTAGTATTATTTATAAACAAACGAAAATGAACACCACGTAAGATATTAGAAGGCACATAATGGATACAAATTTGCAACTTTATTAATCCAGTCTTGCTTTTTTTTACCAATGAGGTGGCAGACAAGCATACGGGTCCACCTGATTGAAAATGGACACAAAGCCTATGGACGTTTGCGACACCAACATCCGTAAGGGACGTGTGGTGGGGTATTTCATTCTGATTTTAAGATTTATAATTTTTGATATTATTTTTATTATTTCTTATATATTATCTTATTGATGTATTGCATATTGTCAGGTATCATCCGTGTGCGACGCGTGCTGGGACATTCCATTCTGGAACGCTACACCCGTGATACGTCCCTACATGGTGCTTATTATGCAAAGATCATTGCTTCCTTTACCGCTACGGGCACCTGGTTTTAAGTCTATTTCTTTAGAAACTTTCGCTAACGTGAGTATTCACTACCTCCTTGTTACTTATACGAGTATATTATATATTTTGGTTGATTCAGTACATCTATACTTAATATTATAAGCTGAAGAGTTTGTTTGGTTGAACGCGCTAATCTCAGGAACTACTGGTCGGATTTGAAAAAAATCTTTTTGTGTTAGATAGCCCATTTATCGAGGAAGGCTATAGGCTATATATCATTACGCTACTATACTGGGGAGCAGAGCAGTAGTCATATAAGATAATATATTAATAATAATAAGAGCTTGTATTAGGGTAACCAGATAACTGATAAACATTGTTATATATTTATAACTACATACATATTATAGATAAAGGTTTGGAAGCAACTGAGAATACTCTAAATATAAAGGAGAAAGCATATATCTACATAAATATTATATACTAGATGACCCCCACAGCTTCGCCCGTGGAATATTTCGACCTCCCGTCGCACCTATTTAATCCCGTTGCTTATAAATTCTACAATAATGCATAAAAATTTGCTCGATTTGTCGACATTTATGACTACTAATCCGCTCTCCAGGGCAGTATCGTGATGCTATATAGCCTATCTTTCAAGTTGGATCAAGCTGCACACGGTGTGGAAATTTTATTAAAATCTGTCAAGTACTTTAGGAGTCCATCGCGAACAAACAACGTGACACGTGTTATATAAAAATATTAAGAAATAAATAATATAATATCTCACTATTAAATTTAGCTCGAGTGGTGAAGTGATAAAATACAAGAGTCATCATAACAATTCATCTCGTGATTGTCGCAAAAGACGAGTACTAATAGGACCCCTTTCACAAAAGTACATATTATATAAAAAAGAATACTAGAAATAAAAAGATAAAATACGCAATATGGTAGGTTCGAATGAAAGTGTCAGCGTTAAGCTGAAAAAGGATGTGCTCCGTTGGTTTGGACACGTCCAACAAAAGAGTGAGGAACAATTGGCGAAGAATATTATTGTGCGAAAGTAGAGGGTAGAAGGAGTCAGTAATGGAGTGAGTAAGTAGGCCGAGGCTTACATATGACGACCACGTGAGCAGATTGCTCAAAAACAAAAAAGTCAAAAGTACTCGGATACCCAGACGTGCTTGTATGAAGCGATAAATGAATCTGCAGGAAGCGAAAGAAGTATGCTGGATCAAGAAGTCTGGCGATCTGTCCTCTCTGACTACTCCCGGAAGGGATACAGCGTGAAGATAGATAGATAAATAAAATACCACCAAGTATGGAGTGTTTGATACTAGGGGAGAAGCGGGTGTCATTGTCACATCACAGACACAAAGATGACCCATAATGGTAGTGAACGCAATATTTGTTTTAAGTTTCTTTTTTGTTGATTATTATTTTCTTCTGACGAGGCGAGTGAAGCGAGCCGACGAAAGTCTCCGTTTTAACTCCACTGGTACAGGAAAAATGCTATTGATTTCCGACCGTCCGTCCGTTCATTCAGTCTTCAGGTCGCATTTTTCATCGAATTTGCATGCAACTTGGCATGGACAAAACTTTTAGTGAGGGGGTTTTTCGATCGGGGGGAAAATGGAGGCAGGGGAGGGGAAATGGTCCCGTAGTGGTTGGCAAGAGCGCTCAAAACAAAAAAAAGAAATGTTGTTTTTTTTTTATTGACAAAAACAAAAATTCCAACGTCTACGGTTCACAGAACCACTAGTGACAGTATTGTTAATATAGAAGTCTCGGGTTCTTACCCTGGCTCGGAACAATTTGTGTGATCCACGAATCTCTGTTTCGGAGTCTGGGTGTTTTCTATTTAATATAAATATGTGTGTATGTATTCAGAAATATATAAGTATGTTTATCAGTTAGTTCGTTAAGTTTTTATTAGCTAAATGTGGAGTTTGATAGCGCTATAAGTAAATGTTTCAAAATATTTATTTAAATTAACTTTTTTCAGAAAATGACAACAGCTTATTCGACGTTCAACATGCTAAGACAGACAAATCTTTAATTCGTTTCAAAATTGCTTTCTTGACTAGAAATTTATTAGTATTCTAACATGGCACAGGTAGCGGTATCTAATTACAGCCCCCTCTAGGGGAGCATAAAATCACAAAATATATTTTTTTTGTTTATAATGTCACCATGGAGTATATAATAGGCTTAATTATTACATTTAAAATATTTATAGAACAACAAAGTTCTAGATGCTTGAATTCTAATAAGTAGTATAAATGTTAAGTGCACAGTAATAATAATTAATAATCTTTATTATTAAAAAAATACAACAGCTACATGATTCAGTATTGACTATTTATTTATGACTACCTATCATGCCCATCTAATACCTTAATTAGGATTCATGTAACCTTAATATATTGTGTGTGTGTGTGTGTGTGTGTGTGTGTGTGTGTGTGTGTGTTGTGTGTGTGTATTTGTATGTGTTTGTCCGTTTTGATCAATTAATGTTCTTATAAGATTTTCAGTTTATGAGTAATCTTGTTTGCGGAGCCACGTAGTTACCATTGATGTTATTTGATTTCAGTTTAGATCCAAAATATTGAGCTTCCTATGGATCTGTTTATAAATATGCGTGCTCAGGACATACGAGTAGAACTGCTGCCTTGCAAAGGAAGTTTTATACAATCAGCCGAAGGGAAAGTTCGATTCTTGGGGTTTGAAGGACGGATGCTCCTATGTTTCCTGAGAATCGCTCATAGCACATAAAGTTGAGGCACAGTATGTATCTTACAATCGAGATAAAGCTATGTTGTAGGATTATGGAAGATTTTGCGCGTCATGACTTTGAGGATCACTCTCTGCGCTCTCTTGACTGACAGAATATTCGTTTTGGTCGCACCGCTCCATACCGGAATACAATAGCCTACAACTGTCTGACACAATAAATAGTACACCATCTTTAGGAATTCAGATTAGTTGAGCCTCTGAGTGATTTAAATATATGTATAGTCTTAAAGTTCTTGAGGTGAGAATTACAAGGCATTGCTATCCCAGCGCAGACCCCAGTCCATTTGCGTCCAGTGCCATCTTATATCATCCATTCTTATAAGCTTAAGACATGAGCAGGGTTTCACGAGATCATGGATGCGTGATAATTGAGACCAAAATGAGAAAAATAACAGCAAGGTGTTTTCTGGTATTGCAAAGGTAATATAACAGGATTTCTTTATATTAAGGACAGCATTCCTTAGCAGAAGAAGAGCAATACAATACCAATTTCTTAAAATGTTAACTAGTCATAGTATACAGTATTTTTATCAAAAGGGGAGCAATCAATTGCCTATTACTTGAATACCAACTATACATATCAACTATAGTGTACTCGGTGACTGCATTTTTAATTTTTCAAGCAGAATGGAATAAAATTTTTAAATCACAAGATCACAACTACTATTAAACAAAGAAATGAATAATGCCTTTAAAAGTGTCACCTCAACTTCAAGATAATTTAATTTAATAACTAGTACAATGCAAAAATCATTAAAACACAAAACAAAGAAAGTATTGTGTTGTTTATAAACTTGTTTTATTATTGAGCGGATTTGTTTGTAAACTTCATGAATGAAATTCTACGCAGCAGTACCTTTAGGTATTCGTGTCACGTAATATTGGCGCCCAGCGTGGGCCCAAGTTAATACATTGTACTACCTGCTGAATCAATTGCTTACTTTTGTTGCGTTGTGGAGGTATGTTAAATTTTACGAAATACATATCCATGGTACTACAGATACGTATTCTAACTTTCATACTATGTAAAATATCAGGTTTAAATTGTCAGGATCATGGAATCCAGTTTGGTAACAGAAAACTTCGTATTTATTCACAGTATTGTAATCAGAGGAGAAAAAGTAATATCAAGAACACCGAGGAGGTGCGGGTCACTCAACCTGCAGCCATGGCCGTTGCAACTAATCGAATCGCCAGGCAACAAAAGCCTGCTAGTTGTGTTAGCAGGGTTTTGTTGCCTGGCGATTATCTTACTTATTGCCTTACTCTTCTGGAAATAATAAGTCTCAGTGAATAAAGCGAAATGCGTAGGTTACGAATGTATTTAAATAGTATATTTTGCATCTTTAGAACTAATGAGGCACTTCTCGTTACCTGAATACATCCAGGCTTCCGCTAAGTCAATTTGGATTAAGCGTACAGCGGCATTTAGACTGAGTAAAATGTATGAAAAAGCAATAGCAAAATAAAAATTAACAATTAAATTAATTTGTACGAAGACAAAAATTCATGGTTTTAAACTCAGAATCATGCCATAAATTATTAAAGCAAGTACATACTTTCAAATTATCTTTAAAGTACCGACCCAACCATTTTCAGGGCTGACAGCCATATTAGATAACGCTACTTTCAAAAAAAAAGAGAAGCTCTCGTGGCCCTGCTGATTTAGTTCTGTAAACAATCACTGCGTTAAGCAACATTCGCTATAGGTGGTCCTTAGATGGGTGACCACTTTGTGGAATTTTTGCAATTGCCAGCGTTTCCGTGCTTCGGAAGGCACGTTAAGCCGTTGGTCCCGGTTGCCAGTAAAATGGCAGTCGTTATAAGCTTGATTGAAGGCCTTATGGGTGGCTTGAAAAATTTCAACAGCAGGTCACCACAGCCTGCGCCAGTCCATTTCAACACGGCAATGGGCTCACCACCTGTTATGTGGGACAAAAATGCATAAGATAAAAAGTGGGCGTTTAGTAATCCTCTGCCTACTCCATCGGGGATAAAGGTGTGACAATATGTATGTATGTATGTTTAAAGAAAAAAAAATAGTATCATAGATATCTTAGTTAACTTTTAGTTAAAAGATATCTATGAGTAGTATAGATAGTTGCGAACTGCCGATATTCATAGTATTGACATGGGCAAAAATTGAAAAACAGTTAAGTCAATAGCGATACTTAATGACGTGTAAGACAAAGATAATTGTAGTAAAGACATAAATCAAGCGACCATAAAGCTATGTTAACATAAAATAGATAATAAAGATGGTACTTTCACAGCACAATATCCAATACAACACGTAAATTATCACGCTCCAATGGACACTGAAAATAGACAAGAAGGAAAGAGGCGAGCTTTATCCAATAATAATTCTCACTTGAATCGCTCTATTTGCTTGCCGTCGTACGATCTGATATTGAATATGGATAAAGTGAATTATATTCAGAATGGCGGGCAGCGACGACTTGCAGAGTTTCAGATAAGAGGATTACTTACAACTTATAATTGGTTCTCGCCATTCGAATGACGAAGAAAAAAAACGCGGGTCATTTGAGCCACTTCTTAAGTTGTTGGATATAGATGGAATTTTTATTTCCTCCATTTCGCAATCGATTTTCGTAAGACAACCAAAGCGAAAATTTGATGTATCTGCACACGCAGCACACGCACCGCATTACACAAAGAAAATAGGGTATGTGCCATGTGCTTAGGACGGGTACGTGTTTTCCACCAGTAAAGCGCCGCTACAAGAGCTGCGCGAATTAATTCATCCAAGACCTGTCTAATTATCATTTACTAGGTGACCCCCCGGCTTCGCCCGTGACATAATTTAAACTCCCGTCGCACCTTTTAAATCCCGTCGCTTAAAAAGTACGATTAAAATTTGTCCAGCCGTTTCAGTGACTAGCCACAACAAACAGACAGACAAAAAAAAATACAACGCACTCTAGAATAAATGAAATTCTGTATAAAGATATATTTCATATAAGTGTTCAGTATCAAATGTAAGGTCTCAATTACCAGATTTATTCCAAATATTACATACTAGTTACATTTCATACTTTTTAGTGCTCTAAAAATTATAAAAGTAAATGATTTTTCTTAGTAAGTAGCGGTGTTTTCGTTTTGTTGATTTTTTGTCTTGTTAAAAGAACAAATGCACCCGTTACCTAAGGAGTGAATATAAAAATTAAATTTTACACTCGCATCACTAATGCAATTGCAGTCTATCCGACTGATATGCAAAAAAATGGTCACATTGAATGAGCACTGTTAGAGGCTGAGAGCTCGGACATGTTTGTTGCTAACGCAATTACCACTGCACCGAACGGCAACCTGCAATCTGAACCCAATTCAATTAACATCGGCTTTTAAGTTCACTTATTGTACGTAGGTATTATTTCACATAGGCAATCCACATTAACTTTTCAATCATAAATTTGTAAAGAAGTCGATGTTGTTTGAATCTAGATTATAACAAATGTTTTAAAACAATAGGTAGTGTGGTAAGAAATCACTTCCAAGAACACTGTAGCAAGTATTGCAGTCGTAAATAAAATAAAACCTAAATAAAATACTACAGTGAAATGTGGGCGTATAATATGGCCTTGGAGAATAAAGGCGTGAATCTAAGTACAAAATTAAAAAGTTTTAGTACAAATAATATCAACAATAAATTTAGTTAGTTACTTTTTACCATACTTCAGAGGGCTTGTCTAGACAAATTAAACTAACCAATTCAATTTTTGAGATGACTTAAGCTCAAACTTAAGTACTTAATAACAAAATGGTGAAAACTTACACCACCTATTTCACCCCCTTAGGAGTTGAATTTTGAAATCCTCTTTTTTATTGAGGTATAAGTTTTTAAATTTTTCAAGTTTCTAGGTTTATGTGAGGTTTTGACTAGGCATTAATAGATGAGTCACCAGGAAATTTTATTGATATAAATAGTATGTTATTGCAATATTCCATTTACATGAATACAACGAGGTATAAAGTGTCAAAAAAGATTAGTGTACTATAAGAAAAAGTGTTATGTTCGAAGAGTATAATATCAAGAAAAAAAAATGTCTTTATTTTGCATAGACCATTTTAACGGCGCTTCCTAAATGTCATACACTAAAACTAAAAAAAAAATGTATATTTAAAGTGACCACCGGTTCAAAACGCGGCCCACCTGAGAAGAACCGGCAAGAAACTTAGGAAGGCTTTTTTTTTGATGGCCTGTTTACAATTTAATATTTTATGACTATAATATTTTATTTGCCAGCAGATCATTTCCAGGCATCCCTGTCCTGTAAATAGTCTTGAATAGAGTAATAACCTTTTTCACAAAGCTTTCTTTTAATATACTTTTTAAATTTATTTAATGGTAAATTTCACAGGTCACAGGGAAGCTTGTTGTAAAAGCGTATACATTTACCCTGGAAAGAATCGCCAATCTTATGCAGCCGACTGTGGTAAACTGAAAGATTGTTTTTATGTCTAGTGTTTATATTATGTATATCACAGAGTTTAGTAGTTTGTGATAGATTTTTCTGGACCTACATAAGATTGACAAAATTGTATTGTGATGCTACGGTTAGAATATTTACTTCTTTGAATTTTTCTCGGAGGGAGACTCTGGGGCCCAAATTATATATGGCGCGTACAGCACGCTTTTGAAGAACAAAAATGTTATTTACATCTGCAGCACTCCCCCAAAGGAGAATACCGTAAGACATAATACTATGAAAATAGCTGAAGTAAACCATTCTAGCTGTATCTACATCTGTTAGAGTCCTGATCTTCTTTACAGCGTATGCAGCCGAACTTAACCTAGAGGCCGTCTTTTCTATGTGTGGACCCCACTGCAAATTGGCATCAATAGTTATACCAAGGAACACAGTTGATTCCACAAACTCTAACACTTGTCCATTAAGTTGAACATTGGCCGTAACTTGTTTTACATTTGTTAGAGTAAATTTAAATTGTCTAATTGTCTTCTAATTTTAAAAATCAATGAGATATCATCTGCAAACAAAACAATCCTATTCCTGTCCCCTACATAAAATGGTAAATCATTAATATAAATGAGGAACAAAAATGGCCCAAGTATCGAGCCTTGTGGCACACCCATTGTAACCATGGATCCTACAGAACGAGTACCATTAATATCGGCCCTTTGTATTCTATTGTTCAAATATGAAGACTTTGACTTTTCGAGAGCTTTGCCTCTTATTCTAATTTTTAATTTTGCCTAATTTTTTGCACATTGTTTCATGTTGAACGCAATCAAAAACCTTGGATAGATCGCAGAATATACCTAATGCATCTTGCTTGTCTTCCCAAGCTTCATGAATACATTTTAATAACTCAACACCAGCATCGGAAGTTGAGCGCCCTTTTGTAAAACCAAACTGTTTTGTATGAAATATTTTATGAAAATCAAAGTGGGATAGCATTTGATTCAAAATATTTTTTTCATTGATGATATTTATTTATTTATTTATTTATTTATTTTTTCAAATACTTTGCTCAAAGTAGGCAGCACTGACACTGGTCGGAAATTAGACGGGTCTGTAGCGCTGCCAGCCTTGAACAAGGGTATGACTTTGCTGTGTTTCATTAAATCAGGAAATATACCACTAGAAACACAGTCATTCAACACAGTTGCTAGATGGGGCGCAATGACCTCAATGACACATGATGCAGTTTTGACTGATAATCCCCAAAGGTCCGCGGTTTTCTTAATTTCAATACATTTAAAAGTTTTTATAAGTTTTCATAATCTAAGCTGTCTACAACTCTCCATACCGCGAACAAGTGGGTGCTCCTGCGTGCACTATAACACCACAGCGAAAGATCGTGAGCCTTTAGCGTTCTTTTATACATTTTTAATTTTTTTTAATATCTTAGAAATTTGAAATATTGAAAGCAATAAATCTAAACCTCAAAATTAAAAGCAATTACCCCTGTTACAGTTGGTGATAGATACGTAATAACACAAAAAAAACTTTCGTTCACAGGTACTTAGGGAATATATTGAATGACTGACTTTACAGGTTAGCCAATAAATAATTCACAGCTAACAATATCCAGCAGTAATACAAAAGGCAAAAAAAATTACCAAAAGCTCTATGTAGTAACGACGAACAGGGTTGCCAATATTTGATTGTTTCCGCGCTCCAGTGGTGCGAAGTACACTAACGTCACTCATGTGTGCACATAGCAAATATTACGTAGGTAGTACCTATTCGACGTGATGGTAATTCTAACGATACATGAAAAATATTTTATTCCCCAATCTCGTTTAATTGTTTTAGTATAACTTATTATCTTGTTGCCCACTAAACCACTTCTTAACTAGGTATCCGTTCTCTATCGCTGCCTTTATGCATATTGGCAATAACATTTAGATACAGTACAGAATTATAAATTCAGTTTTTATTTAGGTGAAGCTTCTTAATCCACGTAGAGAAAAAAATAGCTGTAAAAAACTTTCATCACGTTTTTTGGTTACGCGTCGCGTTGTTTTAAAGTCAAACTTCTTTATCATAAGCGTCTTTATCGAAGTATGAGAAAGATTTAAGGCTCTAAGAAAAAAGTCGTAAAGTAGTTTCACCTCGTACCTGCGTACTCTGGTACATACACATATTTTAATATCTTAGGAGTTTATGATGAATGCCTTTACTACCGCGTCAGGGATACAGCGTGAAGATAGTTAGTTATATAATTTAATTATAACATGCATTATATAAAATCAAAGAAAAGTATTTATACATTCCGGCAGTAATAATCCTTATCAATTTTACCATCAGGTGGGTATGTATGCTAGTACGCCACCTCATTGGCATAAATACATATAATTTCCATATTATTTAATAATCTGTCTGTCCTAGGGCAACACATCGTTTGGAAAAGCTTCTGAGATCTTCTTAATCATTTATAATTGAATTTTCTAAAACAATTGTTTTTAAGAATTCAATTTTGTACATACAATCTAAAACGAAATACAACGAAATTAATCTGCTTCAGGCTTTGACATAACCTTTAATATTAGAATTTCTGTTACATCTGCATTTACGAGATGTCGAGAGCACGCATCGGCTACATTGAACCTATTTGCCGGACCAACGTTATCAGCTCGGCAAATTTCTACAATCTACTGTCCTTTTGTGTCTAGCACTGGTCATGACATGTCAATTACGATATCCTGTAAGCCTCTGCTCGTGATACATTATAATCACACTACACTGATTCAAAGGAAAAGTTAATCGTAGGTTATTTCTGGTAAGTATTTAGTGCCATGTACTAATGTAGTTGCTAGTACAGACTGTGCTTCATTAGTTTCTACTCAATTAGAACATGTCCAGATTATATAATACCTACGCATAAAGAGTCTTAGGAACCCCTTGAAATGCTGGGATTATGGCATTGGGAAAATCGTTGCCCTAGCACCAAACTACAAAAGAAGGAAGTTCAAAAATCTTAAACCAAATGTTGTTTTAAAACTAATACTCGTACACGTTGAACATTGGATTTTGCGAGACAATGTATTGAAATTAAAGATATTTATATGTAGTACCTTTTGTTATTCTATGTTTCGAGAGGTTTACATTTATCGCCGTTCCGAAGTGATTGATGCATGAAGGCTGGAGAGACTGCTATGCACCGAGAGTTCTTGATGTACTCTCGTATATCAACGCTCGGAAGTATCAACGCGTTCACTGTTCTATCGCGAAACTAGGCTTCCCAAGAGCTTTAGAGCTTTATCTGTCTTTTCGGTTGAAAATCTTGTTCTTTTTAATAAGTATACCAAACAAAAAAATGTTAGGCAAGGTTTGTAATTACAATCTTGTTATAGTCATTTTATGTCATAAACAGGCATAGTGTTACTAGGCATATTTTACCATATATGATAATTTTAAGGGTCAGGTGACAATTTCACAACTATCACCAAAACATTTTCATGTTTGTTATATTTTGAGGTAGCCGGTAGTCGAGTTTACGTTTTTGAATTAATATATCTATATTCGTCTCTTCACCCCTTTCCAACTTAATATTTTGATATGCTTACCAAACTGGAAATAGTGAAGGTGTAAACGACAAAAGGTATGTAAAATGAGACAGTGCGATTTCCGGCAACGTTCAATAGATGACTGTTCAAAGGACATGGCGCTATTGTGAATGTTGCTAGGAAATAAGATGTCACTCAAAACGCGGTAACACTGACTAGCGGACGTGTTCCGTGTCCAACCATTCCGGTGTAGCAGAGAATGAATATTTTAATAACAACTTCATTTATTTTACAAAACTATAATCTCTAGAGCCAATTTTAGTTCACAATACACTTTTCGTAAAAAGACCACAACAAAATATTCTGCCCAAAATTTGAATTATGTTCAAATTTTCTATGGTTCGGACGGCCATTGGCGACACGAAACCCTTCCTCTTCACCGTCGGGGTACACCAGGGTTCGGTCCTTAGTCCGCTTCTGTTCAGTGTAATATTAGACGAATTGTCGGACAGCATCAGGAACTCGCATGAGCCGCCTCCATGGTTGCTCATGTATGCTGACGATATTGCGCTGGCAGACGCGGACAGGGGCAGATTGGTGCGACGTGTGAAGGCGCCGAAGGAGACGCTTGAGAACGGCGGTCTGAAAATAAATGTAGCGAAGGTCGAGCGCACGGGCCAGGTTAAATACCTGGGATCTGCTTTTCACACGTCCAGTGATATCAATTGCTATGTCAGGTCACGCATTGCTGCCGCATGGGCCAAATGGCGGTAGATGACCTGTGTCATTTTTAACCAAAAAATGCCGATCCGGTTGAAGGGATAAGTCTACAAAACCATCATTAGACCTGTCCTTTTACATGGCAGTGAGACGTGGCCAATATTGGAGCGACACAAGTAGGAGCTGCGTGTCACGGAAATGAAGACGCTGCGGTGGATGTGTGGAGTCACGCGGATGGACCGCGAGAGGAACTCTCGCATCCGCGGCAGCCTTCACGTCCATGACATTGCAGACAAGTTGCAAGAGTGTCGCCTTCGTTGGTATGGTCACGTCTTGCGGCAACCGCCGGGCTACGTAGGAAACAAATGTCTAGCCATGTCAGCCCCGCCGGGTCCCGGTGAGAGGGGAAGGCCCAAGAAGTGCTGGCTTGACGTCGTAAGGGATGACATGCGTGCCAATGGTTGAGGAGAAAACGTAGGAAAGCGGACCCCGGGCGTCGCGAGACGCAACTGGGACAGACGCTCGGATGATGATGATGAGACAGATTTCAAAATTAAATAAGGTTTCTTACCTGCTGAATTCCTCCATAGGTAGTTTAATGAAATATGTAACAATTTTAATTAAAGGCCCGAGCCGAGGTCTAGACGCGTCGAAATTGTCGGATCAGTATTATCGTACAACAATTTTGTATGTCCTAAATTTTATCTCGTATTAATATATTCACCGATTACTGTAAAATGAGTACTAGAGAAAGTAGGTAAAAAATAAAAAATAATGAATGATCCTGTCATTTTGAAATTAAGTTTTTTTTCTTTATTCTATGTTAATGAGATTCAGAATCTTATAGAATGTATATTCTCGTATATATAGAGTGTTGATTATAAAACGAAACGTGACGTTTGACGTTTAGAGTGTTGACCATATTAGACACGTAGACATGTTTATAACACACAGAACAGTCAGCTACATTGATTTAGTTTTTTTCTGAAATGAAAACCGTACTCCTACCGACTAAAACGATTCCTTTACAATTTAATTTTTATAAAACTTTTTCTAAGTGACATAAAACTTATTTTAAATAATATCATCTCAGCACCCTGAAAAGTTAAAATTATATACTTCTACATATACATAGGTCACACTATAAATTTGCGTAACTTAAAAAAACAACATGTTATAACCAAAATAATGTTTATTTCTTTTCAACATACACTCCTTTACATTTTAATTTTTTTTTTATGCAATCGAACCATTTTTTACAACAGGAGGACCACAGATCTGAAGGCATGTTTTCTACGTGCTGATTGAACGCTATCACTGCCTCTTCAGAGTTGGTAAAAGTGAAATCTTTCATCAAATCTTTGATTTTGGGGAAAATATAGAAATCACAGGGTGCTAGGTCGGGGCTATGCGCAGGATGGGTGATGATTTGTACTTTTTCGAAAGCTAAAAATGACTATGTTTTGTTGCCCGTGTGTGAATAAGCGTTGTCATGATGTAGGACAACGCGGCTTTTTGGTCGTCTTGCGCGAACTTTTTCTAACACCCTGGGTAAACAAACGGTAGAATACCACTCATCATTAACACTCTTTTGATCTTCAAGTGGAGTTGTACAGATGATACCCGTAGCTGAGAAAAAAAACGCGATCATTTTTTTACTAATGTTTATTGTGATTACCTCTACCTATTGATACTAGGTAGAGCCCATAACAAGCTCATAAAAAAGGTTTCATTTGTATTCGAAAATAACCCTCACAATTTTTTTCGGCCGACCTATAACGTAATATATTTTCTCTTGTATAAAAAATTCTGCTGTTTGATTGCTCTTGCTTTAGAAATCGGTAAATAAGGTAGGCTTATATCGACCTATTTCACATTACTAATTAAGGATGATAAAAAAGAACATCAATGTATTTGCTAAAAAGGGTTGGAGAGTCAAACGTTAAGGGACATACAATTTTAATTCTCTATTTAGCAATGGCCCAAGGTTTTGATGACAATATCAGTTAAGTAATTTAGGTCCCTACCTACTTTTTGTATTGTCCTATACAAAGTCAGGTTCCGCAGTAAAGATTTGTTCCAAGCAAAGAAAACTGTTTTTATCTTTAAGACACACAACTAAATACAAAAGATCTTTAATTTACCAGCTAGATGTTTTCAAAAGAGTGCAATGACGAGCGGTCTACATCATTCAGAGACTTGAAGTCAGAAACAACCTTAAGGCTTGGTATTCCTGCCGAGGCCACGATTTTGAGTTTTTTAAAACAATGCGAATCGTAAAAGAAAGGGTTTTAGATTCTGAAAATGAGATATATCTTAGTTAAGGATCTAGGCTAGTCAAAATCGCGTTCACTTACAAAATCGAATGAACTTTACTTGATAGAAAAATATCCCAAAGTTGCCCCTTCTCAAAATGACAACTGTAAAATTAAAAAAAAAATTATACCCAACGATAGCTACTAAATATTTATAGACATAATCGCATACTTTGACTATATACATTGATTTTCATAGTACAAATGTTTAAATAATACCAGATTCTCGGCACTGAGACCTGATCAGTCGCGTGCTGGAGCGTACAGAGGTGAACCTATATCAGGTTTTTTCGTTGCGCTCCCTTCGTTGTTTCTTCGCAATGGCTCAGTATATATTTGAGAGCAGTAAATATTCCATCATCATCCGAGCGACAAGTCAAGATATAGCAAGAGTTTCATAACTCAGTCTGTCTTATATCTTTCTCTTCTCTCTTCTTCTTTCAGAGAAAAGTGAGTTTGTAGGGTTACAAGCACTTTTTTGTTTATGTTTTTACTTTATGTTAGTAGCCATTTCATGAAACAAATAATTAATAATCCCACCATTTTAACCCAAAGGTTTTCTGCGCTTTTGTGCATCTGGAGAAACATTTGATAACGTTGTGAGGCAAACTCTGTGGCACTTGTCCACACCATATCCAGGCAGGATATGGTGTGGACGGCCAGCTGCTGCGGGCGATACAGTCACATTTACAGACTGTAAAGCTTGCGTGCGACTAGGGGGGATGTTCACGTGGCACCTCTTTTTGACGTCTGTTTGGGCGTCAAACGGGGTTGTGTTATGTCCGTCTGGCTGTTCGTAGCGTATCTGGATAGTTGTGCAAAAGTGTGACTGCAAAAGTTAAAAAATTATGATGTGTTGTAAAATTGGAAATTTTACAGTACATTGTCTGTTGTACGCTAATGATGCGGTAGTGATGGTCTCATCAGAAGCCGATTTTGATAACGTCAATTTGATAACGTCGTGAGAGAAACTCTGTGGCCTCCCGTGTGACTTCTCCGTGTGGCCTGGCTGGCCGTCCACACCATCTCCGGGCAGGATATGGTGTGGACGGCCTGCTGCTGCGGGCGATACAGTCACTTAATACGGACTGTAAAGCTTTGGTGTGACCAAGGGGGATATTCACCTGGTGCCTCTTTTTGACGTCTGTTCGGGCGTCAAACGGGATTGTGTTATGTCCGCCTTGGTTGTGTTTATCATAGTGTATCTAATAGTTGGCTGCAAAAGTTAATAGATTATGATATTTTGTAAAATTTGAAACTTTACAGGACACTGTCTGTTGTACGTTGATGATGTGGTAGTGATGGCCTCATCACAAGGCGACCTTCAGGCATTAGTCACTAATATAATTTTAAAGGTATTCGCGGCATGTTAAACTATGAATCTGGTATTTGAAAAAGAAAAAGTAAGAACTAAAAGCAAGATTTGGGTAAACTGAAAACGTTTAGAGCAAATGAATGAAGTTGTGTACTTAGGGAGAATGATTATCATGGACGGAAGATGTGATTCTGATGTAAAACGGTGACTAGCTGCCGGAGATAGGGACATAACTTTATGATATTTTTATTATAATATTGTTTTTTTAATAAAAGATGAGAATAATGATTACAGGACATTTTATTTGGTACAGTGAACGCGAAACATAAAATATTACGAGTATAAACGCAAAACTTTATAATTATGGATGTTTGTTACTCTTTCACGTAAAAACTACGGAATGGAATTTAAATAAACTTTACTATAATAAAGCTTATATATCAGAATAACACATAGGCTATTTTTTATCCCGGGAACAAGTTCCTGTGTAAAACGTGAACAGGAATACTTAATCACGTGGGCGGAGCCGCGGGCATAGCCGCGGCCGTCAACTAGTTTATGATAAACCTAAAAATAAAATTCAACACAATAACAGAGATCTTATCTTTTGATTGTTCTACTGCCAATCATTTTCACTGTGGCAAATACATCGTCGATCTATCTTGGCGGGGGCTAAGGAAGCGTTTTAGTGCCTACGCGACTTGGACTACCTGCCCTTAAAACACCGCAGTATTTTTGCAGTAAATAGCTACTTGCCGTTACTTTTCAATTAATTCTGGTTGGTAATCCTTTCACAAATTTTATAGAAATAACTGTCTCTGACCTATGACATAACTATCGTTCTTGGGTATCAGATTAAAATTAATGATAAATTAAAAAGCAATTAAAAATTTCGTGCCGGGCCATAACTATGTGCACATGGAGGTCAGATTTGAGTTATTTCCAGCAAAGTCGAAAAAACTAGAAGCAGGATCGAAAAATAAACAGAAATGCTCGGCTTCATAGGTAATTGTTGCGTTTTTGTGTACTGTGATATATAAATTCTAACTATTATTGGCGATAGGAAAATAGTGACCATGAGATTTCTATTGGCAGACTTTAACTCACAGCCTCTACCTATTGCTTTGCGAATCTGGCAGGAAATGTAGAATCATTCCTAAGGACTTTCATAAATATAAGTATTATTATGAGAATTCAATAAGGATTGTTTTCTTTGTTTGTCTAGTGTGTCGTCTTGGCAATATGTAATGCAATATCTAGTAAGTAGATATTTCCAAAACGAAAATAATACCTGCCCTAAATCTAACATAACTATTAATTTACTGTGTTATGGATGACCTGTAACACGTTCTCTAAAGCTTATTTTCACGTTTACTAAATAAAAATTTAGTGAGCGTGTAAATAAATATACGTATGAAGAGTAGAAGCGTGCACGTCGCTATCCCTGCCAGCTACGGCTGCAATTCTACTCCAACACGAACACCACAAGGGAGAATTATGTTATAGGGGGGCCCCCGAGGCGACCCGCAGCATTTCGCCCGCGCTGGTGCGAAAAGTGTGTGCCAGAGCGGCGTAGGAGACCGCCACCCTACACGCATGGCCCGACACGGAGTACAGGGTAGCTGCGTGGAATGTTCGAGGAAGAATGGATGATAAGATGAATGAGTTGATGGATGTTATGAATGAGAGACAGTTAAATGTAGTGTGCTTGACAGAGAACAAACGTAAGGGCAGCGAAGTGGGTGGGGTGCTCGCGCTATAGTCTGGAGTACCGGAGAGCGAGCATGGCAGTCGGGGTATTGGAATTTTGTTGTCCTCACGATTGGTCTCCGGTATGTATGAGTACAAATTGGTACTCATACATACCTTAGAATCGTCTGGATCCGTTTAAAACTTGATATGACGAAGATTTTCCTTGTGGGTGCTTACGCGCCAGTATCTTAGTCGAATGCAAGTGAGCTAGAAGAATTCTGGGAGAGTATGAGAGAAGCTTTAAATGTGGTAGAAGGAAATTAAAGACTTATAGTATGTGGAGAATTGAATGGATGGGTGGGTACCGCTCGCGATAGATTTGAGACGGTACTCGGGAAGTATGGGGACAAAAGGGTGAACGACGCTGGCAAGCTTATACTGGCATTTTGTTAGGAAAAGGATTTGTTTGTGGCGAACACAATGTTCAACCACAAACAAATTCATATGCATACGAGGAGATATAAGTCAAAGATAAGCTTAATAGATCTATTCCTAATGGATAGTCGGCTCGGTAAACAGGTGATGGACACAAGGGCTTATCGAGGCGCTCTGGGCTGGGATCAGACCACTACCTAGTCATAACTAGGATAAGGGGTCTGTTCGCGGGTTAGCGTCATCGTACCGAGTGTCCTGAACCTGAGCCGACCTATAGCATTAAAAGCTGGAAGCCGCAGGATGCATCCATTAGGGATAAATATAAAGAAAGGGTGGCCGAAAATCTTGGCGACGTCAATGTTAGTAGTGAGAATGTGGAAAGTGTATGGCAGATCCTTCGAGATAGTATGGTAAATGCCGCTGTGGAAGTGTGTGGACATACGAAAAAGGCAGTAGTAATGAGCGTGACGCATGGTGAAATGCAGAAGTAAAAAAAGTCGTTAGAATAAAGAAGAAAGCATGGTTGGACTACTAAGCCTCGCGGAATGATTTTAATATTAAAGAAAGATATAAGCTGCAAAAAGTTAACCCGATGGCACTGATAGAATAAGCTTGTGAAAGGTGCAGAATGGAAGCGGATGAAAGATTGTCGTCCAATTTCCGGGATAATGCCAAGCTCTTCTGGAAAAAGGTAGGCAAGATTCGACAATCTGCAGTATGAACAAAGTGCTTAGTGTTAACAATAACGTCCTAACAGACCAAACTGACGTCCTGCAGAGGTGGAGTGAATATTATGGAAAGATTTATGCAAGAAAACCACATCCACATCGGGAAGTGGAGCTCACTTTGATGCTCCGGATCCTTATGTCATTGATATCATTAGCATTAAAGAGATTGAAGATGCTACAACAGTATGAAATGTGGTAAGGCTGCGGGGAAAAACAGAGTTACTGATGAGATGATCAATTACGGTAGGTCGAGCGTCTGGGACACGATGTCTGTTATGCAACTTATGCTGGCGGACGGTTGAGGACCCAGATAACTGGCGAATAGCAGTTTTAGTACCTATCTACAAAAAGAAGGCTGTCGCCTAAACTACTCCAGCTACAGGGCGAAAAGCTTGTTCAGCTTAGCTAGTAAGTTGCAAAGGTTATAACGGCAAGAATGCTAGAAAAGTCTAGGAGTTATTTATGGGAGGCTCAATGCGGATTCCGACGTGGAAGAGGTGGCATGGATCAAGTGTTTTCTCTCCCCGTTATCGCGGAGAAGTTTCTCGCTCTTAGCCAGAAGGTTTTCTGCGCTTGTTTGGATCTGCAGAAAGCATTTGATAATGTTGTGAGAGAAACTCTGTGGGACTTGCTGCCCGGATATGATGTGGTCGGCTCGCTACTGCGGGCAATACAATCCCTTCTTTAGGGACTTTAAAGCTTGCGTGCGAGTAGGGGAGAATGTGTCACCTCTTTTCGATAACTGTACAGGCATCAAACAGGGTTGTGTCATGTCCGCCTGGCTGTTCATAGTGTATCTGGACAGTTGCTTGCAGAAGTTCAAAGCTTGTGATATAGGTGTGAATTTGGATGAATTAACAGTAAACTGTCTGCTGTGCGCTGCGATGCGGTGTTCATGACCTCATCAGAAGCCGAACTACAGGCATTAGTCACTAATATGAAAGAGTATTGTAAAAGTAAGAGTCTTCGCTTGAATCCAAATAAAACTAAGGTTCTAGTATTTGAAAGAAATGAATTAAGAATATTAATCCCTTCTTTAGGGACTTTAAAGCTTGCGTGCGAGTAGGGGAGAATGTGCAAATAAAACTAAGGTTCTAGTATTTGAAAGAAATGAATTAAGAACTAAATGTGAGATTAGGGTAAACCAGGATCGTCTAATCGACTAGAGCAAGTGAATGAAATTTTGTATTTAGGGAGTATGTTTATCGCGGACGGAAGATGTGATTCGGATGTACGACGGCGAATAGTTGCCGAAAACAAAGTTAACGGTGCTTTGTCCTAATTAGTAAAGCGACAAGGCATCGTAAAAGAAGCACGACTGGCGATTCATGACGCAGTGCTAGAGCCAACGTTGCTTTACGGTAGCGTAACCTGGGTATGTCAGCAGATGCATGAAAGTGAATTTAATGCTGTGGAGATGCGATCACTTCGAAAATTGTGCGACGTAACTTTGGCCCACCGAATACGTAACGAAAAGATACGCAATATGGCAGGTTTGAACTTAAAAAAAAAAATGTCAGCGTTAACCTGGAAAAGGGCGTGTTTCATTGGTTTGGACACATCCAACGATTGACGAAGAATATATATTATGTGAAAGTAGAGGGTAGAAGGAATCAGGGTAGTCAGAGTCTTACATATGAAGACCACGTGAGCAGATAACTTCAATACGGAAAAGTCAAAAGTACTCCGATACCCAGACGCGCGTGTATGAAGCGATTGATGAATCTTCAAGAAGCGAAAGAATGCATACTTCTTTCGCTTCTTGAAGATTCATCAATCGCAAAGCCTGGCGATCTGTCCTCTTTGACTACCCCGTCAGAGATACAGCGTTAGCTAAATTAAAATTCAAATATTATAGACATTGCCTATGCATCTAATTATATATAAAACTTCTTTAAAGAACGCATTTTTATGATTTTAAATATATTTTATTTTCGCAATTATTGGTTAAGTTTAATGGAATGTGCATAGTTGGAACAATTATAAAAGTTTTAATGTAGTATCTATCTATACAGATAAATAATATTTAAGTGTCTAAATAAAATTACAAATAAGCAGCTTTTTAAAAAATGTATATGGAAGTATATAATACTACTTGTTAAAACAAAACTTTTTTTCCGACTGACCATCTGTCTGTTTGTTCCGGCTAATCACTGCAACGGCTGGATCGATTTTCGCGGATCTTTTACTGGCAGATAGCAGTTGTTATAAGGAGTTACTTAAGCTACTTATATCTCCGTATTCCTACAACAACGAACACTAAGCATGTGAAACCGCGGGGCACCCGTTTGTAATAATAGTTATATCTCTTAGCTCGAGGTAAGTGCAAGCTATAAACTCGCATATCCCACAGAAGACCTCATTCAGGATAAGGAACAGTTATTGCAGCAGATTAACGTCTGTAGAGAATGACGTCACAGACTGTTAAGCAACGAGACTTAACAAGAAATAGATACCTACGTATGTACTCACGTAATATGTGTGTTGTTTGGCGAAGAATTGGGGAACACTACGTAAAGTAGTAGACTGCCATAGGCTGACTGTCTGACTGGATTGATTGTTTGATCAATGTACTTACCCAATGCACTGCCTAAAGATTTAAATAAAAATGTATTATATCAACATTTCACCGCCTCGTTTAATATTGATAAGACAACCAAATCTCACAAGATTAATTATCTCTCGTCCCTACCAACCTCTCATTTTTTTATCGTGTGGATATCCCCTCTGATGTCATGCCGGTTTCGAACCAGCTAAAACCACACGGTCCTGCCTAACTGTATTGCCGGACGCCCCGGGTAACTCCTTGAAAAGATGTGCCAGTGAACTTTAATCAGATCACTCGTGAGAGCATTATGTCAATCACGTCCAATGCAATTGGTGGCGATGGTGTGAGTCGTAATAAGATCCTACCCATCCTCGATCCTACCAGTCATCTGGCATATCCTAAGTTCATTATTAACATCATCTGGTGTATTCCCCTCTTTCTTAAAAATCGCTGAAATTATGTCTTTGCCACTACGTCCAGCAGAAGACTGCCATAGGCCGACTTGATTGATTGTTTGATTGATGTACTTACCTCTGAAAAGATAAAAAGATCTATTATGGTCGGCAGTGCGAGTGCTGTACCTCTGCTGTTGAAAACGTCCATAAGCTACAATGAATACTTTGTCTACGATGGGCCGCATGTTTGTCTGCATCAACAGTGGTATAACAAAAATCTAAGAAACAAAGGCGTTAGAAATAAAGAGGATATATACTTAGGATTATATTGTTTTTATATTTATTTTCACCTCTACATTACAAGAAGTAGGTATGTCTACCTTACCTACCGATATCACATACTAAGAAATGTTGCTCGCTACCTCTCGCTTTGAGACCGACATTAGATGTGACAAAATTCTCCTACAAGTTAATATTTTTTGCTTCAGTTTGAGTATCTAACCATAATTACATTCAATATTTTTTGTCTATCTCTAAATTACTATAAATGTGTTTGTCATTTTTTAATTTCCGTAATTTCTCTTATCAAGCTCGTGGAAAGATATTTTGATATAATCGCTGTCACCGCCTCGACCAGATTCAATTTCCTCCGAATTTTCCATTTTGTGATAAAAAATTCAGTCATCCCCCCTTGAAAGGTCTCAAAGCGATCTCAATAATAAAGGTGCACTGTGCCAGACTCATCGGCAGCCTCGGCCCGTTAATAATTCATGAACATGCTTACGGCTCGAGCCTCTCATCGCACCATACTTAACCCGGCGATCGCTTACACGCTCTTTATGTACAGTTCAGTTAAAGTGTCTTTTAATTCGTATACACATCAGTCAACAAATTTGAAATTTGAATATTTTTGTTGAGGATCAATATCCGGATGATAGCTTTAAAGCCCGATTCTAGGTTCGTTGTGCTGTTGTTAGGATAATACTTCTCCCGAGACAATTGGCACAAAATGTAGTCCTCTTTGACTTCATGTCATAACTATCTGTGTCCCGATCAGGCTCAAACAGAACATGGAGTCTTAATGATATAGAGTTGAAAAAAAATATTAAATAATATTTATCCAACTCAAATTCATATAGCGTCTCTACTTAGCGAAGCATAAAATATTTGCATAATTATCTTTCCTTTGAACAACTCAATGAAAAGAGCTGTTCATTGTCCAAAAGAGGGGTGAATGTAGTTGCACGATACCCCTTCATCCCCACATCAAACTATTCTTCCGCTTGTGCATATCTATAGTAAAAAAATGGTTTTGTATTGAAATAAGATTTTTGTATGATGATGTAGGCAAATTTAAAAATAACTGCGTTCACAATAGTAGAGTAGATATTAGACTTCTTTTCTTGAGATAAGCAATTATAATTCAAAAATCGCCTAAGTATATGTGTGCTGTAAATAGATTCACCTGTAATAGGAAATGTTGGGGTCACCGTGTCGAATTTCGAAAAGAAAAAATCGAGAAGTTCGTAATGCACGGTCTACACCAAGCACAAAGCAAACCTTATTTCACTTTTCGTCATTAAAGGTGATTTAACCTGTGGAAATAAAATATTACCATCAATCTCAATGAGTGCCTGTTTACGAAAATAATAAACAGTGCAAAACATGGCTATCGTTGGACTAATAAATGAGTAAAAGTAAGTGAATTAGAGGTTAAGTTTTTCAGTAAAGTTTGTTTGAACCTATTAGCGATCGTGATCAAAGCTACTGTCATGGTTTAGTTAGAACTATTTATTAATAACTATTACACTATATTATATTCTCTGCGTTAGATTATGACATTAATGAAACTAGAAAATAAGTAATACGCAATATGGCAGGTTTGAACGAAAGTGTCAGCGTTAAGCTAAAAAAGGGCGTACTCCGTTGGTTTGGACAAGTCCAACATTTGAATAAGAAACTATTGGCGAAGAATATAAATATATATTGTGTGAAAGTAGAGGGTAGAAGGAGTCAGGGTAGGCCGCGACTTACATATGAAGACCACGCGAGGATCTCAGATACTCGGATACCCAGACGTGCATGTATGAAGCGATTAATGAATCTACAGGAAGCGAAAGAAGCATGCATGGATTGCGAAGCCTGGCGATCTGTCCCCTCTGAATACCCCGAGGTATATCTGAATATCCCGTCAGAGATACAACGTGAAGATCGTTAGTTAGTAAGGTAGTTTTAAAACTGGAATAAAATTATTAGAAGTAAAGTACTACAGTTGATAAGCACTGAATACGAACGCAACTAAAAATGTATATACATACAATAATAAGAATAAGATGCCATAAAGCATTAATTTTGCGTTGTGAGTCACAATGTAACCTATTTAGTTAGCTCGGTCAACTTTCGATAATTTTATTGCTATTTAAACTTTTGACTAAAAACAAATATATTCTTCTTTGTACACTAACCAATATCATCTGCGTATTTTTCGTTTACATCCGAAACCATTGCTCGTACACCGCCACAAAAAATAATAATAGTATATACTCGTACTGTAACTTGATGTGTAGTATACGGTTCATACTTTTATCTATCTATACCTATATATATAAAAGGCAAAATCGCTGACTGACTCATTGATCACGAAATCTCTGAAACTACCAAAGCTCTGAAGCTCAAACTTCGTATGGACATTCTTTTTAAAACGTAGGTTTCCGTTAAGAAGGGATTTTGCGAAATTCTGCCCGTGGGAAAGTAAATACGCGATAAACGGTTGTATGGAAGTTCGTCATGTTCAAAGTTAGAAACATGAATTTATGTGCACCTGTCTTTAGTTCCAAAAAAATGTTGTATGTGTATCGCGGTATTGCAAAATTTTACCTATAAGGGGTAAACAAGGGTTGAAAGTTTATATGAAGCGCTCGTGGCCCCGCGGTCTCAGTGTTCTGTAAACGATCACTGAGTTACGCGGCTTACACTATGGCTGGTCCTCGGATTGGTGACCACTTTGTGGCATTTATATTTGCGAGCGTTTTCGTGCTTCGGAAGGCACGTTAAGCCGTTGGTCCCGGTTGTCAGTAAAATGCTAGTCGTTAAGCCTGGTTGAAGGCCTTATGGGCGGCTTGAAAATTTCAACAGCAGGTAGCCACAACCTGCGTCTGTCTATTTTCAACACGGTAATGGGCTCACCACCTATTACGTGGGACAGGAATCCACACGGTGAAAAGTGGGCATATAATATGCCTCTGATATTTATTTACTTATTATTTATTTATATGAAAAATTCTTCATTTTCAAACATAGCAGCACTGAATTTCTTATACGTGCTTCTGTATAAAAATGAAAAATCACGTGTTAAGGAATTTTGATAAATTCTACCCTTGAGGGGGTAAAACAGAAGTTGTAATAACTGACTCATTGATCACGAAACCTATAAAACTAACAAAGGTACGAAGCCCAATCTTTGCACGGGGGTTCCTTTTAACACGTAGTGCTTACTAAGAAAGGATTTTGGAAAATTTTACCTCTAAGAACGTAAATATAAGCTGTAAACGGTTCTATCGAAGTTCGTCATTTTCAAAGTTAGAAACATTAATTTACGTACATTTCTTTCTGGTTAATAATAAATGGCCACGTATATCGCGGTTTCGCAAAAAAATACGTATAAGGAGGTAAATATGGGGTTCTATTAACTAACTCATAAATCACGAAATCCATGGAGCTAACGTAGCTATGAAGTCCAAACTTCGCATTAGAGTTTCTTTTAACATGTAGGCGCCCCTTATGAAGGCGTTTTACGAATTTTTACCCCTATGGACGTAAATAATGGATAAACGGCTGTATGAAAGAGTGTCATTTTCAAAGTAAGTAGCATGTACTTACGTACCTACACCTATTTTAGAAGAATCTCCTAAGTCCTGTATTACCAGCGAGTTCTATGTTCCCACGGGAACCGAAGCTAAGTCAGTGAACCACACACAGCCTAAACAATAAACCTGGAAACCTTAAATTTGGTGAATGTATACTTTAAGTCTTTGGATAAGCAATAAAAACGGGATTCCAGATATTTCCATGGAAATGGGATACGGATGAAGCCACACACAGTCTAAACTATTAAACGTACCTGAACATACAAGAAATTTGGTGAAAGTATTTATTAGGTATCTACCTTGAATCAGCACTAAGAAAGGAATATCCAGTATTACCACGGGAACGGGAACTACGTGAGTAAAACAATACACATCATAAAATTTGGTTAACGTATTCTTTACATACCTACATTAGATGAGCATCAAGAAAGAAGTCCCGATATTCCCACGGGAATGTAGTCTTACTAATATTATAAATGTGAAAGTTTGTAATGATTTCTATATTATTGGGACGTTTGTTATTTAATCATATTTTGATGAAAATCGGCATATAGGTAGAACACTTCCGAAAGTTGATACCCGCGGCTTCGCTCATGTTAAGCCGTTAGTACACAAAGAGGTTTTCTCGCGGTACAAAGATGTTTTTCCAGGATATAAAGTAGGTACCTTATGTATTAATTCAGGAAATGTCTCGCACAAAATATTCAGTTCAAGCAGTTTCGCCCGCGTGTAAATAATTCAGTTTAAAAAAGTATAATTATTTTGTTTTTAAATGTTATTTTCGCAATATACCGCTTTTTTAGAATGTCGTACGATGTCGACACGTGTTTCGCCTACTCACGAGGCATTATCAAGACTGCCAAACAGTCTTGATAATGCCTCGTGTGTAAGCGGAATATTTCAAAATAAACATTTAAAAACAAAATAATTATAGTTATTTAAAATGGATTTCCGCCATGTAACGCCTGATTCAATTAGTTATTTATAATTCAGTTGTAAGTAACTCATCAACAAGTATCCCGATTTCATTCAGTTTTCTGTTATTAAAAAGCGAATTCTTACTTCAAAAGTTGTTTCATAAGAATAGCCAACGCGCCACCCTCTTTAACTAATGTCTCTTTCTTTGTCTGTTTCTCTTATGTGGCGCTAACGAAGTTGCGCGGGTCAGCTAGTACTAATATTATAAAGAGGAAAGATTTGTAAGTTTATTTGTAATTAATAGGCTCAGAAACGACTGGGCCGATTTTAAAATCCTTTTACCATTAGAAAGCTACATGCGTCGTAACATAGGGCTATATTATATTTTTTAAATGTTTAGTGTTCCGTACGAAATCTCGAATAGGAAAACTTCACTACCCCGGCGCTGCTGCGGGCATCGGCTAGTACGTAGATATAATGCTATTGCGATTCCTATATCACACACCGTTGGCATAATTACCGTTGGCATAATTGACATAATTGGCCGTAACCTTTTGAGTCTGTCCCTGTTCCATTTTGCACACTAGGTAATTGTTGTTGCACCAGTAGACAGAAAAGAGAAATACGCAACATCTTCTTCTTCATCTTAAGTATTGTCCCAGTTGCTTCCAAACCCTACCCGGATTTCGGAGCCTTGGGAAATCCTGGGAAGGCCACACACCCAGAAATACGAAACATAACTGCGTTTAACTTCGTAAACATACACGCAATAATATTGTTTTAATTATGCCCTAATTTGCGAAATTCGAGTATAGAGCTATAAATAATATTAGAAACAATTTTGAAAAGCAATTAGTAGTATGCTAACTTTTTCAATTTTTTTTTTTTTTTATGTGGTAAAAATATTTTTGTCTCGAGCTGGACTTTAACCAGCGTCTTCTGGTTAACCAAATACACCACCGAGACCCACTCGAAATTGACGAATTAATCTCTTTACGTCTTAAGACGACGTGAGGCGCCATCGACCGGCACTTAGCGAAGTTGCACGATACGAATGTATAGAATTGCATAATTATAAATAATATACTGAATACTTAGTAGCTGAAAATCAACTGAGTTAATACGAGTATAACACCAGCACTTACGCATTTATACCTATTTAATAAAACAAAATATACATGTGTTTAATGCATAAAGTTTTTACCAAAATGCGGTTATCCGCAAGTGAAAAGCTTTAAAAACAATTAGTTGTTCGATAGCAATTTAAAAGCACTCAACGTGATTTACCTGTGTGGACAACACTATAATATATTATACTGTAAATACTCGTACGTGTAGAGTAGGTTGTACGTTCCATACTATAATTATATTTTTTCAGAGGTTGCAAATAATCTCTTTAAAATGTGTAGAAATGCCCGATAAAGCAAATTAGTTGTAATTAAGTTTCAATTATTTGGTAAATCGTAGTGAAGCTTTTATATTTTCCAAGATATTCGATTTTACTAATTAGGTCAAACGATAATTAAATAAAAAAATTAGGTCATCAAAAAACTGATTGATGAAGAATTTATATTGTGCGAAAGTGAAGGGTAGAAGGAGGCAGACGTGCTGTATGAAGCGATTAATGAATCTGCATTAAGTGAAAGAAGTATGCATGGATCGCGAAGCCTGGCTATCTGTCCTCTCTGACTACCCCCGTAAGGGATACAGCGTGAAGTAAGATAGATAGATAGATCAAAAAACTGGGACGTACCAGTGACTAGTTTGTTACAATAGGACTGACAAAACTTAAGATTAAAGTCCTGTTAATGAATAAATTATAAAAAAAGTATAATTTTACTTTTAAAGGGACTTGTTAGTAAGTCAGAGTCAGTCAAGACTGGAGGACTAGGTAAATATTATTAGTATCACATTAGTAAATGCTTCCAGCAATACTACTCCCATTTACGTAATATAGATATATATATATCTGTTGTTGTGATAAAATGTAACCCATCGCGTTGTCCGTGTGTGTCAGTTTGAGTAACAAACAATCATATTCAAATTATAATAGGATAATATCATCACGATTTGTTATTTCTTATGTACAGATTGGTAGCCAGTATATCATAGTATCATTTACGATTTGCTTATTCTATAATAATAAATCATTATTAACCAATTGCATTTTATTCCACGTAATAGGTGGTGATCCATCTGCCATGAAGTATACGGTAAAGACGAGTTGTAAGGGGGGCGAGGGCCCATGAGGCGTTACTACTACAACTACCATTGAAATTATTGTAAGCTAATCTAAAGGTCTTTCGAAATTAATTTCATTTGATCTCGTTATCCTTTTACAGGAGCCGGCCCTAGATCCCCATCTCTACCAACATTCAGGAAAACATTACTTGTCTTGTACTTTCACACCCTTTGAACTTACACTACACACCTCAGCATTGTCGTCGATAACAGACAATACAGGTTAAAACACATTACCCTAGTTGATTTTACTCCACTAAACATACCGGTTCACCAAACAGTGATGATGAATATTATTTATAGGTACTCATCACTTTGAAGCGGGGTAGTCCCCTGAAAGGGTTAATTAAGTGAAAGATTCACACGGCCAGTGGGGCGAGTGATCGCGTTAGACAAATTAGAACGTATTATTGAGCAAAGAACCCGTTTATAACTAAGCAAATATAAGGATGGAGTAAATATTTTATATATTAGCCTCTAATGTAAAGGAATATGGTGTAATATCCAATAATACTACGTAACGAAATTGCTTTTATAAATTGTTTAGCTACATAAGGGCTGCTGTATGATTAATAACAGTATATTGGTTTCGAACAGCAAATGATGGCACATTAGCATTTGGTTCGAGAAACCAATATACGTACATACTTAGTTCAGAGATATATGTTAATACGTGCTGTGATTCATCACATCTATCGCTTTCAGTCGCAAAAAATATCGCTAATATCTAGTAATAGATAAAGACGATAGACTAAGGGTTTTACTGTCCATTGAGGGTTAAACGAGGATTAAAATCATTTTAAAATAAAAGTCTATATTCTACCTCTGAAGGGTTGAACATAAATAATATTTAGGGGTTCAACTCGGACAGGTGTAGAAATTGTGAGCGTTGAACATTTTATTTATTTATTTATATATCGCATTCGGTTGAGAACCTGTAAAGATAGGATCTGTACAGGTTCTCAACCTAATACGATAGAATAACCCGATCAACCTAGTTTATTTCATATAATACAAATGAAAATATAATAACAATAAAATTGGATTAAACCAATCAAAACAAGCGTGTCATGACAAAAATAATACAACTGTTAGTAAGAAACTAGTTACTAGCAGTCACCAGTTCTCCACAGTTAACATTTGAGGCACAACCGTGGTATAAATATGAATAAAATAAAATACTAATAAATAACAGGATAACATTTATTCAAGAAAACAGAAGTTTCAAACACTAAATAAGTTCTAACTCAAAAGTTTTAAAGTTGTTGTGTTTGATCTCTGGGGAAAAGAACAATTGTTTGATGCCATGCAACTCATGAAACTTTCAACCACATAACATACTTATGACTTATTTCTTGCAACTTTAGACTGAAATTCTACAATTACATATTCACGCCAAACTTGTATTTTTCTCGCATACCGCATAAGTTAAATTAAACAAAAGTACCTATTATTGTTCATGTTGGTGTCAATCAATCGAAGCTGTTGGACGTAGACTTCTCCCAATCTTGATACCTTCAAAAGCTATCTGCATGAACGTACCCACTGTGTAAAAATAAGTGATTACTTAAGTGATTTGGAAATAGTATCCTATGGCGTCCCCCAAGGAAGCATATTAGGACCAACTTTGTTCCAAATCTACGGTAATGATTTGTGCAATATGAAACTTCAAAATACAGAGATTTTTGTATATGCGGATGACACCGCGTCAATAGTATCCGGACCTACCTGGGATGCTGTCAGGAACAGCGCAGAGGTTGCATTAACAGCGGTAATGGAATGGCTCAATGTAAACTTTTTGACGTTAAACCTCCAAAAAAGATGTTATATCCCTTTTGCAATTCGTCAAAGTATGCTACCGGACTTCTCTTTCACTATAACAGTACAAAAATGCTCTCAACTTGAGCCTACGTGTTCTTGCAGAAGCCTCACTAGAAGCGTGCAGATTGATGCAGGTTTAACTTGGGATAAGCATCTAAAACTCTGACATTAAGAATTACTAGACTTATCCATATCTTTAAACTACTCAGAGCCTCAGCTAATTTTGACACTCTCAAAATGGTGTTCAACGCACTGTGCCAGTCCGTTCTGGGTTATTGCATTTCTGTCTGGGGTGGTGCAGTAAAAACTAACTTCCTACAGGTGAAGAGAGCTCAAAGAATGATACTTAAGGTTATGACTAGAAAACCCTACCGTTATCCTACAACTAACTTGTATATTAACTGTGGGGTCCTCACGGTCCGTCAACTTTACGTGCTTCGGGCAATTCTAAGGAAACATACGAGCGTCTCTCCAACAAATCCTAATAAACGTGTTAATTTCCCTGTAGGACCTACACACAGAACCACCTTTGCTGAACATCAGTATTATATACTGAGCACATACATATATAAACAGATACACAAAATACTTAACATAATGGACCTAATATTAACTCAACTCTGGCACATTGCCATCCAAACAGAAAGGCATGTACAGACGTACACAAATACACACACACACCCACACACACACACACACACACACACAAACACTCTGGTCTAATGGACTAATGGTCACAAGTAACACAACCTCCACTAATGAAATGTAACTAAAATTCTCAGCCGAACACTGTCTCTTATAATACAGGAAATCCTAGTGTAAGAGGAAGAATTTATTCATAATAATTTATTTAAACTATAAAAATTTATTTAATATATCATTTTTTAACATAGATTTTTTTTTTTTTTTATATTTAAATATTTAATATCGCTGCCCTAGTTCAACAGTAAGATATGTTGACCAAAGTATGTTTTGAGTTATTCTTACTTTTATGATTTTACTGTCTTTAATTAACTTGTTGTTAATTGAAATGAAGTTGTTTTATTATAATGATAGCTTAGTTTAGTGTGTTTGGGAGTTATTTATATTTCAACAGAATAAAATATTTTTTATAATAGTTTTAAGGCTTTAATTAGTAAGATAACCTCATATTGAACTCATATTAATTTAAATAATATTTTGTGATTTTAATGTTGCCTCTAAATGGTTTATTAAAAATTAAGCCTAAATTGTTAATGACAGAGTTTAATTTTTTTGTTTTGTTAAAGAAATACTAAAGATTTATCCAACCAAGCTTTCAATTTTATGTAAATAACTTCTTGACTTTATAAATATCTTAAGATGTCAGAATCTTGAACTAGAGTTCGGTAAAAGTATGCATAAATGTCTCAGTGGGATAAAGAAATTTATGGACTTAGGTTGCGTTTTACATTTATCCGATTTTTTAACCGGACCCAAGACCAAATTTTTTACATAAATCTAAACTTATCTCAATTTTGTTTTTTTTTTAAGATATCTTACTGTTGAACTAGGGCAGCGATATAATGAAGGTTGTTAACATAGAATATAGAATATTTATCTAAATGTTATATTTACTAATATTATCGTCGATTTTAGTATTATACTGTCATTTTTAAATCGTTATGTAAACCATCAATATTTTCTGTCAATAAATATATTATTATTATTAAAAAAAAACATTTTGGGAGGTTAATTGGCCTACTGTACCACGCTAGCCTTTTCTAAAGGGGTGATAAATAACTTTATTTTGAGTTATACATATTTATTTATCTACCACGCCTTATCCCCGAAGGGGTGGCAGAGGCATATTATATGCCCACTATTCACCATGTGTATTCCTGTCCCATGTAATAGGTGGTGAGCCCATTGCCGAGTTGAAATAGACAGACGCAGGTTGTGGCTACCTGCTGTTGAAAATTTTTAAGCCGCCCATAAGGCCTTCAACTTTATTTAACGACTGCCATGTTACCAACGGCTTAACGCGCCTTCCGAAGCACGGAAACGCTCGTAAATAGAACAAAGCGGTCACCCATCTGAGGACCAGCTATAGCGAAAGATTCTGAACACAATCGATCGTTTATAGAACACAGCAAGTGGGGCTACGAGCGCTTCTTAAATAAAAGTAAATTAAAAAATCATTTTGATTCTTCCAATCTTCAACGACATGCGGTCTCATTACTCTTGCATTCTGTTAAACACATGATTAGCTTATTTAGCTACGTGAAAACATTTCGCTCAAGCTCACACTAAGCACGGTCCCACGGGCATTTCTAAGTAGTCTACATCTGTGAAGCTGAGAACACTCGTACCTGAGAATTTAATTAAATATTTACTTAACTTTACACTCTTGGTTTTGCTAGAAATAGTCTTAAAGTAGAAAAGCTAAAGGTACTGTCGGGAGTTTTAACTACTGTTTCGACTTTATACCGCTGTTTGCTGTAATTATTTTGTGTGATGTATTAATTTATTATTGAGGATTTACTTTATTGTTTCGAAACAAACATTTTTTAACGACATTTTTTGTATTTTTGCATGCAATAAAATGCTGATTATATCATAACTAGATGACCCCCACAGCTTCGCCCGTGGAATATTTAGACCCCCCGTCGCTTAAAAATTCTACAATGATGCATAAAAATTTGCCCGATTTGTCAACATTTTTGACTACTGCTCTACTGTGTAGCAGCGTAATGAGAAATAGCCTATAGCCTTTCTCGATAAATGGGCTATCTAACACAAAAAAAAATTTTCTAATCTGACCAGTAAGTAGTTCCTGAGATTAGCGCGTTCAACCAAACAAACATACAAACAAACTCTTTAGCTTTATAATATTAGTATAGATTTAATGTAGGAAAAAATTCACGAGGTCGAGCCTAAGTTATGGTCCACAAGAAAGTTCATCGGGAACTTATAGTTATAATCAATTAGGTACAAAATTTCACACTGACAGACATACTTGCTAATGCCCACCAATTTCTGAGGGTTAATTTGGTAAACGTTGGGTTAGCAGCTGACAGACAATGTAGTGGCACATGCGTGACACGGACTCCTCAAATTGACACGCCGCGCAAACATAATACGATAAAAATAAAATGCACTTGGCATGAAAAATTTTTTTGTGGCAAGCAGTAGTGTAAAAGAGATAGACATACCTGTTTCATTCTTTGTTCTATCATTAATGTTTGGTTGGATGATATAGAGTGACATAAAACACTGGGTTAGTTAACCAGATGAAATTTATCTATGGTGCACCATAGAAAAATAGACATGATTAGGGTTAAAAAGTTATTTCCTTAATTCCGAGTTAAATAACTCTAAAATTATTTTTTTTGCTCAGCATTCAAGCTGGTGGCCCTAAGCGAGTTAATAAAATATAGTGAAATGACCGACGTCGTATTCGTCCATAGCTTATGTTACCTAGTCCATTTAATTCTCGAAACTACTTAACATAGCAGGCGGTTCGTAAACGTTGTTCTAAATATGACGGGAATGAATTGTCTGCAGTGAGAATCCTATTTACGCGATAAATAGGAGAGACATCAATATTACATCCATGTCAGTTCCTTCAGTAATGTCATTATTTAACCACTTCAATAATATTAGAATAATATCTTTCGTGAGCGATGTTCATTATTACTAAATAAAAGGTTTTACTGACGTGTAAATTTCGGAATTGAAGGCGCAGCTTCCGACGTAGCTTGAAACCCCTCTTGAAAAAAGACCTCCGTTAGGTCCGAAACTAGTCTCGCTATCCCGAAATTTACACGTGAGTAAAACCGTTTATTTAGTAATAATGACTTTACCAATTGTGATAATTATGAACTTTGGATACATTTTAAAACAATTATTTTGCTACATTTCTCACAAATTTTTAATAAAGTGGAAAAAGACAATCCAAAACCTTTACCTAACCAGGACAATGTTCTAGCCACCTGAACTACCCGAAGCGTATCGAATCAAATTGAAATTCTCCACCATAATTTAATCGTCATTTTAAGAGTATGACCAGAGCCATCTATCGAGCTAATGAACAAGTCGATACCAATGAACAGTGTTACAACCATTTTTAAAACATTGACGCAATGGACTCCACTCAGTCTATGGATAAATTTTTAAAGCTAAATTTCTCATAAATTCTGAATAAAGTGGAAAAAGACAATTCGATTCGAGGCGGGGATTGAACCCATGACCTTTGCCTAACCAGAGCAACGTTCTAGCCATTGAACTACCTGAACCGTACCTAAACAACTTAAAATTCTTTACTATACTTTAATCGTCATTTTAAAGTCACGGGTTCAATCCCCGTCTCGAACCAACTTGTCTTTTTTCACTTTAATTATAATTTATATGTACATACGAGTATATGTGTGGTAATCGATATTTATTGTGCGTATGTATGTAAGTATGTTTATTCGGGTAGAAGTGCAACTCAATTTTGAAGAAAGTACTTAATCTTCAACCGATTGAGCTGAAATTATGTACTCACGTAAAGTTTGGATGATAATGCTTATTTAGCTGTATCTTTGTTATCCAACCTGTTGGAACACTAGATGGGGAACAAGTAATGGTTAATCAATATGAGTTGATACTCATATTGATTTGAAAGTGAAAGGGCATGCTGAGAATCACTTTAAAATTATAACTAAGTCTGCATCACTATAAATTAAAAGGTTTAAGATTTTTATGCTGTCCTACAATATAGTTCTGAAATAAAAGGAGCATATTAACTAAACTATTAATTTAATTTATTCTACTTTAATTAAATAATATTATTAGGTACTGATAGTGTTTGGACAACATTCGCTTAACTTGATCTGTTATCTTATTATATATTTGAATATGAATCCTATTTTACCAACCCTTCATTTTTGGTACCATTTTTAATTAAATCAGAGCCCCGCATTCAAGCTCAAAACCAAAGTTAAGAATAAATCGGAAAATCTATGAAATTGTTTTGATGAAAATTTTGAACGAAATTCAATTAAAATGTGAGGTGTGTAAAGGACGTAGGTTGTATTCGTATTTTCTATTTACTTGCCTCATTCTCTTGTACGTGGAGCAATTGACAGTTCAATTTTAGCGATAGCATCGATTATTATCATGCTTTTTTTGTACTACCACAGATAATATAATATAATTCTTATACAGATGCACGAACAGGAACAAAAAATGGTTACGGTCTTAACTTTCCAAGCAGGCAGGCACTACGGGAGTTTGTATATAAATGGCCACAATGTTTTGGCACACTTTTCTTATTATCTACTACACTACACTAGATGTCACTATTAACAGAAATACTGTGCCGAATGTTTTTTCTAGCTAATCGACGTTATCCATATTCTGCACTTTGGGGTACGAGAAATATAAAGGTCATAATGTGGATATTTTAACTATAGGTACTAATATTATAAAATTAGAGTTAATTCATTTGTTTTGTTTGTTTGTTTAATTGAAGCGCTAATCTCAGCAAGTACTGGGTTGAATTAGAAAATTATATTTTTGTTATGATATAATTATTATCAACTAGTTGGCGCCTGTGGCTTCGCCCGCGTAGAGTTTAAATCAAGTAAAATCACATTACTATAAAACATTTTTTTTATAACGTGTTTTTTTAGTAACGTAGGTACTTGTAAGTGACCAATTGTTATTTTCATGGAGATTGTTTGTTGAGGACACCGGGAGGTGGCCATAGGAACTTCAAAAATAAACATGATAAACCTATTCCAGGGTTCATGAATGTTCAGGGGCCAGGTTCCAAGTTCGAGGACGTAGAGCCTATAGGGTTCCGATTCCCGACCCTGGGTCTGGGATCCCGAATTACGGCTTCTGTGTCTTAGATCGAGAGTCCAAGGTCAGCTTCTCCAGATCCTCTGTTTAGAGTCAAGGGTTGGGTCTTAGGTTTGGGTTCTCTACCGAGGGTTTGGAGTAGAGGCTGTAGATACCTCACAGTATAGGGGCTAGGATTCAAGGTTAAGGACCTAGGGTTCATGATCCTATTCCCGAGATCCGGGGTCCACGGTTCTGAGTCAAGAATCCAGTGTCTTAGATCCAAAGTCCAGGTTTCTGGGCTAGAATCTGAGTTTGTGGGCTTAGAGTCGGTAAGGCTCCAAGACCTTAGATCCTGAGTTTAAAGTCAACTGTCTAGAGTCAATGGATGTCTATAGTCCCTGGCTCCGGCGTAGATAAGTCTATGGTCGAGATCTGGGGGTTTAGGTTGTAAGATATACCTATTGTCTACAGAGACCAAACCCAGGGGTCTGGGGTCCTCAGTTCAAGGCCTAAGGTCCACTGACCAGGCTCTAAGGGTTGAGGTTCAGCCTTGTCTAGGGTCCTCAATTTAGATTCCAGGACCTGGGGACCAGAGTCCAGGGCACAGTATCCGGGACTAAAGTCTACAAGCTCCAGAGTTGAGGATTCATGATCGTCCTGGAGTGTAGGCCACAGTCATTTATTTTCATGCGTGGAGACCTATAATTGGCTTTCAGGATTATACAAGTCTATTGGTGTTGTTATTAGCTGTTGGTCTACCAAAAAATAAATAAATAATAACAAGAGGACCCTCCACGCCTTGCCAGTGACATACGTCGAACTCCTGACGCACCTATTTAATCCCGTCGCTTATAAATCATACAATAATGCATAAAAACTTGCCCGATTTATCGACATTTATTATTACTGCTCCGCTCCCCAGGGTAGTAGCGTGATATATGTATAGCTTACAGCCTTTCTCGATGAATAGGCTATTAAACACAAAAATATTTTTTTAAAACCGACCAGTAGTTCCCGAGATTAGCGCGTTAAACTAAACAAACAAACTTAAGTTATATAGTATAAGTATAGATAATCTATTGTATCAGGCCTTTGAACGTGAAATGTATAATTAATGAAAACAAAATAAAAGAAAGTAAATAATATGTTTGTTTACTCTTTCACGTAAAAGTGCTGAATGGATTTACAACATATAGGCTACTTTTTATCTTCCGGAACAAGTTCACATCACGCGAGCGGAGCCGCGGCCGTCAACTAGTTATTTTATATTTTTAACTTTTCAAAGCGCAATGTATCGTTTACGATGCAGCGCTAATAATATTATAACGTAAGAGTAGTGCCGGCGGTCAGACCACTTTGAACCTTATTATCAGAGAGACCGACAGTTATTACGCGCTTCTATTTTCCACCTTGTTTTTATTGACATAACGTCGCTCAGTCCGCGCTGTATAGCCGTTGATACTTTGGCGTATCGGATCACTGGATTTGTTTTGATTACGATAAAGTTTAGACGCTACATCGCGTTTTGGTATATAAATAAAAAACCTAACCTAACCACTCCGGGAGTGCCGACAGAAGTGAAAACTCAATTTATTAATAATTTATTTATCTAGACGCGTTGGTACATGCATATATGCACACACTATAGCTGCGTATCGTAACGGGGTGTAGCGAGTCCAGAGATTTATCTCATCTAAAAAATTGCGTACCGCGCTAAAAGAAGTTTTTCCTTCAAAAATTGACCGGGATCGACGTTAATGATGATGATGATGAAAAATAAATCTACACTGAAAGACTCCTAATTGATTACACAGCATTATTTAATAAGACCTGTAGATGACCGGAATCAACGTTAGAAGATGATGATGATAATGGTCGCGAGTCCAGAGATTTTATCTCATCTAAAAATAAGCGTACCGCGCTAAAAGAATATTCACTTCAAAAATTGACCGGGATGGACGTTAATGATGATGATGAAAAACTAGTCGCGTTGGTACATGCATATATGCACACACTATAGCTGCGTATCGTAACGGGGAGTAGCGAGTCCAAATTTATCTCATCTAAAAAATTGCGTACCGCGCTAAAAGAAGTTTTTCCTTCAAAAATTGACCGGGATCGACGTAAAGATGATGATGATGAAAAATAAATCTACACTGAAAGAGTCCTAATTGATTACACAGCATTATTTAATAAGACCTGTAGATGACCGGAATCAACGTTTGATGATGATGATGATTATGGTCGCGAGTCCAGAGATTTTATCTCATCTAAAAATATGCGTACCGCGCTAAAAGAAGTTTTTCCTTCAAAAATTGACCGGGATCGACGTAAAGATGATGATGATATAAAATAATTCTACACTGAAAGAGTCCTAATTGATTACACAGCATTATTTAATAAGACCTGTAGATGACCGGAATCAACGTTTGATGATGATGATGATTATGGTCGCGAGTCCAGAGATTTTATCTCATCTAAAAATATGCGTACCGCGCTAAAAGAAGTTTTTCCTTCAAAAATTGACCGGGATCGACGTAAAGATGATGATGATAAAAATCTTACGCTTTTTCGATCAGGTCACGTGTCCTGACGCGAGTTTAAGATTTTATACCCATTACAGAAAAAGTGCTCAACGCCGCTAAAGAAGTTTTCACTTCAAAAATGTTTAAATTCTGCAATAAAAAAGAAACAATATTTTGGGCCAGAAAGGCAATGATAGTCATTTTTTTAATGAGACTGCCAAACTGGTATGTATTAAACACTATATTTAGTAAATTTTTATCAAAAAATGTATTATATTTACGGTGTTTTGTATTCATAATTGTTATTAAAATATTGATTTTAAAATGCAAAAACAAAAACCAAACAATTAGGATTCGAACTTGAGACTCAGATGCAGAATCGTATATCCTATGTCTACTTCTCGCGATCAGACACCAGACCACACAAACGGTTACACAACTTGATGAATTTATCATGTGCTTGATTTTTGCGGCGCAATCCTCGTCGATATCACAATATTTTTACAAATAACCGAATTAAATTTTATTATTCTACCGTGCATCGCTGCTGTGACGTGCGCGAGCGACCCGCTCGCGCACACACGTTCCATCTCTTTTTTTTTTACAGGTACCATTGGCATAGAGAGACCAAAGTTGGTGGAAAACTGTTCAACTTATTACGTCGCCATCTATTGTCATAAACGTACAGTATCGAGAACTAATTATTCACGCAATCTACATTAATTGTATTACCAACGAGTTTAATATGTTGATATTACAGATTATAATATGGTTTTTATTTTAGAAATTAATTACCGGAGTTTAAACGACTAAATAAGATTTTTATTTTTGTAATCTTGAATTTGATACCATTACTGCCATCTAGGGATTATTTAATGTCATTAAAAATATTTTATTCCCATTGGTACCCCCTGATATTACAGATTATAATATGGTTTTTATTTTAGAAATTAATTACCGGAGTTTAAACGACTAAATAAGATTTTTATTTTTGTAATCTTGAATTTGATACCATTACTGCCATCTAGGGATTAATTAATGTCATTAAAAATATTTTGTTCCCATTGGTACCCCCTGGTACTACTGAGTACCCAGAGTTCGAAAAGGACCTATTCAAAGTATTTACTGTTGTATTTTGCCATTTCTTAACTATTTATATGTTGGAGACTAACTTAACAGTCAATATTATTTTTAAACGGCTTTACCCGAAACAATTTCGTACTTACATCACTTGACTGAAGTTTCGAGCGCGTTGCAGCGCTCAGACCAGCCGCGAAACGTCGATGATGTAAATACGAAATTGTATCGCGTGAAGTCCCGAGTAGTATTTAAAATATCAACAGCCCACCACTTGCACCAGGCAAGAGGGGTTAAGGTTTTTTTTACTCTCCAATCAAAAATAATATAATCTTATAACAACTATTTCTCTAAATTATTTAACGAAACTAATACTCTCGTTAATTAGCTCATTATTCTATGTACGAACATTCGTCTTGAGAGAGGTGACCGCTTTGTCGCATTTCCATTTACAAGGCCAAGCTTCAGAAGGCACGTTCTGCAGTTGATGCCGGCTGCCAGGCCTGCCAGTAACAGACACACGTTAAGCCAAGGTAAAGATCTTTAACAGTAGAATCGTCGCCTTAACCTGTGCCTGTCTATTTCAACACGGTAATAGGCTCGCTTGGCAAATAGCGATTGAATACTTGGCAGATTTGAATACTTTTTGTTACTCGACGTTTCGTCAGGAACGGCACCTGTCATGGTCCCGAGGTGATTGATGCATCTATATGCATCCATAGTACCATACTAGTACATGACGCCTACGCTGGAGCAACTGCTATACACCGAGAGTTGTTGATGTACCCTCGAAATTATTTACATTTGGAAACATAAGGTACAGTATACTTACCGTATCACGGACGCGTTCACTGTTCTATCGCGAGAAATTAAAGTATTAATTATTGGATTCCACGATGTTGAAAGCTTATATCCGTCTTCCCGGTTCAAAGTTCTTTTTATAATATTTCAACTGCGATCTAAATCATCGTTGCGTAGAAATATCAGTCAGTTGACAGGACTTTTTGACTATGAAGCTCAATCCAAATAAGCAAATAAAATAAACATTATAAAAGGGGGACGCTTTTTAGTAAAATTGAGTAAATGCTCGGCAATAGGTGATTTATTTGCAAGTTTTTAACTACTGCTATGTGCTCCCTGAATCTTTTGGCAATAATTGTTTTGGTTTGGCCGATGTATGAGCTTCCATAATAAATCCCGTTCGATACAACAGTATTTTTTTTCAATGCGTATTAGTTTAAAACAATAGTTGCCTATTATTACGCACAGCTAGGTACATCAATATAAATATGGATACAGATTTTATTCACCAAATTCATTATATGGAATTATTCAATATATGAAAACACAACCGTCACGCATGTTTAATTTCAACAAACAAAGACGTACAGTAAAAACCCATGAAATTATTTGCAAAAAAATGCACCGCAGGTCAATGATGCTCTCCTACACTTTTCAAAAACACAGTTGCCATATTCCATTTCCGATTACTGAAATATAGCAAACTAGAAGGAGCCTACTGTTCGTTTTGAGTTGAATTTAAATAATGAAATATAATATGCCTATCAGGGTCACACACAATGTCATGTTTCGTAGCTGTTAAGTAGTAGGTGGGTGTACCTGTGTAGAAAATATTTATTTATCCATCACGCCTTATCCCCGAAGGGGTAACAGAGACATATTATATGCCCACTTTTCACCAAGTGTATTCCTGTCTCACGTAATAGGTGAGCCCATTGCCGTGTTGAAATAGATAGACGCAGGTTGTGGCTACCTGCTGTTGAAATTTTTTAAGCCGCCCATAAGGCCTTCTACTAGGCTTAACGACAACAACCATTTACTGGCAACCGGGACCAACGGCTTAACGTGCCTTCCGAAGTACGGAAACGCTCGAAAATGTAAATGCCACAAAGTGGTCACCCATCCGAGAACCAGCCATAGTGAAAGTTCCGTAACTCAGTGATCGTTTAGAGAACAGTGAGACCGCGGGGCCACGAGCACTCAAAATATAGAAAATAAATTACTTTAAAAATCTTTTGACTTCTTAAAGCATTTTTTTTGTTCGACGACTTTTTTAAATTACTCGTAAACTTGTATAGCCAAGTAGGCAACAGGCAAGTAGGCTTCTTTTTGAAAGCTTAATATTTTATAAACTTTGTATAATTTAAAATCCTTTCATCGTCATCTTTATCTTATCTTTAAAGTCGCGTTTACTGTGACGTATTTCTAGTGACCTGAAGGCACTTTATTTCGCTTAGGAACTATTTAAGGAGTTTTAACGGCAAAAATACTCAACACTTATAGACGTTTATGTTTTTGATCCGTCTGGGGTCGGGACCTTAGTGTCAAAGGGTCCAAACACTCGCAATCTTTATTACGAAATTGCAAAGCGTCTAACAAATACTACTCGTGGCCAGAAGGCTGATTTCTTAAAAGAAACCCAAAAGACTGGCGTGATTTACCACGCCAGTCTTTTGGGTTTCGCTACCACATGAAGACTGCAATTTTTTTATTTTATTATTATTCAGCAAAGTTTACTTATGAACTTCATTGTATGTATTTAATGCTAGTTGATGTTTATTTCCATGTCGAATTATATAGGCACACCATTAGATAAACAATAAAAATATGCTTTTTTATCTTTGAAACACTACATTGATTTTGTTTTTTTTGTTTGTATAAATTCATTACTATATAATTGGTCAAATATCATGTTAATCAAATTAATGTAATTACTGGCGTTTAGAAAAGAATGGCCATGAGTTTTATTGCCAGGCTCTTCTTCAGGCTCTACCTATTGCTTTGCGAATCTGGCAGTAAATGTAAATGTAGAAGCAATATTCTTGACGTTCATAAGTGTTACTTTGTGACCTAAATGAATAAAGATTTTTATTATTATTATTATTTGAATATAAAAAAAATTAGTGATACTAATAAATTTAGGATACAGGTATTTTCCAGATCATACTTATTTCGTTAAAAAATAATAATAATAAAACCATATTTATTCCATATCTAGTAAAAATACATTTCTGCAGTGTAAGTTGTTGTTAGTTGGTATGTTTGCTTAAATGTTAGTATTGTTAAATGTTAATTAAAGAAGTGACACTAATAAATTTAGGACACAGTTATTTTCGAGATCATACTTATTTCGTTAAAATTTGCCTTGATTTCGCTTGACGTTATGACTAGGTTAACACATTAAACGTCCGTGGTCATTGGTGAGCGGCGAACAATGACATAACAATGGGTCGTTATTTGTTGGCAGTTAATCTGTTAAGGTAAATCGGTATCGTCTAGCTTTTATAGTTTCCAAGATATAGCGATTTTAATTAATTAAACCAACATTTATTTAGGAAAATTATGTCATCAAAAAATCGGGACGTTCAAGTGGATAGCACCATCACGTTAATATGTAGGTAACTAACTATCTTCACGATGTATCTCTGACGGGATAGGCAGAGAAGGCAGATCGCCAGACATTGCGATCCATACAAACTTCTTTCGCTTCCGGTCAAATCGCTTCATACATGCACGTCACGGGCATCCGAATACTTTTAACCTTTCTGTTTAAAAAAAAAACATTAATACCTGTGTCATATTTTTTTTCATGAAACGCGACGCGTTAGTGTCTCTAGTGATAGAGACCATAGTCATTAAAAGCATGAGGCACGTGGAGTCGGTAGGTAATACTTTGGGTTGGTGCACCTAAATACCAGATCCATCCATTATACTAATAAGTACCTACTTCCTTTCATGTTTGGTATTTGATTGATGTTATCTAGCAAAAAATAATCCTTTTAATGAAGATCGGTATGATAAAACTACAGAGTGAGTTTTATTAGATTCCCGGTTCAACCAGGCAATATTTAAAATGTATACAGTTTACATTGTATTAAACTTAAAATAAAGTCTTCTTACCCATTTCCCAAAATGTCCCAACTACAATAGATAAATCTGGCAGTATTATATTTTATATACTACTCGGGACTTCACACGAATTAATTTTGTACTTACATTCACCGACGTCGGTGAATGTAAGTACAAAATTGTATTGTCAGTGAATGTATTTAAAAATAACACTGGCAGTATTATATTTATTTACATTATTTATTATATTTATTTACATTACAAGTTTGTTATCTATACACATACATACACATTTTCACGCCTTTATCCCCGAAGGGGTAGACAGAGGCATAATAAACGCCCACATTTCACCGTATGCATTTTTGTCCCACGTAACGGGTGGTGAGCCCATTGCCGTGTTGAAATGGATAGGCGCAGGCTGTGGCGACCTGATGTTGAAATTTTTATTTGTTATCTATGAATGTTCATTTATTAATGTACTAACTCTTTAATGATTACCAAGGCTTTAACCTCTCAAAATTTGCATAATTCATTGTGATTTCTCATATTTTTCACAGTTTATTATCTTTATTAGGGTTCCGTACCTCAAAAGGTAAAAAAGAACCCTTTTAATTTCACTATCTTGTCCGTTGGTCTGTCCGTACGTTACCATCGATTTTCTCAGGAACGGGTGGACCTAGCAAGATGAAATTTATACCAGACACTGAGGTCTATAGTCTCTATAAGGTGTACAAATATCAAGGTCCTGAGTCAATACGATAAAAACATATGGGCAAATGTACATTATCGCGAAAACTCGTAAGTACCAAAATTTACCATAATTTTCAACATTTTTATTTTTCGGAATTTACCTTTTATTGTGCTCTAAGTCAACCGGAAGCACCCTATTGGTTTTGGATCAACAACCTAAATTTTGTTGACCGTTGACCTAGAATCACGAAATTTGGCAAAGTCTTACAGCACAAATAAAGGGAGAAATAATATTTATCTATCCCGCTTTATCCTCGAAGGGGTGGCAGAGGCATACATATTGTGGGCATACAATATGTATGCCCACAATATGTTTGCATGTATGTTTTTCTGTCCCACGTAATAGGTGAGCCCATTGTTGAAATAGACAGACGCAGGCTGTGGCTACCTGTTGTTGAAATTTTAGGCCTTCAACTTGACTTAACGACTGACATGCCGGGACCAACGGCTTAACGTGCCTTCCGAAGCACGGAAACGCTTGCAAATGTAAATGCCACAAAGTGGTCACCCATCCGAGGACCAATAACCATAGTGAAAATTGCGTAACTCGTTTATAGAACACGGAGACACGGGGCCAGGAGCGCTTCAAAAAAAAAGGAAAAATAAGAAAATTTTTATCCTGGAAAACGGTACTTGAGAGACATTTACGGGAAAATATCACCATACGGGTGAAGCTGCAGCCGCCGTCCTCTAGAGTATACGTTGTATTTAAATATTAGAATGTAATGTTAGATAATTTGCAATCCATGAGGATTTCCACACAAAAATTAAAAGATAATTTGTAAAGCTAACCACGCTAACAAACTTTACAATTTGAATAACATTACGAGTTTCAAGTGGACGTCGCAGGATAATACATATACTACTTAAGAAGATAGATACGTACATAATTAACGTACCGTTCGTAGTATACTTACATTTTGAAACCAATTTATTTGCACAAGACTCACACATTTCAACTGAATAATTCAACATAATTTGTTAAAACTGTTTTTACATACATACATATCGTCACGCCTGTCTCCCATCGGGATAGGCAGAGACTATGGCTTTCCACTTACTACGATCCTGGCATACAATTTTCGCTTCTTCCACTTTCATAAGTGTTTTCATACACACACGCCGGTTAAGGGTACTCTTGACCTGACCTTTTTCCAAAATGTCTTCTATTTGATTGACATATGTACGTCGAGATCGCCCCTTACCAGTTTGCCCATTTACTCTCTTCTGATAAGTCTGTTTCGTTAGTCTACTTTCATCCATCCTCTCCACGTGTCCGAAACATCTAAGCATACCTTTTTCTATCTTAGTCACTACTTCTTCTATCATACCGCAATGTTCCCTCATCACACTGTTCCTTTCTTTGTCCATCAATTTCACTCCAGCTATACTCCGCAGACTTCTCATTTCCACTGCATTAATTTTACTTCTATGCTTATTCTGCCATACCCAACTTTCACTGCCATACATGAGTGTACAAGTACTCCTCTATGCACATCCAGTCTTGCCTTCTCAGACACGTTCTGACTGCTCATAAAGGCGTACATGGCTCCATTTACTTGATTTCCAGCCAAAACACTTCGTTCAATGTCACAATCACACTTTCCATCTCTCACAAATTTTGAACCTAAATATACAAATTCTTTCACCTGTTCCACTCGTTTTCCTTCCATAAAAATCGAGCAATCCGTCATACTTTCCTCTCTTTAAAAAAACCATTACTTTTGTCTTATTTACATTCACTTTCATTCCTTTGCTTTTTAGCGCACCATGCATAACGTTAACCGTCAACTGCAACTCCTCCGCCAATGATGCCAGTATTACCTAGTCATCAGCGTATAGGAGGCATTTGACAGTCAGTTCATTCATTTTTAAACCATACGCACTCTCTTGCAGTTCTTTCAAACAACTGTCCATGTATAGGTTAAACAGCGCGGGTGACGCTACACAACCCTGTCTCACACCTTTTTCAATGTGAAAAAAGTCTGTGCAAGCTCCGTTGATCCTGACACAAGCACTGGAGCCCTCATAGAGAGATTTCAGTGCTCGTATCAAGTGACTGCTTACTCCATACTTGGCCAGTGTTGTTCATAGTTCATGCCTCACCACTCGGTCATAGGCCTTTTCCAAGTCTACAAATATGCAATACACCTTTAGACATTTCGCCAAAAATTTTTCGGCTATGCATCGTAAGGAAAAAGCCTGATCCATGCATCCTCTTCCTTTCATAAATCCTGCTTGTACATCCCACATTTTCCCTTCAGTTTCATTCATCACTCTTTTTATCAAAACTTTTGCATACAATTTGCCGACGATGCTGAGCAAGCTTATGCCGCGGTAGTTTTTGCACTCTTGCTGTGACCCTTTCCCTTTTTAAAGCGGCACGATGACAGCCTAGCACCAATCTCCTGGCACGCTGCCACTCCTCCAGCAAAGATTAAAAAAGCAGTACAGCTGGCAAGCTACCACGCCAATCGTTTTTAATGAAACTAAACTAACAATTTTTAAAGCAGTGTTTTAAATTGATGGTGGTACATAGCTCCATCTACTTAAGAGTATTTTTATTCCTACTACGAGGGCTGCAATTCGGCATTGTGTGGGACTCCTAGCTTTGGGAGGGGTAAGTCAGATTACTCCTCTCTCCTATCTCCTCCTCTAACAGCAGCGATGTTCTTCATCACCGCATTTCCACAACACCAGGTCGCTGGATACGCTAAAGGTTAATTCAACAACTATTGACCCGGCACTGGAAGTCTCCGGTATAGAACTCTCCTCGTGGACAAGATAGACCTCGAGCGCACTTCTAGAAAAGCCTCAAGGGTTCGGTGAAATATTTATGTTATCTACAAATATTTTTTATTTCTGAGTTTTGGTGTTTTCTATGATATTGCATACAATACATACATACATTTAGGAATATGCATATCATATTGGTTAAATTTAGAAGATATTTGAACCCGTTGCCTTTTTAGTGAGGTGGTAACAAAAAGGCTAAAAGGTCTTATGTGCTAGGCACTAATTAGCACGACCAATTAAAGTCCTGGTAGTCTCGGACGGACGTGAATCAAATAATTGACACAAAGTGGGTACAAAGAAGTCAACTGGCTTTTAATATAGTGCCAACTTAAAAGTATTAATCATGTCACTACATATTATAAAACAAAGTAGTTTACCGCTGTCTGTCCCTATGTATGCTTAGATCTTTAAAACTACGCAACGAATTTTGATGCGGTATTTTTTTTATAAATAGAGTGATACATAAGGAAGGTTTTTATGTATAATTTGTTAAGTTTTTTATATATTGACTAAATTATAAAGATATAAGTTGAGGGTGTCGGAAAAAAATGTATCGGATAAAACAAAATAATCTATGGTGAAATTGTGTATCTAATATAGGTCTACAAAAAAGTCCGCGACTGGATATATATATCTCTTAAGGATAACATACTATATCCATTTATATAATATGCCTCTGCCACCCCTTCGGGGATAAGGCGTGATGGATATTTATTTATTTTATTTATTTAATACTTTAAAATACCAGCAATTATAAAGCGGTAATTGAAAGGCTATTTACACAATACGTTATTAAACCTTATCATATTTAATGAGTGACGGACGATTGACGTAGAATATATACTGTGTGAAAGTAGAGGGCAGAAGGAGTCAAGGTGGACTGAGACTTACATATGAAGACCACGTGAGCACCTAATGAGAAAAGTCGCCTCTCCAAATTGTGCGGAATGCGGAGTTGCACGTTATGCACGTTGAGGTGGGCTGGTGTAATACCATCTTGAGTCAAACAGACTCCTAGAAAACCGAGGAGCTGTATAAATTGGTTAATTTTGGAATAAGAGCTAGAATGTAATTTTCTTACTGTATATTTTTTTGAGTACTTAAGAGTAGCTTTACTAGGGTGACATGGTCACTGCCTTCTGTGTATCAAACCCTCTATATATAAATAAAGATTGAAAAAAAAAAGACCACGTGAGCAGATTACTCAAAAACAGAAAATTTAAGAGTACTCGGATACCCCGACGTGTATAAAGCGATTAATGAATCTACAGAAAGCGAAAGTAGTATGCTTGGGTTGCGATGTCTGGCGATCTGTCCTCTCTGACTACCCCGTACTACCTAGTTTAGTTAGTTAGTTATAATTTTAATACGTTAGTTGAATTCAGCATTTCATGACGATTATTTTGTCCCTTAACACCTTGCAAATTAAATTAATATCTTAGGAGAAATAGCAAAATCAAAATAATGCTCCAAAAAAATAATTTCGTGTAACCATAATTTGACCGGGTCGTGCGCGTGCGTACTAGAGAGCGGAGAAGTATTCAACAAATTTAGAAATTGTTTGTACATTGTTATAAAATTAATAAACGGCTTTGGGTGATTATGGATGCCACGGGGTTCGAAGTAATATAATAATAATAATATACTTTATTTCTCACCATTTTATAATACATCGTTGGATACAATTTAAACTTATATGTAGTTAGGTTAGTAACAAAGGTAATCTAAGTAACTATAGCAGCCGTGGCAATTTGTGGTGGTCGATATTGCGAAATGAGTTTAATATGCTCTAACTCCTGAACTAGGCTTAAGCCTGTATCTCAGCAGATAGTGTCGTGAGACATTTTTTACAACTTTTCAATACGGATGATACGGCACGTAACTGCTTTTTTATTATATTGGTGTAAATAGACTGCAAGTGAGTTTTATTATTATATCGCGTGTGTGTGTGTGTGTGCGTGTGCGCGCGTGTGTGTGTGTGTGTGAGTAAGTGCGTTTTTTTTGGCCCCGCGGTCTCAGTGTTCTGTAAACGATCACTGAGTTACGCAACTTTCACTATGGCTGGTACTCGGATGGGTGACCACTTTGTGGCATTTACATTTGCGAGCGTTTCCGTGCTTCGGAAGGCACGTTAAGCCGTTGGTCCCGGTTGCCAGAAAATGGCAGTCGTTAAGCCTGGTTGAAGGCCTTATGGGCGGCTTAAAAATTTCAACAGCAGGTAGCCACAACCTGCGTCTGTCTATTTCAACACGGCAATGGGCTCACCACCTATTACGTGGGACAGGAATCCACACGGTGAAAAGTGGGCATATAATATGCCTCTGCCACCCCTTCGGGGATAAGGCGTGATGGATATTTATTTATTTTATTTTATTTTATTTTATTTTACTAAGCACTTGACAGTCGGAGTACAGCTGCGTTGTAGGGTACCTGAAGGGTTTTCTTGTTATTACTTTAAGGACTGCCCTCTGTGCGCGTTCTAAATCTCGAAAGATTGTTTTTCCTGTTCCACCCCAAACTGTGATACAGTACTTAGTCACAGATTGACATAGAGCTGTTTAGACCTTAATTAGAAGCATAAATGATGCAGCTTCCCTAAGGGCTTTGAAAATGTATATCATCCCTCGCAACCTTGCAGCTACTTTGCTGAGTTGCATGCCCCATTGCAATTTGTCATCAATTATAATTCCGAGATACCTGACAGAAGTTACTGGCGTTAAAGCTTTGCAGTTGCAGCTTGGCGTTTGTTCCAAACATGTATGTGCAATTATGTTAAAGTGTTCTGGTGGTTTAGACACTTGTCTGATCACAAATGTAACATAATTTATCTTGTCTAGGTTAAGGGTAAGTGTATTTAGGCGAAGCCAATTTATCACATCGCCAAGGCAGCGTTCAGTAACTCTTTTGACAAAATACCAACTAGGACCATGTATCACGATGGCCGTATCATCACCATATGTGTAAATTTTTGCGTTTGGCGTTGTCAGTCTACACAAATCATTTACATAAATGCTGAATAAAGTCGGACCCAAAACACTGCCCTGGGGAACACCGCAAGTTCAGTCAGTTTTTCGTCGCTGAGGTACGAACCAATCTTTACCTGTTGAGTTCTGTTTTTCAGATACTCCTTGAACATAAGCAGGGGTATGCCTCTGACGCCCATATTTTCCATTTTAGTTAGTAGTTTGGAAACAGAGACTGTGTCAAAAGCCTTGGCCAAATCCAGAAATATACCAAGACACTTTTGTCTTGTATCAAGCTGTTGTGCAATGAACTGAGTTAGATCTATAACTGCGTCCTCCGTAGATACTTTGCTTCGAAATCCATACTGGTTGCTAGCAAGTAGGTTATTTTTGTCTAGGAAATTGTTAAGTCTAGAGTTTATGATTTTTTCTAAAATTTTCGATAGTGCTGTCAACACTGAAATTGGCCTGTAGTTATTAACACAGTCTCTGTCGCCTCGCTTATGGATCGGATGGATTATGGAAGTATGTCACGGGCGAGGCCAGCTAGTAAATCATATAAATCAAAGTAAGAACTTACCAAGATACGTACAACAAAAACATACAGCGAGAACCTTCTTATTTAAAGTCAGATACCTAATAAACTACAAAACGAATAAATTGTTGTAGAGGCGTTGAAGATATGGTCGAAAATGCAAACGAAAAATTGGCATCATACAACATAATTTAGTTTTGCAAGTTGTACCTTGAAACTAATTTTATGTATCCTCACTTGTGTTCTAAATTCTTAAAAGAAACTATATATTTGCGATAACCATGTTGCCCTTGACAATAAATGGTCATTTTTTACCTACCCGGAACTTAAAATGTACCTGAAGAAATGCATACTCAAGGCGTCTCAGCATTCACGGCAAGCAAGTAACACTAACTTATATTAAACTAGTTGTACCACTCAGCTACGCCCGCAGGCTTTTCATTTATAAAGGCACTAGCTGTGCCCCCCGGCTTCGATCGAGAAATTCTTTGAACACCGGTTGCACCTCATACATTTGACCTATGCCCGATATAAATATTAAAATACTTTCATATAAACTTGATCTCCTTTTTAACACCGTAAAGGATAGAATTTTGGAAAATTCTGAAACACGTATTTATTTATTTTTTAATCGTAAGTAGGTATGCGAAGTTTGGTGTTGTTATCTTTGAAAATGGATAATCTCCCGTAGAAACTTAGAACCCCTATTTTACTCTTTTATAGGTAAAATCAGTCAAAACCGTGAAACACGTGTCCATTTATTTGTAACCAAAAATACGTGAACGTAATTTTATGTTTCTGACTTTGACAATGACGAACTTTCGTACAAAAGTTTGTCCCTTATTTTACCCCCTTAGGGGTGGAATTTTGAAAACCCCTTTCTTAGTGGGAACCTACTATATAAGGGTAGCATACTCTAAAAAATTTAAGTTTGTTGGTCCAAGGGCTTCGCCTGGACGTTGATTAAAATGAGGAATAGGTATACAAAATTTGATGTCTCTAACTTTTAAAATGACGAACTTTCATTCAACTGTTTATGTCTTATTTTATCCCCTTAGGGGTGGAATTTAAAAAAATCCTTTCTTAGTCGGTGCCTACAATATAAGAGTAGTTTACTCTAAAAACTTCAAGATCCTAGGTGCAAGAGTTTTGGCTGAGCGTTGATAGATGAGTGAGTCACACGGGATTTTATTAGTATAGATACATTCTCTCCATACAGTATATGAACTCAGTTTTACAGCCTCTCAACCAATATACTTTACGAACATCATGTCCATCATTACCATTCATTTAAAGAGTACGTCAGTTTATTCGTACGGACTTAGTATTCACTATGACTTAAAATCCTTTTTTAATCCTTCTCAGCTTGGCCCGCGGCTTGCATTAAAGTCTTATCAGAGGTAAAAGAGGTATTTAAGACGATAAAATTTTCTTAAATCTTTTTAGTGTAGGTACAGCATAGGTACAATATGATGGATGCCGTCTCAATTAAGTTATATCTAACATATTGTATGCTTTTAAACCAAATATAATTCGTTAAATTTTGATATGAAAATTGCAAGAGAATATCGATCTAGTTGTTTCGTGGCATTCAATGAAATGAACCTCAACCATAGGATTGTAGCTCACATTTTGGACTGACAAGCACAAGACGTAAGTACCTTCTTAATGTCAATAATATAGACAGGCTCATTATAAATGGGGCTAACACAGGTCAAGGTCAAAGTAGCTAGGGCGTTGGCCCATCCCCGTCCCCTGTGTTTTCCACGAGATGCGTAGTATTATAATTCAATTTAATTTCAACATACATACATTATGGTCACGCCTTTATCCTTGAAGGGGTAGGCAGAGGCATAATATACGCCTACATTTCATCGTATGCATTTTTGTCCCACGTAACAGGTAGTGAACCTATTGCAGTGTTGAAATGGCCAGGCGCAGGCTGGGGCGACCTGCTGTTGAAATTGTTTAAGCCATTTTACGACTGCCATTTTCCTTTTACCACGATACATGTAAGGCGACTTTAATCGTATAATTTTAATGTTAAGAGATATCTATTTCGCTTCGTACATTAAATAGGTGATAAGTGTTCTTTAATTTATTTATTTAAGTACTAACATTTACGAAAACGAAGAAGATAAACATAGTACACAATAAACTGGTTTTAAGCAATCATTTAATTAAAACAAAAATTAAGAACATTAGACGCATCCACCTTTAAATAACTTCTATTTTCTTTGGCTTTATATAATAACTTAATTTATTTTTGAAATCAGAATAATCAGTAATGAGTTTTGGAGTCCGCGCCTACAACCGGTACTTAATACTAGAGCACAGTTCATATGTTTAAGAATAGACTAAGTAGTCTAAGTAAGGTATCTGGGTCGAATATAGCCAGCCTGAAAATATGGCCACTCGAAATCCTCGTATTAATTACGGCGACCCGGTGTACGCCATCATACATATTAGATAGTCTATGTGTGTGTAAGCAACCAGCGTAGTGACACCCTCCCCACGCTGCTACCACTTGTTAGAAAGCAACGAAGAAGAAGTGATGTCTCTGTCTTAGAATTATTTGACGGTAAGTTTTTATCGTTTTGTTTATAAATTTAGAATTATCTTTAAAATATATATTTCATTTTTGTCGTTAGTTATCCTAGATACCATGCCTGTTCATATTATTTAGTTATATTTTACATATTTTTGATTAAGTGTACTTCCATACCCAAGAACAGCTGAATAAAATATGGCCACGAAACGGTCATATTTTCGATAGGGATATATCATGTTTAACTTTTTGCAGATTGTCGTCCTTTGCCATTTTTGCTTTGTTTTAGATGATGGCACCACGCTATAGTAGAGAAGAAAAACGTGTAAGAAGTTCTTGGAATGAATCCAATATATAAGTACCCGGATTCCCAGACGTCTATGCATAGTATAAAGAGAGAAAACCTCGTGTATAAATAATAAAGCGGTGGGCATGTGATTTCTCGCAAAAGACACAGACACAGGTTAATAACATGAATAAAAGTAAGTGTATGGTCTTGCGGGCCATGGGTGTGCAGAGCTCTGGGAAAATGTTACCGGTTCGTCTGGCTGGTGTCCCATTAGATCGAGTAGACACTTTCAAATATTTAGGACATATACTTACCGAAGACCTTAGAGACCATAATAATATGAAACGAGAAGGACGGGCGATGTCAGTACGAGCCAACATGATAGCACGTAGGTTTGCGCGTTGTTCGGGTCATGTTAAAATCACACTCTTTAGAGCATACTGTACGTCTCTGTATACGTGCAGTCTGTGGGTTGATTATAACAAAATGGAGTACAAAGACCTTCGTATTTTCTATAATAATGCGTTCCGGGCAGTGGTGTGGCTGCCTCGCTTCTGTAGCGCATCGTGGATGTTTGTGGCGGCGCGGACTGACTGCTTCAATACCACTATGCGTAAGCGTTGTGCGTCACTTGTACGTCGGGTGCGGAGCAGCCCCGATGCTGTCCTGGCTATGATTGCAACTAGGCTGGATTGCTTATATATCCAGCATGGTTGCAAAAGACATGTTTCTGTTCCAATGCCGAAAAGGAACTTGTAAGAATTTTATTTTATTTTATTATATTATGAAGATTATTATTAGCATTATTATATGAGTAATACATTTTTATGACATCGATTAATATTGACTGACTTTTTATGATTGGACCAAAAATAATTTACTAAAATGACATTTTATTTAAACATTATTATCTATTTTTGTATTTTCGTTGTTATTAATCTATGTTATGGAATTTTGATTACTAGTTTATTATTATATTGTTGTCAATTTGTAATATAATTTATGTACCTAATTATCTGTTAATCAATGTATGAGTCATAGTTACTTGAATTAAAGAATTATTATTATTATTATTATTATTATTGTATGAATCGAGAAATGTATCTGCTGGAAGCAAAAAAAAATTATGCTTGTATAGCGGAATGTGACCACTCGACCACCCAAAGAGGTATCTAGTGTAAAGATAGTATATTTACACATAGTAATACTTACAAAACTTCTGCGTTGCTATTAATGTTTATTTATTTTTTCTAATATAAAACGAGTTTTATAATGATAAAATGTATTTACTTTAAATACCCGACCTTATAAATAAGACATAGATGGACAATAAGTAAATAAATACTTTTCCAATAAGTAATCATCTATGTGTACAATTCATACCGGTAGTATGGCCACAGCTTGGCCATATTTGACTACACTATCGGAAATATGGCCATTTTCCATGTTTTTATAAAAAGATGAACAAGTACAGTTGTGCTTGAATTTTGTTCTATTTATGGCTATATCACGATAGCTACATAGATAGGCGATAAAGCAAAAATAGTCTGATTACGTCATGTATTACACGGGTGCCCTTTCGATCGCATAATTTTTTTCAGCATAATGTAGTTTGGCATAACAGTTTCAGCATAAAGTTTTCTCGCATAAATTATGATAAGCAGAGTGTTATAAACGCATAATGGTTTTATTGGCATAACATTAACTTACTGTAATTTTTTTATCATACTTTTAATCAGCATAAATGTAAAGGGTATAATTGTTATACGCCTAAAGATATTTTATCATAAAATACAAAACGCATAATAGAGGTATGGATAACCGTTTAAATCATAAATGAATAATAATTTGACTAAGAATATTTAAGAAATGATAAGACACCATTGTAAATAATCATCTTACTCATAGCCAAGTTTTTAAGCTGTAACATATAAAACGATATTTTAAGTGTTATTTTTTTAGACTAGTCCTGAGCAAAGTCGTAAATAGGTACGACGACGAGCGAAGCGAGGAGGAGTGTTAGGGCACTTGAGACCACAACGCGCGAGCCGAGCGAGCGAAGCGAGCGGGCCGCGGCAGCGGCCGGCGATGTGCCAGAATAGAATCGCTTGTTTTAATCTAACTACTTTCTTTTTGTATTTTATTTATATATTCTGTATATAAGTGTTGAAATTTTGAACTTCAGTATAGTGACTATAGACATTTTTAATCAGTGGGCATTTCAATCTTAGACAGTTCAAGCTTAGATATAAAAATAAAAATATGTACTCGTTAACATTATGGTATTCTATATGTATGGCTGGTAATCTTTATGCGAGAGTGAGTGATATGCCAATAAACGTTATGATTAGTAATCGTTATTGTAAAAAAAAATATGCGTAAACATTTTAAGCGGGAATATCATTATTATAAAAGAGTTATGGGAACATAAAGTATGCCTAATGATTTATTCTGTTTGAACGTTATACGAAACGAAGAGTATGCGAAAAAACGTTATGCAGTTTTAAGTTATGCCTCTAAAATTTATGCAACCCAATACGGGTCCGTATTACACATGGCCAAAAAATTGTGTCAAACCTTATGGTGGCCATATTCGACCCAGGTACCTTACTATACTCAGTTAAAACTTTATGTTTCGAATTATTAAACCGCGCCCGGGCAATCAAGCATAGTACTGACATTGTATGACGCGAACTGACATGGATGAAGATTCCTTTTTCAGTGTCTATTGAAAATATGTTGAGTGTTTAAGCTACTTCGACCTATTGAATTTTCAAGGGCATATTATTAATCTAAGTTTTATTTTTGTGCTAAATAAACTCAACTTAATCGCCAAAGTATTATCGGTGAAAATCTGAAAAATGGTAAGTGTAAAAATAATATTATTTGTTGTTCTAATATTATTATTTAATTTATTTAAATATAATATAATACACTAGCTGATGCCCGCAGCTTCGCTCGCGTGGTGAAGTCTTCCTATTCGAGATTTCAAATGGAATCCTAATCTTTTTGAAAATCCAATATAGCCTATGTTACTCACGAAGAATGTAGCTTTCCAATCGTGAAAGAATTTTGAAAATGTACCTAGTAGTTTCTGAGCCTATTCATTACACACAAACTTACAAATCTTTGCTGTTTATAATATTAATAGGTATAGAGTCGCACGATTGAATGATATTTAAATGATTGTGCTTATTTCGACCTCGATATTAAAATGCAAGAGACAAGGGGTGCAATTGGACCTACGAAGATCTCTCGGCCCCATAAGACCTCATCTGCTAGCGGTGCATCTGCTGACTGATCGACGAGGCAGCGATATAGGCACCCTTATGGTATTGGATGGATCGACGGAAGTTTTTCCAACTGCATTGGATTGCATGGATGGATGCAATTGCATTCCAACATTATTTTATATGATGCCCAAGGATACTTTCTACATCGCACATCTCGCCATAGTCAGATGTTCATCCTAACACTTGGCATCCGAAGCACTCGCTTAGTAAGACCTGATAGGGACTTTCTTCAGCGTACGCTAAGATTGTGCAATAAACTTTCTGCCTCGATTTATCCAAATTAATATGGGGTTCTTCAAAAGAGATTTTAGAAGGCTTTTGCTAGATCGGTAGCGTGAATGGCTGCATCTCTAGTGTTACAAACGTCTAAAGGCTACGTTGACCTCCTCTGATCAGGAACATCGTATGCTTGTCTACCTTCTCAGTGGCATAAACTCCTAACTTATACAGCAAATGTGGTGTCATACCTACCAGGTTCAATTGTATTTTCAAACAATTCAATAGTCCGTTTATAAATAAAAATATATTTTTACCTTTTTCTATTAATATTTTACTTCACCGACCTATTCTTTATCTTAGTCACCGACAATAAACTATTATATTATTTTCTAACATTAGATTTCTGAAACAGAATTACAATTTATGTATCCTAACAAAATAGACCAAAGAGATCGGACCTCGTACTGCAAGTACGAGTATGAATCTGACATGTTTCTAAACGCGCCTACAAATATTTGACAACCGAGTGGCTCTTTTTTTAAATGTGTAAAAAGTCAAAAGATAACTAACATCAAATGTTTGACAGGAAGAAATAGTTTGTATTGGAAAATAAAATTGGCTTTTTCAATATTTTCCGTTACTTATTATTTAAATTTCTTCATGATTATTGTACTCTTTTCTCATAACTATGTTCCTTTATAAAAAATGTGTGTACATAAACTGTTAAATAAATTAAAATTAAATAAATCGGTTCAGCCATTATCGAGTTTCAGCGAGACTAACAAACAGCAATACAGTTTTATATTTATAGATAAATTACATAACTAAAAAATTAAAATAAGTATTGCTTTATATTAATCATGATTATTCACAAATGAAGAGGCCGTTTGTCTGAACCAGGTAACCGTGTTCATTACCTGGACAAAGCAGAGTGTTTCCACGTTAAATTGAGTGTAGGGAGGCAATTTCAACGGGCTTCTGCTCGCGACACCGACCCGGACAGATAGAGCTTTTTCATTTTTTGGGTTCACTTTCAACCGTTGTTCTGTACATACTAAACACACACACAATTGATATAGCTCAGGGCTTAGTTGCCGTACGTGTACTGTGTCTGAGCGACTTTTCAATTCGGGTTGTCATCGATTTTGAGATTTTTTTTGTTTTTCACGAACTCAATTTAAATATGTTCGCGAAAAAAAAAAATTCGATGAACAGTACTCATCCACGTTGAAATTAAACATTTTTTTTTCGAGGTTTTATTTCGAGAATAAAGTACAGAATCGACCTTAAACTCCAATCTTTTTCCCTATTGATATTCTTTGTATCCTGGAAACTTATAATCATTCTTTCTATTACCGTAGTAGTTAGTTACTTCTCGACCTACGTACAGCAACTATCAAAAATGGACAGAGTTATCGCTGTCATAGAATGTAGGTACTGAAACACAGTAGGTACTATACCTACGGCTATCTTAAGTCGAGCTGAATTAAGGTGATATTTGCTCTATTGTACAGAGCAGAATAAGCCCCCTGATGTTTTTGGATAATGCTGTAAATGGATAGTATACTAAGAAGTAGAGCAAACATAAGCCTTATCACCGCATTCGTTGCTTGCCTCGATGGAGGTTGAATACCGCGATCTATCACGCTTTATCCCCGAAGGGGTGGCAGAGGCATACATATTGTATGCCCACATTTCACCATTTTCTCCATTACTGTTCCACGTAATAGGTGGTGAGCCCAATACCGCGATCGATACAAAAAATACTGAAGTCCGTGCGAAGTAGAAAGATAAGAATAGGAAAGCAAATCTCACGAAATAAAGCGAATGCTACGGACACAACCAATTTTGATTATCCCAGTAGAAGTATGTACAGAGTTAAATTATGCCTTGCTTGAGAGGTTGGGAAGAGCACCCTACAACACAACGGGGGTAGAGACTTTCTTTATAAGATGAGTTACGTCTCCAACCACATGGCATCCATGAAGGTTTACTCTGCTGTAAAGAAGGTCGAATCATAAAACCAAGTTGTTCATTGTATTGACTTGCCGCCGCGAGTCGATGTTAATTAATAGTTGAACCACTACCGATTGCAATGGCTACGAAATACTGAGATTACATATTACTTATTACTACGATCGTTATCTGTACTACATTTTTAAAGTATTTGTAATCGCAATTCTTACATTGCAAAAACAGAGTTCTTCATCCATTTTACATTCACAAAGTTCAAGATCCTGTAATTGCTTCATCTAATAACTAGTATGTTATCAGGTCAAAGGTGTTTGAAAGAATGTTAACCATCTTGTATTTGACTGTCTTGCAGTTTACCTTGATTGTATCTTACTATAAAAACTTTCTATACATATAAAAATCTAAACAACAAGGGGTAGGTACATTAGATATTCTTTGTTAGATGCACCACTATGCTTTCAGTGACTGCGGTTCAGAGTTTTCCCGGGTCGACAAAAATATTTGTTTCGGAGTTTGGGTGTTTCCTATGTATAATATGTATGTATTTTAAAACACATAATTATATCAGTCGTCTAGATCCCATAATACAAGCTTATATTTGCTTACTTTGGGCTGGACGGCGCTGTGCAAAAAAAAAATACTACAATGTCCCACAATAATTTCTCTGTCTGTGTATCTTCTGTTCCGGTCAATCTGTGAAAAGGCTGGAATGATTTTAACGACACTGGTAGATAGAAGTTACAAGGAATTACTTAGGCTATATTGCATAGCCTAACTTACTCCTTATACCATCCGCTAATTATTGATAACTATTGCATTTGTATAACATAGCAAAATATTTTGTCTGAGATATTGTAGAGCTTAAAATTTCGTACTGTGATGATTATAAGCTCAATGACCAGCTCTCTGTAGCCGGCTCGAAGGACAAATGTAATGATCCTGATGGAATAATAAGGCGTGGATAAGGTATTTCAAGGCTGGATTAATCGCCGCACTAATTACATTAACAAGAAAATAAATATTTTTATAAGGTTGGACGACCGAACGCGTTGATGATAAGAAAATGTGTGTCGTAGTAGTGGGGCAGCGCGTATACCGCACCGTGCGCCGCCGCGCCGCCACTGTCCGCTCCTTAGTGTTGTGATGCTTCAACAACCAAGCAAAATGGCATAGTCGATTGGAGCATAATTAAGCTGGTCAACCGAAAGTACTGCCTGAGGTCAACCTCATGACATATTTACACGCCCCTAGCTAACTTTGAAATATGCACTGTACATGAAGCGATGTTTTCAAGTACCCGTTACCCACAGGAACCTGTTGCCGAGATAAACGATGAAAATAGTCTATTACGAGTTAATCCAAGGTATCAGCTATCTCAAGACCAAATTTTATCCAAATTGGTAAACCTTTTGAGCATGTAGCCTGTAGAAGTAACAAACATTCACACATAATAACAAGCTTTACTACTATGAATACCTACTGATAGTTCGTATAGTAACTTTGAAACACCTCATGTACTTGTAATTCAGTGGTTATGTTGCATACCTATTTTTTGCCTGTCGCTTTGGCTATGTTGCACTGGCCGTGGTCTCAGATCGACATGTTGTGTATACACCCTATAGAAATTCAATGTGTCTTTGGACACTCATAACCTTAGTAGTCTGAAGACCACTGGTCAACCTGTGCTCAGGGGGCCGAGTCTACTATTGACAAGCCGTAGAATAAAACCAGAATCGCTGTTTTTAGCTGCCAAAATGTTAGTAGACAATGAAAAATTCAACTGACAAGCGGCCACTGGCGCGGTAAGTGTTAGTAGAATTCTATCAGCCGACCGATGGAAGTCTATTGGAGTACAATTAGCATAGCAATAATAGCATACTACGAAAATCTGTCAAAATTGTACCGGTGGCTTTCTGTTGAGCGACGATTTCGACACGACTGAAATAGCAGACTCGGCCCCCTAATCCTATAGAACCCGGTTGAAACGTCAAAAATATCCGCTTTTATCCCATAAAAATAAAATGGACATTTGTAATTACTCATGTATGTTCGAACACTGCTATTGAGTTGCGATTATTAACCTCTAATCACTGTTGAAAAACTGAAATTGTAAAACACTTATTGCCATTAGAATTAGGTTTTAACTATCATATCAGTAATCACTATTTTATTTTCCTGTAGAAGAAATAAGGACCTCAATCAACCTCAATACTGTATTGGGATTATAAAAGTAGTATTGTAAAGGGTATTGAAAAAATACAACAAACCTGATTTTTTTGATTTTGAAATTAATTTACTGAAGTCTCTTTGTAGCATCTATGTTTAAAAATTTCGAGATCACGATCATCAAAGAATAAGTTTCATTTAGCCATTACGCTATAATTGGTTATTAAGTATCTTTTTGATGTTATCATTAACGAAAACATTTACTCTTGCACCATAAACAAACTCCAAGTGCGTAAAATCTTCCGATTCGTTATAAACAATATATTGTACTACGTTAGACAAATTGGGTATAAGCATGTCTACATCTTTTTTAGTGCTAAACCAGTCTACTTCACTACTAAATATATATAGAGGAACTGTTACCTGAGATAGGTTATAAGCTGGTGGTATGGAAGAGGAATACATAACTTGATTCATTTTAGAATCGTAGTCAAATCTTTGAAATCGTTTACTTGCATACATTTGAAAATAATGAACAAAAGTCTTTGTTGACACTCCTGCAGGAATATGACTAGAGAGCACTGGGAGTTTTTCTGGATAGAGATTGTTTATGTCCTTAATACCATAACTAATATAGAACTCTAAAGCACATAGTATTTTTTCTGGAACTCCATCTCGACACACTTTGGCATGATACAAATTTAAGAATACATTATCAGAAAATAAATTATATACTCCAATCCCATCTAAAAATGACTTGAAAGCCTTCCGGTTTTGAGTCAACACGTCTATAAACGGATACTTGATGTGATTTATCCATGCAACCGGGGCTAATAAAATCGCTTTATTAAGCTTTTCATTATATTCTGGCATACTGCTGCACATTACTAACAATATCGTAGTCCCTTGTGAAAATCCGATGTACGACAATGTCTTCTTTGCAGTAGAATGCAATATATGATCAATTACAGCAGGTAAATCCTGAGTACCCATTTCTTCGTAGGTAAAATTCCAGTATTGTGCTGGATTAAGATTCGTAGTATGTCCTTGACTGTACTTATTTCCCCTGGCATTGTAAATCCACACATCGTAACCCAGATCAGATAACTGGAAAGCCACTGATTTCGAAGGACCCAACACTAACCATGAGTCAGAACTATCACCAATTCCATGCACGAGCAACACTGGTGGTCCAAGCCCGGGTATTCTATAAGAGTTCACTATATAACCATCCTTTGTTATCACTGGTTGAATTTCAGGCTTATAACCGTATTTAGTTATCAGTTGTAATGAATTTAAATAAATATCTGAGTTTGGATCACTAAATATTAATGAACCAGGCGGTTTAATTTTACGCCTATTTTGTCCATAACCGAAACAAAAAACGAATATAATACAGCGAAATAAATTAGTATAACTATAGTTCATAGCGATTGCGAAACGTGTCGTTGTCACAAATACAAAATTTAATCTGTTGTTTAACACACGATAGTTATAATTACTTGACTAAGGTCAGCCAAGGCCAAACTACAAACTTGCTACTCAATAAAGATCAAGTAGCTTTGACCTCAGACAATGACCTTCTGCCAATATGGACTGGCACCTGCCGTGCGGAAGTAAAAACACTTTAACCTCAAAATACCCAGAAATATACCTAAAAATTCTGCGACTGTTGAAAAAGTATAAATACAGACCAAGTAATTCAATATTAATTAACTACCGCCCGTCTAGTACAGTTATAACAAGTTTTGGTCAAAATTCAAACCTTGACCTCTATGTTTGCTTTAAAACCATTATGTAAGACATTGGGTTCTTAATAAGCCTAGTTATTGAATTAATACGATAAAAATGTCGAAGATTTATTACCTAGGTTGTATAAAGTCAGTTCGAGGACTGCCTGCATGGTCACGAAGAGCAGTCAGAGCTCTTGTCAAACGTATAACTGCAGTTCTCCAATATAAGGGAGGATCCTATTGCAAGGCTAGATGAGTATTTCCTATCCGTTGACATTGGGACAAGACAAGACATTAAGGTACAAAAGTCAAAAGCAAACTCTCATGAGCAGTAGCTACAGGAATGTGAATCTTGATTTGGTTGAGATGCTAACTGTTGACTTGGTTGGCAAAGGTCTGAGTGTTGTCGACGAGAAAGCGAATACTACATATTTAAGCAACGTTTGTCATCACATCCTGTCGAAGACCCTACCGCAACCAACTTAAACAGTATTATTGAATGGAACTTAACTTCCATATATTTAATGATTCGGACACTTAGGAGAGGTGGTTGCCGAACCGTCGATGAAGACATAGATCTCTTTAGTTATAAGATAGCTGCGTCTGGATGTTGTCTGAAGCGAGAATTCTGATAAATCACTGTGAGAAATTTCATAGCATTTTACAGGGTTATGCATTTCTTAATACAATTTATATCTCTCCCGTATCCTATTACTTAATTGCTGCTTTGTGGTTGGTAATTTATGATCCTAATGTCCAGCGTCTACGAGTTAAACAAATATATTAATAAACAAACAACAATTTTAAGTTGTACCTAATAATGTATTTATAGCAGATTTAAAAATAATGTAGGTATTTCTTTCATATTTAAACTCAAGTGAGAGATTGATAGTTTTTTATTTGCTCGATAAAGATCTTTCAGTTTTTTCTGTGTCGGGCAAGTATATATTACAAGATTAGTTACTGAAATACTTAAAGGAAATTCTAGGAATATAGGTTTTAATTAATTATATTACTCACTTCGTTCGGCTGCACTGACTCCGTGACGACTTCCTTCCTTACCGAACTACTTCGAGCAGTCGGAAGCATAAAGTTTCTGGCCATGGCCATTTACTAAATTATTAAAATAAAGAAAAAAAATCCTTTTTAAGAAACGAAACACTCCGTAGTGAAATGATGAGAAATATAAACATAAATTGATTGCTGAAACTTAAACGTAAATTTATGGTTGAAACTTCAATATAAACTAAAACCAAAATAGTATGTAGTAGTGATGACTCTTTCCACTCGTGTTCTCTTTCAGATGCAAGCTTTGTTAGTACTGGCAACGTTGACTCTGCAGCTCTTACATTGCATGATCAGCTATCCGATGTCTTTTTCAACTTTCCTAAAAACTTTAACGTAGCGCACATTAATGCCCAGAGTATCCCCTACCATCATTTCGATCTTCTAGCATCCTTTAGCGGTGATCATCATCGAGATGATCACCGCTAAAGACATCAAAACATCTCTAAAAACATTTCTACAATCTTTACTTTCTTCGAAGCTTTATGGAATACCTGGATTTGTGCTTGTGGGCAATGACAGGATTGACAAGGGCTGTAGAGGAGTAGCTGTCTATCTACGTGTGGATATTCCTTTCAAAACTTAATTGCGTCTCAGTCGGTTTACAGTTATACAGCGGAGTACCTCTTTTTAGAGATTACAGTTCGGCATAGCAAGATGCTGCTTAGAGTTTTTACAGTCCTGATCTCCACATTAACTACTTTAACTCACTTGAAACTTTGCTTTGCGATCTATGTTATTCTTACAGCCGCGTAGTCATATTGGGTGATTTCAATATATCTTTGATCAAGAATGATCACCGTGTCCATTCCTTGCAATCTCTTGTATCCTCACTTAATGTTCACATTCTACCCCTTTCTGCTACGCATCATTTTCCTGACTGCCGACCATCTCTTCTTGATTTAATTATAGTCTCCTTCTCTGACTTTGTTGCCACTCATGGGCAACTCACTGCCTATTTCTCTTATCACTACCTAATCTATCTATCTCTTTCGATTCGTTCCCTTCAGTGTAAGTCACAATGGCACCCTGGATTACCCCGGAGAGGTGTAATCGTCTGTGTCGTGATGCTAAACGTCGTCACTTTTATCAATCTCTTGACACCCGTAACTCTTGTACTTGTATGGAAATTTCTTAAAGCTAACGGTGTCGGCAAATCTCCCCACATTAATTGTCACAATATTAACTTGAGTGCCCTTAACAATCATTTCTCACTTCCACCTTTATGTCTTGACCCGCTTGTTAAGTCAAGCACCCTGCTAGATCTCTCTCTTGTGCCTGTTCCACAATGTTATGCATTCAATTTCAACACAGTCGATGAGCAAGAAGTCAAGAAATCCCTACTGTAGATCACTTCTTCTACGGTTAGTAATAATGAGCTGTGTTCTAAAATGTTTACTCTCATACTTCCCAGCGTGATCCACATCCTCACTCATCTATTCAATTTTTCTATGAACGCAGGCTGCTTTCCTAGTGCTTGGAAACAAGCACTTCCGCAAATTCTTAAAAATTAAGCAATTCCGTTACCTAAGACCACAAATCCTGCACTTTTGTCTCAGTTTCGCCCAATATCCATTATTCCTTTCATTTTTCTTTCTTTCATTCCAAAGTTCTTGAGCATTTAGTACATCGACAATTAACAAGTACTTAACCCATACTACTTAATCTTCTCAACCCTCTACAATCAGACTTACAGCCAGGTTACAGCACCATGACGGCCTTTTTAAAATTGACCGATGATATCCGTTTGGCCATGGATAATAAATCTCTTACCGTTCTTGTGCTGCTTGACTTTAGCAGTGCATTCAACTCCGTGGATCTAGATGTTCTTCTAGGTATTCTTAAACAAAAGTTCTTGAAAAACGTTCATTAAACGACTAAAAGACAAATATTTATTGTGCGAATGTAGAGGTAGAAGGAGCCAGAAGTACTTTTTTTTTTAGCTCAATTGCTCAAAAACGTAAAGGTTAAAAGTACTCGGATACCCAGGCGTGCACGTTTGAAACGGTTAATGAATCTGCAGGTTGCGAAAGATATATGCATGGATCGCGAAGCCTGGCGACCTGTCTTCTTTTACTACTTGTCTTTTTTTATTTGTTATAAATTCAAAGGGTTTAAAAAAAAGAGAATAAATTTATTTTCTCATAACATTGACATCGATTTTCATAACAACGTAGATTTTTTTTTGTTTTCGCCTGGAATGCCTTTACGCACCGACATCCCTGCTGCGGGGGCAACAGGGACGGTGTGTGGGTTTCCCGGCCCGTGAGAGAGGTGCCGTCCTACCCACTAAACCCCGCGGTGTTCCGCCTCACCTTAAACCGACTCGCAGAGTAGGCCTGAGGTTCAATCACTGCGAGCCGGCAAGAGGCACCTTAGAGTGGAGGGGTCCGTCTCGGGCCGGCTGGAAAAGCGACCACCCCGGAGCTCCCTAAGGAGCTGAAGAATCTAGCCCGCACCTTCACCGCTCTGCGAGAGGAGGTAGAGAGCGGCCAGTACGGGCATGCGCTAAGGGGTCACCCCCTGGAACACAGAAAGTAGGTAGGTATTATGCAGAATGACTGAAATACAAAAACAGTAACAATCCTAAAACTCCCGTTTACTTCCCCAACTAAAATAAATTGCTGCTGAAAACTGAACGCAAATTTGATGTCTCAACAACTAAGTTAATTTCGAACTACAGTTTATGCCTATGCTTATGATTTTCTGCATTGTTGAGAGCGACTGCCGTCTGACCCCATAAAATCTGCTTTGTTATCTAGTCCGGTAGTCAGCAGGTGCACCGCTACTAGGCGAATCGGGGCCCCTTACACCAAGGCGACGCTTGATGTTACCAATCCTATTGGAATGGTTTCTGAATTAGATTACGCTGTGCTTGAATTTAGACTTAAAATATTAATGTCCAGGAACGGATGAAGATGTTACTACGATACAATGGGTACCACACACTGTGTGTCGGGAGTGCTTGCATACGGTTAGGTCCGATGAGGGCTTTATTCCGCGTACGCTTAGATTGTGGAATGAACTCCCTGCCTGGGCTTTTCCAAACGGGGTCTTAGATGGTTTATAAAGTATCGGCAGCGCGAGCGCTGTACCTCTGGTGTTGCAAACGTTCATGGGCTACGATGACCCCTTTTCATTAGGTGGATCGTATGCTTGTATGTCACCTCAGTGGTATAAAAAAATAATCCATCGAATAATCTTTCCTTCTTCGGATTTCCACCTGTTTTAGTCTAATTGAATTCTTGAGGCGGTGTCAGGTTAACATCACGAGAGGACACGAGAGGACTGCCAAATCAACATGTCGCGATTTTTTATCAGAAGCCACAAAATTTCTATAGCATATATATGAATATTGAAATAAAATGCTAAAAATCTTTTTCCCCAACCTATTATATCTCTTTTCAGCACAAGAACTCTTAAAGTGTGATGCAGGAATCGTATTCGTAGTCGACTATTTTCAATGGTTCTTAGCTATCTGGCACTGGTTTTTTTGATCGTTCCAAATAACTCTTCAGAACACAACACATATCAAGCAGTATCTAAACAACGAATAAACAGCCAAAGTCTACGATGCGATCAATGATGATTTATTTATTTATTTATGTACACACTAGGTAACAGATAGCAAGAGTTGAAGGACACATAGGTACAATGGCACTGCTTATTTCTAAAAGAAATATCTCCCAGCAGACCGACGATAGGAGAACGTGAAGTAGGAAAATAACAAGTAAAAGTGTGTAAGTAAGAGATATGATATCCCCCATATGATCACCCATAGCCGTAACGTTTCCTGAACAAAACAGTCTGGTATTAAAATTCAGATGGAACGGGAGTTCCTCTACGATAGTAGTTTATTTTATCATCATCAAAGAGGTTAAGTTTATAATATTTTATTTCCATGTTTTCGAAATTACTCACACCATTAATTTGCCTGATCCGCATAACTTATTTGACAGAACGTCGGAACACACACATTGAATTTTAGATTTATGTATTTTCGGGTAATTTTCAAAACGTGAATTAAAAATAACGTATTTATTACAAATATATTCGGCAACGTCGCATTACAACAGCAGCTGCCTATGTGTTGCAAAATTAGAAACTATTACCACAGTCTAATCAGTAATGCTTTGAAATATCGACTGCTAATAGGATATCAATCCTACAAACAAAAGACACTTTCTTGGCTTCTTTTTAACCCTGGGTACAATGCTCATCTTCTAATGATGAATCACGTTTCAGTAATTTGCAACTCTCACTAGTCAAAGACGTGTCTTGACTCATACAACAATGCGTTATTTTGAACAAAATTATCTGATAGAGCTTCTTAAATGAAATTCAGTGGAATTCAATGTCAAAGCCTTGACCTTGACTGCCTCTGTGGCGCGGTGGGAGTGCATCCGACTGCTAAGCAAGAGGTCGTGGGTTCGATTCCCACCCAGGATAAAACTTTGTGTGATGAGCACGATGGTTTATTCTGTGTCTGGGTGTTACTTATCTATAATATGTATGTATTTAGAAATATATAAGTATGTTTATCAGTTATCTAGCACAAGCTAATATTAGCTGACTTTGGGCTAGATGGCGCTGTGTGAAAAGTGTCCCACAATATTTATATTTTATATTTATTTATAAAGATAAATGTTGCCTTGCCACTTTGACCTAACTAGACAGTTTGTCAAAGGTCATACACGTAACTAATTCCAGCATAGAGTATTACTTTTCAAGGCAATTTATGCTCAGTGACCATTGGATATGATGGGCACAGTGTTTGACTTATCTATGATCAAATAATTTCGGTCTCGTACAAATGTATTATTGACAAATCGAGAGTGGAGAGGAATGAGTAAGACTAACCAGAAAACAAGTTTATTATTTCATAACACAAAGTTTCTTAACATTTTATTAACTAAGCTTGTTCTCGTTTTGCAAAACGACCAGGAAATATATTTGCACGCTTCAGAAACTTTACCACTCTTATAAAAAATAACATGTTTTACTAATATCCTTATGATTTTATCACAGATACATGACAATAACTAAAGACTAAATACAGTATAACATAATAATTAGAAATAACCCTCCTTTATTACAAATCATTATTATTAAGTATGTCTTTTATTTTATTATTGACAAAAACATTTATTCTGCCGCCGTAAACAAATTCCAAGTGGGAAAAATCCACGGATTCATTAAAATTAACGTGTTGTACTATATTTGGCAATTTACTTGTAAGAGTATCTACATCATTTCTAGTGCTAAACCAGTCTGAATCACTGTTAAAAATATACAGCGGGGCTGATACTCGAGACAGGTTATAAGCTGGTGGGATGGGAGAAGAATACAAAACTTGATTTAATTTAGAACCGTAATCATAACGTTGAAATCTTTTACTTAAATAAGTTTGAAAAAAATGAGCTAATGTCTTTGTAGATATTCCTGCAGGAATATGACTAGATAGTTCTGCGAGTTTTTTTGGATACAGATTGTTAATATTCTTAATACCGAAGCTTAAATAGAACTCTAAGGCACACAGTATTTGTTCTGGCCTTCCATCTTGACACACTTGGGAATGATAGTAATTCCAGAACACATTATCGGCATATAAATTATACACTCCAATTCCATCAAATAATTTCTTTAAAACTTTTAAATTTCGTGCGAATACGCCCATAAATGGGTACTTTATGTTATTTATCCACGCCACTGGAGCTAGAAGTATTGCTTTTTTAATTTTTTGGTTATAATCTGGTTTCATGCTACACATCACGAGGAAAATGGTAGTACCCTGTGAAAATCCAATGTATGAGAGTCTCTTCTGGGCGGTAGACTGCAGTATATGATCAATAACAGCAGGTAGATCTTGAGTGCCCATTTCTTCAAAAGAAAAATCCCAATATAGGGCTGGACGAAGATTTCTAACATGTCCTTGACTGTACTTGTTCCCTCTGGCATTGTATATCCACACATCGTAACCAAGATCTGACAGCTGGAAAGCCACAGATTTTGAAGGACCTAACACCAACCATGAGTCAGAACTATCACCAATTCCATGCACTAATAACACTGGAGGTCCGCGGTTCGGTATTCTATAAGAGTTCACTAAATAACCGTCTTTTGTTACCACTGTCTGAATTTCGGGTCTATAACCATAGTTTGATATAAGTTGTACCGAGTTTAAATAAGTTCCTGGATTTTGATCTTTTACTGTTATAAATTCCGGTGGTTTTATTTTACGTCTATTCTGAACGTAACCAAAACAAAAAATAAATAAAACACAACGAAACACATTCACGTATCCAACATTCATTGCGGTTGTGAAACGACTCGCTGTCTCAAATACAGAATTTAATCTGTAGTTTTTTTCACACATGGCAGCGTTATTTACTCGACTGATGTCAGTCAATGCCAAAATACAAGCTTGTTGCTTGGTGAGAACTAAGTGAATATAACTACAGAACAGTACTCGTAAAATGTGTGGAAGGGAATGGTAGTAAAATATTAGCTAAACCAAAACTTGATAGAACGGCAATTCTTTCTCAATTGGCAACTAAACCTAGTCACTGAAACTAACAAATATTTTATTAAGTAAGGGATGTTGTAAACTCTTTTTTTATACCACTGAGGTGGTTAACAAGCACTCCTCATAATTGTTTTTGTTCAATAACAGCTTCTCTAATTGAAAGTTTTAGGGTAAAACCTACTTAACTTTTTAAAATTCCCTCTTAAAAATTGCTGTGCCTTTTTTAAGAGGGAATTATAAAATTCATCTGATTGGCGGTAAATTCTTTCTATAACAAATTGTACCTAGAGCTATTATAACATCTGTACAAATTATATCCTGTGAGCTACTTTTTCTCTATGATCTGTTTCATTGAAAACTCTTCGGTCACACAAAGTTTCTTTTAAAAAGTATCATTAAGATTAAATAAATACCACAAAAATTCAAAGTATAATTTTTTACTTTGGTATCAGTTATAAAATATCCTAACAAAGTTTTATTGAAAATTTCTTCAATGTACAAATTTTCGACCCGTTACATTTCTAAAAAGAACTAGCTGATTGGACGGACTTTCTACCACCTTAAAATTAATTCTTTATTTTTGATTTATTTTTAAGTTATTAGCTGAGTTATAAATCTGGAAAAGCAATTTCTCTCACTTTAGCTCTGAGGAATTATTTCATATATATGATGTCTACGCCTTCATCGCACCGCTTGCCATAGAGAGGTGCTGACACATTTTGCGTCCGGAGCATTCGCATACGGATAGAGGGTTTTTTCCCTGTGGAATGAGCTCCCTGCCTGGGTTTTGCCGAACGTCTACAGTACGGGATTCTTCAAAAGGGGTCTTAGAAGGCTTTTACAGGTTCAGCACGAATGTCGCACCCTCGGTGTTGCAACGTCCATAGGCTAATCGCTTTCCATCAGGTGAACCGTATACTTGAATTCCACCTCAGTGGTATAAAAAAAAGCTCGGAGTGCACAACAGGGCGCGGTATTACTTTACTGCTTTGCAAATACTTATATTCTAGAAAACGCAAGCGCGGTCATACATAGAATAGTGCTGTCATCTTTGGTCAGTGCACATCAATAACAGTTTTCACGATCCTTTAATTGAGGATGGTGTGGAAGGAGACGCAACAGTAGAGACTTTGTGTTTTTATGCGTGTTATATCACTTGTACAATAGTTTATGCTATGAGGAATTAATTGACATAATGCTGACAGCTACTTTCTATCATGGACCCGCCATAGACGGGGGGTTAAACTTTGCTTCTAGAGAGATTTTCCCGAATGTCTACAGTATGGTTGTTCAAAAGGAGTCTTAGGGCCGTATTTTAGAACGTTACTCAATACTCAAGAAACGCTTGGGGCTAGTTTTTGCCTTAAAATACTACTCTTAAGTGTTACTTAAGTATTGAGTCACTTTCTAAAATACGGCCCTTGGACGGTTTTTGCAGAGTCGGTAGCGCGAGCAACAACCGTCCATAGACTATGGTGATCACTTTTGCCACTTCAGTGGTATATAAAAAAAAACTTGTACGGAACCTACAGTTGGTGGAAAATAAATGTAAGTTTTTCTTGAAACTTTTAACCAGGTCCTTTTGTATTTTCAAACAATCCAGAAACCCATTAAAATATTTCCAAAAAAGTCATATAGTTCGGTCCCGCTATTAAAGAGGAGCTATTTGACAAGCACACGTATATATATATTTAATTTTAGTCAACTAACTGACATTAATATTATTATTTTGCGGAATCAGTACTGTTTACGATTCCTACAAAACAGACCAAAGAGATCAGACTTCATATTACAGCTAAGAATCAGACAAATTTCTGAACGCACCGATAAATATTGAAAACCAAGTGACACAATTTTAAATTCTTAAAGAAAAAACAAAAGAAACGAGAAGAAGATCATAATTTACCAGGTAGGAACAGTTTGTATTGAAAAATTAAATGGTATTTTCCTATATTTATTAAGCATGTTTCTTACCTTTGAAACCTTCCCTAAACTTTTACAAACATTTCAATATCAAAATTAACCAAATCGGTCGAGCCATTTTCGAGTTTTAGCGAGACTAACGAACAGCAATTCTTTTTTATATATAAACATACATACATATAGTCACGCCTTTATCTCCGAAGGGGTAGGCAGAGGCATACTATACGCCCACATATCACCGTATGCATTTTGTCCAACGTAATAGGTGGTGAGCTCTTTGCCGTGTATATATAGATATGTATGTATAAAGATAGTGTATGTATATATAGATAGATATAAAATATGAACGCAGTGTCACAATGACCTAATTTAAACAACAGCTACCGATATCATAAATAATGTTTTATGAAATTTGATACTTAAATTTCAAACTGTATTACATTACCAAGGCCATAACGATTATGAAATGATAATAGGTCCATACAATATTATTATATATATTGCCTCAGTCTACCTACTCGGGTACCTGTACATCACAGGCACAAACGTATGTGTGTAATGAAAAATACTACGCTTTTATACAATATACCAGCCATAAGCCCAGAGGCAGTACCGTCTCTACCACACAGGACACACGGGGCACGGGGCCTACGGCTTAAAAAGGGTCCCCAAAAGCTGAACTAATAAACTGCATGCAGCTCTCTCTCAAGAAATACCGCCTGTACGTGGGCGCGCTCCGGTTTCTTCTATAAATTTTGGACACTTTGATATACTCGTACAATATTAGAATTAAATGCCAAAGTATTTATTTTTCTATCTTCACGTTGTACTACATTGTTGATACACAATCTACGGCTGAATTATCAGCAGCTTTCGACGTTAGCGTCAAAACAATATTGGTCCATTTGCGTTTAATTGGCAAGGTAAAAAAGTTTGATAAATGGGTGCCCCACGAACTCAATGATCGCCAGCGCGAAGTACGCGTCGAGACGTGCCTTGCACTGCTCAACAGTCACACAAATGAAGGTATTTTGAACCGCATTGTTAACTGCGATAAAAATGGATTCTGTTTGATAACCGCAAGCGCTCAGCAAGTTGGTTAGATCCTGGTCAGCACCTAAACAATAGCCCTAAACGAAAACTTACCCCTAGAAAAGTGATGGTCACTGTTTGGTGGTCTGGCGCCGGTGTAATTCATCACAGCTTCTTACCTAACGGGGTGAGCATTACTGCATATGTGTATTGTGAAGAACTGAACACAATGATGGAGAAGCTGGCACATCTCCAACCAGCATTAGTCAATCGCTCATCTCCGCTGCTCCTGCATGACAACGCGCCACCTCATACTGCACAGCAGACGGTCTCTAAGTTGCAAGAACTGGAGTTGGAAGCTCTCTGTCATCCGCCCTACTCACCAGACCTTGCGCCTACAGACTACTACTTTTTCCAGAATTTGGATAACTTCTTGGCAGGAAAAAAAATCACTACTCGAGAGGCAGTACAAAATGCCTTTGAAGAATTTGTTGCCTCCCGTCCAGCTGATTTCTTTAAGAAGGCTATCAATAAACTGCCACTATGTTGACAAAGATGCATTGATTGCATGGGTGATTACTTCGATTAATACAAATAAGATATAAATGAATAAAATTCGTTTAAATTTTATTCATACAAAACGGCAATTTCATAGGTCCTAATATTTTTGAACCTAAAAAAAAATTAAATCTATTCTCGTCTACCTATGCCAAAATGATTAAACTAATTGAATTGTGATATTATTGACGTCGACCTCAGAGGTCAGTTCGTCAGTATGCATATTATAAACATCTTAATTAATATTTAATTATTTGTTTAGCAATATGTCTGCATACTTTAACCTATATTTAATACACATTCTTTAATGTCTTTTTTTGTTTTACATTGCCGTGTAAGGGTGGTTTGGTTGTAAGGGGGGGCCAAGATCTATGGGGCCCAAAAGATTTTAGCTGTGCACCGGCTATCGGACGAGGCAACTACGGAGGCTACTCTACTAACAAAGCAAAAAAAAACAAAACCCAATGGCCAAACAAGCGATGACTCTGCCCCTGTGGAGCAGTGGGTGTGTATCCGACTGCGCCGCAAGAGGTCGTGGGTTCGATTCCCACCCAGGACAAAACTTTGTGTGATGAGCACGATGGTTTATTCTGTGTCTGGGTGTTATTTATCTATGATATGTATGTATTAGAAATATATAAGTATGTTTATCAGTTATCTGGTTACATATTACAAGCTCTGCTTAGTTTGGAATCAGATGGCGTTGTGTGAGTTGTCCCAACGATGTTTATTTTTATTTTTATTTATGGCTGCTCCTGGCAGCCAAATAAAAGTAGACTTCAAATCTAGGTAGGCCTTGGACGTAACTGGGACTGCACTTCAACATCCTTGAAAATGTCAGAATTGTTAACTTTCAATGACTTGTCTTCATGCATTAATATTAAGTAAGACACTTTTTATTAATGCATGATTTTTTAATACACAGCGCCATCTAGCCCAAACTCAGCTATAAAACCTTGTACTAGTCTAGACAACTGATAGACATACTTATATATTTAAATACATACATATTATACATAAGAAACACCCAAACTCCTAAAGCAACACTAGTGGATCACACAAATATTTGTTCCGACGCGGGGATCGAACGAGGGACCTCAGCGCGGAAGTCGCATACACTACCACTACGCCACCGTGGTAGTACATATCTTTGTTTTAAAATTTGCATACTAACCCCAAATTGACCTTCAAAAGATTAGACGCTATGTTGTGTGTTGATATTTAAAACATAAACAAGGTTTTTTTTAATTTGTATTACTCGTTACAATGTTACGACAGCCAAACATCAAATAGAACCTTGACCCTTTGTTTATTTAGCATTATTTCTTCAGTAATTGCAATAATTTATCAACGCTATAATACTTTGAAAAACACCACTAATTAATTATTCATTTGGTTCTTTGGTGGCAGTTGAGGCCATCTTTATTACAGATTTTTATTTATAATTTACAAGAATTTTACTAAGTGAGACATTTATTTTTTACACAAACTCTCATCTTATCAATAAATAAATAAATAAATATCGTTGGGACAACTCATACAACGCCATCTGATTCCAAACTAAGCAGAGCTTGTACTATGGTAACCAGATAACTGATATACATACTTATATATTTCTAAATAAATACATATTATAGATAAATAACACCCAGACACAGAATAAAATATCGTGCTCATCACACAAAGTTTTATCCTGGGTGGAATCGAACCCACGACCTCTTGCGTAGCAGTCGGATGCACTTCAACCGCACCACAGAGGCAGTCAATACTCACAAAGGGTGGTATGGGCAATGGGGCTTTACCAAGGTCTTCGGTAAAGTTAGCTCTAGGTACCTGCAAGTGTTGCAGTTGCTGACTAACAAACGATGTCATAGCGAAGGCAAGAAAAATCTTCAAACGAATCCCTCAAATTGGTGTAAAATAACATAAATTGTATTGTATACTAATAATAATTATGTAACCAAATTTTTAGGTAGGGGCACACTATGTAGGTCACCTTTTTCCAGTCATATTGGGCCCTGCAACAACCAATTGTTGCAGGTCCAACATTAAATAATGGTGTGAGACTTTATACACATTTACCACATCATAACGGATGGCCCCACCAAACTTTAAATATCCCTCAGTCAATTTATACGACTATTAAATCATAATTACGAGTACGTATACGTATCTGTTTCCCAATACAACTAACAGTTATTCATTAATCTTAACTATACATTGTTAAATTAATTGCCTCTTCTAGTCATAATAGTCAATGCGCTGTTAACAATATAATGTAGTAAATAAAACATAATTCATATAACGTAAATCGTGCATGACTCACTCTTTGCTAAGCAGTTGGCCAAAAAAAAATCAATATTACAAGTATCCTTCTAATTTAGTCTTATTTTTCTTCTTCTACCTCCTAGTTAAGTATGGTCTTACCCTGGTAAAGTGAAGGAAGCCTGATTTATCAGTCTTACATATAATATAAGATAGTTTGTTATGTCATTTCGACTTGCACTAACCATTTTTCGGACTCGATCTAACTAAAACCACACGGAATGACACGAGACACAATAGGACGGGCACACCGTTAAGCCCTCGGTGGGATAACTACAAGATTCTAGGCAAATTTTGGCTACAGCAGAAGCAGCACCACTTCTGGGTTCGGATTCAATCTCGCTTTTCGTAGTATGCTCAGTAGCAGTTCTCTAACAAAGGTGAGCAACCCTGGGCATAATTTAAACAAGTCTTAAACGTCCTTGTTGAATGGAAACTGTGGAATTTACGAGGGAGGAGTCTCTTCCGTTCCCTCTCATTTAGGAGGGAGGATTCTCTTCCGTTCCCTCTCCGCCTGGTTTTACTTCTTCTGTCTCAAGGCCTAGTTACTGTTTGTGTACTCCCTATCAACCACGCGAGAGACAAGGAAGGAAGAAATAGGTATTTCTTGTATTTTTTTTTTGTTACATAAATATTGTCTCACAATTATGTAAACATTTTATTGCTAACATAATTTGTGAGAAGAGGTGTAATGAATATAAAGTAATAAAAGAAAATAAGGTCGCGCGTGCATAATTCTGAAACCATATGACACATTAAGCTATGCACATAAAGGTTCACACGTGACTGTATACATAATTATGTCAATTGTGCGACTTGAGATGCAAGGTCGCGATTTGGATATTTTTTCAAGGCAAATAGCATTGCTAGAGAGGTTATATCAGTAGTAGTAATTATTACGAAATCTGACATAAAGCGACAATATGAAAATGTCAACAATTTTGGGGGCCGTTAACATTCGGCTGATATCTCAAATAGATAAACACTTAATTATACATACAGTAGATTCAATGTTTAGTTTGCACTTAATGAAATGTAGTAAAACCTAAAAACTAACTTTATTTTTAAATTAAAAATATATGGAACAAGTTGGAGTTATATCAATTTCATTGTGAATGTTTTTCTAGTCTAACAAAACCTTCTTGTTTTAACGCCTGCCTTGGCGGCAGCTTATTTTAAAAAAATATTTGAATTATCAAATTAGAAGCACTCCGTGTAAAATGTATTCCATTACTGCCTCTGTGGCGCGGTGGGAGTGTTTTCGACTGCTACGCAAGAGGTCATGGGTTCGATTCCCACCCAGGATAAAACTTTTAGTAATGAGCACGACGGTTTATTCTGTGTGTGGGTGTTATTTATCTTTAGGATGTATGTATATAAGTATGTTTATCAGTTATCTGTTTACCATAGTATAAGCTCTGGTTAGTTTGGAATCAGATGGCGTTGTGTGAGTTGTCCCAACGAGGAAAAAATTACAAAGTTTTTGTTTTTTACTTGTGGAAATCCTCATAGATGCTATGTCGGATTCCTCCCGACAAAAATCATACGGTGCCCTTCTATCTGTCTATGGCCAGGAGTTATTGGTTATTTGGACTTAAAGAAGTTATTGTTAGTATTATTACTGAAAAAACATCAAAAGGTAATAGATATAGAGCCACGAAGCCGGAAAAGACATGGTGTCTCATATAATGAACAATTTTACAATGCACGCGATTTTCTCGGAGGTTATGTGAAACTAATCTGAGGATGATTGCTTTTAGTGAAACACTAGGTATTATTGGTCGACTTGGAAGAAGCTAATGTCTGACAATGGACTGCGATACTAAGTCTGATTTGATTAATTGATTGTAGTATCTTTGGCACAATGTCCTTGTCCTGTGTCGTGCTCAATCAATTATTTATACCTAACAGGAGGAGATAAGATCAATAATTCGTTGACAAGTTCTCTAATATTAATTAGTATTCATTGGAGCGACTCGTATAACTCTAAGAAGAAATTTGTTCAAAATTATTTTAGAATTGATCCTGTAATATGATGAAATGAAAAGTGTCACTAGTAAGAAAATTTGTCAACGATCCTGCTTGCATCTTGTATGTTTCTTCTGCAACTTCTGACATAAATGCTTGTTTATTTTGGAGTTCTCTTCGTACTTTCATGCATTTTTTTTATTTTGATCCTTCGATTCCATAACTTTCCAAATGTTTACCAAAACATGATTGTTATTGTGCGACAAGACTGTTCTTGGACCAGTTCTTGTGAGTACTTACTTACACAGTGGCCGACATGTATTCCATTTATATTTACAATGCACATTTGCTATTTTTCCTGTTTCATATTCTCTTAAATGTTTAGATAATATACTCTGTAAATATTTAAATAAATCAATGCTGTAAAAGGAAGTCGAATTTCTCATACTCTCTATACCAACAGTTACTGTACTTAGCCAATACGAATGGTACCTAAGCCGAAAAAACCGAAAACCGGTATCGGCATAACAAAAAAGTTATATATTTTTAAAACAATATACAGCAACAGCTTTGTTACTTTGATATTTTAAAATAAATAATGAGGGTATATGAAAATTATTGAAATAAAAATCCATTTAAAAGGAATAAATTTCGTTAACACTCAGTCTGATATTGTCTGTTGCAGTGTACGGATGTGTGACAAAGTTTCTTGCGGAATATCTGAGTAAAAGACAGGTATAGTCTTCATTTATAATTATTTTATATTCGTTTCTTAGTTTTATGGGGGTCGCGAAGTAATAAACCTTCCTAATCTTCAGGAATCCGCGATAAAAATTGACAAAGTTGCATTAAATATTGTCAAATATGTGTTAATTTGCCAATGTATGTTGAAAAATGAGAATTTACAACCACTGAAAAAAACTATTATAATAAAAAAAAAATAGTATGTTACTTGCGTTTGCGTTTTACACTCCAAAGCCGTTTACACTCAAAAAATATTACAGCCGACTGCCAGCGCCCTGCGTTCCCTCTCAATATCAACGTCATCCATATGACTATCCATATATCCAGCATATGGTCATCGGTAACAAAATGTCCTATATACTTAAAGGATGTCACCTGTTTAAGGTCTATTCCATTCAGTTGTTTACTGGGTGTAGAAGCCAGACGCTTACAACCTGTTCCCTTAAATACCAAATTCTCACTGTTTTTTACATAAGGCCACGTACCCTAACGTACCACTCACAAACCGTTGTACAATATTTTGTCATATTTCTAGGGTTTAGGGAGCGAGACTGCTTGATTTTATCTGACATTTAGAACAATTGTCGATATTATTTCAACCAACTTACATAAAACTTTGGCGAATTGTATATCTAAACCACAAAACCCACTATGTGTTCTGTGATCTATGCCTTTCTCATGAATCACTTTACCACTTCTAAAGTCAGTTTTAAAAAATCTTATAAAATAGCTCAGACTCTCCGTCCGTCTGGACCCATCTATTACTCGGGAACCATTAGAGTAAGAGACAAACGGTTTGCGGCATTCGTTTCAGGATATCATGAATACATGCACACATACATGAATACGTGCATAGGCGATTTTGAAGATTCTACTTCTTTCGGTTTTGAAATTGTTTTTGGTTTAGAAGTCGTCGTTTTTCTTCGCTTCAATAGTGAAGGGCGCGTTACTTGTTAAGGTTAACTTATTTTATCCAGTGGGAGATGAGTAAGGGAAGACTTGACCATGTGGACGAAGTTGTGGGCATCAGCTAGTAATATAATAAATACGTAAAACATAATATTTCTTATGATCGAAACCTTAATGTGTCCGATGAATAATTTTATTCTAGCTTCTATGTTTAATTCTTATAACGTTTGTAGAAAGCGATAAAAGTATAGGTACCCACTATTTTTAAACTTTCGCGGTTTATACTCATATTTTATATACTACTCGGGACTTCACGCGAAACAGTACGTCGTCAGACGTCAGTCATCAGTTACGTCGGTGAATGTAAGTACAAAATTGTTTCGCGTGAAGTCCCGAGTAGTATATAAAATATGAATCCCTAATGTATTCCATTTCTAACAAAAATAAAGCTAATGAAATCAGACAACGCGTTGATGAATTACAACTACTTACATATTTTGTCTTTGATCCTGTCTCCCCAAGGATCAAAAGTATCCTTAAGGTCCGTATTCCAGAACGTTTATCAACACTCAAGAAACACTTGAGGGTACATTTTATATGGCAAGATCTAGTCTCGAGCGTTGATCGAGTATTGAGAAACGTTCTGGAATACGGACCTAAGTCTTCTTCGGAGTAAAAACTCAAGTCATGCATGATTCTCTTTCATGATACAGAGGTAAAAAACAAATATCGGCTTCAGTATCGATTATTAATTTACAAAAGAAAATTTCTAAATATCTTTAATGTATAGAACTTAGACTCTCTACTTTTGTTATAAATAAGACTATAAAATATCATTGCGCAGAACGTAAATTACCTTACCACTGAAACTATACATTGTGTAGTTCTTTGCACAGAAAAGGTACCTATCTATTCTACACTTACCCTGGGATATTCTTCCGAGGAGTCAGCCAGGGCCCTAGCCAGATAGTTAGCGATAGGGACCATGAGATATTAGTCGGTTTGACTCCGGCATGATATTTCCACACGATATTCCGGACATTTCCACAAGATAAAAATATCGTAGTAAAGGGTAGATGGAGTTAAGGTAGGCCGAGACTTACATATAAAGAGAACACGTGAGCAGATTGTTCAAAAACGGAAAAGTCAAAATTAAATACTCGGATAACCAGACTTGCATATATGAATCTGCAGGAAGCGAAATAAGTATGCATGGATCGCGAAGCCTGGTGATCTGTCCTCTCTGACTACTACGTCTGGGATACAGCGTGAAGATAGTTAGTTTAGTTATATTAAGAATCTATTATACACTTTATTGTACGCCAGCCATATGATTTTTAACATTGTGTTTAACATTCTCTGTGCACTGTAACAAGCTGAAAGAAATATTGGCACCGTAATTATTTTGCGGCGTAACTTTGGCCGACCGAATACGTAACGAAGTGATACACAATATGGCAGGTTTGAATGAAATTGTCAGCGTTAAGCTAGAAAAGGGCGTGCTCCGTTGGTTTGGACACGTCCAACGAATGAGTGAGGAACGATTGACGAAGAATATATATTGTGCGAAAGCAGAGGCTAGAAGAAGTCAGGGTAGGCCGAGACTTACATATGAAGACCACCTGAGCAGATTGCTCAAAAACGGAAAGGTCAAAAGTACTCTGATACCCAGACGTGCGTGTATGAAGCGATTGATGAATCTTGAAGAAGCGAAAGAAGTATGCATGGATCGCGAAGCCTGGCGATTTGTCCTCTCTGACTACCCCGTCAGGGATACAGCGTGAAGATAGTTAAGTTATAGTTAAATTTTTAAATAATTATTTTGGCGACATGGAATGGGATTGATTGTAAGCAGACTATGAATAAATACATAATTATCGTTGGGACAAATCACACAACGCCATCTGATTCCAAACTAAGCAGAGCTTGTACTTTAGTAACCAGATAACTGATAAAGATACTTATGTATTTCTCAAAACATAAATATTTTAGATAAATAGCACCCAGACACATGTCGTGCTCATCACACAAAGTTTTATTCTGGGTGGGAATCGAACCCACGACCTGTATTATTAGAATTAATTGTGTCCGTGTTATATGTCAATAATAGGATAACAGGTTTAGGATTATGGCACAGACAATTAATCAGGTTAGTCCAAAAAGTTTTAAACTTTCGCGTTGCATGATTAAAATAAGTGTAAAATACAGGTATTAACGCGATCATGCTTATTTACCTTAAATAGCTTGACATTTCATGGACATGATCGCGTTAATACCTGTATTTTACACTTATTTTAGTCCAAAAAGTGTTCTTCATTTTTTTTTCGTAATGTATGATTACGCTTTATCCTTGAAGTGGTCTTCGTATGTAAGTTTCTGTGGACCTTGACTCGTTCTACCGTCTACTTTCAAACAGTAAATATTTTTTGTCTATCGTTTCTCACTCATTCGTTAGACGTGACTAAAACAACGCAGTACGCCCTTTTCGAGCTTAATGCTAATCTCTATAATTCATTTTACATTTATGCAAAAATTCAACTGACTAACGGCCACTAGCGCGTCACGTATTTTCTATCGGCCGACCTATAGAATACTTTGTGTACGATTATAATAGTAGACTACGAAAACTGTCAAAATTATGCCTTTGGCTATCTATTGGGCGACGATTTCGATTCTATTCCGACACTAACGAAATAGCAGACTTGGCCCCCTGGATTATTTTCAGGACTCAATTGTGCAAACAGAATAAGGTTATTGCAGAATCTCTAACGAAACTTACAAGGGCAATGAGTCTGACCTCGCTAAAATTACTATTATGAAATAAAATAAAAATTACTGCTTAATATTAATGGGAAATAATGACTCTAATTGTAGGTATATACTCCTAAAATATGTTCAAGTTTGATAAAAAATTGACTGATTGTAAATATCATGTACCTAATTGTGGTAGACGTTATATCCTATAAATATAATCTGTAAAATACATGGCATTCAATGCATCATGTTATACTCATTATACTTCCACCAACTGTAATAACTTTGTGTTTTGTTTCTAAGGACAATAATTATTTCAAAACGCATTTTATGTCTTTTTTCACTCGTACATGTTGTTTAGCTCAAACTAAGAACGCTGTTGCGATCATCGCCACTTATTATTGTAGAGCAGTTGAACCACTACAAATTCTAAAATATATAAAGAAATAATTCCAGCAGCCCAACATCTAACGTTAGGGCTCGGCCTGACAAACGTGATCCTTTACCTACCTTTGTATCAGAGGTTCACTGATGTCTCCACAGGGGAGAACCTGATGTGATAGAAAATATATCCTTCACGCAGTGAATCAACAGCACGGATAACGGACATTTACGAAATTTTGTGTAATGACGTATTTTGACCTCCTAATCACGAATATCATAACGAAAATTGGCGCAAACTCCATTTTGAATAAGAAAAACGGAGAAGAACCTCTTTTCGTTCGGTGTGCATGATCGCGCATTCCTTGCCGATTTAGACTATTTTTTTTAGCTTTCCCCACAAATGTTTTTGTGTGTGTGTGTGTGTGTGTGTGTTGTTGTTGATCAACATTTCTGACGCTGCGGCGGCACTCTCGCTACGCTCGTTCGCCTCGCGCGTTTGTGAATACTACTCAAACCTAACCTAACCAACTGATTTCGATCTGGCTAAGTAAGTTACATCATGAGAATAATTATTATGTCCATGTGAGATTCAACATTTTTAACAGGGTTGGTTGACGGGGGTCGAAAAGGTGTTCATTATTTTCAAAATGGCGTTTGCGCCCATTTTCGTTATGATATTCGTAATCAGGAGGTCAAAATACGTTAGTATACCAAATATTAGGTTGATCGGCGGTATGCGCTTTTCGGAAGTACACACAGCACTACAACAACTCTCGAGTCCCTAAGCAAGACATCTGATTTCTATAGCAAGTCATCTGACTCATATATACAATCGATCTCCACTGTCTCAGAGAGGATTTAAGATCAATTGAGCTACTACACTACTCTAAGAATGGGCCAGAACTAAGTAACCATGAAGCTGTGCTAGAGAATCGGTTGTAGACTGCACGGTCTTCTAAGTTCTAACATTGCATCTTTGTAAGTGACACTGTCTTCAACTCACCGTTGCACTCGTGACAATCCAACTTATATTTTTTGAGAGCTTTAGGGAGTGAGTCTTACTTAACGCATAACCGTGAGTTCAATCATCATCTTGGAGCATTTCTTTTTAAGGTCATCCTTCCCGACCCGTCATTTTAGTCGGCTCGTTTCCACAATATCCGAGGGGTATGTCACTTTTAATAAAAGAGGGTGGTATGGCGCTCAAAGTAGTTATCTGACGCTTTTTGTGCAAATCCTGTTCTTTCCTATACTTACATAAGCAGCTACTTTACTACGAACCCTATGCCACGCTGTGAGAGTTCTCATTCTGATGAACATTATAGCAACGGCGTCCAATTTCAACCGTAAGGCTCGGCCCACCAAGAGTGCACACCTTGCCTGCTCGGAAGATCCCGCCTTTTCAGAGGACCGTTTCAAGTACACTTGTTCCTTTACAAGATTAGCACACGAGTGCGGTCATAATTATCGAACAAGTCATTTGCTTTGTTATCCTTAGTTAAGTAATAATAGTTATTCTCTTCAGCATGTGTGTTTGTTGTTTTAAGGAACAGTAGCTATTATTCATCACGTTTGTAAACAAAAAAGTTTAAAATAGTTTAGTATGACACTTTAATCAAGGGCTCACGAAGGAACGCTTTTTCCACGGTTTTGGAATTTGAATTATTTTCTATTGATTTTTATTGAATAGTGCATATTAGTTAAGTTAGGTCAGCCTAGGCTATAATAGCAGGTGACAGCAGTATCTGAACTCATTTATCATTTAATCAAAATGATATCAACAAGGGCTAGAGAAAAGAGGTAAGTTTTGTAAATTATTTTAATATCTTACTTACTATCTTACTTAATAATATCATACTAATATATACAAAACTGAAGAGTTAGTTTGTTTGGTTAAACGCGCTAATCTCAGGAACTACGGGTCGGATTTGAAAATTTTTTATTGTGTTGGATAGCCCAATTATCGAGGATGGCTATATATCATCACGCTACTACCCTGGATAGCGGAGATGTAATCATAAATGTCGACAAATTATTTATAAGGGACGGGATTAAATAGGTGCGACGGGAGTTCGAAGTATGTCACAAGCGAAGCCGTGGGGTCACGTAGTTTTATATAATTTTGAGGATAGATGAACGTATATTAGTTTTAATTAGAGGAATTAATTATAAGGTCTTTTACGAAAGTCTTATTTTTTTAATAGAATAACGGTATTAAAAAAATCGCGCTCGTGGCCCCGCGGTCTTAGTGTTCTGTAAACGGTCACTGAGTTACGCAACTTTCACTATGGCTGGTCCTCGGCTGGGTGACCACTTTGTGGCATTTACATTTGCAAGTGTTTCCGTGCTTCGAAAGGCACGTTAAGCCGTTGGTCCCGGTTGCCAGTAAAAAGGCAGTCGTTAAGCCTGGTTGAATGCCTTATGGGCGGCATGAAAAATTTCAACAGCAGGTAGCCTGCGTCTGTCTATTTCAACATGGCAATGGGCTCACCACCTATTACGTGGGACAGAAATCCACACGGTGAAAAGTGGGCATATAATATGCCTCTGCCACCCCTTCGGGGATAAGGCGTGATGGATATTTATTTATTTATTTTAGTATTGAAAAAAAACATATTATAGAAATCAAAACACATTTTACTGTCGATAATCATAACGTTAATGCGAAAATACTGCTATTCTGTCACAAAATTTAAAGGAGCTTCTTAACAGGCTTTTTGTATCGGTGTCTGGTTACAGTAGTTTGATACTTTCTTGGGTAAAATTAACTGACCTCTGCTTTAGTTCGATACTCCTTAGGTAAAATTAACTGACCTCCAATTATACAAGTCCCTGGACTTATATCTACTATTAGATCTATAATATTTTTGCTTTTTTTCTGCAGTACTAAATTTAAAGCAGGGCCCCTGAGATGTTGGTGGGCCCCCTAACACTTTAGGGCATAGGCTACTTAGACCTATATTTAAAGGGTTAACCAACTTTTTGATGTATACTATTTAATTAACCTTAATATTTACTGGAAAATATACCTATCTACTTGTACATGGCTAAGCTTGAGATGTTTTAATCTTTTTAAATATGATTGATTTGATATTTGTTAAATACCTTTTTCTTTCCAAATATCCCAATTTTTGTCTTCACAACAAGAACCTTTTTGTAATTTAACTAATTTAAATTATAAATTCAAATTCAATATAAAATGAGAAGGTGTGTTTGTTTTTTGTCTTTCATAAACATCGTATGGAATCAATGGATAGTGAGTTTCTAAAATAGAGATATGAAAATAGATCTGGAAAATGCAATAGACTAATTTTTATACGGGTAAATTAAATTATTACCCCATGGAAAAATGTGGGATAATCAAATTACAAGTATTATTATTGTAATTTATTTATTCTGTCTGCTATTGTATTTTACTGGAGGCTGTCATAATGTGCCATATTGCTGGGTGCAAATAAAGATTGTTAGCATTGTTTTTGTATCGGGGATAATATAATGAGACGAACAATAAAGTCATTGAACATATCCATATAAATAAAATATGAAAATAGATGAATAGAATTAAGATTATATCATAGTCCAAACACAATCGTTATACAGCTCGAAGTCTATTTCCTCCTATTAGAAGAGTATTTCTCGGTCTTCAGTCTCCCTCATTGTTAGACCATTGGTAAGCAAAGCATATCGGCTAAGAAGTTAAGGTGGATTCAGCGTTGCTTCGAAGTTAGAAGATGCTTTATATAAAAGAAAATAAAATAATGACGTTGTAGTCGTATAGTATTGGGTATGGATAATAACTAACACTGTTTGATGTTATTTTTCTTCTTCTAGAATGTATAACGAAAGAAAAGAGGTTTTTTCAAAGACGCATAAGCAGAAATTCAAAACTTTTAACATATTTGGATACTGTATACATTTTTCAGATTTCTGGTTTGGGTGTTGTTGTTGTTGTGGTCTAATATGTAAGTACACGCAACTTTACTATCTTATTATTTGTTGTTCTAACATCTACCGGGCTTTGTGGCATCATGTTAATAAGTATTTGAACAAAACACTTAAATTCACAATACACTAAACCAGGTGAATGGTAAGTGACAACTAGCATCGAATTCAACAAAAGGAAACCACTTACACCAAGATTGCATCGCACCACTGACAGCAGCACCAACCTTGATTATTGAAATTAAGGCGTACCTACAATGTTCGCCTTGGTGTTCAAAATAGACAATGGTGTTCAACACTACATGCATAGCCCATCCTCAAGTAAGCAAAATACAAAATTCGTATTTATACAAAAGTACCACGGTAAGTAAGTAGGCTAAGTACAAGCACTTTTATAGCAAATTTTTATACCTACACATTTATATGTTACCTACCTACTGAAGCTTATTTTTTCCATTATGTATCTTACGTAGGTACCTAAACAATTTTCTCGTTCTACGGAATTGTTTGGCAATTGTTTACGGAATGCGAGTTCATCAATGATAAAATGAATTTGGGATTCCTGTAGCTACGTAATCACTATAAGATACCAATTGTAACGGAAACTTCTTAAAATTGACAATTTGTAAAATAGAACTTACTTCGTAGTGGATAAAGTTTGTTTCGATAAACCGATAGGGTACAATACAGTCTTCAATACAAAATTGTACAAAGCAGTAAAGAGAACATTCTCAGACTCGGCCGTCAATTCACTTAGAGGGAGTCGATCATGACGTCGCTTGCTACTAAAAGCTACTAAAAGCCCTCCATAAAAGCAATAATTAAATTGGTGTAACACAATTTAGTAAGGCGATGCTGTCGAAGGTGAAACTACCTAGATACTAGCGTAAATAGGGACATGAACGTCGTTCCTTGCAGTATGTTTTGATCGACTAAGTAATCGTAAAAGTCAGTAGTATCTTAACCGAATGATGCTTTATAATAATGCTACGTTTTGTACCGCCCGCATTTGATTTTATTTTTAACTAGCTGATGCCCGCAGCTTCGCCGATGTGGTGAAGATTTTCCCTTACCCGTTTCCTCCAGGTATAATAAACTAGTATGTTATTCTTAAGATATCGACACGTGCCATCGCGGACTTTTCTGTAAACCTAAAAGATACACAATTCCACCATACATTATTTTGTATTATCTCAAAGGGTTTAGGCAGTGCTTTCGTTGAAACCCCCCCGACGGCATATTTATTTTTTGACACCTCCAACAATTATCGTTTGATTTTAGCCTATGTATATAAAGCATAACAAAATAAATACTAAAACCTTCCTTGGAAACCACTTCATCTATTGGTGAAAACAGTCTGTTTTATCTGAGAGGTTTGGCGCCAAGTAGCGAACATGGCAAACGGCTACCGTTTACTATTTTCCAAAACTAGTGTATAATTTGTGTTTTGTGTTGATTGATGCGGCGAAATGTGGGCGTATGATATACCTCTGCCACCCCTTTGAGAATAAAAGCATGACTGATAAAGCATGAGTGATAAAAGATTCATAGGCACATTGTTCGTAAATGTGCAAGAGTGAGGGAAAGTGAAAAACTGCTCTCTGCAAGAGAGCATTTTGTATTAGTGTCAAAATCTCCACAGAAAGCTCAGTAAAGGTTTTATTACCTCACAGGGGCAAGGGCACAAGACTTAGTACTGGACTTGACATCTATAGAGGACTACTAAGATTTGCATACAAAAGATAAGGCTGTATGGAGTAAGTTTCCTTTGTCTGCACAAGATAGACGAAGACAAATAACAATGTTCTGACTGTATGACCGGTTTACGCGGGAAAGTGGACAAGTGCGAACGCTTGCTGTATATTATTTTCTAAAACTAGTGCATTTATCTTGTTTTATGTGCGGAGTGGTAGTTTCTTAGACATAAAAGTTGTGTCAACGTGCTATAGTGATGAGAAATGCTATTTTTTTGTTTTACCGCGTAAATCCCATGAAAACCTCAGTATAACAACTACCATTATACTGGGGTGAGTCAAGACTTAAGATTAGACTTGACTGAGACGTTAGAGGACTGGGACATTTTATATATTATATAATATATAAAATGATTAAGATATGCATGAATAATTATATATAATATAATTAAGATATGGCTAAAAGGTCTTAGTAACCAGGTCATAAAATAATTACAAAAAATGACTGTCACATCTGTCAGTTAGACAGTTACCCGTCCGTCAGTCGTCAGCCTGTTTGTAAATATTGTGTTGAGATCGTAATTTACGAAATAGTAAATAAATAATTTCTGTTGTGACCGCAACAGAATATTTTAAACGTTTAAAATATAAATTTAAAAAAATTTTCATCTTAATAGAAAAAAAGGATGGGCTTAATTGTAGAGTTCATTCGACTCAAACAAAATTGTAGTTAATTTACTTGTAAGTACAATGTTTGTTGAGTCGAGAGATAATAGCGTACTAAGTACATAGTGATCACTAGTTTTTATCACATATTATTACGTACAAGGTTATGCACCAGCTGTACAACGCGCCGTAGAACATAACAGCAAAAGAATTTCATCATCTTAAAATGTTAGTCATTTGTTATTATAATCAGAATTGAATTAACTATTCGTAAGTTTTAATCCTAATAAAATATTTATTTTATTTGTATCAGGTACATATGAAGATCCTGTCGAAATGAGCGCCTCAAATCATATAATAGATGGTGAACATATGATTAAAATTGCATCAAACTTCAAAAGGCTGGGAGGTAATACTTTCACTTATTTCAATAATAGGTGCATAGGTAGTTTTACTTTTATCACTATTTAACTACTTTGCCACAACACTAGCTACCCTCTCTAAAATATCACTAGTAATTTGCAACTTCCTATAGGCTCACATGTATGTAGCCAATTGCTTATATTTTTAGTCATAATATGATTATACTGCTTTTAATATACTTATAGTAGTTTTGTTCATTTAACAGTCAACATTTATTTTAATCCCTTATGTAATAAGTGGGTTACTTAATATACATAAAATATCTGGGAACTACTATACACTGCACTGTCTATGATGATATTCATCCCACAATAAGGAAATAAATAAATTCAATGAGAACAAGATTGTTGAATAGCTAAAATATTTTAGTTGAAATACTGTTGTAGAATTTATTTAATATAATTGATACTTGAATTGATTTTTTTTTTAATTACAATTGTGACATATAATTTAATCTATTGAATTAACAAGTTATAGAGGTTGTGTGACTGGTCACAATTAAGTTTTCACCTATTGTATATGTAGAAAATTAATTGGCAAACCTCTTATATGGATTACTTCTCACAAGACTTCTATTTCTTAAGTAAATGTTTCTCAATTTCCAGATAGATGTTACTTAGAAAATGCTGGAACTACATTATACCCACAAAACTTACTTGTTGACATCAACGAAGATCTTATGAGCAATGTGTACATGAATCCACATTCAGATAAATATACCAAAGACTGTATAGAACAAATTAGATGTACAATCCTGAGGCATTTCAACACTGATCCAACAAATTACTCAGTCATCTTTACATCTGGAACAACTCATTCTTTAAAGCTTATTGTAGAAGCTTTCAGATTTTCTTCTACCTCAGACACAAACGAAGAAACGAGCAATGGCTCTTTTGTATACTTAAGGGACAATCACACTTCAGTGCTTGGACTACGGGAACTGGCATCAGAGAAAAATGCTGATGTGATCCACTTGGGCCATGAAGAGTTTTTAACAGCAATGAATATACAGAATCAGAGAAAGATGTCATGGAAAGACAAATTTGAAAACAACAATGAAGCTAACACTTTGTTTGTTTATCCAGCACAAAGCAATTTTAATGGATTTAAATATCCAATTAATACCATAGAGAACATTAAAGATGGTTGTTTGATTAATACTCTAAAGAAAAAACTTTGTAAAATTAATAATAATTGGTATGTGTTACTAGATGCAGCCTCTTTTGTGTCAACAAGCAAACTGGATTTAACTAAAACTCAGCCAGACTTTGTTTGTTTATCGTTTTACAAAATTTTTGGATACCCTACAGGATTAGGTGCACTATTAGTTAAAAATAGTAGTCAAGGTGTATTAACACAAAAGAAACATTTTGGAGGTGGAACTGTTGACATAGTATTGAGCTCTGAAGATTTCCATGTGAAAAGGGCAAACCTTTGTGAACGGTAAATATAATGTTTTCTTATTTTTTTATTATTTGCAAATTAATGTGAATAATATTATGACTATTGTTCACCAAAGCACCACACATGGATTTCACTCAAATAAATATAAATAAATATTGTTGGGACAACTCGCACAACGCCATCTGATTCCAAACTAAGCAGAGCTTGTACTATGGTAACCAGATAACTGATAAACATTTTTAGATATTTCTAAATACATACATATTGTAGACAAATGAATTTGTTTATTACTGTTGGATTATACTGTGTTGCTGACACATTATTTGTCGGCCGATTTACACAACTTCGCACCATAATTAGGCATAATTATAGTTGAGAAATTCAGCATTGCCGATGAAGTATGTGTCAAGTATGTCATATCAGTCCAGAATTTTTCATTAGGATTACATGCTTACTTATCAGTCACGCCTTTTCCGGGCAGAGTAGCAGAGGCATACAGAGAAGTACTAGGGCTGCTTGCCTTGCAAGTCGTATAATATATATCCTATGAGTACTTAGATAATGACTAAAACGTGGTTCTTATGTTTTCATTGCCATCATTTCCATCATCCGTCGTATTCTGGTCTGCCACCTGCCATACTCTGGTCTGCCTCATGGCGCTTGGCGAACTTCTTGTTGAATACTAAGTGGAGAATTTGGCATGAACCTGTCTCGATTTTACTTGCGAATACTCGCACTAGGCACTTCCTGTAGGATTTGACCATAGATATCATAAATAAAGATATATGAAACAAGCCCAAGGTGAACTTTCCATAAACACTCACCTACATATCATATCACTTACTTTTTTGTATGCTTTCAAGATATTTATTGCCAAGCAAACACGCAATGGACTGCAAAGCTTACAGTTTGCAATAAACAGTCATTTTATTGCGACGTCTGGTTCTTGTGCGTCCACACGTCGCGGAAGGCCGATAAATTTGGCGAGTTTGGCGGCACAAATAATATATGGATTTGTCATTTTTCGGCGATGACATATTCAAAAGGGTTGGCTTGCAACATTACCAAAGTTTAAAAGCCAAACCTTCTGTTTTTTATCAAATTCCCCAACACTCACAGTAGTTTAATTTCAATTTATTATTTGTTTTCAGATTTGAAGATGGTACAGTATCATTTCTTTCAATAATTGCTTTAAAGCATTGTTTTGACACCATGCAAAAATTAATTCCCAGAACAAGACATGCAAATATGATGGACACTATATCTTACCACACATTTTATCTTGCAAAGGATTTATATAATCAGCTGCGAGAGTTACACCATAGTAATGGTAACAGAGCAGCTGTTCTCTATATGGATTCGGATTTTACTGATATCAAGAAACAGGGTGGGATAGTTACTTTCAACCTTCTCAGAGAAGATGAATCTTATATTGGTTATGCAGAGGTAAGAATCATATTAACTATCTTCACGCTGTATCCTTGATGGGGTAGTCAGACAGGACAGATCGCCAGGCTCTGCGATCCATGCATACTTCTTTCGCTTCTTCAAGATTTATCAATCGCTTCATACACGCACGTCTGGGTATATTATTTTTATTATCCCTTCTGACGAATACAGTATTGAAAGGTAGATTTATAAAGTACTTAGGTGGAAAGATGTACACGAGAAACAGAAGGAAACATAAGTTTATTAGTGTACTAAGCTTATGCCTTGCTTGTACCTACCTTGAAAAAAACTTCTCAATGTGTATATTTTGAGTAGGTACGTGGGTAACACTGAAAATGTTTAGAAAATAAAAACTGCTTAATGTAGAACTGTGTTGCTAAATTAGCAACTCTAATACTTTATTGTTTTTCGAAGTAATCTCCGTTCCTCTCTACACATCGTCGCATTCGATGGAACCACTGAGAAAAGCTGTGGGCCCATTCTTCCTTAGGGGTCTCTTCTATGGCATTTTCGTACGCTTTCACCGCATCTTCAGGGCTCGTAAAGCGAATACCTCGAAGTTTATCTTTAGTTCTTGGGAATAAATGAAAGTCGCAGGGCGCCAGGTCGGGTCTGTATGGCGGATGACTCATTATCTCGACACCTGCCATTGTCAAATATTCAACAGTCCGTTTTGCGGAGTGCGCTGAAGCATTGTCGTGGTGAAGAAGGGTCCTGCTTCGAGGGCGCTGCTGTCGATTTTTTTCCAAGACAACAGGCAAACAGCGATTGACGTACCAGTCTGCAGTAACTGTCCTTCCGTCTTCTAGCATAACTGTCGCGAAATGACCTTTGCGACTAAAGAACGTGGCTATCATCTTTTTTCCTTGACTTCTTCATTTCTTTACCTTAGTTGGCCGATCCTCAAAAGGAAACACCCACTGAGCTGACTGTCTTTTGGTTTCGGGTTCGTAGCAATATATCCAGCTTTCGTCACCTGTGACGAACTTATCTATCATTTCGCGACACCAGTCCATGCGAAGGCGTTTCTGGTCGTCTGTTAAAGTATGGGGAATCCATCTGGTACAAAGCTTCGTGACGCCTAAATGTTCGTGTAATATTTTTTGTACTTGACTCATACCAATGCCTAGGCTTGCCCGTATCTGCTGATAGGTCACTCTCTCAGCACTGATATTATCTTCAGTAGTCGCTGTTAAAGATCATCGCCTCACGCGGATCATCACTGAGATTGCTACGTCCACGCTTAAACTCGTTAAACCAATTGTAAATAGTGGCACGAGATGGGGCCTCATTATGAAATGCTAATCGCAGCCTATCATAGCTTTGTTGTTGAGTAAGCCCCCAACGAAAGTCATAATAAATCATTGACCGAAAATTTTCTCGCTTTAAGTTCATTTTAACAAGAGTTTTACATTTGCCTCCATTTCACAAAAACAAATGACGAATACAATATATTACATTAGGTTACCAAAGAGTTCTATAATTGAAATTCAAAAAAGTTTTCATTAGCAATATTACTTTCTGGCCAGTTCTAAACATTTTCAGTGTTACCTAGGTATTAAGTTCGTAGCAATATCATGTATAATCTTCAAAATTTAAATTCAGGTGTGCCGTACGCTTGTCTGCCACCTCAGTGGTATATAAAAAAAAAGAACATCAGTACATCGTTAAACAAATAAGTATCATCATCTGGTTACCCAGGGCGTCCGATAATAGACAGGCAGGGACAGTGTGGTTTTAGCCGGTTCGAGTCCGACATGACATCAGAGGGGATTTCCACACGTAAAAAAAACCGCCAGATGGTTTAGACTGTTAGTAATTAAATTGTGTAAGGTTAAGATATCAATTTGTAGTACTTAAATACGTTAGGAAAAATAGGTACAAATGTATTTGTCACTGTATCATTAGCTATTTTTTACATTGTTTGACTTATATTTTCCAGTTTCAACATATGGCAGATTTATTCAACATTAGTGTTCGCACTGGTTGCTTTTGTAATTCTGGTTCCTGCCAAAGACATCTAATGTCGACAAACAAGGAAATAAAAGAAATGTACAAAGCAGGACACGTTTGTGGAGATGAATTAGATCTGGTTTACGGCAAACCTACTGGAGCCATAAGGGTTTCCTTTGGATATTTCAACACTTTCCGCGACGTTGATAAGTTGATCAATATGATATGTCGATGCTTTGTCAAAGGCAACATGAAAAAGCCAAAACGTGTGAATAACAAGACTTTTACTTTATTAGAATCAATCAAGTCACATAAACTTATTGATAGTCTCACGAATTTACACAAACTTCTAAGCAATGGTGATGAGTTCTATGATGATTTTAATGAGGACCACGGATATTCGCAATTGGGTTCAAAAATAGTTGTCAAGGAAGCAGCAATCTTCCCCATTAAATCGTGTGGCGCATTTAAAATTCGTTCTGCGTGGAAAATTGGATCTACAGGATTTGAATATGACAGGGAGTGGATGATTGTAAAAGACACAGGTGTATGCTTGACACAGAAACAGAACACTAAAATGTGCATGATTCGCCCGAAAATAGATCTAAAGCAGAGGACCATGACCTTACATTTTAAAGGTATATAATTCTTTATTTATCTATCACGCCTTATCCCCGAAGGGGTAGCAGAGGCATATTAAATGCCCACTTTTCACCATGTATATTCTTGTCCCACGTAACAGGTGGTGAGCCCATTGCCGTGTTGAAATAGACAGAGGCAGGTTGTGCAAGTGCAGTGTTGTTCAAGTCGTTAAGTCAAGGCCTTCAACTTGACTTAACGACTGCCATTTTACTGGCAACCGGGACCAACGGCTCAACGTGCCTTCCGAAGCACGGAAACTCTCGCAAATGTAAATGCCACTTTGTGCCCGTGTCACCCAGCCGTAGCGAAAGTTGCTTAACGCAGTGAACGTTTACAGAACACTGAGTCCGCAGGACGACGAGCGCTAATATAATTCTATACCTATCTATTAACCACTTACGCATTTTTTTATATTATGGCGATAATAACTAACTCCCTGAGCCGTACTCTGAAAGTAACTGATAGTGCGTGTCTATTTGCCATTGGTGCCTTTGCAAGTTTAGTACCAAAAAGTTTATATATTATATACTACTCGGGACTTCATGCGAAACAATATTCTACTTACATTCACCGACGTTTCGAGCGCGATGTAGTCGTCAGCCCGTGGTCGCGGCTGGACATCAGACAGACAGCAACACATCACCAGTCAGACTACTGAGTCTTGGGCGCTGCAACACGCTCGAAAAGTAAATGTAAGTTCGTCGCGAAACTTTAAAAATAACATTACCAAAAAAGTTGTCATCCAAGTTCTATTAAGTTAGATACACAAAATAATATTGTTCTTTAATATTTCAGGTAAGTCGCCAATTACAGTACCTCTAGACCATCCATCACAAGGCAAACTCAAAGAGTCATCACTTTGCAATAGTAAAGTGTGCACTGACACCATACTAGGTTACGACCTAGGTGATGAAGTGGCAAACTGGATTTCTGAAGCTTTAGAAATCTCATTTTTGCGACTTATTAGACAATCAAGTAATGATCATCGCCTTCAAAAGAAGAAAGCTCATGGTGAAGAAATGCTGCTATCTTTAAGTAACCAGGCACAATTTCTACTAGTAAATAAGGCCACAGTGCGGTGGTTGCGAGATAAAATCCAAGATCCGTTATTTGTTGACGATGTAGAACAACTAACTGATCGTTTTAGAGCCAATATTATCATTGACATGGATAGCGAACTTGTGGAAAGAGATTGGCATAAAGTGATTATTGGAAATCAGGAATTTAGGGTAAGTTTTTTAAGTGAAAACTTTTTTTAGCGCGGTACGCATATTTTTAGATGAGATAAAATCGCTGGACTCTCAACACCGTTACGAGACGCAGCTATAGTGTGTGCATATATGCATGTACATATAGCAGACTGCGAACGCGTCTAGTTTTTTTTAGTTAATTGGTAGATTCAGGACAGGACAGAGATAGGTCTTATTAAATAATATTGTGTAATTAATTAAGACTCTTTCAGTGTAGATTTTTTTATCATTATCATTAACGTCGATCCCGAACAGGTTTTAAAATGAAAACTTCTTTTAGCGCGGTACGCATATTTATAGATGAGATAAAATCTCTGGACTCGCAACACCGTTACTAGACGCAGCTATGTAGCAGTGTGCATATATGCATGTACATATAGCAGACTGCGAACGCGTCTAGAATTTTTTTTATAGTTAATTGGTAGATTCAGGACAGGACAGAGACAGGTCTTACTGCCGCACTCAGATTCCATTTAATGATTGATTAAGGAGTATTAAGTAAAGATTAATAAAAAATTACTCTCAGAGACAGTTAATGAGTCATTATTGTCAATTAACTTTAATGGCCGCTGAACCCTTACTTAAATCTTAAATAGACATTAAATTGACGTTATCAACACAAAAGTATGGTTATAGCGCTAACACACGTTCGGATTTGGTTTGTCCCGTTCGCGGATTTGATTTGACTTCCGACCAAATCTTACCGCGTGTACAGCAGTCCAGCGGACATTATTTATTATTAATTGAATCCGCCTCGATCCGCATCGGATATGATCAATGTTGCCGTTCTAGCTACTTTGTCGTAAATATTCCCAGATTTAATTTAATTTTCCTCCAAAACCAAATCCGAACGTGTGGTAGCGCAATTATGTTACCTATGTTTTTTGCGAAGAGAATCAAAGAGCGATATGTATAGTGATCCATTTAAATTTATAGTCATGCTTTCATGAAATATTCTGTAATTGATAGTAATTTTCCTTAAAAATAATAGTAAAACATTAAACTTTTTTTATTTTGAAGGAATATAATAACTTTACCCTATAAAAACGACTATATTTTATAATTTTTTTAAATGTCCTTAGGCATGTAATGATATTGCACTTTACCGACATACGTTTCGATACGGCGCACCGCCCTACGTTGGCTTAAGTTGGCATTAACTAATGAACCATTAATTTTCGTCTCTAGGAGCAACTGCCAATTATTTATTTTAATCATAATTAGTTAAATGACAATTTACACTAATTTAATGAACGACTCTGAGTGCGGCTGTTATTAAATAATATTGTGTAATTAATTAAGACTCTTACAGTGTAGAATTTTTTATCATCATCATTAACGTCGATCCCGGTCAATTTTTGAAATGAAAACTTCTTTTAGCGCGGTACGCATATTTATAGATGAGATAAAATCTCTAGACTCATAAATAAACTATTAATAAATTTAGTTTTCACTTCCGTCGGCGCTCCCGGAGTGCAACCCGTATTTTTATTTTAATAGCAGTACTCCTAAATTTATTAAATTTTTAGCCACAATCTGTTCAATTCGTGTTTGGTGTAATTGTTAAAAAAGGTGGGGCTACCCAAGTAATTGTGTTAAACTATTAAATTAAATGATCGTAATGAATTTTATTAAATTAAATGACTGAATCACAATTGGACCAATTTCGCTTAAACATTTAAAATACCAAAACATTTAACATAATATTTTATTCTAGGTTGATGGACCATGCAATAGATGTCAAATGGTGTGTATTGACCAACAAACTGGCGAAAAAACAGTTGAACCTTTGAGAACGATATCTGAGCAGTTTGGAGGAAAAATGCGTTTTGGAATTTACTTAAGTTACTTGGGTACAGCAGATGGAAATGAAGATCATTCTTTAAGAATAGATACACCTGTAAAACCTATCGTCAATGATGATGATATAAGTAGGTGAAACATTTATGGTAAGACTTTTCAGCCGCATCATTTACTAAGGTGAAATTTTGCATTACATTATTATAATTAAATTAAATAATCCGAGAGTTTGGGAAATATAGAAATCAAATTTCGAAAAATCTGCCTTAATTTTGACAGTAGTTATAATAATTAAGAAGAACAAGTGTTTAACGCTGACGTTTGAGTTCCACATAAACCTGTACCACTAGTGCCACTGTACCGCTGGAAAAATCTGTACCGTCGCGTAACGAAAACAGATATTGCTCATAAATAATATCTTGTGAACTGCTATTATTAAGGGCTACCGCAGACTATCTACTTTATATCGCAACAGGCGATTTTGTCGCTTTTTACAAGCTAAATGTTTCAATAGTCTCAAAATCGCCAGTTGCGGTGGCCCTGAGTTAATCATAAAATTCGTTATTAAGGCATGGGAATTTATTTACATGGGGTTTATTAAGGGTTTTAAAATTAAGTAGATATATATGTACACCTTTCATCAAGTTGACTGAGCTCGCTATATCATTGGAATAATCTCAGAACTCTCAAAAACTGTCACATTCTATTTTCGAACTAATAAAGTAATCCTTGGAAATCTGTACAAGTTTGAGACCAGGACGAGTTCGGGACCAATCCGTAGGTACTTTTTATATAGACTGTCGTTCATTTCGCAGTCTCGTCGAACGTGAGACGTATCACAAAACCCTTTCAGTTATATACCGCTGCAAGTGCAGCAAAGAGCATGGTGGTATTAGGTACCTATATATAAGCACAGGACGAGTCAAACAAGTCTTTTCTCTAATTCATAATGTCATCTTGATGAGATGTGGTTTATACATAGAAGATAAGTAGTATTAGTATAGATCTGGTTTTATTTTTATATATGGAGTGGGCAACAGACGTTGTTGGCCATGAAGGGGAATAATGGCTGTGAAATAATTGTGGTAGAATGAAGAAAGTTACATGTTGTTTATTAATTACATAAGTGAAATGAAATGTATTTAAATGAGATTTATTTTTTGTATTACTTAAGTATATTATATATATGCACCTAGTTTCCTTTATTACTAGGTATTTAAAACTTATTACATGGAATGGTGCTCAGTTTGCATTACAATTGGCAAACATGTTCTTCCAAATTGAACAATTAGCTGATTTGATCATTTGTTATACAAATCCAAATAGAAATATACCGGTTTGGTGTCCCACAGTTACTTTGTAACCAAAATCTTCTGAAATAAGTATATTTGTTATAAATCTTAATCTTAATATATAATATTATAAATGCGAATGTTTGTATGGATGTTTGTTACTCTTGCACGTAAAAACTACTGATAGATTTTAATGAAACTTTACAATAATGTAGCTTAAACATCAGAATAACACATAGGGTACTTTTTATCCCGGGAACAAGTTCCTGTGGGAAACGGGAACGGGAAAATTTCTCTACGCGGGCGAAGCCGCGGGCGTCAACTAGTAATATTATAAATGTGAAAGTTTAGATGGATGTTTGTTACTGTTTCACGTAAAAACTACTGAATAGATTTTTATGAAACTACAATAATATAGCTTATACACCAGAATAACACATAGGCTACTTTTTATCCCGGGAACAAGTTTATGTTGAAAATGGGAAAGCTTCACTACGCGGGCGAAACCGCGGGCGTCAGCTAGTATACTTATATAATAATCGAATCAGGCGTTATATGGCGGAAATCCATTGTAAAACTATTATTATTTTTAAATTTTATTGCAATATAAGTACCATTACTTAAATGTAAGTAAGATGCCTTGTGTGTAGGCGAAACATGTGTTAAAAACAAAAATATAATTCTAGTTTTAAATATTATCTTATTTGTGATATATAAAATGTTCCTTCTATAAGAAGTTATTGCTTTACTTGCACTATATTAATAAGATTGTGTTTCTTTAGATAGGATGAAGAATATGAATAGCTGATACTTTTACATTCCAGTAAATAGTATAATAATTTCTATAGTATAGTTATCTCAACTGTACTTGGCAGCTTGCTTTAAGCAGGGCTAGCATTTATGTTTAGTATTATTAAAAATCATCTAACTGGTAAAAATCATCTAACATAGTAAAAATAAAAATATACATTGAGATCTTATGACTACATATTTTGGCCTTGGACAAATGGCCACATTTGTGAAATCAGGGTTCCATAACTTCTTACAATGCTTTGTTGTTATTTATTTATTTTTGTTTTGTAACCTACTATCTATTAAAAGTAACTATTTTGGCATAATTCTTCCTAGTTATTTTCAATGAGTTAAGCATCTTAAGTTACAATCTTAATCAAATCTTAAGTCAATCCTGAGAGGGGTAATCATTAGTGGCATTTTCATATACAAGCATCTCTGCACTTGGGGGTAGAGACACTATCCTGTCCTATCATCCTGGATGTGAGTAATGTGATAGTCATAAACGTAAAGGCCTCATAAGCGACCTGACAAAAAATTGTCTTAATACAAAAAATAGTAGCAATCTGCCTCTGGCTTACAGCATAGGTAGGTACATCCCATACAATCCGGCTACATGTAATGTGTGATGTACCGTACATCGGGGTCCGGGGGTCTTATAAGGTTTTTAAAAAATCGGCAGCGCGAGTGCTGCACATCTGGTGTTGCAAACGTCCATAGGCTACGGTGACCACTTTCTATCATGTGGGCCGTATGCTTGTCTGCAATCACAGCGGTGAAAAAAAAAAAATTACATGTAGCCAGATCGTATGAGCGATGCCTTGGCCTATCGCTTTTTTGAACCTGGGGGTCAAGTCTACTAATTCTGAAGAGAATAGAAATCGTCGCTCAATAGACAGCTGACATAAAAAATTGACAGGTCTTTTTGTAATAGACTACGAAAACTGTTAATTTACAATTGCACAACATATTCTTACAATTGCACTCCAATAAAATTCTATCAGCCAGTAGATAGAATGTTATTAACAGGTGTAGTGCCTGTAAGTACCTCTTAATTTGCATTTTTGGTAGTCTACATTAATATTAGATAGCTAACAACAGCTGTTTTGTCTCTATTCTGCAGCTTGAGAAACGTGATTGTGAAAGATATATTAGTTTTTAGACTACGTAGTTTTGGACTAATCGCAATAGAACTGCTATAGAATAGAACGACTTTCTATTGGAAAATAGTAGACTTGGCCCTCTGTTGTGGATGAAGATAAATACATAAACACAAAAATCATAAAATTCTGTCCTCTTGTTCTTGAGTTGTGTTGTGGTGTAACAAACATGATTTTGTTTCAACTATGTAGGTCATTATTTGAGTTTATTTCAAAAATTTTCATACTACATAATATCTAGTAATAAGGAAAAATTGTGATGTTATGAAATAAAATTCTAAATATTTTTATATACATATATAATAACATAGTTTATTTTTTATGAATGACTAGAAAGCACTACAATTAAGCTAGAGATATAATAAATCATGATATCGCACAATTTATTGGTTGTTGTCCTTTTATTAGTGTGGGCTCCGCACCTTGTGATACAGTATGTACTACTTGAGCGACTTCATTGAAATCTGGGAGGGCCATGGTTTGCAGTTTTGAATAAACTAGTTTATCATTCACTTCAACTTCAAAAGAACCTGTAAAAGATATAATTTGACAATAAATAAACTTTAAAGACACAATTTATAAGTCCTGAGATTTGTGTTTGACATTAAAGACAAATTGCTGTAATAGTACCTTGTCTTCCTCGCATGCAAACAATTTCAGCATTAGGTGTAGATTGTCTAATGGTTTGTCCTAGAGCCACACAGTAACCACTATAGTCACAGGCACCACTGAAAAGATGTTCTAAACAGATTAACTATTTCAGTGCATGTATGTTGTTTGAATGGTTGCAAGTATAGCATGTGCACCATAGAATCCTACACTATAGTGATATGTGTCCTGGGCAAGACTACTTTCACACAGTGTAGAAATGACGTTTTTTTTATACTTTTTAATACCTACCAGTATTCGACATTCACTTTAGGATTATCGTGTTGTGATGAAGCTTCATTAGTCGACATTACAACAGTGTAAATTTAGTCTCAGCTTAAGACCCTAAAAAAATTAAAGGCAGATAAGTACAAGTTAATAAGCTTGTGGCTAGATTTACTCAAATTTTACTGATTTATGTATTACCTATGTGTTTATGTATCCACATACAAATTTCACATTTTTTTTTTTTTGGCTATGTCCGCCTTGGACTTAGCGACGACGTATATTATATTAACTTTTTCTTATAGTGATAATTTTCAAGTAAATAATCAACGAGCGCTTCAAGTTAATTTGATGCTTTTTAGTACTCGTTATGAGTAGTATCGCAAGCAATAATTTCGCGGTATCAAATCACTAATCCAGAATGTGAACTTCACTATTTTCTTACTTATTTTTTATAATTATTTTATGGCCTGGTTTCTAAGACCTTATAGCCAAATCTAATTGATTACGTATTTCTTCAATCATAATATCTAAAATGTTCCCGTCTCCCCTACGTTTTAGTCAAGTATAGTCTTAAGTCAAAGTCAGTCATACTCCATTAACGTGGTAGTAGCGTTAATGAGGCTTTCAGTGGAATTTGAGCGGCAAGATGTAAAAAAGCATTTCACTGCGATATCCACCCTATCCGGTTTTATTATTATACTAAATATTTAATTTATTTTACTCCAAAATAGGGATTTTTTCCCTATTTTGGGGTAAAATATTTTTTTTTGCAAGCTTTTGATTAAATGAAAGCATGTAGTAAGGTATATACTTTCATATGCATTTAGTGAAAAGCTGTAAATTTGAAATTACAAACAGTAATTTCCATTTTATTTATCTGTTTAGATAACTGGATTGCATAGTATTCCTTTCCATAGAGAAAAAAAACACTACGTGATGTATTACGTGGTTTTTTCTCTTTTTGGAGAAAAGTCAAATCAGTTCTGGAGACATTTACGGCAACATTGGGGAAAATGTGAGAAAAAATTTCTTTATGGGAAGAAATAAAATTAGATCTGGAAACATTTACGACAAAGTAGCTGAAGCGGCAACATTGATTACATACGGGATTCTACGCGGGAAAATTGACAAGTAACTAAGATCACAGCATATAAATAGTTATTTCCGTTGATTTCTTAATGTTGCGAAGTATAGCTGGAGTGATAGATAGATAAAGAAAGGAACAGCGTGATAAGGGAACATTGCGGTATGACAGAAGACGTAGTAACTAAGATAGAAAAGGGATGTTTAGATGGTTCGGACACGTGGAGAGGATGGATAAAAATAGACTGACGAAGTAAATTTATGCGGCGAGATTAAATGGGCAAACTGGTAAGGGTCGACGTCGACGTACATATGTCAATCAAATTCAAGATCTTTTGACAAAAGGACAGGTTAATCGGCGAGCGTGTATGAATACAATTATGAATGTTGAAGAAGCGAAATTTGTATGCCAGGATCGTAGCAAGTGGAAAGCTATAGTCTTGGTCGGCAGTGCGAGTGCAGCACCTCTTGTGTTGCAAATGTTTATAAGCTATGGTGACTACTTTCCATCAGGTGGGCCGTACGCTTGACTGCCACCTCAGTGGTAGGTATAAAAAAAATTAAAGATGTCAGCAGCGGTTGTCATTACAAGTTTGTAGCTTAATTGTAGTACAAAAATTTGCTACGCGCTGTTCGCAATGTGTGAGTTAGATGTAGCTACACAGGAACAACAAAGATAGTATGATACAACAAATGGCAAGAGTGAAAAGGATGAAGTATTGCTCCATAAGCAAAGGAATATGTTTATTCTGCTTACTCTTGTACGTCTGTGACTAAGACGAATAGGACGGGGACTTTTTGGTTATTAAGAAAGAAGATTGAAGAAATATGAATCAAGACATAGCTAAAAGGTCTTAATTACCAGGCCATAAAATAATTACACAATTACTCGTAAATAAAATACAGCAAGCTTCTAAAAATAGTACATTTATCTTGTTGTTGTGGTGTGTGTTGTGTGGTTTCTTGGACATAGAAGTTGTGTTAACGTGCAATAGTGATAGACAATGATATATATGCAGCGAAATGCTATTTTCTGTTTTGCCGCGTTAATCCACCGAAAACCTCAGTATAACAATAATGATTATACTGGCGTGCGTAGACAGAGCTGGGGTGAGACCACAGATTTAATCTGTGGGTGAGACTGACCTTGACTTAAGACTAGACTTGACTAAGATGTAGAGGACTGGGACATTTTAGATATTAAGAAAGAAGATTGAAGAAATATGAATTAAGGTGTGGCTAAAAGGTCTTAGTAACCAGGCCAGAAAATAATTACAAAAAAAAATAGGTATTGATTTCGCGCCTTTCGCGGTTTTATTTTGGTTAGATAAATTGTTTGATGAGCGATTGATAACACTATTTAGGTATCAATATCAGATAACAAAATATGATAAGTAAACAATGATTTAATTTGATCATAACAAATATTAACTTAACAGCGTAAGCAAATGCACATGAATACTATTTGGAAATCTGTCAATACGTATCCTATAACATGGACTACGATTATCTCATAAAACTTCTCTGTGTTGGAGATTCTGGAGTTGGGAAAACCAGCTTCTTGTATAAATATACAGATGGTGTTTTTCATACTCAGTTTATTTCAACTGTGGGTATAGACTTCAGAGAAAAAAGTGTGGTAAGTTCAAATATTTCATTTTTCAATTTTGGAAATTAATTACAATTAAGGTAATTACAATTGCAGCCACTTGCATGCATACTGAATAAGCAGTATGTTTTGTTTGCGGACTCCATAATATCTGGATGATTAGAAAAATTGTTAAGGGCTTACAGTACTAAGGTTTAATGATGACATATTACTTTGCAGATATACCAACAGGATGGAAGACAGCATCGAATACACTTACAGTTATGGGATACAGCTGGTCAAGAAAGGTTAGTTATTACTATTATTTATTTCAGCCGTTCTCTTAGCAACCTGTCATATCTTGTTGATTCCTAGCTGATTTTCACTATTTGATCTGAGTTATGCAGTCCTTTTGGTTGTTACCAAAAGGACTGCATAACTCAGATCAAATAGTGAAAATATCTGGAAGGGAATTTATATGGACAGCCAGAAACATCTGGCTGTCCATATAAATTCCCTTCAATTAAAAAAACAGGCACTCAGCCAATAGGCGTTGGCTGGTTTTCTGTTCTTCCATGTATTGAAGGCAACTTGGATTATCAATAACTCCTTACACTGATCTGTTCAGGCGATATTGTCCTGTAAATATTTGTATAACCAGCCTCATGTTGGTTAGTTAATCCTAAATGGCTGAAATGGCTGATTCTATTTGTATCCCTTCCTTTGATACAGATCTTTAACTGTAAACCTGTTAGATAGATAAAATCTTTATTGGCTTGAAATATGTAAATTAACATAGCTTAGATTTTTTAATAAAGCACTTCATGGCATGCAAATTTAGACACCATTATTATTCAAATTAAATAAAAAAAAAAGACAAAGCATTGTAAAAGAAGCACAACTGGCGATTCATAACGCAGTGCTAGTGCCAACTTTACTTTACAGTAGCGAAACCTGGTTATATCAGCAGATGCATGAAAGTAAATTGAATGCTGTGGAGATGCGATCACTTCGAAAATTGTTTGGTGTAACTTTGGCTGAACAAATACTTAATGAAGTGATATGCAATAGGCAGGTTTGAATGAAAGTGTCAGCGTTAAACTGGAAAAGGGCGTGCTCCGTTAGTTTGGACACCTCCAACGAATGAGTGAGGATCGATTAACGAAGAATATATATTGTGCGAAAGTAGAGGGTAGAAGGAGTCAGGGTAGGCCGAGACTTACATATGAAGACCACGTGAACAGATTGCTCAAAAACGGAAAGGTCAAAAGTACTCGGATACCCAGACATGCGTGTATGAAGTGATTGATAAATGTTGAAGAAGCGAAAGAAGTATGCATGGATCGCGAAACCTGGCGATCTGTCCTCTCCGACTACCCCGTCAGGGATACAGCGTGAGCATAGTTTGGTTTTTTTTATTTCACTACTAATATGCCCAATTAAATTAGTTATCTAACCTTGTAGTTACACATGTATGTCTGACAGCATTTCTACTAAGACTCCTTGTGAACTATGTTACCTGAATTTTACTTTCTTTGCTTGTGCTTACATTTTTGATATTTGAAATGATAGTTCCATTGTAGATACTGGACTTCTATTTTAAAATACTATCAAATTATTTTACATACATACATACATACATATTGTCACGCCTTTATCCCCGAAGGGGTAGGCAGAGGCATATTGAACGCCCACGTTTCACCGTATGCATTTCTGTCCCACGTAACAGGTGGTGAGCCCATTGCCGTGTTGAAATGGACAGGCGCAGGCTGCATCGACCTGCTGTTGAAATTCTTTAAGCCGCACAGGGCCTCCAACTTGGCTTAACGACTGCCATTTTATTGGCAACCGGGACCAACGGCTTAACGTGCCTTCCTAAGCACGGAACTGGGGTGGGTCTAAAAAGCCGAAAAAATTTAATAAAATGTGTCTATTTTAGATGTTAAATTTGGAAGAAATTTTGAACCCGTTGCCTTTTTAGTGAGATAGTAACAAAAAGGCTAAAAGGTCTTACGTGCTAGACACTAATTAGCACGACCAATTAAAGTCCTGGTAGTCTCGGACTATAAAAATTATTTTACAATACAATTTTATATTCTTTTACACAGATTTCGGAGTCTAACAACAGCTTTCTACAGGGATGCAATGGGGTTCCTTCTACTGTTCGACCTAACCAACGAGGCTTCATTCATTGAGGTCAGGAATTGGATTGAACAGTTGAAAGTAAGTAGTATTTTATTACATCCAAATTGTAAAGCTGGATGTAAAGCTGCCAGTTCTTTTCTAGGGCCATGCTTCTTTTGCCATGGTATAAATTTAGTACCATGTGTTTGTTTGGTCCAGTTTCTTTGTAAAAGATGCTTAGATCTAAAAAAAAAATATTTCATGAGATGGGCATGTCTGAAATAAAATGAATTAAATGCTCCTTTACAACAGTGTATTAGAAGGAACCTGGTATACATCTACAGTGATCATTTTTAAATCTTCGGGGCTCCGTGTGTATTCTGCATTACGGGAGAATACTAAGTCTCTACCGTTCCTATTCTGCCGCCTCTTTCGCTCTCATTACCTCTTCGATAAATAATGCGACGTAATTCCTCGCACGAGAATTCTGATTTCTATGGCCACCACGAGGCCACTGCTGCAATGCGAGCAATGCTGCCATACTGTCCGTCTGCCGGCATGTGTTCTCAAAGCAGCTTATACAATGTTGGCAGTCAGGCATTGGCTCTCTCCTAATTCTATGCGAAAACTTACCGAAGCAACCCGGTGAATACCTGCGCCAACCGAAAGAAGAGACTACTATCGTACCAATCTTCTATGACAGGTCCTACCGCCTTGCTTGTGACGAGATCTGCACTTGATTGCCTAAGTAGCTACTACTACTCCTCTATAACCACTGTTCTTCGATTTCTCACAGTGTAAGTCTAAGATCCATTTCCAGGGATCCTTGCACCACAGGTACAGTGCCTGAAGGTCATCTCCAGGTTCCGACTAGCGGACTTACACTTTAAAACAAACCCTAATATTTTGAGAACCTAGACTTCTTAATTAATGAGTTTGGTTAGCTACCAACATCTAATCACGTGTTTATATATATACTAGTTGACGCCCGCGGCTTTGCCCGCGTAGAGAAGTTTTCCCATTCCTATATCCCACAGGAACTTATTCCCGGGATAAAGCCTATGTCCGTCTCCTGGCTCTAAGCTACCTCCCTACCAATTTTCAGCCAAATCGGTACAGCCGTTGTTGAGTTATAAATAGTGTAACTAACACGACTTTCTTTTATATAAATAGATTGGCAAATATTTTTACTATAGGTACTTCAAAGACCTTATACTTACAACTAGACTGATTACTAAAAAAATGCGTTAAGCTAATATGACATCTATTTACTTAGGTTGGCTATTTCAGTATACGCGGTAGCTAGCTAAAAACGGTCCTGGCGCGAGGGCTACGAATGGTAGTGTTTCCTCGTCTGACGCGCTGCCAGCTCAACTAACCATTGGATTTCGTAGAAATGCTGGAAAATTTTATATTTTTGTATTTATGATTTTGTAAAATTATAATTCATAAACTTTGGAACTTACCTATATATTTCTACAGTTCTTATAATTAATTTATTTTATTTAAAAACTTTGTGCACAAATATGTACAAAGGTGGACTTAATGCCTTTAGGCATTTTCTTCCAGTCAACCTTGGGGCGATGCAGAGATCGATAAGTAAAGGAAGGTGCTCAAGGTTGAAGCTAAAACATTTTTAAATAGTACTCATACAATATTCCCATACATATATATACATATGTACATACATACGTACATACAATAACATGATGCTTTTTAAAATATTTCATGTTAGTCGACATGACTAACCTTTTCGCTATTTCCACCTTTACAGGAGACCGAAGAGCTGGCAGCTATGTAATAATAATAATAATAAACCCCTCGAGGACAGTCGTTATCTTTTATAGGATTAACGCAACCCTATGAGGGCATAGTAGATTCGCTTTTTGAGTCATCCACTTTCTGATATCAACAAAAAGTGTATCAGAAAGTTATTGAAAAGCTCACATCCGCAGGGCAGCTTGTGGCGAGCTGAATGTGCGTGGCTACACATCGGTCCCGATTCCTCAGAGTTTTGTTGCCCTTCTGCACCGGTTAGGATTTAATGGCCCAACGGGAGAGCAGTGAGAGTGCTTCTCCCGGGAGTGCAGCAAATCTCAACTCTGGCTTGCCTTAATTGGCCGGTCTGAGGGAGGGAGCCAGAGCTATATGCTCGGGGGTGGAAGTGTCATTTTCAAGGGCATAACTACGGGGAAGCCCGCTCCGGGCCTGTCCCGCGAAGGTGAAACCGGCGCCGCACCGCTCGACACCCCAAGCCGCTCACACCGGTGTTGCCCTCTGTCGCCTTACAGGCTTATCATGCCTATGGTGATTGTATAGGGGGCCCATCTAGTGAGTTGGCGAGTCACCGTCTGCCAATAGTTTAATAATAGTATATTAAAAAGGCAGACGTCGTTTTCATCAATAGCTTAAATCACCCAATCCATTTAACACCCAACCCAATAGCCCATTTCATAGTTAGCACATTTCACAATAGTTTAACTCCCATTGGAGGTGGTCCATTACCGTTCTTCTACATAAGGCGGGCGTGGACTATCTGCAGTGAGGGTCCCATTCCCTATTAGATTAAAATTCTCAAAAGGCCTCTGCGTGTTGGACCTCTATGTCCCCATGTAAGCCTCCCAAAAGACCGGGTATCTTCGTAAGAAAAAAAAAAGAAGATACCCGTGAAGAAGAAACAAATAATAATAATACACCCCTCGAGGACAGTCGTTATCTTTTATAGGATTAACGCAACCCTATGAGGGCATAGTAGATTCGCTTTTTGAGTCATCCACTTTCTGATATCAACAAAAAAATGTATCAGAAAGTTATTGAAAAGCTCACATCCGCAGGGCAGCTTGTGGCGAGCTGAATGTGCGTGGCTACACATCGGTCCCGATTCCTCAGAGTTTTGTTGCCCTTCTGCACCGGTTAGGATTTAATGGCCTAACGGGAGAGCAGTGAGAGTGCTACTCCCGGGAGTGCAGCAAATCTTAAGTCTGGCTTGCCTTAATTGGCCGGTCAGAGGGAGGGAGCCAGAGCTATATGCTCGGGGGTGGAAGTGTCATTTTCAAGGGCATAACTACGGGGAAGCCCGCTCCGGGCCTGTCCCGCGAAGGTGAAACCGGCGCCGCACCGCTCGACACCCCAAGCCTCTCACACCGGTGTTGCCCTCTGTCGCCTTACAGGCTTATTTTGCCTATGGCGATTGCATAGGGGGCCCATCTAGTGAGTTGGCAAGTCACCGTCTGCCACTATTTTATATAATAATATATTAAAAAGGCAGACGCCGTTTTCATCAATAGCTTAAATCACCCAATCCATTTAACACCCAACCCAATAGCCCATTTCATAGTTAGCACATTTCACAATAGTTTAACTCCCATTGGAGGTGATCCATTACCGTTCTTCTACATAAGGCGGGCGTGGATTGCCTGTAGTGGGGGTCCCATTTCCTATTAGATTAAAATTCTCAAAGGGCCTCTGTGTGATGGACCAATATGTCCCCATGTAAGCCTGCCAAAAGACCGGGTATCTTCACAAGAAAAAAAAATAGACGATACCCGTGAAGAAGAGACAATAATAATACCGATAGTCGTATCAGCACATGGGTTGATTGCCAAGAGCCTCGACCAACATCTTATGAGACTCGCGTTAGGCAGTTGGATCAAGGGTTTGATGCAGAAGGCAGTTCTCCTCGACACGGCACGCATTGTCAGGAGGTTCCTATCTCTGGAGCCCTAACCACCGGTTGCTTGGTCCCTGTACCCGATACCGGTGGGCCACTACTTTTTATATTTTTAAATGTATTTGCATTAGATATATTTAAAAATTTAATTTGTATGTCTGTATTGTAAATAAAGAGAATAATAATAAAAAAAATTAAAAAAAAAAAATTGGCGTTGTCAGAAGCATCTATATTGTATATAATAATTAATTTTCAGAAGTATTTACACACAAGCACTTATTTAAGTATTACAATAGAATAATAAAGAAACAGAATCAACCTCAACATTATAAAAATGAACCGAAATATGCAGTAAACAAGAAAATATGTTTATAATGTTTTTGAAGCATGACATGACGTCTGTCATGTCAAACTATATTACATACATAACAACAAACTTATGAAAATATAACAATATAAGATGTTAACTAGAGCCAAAAGCCGAAATGCACAGCCAACACCACTGGATTCGTCGCATAGCTCCGCCTCGCAGCACATGGAAACCTCGGAACCGATTGCTGCTGAGGCTTTGAGCTCGTCATCGAGCGACGAGTATTTCTCTCCCCCGACGTCGCCAACACCTGTACGTCGGCAGGGGAGACGCCGGCCACCGACGTGCTTGGAGTCCAGAGGCCCGCCGGCCTCGAATAGGGCTCCCGCTGCCGGTGGTAATGTGCACCGCATACGATGGACTTCATCTATGAATGAAAACGTTATGCGGGCATATTTTGCGGCTACAGAGGGAGGAATTAACCTCTCTGCGTACCGTGTTCGTATGCTGCCTTTGTTTCAGGTACTTGAGCCAACAGTCAACGTTTCGGCACAGCGGCTATCGGATCAAGTGCGAGCCATTCAACGCTGTCATATGTTGGATGACGCCGCACTTGGGAGACTTCGTTCAGAACTACAATGTAGCCACATCATCCCTCCTTCGTCTCAAACTAGTGAGGTTAATGAAATGTGTAATGCCACAGAACTTTCATCCAGAAAATCCATTGACGAAGAACTGGATGATGTTGTTACAAGAGTAAGTACCCAGTACAATGACGAATTAAGGAGTACTTTGGAACGAACGATTAATGAGTATAGGTTTTCTGATCCTGAGTATCGTCCACGTCTACCGCGGTTGCCTACGCATAAAAAGAATATAGCGCTGGTGTGTGCTTTGGACTCTGTTCTAGCAAGCTATTCTGATACTTGTATAGATTTAAGTGATGCACACTCAATTCTGTATTGTGCGGCTGTTGCGGTTTGTCGGGTAGCTGGTGTTAAATTTACACAAGTTGAATCAGCTATTCGACCAAAATCTGTTCCAGCTTGGCAATGCAGAATTGAGCGTCGTATCGCCGAGACTAGGGTGCTCATTGGCAAGCTGTGCTGCTTCAGGGCGGGTAATACACGCCCGAAAGTAATGCGTTTCGTGACTCGGGCATTCGCGGGGACTGATATTAGTCCTTGCGAATACTCTTTTCGGGTCACGGAACGTATTGACCACCTGAAGCAGAAAATTTATGCGTGGGCAAATCGTATACGACGATACAAGAAGAGAGTGGATCGCTATACTCAGAATCGTTCGTTCCAAAAAGATGAGAGGTGGGTGTATAGAAGATGGGAGCAGCCTGATTTTCGTGTGACTGACATGTGTCTACCTGATGCTGAAGCCACAAACACATTTTGGCGAAGTATTTGGTCGGCACCTGTTAGTCATACAGAAGATGAGTGGATGCAGGATGTCAGATTTTCATGTGAATCTATACAAACTATGGAACCAATATTAATAACATCTGATGACGTTGCCAGTGCAGTTCGTTCTTTACCCAATTGGAAGTCACCTGGGCCGGACGGACTGCACAATTTTTGGCTTAAATGGTTCCATAGTTCACATGACTGTTTGGCATCTCGCTTTCAAACATCACTTGAATCTGGGTTGCTGCCATCTTTTATGACTTCAGGCATCACTAACCTCCTTTATAAATCAGGTAGTACTACTGACCCTAAAAATTATAGACCAATTACTTGTTTACCTACGGTCTATAAGCTTCTCACGTCCATTTTGAGAGTGAAATTAAGAACTCACATTGAAAATAATACTATAATGTCCAACTCTCAAAACGGATGTAGAAGCGGGTCACGAGGTAGTAAGGAACTCCTTATTCTTGACATGGCCATTAATCAGCAGGTCCGTCGTAACCGAAGAAATCTGGCAACATGCTGGATTGATTACAAGAAGACCTATGACTCTGTGCCTCATACGTGGTTGTTGAGGGTGCTAGAGTTGTATAAAGTTGATACAACTCTACGCACCTTCTTGAAGGCATGTATGGGGCAATGGAAAACGGCTCTTGTTTATCCAGGATGTCGTCAGGTTCTTGGGAATGGTGAACCTGTAAAGATCGAAAGGGGTATATTTCAGGGTGACAGTTTGAGTCCCTTATGGTTTTGTCTGGCACTGAATCCTCTCAGTACTTTACTGGAGAATTCAGGGCTGGGCTATCAGTTTCGGAGAGGAGGTCAAGTTGTGTCGCATCTTCTTTACATGGATGATTTGAAATTATTTGCCTCCACCGAATCCCATTTGAATGAGTTACTAAAGGTCACTATAACCTTTAGTAAGTCAATCAAAATGGAGTTTGGTGTAGATAAGTGTGCTGTCATGCATGTTAAGAAGGGACGAATTGTGGAATCTGTAGGAGTACAACTTTCAGATTTCACAAAACTTAGGTCCCTTTCTGCGACTGAAACCTATAAATATCTGGGTATGTCGCAAGCATTGGGTATTACTGAGACTGACATGAAACGTTCGTTGCAGGATCGTTTTTTGGGCCGCCTGAAAAAGGTACTAAAAAGTCTTTTATCAGGCGGAAACAAGGTGCGCGCTATCAACGGGTGGGCCATGCCAGTCTATACTCCTTCGGCATACTTAGGTGGACTCAAACAGAGTTAGAATCACTGGATAGGAAAGTCCGTTCGTTATTGACATCATATCGGATGCATCACCCGCGTTCGTCCATAATGAGGTTGTATATCCCACGGAAATGTGGAGGTCGCGGCTTTTTAAATGCCAAGACTTTGCATAACCGTGAGATATGCAACCTTAGAGAATATTTTCTTCGTACTGACGTGGGTATGCATAAGGGTATGGTGACAGTAGATAACGGACTGATCCCACTCACTCTTGCCAAAGAGAACTGGTGCAAACCACTAATACTAAGTACTGACGATCGCAAGGAGATATGACAGAGTAAGGAACTGCATGGACGGTTTTATCGGGCTTTACATAGGCCCGATGTAGATTTATTAGCATCTGTCTCCTGGCTACGGTTCGGTGATTTATTTGGCGAAACCGAGGGTTTTGTCTGTGCAATTACTGATGAAGTTGTAATGACGAATAACTATCGGAAGTATATTCTGAGAGATGGTACGGTTGACATATGTCGGGCATGCCACCTACCTGGTGAATCTCTTAGACATATAATATCTGGTTGTTCTCGTCTTGCCAACGGCGAGTATTTGCATAGGCACAACCAAGTAGCCAGGATTGTCCATCAGCAACTTGCACTGAAATATAACCTTGTCGATTCAGAGGTACCGTATTATAGGTATGTACCCGACCCAGTTCTAGAAAATGGTCGTGTCACATTATACTGGGACCGATCTATTATCACTGACAGGACTATTGTAGCCAATAAGCCTGATATAGTGGTAATAGATCGGTCAGAACGCCTCGCATTAATCGTTGATATAACCATTCCACATGACGAGAATCTCGTAAAAGCCGAAAAGAATAAAGAAATAAAATATTTGGACCTTGCTCACGAGATTGTCGACATGTGGGATGTGGATTCAGCGATTATTGTTCCGATAGTTGTATCGGCACATGGTCTGATTGCCAAGAGCCTCGACCAACATCTCAAGAGGCTCGCGTTAGGCAGTTGGGTCAAGGGCTTGATGCAGAAGGCGGTTATTCTGGGCACGGCACGTATTGTGCGGAAGTTCTTGTCTCTGCAGCCCTGACCACCGGTAGCTTGGTCCCTGTACCCGATGCCGGCGGGATACTATTTTTTATATTTTTAAATAGATATTTAATATGTATAATTTATTTAAAAATGTAATTTTTATGTGTATATAATAAATAAAGGAAATAATAATAAATCTTTATTCATTTAGGTCACAAAGTAACACTTATGAACGTCAAGAATATTGAAAATCAAACTTGTCGGACAAAGAATTAGTCTAGCTATTCAAAGGGGAACGCTGCCAGTATCTTCGGAACCTTGCCTAAAGGGACCTCTTGGATAAACTTCCGCGCATACCGCCGATCAATCTGAAATTTGTGTAATGACTTATTTTGACCTCCTAATCACGAATATCATAACGAAAATTGGCGCATTTTCGTTATGATATTCGTGATAAATACACAAGGGACGTGGCTTAATGGTCACTGTTCTAACATAACCTAACCTAGAGGTGCACACTGGAGCGAATATGATTAATAAATATCGATAATATTGCAAGCTATTCGACTATCGACGAAAAGAGGTTCTCCTCCGATTTTCTTATTCAAAATGGTGTTTGCGCCAATTTTCGTTATGATATTCGTGATCAGGTCAAAATACGTTAGTATACCAAATGTTAGGTCGATCGGCGGTATGCGCTTTTCGGAAGTACACACGACCTCTTTTAATAAAATATTTTAGTTTTGATAAAATATATAAATATGTCTGTCATTAACACATAATATTAATTACATGATACCTACACATGATATACACTCCCGGACTCTTGAATCGAGCCACCTTACATTCCCGGGCCTAAAAGCCCAATACTTAATTTTAATGCTGGCATATTTCATCGTCTTTGCCGTATGTATTATTCCAAATTTGAATTTTAGAATTTAAAATAAAGAACAAAAGCCGAGCATGGTCACTGATTTGAAAAAAATAATGATTGTTGAAAGTTCATTTTCAAGCAGTTTAATGTCGATTTGGTTTGAATTTTCGCAATTGATGTTAACCAAAGTTTAGTTTAGTTATTTTTCTATAATTTGAACCGTTTTTGGCTATAAAATTATGGATACTTCACCTGAAGTAGCCGCGCAAGCTGTAGCACTTCTTCAATCTGGGCTAAGTCAGCGAGATGTGAGTTCACAACTTCACATAAGTCGTTCCGCTGTTCAAAGAGTGTACCACCGATACCTGGAGACTGGCGGCTTCGTTCTGTACGGTAATGACTGAAGGAGTAAAGAACGAGCGTTTCGCACAATGCTGTATTGACGAGAAAGTGAGTTAAGGTGGAGGATCATGGACAGTCTGGGGAGGAATCTCTATGGAAGGCAAAACTGAGCTAGACGGGACTACGACTGCCGCCCCTAGATGGCAATAGATACATTCGCCAATGTTTAGAGAACCACGTGATGCCATATGCTGTATTTATTGGCCAAGATTTCGTTTTAATGCATGATAATGCAAGGGCCCATACTGGGGGAATCGTAAGGGATTACTTAAATGACATTGGTATCACTGTTATGGGATGGCCAGCGCTAAGTCCTGATATGAATCCTATTGAGCGTCTATGGGATGAGCTGAAGAGTGTGTTCGAGCTCATCATCCTGCCCCGCAAACCATGCAGGAGCTCGAAAATGTAATTTTGGAAGATTGGGAGGACATTCCTCAACATGTCATAACGACATTGATTAATTCTATGCCAAACCGTATGTGAGCTGTCATAAATGCACTGGGAGGCAATACAAGTTAGTAAATAAACATTTCTTTTCATGTAAAACATGTCTTTATTTAAAAATCGATTAGATTTTTTTCCTTGATAAAGAAGTCCATATGACTTGTTTCAACGTAACTCGACTTTTTTAATAAACTGTAGTTCAAATTTAGAACAGTGGCACTCTAATAATGATGAGTATACCAGCTCCAAAACTGCATCAAAACATTTTCCTTCTACATACATCTTTTATAAGTTACAGTACTCCAAAACAAAAAATTCAAGGTGGCTCGATTTAGGTGTCCGGGAGTGTATATTTCTTTATACAAATTTCTTAATATAATCTGAACGGCAAAACTCTCTACGCGAGCTAAGCCGCGGGCGCCCACTAGTATATAATATATATAAATATTCATAGTTCAAAAAAAATATTTTGCCTTGGACTTATAAAGCTCACGTACTTTACTTTTAAATGTAAAACGGTTGGTGCATGTCCTGACTTCAAGTGGGTTATTAGAATAATTACATAGTATTACTCATACAACAAATAACTCATTATTACTTAGTAAGAGTAGATAGTACTTAAAAGTTTGGGCTTGGTAATACTAAATGAAAGATCCACAATCTTGCTTACAGTTTAAGTCAACAGTTTGATCAACAAAATTCGTGGTGACCCTAACACCGAATTTTGTTTATCAAATATTTTTACAATCTCTTAATAGTATGTAGGTAGATACTTACGTACCGACTGTTTTGTTCATTCATTATATTTAATTGAATTCATTATAATTTGTCCTGTGTTCTGTTTGGTCATGTTCACTTATTTAGAAAGGAACACACTACCACCGAGAGCCCTTTCGCGCCCTCTCGCGTGGACCGATATTTTCGCCGTAGTGCACAGTCTAGTCATAAGTATAAGGTCTTTGAGGTACTTATACTTCTCACTTTTTTGACTGGGAAATGTATCTTCGCAAATACTTCGATCATATAATGGATGTTTAATTTACTTACATAATCATAGTATGAACTATAATTGAGTGCTTATCTATGTGGAAGTCACCTTAGCGAATGCGTCCGAGTAGTACAATTTTCCAATTTTTTTATTAGTGTGTAATTATAATAACCAAGTGACCTTAAGCATGAAAATTCGAATCAGAAATTTTGAATTTGTAAGTCATATTTTATTATTTGCTTATAATTTTATTTTTATTTAGTGATTTTTTTTCAGTAGGTAGTGCTGTAGTTATATACTTTTTATTGGAAGTAGACCTTAATCTTATTTTTTAAATATATAATGTGTAATGTTGCCATTTATTAGTTCGAATTTTCCAGACTCACAGTTTAACTGATGAACCAGACATAGTAATATGTGGCCACAAATGTGATCTACAAGAGAAAAGGCTGGTCAACCAGAACCGAGCCAGGGAATTCGCGATGAACTACAACTTGCCATACTTAGAAACGAGTGCCAAATCAGGCCAGAATATTGAACGTGCCATTGAGATTTTACTGGACAGAATTATGCAAAGGTAAGTTTATCTGGCTGTTAACAATATTTGTTTTTTTTTAACATGTTAATTGGTTACAAAATAGCAGTAAAGCTGATCTCGGCCTCAGAAGTGGATGCAACTGGGAATATGGCTCATATGATGATTACCTTAAAAAGCACCTATCTTGCACTGCCGACGCAGGCTTTTTCCGATGACGGGGGTGATCCGGGTAACAGGCACAGTTCTAAGCATCATGTGCGGCAACATGAACAAAGGACTAAAGGTAGCTTTAGCATGGTGTAAGAGCAAAGGGTTGAATTTAAATTCCGAAAAGACCAAAATTGTGTTATTCACCAACAAAAGGAAGATAGGCGATGCTGAGCTGTTGAGACTGAACAACCACGTCCTGGAAGTGGTTAGGGAAATTAAGTACCTGGGAGTAACACTGGACAGCAAACTGACTTTTAAGACGCACATAAATAACACATGCTCATAAGCCAAAATGGCTTTAATGCTGTGTAAAAGTGCAATAGGGAAGACGTGGGGAGTAAAACCCGCGACAGCAATTTGGATATATAAAGCCATTATCCTACCCAGGATTCTACATGGAGCCTTAGTTTGGTGGCACAAGGCCATCACTAAAACAAATAAGATACAACTAGATAAGGTACAGAGGCTGGCGGCCATGTTGACGACAGGCGCGATGCGGACAACTCCAACAGCCGCGCTTGAGATCGTACTGGGACTCCACCCCCTGGATTTGGAGATTAAAAAGAAAGCAGTAGAACAATGGTTCAAACTAAAAAGCCTGGGCCTATGGACAGGATACTCAGGGGAAAGAGGACACGCGAGTATCAGCAAAGGCTATGAAGGAAAAATGTCAATGATACTCTTCAATAATGACCTAATTAAAAAGGAGAGGATCTTTGACAAAAAGTATAGAATACATATAGGACAAAGAGAAAACTGGCCGATAGACAATGATGAAGGTACTATCTGCTATACAGACTGTTCCAGGAAGGAATCGACGAAGCTCTCCGGTGCTGGAATGCATATAAAATGCGAAAACGGAACAGAGATTAACAGGTCCATAAGATTAGGTAAGTTCGCTAGTGTCTTTCAGACGGAAATTTGCGCCATAACAGAATGTGCGCAAATTATCCACAACGAAATCGAAACATGAAAGGCAACTATATATAGCGACAGTCAAGCAGCACTGAAAGCCCTAAATAAGTAGGAGACAACGTCAGCAATGGTTAAAGAGTGTAAAAAGTCACTTGACCGGCTGGCAAGAAAAATACAAGTAAATGTTGCATGGGTACCTGGACATGAAGGAATCCCGGGCAACGAACTAGCGGATGAACTAGCCCGGGAAGGAGCTGACGAAAGCTTGGTGGGACCAGAGCCATGCCTGCCGATTGCTCACAAAATCACTAAGGAAGGGAGTAATCAGCAGGAGGATAGTGGTAGAAACCAACCTTAGATGGAGGACCTCGACAGGCATGAGACAGTCGAAGATCTTTATCAAAGGAATGGATGCAAAAAGAACTAGCCAACTGGTCAAACTAACCCGAGGAAACATGAGGCTGGTTATAGAGATGATCACAGGACACTGTCGCCAGAACAGGCACTTGACAGTGATAGTAGTAATGGACGACCCAAAATGCCCGGAATGCATGGAGTAAGAGGAGACCATTTTCCACCTACTAGCTGAGTGCCCTATGTATTCTTTAATCAGGTGGGAAGTTATGGGAACGGACAAACTCAAAGAAGAAGACCTGAAGTATCTGAAGGTGGATCAGATCGTAAGATTCTGCAAATAAACAAAAAGATTTAACGGGACGCCATAAAACTGCTGGGATAGCCAAACCCATCCGCAAGGAGGAAGTCTGGGGAAATGAGCGAAGTAGGCAGCAGAATACGCGGTCGGATCGCACGCTCGGCGGTGCCGGCGTCCCCCACTAGAAAATAATAATCTTGCACTGCCATACTCCTAACTTGAATGTATGAACTTCGTGACGGAGTTTGTCATTATAATACGATAAAGTTCGTCATCATGTCAGCCAATTGATACCGACTAGATCTTTTCCAAAGATAAACAACTCATTAAAGGAGGGGGGGGGGGGGGGGGAGTATATTCGACTTAACATAACAAATTTCTTTTTGTGTCTATTTCACATGAAATGTATTTGATTTACAGAATGGAATCTTCAGTAGAATACGCTATGCTGTGCGCTTCGGGCAGACGTCGACAATCGCTACAAAGACTACACGCAAAACAAGACAAAAAGTTTTGTTCATGCTAGTATTTTAATCTGTGATTATATACTTATACACTCTACTATCTAACCTAATATCAAAAATATTTGCTAATATACACTTGAGATACATATTATAAAACATTCCTCTAAAATTTTGGAACCAAAAATTATTTACTCTATAAGGGTCTATGTGTAATGAGACTGATTTTTTTTCTAGATCAAGGAAGTAGATGTTAATTCAAGATTCCATTTTGCATAGAATAATGGTCAATTACATAATAATTGTTATTTATTGTGTTTACCATTCTGCCACGTTTCGTTTTAGTTTATTTGTTGAATTTATTATCTTTTAAAAGTCATTATTGGTAAGCTTTAATATACCAAAGTGAGATTTGTTGATAAGATCTTGTTCCCTAAAAAGTATAAGTATACCTTATTACATAGAGTACACGTTAAGCATGCTATAGAGCGCATCCAATAGTATGATTTGTAATCAACTAGTTGACTAGAACCAACACAAGGTGTATATAATACCCAATTTTATAATCTCCCACAGCCGAAAGTCAATATGAAACTAGCAACGATTGTTTTGAAATAAATCTACGGATTATCTTTTTACTAGTACTGATAATTACTGGCTCTAGCGCATTCTCCATCTCACCAGGCTAAAAGAGAAAGCACTATTTTGCCTCACCCACTCAGTCGTATTTAACAACATAGTCCTCTCAATCAGCTGGCCAACAAATCTAGGAACAATCGCAACAAACTTATCGACAATGAAAAGACCAATAAACATCCATATTTTGAATTAGTTTAAGATGTTATAAAGGGTAATGCTGGAAATGTTATTTATGCTTAGACAAGCTCTATATACTAGTCAAACATGGAAATACTGTTTTATACAATTTATTAACTGTGTGTTGCATTGAATTGATAATATTGCACTCATTATTATATAAGAATACAGGCACAATTTCGCACATAAATGAACGTAGTTTAAGAATATTTTATTCGAATGTTTAATACATTATGAATATAACTTTATACAGGGGAGTGGTATACTAGGCGGATTTGCAGCTAGGTTGAAATTCGCGAGCTAAATAAAACTTAACATAATACTTCTTTTGGGGCGATTGGTAAAATTCTTTAGATTCTTGGATGAAATCTTTAGCTATTTTTTTATGGCTCTTATCGATTTCAAGTTTTCAAACTATAGTTGGATTGATTAATCTGCAGTCATTTTCCTACTGTCTGAAATTGAGACATTGAATAACATCAATTTCTTTTCAACACACTTGCTCGTTAAGTGGCTCTAATTTCACTGGTTTTAGATACATTAAGTGCATTATAAACTCAAATAGTGAAATTATATTCTAAAACCGCACTAATTCCTTTCTTTAAAACAGTAACTATGTAATATTATTATGGATAAATAAACTATTAAAATACAACAAATAAACGTTTTCATAATTAACAGTAATTTGTGTGGTTCAAGACAAAAATAAGTATTTCAGAATTTTGACTGTATTTGAATTTTGTCCTCGGATGGGTGACCACTTTGTGGCATTTACATTTGCGAGCGTTTCCGTGCTTCGGAAGGCACGTTAAGCCGTTGGTCCCGGTTGCCAGTAAGATGGCAGTCGTTAAGCCCGGTTGAATGCCTTATGGGCGGCATGAAAAATTTCAACAGCAGGTAGCCACAATCTGCGTCTGTCTATTTCAACACGGCAATGGGCTCACCACCTATTACGTGGGACAGGTAAATCCACACGGTGAAAAGTGGGCATATAATATGCCTCTGCCACCCCTTCGGGGATAAGGCGTGATGGATATTTATTTATTTTATTTTATTTAAATTCCATTCAGTAGTTTTACATGCAAGTAACAAACATTCATACTTACAAACTTTCGCGTTTATAATATTAGTAGGAGTTAATGATGATATATTTAATAACAAATTTAGGCTTTATGTACAATACATACATACATACATACATATTATCACGCCTGTTTCCCATCGGGGTAGGCAGAGACTATGGCTTTCCACATGCTACGATCCTGACATACAGCTTTCGCTTCTTCTACTTTCATGAGTGTTTTCATACACGCTCGCCGGTTAAGGGTACTCTTGACCTGGCCTTTTTCCAAAAGATCGTCGATCTGATTGACATACGTGCGCCGAGGTCGACCCCTACCAGTTTGCCCATTCACTCTCGCCACATATATCTTCTTCGTCAGTCTATTTTCATTCATCCTCTCCACGTGTCCGAACCATTTAAGCATCCCTTTTTCTATCTTAGTCACTACCTCTTCTGTCATACCGCAATGTTCCCTTATCACGCTGTTCCTTTCTTTATCCATCAACTTCACTCCAGCTATACTTCGCAGACTTCTCATTTCCACGGCATTAATTTCACTTTTATGAGTCTTCTGCCATACCCAACTTTCATTGCCATACATAAGTGTGGGGACCAGCACTCCTCTATGTACAGCCAGTCTTGCCTTCTTAGACACGTTCTGACTGCTCATAAAGGCGTACATGGCTCCATTCACTTTATTTCCTGCCAAAACTCTTCGCTCAATGTCATAGTCACACTTTCCATCTCTCGTAAATTTTGTACCCATATATACAAACTCTTTCACTTGTTCTACTCTTTCTCCTGCCACAAGAATTGAGCAATCCGTCGTACTTACCTCTCTTTCAAAAACCATTACTTTCGACTTGTTTACATTCACTTTCATTCCTTTGTTTATTAACGAATCATGCATAATGTTTACCATCAACTGCAACTCCTCCGCCGATGTTGCTAGTATTACCTGATCATCCATTTTTATACCATACGTACTCTCTTGTAGTTCTTTCAGGCAGCTGTCCATGTATAGGTTAAACAGCAACGGCGACGCTACACAACCCTGTCTCACACCTTTTTCAATGTGAAAAAAGTCTGTGCAAGCTCCGTTGATCCTGACACAGGCACTGGAGCCCTCATAGAGAGATTTCAGTGCTCGTATCAAGTGGCTGTTTACTCCATATCTGGCCAGTGTTGACCACAGTTCATTCCTGACCACTCTATCATAGGCCTTTTCCAAGTCTACAAATACGCAATAGACTTTTTGACTTTTCGCCAAAAGCTTTTCTACTACGCATCGTAAGGAAAAGACCTGATCCGTGCATCCCCTTCCTTTCATAAATCCTGTTTGTACATCCCACATTTTTCCTTCAGTTTCATTCATCACTCTTTTTATCAAAACTTTTGCATACAATTTGCCGACGATGCTGAGCAAGCTTATGCCGCGGTAGTTTTTGCACTCTTGCTGTGACCCTTTTCCCTTATAAAGCGGCACGATGACAGCCTTAAACCAATCTCTTGGTACGCTGCCATTCCTCCAACAAAGGTTGAAAAGGCAGTACAGCTGGCAAGCTACCACGCCTTGTCCCGCTTTCAGCATCTCGACAGAGATCCTATCAAGTCCCGCAGCTTTTCCCACTTTCATGCTATTCAATGCTTCCACTATTTCTTCCATACTTGTGACTTCTTCCTTACCAATTTCATTCATTTCCCAGATACTAGTCTGTACTTGCATATCCTCTTTTTCAAACAAGCTTTCAAAATATTGCATTCATCTTTTTAACACACATTCTTCTCCTTTCACAAGACTACCATCGTGGTTTCTGATATGGTTGAGATGCGATGTCGTCTGTTGACCCCTCACTGTTCTTATGAACTTCCAAAAGAATTTCATATTCTGTTGGAAGTCATCAGATAATCTTTTATCAAATTCATCTCTGTCATTCTCTTTCTTTCTTTTTATCACCTCTTTTGCAACACGCTTATACCTTTTGTACTCCTCTTTTGCCATTTTTAGGTCCACATCCGTTGCCTTCTGCATTCTTTGATTGACTTTTGTAGTCCAACCATGCTTTCTTCTTATCAGACAACGCCTTTCGGACTTCTTCACATATTTTCTTTCTCTTACACCCTTGGCTTCTCTTGCTTACCCCACACACTTCCACCGCAACTTCCACTAGTCCTTCCTTAAATGACTTCCATACTTCTTCGATCTCACATACGTCATCAGAATTTTCAAATTTCTTGCTCAGCTTACACTTAAATTCCTCATTTATGCCTATCCCTTGCAAATTCTCGACTTTTATGCGTTCTAGTACACTAACAGGTGCATGCACACGATGCCGCCACCGCTGAAACAGACCTCTTACTCGACTAACAACCAAGAAGTGGTCTGTGTCAATCCCGGCACCGCGGTATGCCCGAATGTCTAACACTTTCTTTCTCATCCTTGCATCTACAATCACATAATCAATCATGCTTCTCTGGCTTCTTTCTTGTCTCGTAAACAAATGGATATCCATGTGGTTGAACATGGTGTTAGTTACCACAAGGTTCCTCTCCAAACATACCTCAAGCAAACTTTCTCCATTTTCATTCACTCGTTCATCACCATACTTTCCCAATACACTTTCATAACCATCACGTTTCACACCAACCCAACCATTAAAATCACCTAACATTACTATTCTTTCATTCCGTTTGCATTTACTCAGTATATCGCTTACACTCTCCCAAAATGCCTGCCTCTCACTTTGTTCGCCTGAAGATCGGCGCCACCGCGCATCTAGCGGAGCATAAACTCCTACAACAAAGATGCGGGTGAGACCAACCTTCAGCCTCAACCAAAGGAGTCTTGGGCTCACACATTCAACATCTGTCACACATTCATTCATTCTCGCGGATAGTAACACACCCACACCCTGACACGCTGTACTGGTCGGGGCTACACCTGACCAGTAGGCTGTATAGGGCCCATGTGTAGTGGTGTCACATCCTTTCCTCTTTGTTTCATTCACACACAGAATATCAATTCGTCTCTCTCGCATCATCTCACATACCTCCTCAATTTTATCTTTTAATCCTCCTCTAACATTCAGTGTAGCAAAGCGGCTATCCATAGCCCACATTTCGCCTCGATGGGAAACGGGACGTGACGGGTGGCGAACCGCATCGCCGCTATTTTGGGTTTTAAAATTTTGAAACTCCATAGCGTTCCCACGAGTGGCAAGGGAAAACAAAAGTCCACCTAGACAGAGCCCCGCTTGTCTAAGTAAGGCTAGCCTTTTTCTGGGGTCGCCCGGTCCCAGGGCATAAGGCACGTTAATGCTAGGCTCGCCCCTAGCCACGCAGCACATAGGCACGGCAACCTTGGCTTGGCGCAGAGAGGATGGGAAGAGGATGAGGAAGGGAAAGGATTAATGGATAGGAAAATGACGATGTAGGTCATGTTTATTTATTTATTTATTGTACATACAATCTAACACTAATCAATCTAATTTATTCATGATATTATGATTATTTTATCTAACACATTGATAAAGTAAAAGAAATATAACATGTTATACTGGCAACCAGGACCAACGGCTTAATGTGCTTTCTGAATCGTTGGTAAATGAAAACAAACTCTTCAGCTAAATATATCAGTATATATTATGTACAAGTACCAAATAAAATGTCCTGTACTCATTTTACTATATTTTTTTAAATAATATTAAAATCAAAAAATCATAATGTTATGTTCCTGTCTTCGGCAGCTAATCACCGTTGTACTTCAGAACATATCTTCCGTCCGCGCTAAACATTCTCCCTAAGTACACAATTTCATTCAATTGCTCTAAACGTTGCCGGTTTACCTGAAGGTCGGCTTCTGATGAGACCATCACTACCGCATCGTCAGCGTACAACAGACAATGTACTGTAAAATTTCCAATTTTACAACACATCATAATCTTTTAACTTTTGCAGCCACACTTTTGCACAACTATCCAGATACACTATGAAAAGCCGGCGGACATAACACAACCCCGTTTGACGCCCGAACAGAAGTCAAAAAGAGGCGCCAGGTGAACACCCCCCTTAGTCGCACGCAAGCTTTACAGTCCGTACAAAGAGACTGTATTGCCCGCAGCAGCTGGCCGTCCACACTATATCCTGCCGATATACTACAGAGTTTCTTTCACAACGTTATCAAATGCTTTCTCCAGTTCCACTAAAGCGCAAAAAACCTTCGCGTTAAAAGGTTGGGATTATTAATTATTAGTTACATGAAATGTTATACATTGTTTAAGGCTACTAACATAAAGTAAAAACATAAATAAAATGCGCTCGTAGCCCTACTAACTCGGTTTCTGTAAAAGATCACTGATTTAAGAAACTCTCGGATTTTGGATGGATGACCGCTTTGTAGTATTTTCGTTTACCAGCGTTTTCGTGCTTCGAAGGACACATTAAGCTGTTTGTCCCGGTTGATAGTAACGTTGTAATCGACACTCGTTAAGTCAAGTGAATACCCTTTGAGCGACTTAAAAATTACAACAGCGAGTCGCTACAATCTGAGCCTGTCCATTTGAACACAGGCATTGGGCTCACCACAATATGCCTCTGCCACACCTTCGGGGATAAAGTCGTGGCAAATAAATTTATAAATATACTTAAATAATAAATACTGAAAGCATAAAACATACAATTTTAATAATTTATGCGAAGCGAAGCGAAGCTTCAATATAGCAACTGCACTGATTACTTCAGCCAGTTTCAGTCGGGATGTTAAAGCTTCAGAATCTATTGATCAAGTTTGTTTAGAACTCAATTAAAAGTATACGCTACAAAATAATAGTTTGAAATTCGTCAACATTTAGCGGAAAAATAGTGAACATACATTGAACGGCCCACTGGCTCAGTTGGTTATATAACTGCCTTCTAACCTGTTGGTACCGGGTTCGATTTTATACTACTTACAGGGATAATGCTAACGCTTCTGTGAAGTGTAGGTACTTTATTTTATATTAAAACTCACATATTTTATTTATCTATCACGCCTTTTCCCCGAAAGGGTGGCGGAGACATATTAGTATACGCCCACTTTTCACCATGTGTATTCCTGTCCTACATAATAGGTGGTGATTCCATTGCCGTATATAACTCTCATATATATATATTTATTAAATATATAATCATATATATATCATCATATATATATCATCAAATATATAATCATATATATATATATTTATTAAATATATAATCATTAAATATATTCTATGTTTACTAATGTAAATCTCAGGAGAATTTCATGTTGGTCTCCTAAAATTTCGTTGCCTGCGTTGTGGACGTATATGCTAACGGCTCTGTGTTTTATATATTACTATCTAACTATTTAATATGTGTAGAAGTGGTGGGATCTCAACAAGATTCGTTGGTTTGCAATTGATTCGTTCAATAATCAGGCTATTGTGACTATTGATCTTTTTTCAGCATTGAAAATCTACTTTATCTTACAAGAAACAGGTTATTTATTAAATAGGTACTACTAATTACAATTATAAAATTTAATAATTATAACTTTCATAAAAATGAAGTGCATGCTTGAGATTTTTGAGTACAAAATACTATCAAAAATAATGTAGCTTTATGAATGTATTCACAAACGATCGAATGAATCGCAGCATTAAACTTCCTTCATCTTCCTGGTCACTCACTACATAGACATACCTATTCTCAAAACGTATAAGCAGAGACATATTTTGTTAATTCAATCACGCCTTTATATCCGAAGAGGTGGCAGAGGCATACGCCCACATTTCACACTGTGCATTCCGGTCCTACGTAATAGGTTGTGATATGCCGTATTGAAATAGACAGACGCTGCTTGATATTTAATGCCTGCCTACTGCGAATAGATTCTTAAGACTACACCTATCTTAATTCATTATTTTAATTAAACCATTCTAGTCAAATTATATACATCTCGTTTAATATGCTTAAATTGTATTTAAATATTTTGACATTATTGTGATCGTTAGGGCTTAATTGTAATGTAAGTACGAAAAAATGATAATCGATATTGAATTTTTATCCTTGACCAAATAAATATTTGTATACATTTTATTATTAACAGTGAAGTGTGTCAATTTGTTAACAATTATTGTACCTATAAAGAGTGTTTTCTGTGTAATTAAAAACAATTTAATGAAAAAAATGTTTGTTATTTTTTTTGTTTTTATTGGAACGAAGTTCCTTACGGCAGGCTTGGAGGAGATAGCGATTTTGCTGCGCGACTGAACTGAAAAAAATGTGGTAGTACAACCGTAAAAAAAATTCCTTGGAATAAAACCGTTAAATGAGACGTGCGCAGGCGCGAAAGTCGTATACACGTGCGATTAGTGTATAATACCTTTCTCTTTCTCCCTCTATCAGTGAGGGTGAGGATGAGGGAGAGGGTGGTATTTTTTATTTATATTTAATAATTATTTCTGTCTTGTGAAAGGAGAAGAATGTGTGTTAAAAAGATGGATGCAATATTTTGAAAGCTTGTTTGAAAAAGAGGATATGCAAGTACAGACTAGTATCTGGGAAATGAATGAAATTGGTAAGTAAGAAGTCATAAGTATGGAAGAAATAGTGGAAGCATTGAATAGCATGAAAGTGGGAAAAGCTGCGGGACTTGATAGGATCTCTGTCGAGATGCTAAAAGCGGGACAAGGCGTGGTAGCTTACCAGCTGTACTGCCTTTTTAACCTTTGTTGGAGGAATGGCAGCGTACCAAGAGATTGGTGTAAGGCTGTCATCGTGCCGCTTTATAAGGGAAAAGGGTCACAGCAAGAGTGCAAAAACTACCGCGGCATAAGCTTGCTCAGCATCGTCGGCAAATTGTATGCAAAAGTTTTGATAAAAAGAGTGATGAATGAAACTGAAGGAAAAATGTGGGATGTACAAGCAGGATTTATGAAAGGAAGGGGATGCACGGATCAGGTCTTTTCCCTTCGATGCGTAGTAGAAAAGCTTTTGGCGATAAGTCAAAAAGTCTATTGCGTATTTGTAGACTTGGAAAAGGCCTATGATAGAGTGGTGAGGAATGAACTGTGGTCAACACTGGTTAGGTATGGAGTAAACAGCCACTTGATACGAGCACTGAAATCTCTCTATGAGGGCTCCAGTGCTTGTGTCAGGATCAACGGAGCTTGCACAGACTTTTTTGCACATTGAAAAAGGTGTGAGACAGGGTTATGTAGCGTCGCCGTTGCTGTTTAACATATACATGGACAGCTGCCTGAAAGAACTGCAAGAGAGTGCGTATGATATAAAAATGGATGAACTGACCGTCAAGTGCCTCCTATACGCCGATGATCAGGTAATACTAGCAACATCGGCGGAGGAGTTGCAGTTGATGGTAAACATTATGCATGATTCGTTAATAAACAAAGGAATGAAAGTGAATGTAAACAAGTCAAAAGTAATGGTTTTTGAAAAAGAGGTAAGTACGACGGATTGCTCAATTCTTGTGGCAGGAGAAAGAGTAGAACAAGTGAAAGAGTTTGTATATCTGGGTACAAAATTTACGAGAGATGGAAAGTGTGACTATGACATTGAGCGAAGAGTTTTGGCAGGAAATAAAGTGAATGGAGCCATGTACGCCTTTATGAGCAGTCAGAACGTGTCTAAGAAGGCAAGACTGGCTGTACATAGAGGAGTGCTGGTCCCCACACTTATGTATGGCAATGAAAGTTGGGTATGGCAGAAGACGCATAAAAGTAAAATTAATGCCGTGGAAATGAGAAGTCTGCGAAGAAGTTGATGGATAAAGAAAGGAACAACGTGATAAGGGAACATTGCGGTATGACAGAAGAGGTAGTGACTAAGATAGAAAAAGGGATGCTTAGATGGTGGCACGTGGAGAGGATGGATGAAAATAGACTGACGAAGCAGTTATATGTGGCGAGAGTGAATGGGCAAACTGGTAGGGGTCGACCTCGGCGCACGTATGTCAATCAAATCGACGATCTTTTGGAAAAAGGCCAGGTCAAGAGTACCCTTAACCGGCGAGCGTGTATGAAAACACTCATGAAAGTAAAAGAAGCGAAAGCTGTATGTCAGGATCGTAGCATGTGGAAAGCCATAGTCTCTGCCTACCCCGATGGGAAACAGGCGTGATAATATGTATGTATGTATAATTATTTCATATATTTTTTTTTTCTACATTAGTTTTTTGAAAGTTCGAACTTCGTTCCTACCTGGTGTCCCACGACACCACATCTTTTTTTTTATTCCAAGTTCCGAGTGCATATTTATTTGCGTAACAGAAAAGGATATTTACCTATTTCTAGGCTTTCTTTTCGTGTAGGTCCACAAAGTGTATTGATATTCTAGAGAGTAAAAATCACAGACGTGAAATGACACTTTAGTCCGAGACTACCAGAACTTTAATTGGTCGTGCTAATTAGTGTCTAGCACATAAGACCTTTTAGCCTTTTTGTTACCACCGCACTAAAAAGGCAACGGTTCAAAATTTATTCAAAATTTAACATCTAAAATAGACACATTTTATTTTATTAAATTTATTCGGCCCTTTAGACCCACCCCAGTTCCGTGCTTCGGAAGGCACGTTAAGCCTTGGTCCCGGTTGCCAATAAAACGGCAGTCGTTAAGCCAAGTTGAAGGCCTTATGGGCGGCTTAAAAAATTTCAGCAGCAGGTCGCCGCAGCCTGCGCCTGTCCATTTCAACACGGCAATGGGCTCACCACCTGTTACGTGGGACAAAAATGCATACGGTGAAATGTGGGCGTTTAATATGCCTCTGCCTACCCCTTCGGGGATAAAGGCGTGACAATATGTATGTATGTATGTAAAATCGGCCTTTGCGTTCGGCAGCGTTCGACATCCGTCTCTCTCCTACTTAATCGAGTATCAAGTGCAGTGAAAAGAGAATGCGGTGTCAATTGTTTAAAGTGTTACGTTCGTAGGGTGGGAACTAATAGGAGTTGCACCAATACCACAAATTATAAAACTAACACTTTAATAACTCTAAATAAAAACAATAAAACCACTACTAATAATCGCCACTGAACACACTAAACTCTTCACTTAGATAATTGCACTGTAAAACAGTATCGCACTATTAAGCTTCGATCACTTCGATTCGCTTTGATTCGCACTGTTCGCTTCCTCAAAGGAGACTGTCCTGTAGCCGCGAGCTCGGCCCTTTATATACGCCTAGTAATGTTCTGGAATATTCGGGAGAATTCGTTCGGTACCTACAATCGGGTACATCTCTAGAATGTTCCACACGATACTAGTTGCTCCTTCGGTATGTGCCGGAAGGTTCTCGACCTATTGCTGTCCCTTCTGGTGCTATCTCTATCACATAGTTCTAGAATGATCTTAGTGTAGCTATCTCTTTTTAATAGTGCTATCCCTGTCTAATAGCTCTGGAATATTCTGAATGTAGCTCTCTCTTTCTAATACTGCTATCCTTGTCACACTTTCATGAAATTACGCTATTTATTGAAGTGGGCTTCAAAGGCCCATAAGGGGTCCTGAAAACGCCTGAAAAAGGGTTTTCAGGTTATGATGGCATGCGATAGGGGGTGGCCTGAAACGAACTGAAAACATGTTTCAGGCGCCTGAAAACAACGGCAACTGGGGTGAAATTTGGATAATTTGGTATGTGATAGAGCTTCCTCGGAAACGGCCTGAAACCGCTTTTCAGCCTGCTGAAAACGTTCCCAAGGCCCAGAAAATGACGTTTAAAGTTGTTCACTAGTCCGCCGGCGTAACACTACTCCCTCCTAAGACATGCTCGTCCCGAGCATCGTTGTCTCCATGATTTCTGGCAAGTCGGTCAACGTGAACTATCTTGCAGGGACTACGAGGACTCCGCTGTATTCGATACGTGACGTCATTGATTCTAGTAACCACTCTATACGGTCCTTCCCAGTTAGGGGATAGCTTTGGGGACTTCCCTTTCCGCCGCAAAGGATTATGTAACCACACCAATGAGCCTTCATCAAACCCAACTTGGTTTGATCTCCGATCATATCGAGTTTTCATCCTCTCACTAGCTTGAAGCCCGTGTTCACGAACAAGTTTGTGAACATCGTCGATCCGATCCCGCAACTCGCTCGCGTACTCAGTGATGGATCTAGGTGAGTCTGGAGGACGCCCAGTTAAAAGATCTGCAGGTAGACGAAGTTCTCTCCCAAAATTCACGTATGCTGGGGTAACAGCTGTGCTTTCATGAGTTGCGGACCTATACGACATCAAAAAGAGCGGAATGTGTCGGTCCCAATCTTTCTGGTGACTCTCGACAACTTTGGCCAAGTGTCTTTCCAGTGTCTGGTTAAATCTTTCGACCATTCCATCCGATTGTGGGTGATATGCCGTCGTTCTCGTTTTATGCAAACCCATTATCCGGCAAGTTTCTTGAAAGACCATAGACTCAAAGTTCCTGCCCTGGTCGCTATGAATTTCAAGTGGCACTCCAAACCGACAGAATACCTCATTTACTAATTTTTCCGCTATGGTGGTCGCTTCCTGGTTGGGAATAGCAAATACCTCGGGCCATTTGGTGAAGTAATCCATCACTACCAAAATGTACATATTCCCGGAGTCTGATGTTGGAAACGGGCCCGCAACATCCAAAGCAATTCTTTCCCAAGGTACTCCAACCCTTCGGGGTGCTTAAACTCCAACAACCACTTCAAGGCAGCATGGTCCGTTCTGATACGGAATCTTCGCCCGAGCAGATATTTACTGAAGTGCTGCAACGTCTTGACAACTGCCAGTAATTCTCTTCGAGTGACGCAATAATTTCTTTCTGGTTTTAATAGCGACTTACTAAAGTATGCGATCACGACTTCCTGATCTCCCTTCTTTTGTGACAAGACTCCACCTATACCAGTATTGCTGGCATCCGTGTCCACAACAAAATCAAGTTCCGGGTCTGGATAACCCAAAATGGGTGTTTCACAAAGCCTTCTTTTAAGATCTTCGAACGCTGCAGCACACTGTTCGTTCCAATCGAATTTTCTTTTTTCTTCCGTTAGCTGATGCAAGGGCTTTGCTATATCAGAGAAATTCTTCACAAATCGTCTGTAGTATGAGCAAAGTCCTAAAAAGGCGCGTACTGCAGTCTTGTCCCTCGGTATGGGCCAGTCCTTAACGGCACTTATTTTCTCAGGGTCTGTCTGTATACCGTTCTCCGAGATCACGTGACCTAGATAATTCACTTTGCGTTTGAATAGCGAGCATTTTTTTGGGCTCAATTTAAGATTTGCATCTCGCAACTTAGATAACACCTGCTCCAGTTTTCTGAGATGGTCGTCAAAGTCTCTTCCAACGATAATGATGTCATCCAAATAGACCAAGCAAGTGTCGCCAAGAAGACCAGCAAGTATTTGTTCCATTAATCTCTCAAATGTAGCCGGTGCATTACATAAACCAAACGGCATCACATTAAACTGCCAGAATCCCTTTCCGGTTGAAAAAGCCGTTTTCTCCTTATCCTTTATCCTTGATTTCCACTTGCCAATACCCACTTTTTAAATCCAATGTAGAGAACCATTTCATTCCATTTAAAGTGTCCAAAGTATCGTCAATTCGTGGCAAAGGATAACTGTCCTTCTTGGTCTTATCATTAAGTCGGCGGTAATCAACGCAGAATCTCATGGTTCCGTCCTTCTTCTTAACTAATACTACGGGAGAACACCATGGGCTAGTTGATGGCTCAATAACGCCACTGCTTCTCATCTCTTCGACCATATCGTCTACATCTTTCTCCCGAGCTATTGGAACTCGCCGAGGTCGCTGTCGGATGGGCATTATTTCACCAGTATTGATTTCATGCTGTACTACTCTAGTTCTGCCAATATCACTGTCATGTGTAGAAAAGACATCTTTGTATCTCAGTAGTAACTTGTGTGCCTTAGAAAGATCTTCCAGGGTGAGCTCGTTCTTGGAATCGTCCAGTAGTCTCTCGACATCCACAGACGGTACAGCACCATCAGGTTTCTCGATTTCGTCCGCTCCTTGACAGCTCCGTATCCAAGAGATCTCCTCACACGACCCAATAAGAGTTCCTTTCCCGAGGACACGTTTAGTACTGCTTGGATTTAGAACCATTACGAATGCGGTAGGTGATGTCGTTACCATCGTACGAGCGACGATCCAAGGTCTTCCGTCGTTTATCTTCTCTACCAACACACAACGGTGGGCCCCGCGCTCTGCGTGATATGGCAAACTTACTGGAACCAGCCCTTGAGACTTCGGTTGGAGAATGGTCCTTCGTGCACAGTACACATTCCCATTAATTCCGCCTTCCATAGGCACCTCGTCGGATCCGAATTTCAGAACTCCAACTTTCAAGTCGATCTTGCAGCCGTAACCTCTCATGAAATCTAGTCCAACAATGCAGTCGTCCACAATGTCAGCTACGATGACTTTATGCCGGTAGTTCTTTTCACCAATTCCAAGCACTACCTCCCGCTCACCTTGGATGGGAATATGCTGGCCGGTAGCTGTTAGCAGCTGGAGTTGCTTAGGTCGGACTAGATGATCTCTGGGCAGGTACTTCAGTAGCCGAGAACTGATCACTGTCCGAGAAGCTCCGGTGTCGATGGTGAGGTGACATGGTATTCCACCAATGTCTCCTGTAACAACCAGACTATTCCCGTCGTTCGCCTGTGAGATCATAACTGGGACATTTCGACCACCAGCCAGCACTCGTCCCGTAGTCCTGGCTTTTATTCGTTTCCCTGCTGCGGCACAGGGGCTGAGCATGACGTCCTTGTCATCGGGGCTGGGTCGCGACCATCTATCTTCTTCTTGGGGCAACCGGACTGTATGTGCCCTCGTTCGCCACAATTGTAGCATCGTGGTCCAAACTCACGGCGAGGTGCAATTGGCTCCCTAGCAGATACTTCCCGCACCCTGTAAGGCCTCGAAGAATCCTGCCGTACAGCCTCTACTTCCAGTGCATGGGCAACTGCATCTTTAAGACTTCCGTGGTGCCCCAATCGCACTGCGGCTCTTATTTCAAGGTCCCGTATCCCGTCAATAAAGGCTTGCACCAGCATGCTGTCCACCAGAGACGCTGAAGCTCGTTGATAAGCCTTCCTGACCAATTTCTCTATTTCTAAGGCCCACTGTTGTAAGGACTCATTACGCCCCTGGCTTCGGTCCTTCAGTTGTGCTCGATACACGTGCTCCAGGTGACCATCGCCGTAACGCGCCTCCAGAGCTTCAAGAAGACGGTCGTACGTCCTGTCGTCTCCCAGGGCCTCCAAGATGGTGAGGGCCTCATCACGTAGGGCTAACGTTAACGCTGTCTTAGCTTGCTCCTTACTCCAGCCGTTAGCCTGGGAAACGGACTCGAACTGCAACTTATATGCAGTCCAGGACGACGTACCATCAAAGGGAGGTGCTTTGAATCTTCCACCTCCCGACATGGTAGTCTCATGCACACAGGAACTGTTGACTGTTTTTGCCTGGGTCTCCAATTTCTGCAGGCGGTTCTCGTGCGTCTCCACTTTTTCATTCACGTCGTGAAATCTAGTCTCAAATTTGACGTCCATGTCAGTAAGTTTCTCCTGGACCTCTTGCATTTCTTTTTTCCACGCTGCAGTATTCTCGAGAACCTCGCGCAGCATTCCAGATTGTTCTTTAACCTGTTCTTCTTGTTTGCTAGAAAGTTCCTTAACCTGTTCTTCCTGTTTTCTAGCCTGCTCGTCCTGTTTTCTAGCCTGCTCGTCCTGTTTTCTAGCCAGCTCCTTTAATAGGACTAGCATGCTGCTCAAGTCCACTTCTTGCTTGGGTATGGTCCGCGGCTCCGATGTTCCAGCAACAGGCGTAGATTCCCCACTGGCTCCCGTTTGACTTCGGGTTTGAACCCCCTTGGGCTCGGTTTCACGTGGCATAATCGGCATTTCCTATCCCACTTCTGACACCAAATGTTACGTTCGTAGGGTGGGTACTAATAGGAGTTGCACCAATACCACAAATTATAAAACTAACACTTTAATAACTCTAAATAAAAACAATAAAACCACTACTAATAATCGCCACTGAACACACTAAACTCTTCACTTAGATAATTGCACTGTAAAACAGTATCGCACTATTAAGCTTCGATCACTTCGATTCGCTTTGATTCGCACTGTTCGCTTCCTCAAAGGAGACTGTCCTGTAGCCGCGAGCTCGGCCCTTTATATACGCCTAGTAATGTTCTGGAATATTCGGGAGAATTCGTTCGGTACCTACAATCGGGTACATCTCTAGAATGTTCCACACGATACTAGTTGCTCCTTCGGTATGTGCCGGAAGGTTCTCGACCTATTGCTGTCCCTTCTGGTGCTATCTCTATCACATAGTTCTAGAATGATCTTAGTGTAGCTATCTCTTTTTAATAGTGCTATCCCTGTCTAATAGCTCTGGAATATTCTGAATGTAGCTCTCTCTTTCTAATACTGCTATCCTTGTCACACTTTCATGAAATTACGCTATTTACTGAAGTGGGCTTCAAAGGCCCATAAGGGGTCCTGAAAACGCCTGAAAAAGGGTTTTCAGGTTATGATGGCATGCGATAGGGGGTGGCCTGAAACGAACTGAAAACATGTTTCAGGCGCCTGAAAACAACGGCAACTGGGGTGAAATTTGGATAATTTGGTATGTGATAGAGCTTCCTCGGAAACGGCCTGAAACCGCTTTTCAGCCTGCTGAAAACGTTCCCAAGGCCCAGAAAATGACGTTTAAAGTTGTTCACTAGTCCGCCGGCGTAACAATAGCAACGATAATTAAAAATGCTACCATTCCATCAGTATTTTCTTAAGACGTTGTCACGTTCAACTATCGTCAGTAAACCGACTTTACAGACAACCAATTTTTTTTAGCGCGGTAAACATATTTATAGATGAGATAAAATGTCTGGACTTGCAACCATAATCATCATTATCATCATCTTACGTTGATTCCGGTCATCTACAGGTCTTATTAAATAATGCTGTGTAATCAATTAGGACTCTTTCAGTGTAGATTTATTTTTCATCATCATCATCATTAACATCGATCTCGGTCAATTTTTGAAGTGAAAACTTCTTTTAGCCCGGTATAGTAAACCCCCAACGCGTCTAGATAAATAAATTATTAATAAATTTAGTTTTCACTTATGTCGGCATTCCCGGAGTGCAACCCGTATTTTTTCATGTATTTTTTGAAATGTGGTTGAGCGTTAATGAGGCTTTCAGTGGAATTCGCGCGGCAAGATAGTAAATATCATTTCATTGCAAATCACTGTCTTTCACTATAGCTCGTTTACTCAACTTATATGTCTAAGAAACTACCATTTTTAAACATAAAACAAGGTTAATGTACTAGTTTCTGAAAATACTATACAGCAAGCGGCTGCTATCCGAGAACATCCCGCGCAAATTCCCTGTATACTTCAGCTATGCATCACCCAGAGACAATTTATATAGAATTTCATTACCACCATCGTAAATATCCGCTCATATTTAACACGAATCGCGTTTTAACCGAACAAATACAGGTTTCAACAGTTTTTTTTTTTTTTTAGTATTGTGGGACACTTCACACAGCGCTATCTAGCCCAAAGTAAGCTAATATTAGCTTGTGTTATGGGATCTAGCTAGCGAGGCCAAGAACGCTTCTTTTAAGATAGCGAAAATTGTAAGTGGTTTTTATTTAAATTTGATGTTAGAAAAATAAAATTAAAACAATAAAAATATCTTTATTTTGCATAGACTATTTCAACGGCGCTTACAAAATGTCATACACTAAAACTAAAGAAAAAATAATATACTTAAAGTGACCACCGGTTCGGAACGCGGCCCACCTGAGAAACTTAGGAAGGCTTTTTTTTGATGGCCTATTTACAATTTAATATTTTAATTATGTATTTTATGACTATAATATTTTATTTGCCAGCATGTCATTTCCAGGCATCCCTATCCTGTAAATAGTCTTTAATAGAGTAATAACCTTTTTCACAAAGCTTTCTTTTATTATACTCTTTAAATTTATTTAATGGTAAATTTCTCAGGTCACAGGGAAGCTTGTTGTAAAAGCGTATACACAGTTTTGTACTGTAGTGCGATAGTGTCCAGTTCTAACATATACATATTAACCTGGTCAATCAGTTGCAATCTTTGTCTATTAAGTGACATACTATTTATAAAAAACTTATATTTATGTATAATTTTTTTAGATTTAGTAATAAACTTTTTAATTTTTAAATATTCCTTTAACTTATTTTTACTACATTTAATAATTTTCAATGACTTAGAACAGCCCCCGGATTCATCATCAGAGGTGAGGTCTATGATAATGGATGGGTGAGCTTTAGTAGTATCTATGCTTGTAGCCATCAGTTCATCGAACAAACTCTGATTAGATTGAACCACATTGCTCTGTTTCTCAGCTTCAAGTTGTGATATTTTGATCTCTGATCGTTGTAGCTCCTCCTTAAGTACTGCAATTTGGTTCAGAGCTTGTTCGTAATGATCCCTACAAGAGTCGAAACTGTCAACTATAAGTTTTAGCCTATCCCGATCCTGTAAGGTATCAGTATACAGTGAATGCAACTGTGCCAGTTCTTTCTTGAGCTGTCCGTTCTTACTTAAAATACCAAGCAGTTCTAATTCATTTTCGTCTCTTTCCTTGTTAAGTTTATCGCATTTCTCCCTCATAATTTGTAACTCTTTCAACGTTAATTGGAGCCTTGTCTCTTGCTGATTAGCCAAGGCCTTACGCGTCATTATCATATTAACAGTATTCGTCATTTTTGATTATAATTACGTACTACAGAATCAGTGATTATTAGTAAAAAAGAGTAAGAAAGGCGAAACAAAAACAAGTTTATGTTCTATTCATAGAAAGTTACAAAATCAATCTATTAGTGGACATGTGAGAATGTAAAAGTAAATAAACACACAAACCTTGATTTAAACAACTATAACTTTCAAAAATCTTGCCAAATCCAAGTACTTATTTTAAATATTGAAAAATTTTTTCCGATGTGTAACTGTCACTGCACCGGTACAATTTTAAAGTTTATATTTATTTAATTATTTTTTATTTATTTATTTATTAACTTTTATCACAAATAGTTTATGTAACACTTAATATACTATTATTTGGCAATGAGGAATTGGTTTTTACTTTAAATTATAATTATTTGTGTAAAAATTTTAAAGTTTATATTTATTTATTTATTTTTTATTTATTTATTTATCTACTTTTATCACAAATAGTTTATGTAACACTTAATATACTATTATTTGGCAATGAGGAATTGGTTTTTACTTTAAAATATAATTATTTTTGTATTATTACAATATAAAATACGGAGCCAATTCTAATCAGCTGTTATGCCTAGGGTTGCCACAAGGAAAAAACTAAGTATCTCTAGTAATAGAATTACGGAGTGACACTCATCTATCAACGCCCAGGCGAAACGCTTAGGTACACCTAGGAACTTGAAATTTTTAAGGTAAGCTATCTTTATAATGTAGAAGAAGAAAAAGTGTAATAACTAAGAAGAGATTTTTCAAAATTTCACCCTTAATATGGGATAAAATAAAAGCTATACGGTTGTTTGAAAGTTCGTCATTTTCAAAGTTAAAAATGAAATTAAATGAAATTACGCATACCTATTGTAAACCTTTAGGTTGTACAGGACCCTACGGGAGATAAATGAAAGTAGTAGTTAGAATTAGTAGTTAGAAATAGTAGTGGTAGTCAGTGTCGCGGGTGTTGAATATAGGTAGGCAACCGTAAGGTGGACTCTGCCGCGAGAGGCCGCGGAATCTGGACTTATCTGAGGGAGGGCCAGGTGATCTTCCACGGGTCGGATGTTGTTCCTCTCGCAGTCGTAGGGTTCTCCGGCTGGGACGACGGCTTCCACTCCCGGTCTAGGCGCGACCAGAAGGAGCCTCGGAGCAGCGCTCGGCCAACAAGTAGTAGGTATAGTGGTGAACCGTAAAGGTTCAACCGTAACAAAGGACCCTGGAAGACAGAAGCCTGGGGTAAGAACCTCAGCCGAAAACCTAAAGGCTTCCAGCCTCTCCTCAGGCCCAGGTTGGCTGGAGAGGCGGGAAGTCTTACATATAGGTTGTAGGTGGTAGGTACATAGAATAAAATTTAGTAAGGGTTGGTTGGCACACTTGTGAAAATTAAAGCTTTAAACGTATTCCTACCCACTTATAGCTATAGCTGAAAATTAGCAATTGTAATAGACTTAGCAATGATAAAAATAGCTATTATTTGCGGTAATACATACGCTGAAAAGGAAATAGGTAAGAACACTATAGATAGAATTAGATTTAAACACTCCTTCCTGTAGGAAACAAAAGTTAGTAAGGATGATTGATTATAATTAGAAACTTACCGGGATATTCCGGGTCCAATATTTTAACAAATATTTTATGAATTTAAATCATTTTAGGAAAGTACCTTTGTGTGGTAGTACACAGTATCGTAATTGACAAATCTAAGTTGTTCTCGAAACTTCCTGTCAACTGCTTATATAGGGCCCAGGGGTGAATCGAGGCGCGGGAGACGGGGCCTCTAACTCCCCTCCACGCTTATACGGAGTAACTTTAATGCCGCATGCGTCCAATAGATGGCGTTAGTCGTATGATGGCGCGGCTTGGAATCGCATCATTACACTATTCCTCATCTAAACTAATATTATAAAACTGCAGAGTTTGTTTGTTTGTTTGGTTGAACGCGCTAATCTCAGGAACATCTGGTCGGATTTGAAAAATTCTTTTTCTGTTAGATAGCTCATTTATCGAGGAAGGCTATAGGCTATATATCATTACGCTACTACACTGGGGAGAAGAGCAGTCATAAATGTCGACAAATCGGGAAAATTTGTATGCATCATTGTAGAATTTATAAGCGACGGGATTAAATAGGTGCGACGGGAGGTCGAAATATTCCATGGGTGAAGCTGTGGGGGTCATCTAGTTACAAATAAATGGACAAGTATATCGCGGTTTGGCGAAAATTTAACTAGGTATTCAGAGGTAAAATAGAGGTTGTATTCTATACTAATATTATAAAGCTGACGAATTAGTATGTTTTTTTTGGTTGCACGCATTAATCTATAGAACTAAAGGTCGCATTTAAAAAAATATTTTCGTTCGATAATCCATTTATCGAGGAAAACTATATGCTATATACTATCATGCTACTACCCTGGAGAGCTGAGCAGTAATCATCAATGTTGACTTATTGGGGCAATTTTTTATACATTATTGTGGAATTTATAAACGACAGGATTATTTAATCCTGTCGTTTATAAATTCTACAATATTGTAAATAATCAAATAATTAAAAAATCGTAATAGGTACGACGGAAGGTCAAAATATGTCACGAGCGAAATCGTGGGGGCCTAGTCATTAATAAAGTCAATGAGTATCTCATTCTTATAATTAACGCTCAGCTAAAGCTCTTAGTACAAACCTAATTTTTTCAAGTTGAGCTACCTTTATTATGTAGTCATCCAGAAAGAAAGATTTAAAAAAAAAATTCTGTTTTAAGGTTAGATACATAAAATTAGGTACACATATTTCTGGTTACAAGTAAATGGACGTGTTTGCAGTTTTACATAATTTTAATTTGAAGGGTAAAATAGGGGTGTAAAGTTTAAATGGAAGATTTTTCATTTTCATAGATAGCAACACAAAATTTCATATATCTCCATATATTCGTATACTTTACATAAAATTAAATTAAAAAACGTTTTAAAATTTCCTAAAATTCTACCCTTAAGCGTGTAAAATAGGGGATGAAAGTTAGAATGAAAGTATTTCAAAACTTTTTTTTTATTTCCACTGAGGTGGCAGTACGGCCCACCTGATGAAAAAAAGTTGTCACCGTAGCCTATGGACGTTTGCAACAACAGAGGTGCAACACTCGCGCTGCCGATCTTTTATAATATCTTCTAAGACCCCCTTTTGAAGAACCCCATACTGTAGACATTCAGGAAAACCAGGCCGGGAGCTCATTCCACAATCTGAGCGTACGCGGGATAAAGCCTCTAAAATAAAATAAACTCTTTAAATAAAGTCTTTATTTTGCATAGACCATTTTTCTTTTTCATTTCATTCATTTCATCGGCAGAATTGGTGAACCATAGCCAGTTACTGTAATATAACATTCCATACCCGCCAAGATACCAATACCAGCCAGCATACCAAAATACCAGCAACATAATCTGAAGTGAAGATAAGCCGCCTCCAATTTGGTGCAAGTGTTAAAAGGCTGGGGGAAAGGGTGTGAGGATTACACAGGAAGTAGTATATCACGGGCAGAGCTGGGGGTACTATCTATATTTTATAAAATAGGGGTTGTAAGTTTACATGGAAAATTCTTAGAGAATTTGTAATTTTATAAAGTCAATAAAAAAACAATTTTACATTAATATCAGTCAAAAGAAATTATATTTACCTAAATTTTAACTAAGTACGTACTTACAAACATAAGCTGGGGCCCTTCGGTAGGGTACATACCCATTAAACTAATAAATTAATTTATTGTACTTATTTTATTTCGTATATCTGCTTATGATTAAAAATAAATAACCACGTGTTCCAGTATTCCAAATGAAAACTTATAAGGGGTATGGCATGGGTCAAATGTGTTAGGTGCGACGTGTGTTCACAAGCAGAGCCGGGGGGCAAAGTATTTTTTTTATTGTGCAATTACATTTAAAATTCTCAGCTGCAGTCAAATCACGATTCTTGAAAAAACATTGTTGGGCTATACAACAAAACAATAATTATTCAATACCGCTGCAGCAGTTCCTGAGATTAGCGCGTTAATCTAAACATACGATGAAACAAACTCTTTAATTTTATAAAATTAGTATAGATCAAGAATTGATCATATTAGGATGGTCCACAATTCGTCTAGACCGTTTTTTATATTATTCTTAAACTATCACGTAAACTAACTCATACCGATGTTTCGGAATGAGTTAGTTTACGCGATAGTTCGCAGCTGCCCGCTATACCTCAATCGACTACGGCGAAGTGAGTACTTGTTTGCTTGCGCATCCCGTACACGGCAACACATTTGTACTTAGTCTGCACGTAGTGGCAACAGGTATAAAGCAAGCATGCGGGCGGTACGGGTTTGGCCCGCGCATCAAATGACGCGGTACGGCAACTTCTGCAGATATCGTTAAAATTCACTCCATAACTAACGGTAATTCCTAACGTTAAGTACGGTAGTCTTAGCTAGTAACGTTTAACATTTTATAACGTTAGCTAGGTATCAATTTGAAATTAACTTTAGGTAACGTTATTTTTTTTGTTAATTGGTAACGTTATCAAGCCCTGCGTGGTTGTGACATTAATTGACTTGATCTTTGGTAAAGGATGATTAAATTAAATTGTTGAAGTACTATATAGGTTGAATGCGCCGTTATCGCATAGTTACGCACTGTTGATGACTTGTGACGAAAATTGGCAAAATAAAACGAGTGTAAAGGGAGCTATGCAGCTTGTCTTGCTTTGAAAAGCGAAAGGCGAATAAGAGTAAAAGAAAACAATTTTCGCTACAAGTTACAAAGTTGACTGTACTTTTCTAGGTAATATCAAATTGCGTGAGATGATTAGACACTTTTTTATGATTTTACATTTTTTTTTAAATTTCGTTTAATTTCTAAAGCGATGAAAAATCTCGTCTGAATTTTTTGTTGTTTTGTTTCGAAACTTCATAATTTCTTCGCAACTCGATAAACTAACGTACATATTTGGTGAAACGCAGCGCATGTTTCATTACGGAAATTAAATTACAAACCATTTTCGTCTTGAAACCCTATATTGAGGGGTCGTACTCGTGGGTGAGTTCACCAAACTGCAATCATCTGGCCCCTATAAGCACGTGATGCGGTATTTTATTACAATACACCCGAAATCAGACTTCACGCCAATGTATTACGAACTATATTTATACGGATCTGACGAATGAGCTGCAATCTAGTGATAGTGCTCTTCTTCATGGACTTTGTTGTAAGGACACAATGTCCAAATTGGCCCCTCTCTGAAGGCCGCATCGTCCCCATCACGCAGACGCGGAAGCTCAGCGCTACGTCACACTAGCGCCAATCTTGCTCTCACAAATGGTTGTTTTCATGTCGCTTAGACTTTGTATTATTTAGTGATCTTTTAATATTTCTAAATATCTTGTAGTTTTAGTACATATTCTATTTACACATATCGTAGCAATGCCGACATCTGGCGCCGGCTGTTTCTTACAGACGTATGGCAGTGTTATAGTAGTAGTGTTTGATTCGTGACTAGCTTCATCTCGATTGCCAGTTTGTTTATGTATTGAAAGACAACAGATTGGTGCATCCGGAGCCGGCTTCTCGGAGCTCCGTAATTCGAGGCGTCGTCGTCGCGTGTTTTCAGTGAGGCGCGAATCATGAATGAATCTGTTTCAATAGACGTTTTCGCAATCGAATTATGAAAACTGTGTAGAAAACTGAATGTGTGGATGTAGTGATTTCCTACAGAGTTTGTTTCACAGGAAGAAAGTGTAGTGTTGACAGTTGTATCTACAATCGAATTTTAAAACGATTGACGATAAGGATATTGTGTTAATAATAATAAACGTTTGAAGTATTGTAATTTCGGTACTGAATCAGGTGGTTAAGGTAAGTTTAATAGAATCTATGTTTTCAATTTGGAATCTAAGTTGACAGGTTTAAATAATATAAAAAATACCTAATTACATGAATAAATTAAAAAAGATACAATAAAAAAGTAGATGAATCTCATCTTCTCTAGCACATAAATTTTTCAATGTAAATGGGTTGTTTTTGGTTTGTATCAATGTAATTGTATTTAGTTTTTGATTTTTGAGGTAGGTACAAACTCCTAAAATTAATTGGTAAAAAAATGAATTGTTTGAAGTTTGTGTAAGAATAATCACTGTAGTCGAATAAACCAAAGTTTACAAAATTACTTAATACTCTATAGTGACAAAAAGAGAAATAGAATCATTAAATAGGTAGGTATGCACTTCCAGAATTTTGCGGCAAGAAATTACAGTTCTTAATATTCAAAGAAATTTTCGCAACGGAAATATTTTCCAAGGTACCTAGGTACTTTAAATTACTACTTTAAATTAATTATTAATCGATTCGGGCGAAGTAAAATGCTAATGGTCTTAACACACGACCAAATTTGGTCCGCCAGACCTCGACAGATTTGATCCGCCGAGTCTGCCGACCAAATCTGTTGTCGCAACAGACGGCCGGATCAGACCGCACCGGACGACCAGACGACCAGACAGGGTGTTCAGATTAGGGGCTTTTCCCTATTCTAGGGTAAGATTATTTTTTTTAAGGAACTTTTGTGGAAATAATAGTTTCTAATAAAGTATATTATTTTATATGCATTTAGTGAAAAGCTGCATATTTAAAATTACACACACACTCATTTCAATTTTACTTATTTATGTAGATAACTGGTATGCATAGTATTCCTCTACATAGAGTAAATAAACACTACGTTATGTATTAACGTAGCTCTTTTTTCTTTCTGGCAAAAAATGTATGAAAAAGTAATTTTTGGGGAAAGGTAAAATCGGTACTGTATCGGTAAGATGGCAACATTGGGAAAAAAATCATGAAAAGTGTCTTTAAATTAAATCTGGGGAAATTTACGACAAAGTAGCTAGAACGACAACATTGATCATATCCGATGCGGATCGCGGCGGACTCAATTAATAATAATTATGTCCGCCGGACAGCTGTACACACGGTAAGATTTGGTCGGGTGGCAAATCAAATCCGCGGTCTGGCCGGATCAAATCCGGTCGTGTGTTAGGGCTTTAAATCGGGCAAATTCTAATGTACTCTAGCTCTATTGGCTACAATGAATTTTAATTATAGTCGTAATTTAATAACTTCGTTAATTTTAGTAAACAAAGCTAAGTGAAACAGTCGGTACAAAATGTGCTTGAAGTATAGAATCGTAAATATCTATTTATTTTTTAATACATCATTCGATTCCCACCCGGGATAATCCTTTGTGTGTTGAGCACGATGGTTTATTCTGTGTCTGGGTGTTATTTATCTATTATATGTATGTATTTAGAAATATATAAGTATGTTTATCAGTTATCTGGTTACTATAGTACAAGCTCTGCTTAGTTTGTAATCAGATGGCGGTGTGTGAGTTGTGCCAACGAATATTTATTTATTATTATTATAATTTAATACTGATGTTAACCAAATGTTATCATAAGTTTTAAGGAAGTAAATCTTCTATTGTGTTATGAATATATATTTTAAATGTTTATAGCAAAGTGTTACATTTTATTTTTAACCAATAGTTCCAAAACTAAAACCTTAGTACTTAACTTAAGTATCTTTACACAATATTCCTGACGGAGTAGTTAGAGAGGACAGATCGCCAAGCATCTCTCTTACTTCTTTCGCTTCCTGTAGATTCATTAATCGCTTCATACATGTACGTCTGGGATTCCGAGTACTTTTGAATTTTCCGTTTTTGAGCAATCTGCTCACATGGTCTTCATATGTAAGTCTCGGCCTATCCTGACCCCTTCTGCCCTCTACTTTCGCACAATATATATTCTTCGTCAATCGTTCCTCACTCATTCGTTGGACGTGTCTAAACCAACGGAGCACGCCCTTTTCCAGCTCAACGCTGACACTTTCATTCAAACCTGCCATATTGCTCATCACTTCGTTACGCACTCGGTCGGTCAAGGTTACGCCGCACAATTTTCGAAGTGATCGCATCTCCACTGCATTCATCTTACTTTCATGCATCTTCTGACATACCCAGGCTTCGCTACCGAAAAGCAACATTGGCACTAGCACTGCGTTACGAATCGCGAGTCGTGCTTCTTTTACGATGCTTTTTTTTTGGGACACAGCACTGTTAACTTTGTTTCCGGCAGCTACTCGCCGTTCTACATCCGAATCACACGTTCCGTCCGCGCTGAACATACTTCCTAAAAACACAATTTCATACACTTGCTCTAGACGTTCCTCGTTTACCTAAATCGCGGACTTAGTGCTTACGTCTTCTCTTTCAAATACCAGAACCTTAAATTTGCTTGCATTCAAGCAAAGAACCTTACTTACACACAAGGTCGGCCTCTGATGAGGCCCTGAGCACCGCATCATCATCGTACAACAGACAATTTACTGTTAAGTCACCCAAATGTTAACCCCCCCTATTCGCACGCAAGCCTTACAGTCCCTATAAAGCGACTGTATTGCCCGCAGTAGCGAGCCGTCCACACCATATCCGGGTAGCTAGTCCCACAGACTGTCGTTCACAACGTTATCAAATGCTTTCTCCAGATCCACAAAAGCGCAGAAAAACTTCTGGCTCCACGAACATGCGGAGAGAAAACATTTTATCCATGCAACCTCTTCCACGTTGGAATACGCATTGAGCTTCCCAGAAATGCCTTTCAGACCTTTCTTGCAGTCATGCCGTTATAACTTTTGCCTAGTGTGGTTAGCTTCTGACCAAATTGACAGAAATCGTTTGATAACGTTGTGAGAGTTTTTTTTTTTGAACTCTGTCCGTATATTATGTGGACGGCTATTTATAATGGGAAAGGCTCTCGGCCTAAACTGCTCCAGCTACAGGACTGTCATTTGTGTTTACTGGCTGTCAGTTTGGTCAGCTTTTGACCAAATTGACAGAAAACGTTAGATAACGTTGGTTGTGAGTGAATTTTTTTTGAACTCTCTGCCCGTATATGATGTGAACGGCTTGCTAGTGCAGGCAATACAGTCACTTTATAGGGACTGTAACGCTTGCTGTACACACGCTTACGGTGTACAATAAGGTTTTACAAACTTTACTAAATACTCCTTACCGACATAGCTCAAACGTCGGAATGTACTGTTAACTACACAATTTGGCAACAAGTCTCCTTCTAATTTAATTGAACCTAACACAACATAATGTACACCAACACGGTTTCATACTTATATCATAGTTATTTCTGAACGTAAATGTAAACGTTGAAAATTATATACGTGGGTGTAGTGTAAGTTTACTCCATGGGTAACCAATGTGTAATTAATCTTTTGTAAAGCGGGTTTCGTTGCCAACTAGCACATGAAACTTAATTATCGTAACCCTAGTGGGTACCTTAATATATTGTGCTCCTACTAGACCCAAACACCTCATATTAGTATTCCCAGTTACTTTCTTATGCTACACAGTTTCCTATAAGAAATATTTAGTTCCAGTACCATCCACATTAAAATATTAATAGTGTCTCATTGATAGTACTTTACCTCCTCTACCCTGTCATTCGTGGTTCGATGTGACCTTTTAATTAATGTCACTCTCTCCCTATTGGCATCAACTTGTACAAGGGTGACCTCCATCCATATTGTTTAAATGGTTTCGGCTCAAACCTAAATTTTATTCGGTAATTATCTAATGTCTTCTACTTTATACACTAAAATAAGTTCAGGTGTTTGCTAGCAATACTATAATAATAGCTTAAAATAATAGCTTAGTAGCTAGTTTACTATGACGTCACTTAGTCATTATCTAAGTGATACTCCCGATATACATATCTATATAACATAAGAGCATACAATTTCGCGGCTCCTGACATAGCTGTATGTATAATGTATATTACTTACAAAGCATTCTACATCATTTACGATCTAGGTGCCATCTAATATACTATTACACATTAATGGATGGATACAATCCACTCAAGAATGCAGCATATTACTAATCTGATAAATAGATTGAACCGGCGTTTATCATTCTATCCAGCCCTAAAAGATTCATGGAATGTGATAGCGAACAGATGCTAATTCGTTAATTTGAATGCAACTATGAACAAGGGGTACCACTATCTGTGTACTATCGGTTGCTCTCACTAATTGCTATTTAAATTTGTTAATATTGTTCCTGTAACTAGTGATATTTAATTTGCGTGGAGGGTTATGCATATAATGTGCTTATACGTTTTGAGCTATATGTGCACACCTTACAAAGAAAAAATTTTCCTTAGCCATACATCGGTGATTTTAAAATAAATACCGAAGAATATTTTTTAAGTTGTGGGGAGCTGTTGTCTAAAGTTGCTCTATATGCTAAGCTAGTACTCGTATATATACATTATAGTATTTTATTTTCACGATATCTCAAAATATCTCGCAAGTTCCATCGTAAGGCATCATATGCGTAAAGAAATTCCAAGGTCCACCAAAGAAATAATTATTTTACACTACTTGATGCCCGCGGCTCCGCCCGCGTAATGACGCTCTCCTGTTCCCGTTGCCATTTTTCTAATTTTCCTCTCAATAAAAAATCTTCCTTAGAGTTAAAATAATATAAAAATAATTACTGAGCACCATATTTTGCGATTCATTTTTATTTATATAGATAAAGCAAAAATAAAGTGAATTAGATTCAATATCAATCGCTTATCTGGCAAGTAGCATTTTCAATATACTGATATTTGACATGAACTTGAAAAGTAAAAGCCCCTTATAGATCTAATAAAGCGGATCTTTTGCGATAGGTTTACGACCTGACAATGACAGTGGCGACTGGCCTTATCTATCGTTGACCCAACCCTTTTCACAATAACCCTCTCCGTGCTGATTACCTATCTACATAACCTTACGTTTATACCCTCATAGAATGTAAATGCAGACCAACAGTCCATCTCTTATTTCTTTGTAATTCGTATTTACTAAAACTTCGTGCAAATAGCCTTGTGAGTATATTCAATGTTTTATCCAATGATTCATGATATACACAATTAACTCATAGCACTCAAATTGTAGACATTTTAATAGGTTATAATTATTTTACGAGTCACAATGATGTAAGAATTGTATCTTAAGAGATGCCTAGATGACAATTTAAATTTTAACAAAATGGACCATCACAAAATAAATTCTGTAGTATACACTACAGAAATAAAAGCTAACTAAAATAAATTTCAGTTAGCTTTCCTGAACTAATGCGAGTAACTACGTCTATACTAATAGATACTCGTATTATAAAGAGGAAAGATTTGTAAGTTTGTTTGTAATGAATAGGCTCTGAAACTAACGGGCCGTTTTTAAAATTGCGTTCACCATTATAAGGCTACATTCTTCGTGCGTAACTAGGCTATATTGGATTTTCAAAAGTTTAGGGTTCCGTTCGAAATCGCCAATGTGAAATTTTCACAACGCAGGCGAAGCTCAGCTAGTATTTGATATTATAGCTACTGGCATAATGGTCCTAGGGGTGCTACTGATCCTTAAAAGTTCCCATGGCACCCTCAGGAGTATCTTTCAGGAGTGCCATGTGTCCGGAATGGAGTACTGCAACGCTAGCTTACCGTAAAGATACATTTTTAAAGCTACATCAGGAAAGATACATAGGGCCCCATCTAAGCCTGGGGTTTTCCAGACGATCGTGAACAGCTGTAAATGACTTGCTTAAGGTGGATTACTGATTAGCCCAATTCGTTACGGTTCATGGAAAATTTTTGGAGTACACCGCTGTAGACGATTAGGTCGTTTGAGTCACCATTCTGTCTGTTATGAGCGTGTAATAGTTGCTGAATTGTTGCTCTGTTCCTTTGTGTGTTCACGCGATAAACACAAAAAATACTGAACCTGTAAATAATGAAAATCAGTATGACAAACGTTTTAGTGCTGTATAAGATTACAACTTGTTTATTTTTCAGCCTATCTGTGGCATCATAGCCTGTTCTCGGACGATCGAAGGAATTTTGATGCGGATTCTTGGTTCTAAAGCCAATGTGATCGCGATGGTTTGGTTTGAGATTATCATCTCACTTCCTATGTGATGAAGGGATATAGCTAAAATCAACGAGTCGAACTGATTTGAAACTTGCATAGTGTTATCATTTAAAAAAGCATTGTAATGTACAAAATGGTTACTTGTTGCTTGGACTTTTAGACTTCTAAACCCTAACTAACTATCTTTACGCTGTATACCCGGCGGGGAGATTACCAGGCTTCGCGATCCATTTATACTTTTTTCGCTTCCTGCAGATTCATTAATCGCTTCATACATGCACGTCTGGGATCCGACTACTTTTGACTTTTTCGTTTTTGAGCAATCTGCTCACTTTTGAACACAGTTTGACAAGTTGAGAAAAGTCTTATAAATCGGCTCAGTCTGTCCATCAGCCTGTCTCTCCGCATCTATTTCTCAGGAACCTTATGAGTTTGCGGCATTCGATTCAGGACACCATGAATATGTGCATTAGCGATTTTGCAGTTTCTACGACTTCCGGTTTTGAAACTGGTGAAGGGCGTTACTTGTCTTGATGTATACCCGTAGTAGATGGATAACTTTTAGTTAATTGTTAAGGGCCCATAAATTAAAGTCCAATTGTAGTGTCCATTCGAAGATTTGATTACTTCCCACTTTCCTGACACTTTTCGACAGATTGGAACTGGATCACATTGTTAAATCATTGTGCGAGTTAAACTGCAGCCATTAGCTAGTTTATAATAAAAATTGTATGCGTGAAATATTGGTATAAAATAATTATTGACATACCCACCTATTTTCCTAGTTCACATAATTCAAAACCAGTTGTATTATTTCTCTATATTTTTCGACTTACGTATACTCAGATTTTGTCTAACCGTTTAGGGGTCGACCCTCTCCCTACGTAACGATCCTGCATTCCGTTATCGACAGATTAGTTTTTTTTACTAACGTCCTTCACCCCACTTCTCTTGACATCTTAAAATTTATTGCATCTTAGCTGTATGTTATTAGATTAAATTAAAATACTTATTACATTTTAATGTTCATAGTTTAATTGGTATTAGTGACTTTCAAACTACTCCAGCTCCGTGCAATATAAGTGTGACATGCAAGTCTAAACCACCAATAATAATTTTCATTGGCATATTTTTTGTCTAACTAACTAACTATCTTCACGCTGTATCCCTGACGGGGTAGTCAGAGAGGACAGATCGCCAGGCTTCGCGATCCATGCATACTTCTTTCGCTTCTTCAAGATTCATCAATCGCTTCATACACGTCTGGGTATCCGAGTACTTTTGACCTTTCCGTTTTTTAGCAATCTGCTCACGTGGTCTTCATATGTAAAGTGAAAAGTGAAGTGAAAAGTGAAAAATCTTTATTCATGTAGGTCACAAAGTAACACTTATAAACGTCAAGATTATTGCTTCTACATTTACATTTACTGCCAGATTCGCAACGCAATAGGTAGAGCCTGAGGAAGAACCTGGCAATAAAACTCATGGCCACTCTTTTCTAACTGCCAGTAATTACATTAGTTTTATTTACATGATATTTGAACAAATGATATAGTAATGAGTCTTTACAAAATAAACCAAATCAAAATGAGAGCGTTTCTAGTTGCCAGTTTTAAAGGTAGCCCACCCTTATGAGGAAGACTCCGGCAAGAAACTAAATGGCTGCCATTTTAAAATGCAGGTATGGCTTACAATATTAAACTTACATTGCTCCTTTGGAGTTACGTGAGAACAGTCGACTAAACTTAATTGGCCTTAAATATAAATAGTTTTATTTGTAATAATTGCTATAACAGCTATGAGCTGACCAGTCCCAACAGACGGCACCCGTTCACGGTTATGACGCATATATCAGCCATCGCCCTACTCAACCGTATTATAGGGAATAAGGCGACCCGATACATGCACCACCACTGCCAGGACACTTAGGCGAGCATGACATACTCAAACTGCACAGCAATCATCATGTCAATTTCAAAATTTATAAAAAGCTATGTGGACGGTGCTCACACAATAACAAACTCAAATTACATATAATTATATTAGTTAATCTGACGTTTCAGATCACTTATGTTGAACAAATGTACATTATATTTATAATGTTTCTTTATTATTATTATTAATTATATTTGTATATTTATGTGTGTTGACTTAGAGCGACTTATTCCCATGCATTTTTATCATTTATATAGTCTGAAATTTTATAATATGCCTTGTTACACAATTTGGCCTTGACTGTTGTCTTAAACATATTTATTGACAATATTCTAATTTCATCGGGAAGTTTGTTATAGAATCGTATACATTGCCCCATAAAAGAATTGCTGATTATTTCGAGACGAGTAGAATGTAATACAAGATTATCTTTATGCCTAGTGTTTACATTATGTATATCACTTTTTTTAAGAAATGTGTCTATGTTTTTGTGCACATAAAGTAAATTCTCATATATATATTGTGATATAACGGTAAGAATATTAAGGTCTTTGAATCTTTCTCTTAGAGATACCCTGGGACCAAGCTGGTATATTGCTCTCACAGCTCTCTTCTGTAAAATAAATATCGTATTAATGTCCGCTGAGTCTCCCCAGAGAAGAATTCCGTATGACATAACGCTATGGAAATAACTGAAATAAACTATTCTAGCCATTTCAACATCAGTGAGCCGTCTTATTGTTTTTACTGCATATGCAGCAGAGCTTAATTTGTCTGACAATTTTTCTATATGTGGTCCCCACTGCAACTTTGAATCAATAGTTATACCCAAAAACACAGAAGCCCCAATAGTATCCAACCCTGATCCATTAAGTTGCACATTGGTTGCAACCTGTCTCACATTAGGTGTCGAAAACTTAATTACTTTAGTTTTTTTATCATTTAAAAGAAGATTATTCACGTTAAACCAATGAACAACTTTTGAGAGTGCACTGTTAACATCGTCATAATTAATTAATTGTCTATTAATTTTAAATGTCAAAGAGGTATCATCCGCAAACAGCACAATCTCATGTTTATCCCCAACATAGTAAGGTAAGTCATTAATGTATATCAAAAAAAGAAATGGACCAAGGATTGATCCCTGTGGAACACCCATTACAACTGGAGATCCTGCTGATCGTTTACCGTTTACTTCAACCCTCTGAATTCTATTGCTTAAATAAGAAGTCATAAGGTCGAGAGCTTTATTTCTGATACCGTAGTGGCGTAATTTCTTTACAAGAGTTTCGTGATGAACGCAATCGAAGGCTTTAGATAAATCGCAAAAAACACCTAATGCATCCTGCGAATCCTCCCAAGCCGCATAAATACTTTTGAGTAAAGCAACCCCTGCATCCACCGTTGAGCAACCCTTTGTAAATCCAAACTGTTACCTGTGTAGTAAATTATGTATATTATGTAAGTCTCGGCCTTCCCTGACTCCTTCTACCCTCTACTTTTGAACAATATATATTCTTCGTCAATCGTTCCTCACTCATTCGTTGGACGTGTCCAAACCAACGGAGCACGCCCTTTTCCAGCTTAACGCTGACACTTTCATTCAAACCTGCCATATTGCGTATCACTTCGTTACGTATTCGGTCGGCCAAGGTAACGCCGCACAATTTTCGAAGTGATCGCATCTCCACAGCATTCAATTTACTTTCATGCATCTGCTGACATACCCAGGTTTCACTGCCGTAAAGCAAAGTTGGCACTAGCACTGCGTTATGAATCGCCATTCGTGCTTCTTTTACGATGCTTTGTCGCTTTACTAATTGGGACAAAGCACCGTTAGCTTTGTTTCCGGCAGCTACTCGCCGTTCTACATCCGAATCACATCTTCCATCCGCGCTAAACATACTTTCTAAATACACAATTTCATTCACTTGCTCTAGACGTTCCTGGTTTACCCTAATCTCGCATTTAGTTCTTACGTCACCTCTTTCAAATACTAGAACCTTAGTTTTACTTGCATTCAAGCGGAGACCCTTACTTTCACACCCCTCTTTCATATTAGTGACTAATGCCTGTAGGTCGGCTTCTGATGAGGCCATGAGCACCGCATCATCAGCGTACAGCAGACAGTTTACTGTAAAGTCACCCAAATTCACACCCATATTAAAATCTTTCAGCTTCTGCATTTTTTTGTCACATTGGGGTAAAATGTTACAAGTTACTTGGATAGGATATTGTTTACCTTAAACAAATAATATGGAAATATTGGTAGATTCTTTTCTCAGAATCTACTTATTGTAACACATGCAATGGCGGGACCTAGACCTCGAATTTATGTAGATACTGGGCTCGAACAACTTGGAGTGCTGCTTGGAAAAGTTTACCGATAACTTAAAATGTTAGGCTAAGCTGTAATAACATCAAATACTCTTCAATCAATCTTATCACAACGAAACTCTGCTGCATATTGCATCTGGGGAGTATTATAGTGATTGGGTATAAAATGAAATACAATATTTTCATACTAATGAGAGCATTATTATTAATAATATTTACCTGAAATGTTTTTTGATACAAAATCATAGGGTAGTTGTGAAATTTAACACTTCTGGAAACCTTCAAGGTAATATATAAATACTGTGACCTTTGCCTAACCAGGGCAATGTTCTAGCCACCTGAACTACCAGAACCGTATCGAATCAAGTTGAAATTCTCCACCATATTAAAATGACGACTAAAATATGGTGGAGAATTTCAACTTGATTCGAAAGGTCACAGGTTCAATCCCTGTCTCAAATCGAATTGTCTTTTTCCACTTTATTAAAAATTTATGAGAGATTTAGCAAATAATTGCTTTAAAAAATTATCAATATATGCATACGACGAATTTGGCAATTGACATCTACCTTCACCTGACGAACCTGCCGCAAGGTCTTATTGTCAATTTAACTTTTCAAAATAATTTCCCTGTATGCTTTTTATTTGTTTGTCGTAATTTTTAACGTTATTTGTTACGTTATTGTTTACAAAATTATTTTATGAGTTTGATAGGTTATACTATAATGAAAAGAAAATTTTCACGATGTTTTAATCAAGACAGCTAAGCAGAGAACACAGATAGGTAACGCCTATCCGTCTTCTATAAATATTTCACGAACGAAATAAAACACATTCCTATATTATATAAACCTAATCACAATAAATCCGATTCCAACTTTAAAATGTACGTAGACAATACATTCATTTCAAAATCAAACTCGAAACATCGCTAATGCTATTCTGCAAAAGCACAATAGTTTTACAATGAGAATAACTTTGTGAGAGACTTCTTGATATATTGTTATGGAAGTTCAGGACTTAAAAGACTATGTAATATGGACTGATAATCGATACAGTTTCCATACCTTGTAACAAAATTCCAAGCACTTAAAACTTTTTGCTTTTACTAAGTAATAGCTTTTATTTTGCTTAGCCCACAAAGACTTGAAGCACTTGAACTGAATGCTGAAATACTACAAAAATCCATTTATTCTCGGGTGTTAGTCGTGTGAAAAATCGAGGGAGGTATCAGTGCGAGGAAGTAGTGTGGGGTAGTTTATTGCTCAACTATTTCGGGTGGCGGATTCAAAGGATCTAGCGTCCGGCTGATAGCGTGATATCTACTGATTGTCATCTTTGCTTACGATTTCATTGCCTTTTTGTGCGCAGTTGGCCTTTTCTTAATCTGTTAGTGTTCAATGTTTAATATAAAAGAACTAATTGTGGCTGGTGAGGTTTATAAGGGCCCAACTTGGCTTTCTGCAAGTGGTGCCTCTGATGAACAACAGACGAGGCTCTGCCATAGTCGCCGGGGTCCGGTGGTCATATGGCAATCACCCTAACAATGGTGTTCCTAGCAGTTATTTCTAAATTAATATATTTCTAAATTCTACCCCGATTTCATTCTACCCCGGGTCCAATTTTGTTTAATTGACTATTATATTGATAATTAGTTTGACGTTGTTAGGACCTACTGCCGTCTTGCACGGTTATATCACTCTACTACAACACCTTTTTTGAGTTGTTGGTCCATCTTGCGGTAGAAAGAAGTGATGGGGAACAAAAAAGTAATCATATGCTTGCTTCATCTGTATGTGTCTTTGTATGTCATACATCTGGGTCTGTGTCAGTATACTGACACAGACCTACTTATAAGTAGGTAATTATTGTAGTATTTTTTTGCCGTTATAAATTTTCAGTGACAAAGCGTCCACATATTTTAAAAGGATATCTGTTAGTGGTGCCTGAGTGTAGAGTTGGCACAATTCCACTAGAAATAAAATTCCCGGTTTAAAATATGCGACTACAGCGTTACCAATATCTTGGTAAAATTGCCGGGTAAACCTGCATCTGTGGTACAATGTAAATCTCCGAGAGCAGGGTCGAGTGAAATTTTTATCGAGTTTCTTAGACTTAGCTAATAAGGATAAATAAATCATTCCAATGACTATATTTGATCAGCAATTAACCAAAACTGAATCATTTATCGTTAAAATACCCTTTAAGACAACAGAATGTCCGAACTGCATATTATACAACAAATGGTATAAGAAGGACCACGAGGCGCTAGCTAATATTATCTTTGTTTAAAACAAAGCGAGCTTTGACTGTGTGCATAATGAGTGCGTTGTTATTATCACAACAGCGTATATAGAGATCTGACTGTTGCTTATAATTATTCCAAATAAATTGTTGCGTTGTATTTGAAGAACACAGTACAAAGCAACAATTCACAACCTGCCGATTTCGCTCGTACCTGCTGCGATAACTTTATTCTCATATTTTACCCTCTTAGGGGTGGAATTTTTTACAACATTGTCTGCAATATAAGGACCTAACCCTATAAATTTCAAGATTCTTTGACGAAGAGTTTTGGTTGGATTTTGTAAGATGAGTAATTCACCCAGTAATATATCCAAATCTCAGAAATGATCGAAGAAGAAGTGGGTTAAAAGCTCTAAAAAATTTCCCATCCAAAACGTTACCCAAACTTCCGACTTACTTCATATCCCGTGCACAACGAGCTTAATATAGTCATTGGTATGCATACGCAGATCAAACGATTGAATTTTATAAGTACAAGTACGAACCGAAGTTCGAGTAGGTACACGCAGGTATCTACGTAACGTTAAGTAGGTTCTGGGCTTAGAGTATACATAGCTTGCTTATTTTTTTTTTATTATTATTTAATGGCCTGGTTTCTAAGACCTTTTAGACAAATCTTATTTTTTATTTTTATATCATATTTCTTCAATCTTATCTTCTAATTAGTCCTGTCCAGTCGATGTCGTGTCCTCATTGTCCGTCCTGGTCCTTGCCCTCAGTATAATGGTGATTCTTATACTAAGGTTGTCAGTCGACGTTTCGCGGCAAGAGAGAAAATAGCATTTCACTGCATATATATCATTGTCTTTCACTATAGCACGTTAACTCAACTTTTATATCCAAGAAACCACCACTCCCGCACATAAAACAAGATAAATGCACTAGTTTTAGAAAATAATATAAAGCAAGCGTCCGCACTTGTCACTCTTCCCGTCAAAAATCCATGGCTTGCTTATGTAGGGGAATCCGGGAGAGTTGAACCACTTTTTACATATACCATCATATATAAGTCAAGTCTCCCCACTAGCAGGGACACTTGAACCGGGGTATGGGGAGAGTTGACCATACTATGTTAGGGAAAAGAAAAATCATTTTCAGCTTCAATCATAGCTTTATTAAGTTATCTTTTATCATAAATAACTGTCTTTTCGTACTACCAGCAAGGAAACCACAAAAAAAAACATTTTTTATAGAAAATATAATTAAAAATTAACAAAATAAAAACTATTAATCTTTTTAAACAAATATGCTTTTACTTATTTTACATTTTTTTTATTACTAACTTTTTTCTAATAATTTGGCATCATTTACCAGCCTCAAAATTATTGTAAATCAATATATCTTTTTACATTAATATCTTTGTCAAATAAACTTACTGTTTTTCCTCCGCTATTGTAAATACCTGTGATGCCTTGTACTGACTGTTTTTATCTTCAAATTTATGAATTCTATTTTCATCTAATGTGTATCGTCTTAATGTACTTCTATCTATACCATACTTTATTGAAATTTTTCTTATAGAAATGCCTTCCTTAATTTCGTCTATGGCATTTTCCAACTCTGTTTTTGTGTATTTTTTTCGATTGCTTGCATTTTCTGGAGTCTTATATTGAAAAGGCATCGGGTATATAGGTACTGTAAATAAAAATATAAAATTAAGACACAAAAAAACACATAAACGAAACCTACGTTTATAATTCCTACAGAGGGAGATATGAACCACTGAGCATGTCTCCCGCATCCTCCATGGTGCAACTCTCCCGCTCACACTAATTTCACATTTAGCTTATGGATCAGAAAAACCTCCATTCGTAGAGAAAAAATACTTAGCACACCTCAAACTATATTTATTTGGTAACATAACAATAGCAACACAAGATACGTACCTCAATAAACAAGACAGCAAACACAAAACTACTTAATTATAAAAAAATCACTCCAGAGCAACCAAAACACGTATTACATTGTCACTGCCAAACAAAACTGCCATGATGCAAAATGGCGGCGTACTTGTGATTGGCCTATCGCAGGTGACCAGTGAACGCATTGACGTTTAGATCGCACTAAATTTAAATAAAATTTCGAAAGAGGGTTCAACTCTCCCACCTGGGCAAGCCTCCCGGATTCCCCCTATACTCTAAGGGCCGTATCCCAGAACGTTTCTCAATACTCATCGACGCTTGAGGCTAGTTTTTGCCTTATAAATACTACTCTCAAGTGTTTCTTGAGTATTGATAAACGTTCTGGAATACGGCCCTAAGGTTCTGTGTAAAGTTAACTTCACACTTTGGCAGAAGTGTAGGCAACAAACATTATAAGTACGTACAAGTGGAGTATTAAATGATAGCTGTTGCTTCTTTGAGCCGAATCAAAACGCTACTGAAAGCGTCCATCTCGCGGGTACTAAAACGAAAATGATTAAATACTAGTTGTCGCCCGCGGCTCCGTACGCGTGTTGAAGTTTTCGCGTTCCCGTTTCCTACAGGAACTTGTTTCCGGGTTAAAAAGTAGCCTATGTGTCATTCTGATGTGTAAGCTATATTATTGTAAAGTTTCATCAAAATACATTCAGTAGATTTTACGTGAAAGAGTAACAAACTTCCATTCTTACAAACTTTCGCGTTTATATTATTAGTAGGATAACTTGAACAATGCGGAAAAGCTTAAGTATGCTATGAAGGCCTTCTACGGACTAAAACCTCACGGTATTCTTTCATCTGCCCATCGCCGAGAGTCCCATGTAAGCCGTCTAAAGGGCTCCCGAGTTCCCGACACTAGACAGTGATTAGACGTTTATACTGTGTTAGCATGTGATTGCTACTCTCATACATACCTTACTTAGTGTCCTTAAGTCCATAGATTAGGGCAAAAGTAACTTAGTAACTTAGGGTAACTTTAGTTAATACACAGACAACTGGAAGGGGTCATCATGTTTTGAAGACCTAGGCTTAGACCTAAAAAAATATTCGGTTTGAGATATAAAAAAATTAAGCAGATAAACTAACACGATATTATATTTTGAACTTCTTTACATTAGCCACGTTGCAGTATCGAATAAAATGGCCGAAAATATTTATTTCTTCCTCATCTTAGTATATCCAGTTGCTAGACTAGGGTGTCGACCTGGATTTGAGGTATGGGGTTCATTTTTATTTTGCTCCTAGAAGCAGCTATCGTTTGGCTTTTGATTTACAGCATTGTTGAGAACGTCAGGTGTCTGACCTCACAACCCAGTTGGTCAAAAGGTGCACCGCTAACATGTCGGTCGCTTGGGCTCCGAAGACCACGGTGGGGCTCAACTCTACTTTTGTCCTAAAACTTATTTAAATTATTTCACTGCATTTCAATCACGCTGCCGCTGTTCATTTTTAAATATATTTTTATGAGTAATAAAATAGTAATTGAAACGGTCAGGTTGCGTTGATTCGAACTCTTTTATGGCAAAGCAATAATTCAATGAACCCCTTTACTTCATAATTATTGCGCGTCTTAATTACTAAATAGTAAAATATCTTTTTTTTTAGACAAGCTTTTATTTGTACACGCGAAAAAAATAATAATGCGCAAGTTCTTTCCTTTAATACCCATATTGTAGAAAACCATAAATAACTTTGACTGGCATTTTTGTAGCCCGCAATAGGGGTTTTAGAGTAATGTCACTATTTTCTATTTTCGAGTTCTTCTCAGCAAGCCCTTGCATTTTACGCATATTGTAGCAGTATTCCCGCCTTGATCATCTACTATTCAAAAATTCGTGTTGTTATTATCTCAGTAATGTATCTCCGTAGTGGTCATCCTAATACATAATGTACTTAAAACAGATATAGCAAAAACGCAGCGAAAATGTAGTAGAGAGCGTTTACCTTCCCTCTGCAGTCTGTAGTATGTATTTTTATAATAATTATTATCTGTGGTATTGTGTAAGAAATTTAATAATTCTAAGCTTGCTATGTACGACTATTGCAGCACATCTAAATAATGACACATCTATACAGATCAATATTCATGAGACTGTTACAAAGTATGGGGCAATTTTCTCTTACTCGTATTTGCTACTTTCAGCTAAATGTTGCAGAACCTTAAATGCTTTCAGAATTTAACCCACGGTGAATATTTGAATACTTTTAGCGTTAGATCCTGTATAAGAACTTATATACGAATAAGTTTTTCCGCGTAGCCTTGTAGTAAAGCCGGGTAAATGAAATGTGTCCCGTTTTATACTTACAGCGGAAAGCCGTGCAATAAAGTATGTTAGCGATTTGAGTAGAATATGCATTTAGTGGCACGACAGCTATAAATTCAGGAGCAGCAAATGAACGAGCATCCGTTAGCGCAACATTTTGTGGGCTTTTGTAGCTGGTTCACGAGATATGGAAATGAAACATGAAATTAAATCCTCCGAAAAAGTAAACTGTTCGAGTTAGTCACTGTAATCTACAAGTAGCTTTTGCAGACAGGCGGCTGTGAGATATAATTGCAACTATACAGACTCTTAAACTTCTAAACTTCTTTCGACTCGGTAGAAAGGCGTGCTATGAGGATCGTCAACGATCCTCGATTAGCAGGCGGTGTCGAACCCCTATCGCGATAGGAGATGACGCGTTCGCGTTTTTTTTATTTTAACAATTCCCCGCGATCGTCGTTAATGAGGATGATGATGAAAAAAATACTGTTTTGAAATACCTTAAGAAGTATATGAAGTATATGATTACCTTAAGAAAAGAATTCCGAAAAGAATTACAAAATGAGTTACTTCAAACCGGATTTGAACCAGCGATATATGGATTTCAATTTATAACCATTTACAACCCACCGCTCTACCAACTGAGCTATCGAAGGTTGATAACTGAGTTCGAAATTATCAATCTAGTACTTCAAAACTTATTATAGCATCTAGGTAACGGTGTCGCGAGTCCAGAGATTTTATCTCATCTAAAAATATGCGTATCGCGCTATAAGAAGATTTCACTTAAAAAAAAACTCTAAAGTTTAGAAAGTCTTATAAATCAGCTCAGCCTGTCCGTCAGTCCGTGTGTATGCATCTATTTCTCAGGAACCATAAGAGATTTTTGGCATTCGATCCAGTACGCCAAGAACGTGCATAGGTTTTAAAGTTTCTGCCACTTCCGATTTTGAAATTGGTTTTGGTTTAGAAGTCCGATTCGTTTACTATGATAGCGAAGGACGCGTTACTTGTTGTATTGTGTATTGTTTTATATTTGTCTTTACCCTAACACGTCTTTCTCCGCTCCTAAAATACCGAGGTCTACGGGGCGTGAATAGGGCTTAAGTTGACACATGTTAACATTAGGAACACAATTTTCAATTGATCTTTGCCATAACTTCATTAGGCCTCTGATACTATTTTAACGCAAATCTTTGACGAATTATCTAACTGACATGGCAAGACATTTGTTTCCCACGTAGCCCGGTAGTTGCCACAAGATGTGACCATACCAACGAAGGCGACACTCTTGCAACTTGTCTGCAATGTCACGGTCGTGAATGCGAGAGTTCCTCACGCAGTCCATCCGCGTGACTCCGCACATCCACCGCAGCATCTTCATTTCCGTGACACGCAGCTCATGCTTGTGTAACTCCAATATTGGTTACGTCTCACTGCCATGTAAAAGGACAGGTCTAATGATGGTTTTGTAGACCTATCCCTTCAACCGGTTCGGCATTTTTGGGTCACAAATAACACAAGTCATCTCCCGCCATTTGACCCATGCGGCAGTAATGCGTGACTTGACATCGCAATCGATGTCACTGGACGTGTGAAATACAGTATACACTCCCGGACACCTAAATCGAGCCACCTTGATTTTTTTGGTTTGGAGTACTGTAACTTATAAAAGATGTATGTAGAAGGAAAATGTTTTGATGCAGTTTTGGAGCTGGTATACTCATCATTCATTTAGAGTGCCACTGTTCTAAATTCAAACTACAGTTTATTAAAAAGGTCGAGTTACGTTGAAACAAGTCCAGTCCATATTTGCTTTTTTCAAGGAAAAAAATCTAATAGATTTGTAAATAAAGACATGTTTTACATGGAAAGAAATGTTTATTTAGTAACTTGTATTGCCTCCCAGTGCATTTATGACTGCTCTCATACGGTTTGGCATAGAATTAATCAATGTCGGTATGACATGTTGAGGAATGTCCTCCCATTCTTCCAAAATTTCATTTTTGTGCTCCTGTATGGTTTGCGGGGCAGGATGATGGGCTCGAACACGCCTCTTCAGCTCATCCCATAGATGCTCTATAGGATTCATATCAGGACTTCGCGCTGGCCATCTCATAACAGTGATACCAATATCATTTAAGTACTCCCTGACGATTCCCGCAGTATGGGCCCTTGCATTATCATGCATTAAAACGAAATCTTGGCCAATAAATCCAGCATATGGCATCACGTGGTTCTCTAAACATTGGCAAATGTATCTATTGCCATCTAGGGGCGACAGTCGTGGTCCCGTCACTACCTCTAGCTCAGTTTTGCCTTCCATAGAGATTCCTCCCCAGACTGTCCATGATCCTCCACCATAACTCACTTTCTCGTCAATACAGCATTGCGCGAAACGCTCGATCTGTCTTTGGTACACCTTACTCCTTCTGTCATTACCGTATAGCATTATCTTTGACTCATCTGTGAAGAGAACCTGGCTCCATTGATGTCGAGTCCAATTTAGATGTTCGCGCGCAAACTCTAGACGGGCTATTCGGTGTGCTCGTGTCAATTTGGGTCCATTGGCTGGCTTATGGGGCTTTAAACCACGTTCATTGAGTCGCCTTGTCGCCTCACTCACTCCGTGAAAGTCCCTGAGCTGTTCTTGTATCTGAACAGAGTTAAGGCGTCGATTTCGTAAGCTAGTAGTTACAATGTATTGATCTTGTCTCGCCGTTGTTACTCTGTAACGAGGTCCTCCTGTTCGCCGAACGAAGCCGCCAGTCTCCAGGTATCGGTGGTACACTCTTTGAACAGCGGAACGACTTATGTGAAGTTGTGAACTCACATCTCGCTGACTTAGCCCAGATTGGAGAAGTGCTACAGCTTGCGCGGCTACTTCAGGTGAAGTATCCATAATTTTATTGCCAAAAACGGTTCAAATTATAGAAAAATAACTAAACTAAACTTTGGTTAACAACAATTTCAACTAAAAATTCAAACCAAATCGACATTAAATTGCTTCAAAAGCAACTTTCAACAGTCTTTATTTTTTTCATATCAGTGACCAAGCTCGGGTTTTGTTCTTTATTTTAAATTCTAAAATTCAAATTTGTAATAATACATACGGGAAAGACGATGAAATATGCCAGCATTAAAAATGCATAAAAACTTTTTTGTTATATTTTATATTTTAAATATTTTGTGTATTGAGCTTTTAGGCCCGGGAATGTAAGCTCGATTCAAGAGCCCGGGAGTGTATTTCACTTAACTACACTAGACCAGTAGTATACTTACTATATCTTAATCTATGTATAAAAAACGTAAACGTTGGTATGCCTCTTACTATGGTAATTTTATGCCGACAATGTTTTATAGCTGTATCATTTATCCGAAGGGTGTGAAGTGCTTTATATTATTTTAAAATTAAATCTCACAAAACGTCCATTTTGAGTCAAAAGTTACAAACTTTGTATTATATATTTGTTTAGGGAGGTAATGAGATTTAACCGTACCTTGCTTTCACAACAAATAACTTTGTAATAAATCAAAATGTATTTTCCTCAAACAAGCACAAATTAGTCATTGAAACTTTCTGGATTAGGTATATAGTATTTGAGAAAAGGATTCTTTAATTTAACATTGTGTTTAATATAAAATAACTTTCTATACTTTTTATGGATTGACTTTGTTTCTTTTACAGTTTCACATTTTGGATAATTAATATTTTCACACAGATCCTGTTGATCTTAAAATGATAAAGAAGAAGTTCTTCATATTAATTGTTTTCCCGGTTCCTTCTTAGAACCTTACGCAGTGGGATTTGGAATGGGTCCACTTTTACTTGGCTATTAGGAGCAACTATTGTTTGGCTTTTAGTTCTTGACATTATTGGGAGCGACTGCCGTCTCACCTAACCCGTAACCCCATAAAGCCCGTCATTGCTTCGTTCGTTGGTGAGCAGATGAGATCGCTTGGGCGTCGGAGATCTTGTCCTGAAAAATGTCCTTCAATATTCTTTAATATTTTGTACCTAAACCTCACAAGACATTATCAGGTGTCTAGTCCACTTCAGAAAACAGCATTTCATTCTTTACTACATTAAATAAGTCTCTTAAGTGCATCTTATACTTTACTTCATAGATGCAACAGCATCTATGATAAATAACTGTATATTAAATACATTAAATAGCAATATAGATTTCTTCTTAGTTGCTAACACAAGGTTTATTGCTTAGGGTACTTTCTTTTCGAAGACAATGAGTTTAATGGCACTTACAACGTACTACTGTTCCATCCATCAAACCATCCAAACAAGGCAAAGGTCGGGTTTCTCGTAATGACACGTACCTATTATATTGCGTTGATATAACAACGTAATTGCTATAATGACGATAAGTATCATTATTACCAAGTTGTAACGTCCACTTGAGATTGCCGGCTCCCAAATTATTCAATCTGACGAGAGGACTGAGCTCATCTAGAGATAATAATATAAAACATCATATTAAAATAAGAATTGGTCAGTGATGTTTAAAAACTTATTCTTTAATAACATAATCACCTATTACGTGGGACAGGAATTCAAATGGTGAAAAGTGGGCATATAATATGCCTCTGCCACCCCTTCGGGGATAAGGCGTGATGGATAAATAAATAAATAATTCTTTAATAAATTATTTTATATTATTACTTACAAGGATTTTATTTCCAAAATGAAACATGCAATAGGTGAATGCGTGTTTCATTTTTTATCATGTTTTTTAAACTACAGTGAGCTAGATACTTGAACTTTGGAACATACAGCTCAGCAGTGGATGACAGCCAAGCATGTACGAGTATATGTAAAAAAATAAAATGTATTATTTAGTCCGTTATTAAAATATGTAATAGGTATAAAAGTTTTTTTTTATTATTCGCTTGTTTGTAAGTAATTTACTTGTAAAAAATGTTTAGGGGAATTAGAAATACAGTGGAGAGATGGATGAAAATAGACTGATGAAGCAGATTTATGTGGCGAGAGTGAATGGGCAAACTGGTAGGGGTGGACCTCGGCGTACGTATGTCAACCAAATCGAAGAACTTTCGGAAAAAGGCCAGGTCAAGAGTACCCTTAACCGGCGAGCGTGTATGAAAACACTCATGAAAGTAGAAGAAGCGAAAGTGGTATGTCAAGATCGTAGCAAGTGAAAAACCATAGTCTCTGCCTAGCCCGATGGGAAACAGGCGTGATAATATGTATGTATGTATGTAGGAATACAAAAATCATTCTATTCCAAAATCTTTTGGTCTGTATTACGAAATGGTGTTCAATAGTCAGGAAACGCCAGGTTGATTTTTGCCTCTAGAGATTTGAGAAACGTTCTGTGATACGGCCCGCACACAAACTTTGGCTATTATTCTTGACGATTTCACACTCAGCATACACGTTTTTGAACATCAAATAGCTACTAGGTACCTACTGTTTGTAAAGCTATTTCTATATCGACCCTGACCTTTGTCTTAATAAATTTCACACATCAATCGTATTAGATAAATCCGAATGTTAACATGCCATTCAAATTCTGATGGAAGAATTTTAATCCAGTTTTACCGGGTCAGACGAATTTATTAATTTGTCGTCTTGGCACTTGCAGGTCTTTATTGATTTGATGTAAATGTCACCGGAAAATAACAAGAATCGCAAAACATTATAATTTTTTTATGAAATTTTCATACTTTCGGTTAGGTTAGGTTCGGTTATTTATAAGTTTCCTAGAACTTTCCGGTGACATTTACGTAATATATATTTATAGTTTAGTAACTAATCAGAGGTATACTGTATTTATATGAAAAATGTAACTTATTGCTCCAAAATATATACTTTTATTTAAAATGTGGAAATTCAAATAGATGACATGCCTGACTCGAATCGTTAAGTCAATGTTACTTACTTACATACTATCCATGTGCCGTGTCCTAAACCCCAGCAAAGTTAATATTACGATCAAAAATTGGTAGCCACTGAAAAATAGCTTATTTAGAAAAGTCGGATACACAAGTTATCGTAGCTTTAATGAATATTTATGTACGCTCATGAAATCACATTGACCTATATGATCCATAATTATAGTTCAAACACATGGTGTGTGTTTAAATTTATATATATTAAATATTAACTTATGGAACATTAGTCACATCTGTACTAACATGTCATTCAAACTAAACGTAACGGAAACTTTATTATATTTATTTATGTTTCTCCGGACCCATTAGTAAACGTAATAGAGTTGAAAAATTATGTTAAACGTGACCTGTTTCTTTGGGGCAGCGGTTTCTTTTAATAATAATTTATAAACCATAGTAGAAGGAAGAAGGTTGAGTAGAATGTGGAACTAATACATTTTATTGGTGTCGGTTTAGGGAAATAAGGGCCGTATTCCAGAACGTTTCTCAATACTCAATCGACGCTTGAGGCTAGTTTTTGCCATATAAATACTATTCTCAAGTGTTTCTTGAGGATAAACGTTTTGGAATACGCCCCTAAGACATTGGACTGTTTTGTATTTGAAAATATAAGTACAGCCTGTCTCAATCTGGTTTATTCAAATAGGCTCGTCCCTATTACGTTCCTTTGTCGTTGTGGTAACCTCCACGATTTCCATTTCATCAGATATAGCACAATTTTTTTTTCTTTCTATCTTTTATTTATGAAATAAATATGTAGACAGTTGCGAAATTTCTGTTAAAAGAATAGATGTATTTACAACATGTACATATTTTTATTCTTGATAGCGAAGTTATGTCCGGTTTAATCTGCTACAATTACATGGTATTCCACCATATCTACTTTTATAGTCGTAGAACCAGATAAATATGTTCTCGAAAGGAAGTCTCAACATACAGTTTTGCCTACTATCTCGTTGAACGACGTTAATTTTTAAAACACTCAACCGAAGCATTCTTTTAAATTGTTCTTTTTGCTATTCCAACAAAATCTAGGGCTCTGCGACTCTTCATACCATAAACTTGTTAAAATTTGTTGATATTGATATCATTACATTGAGTCATCGAATAGGCATAATTTAAAGTTTATGTACAGAGAGAATGTGTAGAATAATTTTCAAAGCAACTAACAAACTTAAACACGGACGGTAAACTTAATTTCCAACAGCTCTTGGGACGATCGATCGTAAAATTAACATTGAAGTAAGGGTACATACTTACTAAAATGTTTCTATAATAATCCTAAATATAAAGTTAATGCCAACAGTGGGAAAAGGGATAAAATATTTCCCTTACCTAATAGCAGATCACTAAGCGGGCCATTCAAACTAATAAAATACGAACCTCTTGGACGTTGCCTATTCTATTAGAAATACGCGGAAAATAAATATTAATTCCGTCCCTTAGGGTCCAAATTAGATTGTACCATAGAACGTCCTGGTAGTTCTGTGGTCCACGGGAATGGGTTGATTTAATTAATCACAGGAACCGCAAAATGTGCCCTATTAAACCTTTGTTACTAGATTGTTATGTACCTACTTACTTTTTACTATTTACGGATATTATTTTTCGTTTTGGTAGCGCTAACTTTGCAGTTATTAGTAGTGTTAGTTTTTAAACTGTGTCATCGTATATAGACCAGAGTTAAAAGTACATGCCAACCTCTTGTAAAAAAGAAATGGTGGCCAGCCACAAAATTGATAAATCCAAAGTTGATCACTGGCCGCCATTTTAGTTTTAGCTCTAAACTATGTGTATATAGTATTGTCAATACTATATACACATAGTTTAAAAAAAAAAGTCACTATAATAAAATATACTATGACACTTTCCCTAGTAAAGTGTAAATTTCTGAGATGATAATGACTGGCTGTGCCCGTGACAGACTTCGAACTCCCTTTGCATCCCACATCTCTAGCCCATTTTAACGAAATTAGGATGAAATGTTACCACAAAATATGGAACATGGATATATTTTCAATTCCTTGAAATTGATTTGGTTTGATATTATTTGATATTTCAAATTCGTTTTTATTTTAAGGTCTGATAAGATATAAGGTGATTATAGGGTTACGTGATCAATATTGTATAGTCAATAAAATATTGCACGAAGGTCGGTGTTGGTATATTTTCCATTTGAATTGATTTCAGCTATCCATTTAGGTATGTTTATATGTATCTTTTTAACCCCACCGCAAAGAAAAATCAGATAAATTTTATAGCTGTAAAAAAAATCGTCAAGTTTTTCGGTTACGCGCCATGTTGTTCTGAAGTGAAACTTCTAGAAAATAAGTGAAACTTCTTCATCGACGTATAATATGAGAGAAATTTGAAAGCTGTAAAAAATTTCGTAAAGAAGATTCACTTCTTACCCGTGTACTCTGGTATTATATACACATATTTTGTTTGTTTTTGAACGCGTTACACTATCAATAATTCACGTTATTTAAATGTTACCGTTATTTTTAACTGTCGATTAGCCAAATGCAGCATGAGTCAGACTCGGATCAATCTATTAAAAGCTACAACGCCTTTGCCTGACACTTGGATTGATGTTGATCTATTTACGTCAAATCGATCTCTAGTTATTGATATTCGATACCTTTAGGCAACATTATACTTTAAGCAGCGCATTATTCTTATAGATTTCGGCAAAATGTAATGCATTGGTAGTGTGTGCCATTGCTGAGATCTCGAGATCTAATCCCAAGACACGGTCACTCGATATTTTACATCGAAATCATTAATAGAGAGTTACGTCCTAGTTGCTACTCATCATTTCATCTTTTTCATTTATACTTCATCATTTGATAATTGCTACCCTCGGTTTTTAAGCATTAACCACTTGTTACGGTAACCGGACATTCAGATATCTAACTAGTAGTTCAATACAAATAGGATTTTATAGGATGGTCAAGTATTGTCGGCAGAGCAATGTGTTAGAGAATTTGGTCAATACTTCCATTCTATTTATGCGACTCAACCACCAGAGTTAGATGTCAGTGCGGCGATAACCCAGGCTGGGGGCGTTAATGGTGGAGCGTGTGTTCACTTGGAAGAGTTACGGCTGGAGGAGGTGCAGTGGGCTAGAGCGACTAAGGCCGAAGAGGTCCGCGGGGCCAGATGGTATTCCACCTTACCTTCTCATAGAATGTAGGTTTGTCTTAGCTGGACCTTTGCTACATATCTTCAATCAATGTCTCAAAACTGCTCAGTTCCCCGAAAGGTGGGAAACTACGCAAGTCGTGCCAGTGGTTCAATTTTTTTTGGTTAACGTGTTAGTTTTGAGCGGTCTTGCCGACCACTACGGGACTTTTTTTCCCTCCCCAGCCTCCATTTCCCCCCCGATCGAAAAACCCCCCTCGCTAAAAGATTTTGGGTATATCAAGGATTGTCCATTACAAGTTGCATGCAAATCCGATAAAAAATGCGACCTGTAGACAGAATGGACGGACGAACGGTCGGACATCGATAGCATTTTTCCCGTACCAGTGGACTTAAAACGGATTCGATTCGATAGATCGTATTTCTTTTAAACTAATAGTTCCATGTCCCATAATATTATCTATTAATATCCCAACACTGAAGAAAATGTATCATAGGACTTTATATCTTCCAAACTAATAGCAAGCGTAACACGTAACTTCTGTCCAAAGCAATCAGGCATTCAATGAATACGTTATGCAAATGAATATTGACATACGCTAGGTAGCTTATGTTTTCAATGTTCATTTATAGTCGCATTTAATGGAGGTAACGTAAATGAGAAGACTTGGTTATCTATTTCATCTGCCAGTCGCACGTTTCCGCCGTATTCAGACTTCTGTGCCCGAAGCTATTTAACGTTCTCTGAAATGAAAGTAGGTATATTTATTTAAATCTTTTTGTGATAAATATTATATAAGTGTATGTTTTATATATTGAATATGGAGTTCGGTATATCTATAAAGTATGTATCTAATATCCAAGACACACTTGGTCATGGAACCATCGAAAAACATGAAGCACCTTAAGATTTCAACTTTTTAGTAGGAAATGAATTTGTTGGTACGGTTACGCTACGGTTCCACTACGATCTTCAGGGTCTAAGCTGATCTCATCTGCAAGTGGTACACCTGCTGACCAACAGACATGGGTACAGAGTGTTTCGGAGTTAGAAGGTCTGACGAAAGTCGCTCCCAAAAACGTTTGAAATAAATCTCTAAATTATAACTGCTTCTATACCTATCAGTCAACTTTAAGCAAGAAATAAATAAAATAAGGACCACACGTCAAAGATTAAATATACCTACATGAAGAAATTACGGATTACATTCACACAGAGAACACATTGGCATATACCTACATGTAGATAAATTTATTGTGATGTTACTGAATAGGTGAGTGTATCTCTTACTGTGGGAACATGTTTGCATATTTGCAAAATGATGGCTGCAATGCAATGCAACCTCTGTGCATGCAGGCAAGGAATGACCACAAAATTTCAGTTAAATCTCATTTGCAGGTTTAACGCTTGTCATGTGACATATACATGTGGTCAACAGCGTTTAACATACGTTTACAGTTGGATGGAAGTTGATTTTAAAGCACTCCATGCTTTCTAATTATATGGTAGCTGTTTGTGATGTTAAATTACTATGGGGTCAACACGAAAAATATGTAGAAGCTTGGGTCCTTTTAATAGGACGTGAAATTAAGAGTATATTGTGCTGTTATGACAAAGTCACATATTTCGCCGTAGACAGATATGATATTGGCCTTATTTTTTTTTCTATCAACGACTGAGTACGGGCAAAGTACCTATATAGGTAACAGAAGTTAACGAGCCCATGTAACAAACAATACTAAATAATTAGCGATAATAGGTTCAAAATGCCCTCGTTACAAAAAGCTCTGTTTCTCTCTCCTTTATCATGTTTACGAGTTCGTTTTTAAGTACCTACTTATCTGTCTTATACAGTAGCGTTTAGCGTAAATTGAAAAATGATTCACTATGCACATACGCGTCGACCTTCGGCATCTAAAGTCTGTAACACAGTCTGAAAATAATTCAGTAAGTATTAACACACTGACCTCGCTAGAAATAATGTTACGTTCGATTTATGACATTGCTCTTTACCCCAGTTACGCTTTAAATGCACACAGTTATCTGAACTCACGAGACAGCTTGTTTTTTAATGTGAGTCATCCATTGAGTTACAATACTATATAGAGTCACAATCAGACAAATAAAATGTCTGCGCCGAAACTCGGCGCACGCTGCGAAGTGCGCAGAGTTATGGTTTAGTTGTAAGGCGACCGCAATCCTCGTACAACGTCCGTGATGCCAAAGTGTTCGGTTGTTTCCTGCCCAAATAACAGCAGATACGTGACAAAAAAGGATGGTGACTCAAATTTTAGGTAAGTATCAAAACGAATTTACGTATTTATGTATCCACAGTGCGTGTTTACATTTAAATTTCAAAAAAAAAAACATTTTCTTAGCAAAAATAAAATGCTGACCGCCCGACCGCGCATCGCGTCTAAAGTGTATCTCTTTCACACTTTAGATAAATATGCAAGAGTAAAAGAGAAACAAATAGTGTCGCGTCCGAGAGTGACTTGCAAATTGTGTTCTAACGGAAAGCTATGGAGCGGATTGACACTAAATATTTATTTAGAGAATAGAGTTTATGAACTAAATATTTATACTTATGTATTACCATGTTGCTGAATGTTTTATTTTTTAGTTTTTCGTACGAAAAATAGGTCGATTGCGTTTTACTATTTTAAGGTATAAATAATTAAGTACAATATTTTTGTTTTTAGATTTCCTCGAAACCCCATAAGATGCTCAGAATGGGCAGTTAACTCTTTTATACAGTCTAATTTTGTTATATATTTCTCTTTACATTTTACATTATACACTCCTTCTAGGCAAGTGCACTCCATCTAGAAACACTACATTGCTTACCATCAGGCAACTTGTGGTCAAGAGCTTGCCTAATTTGATATAAAAAAAATATAATAATTTGAGTATCAATAACGTCTCCACTGCTGACTTGTTCCCTATTCGTACGCAAGCCCATAGTGAATGATGATGACATTGCATACGAGCGATTTTGAACATTATGCAATCGGCCTAACGCCTAAATTCGAGCAAATATCATTTTGAACTTTGTTATATTAAATGTATAGGTATGTAGAACGGCGGTTGGACATTTTTTGAGTGTTGTCTGTTTATGATTGTGACTCTATAGTATGGTAACTCAATGGAGTCATCACAATATTAAAAGTCCTATTTGTTTGAAGTATTGAAAAGATGTCACTCTGCAGCCCCAGTTCTGTTTTCGGTTTACAGATTGACAATGGCTTTCTACAACTACTTCCCGTCCTTCCACCTCACCTGTTGAATTTATCGTCACGTAGGGTAGACCAAATATAATTGGGTTCAGACTCCTGTTAAGTTTGTTGCATCTAAAGTTTTCGATGTTCAGTACCCTAAAAAGTTCATGGGATCTACCTAATTCTTTTTATTTCATCCCCTATACGGTCATTTGCGACAGGGACTTCTACGTATATAAGGTACAATACCTCTCTACACTTCAGGTTATACAAAGATTAGAAATAAGTAGAATCTATTCTAAACTTTAAATATACATATATTGATTTTTGAATTCCTTCTTAAACATCTGTTGGAAACGGCTTATTTTATGAACTTCGTTTACGACGTATTTAAGCGTTCTCTAGAACGCGGTTCATAAAACTAAAATACAAACCATCCAGGTTAGTTTATATAACCTATGTATTTAGCATTAAATAACCCAGTTGTGTGATTGGATATCATATTCCAATATTGGGAAAAAGTGCTTTCGGCTCCTCGGCTTCAATAACTTGATTAGCCACTTCTAATTCTGAATCGTTCTCAGTGTTGCGTAAATACGAGTATCAGGTGCTTTTAGTGTCTATTAGAAGATGCTTCATATTCTTCATCATCTTAACACTAGTCCTAGCCGGTTTACAGCTACTTTAATTTGGAAGACTCATTTATATTTACAATTTGTTTACCTAAATCATATTTTAGCAGATTTTTTTTATTGAAGTGCGTAATGTGTGACTTTCATACTCTAAATCCCTTCCGGTGTGTCCCTGAATCATACAGTCTGCGTTTCAAATATAATATCTGCCAAGAATCTATTATACCTACTTAAATACGAATGTAAGATTTTAATTTGGAATTTAATTTAATTTTATTGTTTGAGTCGTCATTCATCAACTTCTTAATAGTGCCGTTAAAATTAATATTACTATAAAGGAAACTAGCAATTACCTATACGAGTGTTTTGTACATTTATTACGTGAATTTTAAAGCGTTTAGAAGTTTCATAACTTAACTATCTTCACGATGTATCGCTAAAGGGGTAGTCAAAGAGGACAGATAGCCGGCATCGCGATTCATGCATAGGTACTTCTTTCGCTTCATACATGCACGTCTGGGTATGTGAGTGTATTACATAGATATATTCATCTAATAAAGTTTTATAAGAACAAAATAACGTCTAAAAGAAACCTAAAAAATATCATCTATAATGTATTTATTAGTTAATTGTAATAAATACAATGTTTGAACTGAGTGACAATGCAAATAGGTCCGTATTGGGTTGCATAAATTTTAGAGGCATAACTTAAACTGCATAACGTTTTTTGGCGTACTCTTCGTTTCGCATAACGTTCAAACAGAATAAATCATTAGGCATACTTTATTTTCCCATAACTTTTTTATAATAATGATATAAAAATAAATATCCATCACGCCTTATCCCCGAAGGGGTGGCAGAGGCATATTATATGCCCACTTTTCACCGTGTGGATTCCTGTCCCACGTAATAGGTGGTGAGCCCATTGCCGTGTTGATATAGACAGACGCAGGTTGTGGCTACCTGCTGTTGAAATTTTTAAGCCGCCTATAAGGCCTTCAACCAGGCTTAACGACTGCCATTTTACTGGCAACCGGGACCAACGGCTTAACGTGCCTTCCGAAGCACGGAAACGCTCGCAAATGTAAATGCCACAAAGTGGTCACCCATCCGACGACCAGCCATAGTGAAAGTTGCGTACCTCAGTGATCGTTTACCGAACACTGAGACCGCGGGGCCACGAGCGCTTCAGAATAATGATATACCCGCATAAAATGTTTACGCATATTTTTTTTTACAATAACGATTACTAATCATAACATTTATTGGCATCTCACTCACTCTCGCATAAAGATTACAAGCCATACGTATAGAATACCATAATGTTAACGAGTACCTACATATTTTTCTTTTTATATCTAAGCTTGAACTGTCTAAGATTGAAATGCTCACTGATTAAAATGTCGATAGTCACTATACTGAAGTACAAAATTGCAACACTTAAATATAGAATATATAAATAAAATACAAAAAGAAAGTAGGTAGATTAAAACGAGCGATTCTATTCTGGCGTTGTGGTCACAAGTGACCTAACACTCCTCCTCGCTTCGCTCGTCGTCGTACCTATTTACGACTTTGCTCAAGACTAGTCTAAAAAAATAACACTTATAATATCGTTTTATATGTTACAGCTTAAAAACTTGGCTATGAGTGAGATGATTCTTTACAATGGTGTCTTATAATTTCTTAAATATTCTTAGTCAAATTATTATTGAATTAAACGGTTATCCATACCTCTATTATGCGATTTGTATTTTATGATAAATTATCTTTATGCGTATAATAATTATACCCTTTACATGTATGCTGATTAAAATTATGATAAAAAAATTAGAGTATGTTAATGTTATGCCCATAAAACCATTATGCATTTATAACACTCTGCTTATCATAATTTATGCGAGAAAACTTTATGCTGAAACTGTTATGCCAAACTACATTATGCTGAATAAAATTATGCGATCGAAAGGGCACCCAATGCAAATTATTAAACTAGGTTCAACCTTTGTTCGTCGGTAATACTTCTTTTATCGATTTATGTTGTAGATAAATATATAAATTAACAGTTACAGCTGAAGATTACCATTTTTTTGCCCGCCCGCCTGATGGAAAGCACACAACATGACCCGTGATTGATATTGACGGCCCAGAAATCTGCTTTTACATGAAAAATTGAGACCAGCCATATCTAAAGTTGCTTACTGAGTAAGAGGGTCCACTAGCAACTATCGTTTTTTTTTCCGCATTGATGGGAGGGATTGCCGTCTGAGCTCCCAAACCAGTAAGGGCGCTTAGGTCCTCGCTGTCTCATTCGTTGATCAGTAGTTGCACCTCTAGTAATTAAGGTTGCTTTTGCCCCAGAGACCTTCGTGGAGCCACTTACACCCCTAAAATGACATAACCTTAATTAATAATATTTGTTACAGGCTGAAATCCCACCGCTGAAGCTTCCAGCGCAAAATTGACTGAACATAAACAAATTGTGATATAAAATGACTAAGGGCTTCCAGTTTACATTTTAATATATTCTACGACATGAATGAAAGTTGCCAAACCATTGACAGTATATTACGGAAGTGAAGTCGTGCATTGCGAATATAAAAGCAATGGTGTGAAAAGGAGGCGATGACTGCTCGGGAGGTGGAACTGACAGGCGGCGCGCCGTGGGGCTTTCGTATGCACGGTGGCGCCGATCAAAACCAACCACTCAGAATCTCAAGGGTATGCTTCAAAATATTTCTTAGACGAACACAGACACACTAATGATTTTAAAATTTGCTTCTGAATATTGAAAGCTTCATGATTTCAGTTTCATAGAAATCTAAATATGGCGTGAACTGTTCCATATAATTTTTATTGCATCCGGGATTGGAACCCGCTTTGAACTGTAAATCGGATTGCGTCATCTAATCCATTCATACTCGAGTTAAACGGTCCATCGCTTGATGGTCTCACTCTATCATTTTGCAGAAGACGTATTTTATTAGATTTTAAACGATTTTAAAACAGAATATGGCAGAGTGGATGGATGACAGAGAGGATTAACGCCATTCCGAAAAGTTCTAATAATTCTATCACATCAATTTGCCATTGATTTCAGTTAGACTGGATCTTTTTACGGAGTCGAAATTCAAATGAAAAACTTGCCAACATTTTTTTTTATATTTATGACTAATATTAGTCACATAGGGACGTTTGCCACAGTAGAGGTATAGGGACGTTTGTCACTGTCGCTGCTGACCCTATAACGTGTTCAAATGGACAGAGGTTGGTTGTGCTACGTAGTGTTGCAATTTTTCATGCAACCCTTAAGGACGGTCACGACATACAAATGCGAACGATTATGACGGACTTGAACTTGATTTACAAATTAATTCCTAGCTGCCAGTAACATGCCGTACTGGCAGCTAGGAATTAATTTAGGCTTAATGCCATAAACAGTCACCTGTTTCAGGACTGACCTTAGCGGACGGCGCTTAACTCAGTGATTGTTTGCAGA